>CM077674.1:378224749-379474749 GCA_039707655.1 Elymus sibiricus | reverse complement strand
CCGCGGCGGAATCTAAAATATTTCTAGAGACAAAATTTAATCCCGCATAAATTTTTTGTATGATCATCCACAAATTTAAGCCATGAGTAGGGCAATTTCTTATCATTAATTTCATCCTCTCCCAAGATTGGGCAACATGTTCATGATCAAGTTGCTTAAAATTCATAATTTTATTTCTAAGAGAAATAATTTTCGCGGGAGGAAAATACTTGGTAATAAAAGCATCTTTACACCTCCCAAGAATCGATACTATTTCGTGGTAAAGATGAAAACCAAATTTTTGCACGATACCGCAATGAGAATGGGAATAATTTTAATTTCACAATATCATTCTCCACATCTTTTTTCTTTTGCATATAACACAATTCTACGAAAGTGTTAAGATGGGATGCAACATCTTCATTAGGACTACCAGAAAATTGTTCTTTCATAACAAGATTTAGCAAAGCGGCATTAATGTCACAAGTCTCCGCACTAGCGGCGGGAGAAGCAATCGGAGTACTAATAAAATCATTATTATTAGTATTGGAAAAATCACACAATTTTGTATTTTCTTGCGACATAGTGGCTATGCAAACAAGATAACAAGCAAGCAAACAAGCAAACAAGAAAAAGGCAAACGGAAAATATTTTTGTATTTTTGTAAAAACTTTTTAGAAGTGGGGGAGATGAAAACAAGAGGTAAATAAAATAAATGCAAGGAGATGAGAGTTTTATGAGTAGGTACTTGATAGATGTTGATGATGTCTCCCCGGTAACGGCGCCAGAAATTCTTCCTACTACTTGTAGCTTGCGTTGGTATTTTCCCCCGAAGAGGAAGGGATGATGCAGCACAATAGAGGTAAGTATTTCCCTCAGTTATGAAACCAAGGTTATCAATCTACTAGGAGAATCACGCAACACCTCGTTAGCAGTACTTGCACACAAACAACAAATCCTTGCACCCAACGCAAACAAGGGGTTGTCAATCCCTCGGCGGTAAATTACAAGATTAAATTGTATGTGAGAGGTAGATAGATTGAAACAAAAATACAAAATAAAATAAATAAATAAAAAGTGTAGCAAGTATTTTTTGGGTTTTAGTATATGATTTAGATAGACCCGGGGGCCATAGTTTTCACTAGAGGCTTCTCTCGAGAAAATAGCATACGGTGGGTGAACAAATTACTGTTGGGCAATTGATAGAAAAGCAAATAATCATGACGATATCCAAGGCAATGATCATGTATATAGGCATCACGTCCGAGACAAGTAGACCGACTCCTGCCTGCATCTACTACTATTACTCCACACATCGACCGCTATCCAGCATGCATCTAGTGTATTAAGTCCATAAAGAACGGAGTAACGCCTTAAGCAAGATGACATGATGTAGACAAAGTAAACTCATGCATGAATAAACCCCATCTTTTTACCCTTAATAGCAACGATACATACGTGTCATGTCCCTTTCTGTCACTGGGATTAAGCACCGCAAGATCGAACCCATTACAAAGCACCTCTTCCCATGGCAAGATAAATCAATCTAGTTGGCCAAACCAAATCAATAGATCGGAGAAGAAATACGAAGCTATAATAATCATGCATAAAAGAGATCAGAGAAGACTCAAATAATATTCATGGATAATCTGATCATAAACTCACAATTCATCGGATCCCAACAAACACACCGCAAAAAGTGATTACATCGGATAGAACTCCAAGAACAACGACGAGAACATTGTATTGAAGATCAAAAAGAGAGAAGAAGCCATCTAGATACTAACTATGGACCCGAAGGTCTGTGGTAAACTACTCACGCATCATCGAAAGGGCAGCAAGGTTGATGTAGAACCCCTCCGTGATCGATTCCCCCTGCGGCGGAGTACCGGAAAAGGCCTCCAGATGGGATCTCTCGAGAACAGAAGCTTGCGGCAGCGGAAAAAGTATTTCATGGACTCTCCTATTGGTTTCCAGATTTATGGGAATTTATAGTGGTGGAATTAGGTCAAACGGAGCTGAGGTGGGCCCACGAGGCACTAGGGCGCGCCCTGGTGGCTCGTGGCCACCTCCTCTGGCGTCTGGTCTTCTCCCGAAGCTTCTAGTGTTGGTGTTGTCCAGAAAAAAATCTCCAAAAAGTTTCGTGGCATTTGGACTTCGTTTGGTATTGATATTCTGTAAAACAAAAAACAGGCAGAAAACAGGAACTGGCACTGGGCACTAAGTTAATAGGTTAGTCCCAAAAAATGATATATAATTGCTGTAAATGCATATAAAAACATCCACGATTGATAATATAACAGCATGGAACAATCAAAAATTATAGATACGTTGGAGACGTATCAGCACTCAACTCGTGGATTCCCGAGGTGACATTGGGGTAATCTATGCATAGGGGTTGATGCATGTTTTCGTCCTACTTTCTCCGGTAGAAATCATGGGGCACTCTTTGAAGTTCTTTGTGTTGGATTGAATATTATGAATCTGAAGTTGTTTGATGCATATCGTATAATCAACTCACGGATACTTGTGGTGACATTGGAGTATCTAGGTGACATTAGAGTTGGTTGATGCGTATCATATGGTGTTATTTTAGTATGAACTCTAGGGCTGTTTATGACACTTATAGTAATAGCTCAATAGATTGATCGGAAAGAATAACTTTGAGGTGGTTTCGTACCCTACAACAATTTCTATCCTATGTTCTCCGCTAATAGGAACTTTGGAGTGATTCTTTGTCGCACGTTGAGGGATTGTTATATGATTCAATTATGTTAGCATTGTTGAGAGATTGCACTAGTGAAAGTATGAACCCTAGGCCTTATTTTTAAGCATTGCAATACCGTTTGTGCTCACTTTTGTTACTTGCCACCTTGCTATTTTTTTTATTTCCAGAATACAAAAACCTATATCTACTAGCCATACTACACTTGTATCACCATCTCTTCACCGAACTAGTGCACCTATACAATTTACCATTGTATTGGGTGTGTTGGGGACACAAGAGATTTCTTGTATTTGGTTGCAGGGTTGTTTGAGAGAGACCATCTTCATCCTACGCCTCCCACGGATTGATAAACCTTAGGTCATCCACCTGAGGGAAAATTGCTACTATCCTACAAAACTCTGCGCTTGGAGGCCCAACACGAGTCTACAAGAATAAGTTGTGTAGTAGACATCAAGCTCTTTTCTGGCGCCATTGTCGGGGAGGTGAGTGCTTGAAGGTATATCTTTAGATCTTGCAATTGAATCTTTTAGTTTCTTGTTTTATCACTAGTTTGGTTTATAAAAGAAAACTACAAAAAAAATGGAAGTGAGGTTGCCTCATATTATTCGTCTTTATAATGTTTTTCTTGAAAACGATGGAGCGGAAAATTGTGCTTAATTGATAGAAGAAGAATTCAATAAAATGTTTGGCATAAAATCTTTGAATGATGAGAATGATTGCAATGTTGTTAGTATGGATTCTATGAATATCCAAAATACTAATGATGATTGCACTAGTCATGACCAAAATGTTTCTTATAAGCATGTCAATTTTTGTGGAGTGCATAAAGTTTGTGAAGACATGCCTTATAGGGATGATAGATTTTGCAAGAAGCATAAACATGATAGAACTAATTTTTTGCTCAAAGTGATAGATGAATTTGCTACAAAATTATGTTCTCTTTATCCTATTACTTGTGAACTTTGCAATAAAGTTGGTCACCTTAATTTCCAATGCATGCTTTTTCATGATCGAATTGTGTCCAAATATTGCAATAACTTGATCACCCTTGAACTTTATAATGAACTTTGTTTATTTTTGCGGTGTGAAGAATTGACACATAAAAATAGTTGGTTTGAAGTATTCATTCTCACAAAAGACATTGAAAATAATTTAGAGGAAATCTTTATGTTTTGTGTGGTAAATTGCAATGAGAATGCTTATATAGCCAACTATAGAAAAACGGGAAAACAAATAGAATATAAAAGAAATACTAATGGAAGGGTAAAGATTCCCCCTTTCCCTCCTATTTTCTCTCATGATGAAACAGGTAACGAGGAGGAGCTTCCTATCCAACCAATCTCTTCAATAAGAAGCTCAGAAGAATTAAATAAACCCACACATAATGTGGTAAAGAAAAAGAAAAGAAGGAAAAGTAGAGGTAAAGAGGTATCTCTCCCAAATAATGTTGCTCCTATTATTGTTGTACCTCATGATAATGAATCAAAAATAATTGTGGATGATGATACACTTGATGATGATTTTGTTATGCCTATTGCTTGTGGTGATGATTATGATTGGGAAGATAATGATACTTCTTATGATCTTGAAAATCTTTATGGCACCAACTTGGAGGAATATGATAATAATTGTCATACTATTGGTGCTATTCACACTATTGATGATAATAGTGATAATGCTAATGATATGCAAACCAACAAGCTTGGGGATGCTATGTTTGATTGGAATGATATGTTTGAGAATTTATTTGCTGCAAATAACGTTTGCCCTAAGCTTGGGGATGCTATGCTTAATGAAAATGA
This sequence comes from Elymus sibiricus, assembly GCA_039707655.1. Taxonomy (NCBI): domain Eukaryota; kingdom Viridiplantae; phylum Streptophyta; class Magnoliopsida; order Poales; family Poaceae; genus Elymus; species Elymus sibiricus. The sequence goes on along the minus strand of CM077674.1, from coordinate 379,470,240 downwards.
TCTTTTTATTCCCCCTACTTTTGATGAGCAAATTTATTATGATGATGACATGCCTCCTATCTATGATGATTATTGTGATGATACTTACGTTATGAAAAATAGTGATGATTATTATTATGATACGTGTCATAATTATGATTACCCTTTTACTGAACATTACTCTTTTAATATGGAAACAATTTATAGTATTCGAGTTTCATATGATACTCCCACTCCTATTGATGAGAAGAAATTTGCTTATGTGGAGAGTAATAAAAATTCTATGCTTGTGGATCATGAAAAGAATGCTTTATGTGATAGCTATATTGATGAATCCATTCATGATGCCACTGAAAATTATTATGAGAGAGGGACATATGATTCATGATGCTCCCGTTATGTTTCAATTCTTTACTTCTATGTGAGCATCATCAAATCATCATGCCTAGCTAAAAGGCATTAAAGAAAAGAGCTTGTTGGGAGACAACCCAATACTTATACCTTCTGTTTTCGTGTGTTAACATGATTAAGCTACTGTGGTAATCATGTTTTATATGTTTTGTTCCAATAATGTGCCAAGTAAAGCCTTTGGGATAGTGTGGATGATAGTTGACTTGATTCTGTGCAAAAACAGAAACTTTTGCGTCCAGTGCTGGAATTTCTATTCTGTACTGGAGCGTGAGAAAATTCTGAAATTTTATAGAGCATTGGATTACAAATTGTTTACGTTGTCCTAATTTTTCAGAATTTTTGGAGGTACAGAAGTATGGTTTTTAAATCGCCCACTACACGCTGTTCTGTTTTTGATAGATTGTAACACCCCCATGTATTAACTACAGTGATCACCTCTTGATCATGCCAAGTTACCATGTATAACAGTGCTTGATCATCATTTGAGTCATATCTCATTTAAAATTCCAACTCAAATTGAAAATTCAAATATGAAGTAAAAATAAAAGTTGTTCAAATTTGAAACCTAAATAGTTCATAATTTTGGAAATATTCCATCTTATATTTACTAATTGAAAGCACTAATGAAGCCTCCACGTTAATCCTAGAAAACTAATCATATTGTCCATCGGATCTCCTTATTAACTATCTACAGCCGTCTGATGCCTCAGGAGTCCTTGCCTACTGTCCCACCTGATTTCCTCAAAGAAAAAAAAAACTAATTCACCATCAGATCTACGTGTTAACAACCTTTAACCGTTGGATGTACTACCTAGGGCGTCCTCACAATCCTCCTCCAATAGGTAATCCCCCCGTCCACACATCTAAACTCGCCGCATCTCATCTCCATACCATCCTCAAGCTCCATCGATGCTGCAACACATCTGAGGCAAAATTACGATCCAATCTAGGTACTCTCTAACCCCCTTCCCTCCATCCTATGAATCTCTTGCTGTAGCCTTTTAATTTTCATGGCACATCAATCTGGCGGCACGAACGATTTGCATGTTGCACTGCCGTTGCTCTCTAGAGGAAGGGGGTGCGGGAAGGGTGGGTATGGAGGAGGATGAGGAGCGGGCTGTGCTGAGCCGCGGAATCCTCAACTTTGAAGTTTCGTGGACGGCCTTGAGGCGGAAGTGCAGCCTGGACTGGAGTGGATGGCCTCCCATGCGGGACTGCATGCTGCTGTCCTTTCCCATCGTGAGCTAGAGCGGCTGCATGACGTGGGCGTCCAGTTTGACGGCCTCTAATCAAGACTACATGCGCGGCTGCATGGCCGGCGCATAGGCACGTACATGCTTGGCTTGATTCACTCGGACACATGAGTATTCAATTTCGCTTTGAAGGCAGCACTAGTAGAAAACAGGGCATTGGTTTTTGCCAAATCAGAGCAACAGTCCCGGTCGACTTACGAACCGGGACTAATGCGTGCATCAGTCCCGGTTCGAGTGGCCAGGACGCCGGCCGGGCCTCGGCAGGCACCAGTCCCGGTTCGGCTGGGACCTTTAGTCCCGGTTCCAGCCACCAACTGGGACTAAAGGGCCTCGCTCCTGGCGCAACCCCTTTAGTCCCGGTTGGTGTCTGGAACCGGGACTAAAGGGTAGGCCATTAGTCCCGGTTTTAGACACAAACCGGGACTAAAGTTTTGCCTATATATATCGACGCCCCCCCCATCTCCTCTGTTTTTTGGCCGTGGAAGGGTGGAGGTGTGGGCTACTATCTTTTTTGCCTATATATGCACATGAGGTGTTCGATGAAATGCCGGAGCCACACTTAAGCTTTCTCCTCTGTTCTTCCTCCAAGCTCCATTTTCCCCAAGATTTGTCTAGGTTTGGCGGTGCACCAACTATCCAAGTGTTCTAAAAAGGTTAGCAACTTCATCCTTTCATCTCTCACTGCTAGTTTAGCTCATTTCAAATGGTCTAGAAGTAGTGTGGTTTGTGGGTTTTAGTGGAGGAGTGTATGTGTGAGTTTATTTGATTTAGATGCACAATTTGAGCTCAAATTAACTTCTTAGTTTGCACATGTGTAGGGTGCTGTCCCGTCCCCGTCCTCACCACCGTCGATCGCCCGCGCCGATCTCGTCGCCGGCACCACCGTGGTGAGCTCAAATTAACTTCTTAGTTTGCACTTCTTAGTTTGCACATGTGTAGAGAGTTGTATGTTGTTCTATGCGAACTATGTATGAACTTTATGTATTTTTTTTTCCAGTAATAACATTTGATCACTACTGTACTTTGGTTTTAATGTGATGATGAACTTGTATTAATTTGTTCATTTCTCTATTCATGATGTTCTGTAATGGTTTTTGCTATACTTAATTATATAATGCATGCAGATGAACCGGCAATGGATGTACGGTGACCGACGCACCTCTGACTACATTACGGGTCTGCATAATTTTCTCGATGTGGCTGAGGCAAACAAGCAGAATGGTTTTATGTATTGTCCATGTACTGTCTGTGAGAATACGAAGGATTACTCTGACTCGAAAACCCTTCACTTCCACCTGCTTAAGAACGGTTTCATGCCACACTATAATGTTTGGACCAAGCACGGAGAAAGAGGGGTTATGATGGAAGACAACGAAGAAGAAGAGGATGATGACAACTATCCTATGTTCCCTGAATACGGTGATACTACAACGGGGGAAGGTGAAGATCAAGAGGCACCAGATGTGCCCGATGATGATCTTCGCCGGGTCATTGTTGATGCATAGAGAGGATGCGAAAGTGAAAGGGAGAAGTTGAAGTTCGATCGCATGTTAGAGGATCACAAAAAAGGGTTGTACCCTAATTGCGAAGATGGCAACACAAAGCTCGGTACCGCACTGGAATTGCTGCAATGGAAGGCAGAGAATGGTGTATCTGACAAGGGATTTGGGAAGCTACTGAAAATAATGAAGAAGAAGCTTCCAAAGGATAACGAATTGCCTGACAGTACGTATGAAGCAAAGAAGGTTCTCTGCCCTCTAGGATTAGAGGTGCAGAAGATACATGCATGCCCTAATGACTGCATCCTCTACCGCGGTGAGGAGTACGAGAATTTGAATGCATGCCCGGTATGCGGTGCATTGTGGTATAAGATCAGACGAGATGACCCTGGTGATGTTGAGGGCGAGCGCCCCATGAAGAGGGTTCCTGCCAAGGTGATGTGGTATGCTCCTATAATACCACGGTTGAAACGTCTGTTCAGAAACAAAGAGCATGCCAAGTTGTTGCGATGGCACAAAGAAGACCGTAAGAAAGACGGGAAGTTGAGAGTACCCGCTGATGGGTCGCAGTGGAGAAAAATCGAGAGAAAGTGGCCGGACTTTGCAGGTGACGCAAGGAACTTATGGTTTGGTTTAAGTGCAGATGGCATTAATCCTTTTGGGGAGGAGAGCAGCAATCATAGCACCTGGCTTGTGACTCTATGTATCTATAACCTTCCTCCTTGGTTGTGCATGAAGCGGAAGTTTATTATGATGCCAGTGCTCATCCAAGGTCCTAAGCAACCCGGCAACGACATTGATGTGTACCTAAGGCCATTAGTTGAAGAACTTTTACAGCTGTGGGACATAAAATGTGTACGTGTGTGGGATGAGCACAAACAGCAGGAATTTGACCTACGAGCGTTGCTGTTTGTAACCATCAATGATTGGCCTGCTCTTAGTAACCTTTCAGGACAGACAAACAAGGGATACCACGCATGCACGCACTGTTTAGATGAGACCGAAAGTATATATTTGGATAAATGTAAGAAGAATGTGTACCTGGGACTTCGTCGATTTCTTCCGACCAAGCATGCCTTAAGAAAGAAAGGCAAGCATTTCAAAGGTGAGGCAGATCACCGGAAGAAGCCCGTCCTCCGTACTGGTGATGATATACTTGATATGGTCAAGGATTTACAAGTAATCTTTGGAAAGGGTCCTGGCAGACAATCTGTTCCGAATGACGCTGACGGACACACACCCATGTGGAAGAAGAAATCTATATTTTGGGACCTACCCTATTGGAAAGACCTAGAGGTCCGCTCTGCAATCGACGTGATGCACGTGACGAAGAATCTTTGCGTGAACCTGCTAGGCTTCTTGGGCGTGTATGGGAAGACCAAAGATACACCGGAGGCACGGGAGGACCAGCAACGTATGAACGAAAAAGACGGCATGCATCCAAAGCAGTATCAAGGTCCTGCCAGCTACGCTCTTACCAAAGCAGAGAAGGAAATCTTTTTTGAATGCCTGCTCAGTATCAACGTCCTGTCTGGCTTCTCGTCGAATATAATGGGAATAATAAATATGGCAGAGAAAAAATTCTAGAACCTAAAGTCTCATGACTGCCACGCGATTATGACGCAACTGCTTCCGGTTGCATTGAGGGGGCTTCTACCAGAAAATGTTCGATTAGCCATTGTGAAGCTATGTGCATTCCTCAATGCAATTTCTCAGAAGGTAATCGATCCAGAAATCCTACCAAGGTTACAGAATGATTTGGTCCAATGTCTTGTCAGTTTCGAGTTGGTGTTCCCACCATCCTTCTTCAATATTATGACGCACATCCTAGTTCACTTAGTCGATGAGATTGCAATTCTGGGTCCTGTATTTCTACACAATATGTTCCCCTTTGAGAGGTTCATGGGAGTCTTAAAGAAATATGTTCGTAACCGTTCTAGGCCAGAAGGAAGCATCTCCACGGGCCATCAAACAGAGGAGGTCATTGAGTTTTGTGTTGACTTTATTCCTGACCTTAAGCCGATTGGTGTTCCTGAATCGCGGCATGAGGGGAGACTGGGTGGAAAAGGCACGCTAGGACCGAACTCAATAATATGTAGGGACGGGCATTCTTGGGCGCAAGCACACTACACAGTTCTATAGAATTCTACCTTGGTGGCCCCGTATATCACTGAACAGAAGAATATTCTACGCTCCAAACACCCGGAGCAGTCTGACGACTGCATTACACGTGAACACATGGGGACTTTCGGCGGTTGGTTGCAAACACATCTCATGGGTAACACCACTGTTGGAGATGAGCTGTACTTGTTGGCCAGGACACCATCTTTGACTGTATTGACTTTCCAAGGGTACGAGATAAATGGGAATACATTTTACACGATCGCCCAAGATAAAAAGAGCAACAACCAAAATAGTGGTGTCCGCTTTGATGCAGCAAACACCAATAGGGCAAAGGACACATATTATGGTTACATACAGGACATATGGGAACTTGACTATGGACGTGATTTTAAGGTCCCTTTGTTTCGGTGCAAATGGGTCAATCTGTCAGGAGGCGGGGTACAGGTAGACCCGCAGTACGGAATGACAACAGTGGATCTCAACAATCTTGGGTACACAGACGAACCATTCGTCCTAGCCAATGATGTGGCGCAGGTTTTCTATGTGAAGGACATGTCTACCAAACCGAGAAAAAGAAAAGATAAGGAAGCGAATACATCATACGATGAGCCAAAGCGCCACATAGTTCTTTCAGGGAAAAGAAACATTGTGGGAGTGGAGGACAAGACAGACATGTCAGAAGATTATGAAAAGTTTCATGAAATTTCTCCCTTCAGAGTGAAGACTGACCCAAGCATCCTGTTAAATGATAAAGATTATCCATGGTTACGGCGCAATAAGCAAGGGACACACGCGAAGAAATAGTTTTATACCCCAAGATCCCACTCTGGGATGTGACCGGCTTCGCCGCCATCACTTTCTCTCTAGTGTGAGTTTCCGGACTTATAGCTGGAAAGTTCCACTTCGGACAAACCAGAGGGAATCTTTGTAATAGTTAGGGTATATATATGTGTGTTTTGGCATTTGAAACGCGAAGGAACGCTATTTTTCATGCATTTATTGATTTTTTGAGCTAAATGACCCTGAAATTGAAAAGCACTACAAATGAACTCTGAAAAGGTTGAAACTTGGCATGGTATCATCATTTCACCCACATAGCATGTGCTAAAAAGTTGAGAGGGTTACGGCAAAAACTGGATGCACTTCGTGTACAAACTGGACAATCTCTTTCGAAGTATCAGGGTTTCGGACGAAAACTCATCTGTTACAAAGGTATTTTATTTTTTTAAACTTATTTTAACTCCAGACTTTTTGTGCGTTCAATATGCACCATTCAAAGCCACGTCATCAATTTCAACCCTTTCTGACTTCATTTGCTATTTTTCATGCATTTATTGATTTTTTGAGCTAAATGACCCTGAAATTGAAAAGCACTACAAATGAACTCTGAAAAGGTTGAAACTTGGCATGGTATCATCATTTCACCCACATAGCATGTGCTAAAAAGTTGAGAGGGTTACGGCAAAAACTAGATGCACTTCGCGTACAAATTGGACAATCTCTTTCGAAGTATCAGGGTTTCGGACGAAAACTCATCTGTTGCAAAGGCATTTCATTTTTTTAAACTTATTTTAACTCCAGAATTTTTGTGCATTCAACATGCACCATTCAAAGCCACATCATAAATTTTCAACCCTTTCTGACTTCATTCGCTATTTTTCATGCATTTAATGATTTTTTTGAGCTATAAAACTAAAAGAGCTAAACAGAATCTGTTTTGGATTAAAACACCTATTTAAATAACCTAAAAATTACCAAATTGAACATACTGATAATACACACTAATATTAAACAGCAGGAAAAAGAATCACTCAAAAATCTATTTTTAAAGTAAAGTTATTCAGAAACTAGTGATTCACACAAATTTCAAAAAATTCAAATTTAAACTATTCAAATTTGAAAACTACTGGCACTAACAGAAAGTTTATAATTTTTGTGACCTAAACCAAAAAGATTCACTCAAAAACTCTAAATATTTGGCTGTAAGTAGAAACAAAAGAAAAAAATAAAGCAAAAAACAAAAAAAAGTGGAAAAGACCTTTAGTCCCGGTTAGAGCCTCATCTGTTACAAAGGCATTTCATTTTTTTAAACTTATTTTAACTCCAGAATTTTTGTGCATTCAACATGCACCATTCAAAGCCACATCATAAATTTTCAACCCTTTCTGACTTCATTCGCTATTTTTCATGCATTTAATGATTTTTTCGAGCTATAAAACTAAAAGAGCTAAACAGAATCTGTTTTGGATTAAAACACCTATTTAAATAACCTAAAAATTACCAAAATGAACATACTGATAAAACACACTAATATTAAACAGCAGGAAAAAGAATCACTCAAAAATCTATTTTTAAAGTAAAGTTATTCACAAACTAGTGATTCACACAAATTTCAAAGAATTCAAATTTAAACTATTCAAATTTGAAAACTACTGGCACTAACAGAAAGTTTATAATTTTTGTGACCTAAACCAAAAAGATTCACTCAAAAATTCTAAATATTTGGCTGTAAGTAGAAACAAAAGAAAAAATAAAGCAAAAAACAAAAAAAACTGGAAAAGACCTTTAGTCCCGGTTAGAGCCACCAACCAGGACTAAAAAGTATATGCAAAAAATAATAAAATGCCCGCCTACTAGGCCACCACGGCCTGCATACGACTAGAAACCCAACTATATATGGGCTAGGATGCAGGCCCGCAGGGTAAGTAGGCCCACAGGGCAGAGAGAACGGTAGGCATGTACTGCCTGCTTTAGAGAGGAGCCCGAGACGGCTATCGCAGCGGGGCTTATAAACAGGTGCGAGCGCCTCTCGCTTGGCGAGGTGGGACTAAACTTCCACCACGCCAGGACCAACCCTTTAGTCCCGGTTGGAGCCACCAACCGGGACTAAAGGCCCCCCTTTAGTCCCGGTCCGAGCCACCAACCGGGACTAAAGGGTTGGGTTTCCCGCCCTTTGGGCTGGTGAAATTCACCTTTAGTCCCGGTTGGTGGCTCGAACCGGGACTAAAGGGGGGCCTTTAGTCCCGGTTGGTGCCACCAACCGGGACTAAAGCTCGGGCTATATAAACCGCGCGCTGCCTTCTTCCTCCCCAATCTTCTTTCTCTCTCGATCGCTCCTCTGCCCCGACGCCGAACCACCGCACGCCGCCGCCAGGCTGCCGCGACGCCCTGCCCCAAGCCGTCCCCGAGCCCGCTGACCGTCGCCAGACCTCCTCGCCGTCCTCCCCGAGCATCGCCGCCCCCGAGGCCGCTCCTCGTCGCCGCCCCCGATCGAGCCCTCCTCGTCGTCGCCGCCCCACGGTGAGCACCCTTTCCCCCTCCTCCCCCTCTCACCCAAATGGATGGATGGATGGATTCATGGATGATGAAATGCCAGAGGGCTCTAGGAATTTTCTGAATTTTCTGAATTTTTTCTGAATTTTTTGACAGTGCACATCAAGTGTATGATGAAATGCCAGAGGGCTCTAGGAATTTTAGGAATTTTTGAGAATTTTTGTGGTGAGGTGTTGATGCACAAAAGAGAGTCTGGCAAAGTTTCAGAATTTTTGGAGCAATTTAAATTGGGCTTTGACCATGGAGTTTGAATCTGGTCCAAATTTGAACTGAATGAAATTTGAAAAATTTGAACTATGGAACCAAATGTTTTTGGTGGAATGGGTTGTGGGTACTGTCAAATAGATGGAGTAATTTTTGTGGGTGCAAAAGAATTGGGGAGAATATAGTTCCTTTGTAAATCAAAGAACAATTTTTTTGCATTAGAGCTCATTTTGTCTTTTTTGTATGTTTTAATGCAAGCATCTTTTGGGCAATCTTTGAACATGAAGTAGGAGCATTTTGATGTCATCTTGCTGGTAGATTTTAGTTCATGCCATGTTAGGATCTGTAGTGAGTGCTACAAGCTTGTAAACTTGCTATCTATTCATTTCTGCCATGTCATGCTATTTTTCTCTAAGTCTGAAACTGGCAGTATTAATACTTTGCATTTTGCCTTGAGGTTTGCAACAAATCTGTGCATCTTTGGATCATGATCAGTAAGGGTGTTTTGTTGAGGGTAATTAGTACATGCTTGCCATGCTCTTTGTTGCCATGAAAAACTGTTGTAGCATACATTTTACTTGCCTAAAAGGTTGCATCATGAATCTGTTTTCTGCCACTCATTTGAATTAGTTCAGTAATTAAGCATGTTTTGCCATGTGTCATGCCATTTGTTGCCATGTAGAAATTCTGTAGCATGTTCAAATCTTGCTTTCAAATTGGTATCTAGCTATAATGGACAGATTTGCATTGCATATTGCTTTGATCACCATTTGAGTTTCATGCATCCGTTTGCCATGATCTTTATAAGTCCATTTCAACTAAAATCTTCCATTCTATCCAGTGGCATACTTGGGTTTGCCTAATGTTTTTTCACTCGGTGGAATTACAGGTTGTGGTGTTGCATCTCCGTGGAGTTGGTCCCTGATCGTCCCTCCGCTGTTCGACAAAAGGTGTCCATTTGTCGTATGTTGAGTTTTGTTCATAGGATGATGGTTGGTTCATTTGTTGAGTTGCGTATTCATCTTGTGTATAAATCTTGTATTCATTTTGTATTCAACTTGTGTATAAATTTTGTATTCATCTTGTACAAATATCGTCGTAACTTCGACATGAGAGGGGGGGGGGTTGTTAAAACATAACCCCGATAACTTTGATTTTGAGGCATATGAAAACCTGATTTGCACGTCGGACAGGCATGAGAGAGGCGGTCCGCAAAGTATCCTCTCCTGAAAGATAGGACGACTCATCAGATATGATTCTAGATAATGTCCAATGCCTCATATCGCGAACATAGTTATATTGGATAATTGATCTTCATATAAATGAAGCATAAAAGTTTAGCAATCACTTACAAATTTTCATGTTGTTCATTGACTTCGACATGAGGGGGGGGGGGGGGTCGTGTTAAAACATAACCCCGATAATTTCGGTATAACTTCGACATGAGGGGGGAGGGGGTCGTTAAAACATAACCCCGATAATCCACTAATCCATTGCTCATATGCATATGATTCCTTGTTGTGATTAGGTCTATGTTTGCCACTAATCCATCTTTCATGGTTGTATATTGCCATGTTGTAATATTTGCAGAAACTATGGAACACGACAGAGACTTAGAACAAGAAAAGGCATTGGAGGAAATAATCCGCGAGGGAGATGATGATATCATGACCTCACAGTTTCTCAACGACTCCGGTGGTGAGGGAAGAGAATATGACGGCTCCGCCAGTGTTGGAGCCTTAACTGTTGCAAAGTCCGGCGAGGTATATATATTAATTAAGCCTCTGCTGACTAGATTCATTAATTGTTTTGTATGTACACATATTAACACTTCTTTCTTCTCTTAGCCCTCTAGATCGAGCCAAACTTCTATAAGGAGACGAGGCCCGAAGAAAAGGTTGGGCGAGAATGAAAGGTTCACGATCGAACAAGTCAATCCAGATGGCAAACCGACTGTTCCCAAGCGGACCCAAGACCGATTTATACATCAGTGCGGAGTTGTTGTTAGGGACAGCGTCCCGATCAGCATCCAAGAATGGAATAAGAAGAAGGACGATGGAGTTTCTTATGTCGACGATACATGCAAAGATCAGCTTTGGAACTCGCTCATGATAAATTTCAGCCTACCGCCAGAGGAGGATCCAAATAACCCAGTTATACAGCGAAAAGTCAAAAAATGGGCTCTTAAGAAGATGGCAGAACAATTCAAGATCTGGAAGAAAAGATTGAACAAACAGTTTGTCGAGAAAGACGAGACTCCAGAATTCACCGGTCAATATGCGAAGATAAAAGATCACTGGCCCGCATTTGTGGCGTACAAGAAATCGGAGAAAGCTAAGAACAGGTCACAGACAAATAAGCTAAATGCTTCAAAGAAGCAGTATCACCATGTTACGGGGTCAGGTGGCTACAAGGTTGCCCGGCCTACGTGGGACAAAGCTGAGAACGACCTGCATGCTAAAGGGATCCAACCAGCGACATTGAACTGGCCCGAACGGGCAAGGACTTGGTTCTTCGGGCATGGGGGAACTTTGGACCATGAAACAGGGAAGTGTGTTTACACGAAAGAACAACTTGAAACACCCATCACAAAGATTCAGGAAGCAATCAAGGACATGCAGGAAGGAAGGTTCCATCCCGACAGAGAGAAGGACGTGCTGTCACGCGCCCTCGGGAATCCTGAACACCCTGGACGAACACGAGGCACAGCAGGCTCCGTTCCGTGGGTGCATGGGTTTCCCGACAGCGCTGGTTATAGAAGCCGAGGGAGAAAGAAGAAAGAGGAAGCAGACCGGATGCAGAAGGTAGAAGAAAGATTAGCGTTGCAGGAGAAGAAACTAGAGGCACTTACCAGTCAGCGAGCTACCGGCTCACCATCTCAGCAGCACGAAGATCCTTCATTCGATACTGCCCACGAAGCTACCCCACCATCTCAGTGGAAAAGTAGCGTGGCTTCCACGGAGCTCGTTCGGCCTGATATCACGGCTCCTCGCTACCCCGTGGATTATATCACGGAGAGGGAACATTGTGAGCTAATGGCGAAATGCATCAACCTACCCTTGAAGGTGGCGGTCGGCTATGTCTTACCTCCTAGACCTGATGGAACTTTCCATTGCAATCCGATTCCAGATGGCTTTGCTATTGTCGGGGTGGATGAAGTTACCAAAGGATTCGAGGGGCTGGAGCTTGAGTACCCTACAGGTGAAGGGGAGACTCATCTGGTAGATGCCGTAAGGACTACCATTCTATGGAGAAAGGAATACATCGTGCTTCCACAATGGACGCCGCGTCAGCAGACTCAGCCGGAGGAGGCCCCTCAGCAGACTCCTCATTGTCCAGCTCTATCTCCGCTGCCTCAGTCGTCTCCGCCACGTCAGCACACTCCGCCGCCTCAGCTGTCTCCGCCGCGTCAGCGGACTCCGCCGGAGGAGGCCCCTCAGCAGAATCCTCCGCCGCCTCAGCTGTCTCCGCCGCGTCAGCGGACTCCGCCGGAGGAGGCCCCTCAGCAGAATCCTCCGCCGCCTCAGCTGTCTCCGCCGCGTCAGCGGACTCTGCCTCCTCCGCCGCGTCAAGAAGGCTCCTCCCAACAACGGCGGAAGAGACCCGCCGCCGCTCCGGCGGCTAGCAGTACAACAACGAAGAAATCCAGAGCAGGTCCAAGCGTCAAGAAGGCTCCTCCCAAGTTACCATACGACATGACTGAGAAGGAAACCGACGAGTTCGTGGCTGCCGATGTGAAACTCCAGCTTGCACCGAAACGTCCAGATCCAAATGAGAAAATATATCCGGTAAAAGCGAAGCGCTGTCTGGATGCCCTTCAGCGCCCACCATCTCCTCCGCCGCTCTCACACTATGACCGCTGTATTGTAAAGACATTTCATGAAACGAAAAGGTCGGGAAGTACTAGCAGTGCTGCAAGAAGTGGGAAAACAATTCCCCAGCTCGGCGAACAGGAAAAACAATCATGCCCCCCGCTCAAGGTGTTTCCCGATATCGCTAATGATCCGAGGGTAGCGGCCGCTCATCCTGGTTACACTCTTGCTGATTACTTAGGCGATGAGGTACAGTTCGAAATGGCTGAGGTAGCCTTTAGATACGAGCACGGGAAGCCTCTCGTCATACCTGAGCAGCTCCCGCGTCTATCAACGATGATGCGAACATTGCATAACTGGCACTTGAAAGCCTGCAAGGAAGGGACCAACAGTATCTTAGTGGGAATTAAAGATGAGCACTACTTCAATGGAGTCGAGGCGTTGTACATTGAATTTGAAGAATTATTTCAGTTATACAATCAAGCCGCCCTCGACAAAGCTATCGTCAGTTGCTATTGTCTGTAAGTATTTTTTCTGTAATTAAGTCTCTAGCTCAGCTCGTTCATTGCATGTATAATTATCCTCACACTATATTATGCAGATTGAAGATCCGCGAATGCAGAGGAAAAATCTATGACATTGGGTTCATTAACCCAAATACCGTAAATGAATATACGGTACAAAAAAGCTCCGATGATACAGAGAATTACTTGCTAAAGGCGTTACTTGGACAACAAAACAAAAGGGAAATACTATTTCCTTACAACTTCAAGTGAGTGTTACTGTCTTCTGCACATTCTGTTTCGCTTACTCGAGGTTAAGTGTAATTGATGAGTTATGCGTGCGAAGGTTCCACTTTATTCTGCTAGCCATTCAGCTTGACGCGGGACTAGTAGTTGTCTTGGACTCGAGACGTAAAGAGGCTAAGGAGTGGGTGGACATGAGTCAAATGCTCCAGAAGTAAGTTCAATCATTATCGCACCATATCGGCAACTTTCGTTCATTTCCTGATATCAAGTAATCATTTTCTTTGCCGGGCAGGGTTTGGAAAAAGTTCACCAACCAGGTTAGGGGTGAATGGAAAAAGGAGCTGCGATTTTCACAACCCAAAGTAAGTACTACTAGCTAGTTCCGCGCATCTCTCATTGATTCTAGTTTCAATACCATTATCATGCTTGATTATCATTTTGATTGAACTTTATTCTCGCAAAGTTCTTGTGGTAGGAACCCGGGAATAATTTATGTGGATACTACGTTTGCGAGTACATTCGCCACAAGTCCTCTGAGCGGGGCAGATCTGAAGAACAAATTGAAGTATGTAAACAACATTCACATTTTTATTTTATTACCATCAATTGTGTTAAGTTTCATTCATATATATATATATATATATATATATATATATATATATATATATATATATATATATATATATATATATATATATATATATATATATATATATTGACCCCCTTCTTTAAATTAGATCAAGCGGAAGCGGGACGAACTCCTAACAACTGATCGCATACGAGCAATTCAAGAGGAATTGGCGGGATTCTTTGTTGACCATGTCATACCTACAGACGGAGAATTCCATCGGGAATGGCAATGCGATTTTGGTAATTAGATATTAGGGATCGTAAGAGATGTTACATTGTATATATGCAAGAACGTGTACTATACGTAGTAGCGTCGAATAGATATACGAAAACTTGTTGTTCGACCAAGCACGGAGAAAGAGAGGTCACTTCTCTCTATATTCATGACGATTCGTGTAATGGTTTCTTCATTGCTATATGTAGTAGCTAGCGTCGAGTTGAATGGAAAACGTAAAATAAAAACAAAAACCCTAAATGTAAAAGAATTGAATGGTAAACACAAAAAGAAAAGGGGGAAACACAATATGAAACCCCTAAACCCTAAACCCCTCTTTTCAAAAAAAAAAACAGCGCTTGGCAGGGGCTGACGCGTGGCGGCCTTTTAGTCCCGGTTGGTGTTACCAACCGGGACTAAAGGTCCTCCTGCCTGAGCGCTGCGCAGCGGCCACGTGGAGACCCTTTAGTCCCGGTCGGTGTTACCAACCGGGACTAAAGGTCCTCCTGCCTGGGCGCCCCACAACGGCCACGTGAAGCTCCTTTAGTCCCGGTTCGTAACCCAACCGGGACTAAAAGTGGGGGCCTTTAGTCCCGATTGCAGAACCGGGACTAAAGACCCTCTGAAACCGGGACTAAAGCCCTGTTTTCTACTAGTGCAGGCCGCTGGATCCAAGAGAAGCTAGCTTTTCGACCGCCCAGAAAGGACGAACCACATGCATGCATCACAGCCTGGGCTATTTGGTTTCCTCGGCCAGCTAGACCAATGCTTTTGTCTAGCAGCAAGACATGCTCGTGGTGCACTGCAAGCAGCCAAGCAAATTCAAGGCAGGGTCTTTATTTTCTCGCCTTCTATTCCTTTGTCTCGGCTTCATTGTCATCTATAAACTGCTAACTACGCGTATAGCATATGCAAAAAAAATTACAGATAGGCTTCCACATGGATAAGAAAATGAATGATGTGGTTATGTTATAATATTTTTGTAATAGCTGGATTTAGTCAGATGCTTTCTAAGTAGTGTTCATTAGTACCGATTAGAGCAGAATTTTGTTGCTTTTCTGGCTGTTTGATTTCTCCGTCATAAAAGGAAGAGGAAGCGAACGTGTTTTTTACATTGCAGATGATAGAGGAATAAAACTCTCCTAATATAAATGAAATTACACAATAAAGTGTTTCATGACTGTGTACCTTATATTATCCACAATTTTTGTTTGTAAATTATTTTGTACAAGTCCTTTTGTTCACCTAAAACGAAAAAAGGATAAATAACTACAGTATAAAATTCCGCCAACTATGTCACACATTCATGTCTTCACTTTCAGATACTTTAAGTTTTATCGGAAGTATCAATCGTTAATCCGGTGCTTAATCGTTTTTTATCACGGAACAACTTGAGTCCATTATAATTCTTGCTTCTTCTTTTTATCAGGGAGGAATTGCTTAGGTTTTCGTTTCATGTCTACAGGGAAAAGGGGGGAAGAGTACTACATTTAAAATATTCGAATATGATGTTGATCTATTGTGCTTTTAGATTTATGGTTTTCTTATATTAGTTGATCCGACAATGTAAGTATTTAATAGAATCTTCTATATATAGTATCTGACATTAACTGAATTTTACCAGCTCCTTTGTTGTATGTAATTACGACAGTGTTGAAGGTTAGCACTGAAGATTTTGACTTCGGGCGTTCCTCTGCATGTTTTGTACTTCTCAAAATTCGTCTATGGTTGATTCTTCGCACCTACATGCTTATTTCAAATAACATTTCCGTTTGTAAAAACTGGAGAACCTTTTGCACATTACTCAATGGTTAAAACTTTCAACACATTACATAATTGTTTGATGTTGGTAGACCTCAATGACCAGGAATTTCCATTATGGTTGTGTTTGCCATCTCGGCAAACCTGAATTTCCAATCACTATAGGTATCATCCAATCTAAATTCCCAATGCCTGAACCTTCTTTCACTGCACTACTACTCTTCTCACAATCTGCATGGGATGTATACATCATTAACAGCGGCAGTTAATTATGCCTTGCCTGCTGTGTTGGCCGGCCGCTTACAGTCGAGCTACATATTGAGTTATTGACATGTTACATTCCCCAACTAACCACCCTAATGTGTTGTTCATCGTGGTTCACCTTCCTTTTTATTTTAGCATTGCCCATATTGCTTGAGAGAGCCTGTCATTTAATATGCCTACCGGAGCGACAGCCATATCTGCGTTCAGTGGGGCACTGGTGACAGCAACGAGCAGCCTGCTATGGTGGCTTGATATCTACTACCATAGTAAATTAATTAGTCCATGGTCGGAATTTGTATTCTTGGCTTGCACTTCATATATAGATTATACTATTAATATTTTCTACTACCATAGTAAATTAATTACTGCGTTCATAGGATTTTCTCTAATATTTTGGTACTAAGTAATTCTTGGCTTGCACTTCATATATAGATCATACTATTAATTAGTCCATGTTTGGAATTTGTATTCCCAAAGAGTATCATACTTTAGGAAGTTGGCTTATTTGTAACCACAGTGACAAGAAAGTTAAGCACACTAATTAACCATGAATTTTTTATTGGACGCAGTTCAAGGAGTTCAAAGTGATAGCTTCTTGCGATGTCAAATTGTCGTTATCTTTCTCACTCCCCTCCCTATTTCCCAATATCATTATGTGTTAATAAGTTCATCAACAGAATTATTTTACTTTCTATGCTAACAACGTTATTCATAAACCCCGAGCCAGAGTTCGTTACCTCAGTAGTTCCTAATTTTTTACTCCTCATGTAATCTTGATAATTTGGTAATATGTCATACAACCGTTTCGTGGATTCTAAACAGTTATGATCAAGATATTTTTGTTGTACTTTCACTGAGAGATGTCTACCGTGGGCCTCAAATTGACTATTTTCACAGGAAAACACGTAATTTACTGCCTCACGTCTGTAGCCAGATATATATTATTGGTTGGGTGGCCACTCCTCCAAACTGAAAGTAAACAATAGGTGAAAGATGTAGTTCTTCATTAAATTGCATTTTATTACCAGTCGCTTATACAAACTATATGAATTTTTCATTGTGTTTTCTCCAATACTGTAGGAAATGTACTTTGTAGACATTTTGCAAACATATGGGGAGCTGTTTGTCCACAGAGATGGCAAGTATTTTTTATTAACATTATTGTGTGATGTTGAAGGTTGACTATACATGCAGCGCCATTGTTTCTTTAGGGCATATAGTTCACTGAAGAGGAAACAAAGCCAAAGTTATCTTGACTACACAGGTATAAAAATTCTACTTTTATTTTCACTTCTCCATGACATAATAAGTTCTAATAATTCAAAATTGGTAAATTATGATATTTCTGTTATTTTCAACCATTTTCTTATTGTTGCCATTTGTTTTGGGGAACAATATAAAAAGTAAGCCCTCTTTGGAACACACAATTCTAAAGGCAAGTAAAAACCGTAGGACTGGAATGTAATTACTTCCCCGCAAATAAAACTATATAACATCGGTGGTTTGTTGTTTATTACTTATAGATGATTGTTGTCTATACTACATATATTAGGCAGCATATATTAAGGTTTATCTCACAGAAAAGAAACATCTGCCAAACTAAAAAAAATGGCACACACAATCCATAGTTAGTTAAGTATAGACTCTACACAATATTTTTCTTGCTTAGAAATTATTTTCCAGGTTCAAACTAAAGGGCAGAAGCGGCGTGCCTATCAAACATCACCTTCTTTGTAATAGAGAGCGGCAATTCCTAATTTTACTCACAAAGAAATTGATGCACACAATAATAATGAAAACGTGTACGCATAGTAAACCTTAATTTATAGGATGTGACATAACTAGAGTCTAGAGAGTATTACATTGTAGGGTGGAGCAAGTATTTTGAACCAGTATTTATCTAAAGTGCATTTTGTCTTCTCATGTAACTCTTATTAAAAGTATGATATTCTAAATTGTGTATATACTTTATTTCTAGCCCGTGCAGCTGCACGGGTTAATGACTAGTTTTAAATAATGTTCAGGAAAACAACATCACCTAAATTCCCTAGGTGACTCAATATCCAAAAATAGTACCAAAACAGTACCATTTAATCCCATTTCAATTAATAAAAATTAAAATGAAATCATTTTGCCTCCAAACCTTTTTGTGATAGTACAGAATAATGCATTGCATTTATGTGACTAAGTCTCATATTTTACAAAAGTCATTTGGTGTGAAAAGAAAAGGCAAAACAACAGAGGAAAAATAAAACAAAGAAATAAAAAAGGGAAAAGGCAGAAACACACCGGTGAACTGGGCCTAAGTGGCATACAGTGCGGCCCAGCCCACTGTGCTCAGCCTTTCCTTCCTCCTCCCGCCGCTCGCTTGCGCGCGCACAGCCGAGCCACGGTCACCATCGCAGCCGCGCCCACTCGCCTCCTCGCGTTGCTACAGGGCGCCGGGATGGATAAGAAGGCCACCGTAGACACGCTGGACCACCCCCAGATCTTTTCCCCCTCTCCCCTCACTCGCCTTCTTTCTCTCCCGCCATGGCCGACGCGGCCGTCGCCGTTGTGAGCTCACCCGCGTAGCCACCGCCGCCGTCTCACCTCGTCTCCATGCCAGATCAATCCGCCAGCCTCGACTACGTCCTCTGAGCCGAGCCAACGGAGCTGGGAGCCACTGCTTCGAGCTCGGCGACCTCTTCTTCCTCCTACGGCCAACGCGACCTCGCCCTCGATTCCGGCCACCTCGCGCCCTCCCCGAGCCCGCTTTGCTCACCTGCGAGATCGCTGTGAGGCCACCTTCCTTTCTCCTCTGTTTTCGCTTTAAATCCATAGCCGTAGCACTGCCGTCATCCTTGTTTTGCTCCGGCCGAAGCTCGTCTCCGCCGCATTAGGTGTCGCCGCCGTTGTCGTTTGTGTCGTGGCCGGGCAAGCACGGCAACGTGCTCAGGGCACCTCCCTGGTGCCGCCCGTGCCACTAGCTCGTCCTCCCGTGCCCTCTAGACGCGTACCGCATCTCGGACGAACTCCGGCGCCGCTCGTTAGCTCGCCGCCGTCGCTATAGGTCGTCTCCGGCCGTGCCACCACCGCAGAACGACGCGCCTCGCTCTTCTCTTTCGAACGCCGCCTTGCGCGTGCCAAACGGACGCCGGACGACGAAATCCGGCCACCACCCATACGCGCCGCCGTGTTTCGGGCACGCCGACGTTGCTCCGGCGCTGGCGCCGACGTGGCGCTGACGCGGCAGCCACGTGGCCCTCCCCGTGCCACTGACGAGTGGGCCCAGTTGACCCAGTTGACCAGGTCAACTGCTGACTGGGCTCGCACTGTCACTGACATGTGGACCCCGCTTAATTGAAACATTTTTATAAATAATAAAAATGCTAATTAATCTGTTAATTAAATCTGTTAATTAAACAGTCACTGGCAGATGGAGCCCACCCTCTAATCAATCTTTAATTAGTTTAATTAATCCCTAATTAGCTCACTGTGTATGACATGTGGGTCCCAGTGATCAGGTTTGACCTGGACCAGCTGGGTTTGACCGATGACGTCACCCTGACGTCATGTTGACGTCTTAAGTCACTGTTTTGGATAATTCGAATTTAATAATTAAAACAATTACAGAAATTCAATAAAACTTTGAAAAATCATATAAAATAAACTGTAACTCGGATGAAAATAATTTATATATGAAAAATGATCAGAAAAATAAGACGAATACGAATACGCTACCCACATACCTGTCAGCCCTCTCTAACATGATGAACATGGAACTTTCCCCTCCGATTCATCTGACCGATAATCACCCGGAGCTGGGAGAACACTCCTAGATAATTTCCCACTCCGACCAAAATACCTAGCACTGCATTAGAACACCCCTAGCACAGCATGTTGACATATCATGCATCTCTGTTGCATTTGTTGCCGTGTATTTATTGTTTCTTCCCCCTCCTTCTCTCCTGTTAGACCCCGAGACTGCCGACGACATTGCTGAGTACGACTACGTCGTCGACGACCAGACCCCTTCAGCAGAGCTTCCAGGCAAGCAAAACCCCCTTGATCATCCAGATATCGCCTACTCTTTCTCTCTTATGCTTGCATTAGAATTGCTTCTATTGTTGCTCCGATAGCTCCTATTCTGATGCATAGCCTGATTTCGTCGCCTGCTGTTGATACCTTACTTGCTATCCTATGATGCTTAGTTAGGTATGCTATGTTTCATCATCTGGCCCTTCACCCTTGTTCATTTGCCAGGCTTGTTATCGGGCCATGATCACTCTGGGTGATGATCACGGAAATGTTACATTACTGCAATACTTTAACTGTTAAAGTCGGGCCGGCTCCAAGAGTGCCCGCGAGATAATGGAACAAGATGGGTTGAACCCAAGGGTACCCGCGAGTGATATTGTGGCGGAACAACAGGGCAGGCGGAGACCACCTAGGAGAGAGGTGGGCCTGGTCCTTGGTTGTTGTCCGTGGATTACCAAGTCGGAGCGACAGGAATCATGTTCGTCTCTGCGAGTTACTAAAACACGCCTAACGGATTTGGGTATTTGATCTGAGTTGGCTACGTGCCTATACGCACTACCACCACACGGGATAATGGTTTAATGGGGCCCTCTACGTCGTACGTTTCTCCCAAAGCTCTTCAGATGTCACAGTTCAGAGATGCGGGCTGATTGTTGGGGTGGGCTGGTTACGTCACTTGTGTATACAGCGTCGCACCTGGGCCCCGGCCAGTCATGCAACGTGCAGGAGTGCAGAGGGCAATGGGCCCAAGACCCCTTCGCACTTAGGATTTAGACCGGCCTGCTGACCTCTCTGCTGAGCCTAGGTAGGACTACGCCGTGTCGATTACCCGAGGCCGGGTATTACCCAGCAAGTGTGTCCGGCCAGATGTAATCGAGCGTGTTGGGTAACAGTAGTGCACCCCTGCAGGGAAGTAATCTATTCGAATAGCCATGTCCACGGTAACAGGACGCTCGGAGTTGTATCCTGATCTACTACAACTATGAATGGATACTGTTACAATGTTAAACTGTTACTACTGCTCTCAGGATCACTTTCTCGCAGGGTAGTCGAGGAAGGATCTCAGGGCATTGCTTATATATACTTATTATTATATGATGCTGTGTTCTATTCTCTTCTGATGCTGCAAGATTGCTTCAAGATGCTAGTCTTCGATAGGCTAGGCCTTTCCCCCTCTATTCCGGCATTTCTACAGCTTAGTCCAAAGATATAGCCCCATTCCTTTGATACCGATGCATACCTAGTATAGTTCTGATGTAAGTCTTGCGAGTACTTTGGATGAGTACTCACGGTTGCTTTGCTTCATTTCCCCTACCCGGTTGCTGCGATCAGACGACGGAGTCCAGGAGCAGGAGATCCCCGGAGGCACCTACTACTACGTTGAGCCCGCCGACCAGGAGTAGTTCAGAGGCCCTAGGAAAGAGGCCTTCGCCTTTTCGATCAGTGTCGCTGTTATGCTAGCCTTCTTAAGGCAAACTTGACTAACTATGTCTGTACCCAGATAATATTTGTTTGTATGACCTATGTATTCGGGTCCTCGTGACCCTTGGTTTGAAATATGAGGATTTATGTTTAAATTTGTGTCTAGAGTTGTGTTGAGATATCTTCCCGTGAGTCTCTGATCTCGATCGTGCACGTTTGCGTGTATGATTAGTGCACGGTCGAGCAGGGGCGTCACACAGATTCTGTTTTCGGTGCATAGTTTGCTTGTTTGAGTGTTTCCATAGCTTATATTGAGTAATATAAATTGTGGAAATGATAGAATACAGTAGGCATTATGTGCGAACAATTATGAATCTTGTCTTGACAGTACCTAAGTGGATGATTTATTTTTATCATACTAACCTATCTCACAAGTTCCGTTAAGTTTTGTGTGATTGAATTTTTCAAGTTTTGGGTGAGATAACGATATGAGGAGAATAAGGAGTGGCAAGACCCTAAGCTTGGGGATGCCCAAGGCACCCCAAGGTAATATTCAAGGAAGACCCAAGCAACTAAGCTTGGGGATGCCCCAGAAGGCATCCCCTCTTTCGTCTTCAACATTATCGATAACCTTACTTGGAGCTATATTTTTATTCGTCACATGATATGTGTTTTGCTTGGAGCGTCATTTTTTTTAGTTGGATGTGCTTGATGTTATTTAGAATAATGTTTTGTATCTTTTATTTCAATAAAATTCCAAGTATATCATTTACCATGCTCAGTTTGCAAGTTTATGTGTTGCTGTTTGAAAACATAAAGTTTTCTGTTATGTCCAGAATATTCCTGAATAGTCAGAACATGATAAAAATCTGAAATTTTTACACAATAAGCATGCATGAGTTCTCTGTCACGTGGTAATTTTTCAGAATTTTTTGAGTTAGGGAAGTATAAATTTTAAATCCCCCTTTACAGACTGTTCTGTTTTGGCAGGATAGGATTATTAAATATGCAGAGGCATTTAGTATGCAATGTTAAATTATAATTTTAGTGATTTGCTACAGTGGTTTTGTATTGATTTATACTAACTTATCTCACGAGTTCTTGTTGAGTTTTGTGTGGATGAAGTTTTTAAGATTTAAGGAAACCGTGATATGAGAGGAATTAAGGAGGCACAAGAGCTCAAGCTTGGGGATGCCCAAGGCATCCCAAGTTATTATTCCAAGAAGTCTCAAGCATCCAAGCTTGGGGATGCCCCGGTAGGCATCCCACTTTTCTTCTTTAACAACTATCGGCCAGTTTTGGTTGAGCCTAAGTTTTTGCTTCTTCGCATGATATGTGCTATCCTTGGAATGTCATTTTATTTTGTTTTCTTTGCTGTTTGAATAAAATACTTAAGATCTAAAATTTTTAAATGAGAGAGAGTTCTCACATAGCTACTTAATTACTTAACTACTCATTTGATCTTCACTTATATCTTTTTGGAGTAGTTTGTCATTTACCCTTGTGCTTCACTTATATCCTATGAGTAAATTGTGAAAGAATTGAATATCATAAAGTTGAAATTATATGTGCTTCATATGCTTTTATCATGCCTAGTAGTAGTTTCACATTGGGTTTAGAAAGTGAAATCTATTGAAGCTTGACAATCACAATATTGATCATACAAGCAATTCATGAATGATTAGTATAAGGAAGAGAACTTTCACATATAAATATATTATCTTGGACATCTTTTATGATTGTGAATACCCATTAATTATTTTCAAACTTGAGCAAATTAGTTGAAGTTGGACAAGGAAGACAACGTAATGAGTTATGTTTGAGTATATTTGCATAGAAGTTATATTGTTATGGATCCTCCAACATGTGGTGTTTGCTTAGGATCTTTTGCTAGCCAAAAATTCGTACTAAGTAGAGATACTACTTGTGCATCCAAAAACCCTTAAACCTAGTTTCTTCCCATGAGTGTCCACCATATCTACCTATGGATTGAATAAAATCCTTCAAGTAAGTTGTCATCGGTGCAAAAAGCAATAAAAATTGCTCCTAAAATATGTATGATCTTTTATTGCAAGGGAAAATAAGCGTTGTACGAACTTGTGATGGTAAAGAAATAAAAGCGACGGACTGCATAATAAAGGTTGCTATCACAAGGGGCAATATAACGTGACGTTCCTTTGCATTAAGAGCTTGTGCATCCAAAAATAAAAAGCGCAAGACAACCTCTGCTTCCCTCTGCGAAGGGCCTATCTTTTACTTTATGTATTTACTTTTATGCAAGAGTCAATAGTATTACTTCTCATTCCAACCTTAATTATTCTCTAGTTGGCAAGCATCATGTGGTGGGGAAAGATCCAGGGATATATGGCCAGTCAAATATATTTGATCATGAATTATTATTGTTGACAATTATCTCTATGATAAATAAGTTGGGAGGCGAAACATTAAGCCCCTATCTTTCTCTGTGTTCGATGGATGCCATTTGTTCTAAAAATATGCTTTGAGTACTAGCAATCATAGAAGACTATATGATAATTGAGTATGTGGAGCTCTTACTTAGACTTTGTTGGAGATAAGTTGAATTGCAATTGTTTGGTGACTAAGAACATAGGTTGTTAAGTTTCAAGAGAATGCATTGTTTGAACCATAACATGTGAATTGATTGCTACTTTATCATGATGAGTTTTATGAGAAAGAGTTGTTGTTATGATGCTAGGAAAAGTGATTGAAATTATCATTGATCAAACTTATGCACTATGCTAGCATTCACACTTCATAAATTATTTCTTTTATCATTTACCTACTCGAGGACGAGCATGAATTAAGCTTGGGGATGCTGATACGTCTCCAACGTATCTATAATTTATGAAGTATTCATGCCATATTTATAACAATTCTATATGGTTTTGGTATGATTTGATTAGAACTAACCCGGACTGACGCTGTTTTCAGCAGAACTACCGTGGTGTTGTTTTTTGTGCAGAAATAAAAGTTCTCCAAATGCAGCAAACCTTTTTGACAATTTTTTTGGACCAAAAGAGACCCCCGAAGCTTCGTGGAAGGACCAGAAGCCTCATGAGGTGCTCACAAGCCACCACGGCGCGGCAGGGGGGGGGGGTGGCGTGCCGTGGTGCCTCGTGGGCCCATCTTAGCCCATCTTGACGTGATTCCAACGCTGAAAAATCCTATAAATAGAGAAACCCCCAGAAATAACCCTAGATTTTGGACTCCGCCACCGCAAGCCCCTGTACCTTTGAAATACCATCTGGAGCCCTGTTCCGGCACCCTGCCGGAGGGGGGAATCATCATCGGAGGCCATCTTCATCATCCCGGCGGTCTCCATGACGAGGAGGGAGTAGTTCACCCTCGGGGCTGAGGGTATGTACTAGTAGCTATGTGTTTGATCTCTCTCTCTCTCTCGTGTTCTTGATTTGGCACAATTTTGATGTACCGCGAGCTTTGTTAATATAGTTGGATCATATGATGTTTCTCCCTCTCTATCTTGTTGTGATGAATTGAGTTTTTACCTTTGAGGTTTCACTATTATCAGATTGAATAATTTTATGGATTTGAGAACACTTGATGTATGTCTTGCATATGAATACCCGTGGTGACAATGGGGTATTATATTGATTCACTTGATATATGTTTTGGCACTCAACTTGTGGATTCCCGAGGTGACATTGGGGTAATCTATGCATAGGGGTTGATGCATGTTTTTGTCCTACTTTCTCCGGTAGATATCTTGGGGCACTCTTTGAAGTTCTTTGTGTTGGATTGAATATTATGAATCTGAAGTTGTTTGATGCATATCGTATAATCAACTCACGGATACTTGTGGTGACATTGGAGTATCTAGGTGACATTAGAGTTGGTTGATGCGTATCATATGGTGTTATTTTAGTATGAACTCTAGGGCTGTTTGTGACACTTATATGAATAGCTCAATAGATTGATCGGAAAGAATAACTTTGAGGTGGTTTCATACCCTACAACAATTTCTATCTTATGTTCTCCGCTAATAGGAACTTTGGAGTGATTCTTTGTCGCACGTTGAGGGATTGTTGTATGATTCAATTATGTTAGCATTGTTGAGAGATTGCACTAGTGAAAGTATGAACCCTAGGCCTTGTTTTAAGCATTGCAATACCGTTTGTGCTCACTTTTGTTACTTGCTACCTTGCTGTTTTTATTTTATTTTCAGATTACAAAAACCTATATCTACTGGCCATACTACACTTGTATCACCATCTCTTCGCCGAACTAGTGCACCTATTCAATTTACCATTGTATTGGGTGTGTTGGGGACACAAGAGATTTCTTGTATTTGGTTGCAGGGTTGTTTGAGAGAGACCATCTTCATCCTACGCCTCCCACGGATTGATAAACCTTAGGTCATCCACTTGAGGGAAAATTGCTACTGTCCTACAAAACTCTGCGCTTGGAGGGTCAACACGAGTCTACGAGAATAAGTTGTGTAGTAGACATCACTCCATAGCTCAGTCTGAGGAATCTAGGTTCGACCAGTGATTCACATATATACAAAGCCAAGTCCACACAAAATATGTATTTTGTGAAAGCGTGAAAACGCGAGGATATGCATAGATACACATGGCCCTGAAGTTGTCAGGTCCGTTAGACGTAGACTATATCACAAGCGAAGCATTTTTTACACTAGTATCCCATAGGTGTAAAGTGCATTAGCATTGACTAGATTATTGACTCTAGTGCAAGTGGGAGTCTGTAGGAGATATGCCCTAGAGGCAATAATAAATGTCATTTTTATCTCCATGTTCATAATTATGTTTATATTCCGTGCTATAACTGCTATGGTTCTCGAGTCTACAATATCCACGAGGCTCGGAGGGATACTCATGTGCACGTGTGGAATAATAAACCGAAAAATGTATTCCTAGTCATGCCTCTAAGACTAGCTCAAGTATTGCATGATGATCCTGTTTTCCTGATCATGGGCATGACTATGCCAGCAATTTTGAGGGCACAATGTTAGAAGAACATTTGTGTTGAATCGAACCGAATTGATGTTATGCTCTGAGATACATTCGTCACAAGTTAATGGTTAATAACACAGAGAAAGTTAACGTTTGCATGATTCCTTAGACCATGAGAGTATCGAGTTTCTTCATGCTTGCTTCATGAACTTTGGGGTTTGTTAAACGTCATCCGTAAATGGGTGGCTATTACGGCGGCTTACGGGTTCATGGAAAAGTATGACAAGGGACTTGATAGCTCAAGATTGGGATTTGCTCCTCCGATGATGGAGAGATATTCTTTGGGCCCTCTCGGTGTTACGGTATCCATCATCGTCTGTCCAGACACAATGTGATTTGATCACAGGGATGCCGGAACGCGGAAACGAGAAGAGAGAACAAAACCGGTAACGAGGTAACAGGCATAGTGGACAAAGTTGTTGATCCATGGGGATGCCGATAAATCTCACCTCGGGTGTTTGTAACATATCACGAAGCAACAGGAATAGCACATGGCAACTGGAGGTTCACTCGAATATTTATTCGTGTGGGTATAGGGGTCAATTTGGGTGTCCACGGCTCCGATGTTGATCATTGATCGGAAAATGTTCCGGTCATGTCTATACTTCAACGAACGTATAGGGTCACACGCTTAAGGGTCATCTATCTGCTGAATACTTACAGGGAGTCTGAGAGAAAATCACCGGAAAAGTTTCAGAGACAACGGAAGAGTTCCGGAGAGAGAACACCGGAATAGTTTCGGTAAAACCGAAAAGTTGTTTCGGAGTATACCATTAAGTCACAATGGTTTCGGCACATGCCTAGAAATTCTTGGAGGGTGCCAGAATTGTTCTGGGAACTTCTGGGATTTTTCCGGAGAAAAAACTCGGAAATGGTCCGGGACTGCCGGAACCGCTTTGGTTGCTTTTCGCTGATGAAAATCACTGATCCGGAATTGTATCAGAACGCGTCCAAAATTATTTTAGGGGGTACTGGAAATGTTCTAGGCCCACATAAATATTTTCGGATTTAGCGGTCACGAAAAAATGTTTTCGTTAATAGTGAAAAGCACTTTATGGTTGCTTTTTGGAAAGCCACCTTTTTGGGCTTTTTCCACAAAAGATCTAGAGGGGATGACATGGAAGGATAAGGGCCCTTTTGAGGGGGCCCTACAAGGGTGGCCGGCCAAAGGGTGGAGCTCCATGGAGCTCCAGTTGCCTCCCCATTATGCCCTTCATGTGATTCATATTGCATGAGCATTTTGGGGTTTTCATGTGCCACCCTACCCCTTGCATTTTCCTATAAATAGAGGTGGAGAGGAGCTCTCCACACTCACTTTTTCTCACATACAAATGCCATGCATGATCTGGCCTTCTCTCTCCCTCCTCACGAAATAGATTCGTAGAGCCGAAAGGTTGTCTGGGTTCCGGTGGGAACTAGTTCTGGACGGCGAAGCCCTGCCGGATAGATGACACCATATGTGTGCAACCCCGTAGAGAGGTCGTAGGTTCAATCTTTTTGCCCGAGAGGCTGTTCGAGAGTGCCTCCATAAGGGCTGTCCGAGTGACCATCCGAGTTTCTGTGAGTGCCTCCCGAAGGGCTGTCTGTGACACCGTCCGGGGGACTGTCCGATCGCCTCCCGAAGGGCTGTCCGAGGGACTAACGAGGGAGTACATCCTCGCGGTTAGGAGGTTGTAAATCCTAGCTGCAGGGATCTGCACCAATGATCTACATCAACTCTACTTCCGCTGCGCTACGAGTCGGTAATGATCAGATCAAACCTTGTATGCATCTCCATAGTGATCCTGGGCGTGCTCGCAGTACCGAATTTTTTTGTTTTCTGTCGCGTTCCCTACATAGGCCCCACACGCTTAATTACTGTTTTTGCTAATTAAACTTAATCTGGTAATTAGATAAGTCACTGACAGTGGGGTCCCACCTAGCTAATTAACTCAGCTAAATAAATTAGATTAACTACTGCGCATGACACCTGGGCCCCACCTGTCAGCTTGACCAGGTCAACAGTCAACCCAGTTGACTGCTGACTGGACATTTGACTAAGTCAACTGGCCCCCCTGGCCCCACCTGTCATCCACTGTGGCTAGCCCACAGTGGGTGTAAAAGGTCCCAGCGCTATGCATTTTTCGAATTAATTAAATTCCAGGATTTTCAGAATATTGCTAAAACTTTAGAAATTCATAGAAATTCAACCGTCAATCAGATGAAAATGTTTTCTATATGAAAAATGATCAAAAAAATAAGACGAATCCGAATATGCCATCCATACACCTGCCACACCCCTCCAGCACTGCAAACATGGAACGTTCCCCTCCGGATCGCCTGTCCGATAACTGGCCAGAGCCGGGAAAATATTCTAAGATATTTTCCCGCACCATCTGTAACGTGTTGCACCGCATTAGGGCACCCCTAGCATAGCATACTGTCATGCCATGCAATGTGATGCATTTGTTTGCTTTATATTTACTGTTTCTTCCCCCTCTTCTCTTCGGTAGACCCCGAGACTGTTGTTGACCCCGAGTACGACTACGTCGCAAGCGCCCAGCCTCTTTCACCAGAGCTTCCAGGCAAGCAAAACCCCCTTGATCATTCCTATATCGCCATTCTTTCTCTGCCGTGCTTGCATTAGATTTTGCTACTGTTATTCGATAACTCCTATTCTGATGCATAGCCTGATTTTGTAACCTGTTGTTGATACTTTACCTGTTATCCTATATGCTTAGTATAGGCTGGTTAGTGATCCATCAAAGGCCCTACACCCTTGTCCGTGTTGCCAGGCTTTACTACCGAAAGATTTGATCAAGGTGATTGACGTGCAGAGACCGACACATCACCGCACACCCCCTTAGTTGTATGACTCTGCAGAGCTACTATCGAGTGCCGAAGGTGATACCTCCTACCTCACTCCTGATGATATCTCTGTAGCGTAGCTAGTCGGTTGTGGGTTACCGAGGGTGATTCCTCTTTCACCACCTCCGATGATGCATCTGTTGTGCAGCCCCTCAAGTGTGAACCAATCGAGGGTGATTCCTCCAAGTTCACCTTGACGGTTACATCGAGTGGGAATCCATCGAGGGTGATTCCTTGGATTTCCCCCTTGATGTTACGGACACACTGTTACCTTACACTGTTCCCTGTTTACTGTTATTGCGGGACTGAAGGGACAGGCGGTACCACCCCGGTAGAGGTGGACCTGAGTTTCCGACAGTCTCTGGATAAGTCGGGTTGACCAGGAGGGTACCCGTGAGATAATTACGCAGCACGGCCGGGCAGGCAGAGACCGCCCTAGAGAGGGATGGGCCTGGCCCTTGTCATAAGTTGATACGTCCATTTTGCATCATGTTTTGCTACTGTTATTTATAGTGTTTTAATCAATATAACACTTTATGGAGCAATTCTAATGCCTTTTCTCTCTTAATATGCAAGATTTACACAAGGAGGGAGATTGCCGGCAGCTGGAATTCTGGACCTGAAAAAGCTATGTCAGAGATACCTATTCTGCACATCTCCAAATGAGCTGAAATTTCATGGATATTTATTTTGGAATAAATAAAAATACTAGAAGAAAGAAATACCAGAGGGGGCCACCCAGGAGCCCACGAGGCACCAGGGCGTGCCACCCCCTAGGCGCGCCCTGGTGGCTCATGGGGCCCCTGGCCAACCTCTAGCCCCCATTTTCTGGTATATAAGTCCATTTGACCTAGAAAAAAATATAGAGAAGACTTTCGGGACGGTGCGCCGCCGTCTCGAGGCAGAACTTGGGCAGGAGCACTTTTGCTCTCCGGCGGAGAGATTCTGCCGGGGATACCTCCCTCCGGGAAGGGGAAATCGGAGCCATCGACATCACCAACGATCCTCTCATCGTGGGAGGACGAATCTTCATCAACATATTCAATAGCACCACCTCATCTCAAACCCTAGTTCATCTCTTGTATTCAATCTTTGTCTCAAAACCTCAGATTGGTACCTGTGGGTTGCTAGTAGTGTTGATTACATCTTGTAGTTGATGCTAGTTGGTTTATTTGGTGGAAGATTATATGTTCAGATCCATTATGCTATTTAATACCCCTCTGATCTTGAACATGATGATGATTTGTGAGTAGTTACTTTTGTTCTTGAGGACATGGGAGAAGTCTTGTCATAAGCAATCATGTGAATTTGGTATTCGTTCGATATTTTGATGATATGTATGTTGTTGATTCTCTTAGTGGTGTCATGTGAACATCGACTACATGACACTTCACCATCTTTGGGCCTAAGGGAATGCATTGTGGAGTAGTAATTAGATGATGGGTTGCTAGAGTGACAGAAGCTTAAACCCTAGTTTATGCGCTATTCCGTAAGGGGCTGATTTGTATCCATATGTTTAATGCTATGGTTAGAGTTATCTTAATTCTTCTTTCGTAGTTGCGGATGCTTGCGAGAGGGGGTAATCATAAGTGGGAGGCTTGTTCAAGTAAGAACAACACCCAAGCACCGGTCCACCCACATATCAAATTATGAAAGTAGCGAACGCGAATCAAACCAACATGATGAAAGTGACTAGATGAAATTCCCATGTGTCCTCGAGAAGGCTTTGCTTACTATAAGAGATAATTCCGGCTTGTCCTTTGCTACAAAAGGATTGGGCCACCTTGCTGCACTCTTTGTTACTATTGCTACTTGTCACTTGTTACAAATTATCTTGCTATCAAATTACTCGTTACCGATAATTTCAGTGCTTGCAGAAAATACCTTGCTGAAAACCGGTTGTCATTTCCTTCTGCTCCTCGTTGGGTTCAACACTCTTACTTATCGAAAGGACTACGATTGATCCCCTATACTTGTGGGTCATCATAAGTCCACGAGATCGGGCGACAGGATCACTGATCGTCTCTGCGAGCTCCCAATACACTAAAGGTTTGGATATGTGATCCGAGTAGGCCTCTAGCCTTTTCGCACTAACCACCACGCGGGATAAGTTATGGGCACTCGGCGTCGTACGATTCTCCCGAAAGCTCTGTCAGACGTCCAGTTCAGCATTGCGGCACGGCTGGGCCGGCGCCATCCAGGACAGAGGTGGTGCCTAGATCCGTGATACGTCTCCAACGTATTTATAGTTTTTGATTGTTCCATGCTATTATAGTAATTATATATCATTTTTTTGGGACTAACCTATTAACTTAGTGCCCAGTGCCAGTTGCTGTTTTTGGCCTGTTTTTGGTTTTTCAGAATATCAGTACCAAACGAAGTCCAAATGCCACGAAACTTTTTGGAGATTTTTTCTGGACATAAGAGACCCTGGAAGCTTCGGGGGGGGGGGGTGAGAAGATGGAGCAGTGGTCCACGAGGCACCAGGGCGCACCCTGGTGGCTCGTGGGGCCCACGTGGCCCCGTTTGACCTAACTCCGCCTCTATAAATTTTCTAAATTCGGGAAACCAACAGAGGAGTCCACGAAATACTTTTTCCGCCACCGCAAGTTCCTATTCTCGAGAGATCCGATCTAGAAGCCTTTTCCGGCACTTTGCCGGAGGAGGATTCGATCACGGAGGGGCTCTACATCAACCTTGCTGGCCTTCCAATGATGCATGAGTAGTTTACCACAGACCTACGGGTCCATAGTTAGTAGCTAGATGGCTTCTTCTCTCTATTTGAGCTTCAATACAATGATCTCCTCGATGTTCTTGGAGTTCTATCCGATGTAATCACTTTTTGCGGTGTGTTTGTTGGGATCCGATGAATTGTGAGTTTATGATCAGATTATCCATGAATATTATTTGAGTTTTCTCTGAACTCTTTTATGCATGATTGTTATAGCTTCGTATTTCTCTCTGATCTATTGATTTGGTTTGGCCAACTAGGTTGATTTATCTTGCAATGGGAGAGGTGCTTTGTAATGGGTTCGATCTTGCGGTGCTCAATCCCAGTGACAATAGGGGACATGACACGTATTGTATCATTGCTATTAAGGATAAAAAGATGGGGTTTATTCATGCATGAGTTTACTTTGTCTACATCATGTCATCTTGCTTAAGGCGTTACTCCGTTCTTTATGAACTTAATACTCTAGATGCATTCTGGATAACGGTCGATGTGTGGAGTAATAGTAGTAGATGCAGAATTGTTTCGGTCTACTTGTCTTGGACATGATGCCTATATACATGATCATTTCCTTGGATATCGTCATGATTATTTGCTTTTCTATCAATTGCCTAACAGTAATTTGTTTACCCACCGTATGCTATTTTCAAGAGAGAAGCCTCTAGTGAAAACTATGGCCCCCGGGTCTACCTTTATCATATATTAAAAATCCTAAAAATACCTTGCTGCAATTTTACTTTATTTATTTTATTTTGTATTTTTGTTCGATCTATCTATCTATCACCATACAATTTAATCTTGCAAATAACCGCCAAGGGATTGACAACCCCTTGTTTGCGTTGGGTGCGAGGATTTGTTATTTTGTGTGCAGGTGCTGCTAACGAGTTGTTGCGTGATTCTCCTACTGGATTGATCACCTTGGTTTCATAACTAAGGGAATACTTATCTCTACTGTACTGCATCATCCCCTCCTCTTCCGGGAAATCCCAACGCAGCTCACAAGTAGCAGTCCGCCCTGCGCGCAACGACCCGGAGCGCTTAGGACGATTGGCCCATGACCCCTTTGCGCTTAGGATGTAGACTGGCGGGGACCTCTCCGCGGAGCCTAGGAAGGACTACGGAGTGTCGATCATCCAAGGCCGGCATGACCAGGAAAAGTGTGTCCGGCCAGAGTTAATTGAGCGTGTTGGGTAAGTTGGTGCACCCCTGCAGGGAAGTTATCTATTCGAATAGCCGTGTCCACGGTAACAGGATGCTCGGAGTTGTATCCCGATCTACTACAACTAGTACTAGATACTTTTGATACCAAACTAATATTATGGCTCCGGGATCCCTTTCTCGCAGGGTGTCGAGGAAGGATCTCTGGGCGTTGCTAATATATACTTGTTACTATATTATATGTTATTCTACTCTCTTTTGTTGCTGCAAGATGCTAGTCTTCGATAGGCTAGGCCTTCCCCTCTATTCTGGCATTTCTGCAGTATAGTCCACAGATACAGCCCCTTCCTTTGATACCGATGCATACTTAGCATAGATCTGATGTAAGTCTTGCGAGTACTTTGGATGAGTACTCACGGTTGCTTTGCTACCTTTTTCCCCTCTACCCGGTTGCTGCGATCAGATGACGGAGCCCAGGAGCCGAAGATCCTCGATGGTGCCTACTACTACGTGGAGACCGACGACCAGGAGTAGTTGAGGAGGCTCCCAGGCAGGAGGCCTACGCCTTTTTGATCTAGTTGTCATTGTTTTGCTCAGCCTTCTTAAGGCAAACTTGTCTATTTATGTCTGTACTCAGATATTGATGCTTTCGCTGACTCTTGTGTAACTCGAGCTTATGTATTCGAGCCCACGAGGCCCCTGGCTTGTAATATAAAGCTTGTATTATTTTATTTTGTGTCTAGAGTTGTGTTGTGATATCTTCCCGTGAGTCCCTGGGCTTGATCGTGCGCATTTGCGTGTATGATTAGTGGACAATGGAGTCGGGGTGTCACTCGTTGGTATCAGAGTCGACTGCCTGTAGGAAGCCCCTTTCTAACTCCTTGGCCGAAGTTGAGTCTAGTCTTTGAAAAACTATTTTGCTAACCTTGTGTGGCTTACGGGCCCACATCGCAAATGGATGGGATTAGGATCTTTTATTCCTCTTCTTTACTCTGGGACTCTGATCTCTCTTCTATTCGGGTTAAAGTTTTGCTAACACTAACATTAGGTTCTCGTGTTCACATCCACCCGGAGAGCTGGATTACCTGCAACTATTTCATTAAATGTCTGACACATCATACACATACTATCTTTTGACATCTTTGAACTCCTTGAGCTTAAGGAGGAAATCAATAAATCACTCCGCAAGGTTTCATTCGTCCCAGTTCCTCTGCTTGGGGAGCACCTTCTCCCTTTGTTAAGAAGAAGGATGGTACGAACCGGTTAGTCCAAGATTACCGACCTATCAACCAAGCAACAATTCAGAACAAGTATCCGCTTCCTCGGATCAACGATCTGTATGATCAACTTGCTGCTTCCTCCGTATTCTCTAAACTCGATCTGAGGTTGGGATACCACCAGATCCGAGTCCGTGAAGAGGATATTCCGAAGACCGCTTTTGTTACTCGATATGGCTCATACGAGTACACCGTCATGTCTTTCGGCTTAACCAATGCTCCAGCAACGTTCTCTCGATTGATGAACTATATCTTCATGGAATACCTCGACAAGTTCGTCGTGGTTTATCTGGATGATATTGATACGTCCAATTTGCATGAAGATTCCCTACTGTTATTTATTATGTTTCTGATCATTATTTCACCTTATGATACAATTCTTATGCCTTTTCTCTCTTAATTTGCAAGATTTACATGAAGAGGGAGAATGCCGGCAGCTGGAATTCTGGACCTAAAATAGCCACATCAGAGATACCTAATCTACATAGGTCCAATTGACCTGAAATTTCACGGAGATTTTTTATTGAATATATAAAAAATACTGGAGAGAAGAAATACCAGAGGGGACCCACCAGCTGCCCACAAGGCAGCAGGGCGCGGCCCCCCTGGGCACGCCCTAGTGCCTTGTGGGGCCCACAGCTGGCGTCTGGCCCCCTCCCTCTGCTATATGAAGCCATTTGCCCTAGAAAAAAAATAAAGAGAAGGCTTTCGGGACAAAGCGCCGCCGTCTCGAGGCGGAACCTAGGCAGGAGCTATTTTGTTCTCCGGCGGAGCGATTCCACCGGGGATACCTCCCTCCGGGAAGGGGAAATCGAAGCCATCGACATCACCAACGATCCTCTCATCGTGGGAGGACCAATCTTCATCAACATCTTCACCAGCACCATCTCATCTCAAACCCTAGTTCATCTCATGTATTCAATCTTTGTCTCAAAACCTCAGATTGGTACCTGTGGGTTGCTAGTAGTGTTGATTACATCTTGTAGTTGATGCTAGTTGGTTTATTTGGTGGAAGATTAAATGTTCAGATCCTTAATGCTATTCAATACCCCTCTGATCTTGAACATGAACATGATTTGTGAGTAGTTACTTTTGTTCTTGAGGACATGGGAGAAGTCTTGTCATAAGTAATCATGTGAATTTGGTATTCGTTCGATATTTTGATGATATGTATGTTGTTGCTTCCTTTAGTGGTGTCGTGGGAATGTCGACTACATGACACTTCACCATCTTTGGGCCTAAGGGAAGGCATTGTGGAGTAGTAATTAGATGATGGGCTGCTAGAGTGACAGAAGCTTAAACCCTAGTTATGCGCTATTCCGTAAGGGGCTGATTTGGATCCATACGTTTCACTAGAGTTATCTTAATTCTTCTTTCATAGTTGCAGATGCTTGCGAGAGGGGGTACTCATAAGTGGGAGGCTTGTTCAAGTAAGAACAGCACCCAAGCACCGGTCCACCCACATATCAAATTATCTAAGTAGCGAACGTGAGTCAAATAAACATGATGAAAGTGACTAGATGAAATTCCCATGTGTCCACAAGAACGTTTTGCTTATTATACGAGTTCGTTACGGCTTGTCATTTGCTATAAAAAGGATTGGGCCACCTTGCTGCACTTTATTATACTTGTTACTTGTTACTTGTTATGAATTATCTTGCTATGAAAACTATCTGTTACCACTACTTTCAGTACTTGCAGCGAATACCTTGCTGAAAACCGCTTGTCATTTCCTTCTGCTCCTCGTTGGGTTCGACACTCTTACTTATCGAAAGGACTATGACTGATCCTCTATACTTGTGGGTCATCAAGACTCTTTTCTGGCGCTGTTGCCGGGGAGTGAAGCGCCTTTGGTGAGTGGAATTTGGTAAGGAAACATTTATATTACGTGCTGAAATTTATTGTCACTTGTCACTATGGAAAGTAATCCTTTGAGGGGCTTGTTCGGGGTATCTTCACCTCAACCAGAAGCAATAAGAGTTGCTCCTCCACCTATTGAACCTACTGAAAATATTTATTATGAAATTCCTTCGGGTATGATAGAGAAATTGCTAGCTAATCCTTATGCAGGAGATGGAACGGTACATCCTGATATGCACTTGATCTATGTGGATGAAATTTGTGGATTGTTTAAGCTTGCAGGTTTATCCGAAGATGGAGTTAAGAAGAAAGTATTCCCTTTATCTTTGGAGGGAAAGTCATTGACATGGTATAGGCTATGTGATGATACTGACACATGGGACTGGAACCGGTTGAAGCTGGAATTCCACCAGAAATTTTATCCTATGCATTTGGTTCATCGTGATCGGAATTATATATATAATTTTTGGCCTCATGAAGGAGAAAGTATTGCTCAAGCTTGGGGGAGGCTTAAGTATATGTTGCACACATGCCCTAATCATGAGCTCTCAAGAGAAATAATCCTTCAAAACTTTTATGCTCGGCTTTCGCATAATGATCAATCCATGCTCGATACTTCTTCTGCTGGTTCCTTTATGAAGAGAACTATTGAATCCAGATGGGACCTTCTTAAAAGAATTAAACGCAATTATGAAGATTGGGAAATTGACAAAGGTAATGAGTTAGGTATAAATCTTGAGTTTGATTGTGTTAAATCTTTTATGGAAACTAATGCTTTTCGTAAGTTTAGTACTAAATATGGACCTGACTCCGAGATAGTAGCTACCTTTTTGAATCTTTTGCTGCTCATGTTGATCTCCCTAAGGAGAAATGGTTTAAATATCATCCACCTATTGAATTGAAAGAAGAACATGTTAGTGTTAAAGAAGAAACAATTGTTTACCATGTTGATCCAGTTGTGCCTACTGCTTATATTGAGAAACCTCCTTTCCCTGTTAGGATTAAGGAACATGCTAAAGCTTCAACTATAGTCAATAAGAGTAATATTAGAGCACCTACCTTCTGAGCAAATTAAAGTTGAACCTAGTGTTGCAATGGTTAAAGATCTTTTGGTTGATAACATTGATGAACATGTCATATATTTCTGTGATGAAGCAACTAGAATTGCTAAGCCAGACCCTAAAGATAAAAATAAACCTATAGTTGGCATGCCTGTTATTTCTGTTAAAATTGGAGATCATTGCTATCATGGTTTATGTGATATTGGTGCTAGTGTGAGTGCTATTCCGTTTACTCTCTATCAAGAAGTCATGAATGATATTGCACCCGTTGAGATTAAGGATATTGATGTTACTATTAAGCTTGCAAATAGAGACACTATTTCATCGCTTGGGATTGTTAGAGATGTTGAAGTATTGTGTGGTAAGATCAAATACCCTACTGATTTTCTCATTCTTGGATCACCACAAGATGATTTTTGTCCCATTATATTTGGTAGACCCTTCTTGAATACAGTTATTGCTAAGATTGATTGCACTAAAGAAATTGTTAGTGTTAATTTTGGTGAGATGTCTCATGAGTTTAATTTCTCTAAGTTTCGTAGACAACCTCATGATAAGGAATTGCCTAGTAAAGATGAAATTATTGGCCTTGCCTCTATTGCTGTGCCTCCTACTGATCCGCTAGAACAATATTTGCTTGAGCATGAGAATGACATGCATATGAGTGAAAGAAATGAAATAGATGAATTATTCTTTAAACAAGCACCTATCCTTAAACATAATCTACCTGTTGAAACCTTGGGAGATCCACCTCCACCCAAGGGTGATCCTGTGTTTGAATTGAAGCAATTACCTGATACTCTTAAATATGCTTATCTTGATGAAAAGAAGATATATCCTGTTATTATTAGTGCTAACCTTTCAGAGCATGAAGAAAAGAGATTACTTAAAACTCTGAGGAAGCACCGTGCCACTATTGGATATACTCTTGATGATCTTAAGGGCATTAGTCCCACTTTATGTCAGCATAAAATTCATATGGAGCCAGATGCTAAACCCGTTGTTGATCATCAAAGAAGGCTGATTCCTAGAATGAAGGATGTGGTAAGAACTGAAATATTAAAGCTTCTGGAAGCAGGTATAATTTATCCCATAGCTGATAGTAGATGGGTAAGTCCTGTTCATTGTGTTCCTAAAAAGGGAGGTATTACCGTTGTTCCTAATGATAAAAATGAACTCATCCCACAAAGAATTGTAACTGGTTATAGGATGGTAATTGATTTCAGGAAATTAAATAAAGCCACTAGAAAAGATCATTACCCCTTGCCTTTTATTGATCAAATGTTAGAAAGATTGTCTAAGCATACACACTTTTGTTTCCTAGATGGTTATTCTGGTTTCTCTCAAATACCTGTATCACCTGAAGATCAAGAGAAAACCACCTTTACTTGTCCTTTTGGAACTTATGCTTATCGTCGTATGTCTTTTGGTTTATGTAATGCACCTGCTACCTTTCAAAGATGTATGACTGTTATATTCTCTAACTTTTGTGAAAAGATTGTTGAGGTCTTCATGGATGATTTCTCCGTTTACGAAACTTCTTTTGATGATTGGTTAAGCAACCTTGATCGAGTTTTCAGAGATGTGAAGAAACTAATCTTGTCTTGAATTGGGAGAAGTGCCACTTTATGGTTAATGAAGATATAGTCCTTGGGCATACAATTTCTGAAAGAGGTATTGAAGTTGATAAAGCTAAGGTTGATGCTATCGAGAAAATGCCATGTCCTAAAGATATCAAAGGTATAAGAAGTTTCCTTGGTCATGCTGGTTTCTATAGAAGGTTTATAAAAGACTTCTCTAAAATTTCTAGACCTCTTACCAATCTCTTGCAAAAAGATGTTCCATTTGTTTTTGATGATGAATGTGTAGAAGCCTTTGAAATACTTAAGAAAGCCTTAATTTCTGCACCTATTGTTCAACCACCTGATTGGAACCTACCTTTTGAAATTATGTGTGATGCTAGTGATTATGCTGTTGGTGCTGTTCTAGGACAAAGAGTTGATAAGAAATTAAATGTTATCCATTATGCTAGTAAAACTCTAGACAACGCTCAAAGAAATTATGCTACTACTGAGAAAGAATTTTTAGCAGTTGTGTTTGCATGTGATAAATTTAGATCTTACATTGTTGATTCCAAGGTTACTGTTCACACTGATCATGATGCTATTAAATACCTTATGGAAAAGAAAGATGCTAAGCCTAGACTTATTAGATGGGTTCTTCTGCTACAGGAATTTGATTTGCGTATTGTTGATAAAAAGGGAGCTGAGAATCCCGTAGTAGATAATTTGTCCAGAATGGAAAATGTTCTTGATGACCCACTTCCTATTAACGATGATTTTCTTGATGAACAATTAGCTGTGATAAATGCTTCTCGTAATACCCCTTGGTATGCAGACTATGCTAATTACATTGTTGCTAAATACATACCACCTAGCTTTACATATCAACAAAATAAAAAGTTTTTCTTTGATTTAAGACATTACTTTTGGGATGACCCACATCTATATGAAGAAGGAGTAGATGGTATTATTAGACGTTGTGTACCTGAGCATGAACAGGAACAAATCCTACGTAAGTGTCACTCCGAGGCATATGGAGGACACCATGCGGGAGACCGAACTGCACACAAGGTATTACAATCTGGATTTTATTGGCCTACTCTTTTCAAGGATTCACGTAAGTTTGTCCTTTCTTGTGATGAATGTCAAAGAATTGGTAATATTGGTAGACGTCAGGAAATGCCTATGAATTATTCACTTGTTATTGAACCATTTGATGTTTGGGGTTTTGATTATATGGGACCTTTTCCTAAATCCAATGGGTATACTCATATTTTAGTTGCTATTGACTACGTTACTAAGTGGGTAGAAGCTATTCCAACTAGTAGTGCTGATCACAACACTTCTATTAAAATGCTTAAAGAAGTCATCTTCCCGAGGTTTGGAGTCCCTAGATATTTAATGACTGATGGTGGTTCACATTTTATTCATGGTGCTTTCCGTAAGCTGCTTGCTAAATATGATGTTAACCATAGAATTGCATCCCCTTATCATCCTCAGTCTAGTGGTCAAGTTGAATTAACTAATAGGGAAATAAAATTTATTTTGCAAAAGACCGTTAATAGATCCAAAAAGAATTGGTCTAAGAAACTTCATGATGCATTATGGGATTACAGAACTGCATATAAAAATCCTATGGGTAAGTCTTCGTATAAAATGGTTTATGGAAAAGCATGCCATTTGCCTCTTGAATTAGAACATAAAGCTTATTGGGAAATTAAAGAACTTAATTATGATTTTAAACTTGCCGATGAGAAGTGGTTATTTGATATTAGCTCCTTAGATGAATGGAGAACCCAAGCCTATGATAATGCTAAGTTGTTTAAAGAAAAAGTTAAAAGGTGGCATGACAAAAGAATTCAAAAATGGGAATTCAAAGTAGGTGATCATGTTCTATTATACAATTCTCGTTTGAGATTCTTTGCAGGAAAACTTCTCTCTAAATGGGAAGGACCGTATATCATCGAAGAAGTTTATCGCTCCGGAGCCATCAAAATAAACGACTCCGAAGGCAATAATCCGAGAGTGGTGAATGGGTAAAGAATTAAGCACTATATTTCAGGTACTCCCATTAATGTTGAAACTAATATTATTGAAACAATTACACCGGAAGAGCACATCAAAGAGTCCTTCCGGAACGCTCCAGAACCCTGAAAAGGGGTAGGTATGTGATACGGTAAGTAAACCGACTCCAAAAATTCCATAAAAATTATTTCTGTCAGTTTTGGAATATTAGAAAAATTACGAAAATAAGAAACAGCCGAGGGAACCCACGTGTCGCCCACAAAGCAGAAGGGCGTGACCCCCCCCCCCCCCGGGGCGCGCCGTGGTGCCTTGTGGGCCCCACATGTGCCTTCCCGACTCCGTTTTCTTCCCGTATGCTTATTTTGCAAGATAAAAATTCTTTATATATACTCTCGTATGTTTTGACCACCGTATCGCAAGTTTTCTCCCTGTTCTTGTTTCGTGCTATTTTCTGTCAAATCTCGAAGCCAGGCATCATGTCTTCCTCTTCCTCAAACAATGTGGGAGACGACGCTTGGTTGCTGCAGATGGAGCTCAGGCGGGAGGGGGAAGGAGAGGTTACCATGGAAGAAGATGATGGAGATTCGCTTGAGGTTCACCCTCCGTCCTCCGAGAGGGGCACCCTTGCCGGCATCTCCACAATTCCAAACCCTCATCAAGCCGTGAGAAGCACTACAAGCCATGGGAGTCCTGAGGTACAAGAAGGGCTTCCCCCTAGGAGGCCCTTACACAGGTTACATCGGAACAACTTTCATAATTTGGTTCACAATTATGGGGTTGAAAATACTCCTCGTATGCACATACCCTCCAATTGGGACATCTCTCGTCCAAGTGAAAGTGATGCAGGAAAGAATGCTTGGGGGCCAGAGAATAAGCATATTATGGCCGAAATCCAAAAGAAAACAGAGATGATACAGCAGGTGCTCCGAGAAATTCAGAGCTTAAAGGAGATCCTAATTAATGTCACAGAGGACAAGCCCACCTCACCATCACCACCATCACCGAAGAAGGAGACTTGAGTACATGGGTATGGGCACTCCCCTTGGCTTGTGCCAAGCTTGGGGGAGGCGCCCCGGTATCGTATCACCATCACTTTCTCATCATCATTACCTATCTTAGTTCGATCCTTACTTATTTCGTGATTTAGAGGAATAAAGTTTTAGTATGATTTAGTTTCGAGTGCTTGCTTTGTGATCTATCTATCTATGTAATCGTGTGTGAAAGTTATATAATAAAGAGTAGTTTGAGTTGAGTGTTTTGCTTTTGATGATCCAATCTTAGAAATAAAGAAAGAATAAAATCATATGCTAATCCCATGGGGAGTGATGACTTCACATAAAAGAAGTATAATTTATAAAACTTGTTGGAAGTTGACAAACATAGCATTGGTCATTGTAGCAATTCATGAAAAAGTAATAAAGGAAGAGAGGTCTCACATATAAATATACTATCTTGGACATCTTTTATGATTGTGAGCCCCCATCAAATATTCTATGTCAATTAGTTGACGTTGGACAAGGAAGACAATGTAATGGGTTATGTTTGCTTATATTCACATAGAAGTTATATTGTTTTGGATCCTCTAACATGTGGTGTTTGCCCCTATCTTTGCTAGCCAAAAATCCGCACCAAGTAGAGATACTACTTGTGCATCCAAAAACCCTTAAACCCAGTTTCATGCCATGAGAGTCCACCATATCTACCTATGGATTGAATAAGATCCTTCAAGTAAGTTGTCATCGGTGCAAAAGCAATAAAAATTTCTCCTAAATATGTATGAACTTTTATTGTAAGGGAAAATAAGCTTTGTACGATCTTGTGATGGTGGAGCAATAAAAGCGACAGACTGCATAATAAAGGTCGCTATCACAAGGGGCAATATAAAGTGATGTTCCTTTTCATTAAGAGCTTGCACATCCAAAAACAAAAGCGCATGACAACCTCTGCTTCCCTCTGCGAAGGGCCTATCTTTTACTTTATGTATTTACTTTTATGCAAGAGTCAATAGTATTCTTCTCTATTCCGTTTTTATTTTCTCTTTTGGCAAACATCATGTGGTGGGGATTGATCCATGCATATGTATCCAGTTGAATGTAGGTGATCATGAGTTATTATTGTTGACATTACCCTTGAGGTAAATACGTTGGGAGGTGAAATTATAAGCCCCTATCTTTCTATGTGTTCGACTGAAACTTTTGCTCCATAAGTATCATGTGAGTGTCAGCAATCATAGAAGACTAAATGATAGTTGAGTATGTGAACTTGCTAAACAAAGCTCTTACATAG
Source organism: Elymus sibiricus (assembly GCA_039707655.1). Taxonomy (NCBI): domain Eukaryota; kingdom Viridiplantae; phylum Streptophyta; class Magnoliopsida; order Poales; family Poaceae; genus Elymus; species Elymus sibiricus. The sequence continues at coordinate 379,426,746 of CM077674.1, read as the reverse complement.
ACTGTTCCTAATAATATGATAAATTGCAATTGCTTCAGTGACTGAGATCATAGTTTGTTAGTTTTCAATTTGGTTTATGGTTCATACTTTAACTTGTGGATGAATTGTTACTTTTTCATGAGAAGTTCTATGATGATATATTGTTGTTACAATAAAGATCATGATGCTCCATGTCTGTATTTTATTTTTATCGATGTCTCTCTCTCTCTCTCTAAACATGTGGTCATGATTATCGATTTCGACTTTTCGCTTGAGGGCAAGCGAGGTCTAAGCTTGGGGGAGTTGATACGTCCAATTTGCATCATGATTTCCTACTGTTATTTATTATGTTTTTGATCATTATTTCACCTTATGATACAATTCTTATGCCTTTTCTCTCTTAATTTGCAAGATTTACATGAAGAGGGAGAATGCCGGTGCTACTTGTATCTTGCGTTGGTATTTTCCCCGAAGAGGAAGGGATGATGCAGCACAATAGAGATAAGTATTTCCCTCAGTTATGAAACCAAGGTTATCGAACCAGTAGGAGAATCACGCAACACCTCGTTAGCAGCACCTGCACACAAACAACAAATCCTTGCACCCAACGCAAACGAGGGGTTGTCAATCCCTCGGCGGTCAATTGCAAGATTAAATTGTATGTGATAGATAGATAGATAGAAACAAAAATACAAAATAAAATAAACAAAAGAAAATGGCAGCAATATTTTTAGGGTTTTAGTAATATGATTTAGATAGACTCGGGGGCCATAGTTTTCACTAGAGGCTTCTCCCGAGAAAATAGCATACGGTGGGTAGACAAATTACTGTTGGGCAATTGATAGAAAAGCAAATAAGCATGACGATATCCAAGGCAAAGATCATGAATATAGGCATCATGTCCAAGACGAGTAGACCGACTCCTGCCTGCATCTACTACTATTACTCCACACATCGACCACTATCCAGCATGCATCTAGTGTATTAAGTCCATAAAGAATGGAGTAACGCCTTAAGAACGATGACATGATGTAGACAAGATAAACTCACGCATGAATAAACCCCATATTTTTACCCTTAATAGCAACGATACATACGTGTCATGTCCCTTTCTGTCACTGGGATTGAGCACCGCAAGATCGAACCCATTACAAAGCACCTCTTCCCATGGCAAGATAAATCAATCTAATTGGCCAAACCAAATTAATAGATCGGAGAAGAAATACGAAGCTATAATAACCATGCATAAAAGAGATCAGAGAAGACTCAAATAATATTCATGGATAATCTGATCATAAACTCACAATTCATCGGATCCCAACAAACACACCGCAAAAAGTGATTACATCGGATAGAACACCAAGAACATCGAGGAGAACATTGTATTGAAGATCAAAAAGAGAGAAGAAGCCATCTAGCTACTAACTATGGACTCAAAGGTCTGTGGTAAACTACTCACGCATCATCGGAAGGGCAGCAAGGTTGATGTAGAGCCCCTCCGTGATCGATTCCCCCTCCGACGAAGTACCGGAGAAGGCCTCCAGATGGGATCTCTCGAGAACATAAACTTGCGGCGGCGGAAAAAGTATTTCGTGGACTCCCCTAAGGGTTTCTGATTTTTCCTGAATTTATAGTGGTGGAATTAGATCAAACGGAGCTGAGGTGGGCCCACGAGGCACCAGGGCGCGCCTGCCCCCCCAGGCGCGCCCTGGTGGCTCGTGGCCACCTCCTCTGGCATCTGGTTTTCTCCCGAAGCTTCTAGTGTTTATCTTGTCCAGAAAAAATCTCCAAAAAGTTTCGTGGCATTTGGACTTCATTTGGTTTTGATTTTCTGTAAAACAAAAACAGAGCAGAAAACAACAACTGGCACTGGGCACTAAGTTAATAGGTTAGTCTCCAAAAATGATATATAATTGCTGTAAATGCATATAAAAACATCCAAGATTGATAATATAACAGCCTGGAACAATCAAATTTTATAGATACGTTGGCGACGTATCAACATCCCCAAGCTTAATTCCTGCTCGTCCTCGAGTAGGTAAATGATAAAAGCAGAATTTTTGATGTGGAATGCTGCCTATCATATTCATCACATATTATTTTCTTTTATAGCATGGACATTGGACTTGAATGATTCAAAGCAATAGTCTATAATTTGACATGAAGATATAAATACTCAAGCATGCTAACAAGCAACCATGTCTTTCAAAATATCAATGCTAAAGAAAGTTATCCCTAGCCCATTATGCTCAATCATTGATCCATTCATGAAACACACTCAAATATTAGCTACATTCAATGCAAAAGTATGACAATAGTGTTCTCTAGTTGGTGATTTATAAGAGAAGATGGAGACTCAAGTAAAAAAAATTTGCATAAAAGTAAATAGATAGGCCCTTCGCAGAGGGAAGCAGAGATTTGTCAAATGTACCAAATCTCAAGGCTGAAATTAAAGAGATAAAATATTTTGAGAGGCATGCTTTTCCTGTCAACAAAAACGAACGAGAATTCCCAATATTTTCCATGCTAAACACATCATAGGCGGTTCCCAAATAGAAAGTAAAGTTTATTTCCTTTCCACCATTCTTTCACAATCCATGGCTAGCCGTATCCACGGGTGCCCTCCATACCAACACTTTCCAAGGAATTTTTTAGTTATTAATTTTTGATTTCATTGTGGGACTGGGCATCCCTATTACCAACCATTCTCTCGTGCAATGACAAGTGAATAAACACTCATCGTGAGAATAACACACGTAGCATGGAAAATAATGGCCACCCCCTGCCGCTTCATGAGCGGTACGGGCACACAAAACGGAAAAATTATTTTGAAAATTAGAGTTGGCACACGCAAATTTACTTGGAACGGCATTGAAATACCGCATATAGGTAGATATAATGGACTCATTTGGCACAACTTGGGTTTAAGGATTTTGGATGCACAAGAAGTATTTTCGCTTAGTACAAATGAAGGCTTGCAAATAGATTGAGAAGCAACCAACCAAAAAAATGAAAACGGTCATAAACATGCATTAAACATAACTAACACCGAATAATGCACCATAAGTAGGATATAATTTCTTTGCATAACTATTGACTTGATGTGCATGCATAGGGAATCACGAACCTTAACACTAATATTCTTACTAAATCATAATTACTCACTAACATGACTCACATATTATCATTTCCATATCGCAAAACTATTGGAAGGAATCACACTTATCATATCCAATGCTCTATATGAAAGTTTTTATTATATCCCTCTTGAATATTCATCACTTTGGGACTAAATTCATATCTTGTGCAAATTACCGTTACTATCATCAACTCTCAAAAAGATTTAAGTGAAGCATGAGAGTGCAAATATTTCTTCAAAATTTCAATCTTATCAATTCTCAAAATAATATAAGTGAAGCATGAGAATTTATTTCTTCAAAATATTAATCAACTCTCAAAATAATATAAGTGAAGCATGAGAGTTTATTTCTTCAAAATTTTAATATTAGCAACTCTCAAAATAATATAAGTGAAGCATGACAGTTTATTTCTTCAAAATATAGCCACCGCCGTGCTCAAAAAGATTTAAGTGAAGCACTAGAGCAACTTCCTAGCTCAAAAAATTTAAGTGAAGCACATAGAGTATTCTATCAAATGATGATGAACGTGTGGCTCTCTCAAAATAGGTGTGTTCAGCAAAGATGACTATGAAAAACTAAAAAGCAAACAAAGCAAAGACTCATATAATACAAGACGCTCCAAGAAAACACATATCATGTGACGAATAAAAATATAGCTCCAAGTAAAATTACCGATGGTTGGTAGAAGAAAGAGGGGATGCCTTCCGGGGCATCCCCAAGCTTAGACGCTTGATTCTTCCTTGAATATTACCTTGGAGTGCCTCGGGCATCCCCAAGCTTAGGCTTTTGCTACTCCTTATTCCTTCATCCATCGTGATCTCACCCAAAACTTGAAAACTTCAATCACACAAAACTCAACAAAACCTTAGTGAGATCCGTTAGCATAACAAAATAAATCACTACTTTAAGTACTGTTGCAAACCCATTCATATTTTATTTTTGCATTATACCTACTATAATCTAACTTCACCATGGCTTATACCCCCCGATACAATCCATAGATTCATCAAAACAAGCAAGTAGTGCATCAAAAACAGAATCTGTCAAAAACAGAACAGTCTATAGCAATCTATTTAAAAGCCATACTTATGTAACTCCAAAAATTCTCAAAAATAAGGATAACGTGGTAAATTCATATACCAATACTGTGGAAAAATTTCATATTTTTCTGACATTCCAGTACAGAAACAAAATTCGGGCACTGGACGCAAAACTTTCTGTTTTCCAAACAACATCAATTATACTATCTTCCAAATCATCCTAAAGGCTTTACTTGGCACAAACACTAATTTAAAACACAAAAAATCAATTATAACAGTAGCATAAAAGTGAAAACACACAATAACAGAAAAAATTTATTTTATTCATCGGGTTGCCTCCCAACAAGCGCTATTGTTTTATGCCCCTAGCTAGGCATAATGCATAGTTTCAAGTATTGTCATCTTTCAAGTTGATTCCATAAGTGGCCCTCATGATGGATTCATATGGTGCTTTAATTTTCTTCCTAGGGAAATGTTCCATACCCTTTTTTAATGGAAATTGATTTTTTTATTCCATTCTTTCATGGCAATGACGGCACCTATGGTTCGTAGGAACGGTCTACCAAGTATTATTGGGCAAGAAGAATTGCATTCAATGTCAAGTAAAATAAAATCAACGGGCACATAGTTCCTATTTGCAAGAATAAGAACATCATTAATTCTACCCAAAGGCTTTTTAATAGTAGAATCCGCAAGATGCAAATTAAGAGAACATTCATCTATATTGGTGAAACCTAGCACATCACATAAGGAATTTGGAATTGTGGAAATGCTAGCACCCAAATCACATAAAGCATTGCACTCATAATTTTTAATTTTAACTTTAATGTTGGGTTCCCATTCATCATATAATTTTCTAGGAATTGAAATTTCTAGTTCTAACTTTTCTTCTAACGCCTTCATCATGGCTTCTACGATGTGTTTAGTAAAAGCCTTGTTTTGCTCATAAGCGTTGGGTGAATTTAGCATGGATTGTAACAAAGAAATGCACTCAATCAAAGAACAATTATCATAATTAAAATCTTTGTAATCCAAGAGAGTGGGCACATCGCTATTTAAAGTTTTTACCTCTCCAAACCCACTTTTAGCAATTTTTTCATTAAGATTTTCACCCTCCGAATTATGGGAACGCCTACTAGCTAAAGTTGACTCTTCTTCAGTCCCCTTTTTATCAAGTTTTATATTGCTAAACAAATAATCAATAGATGAAACACCAATCATTTTAATATCCTCATCATTACTACGATAAAAACCGGGAGGAATCGCTTTTTCTAAAAATTCCCGTTTAGCTTTTAGCATGGCGGTTCTTTTCTTACTCTCATCCATTGTCGGTGTACTAAAGTATGGGTCTTTTTAGTACCCCTTACTTGTGCACGGGCAGTTGTAGCCATACCGTGGCAAACCTTGCCGGGGAATAGCTAGGAGTAATCACGAGACTAAGATGCCAAGGAGACGTTCAAGTCAACGATCAGACCAGAAGACAGAAGGCCAAAGGGTTGCGGAGGCCCGGCAAGACCCTTGCCGGCAAGGCCTCGCATCCGGCAAGACCCGGTCCCGGCAAGCCCCGGGCCCGGCAAGGATTCGGTCCCGGCAAGACCCGGGCCCGGCAAGGATTCAGCCCCGGCAAGGCTCTGCACAGTGCAGCGCTATCGCTCCAGTGCAGCGGCCAGCCTTGTCGTTTAGGGCTTGTCCTCATGGTGACGTGGTGCGATGCTGGCCACGAGATGCTTAAGCGGTGCTGATGGGATGGCTGCTTTTGCCCATCCCCTGTAAAGTTTTTCCAAGCCCGAGACGCTGAGGGACACCTCGACGGACACCTCACGGTGCATTTAATGAGCTTGTCCTAAGCCGTCAGGGTTAGGTATGATAACACTGTAGCTACTTTCCACCTCATGCCTTATCTCATACGCCACTGTGGTAGCCCCTTTGACTCATATAAAAGGAGGCCCGAGGCGTACCGATAAGGGGGATCGGCTTCTGGTCAGTTGTACGAGTAGCGCCTGTGTACTATAGCTTGCATAGCGCTCCTGAGCCAGAAGACCAGAACAGATAATACAACCAAGCAGGAGTAGGGTTTTACGCATCCGTGCGGCCCGAACCTGGGTAAATCCCCGTGTGCTGCTCGTTAGTTCTGCTCTTTGTGCAATCCTCTCCCCTTGCCGAACCGTAAGGGATCTCCGTGATCCCATAGGTGTTCGTTTCCCACGACATCTTTGGCGCGCCAGGTAGGGGGATCGAGGTTGTGCGAACCTGATCTAGCGATCAGCGCGTCAGATCTTTGATCGTCTTCACCACCATGGCTCCCAAGAAGAAGGGTTTCATGGCGGTTGGTCCATCTGCATCCGTCGTGCCTGATGCTGCGCGCACAGGCGACGGGGTAGACGTGGGTGGAGGAGGTGGAGGCTCCGAGCTTCCACGGCGTTCCGGCGGTCCGAGCCGGACGAGCAACAGGTCCAAGGATGGAGCTGCACAACCTGCGGGTGGTGCAGCGACTTCCAAGGATGGAGCGGCGCCTTCCAGGACGAATACGCCGGCGCACGCACCGCGACCTTCTCAGGACGCGCGTGACGTGCGGCCTCAGGACGTTGGTGGTTCTAGGCGTCTGCAAGAAAAGGCTCCTGCACATCACTCTCAGGGTGCGCAGGGCCAAGATCCGCGCCAGCGCGCTGGTGGAAGCCGCGCGCGAGTGCAGAGTCGTGATGGCGCTCCTTCTAACCCTGTTAGGAGTTTGAGCACCTCACGTTCTTCACACCTGTCGCCGCCGCCTATGCCAGCAGAGGCATTGGCACGAGCTCAGCTGCTCCTAGACTTCCCTCCTGCTGTGGAGAAACTAGATGAGTGGCGAGCCGCCATCCAGAGCCTCATCGGCCTAGCCAACAACGACGTACCGCAGCAGGGTGAACCCTCGTGGCTGCAGTCGTCTAGGCTGGTGCGTGGCGATGGAGAGAAGACCGGAGCTGGAACGAATACGTTGCGTTCCCCTCCGCTGCATCAAGAGCGGTCGTTAACTCGATGGACCAGCGCCCGTGAGGATGGTTCCACGGCGTCATCTGATCCATGGGTTCGCCGCGATCAACGTCACGTTCTTCGGGAACGGAAGAAGGAGGACGCTCGAACCACCATCGAGCGCCGAAGGGAAGCGCGTCGCCAGTCCGACAAGCACGCTGGGACCGCTATTGACAAGCCCGCGCCAGGGTACCCTGGCTGCCTACCTTACGAGGTGGGTTGCCCGGCGTTTACTCGTGAGCTACGGCTAGTCCAGTGGCCCAGCTCCCGCTCCTTCAAGCCGGAAGTACCGGAGAAGTACGACGGCAAGACCCATCCATCCGAGTTCTTGAGCATCTACACCATCGCGGTGCAGGCTGCCGGGGCTCGTGACGATAAGGTGCTGGCCAACTACTTTCCATTGGTGCTGAAGCCCAACGTGAGATCGTGGTTGATGCACCTGCCCGAGAATTCCATTTCTTCTTGGGCCGACCTGTGCCATCAGTTTGTTGGCGCCTTCACCGGCGGCCATCAAGCTCCTGGCCAGGAGAGTGATCTGCACATCATTCCCCAGAAGGAGGGTGAAACTTTGCGCAAATATATCCAGAGGTTCAGCCGCATCCAGCACAACATTCCTGACGTTCATCCCGCCGCCGTCATCAGCGCCTTTCATCAGAATGTGCGCAATCGTAAGATGCGGGAGGAGCTGGCGATGAACAAAGTCAGAGATGTCGCCGAGCTCTACGCTTTGGCCGACAAGTGTGCTCGGGCAGAAGAAGGAAGGAGGCTCCCCGGCGAGAACGCTGGCACTGGAGTCGACTCCGAGAGCGAAGACGCTCCTGCCCCGGCAAAGAAGGGGCGGCAGAAGAACAAGAAGCGCAAGGGCAAGGCCGTACTTGCCGTCGAAGGTTCCGGCAACCCCGGCACCGCCAAGAAGGCCAAGACCGACGACCTCGGCAAGGAGGTTGCCGGGTGTGCGGCGTGTCAGGCCTTGGCGGCTGCCGACAAGCCAGAAGGATCCGGCAAGCAGTACTGCAAGATCCACCGTACCAAGGGCCATGATCTCCAAGACTGCCGGCAAGTAGAGGAGCTTGCCGAGAAGCAGCGCGCCGAGTACGAAAGGCGTGACAAGGAAAGAGCCCAAGATGGTACCGGAGGATCTGGCAGGAAGCGCGGTCGAGGAGGTCGCCGCGGCAAGCCCAGGCAGCAGCAAGAGAAGCCTGCCCGGGGCCGCGCCAAAGAGCAAAGAGATGAGGATGATGATGCAGAGGGCGACGAGTCCAGCGAACACGAGTTCCAGAAGGCTACAGAGGCCATGTGCGTCGACGGGGGCGCTTCGTTGCATTCCTCTCACCGCTAGCTCAAGCAGTGGGCGCGCGAGATTAATGCGGCAGAGCCATCCCTCGATGCCCGGAAGCCACTGAAGTGGTCCCACACGCCTGTCATTTTTGACGCCGAGGATCACCCTGATCGCACAACTGCGGTCGGGTGTTTGCCGTTGTTGGTTTCACCAACGATCCGCAACCTCCAGGTGACGAAAATGTTAGTTGACGGTGGGGCCGGCCTGAACCTGATCTCGCCCGATGTGCTCAAGAGGCTGCAAATTCCCGACGAAGATCTCGAGGAAACAGGCTCTTTCCAAGGGGTCAATCCGGGAAGGAACCAGCCGAAGGGCAAAATCACGCTGCCGGTAACATTCGGCAGCAAGCTGAACTTCAGGACGGAGAAGGTCGTCTTCGACGTCGCCAAGATTCCGTTGCCGTACAATGGAATCCTTGGCCGCCCAGCGCTGGCTAAGTTCATGGCGGCCTCGCACTACGCCTACAACGTCTTGAAGATGCCCGGTCCAATGAGCGTCATCACTGTCCACTCCGACAAGAAAGACGCGCTCATTTGCACCGACAAGCTCTACCGGGAAGCAGTTGCAGCGTCCGCCGCCAAGGCGCATGCTCCTGCCGCTCAAGATCCCGGCAAGAAGAAGAAGCCCGGCAAGACCTCTGGTACGAACTCCGGCAAGCTCGCCTCTCCGGAGTGCTGCGCTGCCGTCGAGGGTGCCCCAGAGAGCTCTGCCGGCCAGACCAAGAAATCCAAGGCTGCTCCGCCTGAGACCAAGAAGGTGCCCACCAAGGAGGACGGGACGGGAGGAACTTTCACCATAAGTTCCACCCTTGATACCAAATAGGAAAGCGCGCTCGTTGCCTTCCTGCGGGCGAATGTCGATGTGTTTGCATGGCAACCATCTGACATCCCCGGTGTTCCCAGGGAGGTAATTGAGCACCACCTAGCTGTCTGTCCTCACGCGCAGCCCGTCAAGCAGAAGGTGCGGAAGCAAGCTTTGGAGCGGCAAGAGTTTATTGCAGAAGAGATTAAGAAGCTTGAGGCAGCAGGCCTGGTTAGGGGAGTCCTCCATCCTACATGGTTGGCCAATCCAGTTGTTGTGCGCAAGGCGAATGGTAAATGGAGGCTATGTATTGACTTTACAGATATCAATAAAGCCTGTCCAAAAGATCCCTTTCCCTTGCCGCGCATCGACCAGATTGTGGATTCCACTGCCGGCTGCGATTTGCTATCATTTCTTGACGCATACTCAGGCTATCACCAGATCTTCATGGCGAAAGAAGACGAAGAGAAGACTGCATTTATCACCCCATGTGGCACATATTGCTTCTTGCGTATGCCTTTCGGGTTGAAAAGTGCTGGTTCAACCTTCGCAAGAGCTGTCCAGATTGGTTTCGGGGCCCAGCTGCATAGAAATATGGAAGCTTACATGGATGACATAGTGGTCAAAACCAAGGACAAGGCAACGCTCATTCAAGATCTGGAGGAGACTTTTGCAAATCTGCGCAGGATCAAACTGAAGCTCAATCCCGAGAAGTGCGTGTTCGGCGTCCCATCCGGCAAGCTTCTCGGGTTCTTTGTATCTCAGCGTGGAATTGAAGCCAATCCCGATAAGATCAAAGCAATTGAGCAGATTGAAGCGCCAAGACGAGTCAAGGATGTGCGCCGCCTTGCCGGCTGCGTCGCTGCTTTGAGTAGGTTCATCTCAAAGTCTGCTGAGCGCGCCCTGCCATTTTTCAAAATTTTGAAGAAGGCAGGTCCAATGAAATGGACTCCAGAAGCGGAGGCAGCGCTGCAGGATTTGAAGAGGTACCTCTCCTCTCCGCCAGTACTAGTCGCGCCTAGGCCACAAGAGCCGTTGCTGCTATATCTAGCGGCAACGAATCAAGTGGTTAGTGTTGCGCTGGTGGCAGAGAGAGAAGCAGAGGAGGATGCAGCGGCAACGGCAGGCCCGCCAAGCGACTTGCCGGGGCCAGCCCCGGCAGAGTCTGGTGCCGACAAGGAAAGATCCGCGCAGTCAAGTCAAGCAGTGCAGAAGAAGAAGATGGTGCAGCGCCCAGTCTATTTCATCAGCTCCCTGTTGCAGGGGGCTAGGTCGAGATATTCTGGTGTGCAGAAGTTGCTCTTCGGCCTTCTCATGGCCTCGAGGAAGCTGCGCCATTATTTCCAAGCACATGACATCACCGTCGTCACTCGCTTTCCGCTGCAATGGATTCTCCGGAACCCAGAAGCAACCGGCAGGATCGTGGAGTGGGCGTTGGAGCTGTCATGCTTTGGTCTCAAGTTCGAAAGTTCTTCAACTATCGAAAGCAGAGCCTTGGCAGAGTTCATTGCAGAATGGACCCCAACGCCAGACGACGAAGTTCAAGAATCAGCGATTCCCGGCAAGGAAACAGATCGCGAATGGATTATGTACTTTGATGGGGCTTTTTCGCAGCAAGGCGCCGGTGCCGGCGTGCTGCTTGTCGCACCCACCGGAGAGCACCTCAAGTACGTCGTCCAGATGCATTTTCCCCGGGAGAGATCGACCAACAACACGGCAGAGTATGAGGGACTGCTTGCCGGTCTCAGGATCGCGACAGACCTTGGGATCAAGAAGCTCATCGTCAGAGGTGACTCCCAGCTCGTCGTGAGGCAGGTCAACAAAGATTATCAGAGCCCGTTGATGGAAGCCTACGTCGGTGAAGTGAGGAAGCTGGAGGAGCGCTTTGACGGTCTTCAGATAGAGCATGTTCCTCGATCAGAGAACAGCATTGCCGACGACCTGTCGAAGCGTGCCGCACTCAAGCTACCTGTGGAACCAGGGACTTTTGTGCTCCGCTTGACTCAACCATCCGTGTCGCCATCGACAAGGCCTGATAAGAGAAGAAAGTTAAGTACCGGCGAGTACTTCCCGGCAGGGCTTCCCGAGGCCCCCGGCAAGAATCTTGCCGGGAACGACACGGTTGCCGGTGAGCAGCGGCTTCGCGCAGAACCTCAGGTTCTTGCCGCCGAAGCAAGCGCCCCTGCTGCCGAAGAAATGCCAGTTGCCGGTGAGCAGCTGCTCCGCCAAGAACCTCATGTTCTTGCCGTAGAAGCAAATGCTCCCGCAGCTGAAGAGTCGCCTTTAGTCCTTGTCGTCGAGCCACAGGCTCTGGCATGGGCACAACAAATAGTCCATTTCCTTCAGACAGGAGAACTCCCCGAGGAGCAGGAAGAAGCTGAAAAAGTAGCCCGTCAGTCAAGTATGTATCAGTCCGTCGACGACGTCCTGTACAGAAAGAGACCCAACGGTGTGAAATTGAAGTGCATTCCTCGGGAGGATGGACTAGAGCTGTTGGCAGAGATTCATGGGGGCATATGTGGATCCCACTTAGGCTCAAGAGCCCTTGTTGGCAAGGCATTCCGGCAAGGATTCTTCTGGCCTACTGCTCTCCAGGATGCAACTGCACTAGTAACCAAGTGTGAAGCATGCCAGTTTCATTCGAAGCAACTTCATCAGCCAGCTCAAGCTCTCTAGACGATCCCTCTCTCCTGGCCCTTCTCGGTCTGGGGGTTCGACATACTGGGTCCTTTCCCCCGCGCTGCCGGGGGCTTCGAGTACTTGTACGTTGCCATCGACAAGTTCACGAAGTGGCCAGAAGTGGAAGCAGTGAGGAGGGTGACAGCACAGTCAGCAGTCAAGTTCTTCAAGGGGATTGTGTGCCGTTTTGGTGTGCCGAACAGGATCATCACCGACAACGGTACGCAGTTCACTAGTCGCACCTTCATGCAGTACGTCCAAGACCTTGGCGGCAAGATCTGTTTTGCCTCTGTTGCTCACCCGAGAAGCAACGGCCAAGCGGAAAGGGCGAACGCTGAAGTGTTGCGTGGTCTCCGGACCAGAACTTTCGACAAGCTGCACAAGCATGGAAGACGCTGGATTGATGAGCTGCCGGCGGTTCTTTGGTCGATCAGGACGACGCCAAATCGAGCCACCGGCTAGACACCCTTCGCTCTGGTTTACGGAGCGGAAGCAGTTCTCCCCACGGAACTCATATACGGGTCACCTCGAGTGCTCGCTTATGATGAGCTTGAGCAAGAGCAGCTGCGGCAAGATGACGCGCTGCTCCTTGAGGAGGACCGTCTTCGGGCTGCTATGCGAGCCGCTCGCTACCAGCAAGCTTTGCACCGCTACCATAGCCGCAAGGTTCACGCCCGGAGTCTTGAGGAAGGCGACCTTGTTCTTCGGCGCGTTCAGTTGGCCAAGAATTCCAACAAGTTGACGCCGAAGTGGGAAGGCCCTTACCGGGTAGTGCGAGTCACCAGGCCTGGCGCTGTCCGCCTGGAGACCGAAGAGGGCTTGCCAGTGAGCAACTCCTGGAATATCGAGCACCTTCGCAAGTTCTACCCGTAAGGCGCGGTTGTTCGGGTTTCTTGCTGTGATAGCGATACGGCCAGCAGGCTGCTGACGACCCGAATCCAGCGCTCGCGGCAGCGTAACGCTCCGGCAAGATCCCGGCAACGCCATTCTGTACGAGTGTTGCCGCTGGCATGTAATCCTTTGTACAGAGCAGGCACATCCCTGTGCATATTTTATAAGATCTGTGTGCTTTACGTTTCTTGTTGATTTCATGTCATTCTATATGCATGTATTATCTGAGATGTGTATTGCACTCGATCCCGGTAAGAGCTAACAAACCGTCAAGGTTCCATACTTTTATTTTCTCTTCTTTCTTTTTCTCAAGAGACAGAAGATTCCCTCGCGCGCAAGTTTGCCGGGGGGGAAGGAGAATGGTGGTATGGATACCAGACGATGTTCAAGGTTGGCGCCTTGCCGGAAGAAAAAGAACAGCGACGAAAAGCAGAGCTAAGTTGCTAAACGCCTTAAGCAGATTTTAATTTTTGTAAGGCTGTATTCCCTTGAACGATTTCGGCTTTGTATGGAAAACCTGCACGCGATGGAATCTTGTCGTAATCGGCTGCGCCCTTACTCTATTTCGAGCCCGCTCAACAGTCTAGGTGGCCGCGCTGAAAGCGTCAAGATTTCTTGCCGTGAGCAGCACTGCCCGCAAGCTGCTGACGACCCGAATCCAGCGCTCGCGACGGGGTTATGCTCCGGCAATTTCCCAGCAAAGCGTAGGGTATACGCCATACAGAAAGAAATTGAACAAAGGGAATAGCATGCCATAATTCAAATAGAGCAAGTTATATTACATCCAGTGCTTGCCGCGTTTCTGACATAAGACAAATTGTCTTTTACATGGAATGCTGGCGGCGAGATGAAGAAGAGATAGGAGGCTACAGCTAGTCCCGGCGATCGCCCTCGACCCTCTTCACCTGGCTCACCCGATCAACGATGGGCGCGACAAGCTCTTCGAGAGCCTTGACGTCCGCGTCCTTCGGCAAGCTCTTCGAGGCTTTGGAGAGGTCGATGCCAGGGTTCCTGTACGCCACCTTCATCAACACCTTGCGGAGGACGAGTTGGCAGAGTTTCCGGGATTCGTTGGCCAGCTTGCTTGTCTGGTTCGCCTGGAGTAGCTTGAGGGCATCGGCGAGCTTGTCGAAGAACATGGTTAGCCTGGCGCTTGAGGATACGTTGTCGTCGACAGAATATCCGAAGCCCGGCAAGTCCATGGCCTCCAGCTCCGCACCAAGCTTCTCGGCGACGTCCGCCAGCCTGGCAGTCCAGAGCTTCACGCTAGACGTGTACTCGTTGTGGGTGGCGGCGGCGTTCTGGAGCAGCTCCTGTTCGTCGTGGAGGTCTTTGATAAGAGTCCTCTCGCGAACTCGGGCGGCCTCAAGAGACTCCTCCAGCGTGGATAGCTTCAGCTTCAGATCTTCAATGGAGTCCTTGGCGGAGGAGAGCTGCTGGACCTTCTCGGATGCGGCAACCTGCGTCTCCATCAGGCTGTGGAGAGCCTTGTCTCTCTCGGCCTCGAGTGCTGAGACCTTCTTGCCGTGGTCCTCGAGAGCGGCCTCCAGCTACTTCGTCTTCTCCTCCAGCAAGTTCTTGGCGGTCTCCGCAGCTCCGGCAGCGTCGAGGGCCTCTTTGAGCTTGCCGGCGTGGTCTCCAGTTAGAGCTCTGAGCGTCTTCAAGTGTTTCTGCTCAAGCTCCTGGACCCGCTGTGCGACAAGACTTTCGAGCTCTTCATCCTTGTTGCGAAGCTTGGCGGCAAGCGCCTCCTCGCGCGCGGCAAGGTCCTCTTCTTGGGCGTCAAGGCTAATGCGGCGCTGCGTCAAGAGGGCTTCTGCCGCGGCGGCTTGCTGGGCGGCCTCCTCCTGCGCCTTCTCGATGTCCGATTGCTTCGGCAGGAGGACGTTCCGCTCTTCCGCCAGCTGCTCCCGATAAACATTCAGCTCTTGGAGGGCCTCGCCATACCAAGCCTGTGTCTCCGTGACGCGTTGTTGGAAGTCTCCTTCCGCTGCCTCGACGAGCGCTGCCCGGGAGTCCAGTTTCTCCTTCCGGGCACGGTAGAGCGTTTGGAGCTTCTGATAGTTGTCATTCATGGCTTGGAGTAGCTGCTCCTCCTTGAGCTCGCTGGCGGCGGCGACGATGATTTCCCTATCAAGATGTTCCCCTTCAACCAGCTCTTCGATGTTTGCCGACCCCGGCATGCTGACAACGTTCTTGCCGGCCCTGATGTATTGGCTTGAGGAAGGGGCCTGGGACGCCGAGGGATGATCTTCGGCAGTCGAGGGCCCCGCGGCAATAGAAGCGCCTGGTGCTCCTGCGGCGGAAGCGCTGTCAATATTCCTGCGGGTCTCCTCACTGGTTCCCTCGGCGGCCATCTTGGCGGCCTCCTCTTGCGCGGCCTTGGCGGCCTCAGCGGCAGCGGCCTTGGCGGCCTCGACGGCAACAGCCTCGGCGGCAGCAGCTTTGGCGGCCTCGGCGGCAGCATGCTTGGCGGCCTCGTCGGCAGCAATCTTGTCGGCTTCAGTGGCGGCATCCTTGGCAGTCTCTTCAATGACAGCGTCAGTGTCCATGAGCTCTGTCAGAAGAAGATTGAAAGCCAAGGAGTTGATTAAGATGAAGCTGGGAAGGAAGTTCAAAAAAAAAAAACCAAAGCGACAAGAATTCTTTGGAGCAAGTAACTTTACCTGCGTCAAGGAAGGGGTTGCCGGAGCCTGCGCTTGCTGGCCCCTCCCCTTCGTCACGGTAGGGCTTGCCCGAAGACTCGCCCCTGGGCGGTATGGTCGACGGAGGTGGCATGGCAGAGGCAGCTCCCGCTGTTGCTTCTCGCTGTCGCTCCGCTCCTGCGCACCCGGTGATGTCAGCAGAGAAGATGCACACCCCGGCACGCGCCAGTGGGTAGTGAGTAGAAGACTCGGGGGCTGCGCCGGGGGCTGCGTCGAGGACTGCATCGAGGGTTGCGTTCTGGGCTTGACTCCGAGCTGACGAGAACCGTTTCCGGCGCACCCGAGGTGCTTACCGGCGGCTCGACGCTTGTTGAGGTCTTGGCCCTTTTCGCCATCCTCTGCACCAGAGTCTCCGTATCCCTGAGGAGGCAAAAACAGAGCGAGTTAATCAAGCAAGGCTGGAAGGATAAGGATCAAAGCTGTGGCGGGACTCTTACTCTTCTTCTTCTTCCTCGGAGCTGATGGCGGAGAGGTCGAAGCTGACCCCCGCCGCCGTTCCTGACGGAGGAGGAGGAGGAGTGGTCCTGGGCCGCTTGGCAGCGGCAGGTTGCGGTGCGGCCTCGCCGGCCGCCCCTTTGCCGGAAGCCTCGCTGCTTGAGGAGGGTTGGCGGGCTGGAGCACCAGTGGTGTTCTTCCGGAGGACGCGCCTCTTCCTGTGTTGAAGAGCTGGGGGCTCTTCCTCCTCTTCTTCTTCCTCTTCGGCGGCGCCTCCGGTAGAAGAGCTCCCGGCAGCGGCTCCGCTCGACTCCCCGGCAGCCTGATCTCGCCCGGCAAGATCTTCCCGCAGCAAGTCCTCGCCTTCGTTGGACTCAGTGCTGCCGGCTTCTTCGGCAAGGTTCGCCTCTTCCGCCCTGCTGGCGATGTAGGCGAGCTCCTCCTCCGTGGTAGCGCGGACAAGGTTCTCTCTGCGGATGGCCTTCTCTGTCAAGTTGTCGAAGAACGCCAGCGCCTGCTCTGCGGACGGCTCGATCCACCTCTCGTCGATGCTATGGGCATTGAGCACCGGCATCATGGCGATGATGGAGGTCAGCGACGAGTTGTTGCATAGTGGGACGACGCCTGCCGGCAGGTCTCCCACTGCTCCAGATCTGAACAGCTGTTGGCAGAGGGCCGCGTGCCCCATGGCTGTCAGATCATTATCCAGCCCAGGCCGCACCCTCATGACGTCGGCGGCGTTCGCGTACTCCCAGGCAGGGCGCCCCTTGTTCTGCAGTGAGGCGATGCGCCGGCGAAGGAAATCTGAAGCAATCATCTCCACCTTCAACCCGGCATCCCTGAGGCGCAGTATCCTGGAGATGGCGATGGTGAGCTTGCTGTCGTCAGGGTCCGCGGCGCTCCAATCCTTGCCGCGGACCACCTTCTGCTTCTGCACCTCGCAGAACAGTTTGGGTTCCTTTTCCCAGACCCAGCACCACTTGCCGCGCCACTCATCCCATCTATCGCGGTAGAGCCCCTCTGGGTACGTATCCTTGGTTGCCGTCCTCGGAATCCAAGTGATGCTGCCGGAGAGGGCGTCGCCCTTTTGGATGCGGGGGTAAAAGTAGTGCCGGAAAAGTGCAGTGCTCGGGATGACCCTGACAAAATTCTCGCAAAGGTGCGCGAAGACGGACATGCAAGTCACGGCATTCGGCGTGAAATCTAGCAGCTGGAAGCCGTAGGTGAGCATGATATCTACGAAGAAATCCGAGTACGGAGGGCAGAGGCCGCACCAGAAGTAATCGGCAAAGAAGGGATAATCTCCTGGCTCTGCCCTACGAGAAGCTACACTCACTTTGATGGCTGGATGCGCCGTGGTCTCAGTCGCCCATGCGAACTGGTACCTCGTCTTCAAGGTCTCCGCATCAAGCGTCGAGGGGAAGACAGCGCGTTCCTTCCGCATCTTCGCCAGCCTGCTCTCCGCGGCGGCCGCTTCCGCCGCCTTGCCCTTGCTCGGCTTGGGCAGCATGGTGGTTATGGAGGTGGGCGCTGAAGGCGTTGAGAGCACGGTGGAGGAGGGTGGAGGGAGAAAAGATCTGCTTTGGGCGCGAGGAAGAGGACGATGGCGACGGCTCCGAGATTGTGATTGGAAAGGCAGAGGGGGTAAATGAGCAGTGCCCTCTGCGATTCCCTTTTTATGGGGAAGGCGCGAGACAGGCTCTTTACCGCCTGCTTTTGCAGCAGAGTTTCCGCCCACGTCTCCCACGTCGCGCGATTAATGCGCGTAGTGGAGGGGCGTGGTAAAGGAGATAATGATTGCGAGTAGTTATTCCCTGCCACGCGTGCCCGTGCACTGTTTTGGGCCTAGCCCAACAGGCCTGGCACCCGTGTATGGCCTAGGCCCGGGGGCTTCTGTCGGTGTACTAAAGTATGGGTCTTTTTAGTACCCCTTACTTGTGCACGGGCAGTTGTAGCCGTACCGTGGCAAACCTTGCCGGGGAATAGCTAGGAGTATTCACGAGACTAAGATGCCAAGGAGACGTTCAAGTCAACGATCAGACCAGAAGACAGAAGGCCAAAGGGTTGCAGAGGCCCGGCAAGACCCTTGCCGGCAAGGCCTCGCATCCGGCAAGACCCGGTCCCGGCAAGCCCCGGGCCCGGCAAGGATTCGGTCCCGGCAAGACCCGGGCCCGGCAAGGATTCAGCCCCGGCAAGGCTCTGCACAGTGCAGCGCTATCGCTCCAGTGCAGCGGCCAGCCTTGTCGTTAGGGCTTGTCCTCATGGTGACGTGGTGCGATGCTGTCCACGAGATGCTTAAGCGGTGCTGATGGGATGGCTGCTTTTGCCCATCCCCTGTAAAGCTTTTCCAAGCCCAAGACGCTGAGGGACACCTCGACGGACACCTCACGGTGCATTTAATGAGCTTGTCCTAAGCCGTCAGGGTTAGGTATGATAACACTGTAGCTACTTTCCACCTCATGCCTTATCTCGTACGCCACTGTGGTAGCCCCTTTGACTCATATAAAAGGAGGCCCGAGGCGTACCGATAAGGGGGATCGGCTTCTGGTCCGTTGTACGAGTAGCGCCTGTGTACTGTAGCTTGCATAGCGCTCCTGAGCCAGAAGACCAGAACAGATAATACAACCAAGCAGGAGTAGGGTTTTACGCATCCGTGCGGCCCGAACCTGGGTAAATCCCCGTGTGCTGCTCGTTAGTTCTGCTCTTTGTGCAATCCTCTCCCCTTGCCGAACCGTAAGGGATCTCCTTGATCCCATAGGTGTTCGTTTCCCACGACATCCATGGAGACATATAAAGCTTTAATTGATTCACTAATATCAATTTTGGGTGGCAAAATTTTAATCTTAAGATTTTCCACATCATGAATAATTCTACCAATGCTCCTAGACATATCATCAAGTTTACTCAATTTTTCTTCTATCGTAGTGTTAAAAACTTTTTGAGCATTAATAAATTTTTTAATATTACTTTCAAGATCAGAGGGCATCCTATTATTATTATTATAGGAATTACCATAAGGATTGCCATAATTATTAGAGGAATTTCCAGGAAACGGCCTAGCATTGAAATTACCTCTATAAGCATTATTATTGAAATTGTTTCACGAGACAAAATTCACATCTACGGGATCATTATTTTGCTCAATCAAAGTGGAAAATGGCACATCATTAGGATCGACATGAGTATTTTTACTAGCAACCAATTTCATAAGCGCATCAACTTTATCACTCAAAGTACTAATTTCTTCAATAGAATTCACTTTTTTACTAGTAGGAGTTCTTTCAGTATGCCATTGTGAATAATTTGCCATAATATTATCAAGCAATTTAGTCGCTTCCCCCAAAGTAATTTCCATAAAAGTACCACCCGCGGCGGAATCTAAAAGATTTCTAGAAACAAAATTCAATCCCGCATAATTTTTTTGTATGATCATCCATAAATTTAAACCATGAGTAGGGCAATTTCTTATCATTAATTTCATCGTCTCCCAAGATTGGGCAACATGTTCATGATCAAGTTGCTTGAAATTCATAATTTGATATCTAAGAGAAATAATTTTCACGGGAGGAAAATACTTAGTAATAAAAGCATCTTTACACCTATCCCAAGAATCGATACTATTTTATTGTAGAGATGAAAACCAAATTTTTGCACGATCCCATAATGAGAATGGGAATAATTTTAATTTCACAATATCATTATCCACATCTTTTTTCTTTTGCATGTCACACAATTCTACGAAAGTGTTAAGATGGGATGCAACATCTTCATTAGGACTACCAGAAAATTGTTCTTTCATAACAAGATTTAGTAAAGCGGCATTAATATCACAAGTCTCCGCACTAGCGACGGGAGGAGCAATCGGAGTACTAATTAAATCATTATTATTAGTATTGGAAAAATCACACAATTTTGTATTTTCTTGAGACATCGTGACTACGCAAACAAGATAACAAGCAAGCAAACAAGCAAACAAGAAAAAGGCAAACGGAAAATATTTTTGTATTTTTGTAAAAATGGTTCAGAAGTGGGGGAGATGAAAATGAGAGGTAAATGGCAAATAAAATAAATGCAAGGAGATGAGAGTTTATGCAAAGGTACTTGATAGATGTTGATGATGTCTCCCCGGCAATGGCGCCAGAAATTCTTCCTGCTACCTGTAGCTTGCGTTGGTATTTTCCCCGAAGAGGAAGGGATGATGCAGCACAGTAGAGATAAGTATTTCCCTCAGTTATGAAACCAAGGTTATCGAACCAGCAGGAGAATCACGCAACACCTCATTAGCAGCACCTGCACACAAACAACAAATCCTTGCACCCAACGCAAACGAGGGGTTGTCAATCCCTCGGCGGTCAATTGCAAGATTAAATTGTATGTGATAGATAGATAGATTGAAACAAAAATACAAAATAAAATAAATAAAATAAAATGGCAGCAATATTTTTAGGGTTTTAGTAATATGATTTAGATAGACCCCGGGGCCATAGTTTTCACTAGAGGCTTCTCTCGAGAAAATAGCATACGGTGGGTAGACAAATTACTGTTGGGCAATTGATAGAAAAGCAAATAATCATGACGACATCCAAGGCAATGATCATGTATATAGGCATCACGTCCGAGAAAAGTAGACCGACTCCTGCCTGCATCTACTACTATTACTCCACACATCGACCGCTATCCAGCATGCATCTAGTGTATTAAGTCCATAAAGAACGGAGTAACTCCTTAAGAACGATGACATGATGTAGACAAGATAAATTCACGCATGAATAAACCCCATCTTTTTACCCTTAATAGCAACGATACATACGTGTCATGTCCCTTTCTGTCACTGGGATTGAGCACCGCAAGATCGAACCCATTACAAAGCACCTCTTCCCATGGCAAGATAAATCAATATAGTTGGCCAAACCAAATCAATAGATGGGAGAAAAAATACAAAGCTATAATAATCATGCATAAAAGAGATCAGAGAAGACTCAAATAATATTCATGGATAATCTGATCCTAAACTCACAATTCATCGGATCCCAACAAACACACCGCAAAAAGTGATTACATCGGATAGAACTCCAAGAACATCGAGGAGAACATTGTATTGAAGATCAAAAAGACAGAAGAAGCTATCTAGCTACTAACTATGGACCCGAAGGTCTGTGGTAAACTACTCACGCATCATCGGAAGGGCAGCAAGGTTGATGTAGAGCCCCTCCGTGATCGATTCCCCCTCCGGCGAAGTACCGGAGAAGGCCTCCAGATGGGATCTCTCGAGAACAGAAACTTGCGGCGGCGGAAAAAGTATTTCGTGGACTCCCCTAAGGGTTTCTGTTTTTTCCTGAATTTATAGTGGTGGAATTAGGTCAAACGGAGCTGAGGTGGGCCCACGAGGCACCAGGGCGCGACTGCCCCCCCCCCCAGGTGCGCCATGGTGGCTCATGGCCACCTCCTCTGGTGTCTGGTCTTCTCCTGAAGCTTCTAGTGTTTATATTGTCCAGAAAAAAATCTCCAAAAAGTTTCGTGGCATTTGGACTTCGTTTGGTATTGATTTTTTGTAAAACAAAAACAGGGCAGAAAACATCAACTGGCACTGGGCACTAAGTTAATAGGTTAGTCTCCAAAAATGATATATAATTGTTGTAAATGCATATAAAAAACATCCAAGATTGATAATATAACAGCATGGAAGAATCAAAAATTATAGATACGTTGGAGACGTATCAGCCGGCACCTGGAATTCTGGACTTGAAATAGCCACATCAGAGATACCTAATCTACATAGCTCCAATTGACCTGAAATTTCACGAAGATTTTTTATTGAATATATAAAAAATACTGGAGAGAAGAAATACCAGAGGGGACCCACCAGCTGCCCACAAGGCAGCAGGGCGCGGCCCCCCTGGGCGCGCCCTAGTGCCTTGTGGGGCCCACAGCTGGCGTCTGGCCCCCTCCCTCTGCTATATGAAGCCATTTGCCCTAGAAAAAAAATAAAGAGAAGGCTTTCGGGACGAAGCGCCGCCGTCTCGAGGCCGAACCTGGGCAGGAGCTATTTTGCTCTCCGGCGGAGCGATTCCGCCGGGGATACCTCCCTCTGGGAGGGGGAAATCGAAGCCATCGACATCACCAATGATCCTCTCATCGTGGGAGGACCAATCTTCATCAACATCTTCACCAGCACCATCTCATCTCAAACCCTAGTTCATCTCTTGTATTCAATCTTTGTCTCAAAACCTTAGATTGGTACCTGTGGGTTGCTAGTAGTGTTGATTACATCTTGTAGTTGATGCTAGTTGGCTTATTTGGTGGAAGATTAAATGTTCAGATCCTTAATGCTATTCAATACCCGTCTGATCTTGAACATGAACATGATTTGTGAGTAGTTACTTTTGTTCTTGAGGACATCGGAGAAGTCTTGTCATAAGTAATCATGTGAATTTGGTATTCGTTCGATATTTTGATGATATGTATGTTGTTGCTTCCTTTAGTGGTGTTGTGTGAATGTCGATTACATGACACCTCACCATCTTTGGGCCTAACGGAAGGCATTGTAGAGTAGTAATTAGATGATGGGTTGCTAGAGTGACAGAAGCTTAAACCCTAGTTTATGTGCTATTCCGTAAGGGGCTGATTTGGATCCATACGTTTAATGCTATGGTTAGAGTTATCTTAATTCTTCTTTCGTAGTTGCGGATGCTTGCGAGAGGGGGTAATAATATCCGGAGTAACCTATCTTGGTCATGTGATTTCCAAGGATGGTATTTCTGTCAACCCAGAGCGAGTTCAGGCTATTCTTGACTGGACTCCTCCAAATAATGTTAAGCAAGTCAGGAGTTTTCTCAGACTCGCCAGCTATTGCCACCGCAGTTTTCTCATATCCACGATGTCTTCCATGTATCGCAACTTTGTCGTTGCTTCAAGGATCCACACCGTGCGGTGGATCATGAAATGCTTGAATTGCAAGATGATCTCTCTTATAAAGAGCATCTGATCTGCATTCTTGATCAAGCTGAACATCGAACCCGTTAGAAGGTAATCAAGTTCCTTAAAGTGCAGTGGTCGAATCATACTGAAGATGAAGCCACTTGGGAACGCGAGGATCGCCTTCGTGAAGAATACCCCGATCTTTTCCCTTCTACCTCTTAATTCTCGGGATGAGAATTTCTTTTAGAGGAGGAGACTTGTAACGCCCCCTGATGTCTACTACACAACTTATTCTTGTAGACTCGTGTTGGGACTCCAAGCGCAGAGTTTTGTAGGACAGTAGCAATTTTCCCTCAAGTGGATGACCTAAGGTTTATCAATCCGTGGGAGGCATAGGATGAAGATGGTATCTCTCAAACAACCCTGCAAACAAATACAAGAAATCTCTTGTGTCCCCAACACACCCAATACAATGGCAAATTGTATGGGTGCACTAGTTCGGCGAATAGATGGTGATACAAGTGTAGTATGGATAGTAGAAATATATTTTTATATTCTGAATAAATAAAAACAGCAAGGTAGCAAGTGATAAAACGGAGCACAAACGGTATTGCAATGCTTGAAAACAAGGCCTAGGGTTAATACTTTCACTAGTGCAATCTCTCAACAGTGCTAACATAGTTGAATCATATAACAATCCCTCAACGTGCGATAAAGAATCACTCCAAAGTTCTTATCTAGCGGAGAACATAAGATAGAAATTGTTGTAGGGTACGAAACCACCTCAAAGTTATCTTTTCCGATCAATCTATTGAGCCATCCCTATAAGTGTCACGAACAGCCCTAGAGTTCGTACTAAAATAACACCATATGATACGCATCAACCAACTCTAATGTCACCTAGATACTTCAATGTCACCACAAGTATCCGTGAGTTGATTATTCAATATGCATCAAACAACTTCAGATTCATAATATTCAATCCAACACAAAGAACTTCAAAGAGTACCCCAAGATTTCTACCGGAGAAAGTAGGATGAAAACGTGCATCAACCCCTATGCATAGATTACCCCAATGTCACCTCGGGAATCCACGAGTTGAGTGCCAAAACATACATCAAGTGAATCAATATAATACCCCATTGTCACCACGGGTATTCATATGCAAGACATATATCAAGTGTTCTCAAATCCATAAAAGTATTCAATCCGATAATAGTGAAACCTCAAAGGTAAAAACTCAATTCATCACAACAAGATAGAGAGCGAGAAACACCATATGATCCAACTATATTAACAAAGCTCGCGGTACATCAAGATCGTGCCAAATCAAGAACACGAGAGAGAGATCAAACACATAGCTACTTGTACATACCCCTAGCCTCGAGGGTGAACTACTCCCTCCTCGTCATGGAGACCGCCGGGATGATGAAGATGGCCTCCGGTGATGATTCCCCCCTCCGGCAGAGTGCAGGAACAGGGCTCCATATGGTATTTCGAAGGTACAGAAGCTTGCGGCGGCGTAGTCCAAAATCTAGGGTTATTTCTGGGGGTTTCTCTATTTATAGGATTTTTTAGTGTTGGAATCACGTCAAGATGGGCTAAGATGGGCCCACGAGGCACCACGGCACGCCACCCCCTTGGCGCGCCGTGGTGGCTTGTGAGCACCTCGTGAGGCTTCTGGTCCTTCCACGAAGCTTCGGGGGTCTCTTTTGGTCCAAAAAAATCGTCAAAAAGTTTCGCTGCATTTGGAGAACTTTTATTTCTGCACAAAAAACAACACCACGGTAGTTCTGCTGAAAACAGCGTCAGTCCGGCTTAGTTCTAATCAAATCGTACCAAAACCATATAGAATTGTTATAAATATGGCATGAATACTTCATAAATTATAGATACGTTGGAGACGTATCAGCATCCCCAAGCTTAATTCCTGCTCGTCCTCGAGTAGGTAAATGATAAAAGAAATAATTTATGAAGTGTGAATGCTAGCATAGTGCATAAGTTTGATAAATGATAATTTCAATCACTTTTCCTATCATCATCATAGCAACTCTTTCTCATAAAGCTAATCATGATAAAGTAGCAATCCATTCACATGTTAGGGTTCAAACAATGCTTTCTCTTGAAACTTAACAACCTATGTTCTTAGTCACCAAACAATTGCAATTCAACTTATCTTCAACAAAGTCAAAGTAAGAGCTCCACATACTCAATTATCATATAGTCTTCTATGATTGCTAGTACTCAAAGCATATTTTTAGAGCAAATGGCATCCATCGAACATAGAGAAAGATAGGGGCTTAATGTTTCGCCTCCCAACTTATTTATCATAGAGATAATTGTCAACAATAATAATTCATGATCAAATATATTTGACTGGCCATATGTGCCTGGATCTTTCCCCACCACATGATGCTTGCCAACTAAAGAATACTTGAGGTTGAAATGAGAAGGGATAATATTGACTCTTGCATAAAAAATAAATACATAAAGTAAAAGATAGGCCCTTCGCAGAGGGAAGCAGAGGTTGTCATGCGCTTTTTATTTTTGGATGTGCAAGCTCTTAATGCAAAGGAACGTCACGTTATATTGCCCCTTGTGATAGCAACCTTTATTATGCAGTCCGTCGCTTTTATTTCTTTACCATCACAAGTTCGTACAACGCTTATTTTCCCTTGTAATAAAAGATCATACATACTTTAGGAGCAATTTTTATTGCTTTTTGCACCGATGACAACTTACTTGAAGGATCTTATTCAATCCATAGGTAGATATGGTGGACACTCATGGGAAGAAACTGGGTTTAAGGGTTTTTGGATGCACAAGTAGTATCTCTACTTAGTATGAATTTTTGGCTAGCAAAAGATCCTAAGCAAGCACCACATGTTGGAGGATCCATAACAATATAACTTCTATGCAAATATACCCAAACATAACTCATTACATTGTCTTCCTTGTCCAACTTCAACTAATTTGCTCAAGTTTGAAAATAATTAATGGGTATTCACAATCATAAAAGATGTCCAAGATAATATATTTATATGTGAAAGTTATCTTCCTTATACTAATCATTCATGAATTGCTTGTATGACCAATATTGTGATTGTCAAGCTTCAATAGATTTCACTTTCTAAACCAAATGTGAAACTACTACTAGACATGATACAAGTATATGAAGCACATATAATTTCAACTTTATGATATTCAATTCATTCAACAATTTACTCATAGGATATAAGTGAAGAATAAGAGTAAATGACAAACTACTCCAAAAAGATATAAGTGAAGACTAAATGAGTAGTTAAGTAAATAGGTAGCTATGTGAGGACTCTCTCCAATTTAAAAATTTCAGATCTTTAAGTATTTTATTCAAACAGCAAATAAAACAAAATAAAATGACATTCCAAGGATAGCACATATCATGTGAAGAAGCAAAAACTTAGGCTCAACCAAAACTGACCGATAGTTGTTGAAGAAGAAAGGTGGGATGCCTACCGGGGCATCCCCAAGCTTAGATGCTTGAGACTTCTTGGAATAATAACTTGGGATGCCTTGGGCATCCCCAAGCTTGAGCTCTTGTGTCTCCTTAATTCCTCTCATATCATGGCTTCTCCTAAACCTTAAAAACTTCATCCACAAAAAACTCAACAAGAACTCGTGAGATAAGTTAGTATAAATCAACTCAAAACTTTAACATTCTATACTGTAGCAAATCATTAAAATTATAATTAAACATTGCATACTAAATGCCTCTGCATATTTAATAATCCTATCCTCAAATAGAATCATTAAACAAGCAAACATATGCAAACAATGCAAACATAACAGCAATCTGCCAAAACAGAACAGTCTGTAAAGGGGGATTTAAAATTCATACTTTCCTAACTCCAAAAATTCTGAAAAATTACCACGTGACAGAGAACTCATGCATGCTTACTGTGTAAAAATTTCAGGTTTTTATCATGTCCTTACTATTCAGGAATATTCTGGACATAACAGAAAACTTTCTGTTTTCAAACAGCAACACATAAACTTGCAAACTGAGCATGGTAAAGGCAATAATTGGCATTTTATTGAACTAAAAGATACAAAACATTATTCTAAATAACAGCAAGCAAATCCAACTAAGAGAAAATGATGCTCCAAGCAAAACACATATCATGTGACGAATAAAAATATAGATCCAAGTAAGGTTACCGATAATGTTGAAGACGAAAGAGGGGATGCCTTCCGGGGCATCCCCAAGCTTAGTTGCTTAGGTCTTCCTTGGGTATTTGTCGGGGGGATGATCCCCAGGTAGGAAACGGAGTCCGGACCCCCCTTCTTTTCAAAACAATGGGGTAGGGCAAGCCCCTCAATCCGGCTGGCCTGCGCGCCGGCTCCCCAGCGCGAGCCGGCTCGGCGTGGCGACCCGACCTGGCCGGCTGGCCGCTAGAGGGCAAACCCTCATGACAAGACAAGTATGGCAATCGTGCCCCCTCCTCTGCGCCGACCCATGCGGGCATGGCTACAGCTCTCCATGCGCCCCCGCCCGGGGCGGGCGGTGTCCGGGCGGCGCGATCCTGTTGCCAGGCGGCGCCGACCGCCCTATTACGAAGGACAAGACCTGCCGTGCCGTGCTGCAGACCGAACCCGTGCCCGGCGGACCCGGCGCACCCGGCGCGCCCGGCGCACCCGGCGGACCCGGCAGACCCGGCGGCCCCCACCGCCGGTTCCCGGACGATGACACCAGGGCCCCGTGCCCATGCATCATTACCCATGTAACCCTAGGGGTCGGCCTATAAGACCCCCCCCAGGGAGCCTCCATGCAGAGGGTCTTCGGTTGATCTCGGTTCGTAGTACACAGACACGCACACTCACAGGAGAGGAAGAATGGAGATCTAGCTCCCCCCTCCTCCTCCGCTCAAACAGCTCCAGGAGCAACCTTGTAGCCCTTGTGCACTCCATACTCCATTCGGCAGGACTAGGGGTGTTACCTCTCCGGAGGGCCCCGAACCTGGGTACATCTCGTGTCTCACACCAGCGCGCGCCGACCTCGCCTCCGGAACCCACCGGCGTCCTCACGTAGCCCCACCTTTTTAGCCATCTCATGGCATCTGCCGTGAGAATACCACGACAGTTGGCGCCCACCGTGGGGCTGCTCGCGGCGCCGGCCGGAGTCAGGTTCTGGACGAGGCCCTTCATCAGCTCCGGCAAGCGCATCGTGCACGGTTTGGTCCGCGCGCCCCGCGCGGCCGACTCGGCCGGCTGCGACACTGTGCCAAGCACAGACGCCGCCTGCCCCGCAGGCTGCCTCGTCGTCCCGTTCGGCGCGCTGCACGTCTTTGTCGCGCTCGTCCCCGACGTGTTTCCCAGCGAGGTGCACAGCTTCGCCGACTCACCTGTTCCCGTTGGCTGCGCCATCTCCGACGACGTCGCAACTCTCTGCGCCCGCGCGGAGGTGCTGACCATCGGCGCCAGCTCCGGCTCCCAGCGCGGCAAGGAGAAGGCCGCCGCGGCCGCCGCTGCCGCGGCTGCGGCTCCGCCACGCCGGGCCGACCCGCTCCACAAGACGATCCGGAGCCTGCAAGCTCCCATCACGCCCGACGCCAACACGGTGGCTGCAGCGGCTCAGCTCAATGAGGACTGTCAGCACCTGCTGGTCGAGGCCACGACGCTCGCGGCGACGCTGCGCCGGCGGGAGTCCGCCCAGCGGGAGTACGACAGCGTCCACGGTTTCACGCCGGCCGCTGCTGAGCCCAGCCGGGTCGCGGAAGTGAGGATCCGTGGAGGCGCAATTGGCCGTGCGCTAGGCACAGCCCGGCCCGTCTACGACACCCCCGTCAAGAACATGCGTGCGGCGCAGGCGGCCATGGCGGATCTCGAGTTCCTGGAAGGCGAGGAGCTGCTGCAGCAACAGCAGCGCATCCGCGACCTCATCACCACGCCGAACGAGCAGCAGAAGCAGTTCGACCCGACCCAGCCATCCGCCCCCGCCTCGGGAAAAACCGGGAATCTGGAGAGGGCCCTCCGGGATGCGCACAAGACATCCTCCCATGCCACCAGTGCGAGCCGCTCTGGCCGGCACCGGTCCGGCCGAAGCCGGCACAACTGCGCCGCAACCGCTGGAGACGGCTGGCGACGGCCGGGTTCGGCCGCCAGAGCCCCCCGCGCGGCCGGCGCGGCGGCGCGAGCCGGCCCCGGAAGCCCCCGCACACCGCGGTCCCGTGGCGGACCGGCTCGGCCCCCGCGAGCCCTAAGACCAAAACGACGCCCGTCACCGCATCGACCGGCTGGCGCGCTCCACGGCCCTAGAGGAGGAGAGCTCTGTCGGCCCGGCGTGCTTTGGTCCCCGCATTTGCGAGGAGCCCTACCCCAAAGGCTTCTCGCTGCCTCGCGACTCTCCCAAGTACAACGGCGACACCAAGCCAGAGGACTGGCTGACCGACTACACCACGGCTGTCGGCATAGCCGGTGGCAACCGGCGCGTGGCCGTACGATACGTCCCCCTCATGCTGCTCGGCTCGGCCCGGACATGGCTTAACAGCCTGCGAGCCGGCAGCGTGAACTCCTGGCTGGATTTCGAAGACGCGTTCATCCGCAACTTCACCAGCACCTACAAGCGACCCGGCAAGCCTCGCCAGCTCTCCATGTACGTCCAGAAGCCGGGCGAGCCCCTTCGCGACTTCCTCACGTGGTGGACGGAACAGCGCAACTCCTGCGAGGGGGTCCACGAAGTCCAAGCCATCCAGTACTTCATCGACGGATGCCTAGACGACACTCTGGTCAAGCACCGGCTGGTGTGCGACAAGCCGGACACCCTGGCGGAGCTCATGGCTGTGGCGGACAAGTACGCCATGGCTGACTCCGCGATGAATGTGAAGATCACGATCGACGCAGACGGCAAGCTCCTCCCGGCCCAGCTGGCTCCCCCCAAGCCGGCTGGCGACAACAATCAGCGCCGGCAAGACAACAACAACAGCAACAACAACGGCCAGCGCGGGAGCGACCAGCAGGCGCCCCGCTACGACAACCGGCAGGTCGCCGCGGTGGAAGGGGAGCAGCCGGCCGAGCAAGGCTCCAGCCAGCGCCCGCGCACCGGCAAGGCCGCCTGGCAGCCCAAGCTGTCCTTCGAGCAGATGCTCGACGCCCCTTGCAAAAACCATAGCGGCGCGAAGCCATCGAGGCACAGGCTCCGGCAGTGCAGCTTCACCCAGCGCCTGCTGAAGGGCAACCTTCCGCCCCCTCCACCCGGAGCCGGCCCGCACAGCCACGGCTTCCGCCGCCCCCGCCGCCACCCGGCGCCCTCGCCGACAACCCTTTTCCGCGCCCGGACGCGTCCTACGTCGTCTTCACCAGCGAGGGGGATGACAAGCACGCCAAGCGCAAGCACGCGGCCGAGGTGAACGCCGTCGTCCCTCCGGTTCCCCAGTACATGCATTGCTCCGACCAGCCGGTGAGCTGGACCCGGGAGGACCACCCGACCGTCATGCCCACGCCGGGTGGCTACGCCCTTGTGCTCGACCCCACCCTCGTCTCCGAGAAGCACACCTGCTGCTTTTCGCGAGTGCTCATCGACGGCGGCAGCAGCATCAACATCCTGTACCGCGACACCATGACCAAGCTCGGCATTGAGGCGCGACAGCTGGATCTGACCCGGACGGTGTTCCATGGCATCGTGTCGGGTCTGTCGTGCTCTCCGATCGGCCGGATCCGGCTTGACGTCCTGTTCGGCTCCAGTAGCCATTTCCGCCACGAGCCGATCTGGTTCGAGGTGGTCAACCTGGCCAGCCCCTACCACGCGCTGCTGGGCCGGCCCGCGATGGCCAAATTCATGGCGGTCCCCCACTACGCCTACCTGAAGTTAAAGATGCCGGGTCCCAAGGGCCTCATCACCATTATCAGCGACTACAAGAAGTCCCACGAGTGCGCCAAAGCTGGCTCCCAGCTGGCCGAGTCGCTGGT
The DNA here is from genome assembly GCA_039707655.1 of Elymus sibiricus. Taxonomy (NCBI): domain Eukaryota; kingdom Viridiplantae; phylum Streptophyta; class Magnoliopsida; order Poales; family Poaceae; genus Elymus; species Elymus sibiricus. The sequence continues at coordinate 379,395,869 of CM077674.1, read as the reverse complement.
CATCACCGAGGAGAGGCGCCAGCTCGACCGGGTCGTGGCGCTGGCTAGCGCGCAGCCGGCCGTGCCGACTCCGCCCAAGCCGGCCGCCGACGAGGCCTCCTTCAAGCCAGCCAAGGACACGAAGAGGGTCCCGCTCAACCCGGCCGACCCCGGCTCCAGCAAGTACGTCGTCGTGGGCACCAGCCTCGACAGCAAATAGGAAGGCGAGCTCATCGATTTCCTCTGTGAGAATCAGGATATCTTCGCATGGTCTCCCAAAGACATGCCGGGTGTCCCGAGGGAATTCGCCGAGCACAAACTTCACGTCCGCAAGGACGCCAAACCTGTCCGACAGCCGCTACGCCGTTTCTCCGAGGAGAAGCGAAGAACCATCGGTGAAGAAATCGCCCGGCTGCTCGCAGCCGGCTTCATCATGGAAGTGTTCCACCCCGAGTGGCTGGCCAATCCAGTCCTCGTCCTGAAGAAAAATGGCACCTGGCGCATGTGCATCGACTACACCAGCCTGAACAAGGCCTGCCCCAAAGACCCGTTCGCTCTGCCCCGGATCGACCAAGTCATCGACTCCACAGCCGGCTGCGAGCTCCTGTCCTTTCTGGATGCCTACTCCGGCTACCACCAGATCAAGCTGGACCCGGCTGACGTCCTCAAGATGTCCTTCATCACGCCCTTTGGGGCGTATTGCTACATCACCATGTCGTTCGGCTTGAAGAATGCCGGCGCCACCTTCCAGCGCTGCATGCAGAAATGCCTGCTGCCCCAGATCGGCAGAAATGTGCACGTCTACGTCGACGACATCGTGGTGAAGACCAAGCAGCACCTCACGCTCCTGGCCGACCTCAAGGAGACCTTGGCCAACCTGCGCCGGTTCCAGATCAAGCTCAACCCGGAGAAATGCGTCTTCGGCGTGCCAGCTGGCCAACTCCTCGGCTTCCTCGTCTCGGAGCGCGGCATTGAAGCCAACCCGGAAAAGATCAAGGCAATCGAGCACATGCGCAAGCCGACCCGGCTGCGCGACGTCCAAAAGTTCACCGGCTGCTTGGCCTCTCTTAACCGGTTTGTCAGCCGGCTGGGGGAGAGGGCCCTGCCCCTGTATCAGCTGATGAAGAAGACGACGGCGTTCGAGTGGAGTGACCAAGCGGACGAGGCGTTCCGCGACCTCAAGCGCATGCTGACCACCGCACCCATCCTGGCTGCGCCGGCTGAGAAAGAGCCACTTTTGTTGTACATCGCTGCCACCTCCCGCACGGTCAGCATGGTGTTGGTGGTCGAGCGCCCTGAGGAGGGCAAGGTGTAGCTGGTCCAGCGTCCGGTGTACTTCCTGAGCGAGGTGCATGCTCTCCGCCTCCAAGCAGAACTACCCCCACTACCAGAAGATGTGCTACGGCGTGTACCTTGCCGCCAAGAAGCTGAGGCAGTACTTCCAGGAGCATACCATTACCGTGGTGAGCACGGCCCCCATCGGCGAGATCATGGGCTGCCGGGATGCCTCTGGCCGGGTGGCCAAGTGGGCCATCGAGCTAGCCGGCAACATGATCCTCTACGAGCCCCGCACCACCATCAAGTCCCAAGCGCTGGCCGACTTCCTCGTCGACTGGACCGAGACCCAGTACCTGCCGCCGGCGCTCGAGTCAACTCACTGGCGCATGCACTTCGACAGCTCCAAGATGCGCAATGGCTTGGGAGCCGGCAGCGTGCTATCTTCCCCCAAGAACGACCGGCTGCGGTACATACTGCAGATCCATTTCGCCGCCTCCAACAATGTTGCTGAGTACGAAGCTCTCGTGCACGGTCTCCGGCTGGCCAGGGAGATCGGCATCCGGCGCATCCTCTGCTACGGCGACTCGGACTTGGTGGTGCAGCAAGTTTCCGGCGACTGGGACGCCAAAGACGCCAACATGGCCAGCTACCGCTTCCTGGTTCAGCAGCTCTCCGGCGGGTTCGACGGCTGCGAGTTCCTCCACGTCCCTCGCGCAGACAACGAGGCGGCCGATGCATTGGCGAAAGTGGGCTCCACCCGGCAAGCCATCCCATCCGGCGTTTCCCTCGAGCACCTGCGGAAGCCGTCCATCAAGCCGTCTCCCGAATCAGAATCCATCTTCGTCCCGGACGTCCCCGACGCGCCCCCACCCGACCCTGGAGTTCCCGGCCCAAGCTCGGGGACTGCCGGCTCCGGCTAGGGGACTGCCGTCCCCGGCTCGGGGACTGCCGGCTTCGGCTCGGGGGCTGCCGGCTCTGGCTCGGGGGCTGCCGTCCCGGATCCCATCCCGGTGGCCGTCCTCACCGTGGTGACGGCGTCATCCTGGGCTCAGTCGATCCTCGCCTTCTTGCAAGACGGCGACCTTCCCAGCGACGAGACCGAAGCCCGGCAAGTGCAGCGGCGAGCGCCCACCTACAGCATCATCAACCACGAGCTCGTCAAACGCAGCACGACTGGCGTGTTCCAGCGCTGCGTCGAGCAGGACAAAGGGATCAAGATCCTCCTCGACATCCACCAGGGCGAGTGCGGGCACCACGCCGCCTCGAGATCCCTGGTGGCCAAAGCTTTCCGCCATGGCTTCTACTGGCCCACGGCCCTGCAAGACACCGAGCAGCTGGTCCTCAAGTGTGAGGGCTACCAACGCTTCAGCAAGCGCAGCCACCAGCCGGCCTCAACCCTTCAAACCATCCCGATCACATGGCCCTTTGCCGTCTGGGGGTTCGACATGGTGGGGCCGTTCAAGACCGCCCGAGGCGGCATGACGCATCTGCTGGTCGCCGTCGACAAGTTTGCCAAGTGGATCGAGGCAAGACCGATCAAGAAGCTCGACGGGCCCACGGCCGTTCGGTTCATCAAGGATATCGCATTTCGCTACGGTGTTCTCCACAGCATCATCACAGACAACGGCACCAACTTCGCCAAGGGTGCGCTGGCCCACTACTGCTCTGCATCCGGCATCCGGCTCGACTTGGCCTCCGTCGCACATCCCCAGTCGAACGGCCAGGTCGAGCGGGCAAACGGCCTCATCCTAGCCGGCATCAAGCCGCGACTCGTCGAGCCGCTCGTGCGTTCACCCGGCAGCTGGCTCGATGAGCTGCCGGCCGTCCTCTGGAGTCTCCGGACGACACCCAACCGCTCAACCGGGTTCACCCCATTCTTCCTCGTCTAAGGAGCCGAAGCAATCATCCCCACCGACGTCGAGTTCGACTCACCCCAGATGACCATGTACACATAAGCCGAGGCAAAGGAGGAACGCGAAGACGATGTCGACCTGCTCGAGGAGGCGTGTCTCCTGGCCCTCAGTCGGTCAGCCATCTACCAACAAGGCCTGCGCCACTACCACAGCAAGAAAATCAAGCCCCTTGCGTTCCGCGAGGGTGACCTTGTGCTCTGGCTCGTCCAACGGACAGCTGGCCAGCACAAGCTGGCCTCCCCCTGGGAGGGCCCCTTCATCGTCAGCAAGGCTCTCTGCGACCGGAACGCTTACTACCTCATCGACGCACAGAAGCCGAACAAGCGCAAGAGAGATGCAGCCGGCGAGGAGTCCAGCCGGCCCTGGAACGCGGAGCTCCTCCGTCCGTTTTACAGTTGAACGCATGCATGTATGTATCACCACCTTTTGGGTTTAATGAAAGCAGCAAGCCCCCCCCCCCCCCCCCCCCCCCCCGTGTTCGTTTCTCCCACCGAGTCGGCTCAGCCGGCTCGGGGGCTCGGGGGCTTCCTTTTCCGTTTTTTTCCAAGCTCTGTGTCTATGCACTTCCCTGTTTTCGATTCTCCCGCCGAGCCGACGCAGTCGGCTCGGGGGCTAGCCGGCTAAACCGCGCCTCGCCATTTTTTCTTAGTCCATTCCGTAGCGTACGAACCGCCAAAGCCCTATCTTCGCTAGCCACAGCTGGCTCCCGGCTGTCTGGCCGGCAAGAGCTAAAGGCCGGAAGCATCGTCACGCGAGAACGGCTAAGGAGGAGGGCCCGGCTCGGTCAATCCGGCCCAACCCGACCTCTCTCGCTTGTTCACCGCACGACCGGCTGCGCGCCAGCCGGCTTCGCCGCCTGCCGCCAGCCGGCCCAGTGGGTGTTTCGCTCGCGCTCAACGTCCGAAAAAGTCCAAGTATTGTGCGTCCCCCCCCCCCTCAAGGCCGAATCCCCGTCCTAGCCACAGTCCGCCACCCGGCTGTCCGCCTAGCGGGAAGGAAGCTCGGAGAAAAGACAAACAAGAAAAGGCCCAAGGCCGAACAGCAAACAGTGAAACGACATGCAAATTTATATACAGCAAGGGCCCTCGGCCACAAGTTCATTACATATAACTACACCCCTAGTGGGTGGACCTGCTACCTAACTAAGTTTGAGTACAGGAAAGATAAAAAGGAAAAGAGGCCTAAGCGGCGCCCGCGTCGGCTCCGGTCGGTGCCAGCTCAGCTGAGGTGGATGCGGCCGCCGGGTCGGTCCCAGAGCACGCCGCCCTCTCGGTTGTGGCATCGTCGTCCGGGTTGGCCTCGTCGCCGGCATAGACCCCCGTCTCGGCCGAGCTGCCGTCCGGGTCGTTGAGCAGTAGGCTGAACTCGTCGGCAGGGAGCTCCTCGGCGTCTTCCGTCCGCTCCAGGACGAACTCGTCGTGCAGGGCGAACGAGGCCAGGTAGCTGGCCCGCCCGGCGATCCGCTGTGCCCGCGCCGCCAAGTCATCCTCAGCGCCGGCCCGCTGCGCCGCCAGCCGGTCGAGGTCCAGGCCCGGATACCACGACACGACGAAGCGCAGCGCCGTCTCCGCGCCGGACCGGGCCGCGGAGGCCCTCCACGCGCCGAGTCGCTCCACGCCGGCTTCCAGCCACCGCGCCCGGCCAGAGGCTGCCCACCATGCTCACCCCGGCCTCGAACAGGCAGCACATGTGCCCCTCCACGGCTCCAAGACGGGCCTCGCCGGCAAGGATGATCTTCGAGAGGGTCCAGGCGGCATAGACGTCGATCTCCGCCCCCGCCTCTCGTTGGTCCGCCCGGTAGGCGTGCATGGCCGCATCAGCCGCCTCCTGCGTCTCGGGGAAGACTCCTGCCAAGGAAGAAAACAAGTTAGCCAAGGAAGAAAACAAGTCAGCCAGAAGGAAACAACTTGCCGGCTCGGCCAGCCGGACCGAAGAAAAGATGGCACTCACGGGCGAAGGCCTCATCAAGGTGTTGCGCCTCGTTTAGCATCCCGTTCTCCCGCAGGGCCGACGCGCGGGCCTGGGCCTCGAGATCTTTCTCGAGCTGGGCGATCCTCCTGCCGGCGTCCGCCAGCTCCTCGGCCGCCTTGCCGCGCTCCTCCGCCAGCCGGCCCAGTTCCGCCTGGTGGGCATCCTCCGTCTTGGCCTTCTCGGCCACCAGCCGGTTCACCTCGGCCTGGAGCTGGTCGTGGTCGGCGACGGCGCGATCGCGCTGCTCGCCGACTTCGGCAAGCCGGCCTCGGAGGCCTGGCACCTCGGCCGCGTCGGCTGCGCGACAGGGTTCCCGGTCAGATGCCGGAGGCAAGGGCAAGAAGAAAAAGACAAAGCTCTAAGATTCGACCCGGCTGCTCCGCAGTCCGGCCCGAATCTCGGGGGCTACACCCAGTGGGTGCGCTGGCGCGTCCCCACTGGAAGAATGCAAGACGTACCCTGGGCCCGGTGCAGCTCCTATTCTTTGGCAGCGAGCTGGGCCTTGGCCTCGCGGAACCGCTCCCAAATCCGGTTGTACGCGCTGGCCCGCAGGTCGTACAGATGCTGCGCACAGACAAAAGATTAGAAGAATGCAAAAGACAAGCTACAAGATTCGACCTGGCTGCTCCGCAGCCCGGCCCGAACCTCGGGGGCTACACCCAGTGGGTGCGCTGGCGCGCCCCACTGATTCAACAACCAAGGCAAGCAAAGAAGAAAAAAAACTCACCGCAATTGCCTGCTCCAGCCTCCGCGCCGCCTCCTGCTCTTCCCGGACGAAGGCCTGCAGGCGCTCGCTCCGACCACGAAGCTGCGAGTGCAAGGCATCCGCCGCATCGTCCTCCCGGGTTCGCGGCCCGACCACAACCTCGCCGGAGCTCGCCCACGGTTGCTGCATCATAGTCCCGGCACCGGATCCACTCCCACCCGGCCGCTCAGAGTTTGTGGCGGCTTGCAGCGGCACGACCACCAGGGTACCGGCGTCGGCTGCGCTTGGCCGGACGGCGCGGAGTCCGCCTCGCACCCCCTTCCGTCGCCCTCGCCTCCTCCTGCTGGGTCGTCCCGGGGCGGCGTGTCCACGACAATGTTTTCATCAACGTCCGACTCGCCGTCGCCCGGCTCCGTCCGCCCGGCCGGCTCGCCCGCTCCCTCCAGCTGTGGCTCGACGATCGTCACCGCCGGCGTCAACCCCCTCTCCATCTTCGGCCAGGCCGGGTCCTCGGCGGTCCCGGGCCGCTTGGCGGAGGCCCTCTCCCACGCCCGGGCCGAGGCCTCCGCCATCTCCTTCTGCGCCTCCGCCCGATCCCGCCAGGCGGCGCGCACCGCCGCGTCGGGATCCTGGCCGAACTGGCGGGCCGTGAGGTCCTCCTCTACGGTCCGGTCCGGCTCGCGGTCAACGACGCTGCTCTGGGTCTTCCTCCAGATGGCCTCGCCCGCCGCGGCCTCCGCTGCCGCCACCGCCAGGTCAACAGCAGACCTGCGCGCAGCAAGTTCATCACCACAAAGGCTTGAGCAAGAAACAAGCAAGAGATCAGAAAAAGACAAGAGACACTTACCCAATAACCTTCGGGACCTCCCGCCTCGGGCCCTCAGACGGGGCGAGCCGGCGCTTCTTCTTGACGATGGCCCTCTCGCGCGCCGGCCCCGCCGCCGCCGGGCGCTTTGCAACCGGCCTCGTCTCCACCGCCTCCTTCCTGTGCGGCCGGCTGCCGGACGCTGCCGCGCAGGCCGGCCCGGCTCCGGCCGCCTTCCACAGCCGTCTTGGGGGGTCGACGCTGCCGTCCTCCCCAGCCGGGGGCGCTGCACCGTGGTCACCGGTCAGGCCCTCCTCATCGTCGTCCGGCCAGTCGCGAAGAAGATCTGAGGGCGGAGACTTACCCGCATTCCGCGACCCGCCGGCCGCGGCATCGGCCAGGTGCGCTTCGACCACCCCCTCCTCCGCCTCGGCGCCGGCGTCCTCCACGTCCGAGTCGGGCAGATCGGCCAGCAGAATCTGGGGATTCGGCCCATTGTGGTTCCGCTGGTTGGCGAATAGCTGCGGCCCTCCCGCCGCGTCAGGACACAGAAATAATGTTGAAGCGGCAAAAAATAGCGACCAGGGACTTACCGCCGGCGACGGGTTCCCCCGGTGATATGGCTCCTTCCCGAAGCCCCACCCGTCCTCCTTCAACCCGGCCTTGGAGATATAGTTCACCCGCTGGGCGATCCCGGCCGGCGTCAGCTCCTTGGTCGACATCCGGGTCAGGTCGTGCCGGCCGCTCATGTCGCAGATTCGGTGCGCCCGGCGCTGCAGCGGCAGCACACGGCGGGCGATGAAGGCCGCGATGAGGTCGGCCGGCTTCAGCTCCTCGCGATCCGTCATCTCCCCGACCCGGCGGCAGATGTTCAGGAGCTCCTGCGGCGGCTTCTTGGGGCAGTAGCCCCAGTTCGACTTCTCGAGAGGCGGCGCGTCGACGAAAGGCAGAAGATTGATGACGTCCACCGCCGGGTCGGCGTTCCGGACGTAGAAGAATGTCGTCTGCCACTTTTTGGCCGAGTCCTCAAGCGGCAGCTTGGGAAATAGCCCGTTCGGCCGGCCGGTGACCACCGCTGCTCCGCAGTCCGACATGGCGGCGGCCGACGCCCCCTGCTGCTTGAGAAAAAACATCTTCGCCCATAGCTCTACAGTCGGCAGCATGCTGAGATAGCCTTCGCAGAGCGTGGCGAAGCCGGCGACCTGCAGCACGGCGTTGGCGCCAAGGTGATGCGGCTGCAGCCCGAAGAAGTCGAGGAAGCTCCGGAAGAAAAGTCTCGCGGGGAGGCCGAACCCGCGCTCGAAATGAGAGTAGAAGATGACGCTCTCACCCGCCCGCGGCTGCGGCACCCTCTCCGAGCCGGGCGCGCGCGCGACCAGCGCCTCCGCCGGCGGCAGCCGCTTCATACGACGAAGATAGCGGATGTTCGTCTCGGTCGTGATAGAGCCCTCCCAAGAGCCTTTCGGCAGCGCCATGGGGAGGGTTTTCTACGGGCGTGGAGATGCTGCAATGGAGAAGAAGAGGAAGAGGGAGCAGCGCGCTGCGGGCCTCGGGTCGCGGTGCACAGCAGCAGGCGTGGGCACGGCGCGCGGTGGCGGCAGCGCTTCGCTCGGGCACGGCAGAAGCAGAGGCAGAAGCAGAGGAGAAGCGAGGGGCGGGAGTGTGTGCGGGAGCGTTTCCGTCGCACTCTCCCCCTTCCTTTATAACCACGAGAGATCGTGGGGGAGTGGGATCGTTTGCGCCCATGATCCCCACTCCCCCGCACTGTGCGCGCACGCTCCCCACACGCATTTACTGCACGGGGAAGCGCAACCGCCAAGGGTCGCCGTAGTAAATCCCTCGCACGCGGGCCGAGGGCGCGTCGTGGCGGGCCCGGTCCGCAGTCGCGTCCCGTCGCGCGCGTGGGCTGGCAGGCCTCGCCTGCCGCGAAGCAACACGTGGCGGTCCATCAAGCTGTGGCGGGCGCGAATCGTCGTGCAAAGCAAGACTCGTCTGGCAGACGTTTCCGTTTCCCGCCCCGGCCGGGGTGCCGTGACCCGTCTTCCGGAAGCTGGCCCCCAGCGGGTGTTCCCGGCGTCTGCTGCCGCGCCGCCGGCATACGGACGGGCGGAGCCGCTCGGCCGGGCTCCCGCACTTCATCAACAAATCAACTCCTCAGGTGGGTAAGCTGCGAAGGCCCCCCTACCTAAAGCCGGCGAACCTTCACAGCTTCGGGGACTACTGTCGGGGGGATGATCCCCGGGTAGGCAACGGAGTCCGGATCCCCCTTCTTTTCAAAACAACGGGGCAGGGCAAGCCCCTCAATCCGGCTGGCCTGCGCGCCGGCTCCCCAGCGCGAGCCGGCTCGGCGTTGCGACCTGGCCTGGCCGGCTGGCCCTGGCCGGCTGGCCGCTAGAGGGCAAACCCTCACGACAAGACAAGTATGGCAACAGCGCCCCCTCCTTTGCGCCGACCCATGCGGGCATGGTTACAACTCTCCCTGCGCCCCCGCCCGGGGCGGGCGGTGTTCGGGCGGCGCGATCCTGTTGCCAGGCGGCGCCGACCGCCCTATGACGAAGGACAAGACCTGCCACGGTGTCGCGCTGCCGACCGAACCCGTGCCCGGCGCACCCGGCGGACCCGGCGACCCGACGGCCCCCACCGCCGGCTCCCAGACGATGACACCAGGGCCCCGCGCCCATGCATCTTTACCCATGTAACCCTGGGGGTCGGCCTATAAGACCCCCTAGGGAGCCTCCATGCAGAGGGTCTTCGGTTGATCTTGGTTCGTAGTACACAGACACGCACACTCACAGGAGAGGAAGAATGGAGATCCAGCTCCCCCCTCCTCCTCCTCTCAAACAGCTCCAGGAGCAACCTTGTAGCCCTTGTGCACTCCATACTCCATTCGGCAGGACTAGGGGTGTTACCTCTCCGGAGGGCCCCGAACCTGGGTACGTCTCGTGTCTCACACCAGCGCGCGCCGACCTCGCCTCCGGAACCCACCGGCGTCCTCACGTAGCCCCACCTTTTTAGCCATCTATGGCATCTGCCGTGAGAATACCATGACAGTATTACCTTGGGGTGCCTTGGGCATCCCCAAGCTTAGGGTCTTGCCACTCCTTATTCTCTTCATATCGATATCTCACCCAAAACTTGAAAACTTCAATCACACAAAACTTAACGGAACTTGGTGAGATAGGTTAGCATGATAAAAATAAATCATCCACTTAGGTACTGTCAAGACAAGATTCATAATTGTTCTCACATAATGCCTACTGTATTATATCATTTCCACAATTTATATTACTCAATATAAGCTATGGAAACACTAAAACAAGCAAACTATGCACCGAAAACAGAATCTGTCAAAAACAGAACAGTGTGTAGGGAGCGATTTAAAAACCATACTTCTGTACCTTCAAAAATTCTGAAAAATTAGGACAACGTAAAAAAAATTGTAACCCAATGCTCTGTAAAAATTTCAGAATTTTCTCACGCTCCAGTACAGAATAGAAATTCCAGCACTGGACGCAAAAGTTTCGGTCTTTGCACAGAATCGAATCAACAAGTATCCACACTATCCCAAAGGCTTTACTTGGCACATTATTGAAACAAAACATATAAAACATGATTACCATAGTAGCTTAATCATGTGAACACACAAAAACAGTAGGTACAAGTGTTGGGTTGTCTCCCAACAAGCGCTTTTCCTAAATGCCTTTTAGCTAGGCATGATGATTTCAATGATGCTCACATAAAAGTAAAGAATTGAAACACAATGGGAGCATCATGAAGCATATGACTAGCACATTTAAGCCTAACCCACTTCCTATGCATAGGGATTTTGTGAGCAAACAATTTATGGGAGCAAGAATCAACCAGCATAGGAAGGCAAAACAAGCATGACTTCAAAACTTTCAACACATAGAGAGGAAACTTGATATTATTGCAACACCTACAAGCATATGATCCTCTCTCATAATAATTTTCAGTAGCATCATGAATAAATTCAACAATATAACTTTCACATAGTGCATTCTTTTCATGATCCACAAGCATAGAAATTTTATTACTCTCCACATAAGCAAATTTCTTCTCATTCATAATAGTGGGAGCAAACTCAACAAAATAACTATCATGAGATACTTGATTCGCATAATCCAATTGAAAATTAAAATCATGATGACAAGTTTCATATTTGTCATTATTCTTTATAGCATACATGTCATCACAATAATCATCATAGATAGCAACTTTGTTTTCATAATCAATTGAAACCTCTTCCAAAATAGTGGAATCATCATTAAATAAAGTTGTGACCTCTCCAAATCCACGTTTATCAATATAATCATCATAAATAGGAAGCATGCAATCATCATAATAAATTTTCTCATCAAAACTTGGGGGACTAAAAATATCATATTCTTCAAACATAGCATCCCCAAGCTTATGGCTTTGCATATCATTAGCATCATGGATATTCATAGAAAGCATACTAAAAACATTGCAATAATGCTCATCATTCAAAGATTTTATGCCAAACATTTTATTGAATTCTTCTTCTATCAATTAAGCACAATTTTCTGCTCCATCAATTTCAAGAAAAACATTATAAAGACAAATAATACGAGGCAACCTCAATTCTATTTTTTTGTAGTTTTCTTTTTATACAACCAAACTAGTGATAAAACAAGAAACTAAAAGATTCAATTGCAAGATTTAAAGATATACCTTCAAGCACTCACCTCCCCGGCAACGGCGCCAGAAAAGAGCTTGATGTCTACTACACAACTTATTCTTGTAGACTCGTGTTGGGCCTCCAAGCGCAGAGTTTTGTAGGACAGTAGCAATTTTCCCTCAAGTGGATGACCTAAGGTTTATCAATCCGTGGGAGGCGTACGATGAAGATGGTATCTCTCAAACAACCCTGCAACCAAATACAAGAAATCTCTTATGTCCCCAACACACCCAATACGCAAATTGTATAGGTGCACTAGTTCGGCGAAGAGATGGTGATACAAGTGTAGTATGGATAGTAGAAATATATTTTTATAATCCGAATAAATAAAAATAGCAAGGTAGCAAGTGATAAAACGGAGCACAAACGGTATTGCAATGCTTGAAAACAAGGCCTAGGTTTAATACTTTCACTAGTGCAATCTCTCAACAGTGCTAACATAGTTGAATCATATAACAATCCCTCAACGTGCGATAAAGAATCACTCCAAAGTTCTTATCTAGTGGAGAACATAAGATAGAAATTGTTGTAGGGTACGAAACCACCTCAAAGTTATCTTTTCCGATCAATCTATTGAGCCATCCCTATAAGTGTCACGAACAGCCCTAGAGTTCGTACTAAAATAACACCATATGATACGCATCAACCAACTCTAATGTCACCTAGATACTCCAATGCCACCACAAGTATCCGTGAGTTGATTATTCGATATGCATCAAACAACTTCAGATTCATAATATTCAATCCAACACAAAGAACTTCAAAGAGTGCCCCAAGATTTCTACAGGAGAAAGTAGGACGAAAACGTGCATCAACCCCTATGCATAGATTACCCCAATGTCACCTCGGGAATCCGCGAGTTGAGTGCCAAAACATACATCAAGTGAATCAATATAATACCCCATTGTCACCACGGGTATTCATATGCAAGACATACATCAAGTGTTCTCAAATCCATAAAAGTATTCAATCCAATAATAGTGAAACCTCAAAGGTAAAAACTCAATTCATCACAACAAGATAGAGAGGGAGAAACACCATATGATCCAACTATATTAACAAAGCTCGTGGTACATCAAGATCGTGCCAAATCAAGAACACGAGAGAGAGAGAGAGATCAAACACATAGCTACTTGTACATACCCCTAGCCTCGAGGGTGAACTACTCCCTCCTCTTCATGGAGACCACCGGGATGATGAAGATGGCTTCCGATGATGACTCCCCCCTCCGGCAGGGTGCCGGAACAGGGCTCCAGATGGTATTTCGAAGGTACAGAGGCTTGCGGCGGCGTAGTCCAAAATCTAGGGTTATTTCTGGGGGTTTCTCTATTTATAGGATTTTCAGCGTTGGAATCACGTCAAGATGGGCTAAGATGGGCCCACGAGGCACCACGGCACGCCACCCCCCCTGGCGTGCCGTGGTGGCTTGTGAGCACCTCGTGAGGCTTCTGGTCCTTCCACGAAGCTTTGGGGGTCTCTTTTGGTCCAAAAAAATAGTCAAAAAGTTTCGCTGCATTTGGAGAACTTTTATTTCTGCACAAAAAACAACACCACGGTAGTTCTGCTGAAAATAGCGTCAGTCCGGGTTAGTTCTAATCAAATCATACCAAAACCATATAGAATTGTTATAAATATGGCATGAATACTTCATAAATTATAGATACGTTGGAGACGTATCACCCTCATGTAATAAGCTATAGTAATCCATCATGATTATGCTAAGTCACTTTGCTTTGCAATGCTTGATCACTATGGATTCATATCTCATTTCAAACTCCACCTCTGAAATCAATTCAAATTGCAAGTGAAATTTAAAGTTTCACAAACATGGTTGAAAAATAGTCCATCATTTAGCAAATATTACATAACAATTATTTGTTAAGGAAAACAACATCACTTATTTGCTTAATTGGGCTCTAGCAATTAAAATAGTGCCAAATCAGCATATTTAAATGCTTTTCCAATTATGAAAAATTCAAACAAATTCATATGCCTCCCAAACTTTTTGTGACAGTGCCAAATATTACAAAGTATTTATGTGGCCTAGTCCCACATTTTACAAAAGTGATTGGGCAGCTCACAAAAATCCAAAACAGTTTCTGTTTTAAAAATAAAGAGAAAACATAAGCAGAAAACGAAAAGGGGGCATACCTGGCCTCTGGCCCGTAGCTACAGTGCGGTCCAGCCCACCAGGGCCTCCCCTACTTGCTCCCGTCACCGTGTCACCGTCGCCATGGCCAGAGCTCGACGGCTCCGGCCGCTGGCTGCCACGGCGATGAGTGGTTGGCCGAGGGGATAAGGACGAGCCCCCCTCGAGCCCCTGGACGCCTCCAGCCACTCTCTCCCCCTCTCCTCGCTCCTTCCTTCTCCTCCTTCCTTGGCCGACGCTGTCGTCGCCGCAACCCCGTTGTCCCCATGGTCTCCGGCGTCCCCGTGCCCGCTGCTCGTGTCTGGGAGGTGCGCCGCCGTCCGCCACATCCTCTACGCCTACGGACGTGAGCCGGGAGGCACCCCAGTGCCGAATCGGGCATCGTCTTCAACCTCGGGAGCCGCCACCATTCTTCGTCGATTCTGGCCAGCTGCTGCTGATACGTCTCCGTCGTATCTACTTTTCCAAACACTTTTGCTCTTGTTTTGGACTCTAATTTGCATGATTTGAATGAAACTAACCTGGACTGATGTTGTTTTCAGCAGAACTACCTTGGTGTTGTTTTTTGTACAGAAATAAAAGTTCTTGGAATTGGATGAAACTTTTTGGAGATTTTTTATGGAATATATAAAAAATACTAGAGCCAAAACCTACTGGAGGGGGGCCACTGGCTGCCCACGAGGCACCAGGACGCGCCACCCCCCCCAGGCGCGTCCTGGTACCTCGTGGGGCCCACGTGGCTCCGCTGACCCTAATCTCAGGCCTATAAATTCACAATTCCAGAGATAAAAAGAAGAGAGGAAGTTTTATTGCGTTTCACGATACGAAGCCGCTGCCACCTCCTGTTCTTCATCGGGAGGCCAGATCTGGAGTCCGTTCAGGGCTCCGGAGAGGGGGATCTTCCGGCATCGTCATCATCAACCATCCTTCATCACCAATTTCATGATGCTCACCGCCGGGAGTGAGTAATTCCTTCGTAGGCTTGCTGGACGGTGATGAGTTGGATGAGATTTATCATGTAATTGAGTTAGTTTTGTTAGGGCTTGATCCCTAGTATCCACTATGTTCTGAGATTGATGTTGCTATGACTTTGCTATGCTTAATGCTTGTCACTAGGGCCCGAGTGCCATGATTTCAGATCTGAACCCTTTATGTTTTCATGAATATATTTGTGTTCTTGATTCGATCTTGCAAGTTGTATGCACCTGCTACGAGTTATGATCCGCATACCCCAAGGTGACAATAATTGGGATTCTTTCCGGTGATTGCCGTAGTTTGAGGAGTTCATGTATTCACTAAGTGCTAATGCTTTGTTCCGATTCTCTATTAAAAGGAGGCCTTAATATCCCTTAGTTTCCTTATGGACCCCGCTGCCACGGGAGGGTAGGACAAAAGATGTCATGCAAGTTCTTATCGCAAGCACGTATGACTATATACGGAATACATGCCTACATTACATTGATGAATTGGAGCTAGTTCTGTGTCGCCCTAGTTTGTGACTGTTACATGATGAATGTTATCCAACAATATCACCGATCCAATGCCTACGAGTTTTTCACATATTGTCCTTGCTAAGTTACTATTGTTGCTACTGCTGTCACAATTGCTATTACTATTGCTGCTGCCGTTACTGCTATTGTTACTCTTATTGCTACTGCTATCAAACTATCATACTACTGTGCTACTGATCACTCTACTGCAGATATTTAGTCTCAAGTGTGGTTGAATTGACAACTCAACTGCTAATACTTGCAAATATTCTTTGGCTCCCCTTGTGTTGAATCAATAAATTTGGGTTGAATACTCTACCCTCGAAAACTGTTGCGATCCCCTATACTTGTGGGTTATCAGCTGCTACTAAACCGCCTGTCGAGCCGTCGTGTGCTCCTCTGGTGAGCACCACGTCAAAAGCCCCCTCCCCTACGCTCGAATCCATGCTCGCTGCTGCTGCTGCCATAGTGGCCGGAGCTCAGCTCCGCCGCGCCGCTCACTGCCGTCGCTGCCGTTGTTGCCGTGGCCACCTGAGCACGTCAACGTGCTCAGGGAAGCTCCCTAGTGCCGCCCGTGCCCTCCGTTAGACCTGCCGAGCCCCGTAGCTGCTAGCCCGACCTCACCCGATTCCGGCCGTCCGCCTCGCTAGTCGCCGCCGTCGCTGCAGGCCCTCTCCGGCGACGCCACCGCCACCAATAGACGCGGCATGGAATGGCCGTTCCAACGCGACCAGCCGCGCGCAAAATGATCGCCCGTAGCGTTTTTCCGGCGAGATCCCGAGCCGCTCCGCCGCGAAAATGGTCGCCGGAGCTCCTCCGACGCCGCCCGCCGACGTGGCATGGCCTGGGGCCCACCTGGGTCACTGCCAGTGGGTCCCATGGGCCCCGTTGACTCCGTTGACTAGGTCAACGTGCTGACTGGGCAGCCCCTAGTCACTGACATGTAAGCCCCACATGCTTAATTACTGTTTTTGCTAATTAAACTTAATCTGGTAATTAGATAAGTCACTGATAGTGGGGTCCCACCTAGCTAATTAACTCAGCTAAATAAATTAGATTAACTACTGCGTATGACACCTGGGCCCCACCTGTCAGCTTGACCAGGTCAACAGTCAACCCAGTTGACTGCTGACTGGACAATTGACTAAGTCAACTGGGCCCCCTGGCCCCACCTGTCATCCACTGTGGCTAGCCCACAGTGGGTATAAAAGGTCCCAGCGCTGTGCATTTTTCGAATTAATTAAATTCTAGGATTTTCAAAATATTGCTAAAACTTTAGAAATTCGTAGAAATTCAACCGTAAGTCAGATGAAAATGTTTTCTATATGAAAAATGATCAGAAAAATAAGACAAATCCGAATATGCCATCCATATACCTGCCACACCCCTCCAGCACTGCAAACATGGAATCTTCCCCTCCGGATCGCCTGTCCGATAACTGCCCAGAGCCGGAAAAATACTCCCAGATATTTTCCCGCACCGTTTGTAACGTGTAGCACCGCATTAGGTCACCCCTAGCATAGCATATTGTCATGCCATGCAATAGCCTGATTTTGTAACCTGCTGTTGATACTTTACCTGTTGTCCTATATGCTTAGTATAGGCTGGTTAGTGATCCATCAGAGGCCCTACACCCTTGTCCGTGTTGCCAGGCTTTACTACCGAAAGATTCGATCAAGGTGATCGACGTGCAGAGACCGACACATCACCGCACACCCCCTTAGTTGTACGACTCTGCAGAGCTACTATCGAGTGCCGAGGGTGATACCTCCTACCTCACTCCTGATGATATCTCTGTAGCGTAGCTAGTCGGTTGTGGGTTACCGAGGGTGATTCCTCTTTCACCACCTCCGATGATGCCTCTGTCGTGCAGCCCCTCAAGTGTGAACCCATCGAGGGTGATTCCTCCAAGTTCACCATGACGGTTACATCGAGTGGGAATCCATCGAGGGTGATTCATCGGATTTCCCCCTTGATGTTACGGACACACTGTTACCTTACACTGTTCCCCGTTTACTGTTACTGCGGGACTGAAGGGGCAGGCGGTACCACCCCGGTAGAGGTGGACCTGAGTTCCTGACAGTCTCTGGATAAGTCGGGTTGACCAAGAGGGTACCCGCGAGATAATTACGCGGCACGGCCGCGCAGGCAGAGACCGCCCTAGAGAGGGATGGGCCTGGCCCTTGTCGTAAGTCCGCGAGATGGGGCGACAGGATCACTGATCGTCTCCGCGAGCTCCTAATACACTAAAGGTTTGGATATGTGATCCGAGTAGGCCTCTGGCCTTTTCGCACTAACCACCACGCGGGATAAGTTATGGGCACTCGGCGTCGTACGATTCTCCCGAAAGCTCTGTCAAACGTCCAGTTCAGCATTGCGGCACGGCTGGGCCGGCGCCATCCAGGACAGACGTGGTGCCTGGGTCCGCCCTGTGCGCAATGACCCGGAGCGCTTAGGACGATTGGCCCATGACCCCTTTGCACTTAGGATGTAGACCGGCGGGGATCTCTCTGCGGAGCCTAGGAAGGACTACGGCGTGTCGATCAGCCGAGGCCGGGCATGACCAGGAAAAGTGTGTCCGGCCAGAGTTAATCGAGCGTGTTGGGTAAGTTGGTGCACCCCTGCAGGGAAGTTATCTATTCGAATAGCCGTGTCCACGGTAACAGGACGCTCGGAGTTGTATCCCGATCTACTACAACTAGAACTAGATACTTGTGATACCAAACTGATATTATGGCTCCGGGATCGTTTTCTCGCAGGGTGTCGAGGAAGGATCTTTGGGCGTTGCTAATATATACTTCTTACTATATTATATGTTATTCTACTCTCTTCTGTTGCTGCAAGATGCTGCAAGATGCTAGTCTTTGATAGGTTAGGCCTTTCCCTCTATTCTGGCATTTCTGCAGTATAGTCCACAGATACAGTCCCTTCCTTTGATACCGATGCATACTTAGCATAGATCTGATGTAAGTCTTTCGAGTACTTTGGATGAGTACTCACGGTTGTTTTGCTACCTTTTTCCCCTCTACCCGGTTGTTGCGATCAGATGACGGAGCTCACGAGCCGAAGATCCTCGATGGTGCCTACTACTACGTGAAGAACGACGACCAGGAGTAGTTTAGGAGGCTCCCAGGCAGGAGTCCTGCGCCTTTTCGATCTAGTTGTCGTTGTTTTGCTCAGCCTTTTGAAGGCAAACTTGTCTATTTATGTCTGTACTCAGATACTGATGCTTTCGCTGACTCTTGTGTAACTCGAGCTTATGTATTTGAGCCCTCGAGGCCCCTGGCTTGTAATATAAAGCTTGTATTATTTTATTTTGTGTCTAGAGTTGTGTTGTGATATCTTCCAGTAAGTCTCTGGGCTTGATCGTGCGCATTTGCGTGTATGATTAGTGCACGATTGAGTCAAGGCGTCATAGGTTATAACGAATTACAAGAATCTATGATATCATGTTCAATTATATATAATATCTTTATATATTATACAATCAATACAATATGATTTATGCTTAGCTATATCTCGAACAGTGCAACAGAATGCAGATCAAAATGGGAAAAAAGAAAAACCCGATTCTAAAAAGCGCAGCCATGCATGTGCGAGATCACGGGGCAAAGCGCAGATCAGAAAGAATAATGCCTAGAAACAAGAAACCGACGCAAAAACCTAGGTGGAGGCCGGAGATCTGTGGTGCTAGCGGGAATGTGATCGAGAGAGACGTACATCATGATGCTGCCCCTGGAGCCGAGGATGGTCTTTAGCACGTCTTGGAGGGACTTGGCGGCGTTGATGTTCATGCGCAGGGCCGCCGACCTTTTGAGCACCTCCGCGTTCGGGTTCAGCGTGCTGAGCGACATGACGGCGGCTCGACGGCGGCGGATCGGAGCGAGTGGAGCTGCGGGGGAGAGAGAGAGAAAGGATCGACTGTTTGTTTCAGGTTTTTTTTTTTTGAGGGGTCTGTTTGTTTCAGGTAGGATTTTGGAGCCTCCAAGTAGCACGGGGGCCGGGGGTAGTGCAGGGCCTCCGTGGGCTGGCTGGGCTTCTAGCTCAGGCCGGGATGAGAGAACCCGGTTCGATGAACACATCTCGAACAGGGCCTCCGTATTTTTTTTTATTATCTGGAAAATCTCTTAACTAAACCTACCATTGCATATCCTATTGCCTTGGAGGCTTGAACAGAAAGTTGTATATCAAGATGAAGCCACAAGCCATAAAACAGGTTTACTACATTGGTTGTTCGTGGAAATAAATGAATCTTTAATTAGGTCAGGTCAACTTGCATTTCCTTTTCAGTGTCGACAATGTATAAGTTGACGTTGAGACACTTGTTGGTTGTGGCAGTTAATTGCATTGCTTGCTTCACATTATCTTATCTTATTTTATTTTTCCGGTCTCTACGAACTTAGCTTTTTTATTTTTTTGAGATAGCGAACTGCACATACCAACCAGTCTACGAGCTTAGCTTAGAGGGTGTATAACAGCGCTATCTTATCTTAGCGATATCAATATCATGATAATTGATAGTTCGAAGAGAGGGAAATGGAAAAAAAAGGCATGCCTTATCTTAGCTAGAGACAACCTTAGGAAGAAAGAAGACATTTTTCTCCATCGCACGAGATGTCTTCTCTTATTCACATGTTTTGTAGTTTTAATTTTAAGCATCCCATTTTAGGATCCCGTAATATTAAATGCCAGAGATGAGAGATGATCCATTGTATAACATGTCTTGTTGCGTTCTCTAGACGATGTGGAATAGAAAGAAAATGACACTTTTATCAACCAGTGTACCTGCACTTAGCTTCCATCAGCGAACTGGTTTTGCCGAATAAAAGGAGGTAATAATCTCAACACCTACTCGACCACACAAAATAAACAACTGTACTGGCGAAACCAGGTCTGAGCCACGCCATGTGCCGACCTCAAAGTTACAATTGAACAATGTTGAACAATAGCTACAACCACCAAAGAATGGTATCACCATGGCCCCTGTTGCCTAGGGCCCGACTACACTTGTGAAATGGTGCATCATACAAAGATATTGGGGGAGGGGGTGCATAGCACATCCACCACTCACCGCCATCCCGCTACCGCGATGGGCCGGTAAAAGCCCCATTGCGCATGCACACGATCACACATATACATTTCCCCCCTTTATAATACAAATTTTTAAAAACTACAAACTAAAATCAAAGCAATAAAAAAAATGTTTGTGTGTTATAGAAATTTTCATGCACATAAAAAAACTGTCCAATTAAAAAAAAATGTACTTATGAATTGTTGAGCAAAAATTCACGTTGGTTTTTAATAGTATGATAACCCTTGCTTGATAAAACATGGAAAGATCAAGTTTGAAGATTATCTCGTACGAATAAAACCTCGTCAATTTCCGCAGCCCCTACTCTTGTATGGATGAACATGACGATTCCACTGCATGTACGTTTAGCTTGTTGAGTCAGTTAAACCCTTTAGATATATGGTTTTATAAAAAATAATTAGGTGCCTAAATCATCGTTGCATGAAGCCATTTAAAAAATATATTTCCTTATCAAAAGATAGTTGCACCCCGGTGATAAGAGCCATGCTAGTAAATATATAAATCCATATTACACATTTTCATATTAAGTTGTTACTCTAATTTAGTTTAGTTGGTTAGTCCTGTTTTATTTGATCCTTACATGCAACAACTATGAGCAAGTGATGGAGGCCAACGCACACACACCCTTCGCTCCTAACGCACAAGGCACCCAACCTAGGGTTTTCACTGCCTCCCCCCACGCAGCCGCCGGGCTGCCTCGTCTCCTCTGGCCTTAGTGCCATGGAGGCGCGGTGGATCCCGGTCCTTGCCGGTGGGAGGGCTCCGTTTTTAGGTGTTTCTTTGAGTTTTGCTAGGGTTTGTCATGCTCAGGAAGACGAGGCGGCGGTGGCTCTTTGCAAATGGAATAAGGTTCTCCTCGCCTAGCCCTCGTCCGGATGATGCTTCTGGCGTCGTCGGATGGTGTGTGGAGGTTTGTCTTCGGTGGATCTCGAGGGATTCGGTCAGCGTTTGTCTTCGGTGGATCCGCTTGGTTCCGATCCTCGTCCGTGTGTCTACAGGTTGGACCCTTCCGATCTACGCTTCTCTTCATCAACGACAGTTGTTGCTCTGGTGCACTGGTCCTCTGGGGTCTTAGCACGACGACTTCCTAACTATCTGCTACAACAAGGTTTGCCCGGCTCCGGTGATGGAGGGGCGATGAAGGCGGCGCGCCTTCGGCTCGCTCTAGTGCTTGTAGCCGTCGCTAGGTGGTCTACGGACCTGGATGTAATTTTTTTTACTTCTGGTGTCTTTTTGTACTACCTCAACAGTTGAAGAATAGATCAGAAGATTTTCCCGCCAAAAAAACTATGTGCAAGTGAACAGTAACCCCCTCCCCAATTGTTCGTTCCTTAGTAGTTTGGAATCAGAAAGATCTTGTTTGAAAAACATGAAAGCTCTCATATTAGTGTGAAGCATATTTTGCTTGAAGCCAACACGACGATACGCATCATGGAAAAAATAACATCGCTAAATTGGTAGCTAGATTTTGCAAAGATGGACAAACTAGAATCGATTCAAAGAACAAAATCATTGGATTACACTAGCTGTACATATATATTGCTACAAGGTCAACTAGTCCAGAACTTGGCCGGAAAAAAAAAAAAACTAGTCCAGAACTGTGTGGAGCTACCTGGGCATGCATATTGCATGCAAGTTCATTGCTGAAATTCAGAACTAATGGTTGCTTTGCTAGAGTGCATAGATAGTTCAGTTTACTGATGATACTTGGTGCTCTCCTAACTTAATTATACTATTAGATCTAAAACATTTTGCAGATGAACTGCTGCTGGAGATTTTGTCAATTCGCCTCTTGATCTGCGACGTCCAAATTAGCAAAGTTCAAGTTTGCAGAAAATGGGGACCAATAAAAATATCACTCGAGGCAGTCTCAGATCTGGGACCAACTGAGCCATGCTACTTAATCTTTACTATTGAAGGATCAGAGAAATGATCTTCACTAAAATCATCTGCTTGCTAAGTCTGCACTGCACTTGCCCATGGTAGACAGAATTTGACCACCTAGAAATCAGCTGAACATGAAGCATGATCGTCCATAAACCAAACATTGCGTGCACGAACTGATCTGAGCTAGCAATATGACCGATCTCTATCTAGCCAGCACCATTAATTAAGCACACAATTACTAACACACAAACATTTTCACTTATCATCTCACCATAACAATGTAGCGCGAGTACGCAAGAGCCTAGTTAATTCACACTTGATCATGGACCATATATATGTACTAACCTAGCTAATGGCGCGCCAATCCATACATCGGATTATCCCCTCCAATCCATGGAACAGTAACCATGCATGCACATGCCATAGCCATCACCGCCGAGCTGCAGATGCAGAACTGCTAGAGATTTTTCTCACTAGTTTACCTTGACCTTCGTCGCAGTATCCAAGCAAATTAAGTTCATACTTGGAAACATGGGGGACCAATAAAAAGAGCTAGCACAGAGACAGTTTGAGAGACATGGGACCAACTGAAACCAAGCTACTAGTACTAACTACACTCGATCAAGAAACTAACTACACTAAAAGTTATGTGCTATATAGTTATTATCATGCATGTATAAATGCTTGTGTTCCCTTGGGGTAACAACAATCACATGCTAGGTTCTAGCACAAGTAACAAGAAACAAATCCAAATAAGAGAACAAACAAAAGTTTGCTCTCAATTTTGCAGTTCATCACCTCTAAGCATTTTAGAGAAATTAAGCATATATATGGACTGACGGACAAGGAACCAAACATTAATTGCATGAATTGATCCGATTGAGCTAGCTACATCTACAGTTATTACCGAAGACAATCGATCTCTAGCTGGCTAACTCAACTAACTAAGTAAACAAGTAATAAACACGCAAACATTTCACCAATTATCTATTTCACCATAACAACGCGGTATGACTAGACATAAGCCTAATTAATCATCACCTGATCAATCACATGTACTAACCTATCTAATCACGTGCATCAATCCATACATCGGGCTATCTTCTTTGATCCAATGGAACAGTAACCATGGATGCAGATGCCCATTGCCACTTGTGCTAGCTATGGATCTCCACTGCCATGGCAGCCAAGTTGCAAATGCACAACTGCCAGCTAGAGATTTTCTTTTCTAGTTCACCTTCACATTCGTCGCGGTATTCAAGCAAATTAAGTTCAAACTCAAAAACCATGGGGGACCATTGAAAAGAGCTTGCACTCGATCGAAACAGTGTGAGAGATCTGGGACCAACTGACACCAAGCTACTTACTAACTATACTTGATCAACAAACTAGCTACACTAAAAGTACTGGTTACTATCATGCATGTATGAATGCGTGTGTTCCTTGGGAGTAACTTAGCAACAATCACATACTAGGGAGTAGGGACATCACCTCTAACCATATATGCGGATCGTCAAACGAGGAACCAAACATTAAGTGCATGAATTGATCCGACTGAGATAGCTATATCTACAGTTATTATCCAATATGATCGATCTCTAGGTTGCTAGCTCAGCTAACTAAGTAAACGATCAATAAACACACAAACATCCCACTAATTTTCTATTTCACCATTACAATGCGGCACGACTATGCATGAGCCTAATTAATCATCATCTGATCATCCATCATAGGCACTAACCTAGCTAATCGTGTGCGTCAATCCGTACATCGGGCTATCTTCTCTAATCCAATGGAACAGTTACCATGCATGGACATGCCATTGCCACTTGTGCTATGGATCTCCATTGCCCTCGCCAACGAGCTGCAGATGCACCTTCACATTTGTCGCGGTATCCAAGCAAATTAAGTTCAAACTAAAAAATCATGGGGGACCATTGAAAAGAGCTTGCACTCGATCAAAACAGTGTGAGAGATCTGGGACCAACTGACACCAAGCTACTTACTAACTATACTTGATCAACAAACTAGCTACAAAGTAGGGACTAGAACAAGTAGCAGTAAACAAATTCAAACAAAAGTTTGCTCTGAATTTTGCAGTTCATCGATCACCTCTGACCATTTGGAGAAATTAAGCAGAACCAAACATTGCATGAATTGACCAGAGCTAGCTATATCTCTAGCTCAGTTGATTCAGTAGACAACAATAAACACACCAGCAAATTAGAAAATTATTTGACCATAACAACATAAGAAACTAAGTAGCAGTACGAATTCGCTCTAATTAATCACCACTAGATAGCTTGGATCGTCATATGTACTAACCTAGCTAATGGCGCCGAGTGACTCCAATGGAACAGTAACCATGCAGCATGCACCACGCCATTTCGCCATTGCCGCGCCATCAGTAGGGAGCGCGAGAGTGCGGCGCCCATGGGAACCCGTCGCCGCCGCCGCCGCCGCCCAGATGCCCATTGTTTGGTGGCATGTTGAACATCGGCATCGCCACCGACGGGTCGGGCATCCCGTGCCCGTGCCCGTGGACGCCGCCGGCCATGAGCGGGTCGTGCGCCATCGGCGGGCCCGAGCCCTCGTCCTCGTCCTCCAGCGGCAGGCGCTCGTAGGTGGCGTTGGCGAACGTGGAGGCGATCACCATGACGGGGCCCGCGGCGACGAGCGAGCCCACCACACTGCCGCCGACCACCTGCCCCTGCCCGCCTGCCAGGTACACGGTGAGACCCGTGGACCCCGGTGGCGCGGGCCCCGGGAGGAAGGTGCCCGTGAGCGAGAGGATCTCGAAGCGGCCGTGGAGGGCCACCACGGCGCCGCCGGGGGCCGACGGCTGGCGCAGCGCGACGTTGGCCACGGTCCCGGCGCCGCTGAGCACGCACACGCCGCGCTGGCGGCGGCGCGAGAACTGCGCGATGGCGTCGCACACGTCGGCCCCGCCGGCCACCTCCATCACGTGGCTGCGCAGCGCGTTGGGGCTGTCGCGCGTCACGAAGATGGGCGGCTTCGGCTTGTTCTTGGACCCTGGCGGCCGGCCCCGGGGCCGCCGGTTCGGGGCGGGCACCACCGCGCCCAGATCGCGCGGCTCGCCGCCACCGACAGTCTCTTTGTTCTCGTCCGCGTGTTCGCCCCCACCGGACGTCGGGCTGGTCTCAGGGTCTTTGACGACGAGGGCGAGCGACTCGACCTTGGGGCCCGACGAGCCGGACGGCTGCTCCGGCGCCACGCCCGGCAGCCCCAAATGGCCATCCCACCACCGGTTCGCCATGAAGCCTTCGGTCACCACATGCAAGCACAAACACACAGATCATGTAAGCTTCCCTCATAGTGCAACAAATACAAAGTAGATCATAAGAAAAACAACAAGATGAATTTGTCTATCCTCTCTCAATAAGAAAAGGGCACAAAACAAGAAGAGATTTTAGTATGCATACAAATATTTGGGGAGATCTAATGCACAAGCATGAGCACATATTCAATTTGCATACCTTGATGATGAATCTAGGAGACCAAGTTGCACCTGTGAATGATCTAGCTAGCTAGAGAGAGATAATGGGCTAGCTAGAGAAGCATTGGGGAGCTGTGGCTTTCTCTGAAGTGGAGCTGTGTAGAGAGGAGAGGAGGCATGCAAGTGGGTATAAGAAAGGAGGAGGAGAAAGAGGGTTGATGGAGGCCGGGGAGAGACTTTGGGTGCCACCATAAACTAATCAACAATAATTAATTAAGCAGGGAGCCTTTTATCCAAGGTGCACCCTTCTAAACTTACCCCCACTGCCCCCCCATGCATGATCCTCCCATGGGTTATTTGGATTTTGCTTTGATCTGGGGCTGGCCATTGGTCCCCTATTGCCCATGTGAATTCAAATCGCGAGCTATATTCAAATCCCCCGGTACACGTTAAATTTTCACTCTGGAGTAGGGCTTTTTTTTATTCGTGTAAGCGAACCGGTCCCTATTCGTTTCTTTACTCCACATAAACTCTTCTATATCGCACACTTGGACTGGTCCCCTACTGAGGTGGCGGTGCGCCGTTCGGTAGGCGTGAAAAATAATCCTTAAAGTTTCTCTCTCCTTTATTTGTGGCTGAGAGAACTGGGCATGTCCGCTAATTGTTAATATGTGTAAGTTCTGACGAGTAAGAATCTAACAGGTCGATCCGCAACAGCTAGCGGTCTCATGTGAAATGACCATTTTACCCGCCGTACCCAACTTTTTTTTGCGGGTAGTACCCACATTTTATAACCGGGTGTGACATTTTTGGCTTCCTACCACCCGCTACTTTAACTTGTAGGCGTGAAGTTTGTCCTGAAATGGGGTGGTACATGATAAGGGTGGGTGGGCATAGTGTTTTTTGTTTTGTTTGTATGGATGGTAATTAGGAGTAGGACTGTGCTAGATGGAAATGTGTGTCTAGTTGGGTATTAGGGTTTTTGTGCGTTGGGGTGGCTGGGGTGCATGTACGGTGCATGTCCTTTTCACAATGCTCCCGACATCCCAACTAAACAAAACCAGCCTCTCACTTGCAGCCAAACTGATTTAAATGATATATTCTTCCCTGGGTCCATATTAAGTGATATATTTCTTCACATGAATTAACTAAATTGACAATTGCCGTTTGCAGCGTTAAGATGAAACCGTATAATCTTCAACCTAAAATTTGTTTCCGAAGAAAATAAATAAATTTGACCCTCTGAAAAAAAAATCCCAGTGCATTGCACATTTGTTCTGATAATCCAGTGACAAGTTTCTTCTAATCTGTTAATTAACTAGGTACAAGTCTTAGGTTATAGTTTGGATTTTATAGCGGGATATCTGTGTGTGCACTTTGCCAATCGTACACATATTTATTTAGGCGCCAGTTATTGACTTCTCATTTTCTTAAGAGAAGCTTCACAGAGTTGATTAGTTGCAATGTGACCCTTTCTTGTCGTTGTCAACTAATGACAAGAATATCATTATGCATTAATGTATGAACCACACAAAAAGGAATCATTCTACAATAATGTGTTCAAGTTTTTCTCCGTTTGATGTTTCCAGTTAGTTGGAGACAAAGTAATCAATCAGATGACATGTTCATGAAGAACATCTTCAACTGTTGCGCAAAAAAAAAAAAAAAAAGAAGAACATCTTCAACTAGTACTTGGAACTATTAATTAAACATGTCCTACATATATGCATGAAGCCAAGGACTTCAACTACGGGTCACTTATTCCAACATGAGTTAGTATATCTGTACATATATGGTTGCTCCAATGACAATAGAAAATGCCATGGAATTTTTTGCCAAATATGTTGGTGAGGCCTAGAGCTAATTAAGTGCCTATTCAACGTTTCAGTACTCAGGTAGGCAAGATATATACAATGTGTACTTCAGGCTGGCAGAGTAATGAGATTTTTGAAGCTACCTACAGGTAGGCATGCTTTAACTAATCATGGCAACGTATAAGAAACCATGTATGCTTTTTATGTTAGATCTCTCTGTATGCAAACAAACAGATGATGATGTCCTGTGATGCTGAAATATATACGTGCTTTAACTAATCGGTGAGCTTCATGACAGAAGAGATTCCCATTAATCATAACATATTTCATCAAATTAATCATTGTAACCTTGATCAGATAAGATGCACCCGGTGTAAAGAACATGCTCTAGAAATTCTCAGCGTAAGCCTAAGTCATTCCAAAAATACTTTCACAGCATAAGTAAATCTTCATGTTATGTTTAATTAAAAAAGGAAACTTGTTTAACAGATATACTTGTTGCAGAAATTGACAATAACATCGCCACGCCACGGAAATCACATTTGAATAATTACATAGTGTAGCATGTCCAAGCAACCTGCAGTTGATTTGGGGAGAAGAAAATCATAGAGATGCACGCCTAACTCATGTGGTCCATGCATGAGATGCATCAAATACATATAGATAAAAAAGATATGCAAAGTACAGTAAAGATCCTGCCATGCTCATGCCTCCACTCCACTCCAAGCTGAAAAGGAAAACGACAGGGCAAAAGCCAAATGCAACCAGTTAATTAAGTATGCAAACCCCTAATCTTTTTTTCTTTCTACAAAGCACTGCCCACTAATCAATCGGAATGGTGGCACATCCCCCAGGGATAGATAACCTAAGCTTTGTCAAACTTTGGTGGGGTGGTGTGCATCACATATCTAACACATCCCAAACAATTACAAATGCAAATCAGGCACTAATTAGCTGCATCCACAACAGGCAGCGCTGCTGCAGCAGTAGTAGATTAAGGGTTGTTCACATGCATGTATCTGGTGCTACTGGCAAAGAAATAGTACTGGTAAAGGTCATGGATCAGGGACAAGCTGCCACATGTGATTAAGATTGGTTGGTGCAATTATCTATGCTAATGACAGGTGTCCAGTGCTTGTTCCCACACGATTAGGGCATCTCCCCCCTCAATAATTGCGCCCAACGACAATTGCTTCAGTTGTTAATTGTGTGATTAAACCACCCGCTGACCCCAAGTCTTGACCTAAAAACTATGCTTACACAATGCAGCAGCTGCATTATTGTTTCAGTATTGGGTCTGTCCCTTTAGCCGCGGGCGGGACGCGTGTCGTTTTCGCAGCTACCCACATAGGCTTTGAAGTAAACTTCCGTCCTTTAAAAAAAAACATCAGTAAACTCTTGTGTGGTAACCAAAAACATTGAGGCCTTCTTTTGTTCATACTCCCTCCGTAAAGAAATATAAGAGCGTTTAGATCACTAAATTAGTAATCTAAATGCTTTTATATTTCTTTACAGAGGAGGTAGGATAGAAGAAAATGAGATGACATGCATCTCAAATCCTAGGAATGGAAATAGAGAAGGAGATGTCATTTGGTACACCGGATAAGATTTTTTTTCATTGAATCTAGGCTAATGTTTATTTTTTCTTTGAAATGTGAAGGATAGAAACCAACCTGACATGGGAATAGGAATCCATTCCTGTAAACGAAAGGGCTCTAAAAAGAAAATTGTCTATAGAAAGCCTATGACATTCCTCCAAACCAGTTCAGGATAGGAAAATCATAGGAATAGAGAAGTCATAGAAAATGAGATGACATGTACTCCCTCCATAAATAAAGAAATATAAGAGTTTAGATCATTATTTTAGTGATCTAAACGCTCTTATATATTTTTTTACAGAGGGAGTATCTCAGTTCCTATATGAAAACATGTCACTTGGTTCATATGATAAGAATTTTTTCATTAGGTCTGAGCTAATGTTTTTTTCCTTTAAAATGTGAAGAATAGGAAACAATCCTACATAGGAATAGGAAACCATTCCTACAAACCAAAGGGCTCTACAGGATTATTATTTTTCCTTCAAAAATCATATCCTATGGAATTCCTACAAAATTCACCAAAGGAGGCCTGAACTGGAGAGACGTTGTAGTAGCAAGCATTCCAAGTATACTAGTTGTCATACATGTAGCGTGACAGTGCAAACAGGAAAGAGCTGACTCCATATTCTGTAATTAATTACACATCACCAGAGCAAAAAAAAAGAAGGAAAGGGTTGTAATCCACACACACAGTGCAAATCTGTGACACTCGGATCGACATACTTTGACAGATTAAGTACATACGACATGTAGATCGACCGGCGCAACCATTTTCAGCATGTTCTTGGCCACCCCTAGTCCACAGGTAGCCTGAGGTAGGACAGGGTCCAACCCAAGGATCCCTCTACCTGGTCAGGTAGTACACCAGCATAAAGAGCGCGACGAATGACGCCACGAGGGTCCCCATCCTCCTGCTCGACTTGGTCTCGAACACCTACGTTCATGAAGACATGAATCAGTTTCAGGAGAATACGAGGAGAATATGCACGGGGAGTTAGTTAATCCGGCCGCTTACTGTCTTGAATTTGTCCACGGTTCCAGAGAGAAACCCCCTTGATGAATCCATGTCATTCCCCTGAATAAGGCATGTGATGGTAAGATAGCAGCAGCAGTAGATTCAGATCATTGAAGGAAGAAAAGGTTCACAGAGTAGATACAACATACCATTCTGTCCAGCATCCGGTTATGAGCCTCCACCTCTTCATTTATATCACCTGATATCTACAGAATGGTAAACAGCTTCAGTAATCTTCAAGCTGGAAAAGTTGCCAGCCAGATACATACATTTGAGCAGAACACCATGAACTACGGAAGCGACTGCTACTCATTTCATTTGTCATTTGAGAACTGAACCTTCAACAACTCTACTACTTAAACCTGGTCATGCCTAATTGCTCAAAGAGAGATTTGCAAGCAAAATTCAGACTGAGAACGCCAACAGTTGGACAAGAATCATCGCATGTTCTGGGTCCAAATGTTCCTCACACTTTTTACTTTGCAGGCTACCCCCAATAGCTCATCGACCAACAAAAGATTCCGTCAACAGCTCATTTATTCACTAGGTTACAAAGCGTAGAGCCAAACGTATCCCCACTCAAAAGGAGTTGATCCAATACATATTATATAAGGAGGCTGGTCAAATTGCATCAGTTCAACCAAATAGTATATTACAATTCACAATACCCATTAAGTTCAGATTCCTTCTCATCTAGCAATTTAAAGGGGGATAACTCATGCCGAAAACCTATGCTTAATTCCTCACTGGCTATTCAAACTAAATGGTCCAGGAACGCACATGGTTACCATGGATCCCAGTCTAGAGTAGTACTGTCTATAAAGTTGCAGTTCCTAAAGTTGTTCGTCTCTTCGGTTTGCGAGGAAAAGATGTTCCTTTTTAGAAAGCGTACAACTACAAACACCTTCCTATGATCTTATCTAAGTGATACAGTTAAAAGATAAACAAGCACAATCAATATGTGAATACACCAACTCTTTACATAAAACGAAGACAGAGCATTCAGATATTCAATCATTATGTGGAACTCACCCTCTTGAGAATGCTGACTCGATCTTGCAATCCATCCATAGCTCGCTCATTCTCATGCTCATCTATCTCATGTGAGGAATAAGCTGACCGGATTCCACCTTCTTCAATGCCATCAAAGAGAGCAGTTCTGGTGCTTCGGTAGCTATCAAAAGTGCAGAGTATAGTTGTATAAGAATTCATACAGAATTTGACAAGTGCGTAGAAAAACATAATGTCCAGAAGAACACATAAATGCATATGCAAACTAAATTACTTGGCATATGAAAAGGACTAGTGTTTATATTTTTGTAAATTTACGAGTCAATAAATTCTGAACACATCATTTCCTAAAACAAATGTATTGAGGGGGAGAGCACTTGATCAGATAAAGAAAGTTGGCATAACTGTATGTTACTTAAATCAATCCCGCTGCCCTAAGAGGACAGAGCACCCATCACCGAGTTTTGATGATGGTCAGGTCCACAAATATGTACTCCCTCCATCCGGAAATACTTGTCCTAGAAATGGATAAAAAGATACATCCATTTTATCCATTTCTAGGACAAGTATTTCCGGACGGAGGGAGTATAACACAATGTTCTCTCGCTCCTATTTATAAGGATATCTACTCATAAAGCTGTCACAGGGTATAGATGTTACAGTACAACTCACACCCGGCGACAGAGTGCAAGACATGAGATGTGCTATAAACACTTGGAATTGACAGAAGTTGTTTGTTTGGTGTTAGCAGATTTCTTGTTAGGGCATTAGCTATATAAGTATATATAGCGCCACAACAGGCAGGCTGCTGCGTTTACTTGACGCCGCGATGTTTAGCACCAAGTTCAGTCTTTGCAGCTAAATAGAATATCTGCCCACCCTAATTTCTCTCCCATCATCCTATGTTTCATTCAGTATTTTGCTCCTTCATTCCATTCGAGATTCGGGGCACCTTAAGACCCATGTTGGATCAACATTGGGATGCCTCTAACCCATGTAGAAAAAAAACAGAGCAACAGATTCATGCTATCAGACATTCAGACTGAGAGTCTATAATGCCTTTTGCTTTCCTTATATAGCATTTGAATTTCCTTTTTAATAAGAGTGGCTAACAGCATGTTATCTTCATGCCTATCATAACAGTTCGTAATAAGTATGAAACGCAAGAATACACAATAATGGAATTCATTCTGCTATAGCCTATAATGCTAGAACAGTAGCTCCGGAGAGTCCAGGTTCTTAGTTCATTGATCTGATGGGAGGGTAAGATCAATGCCATGTCAGTATGTCACAATGTCTGCTAAGCGTAGATGCATCTCCCTTCAACTAGAGTGGACAAATAAACAGTGAGATGATGTCAATGCCATGAGTGGGGCATTATAGTAAATCTGGTGGACTGAATAATAGGAACTGCCTGTGCAAGACTGAATAATCCTGTCACGAAAAAGGGATTCGAATGAGAGTCTCAGTCTACCATGCTTTGTATTCATTTCCTACAACGAGATAGCATTTGAATCTCCTTCTTTTTTAACAAGAGTGGCTAACAAGATGTTATATTCATAACAGTTTGTAATAAGAATGAAATGCAGGAATGCACAATACATCAGTTACACTAATATTTCATTTTGCAATAGCCTATAATGTTAGAACAGTAGCTGCCAAGAGTCCAGGTTCTTGGTGCATTGATCTGACGGGGGCATAGGCCAATGCCATGTCAGTAAGTCACAATGCCTGCTAAATCTAAATGCATCTCCCTCCAACTAGAGTAGACAAATAAACAGTGAGATGTTGGCAATGCCAGGAGTGGGGCATTCATTGCAAATTTGGTGGAACTGAAAAATCGGAACTGTCCTCCTGTGCAAGAAACCATCCTTCATAAGAAATGGTTTAGAAACATTCAAATGAAGCCTCACTTGCAGTTCAAAGAAATATGAACCTAAGCTGGCCAGCAAAAGCACATAGAGCATTGTTCCAATTATTCAACATAAGCTGTCGGCTGCGGACGCCTCTTATAGTCAAACAAATACAGGCATAACTAGAATACCAAGCTGACAGGTGGTGACTAACTAGTCATCAGCCGGCAAGAGCATCACCATGACCCATCAGGTTCAGCAGGGCACATCGCCGTTGGCCGCCCCCAGCAACCTAACCAATTCACTAGAATTCCAAACCGTCAACCATAACACAGAGACTAGTAACAGATCACCTCACTCCTCTAGGCTCACAAACAGACAGCGCGCATCACCCTACCAATTCTATGAATCGCACGACAATTCTATGTATCACGGCATCCCATTGAGCGAATGAGGCGAGACCTGCCCGCAGGAACAAATCTCGCCCTCCCCCGTGAACCCTAACCCCGCCCCAATCAGCCGCCCCGGAATTCGAAAAGGCACAATGGATGGTGGAGCGCATCGAAGCTTACCCCCTCGCGTTCATGGCGCCCGCCGTCGGGGTTCGACTCCCTCCACGGCCCCTGCAGAAGAACCCAGCACCGCCCCCGATCAGAAACCCGGCCACAGGGGCGCCAAAAACAAGGGGGAAATCCCAAGAAAAACACAGAGGTAGATAGATTCGGGGTACCCGCAGATCTCAGGCGTCTCTACCTCTCGATTTCGCGCCGGATCGGTGGCTGGCGTCGGCGTCGGCGTCGGGAGAGGAGGAGGGGGAATGGCAGGCAGGGGGGAGAAAGAGGAAGGCGGTATAGTGGTAGCTAGCTCGTAACTGCCACGCGGGTCCAGGCGTGGCGGGGCCCGCTGGCAGCGACGGCACCTCCCCTCCGCGTAGGTGGTGGCCTCTGGATGGGAGCGGTGACGTGTCCCGCCCCGATCGGACGGCCAGGATCGGGCGGGACTGCGTAGAGCTAACGCGCACATTCTTCTTTCTTTCCAGTTCCTCTTCTCTTACAGCCGCCGCCGTCGGGAGAGTGAGCAGCCGCGCCGCCGTCCGACTTATCCTAAGGAGGGGCTGATGGGGTTCGAGTCGTCGGCGGAGACCGAGCGGTTCCTGTGCGAGCGGCTGCTGGACGCGGCGCAGCCCATCGCGGAGCGGTTCCGCGCGCTCTTCTCCCTCCGCAACCTCCGCGGCGACGGCCCCCGCCGCGCCCTTCTCCAAGGTGCCGTCCCCGTCGATTACAGTAGCTTTGATGACACGAGTAGTGCAGTTTTCTTAGGTTCCGCTGCAGGGGAGCACAAGTTTATTACAGTAGCTTCGATGCTTAGTTTCAGCAACCAGTACAGAGAAATATTGGGATCTTCAGTGTTCCCCGGACCTGATTGAGCGCAGATCGCAGCTATACTTGTGTGATTCACAGGTTTCCTGCTAGTAGTACTGATAACTTGAAAGCTTACTCAGCATAGTTGCCTTGTTCTTTGCCCAATTGAATGGACTGTTTGGTTGGTAGCTAGCTTCGTATTGAGTTTTAATCTGTGCTAGCAGCTAGCTACTTAGTGAACTTTAATCTATTAATAGCTTCTTCGCCCCTGACTAAATTTAGATCTCATGAGCCTATATTAGTTGATTCTGTGCTAATAATATAGGTTGAGCTAATGAGTTTGGATTGCCGTCCATGAAACCTGGTACTTTATTTGTCTAGTTGGGTAGTTTTGGCACATTTCATCCATTTAGTTTATGAAGGTCTTCTCACACTGTTAAATGGTTGGCCCTACTTAGTAGGTCTGGAATTGGGTGTGCTTCTGTGTATTTATTATCTGCTGGTGCCACTGATTCGCCACGGGAATTAGCACCTACTTTTTGTATGGACTAGCAAACATGCCCGTGCGTTGCAACGGGAGATAAAAAATAGCACACCCCTAGTTTTTTTTAACATAGTACTAACGCAAGCGCTCATATATGCGCGCATATACTCACCCATATGAACGCACACACGCACACCCTACCCCCATGAGCATGTTCGAGAGACTAAGCCGGCATATCATCTTGAGCTTTACGAAGTCACCGCAGGCGTCTCGTCGTCGACGAAAACGTCTTCTCCCACTGAATGCGCATAGCTTGATAAGCATGCTCAAGACCCGCCACAGGTGTACGTCCTATATTTCAATATGTCAAACAATGGATTGGTTTAGGTTCGAGTTTTTCAGGACCAATTTAGACCATGTGATGTGGTCCCAGGTCAGTTGATTCCGATGAACGACATTAAGTTAAATTATTAGTCCATTCGGATATTTTAAAATAAATTTGGAACAATAACATTATTAAAAGATTTGGACCTCCTCTTCCTCTTTCATCCAAATTTTATAAGTAATTTTAAATAAATAACATTTCCAACAAATTTAAAGTAACAAAACATAAAATAAACAACCTAGATTAACAATCGCAGCAAGCAAAACCAACTTGTTTTTGACTGTTTGCTTTGAATTTTTTTGCTTTATTCTATTGATGGAAAGAATTCATATTTTGTATTGAAGGATATCATTTTTTTGCTTTATTCCACGGATGAAAGGAATCCATATTTTCCACGAAAATAATGTTTGACAGTTCGCCTTTGTCGGAGCATCCTTGTTCGACTTAATTTCCCATCTTATTTGTGAGAAAGCGTGAGGCCTATTGGCCTTTTTGTAGCCACCTTGGACTCCTGGCGTTAATTTTTTTCTGACGTACATAGCCAAGCTAGGTATCCCAGATACAAATCATCCTAGAGTCGGCTTAGTAGGCGAAGTTTCACACACGTATATTAATTGATGCAATGGTATTAAAATATGCGAGGTGGGACTATGGAAAGGAATCGATCCTATTTTAGATTAATTTTTGAGAAAATCTTACTTTAGATACAAAAGGTTCCTCGTTGTTGGGCAACAACGCGTTTTATGGGCTAAGGCCCAGACGTTGCTGACTGCCAATTCTAAATGGATCTGCTGCTGCTGTTAGAAGAATTTAAATGTTCGGGCCGCATCGTAGCCATGTATAGGCGCTAGCTCGAGTGGCAGAACTCGTTGGAATCTAACGTGAGGTTGGGAGTTCGATTCCCACCTTTGCCAATTATTTTTTTGTATTTCGTTCGAAGCAAGCCTGTGAATTGCCTCGGCCCGTGAAAAAACGTCTGGTTCCGGACGGACGAAAAATTAACTGGAACCGATGGTGGACGAAAAAAGTGGAGAAACAATCCTCCCTTTAATATTAGGTATAGATTTGTGATCCTAGGATCGTTGCCTGTCCCATCTCTGCGTATGTTTCTCTATCTGCAGATTATTCATCTGTTGATATGTATACATAATGGATTGCTCAAAGTTCCAGTGTCTACCACCTTTTTTTGGGCTTCTCTCTAGATGATATTCCTTTGGGATTTCCTTGTTCATTTTGCTTAGTTTTGAAATTATATAGTATTTTACTTAAGATCTGCTGTTAGTAGCAGATCGTACTTATAAAGCTCCTACCTCTAAATGTTACCGATGTTTGTTTAATCCATTACAGAAAATTATGCGCCAGAAAGAAATCATTAAGAAATCTGATGTATTTTCTTGAATGCTCAGCTGCAAGGGATCCTTCTAACTTGCTTGCCCATGAGGCTGCATTTGCACTTGGACAAATGCAGGATGTTGAAGCTATCCCTGCCTTAGAAGGAGTTCTCAAGGATCTTTCACTGCATCCAATTGTCCGCCACGAGGTAGTTTACCATCGCAGAAGTTAATGTTATCTGCCCTTTCTAGTACCTTGTTATCCATTTGAGAAGCTCTATATGTTTATTGATCAGGCTGCTGAAGCCCTTGGAGCTATTGGCTTGGAAAAGAGCATTTCCCTGTTGAAAGAGAGTTTAGCAGCTGATCCTGCCGTGGAGGTGCAAGAAACATGCGAGTTGGCTCTTAGACGGATAGAAGGGCAGAAGAATGCTAGTGGCGCTGAAAGCACAACAATTTCGCCTTACCTATCAGTTGATCCAGCACTGCCTGCCAAGCAAGGACTTTCGGTAGAACAACTAAGGTATGTCTTTCAAGACACTTCTTCATGTTATTTTGTCTCTACTAGTATGCATCATCTTGATATTATTAGCATGGTGAACATTTTTTAGGGAGCTTCTCCTCAATGAGCAAGAAAAGATGTATGAACGTTATGCGGCTCTTTTTGCGCTAAGGAATGATGGCGGAGATTATGCTGTTTCTGCTATCATTGAAGCTCTAGGTGTGAAAAGTGCTCTTCTGCGCCATGAGGTTTGCTTGAACTTTAACCAATTTTGTTTGCTCTGTTACCACAAGCATAAATTATGGAAGATTGTATCTTCTTTTAAATTAACAAAGTTTAAAGAACAGGGATGAATAAACCAAAAGTATTCGGTCCATCTCATTACTTGTAACTAGGATCACTAAGAGATTATTTTCTGTAACGTTAACCATTTTATGTTGTTCTTGCTGTTTTAGTGCCTATTGTTTTCTGCGGCATAATATGTTTTCTCCTGCTATTCTGCAGATCGCCTATGTATTAGGTCAGCTGCAAAATAAAGCTGCTTCAGATGCACTCTCTGGTGTCCTGAAGAATGTCGATGAGCACCCAATGGTCAGGCATGAGGCTGCCGAGGCCCTTGGTTCAATTGCAGGTAACTAATACCACATGACTGGGCAGAACTCTGTTTACTTCTTCATTCAGTCCATGCACATATGTTTCAGAGTTTCCTGAGACTATGGTCATGCTGTTGCTGTAGATCAAGAAAGCATTGCACTTCTGGAGGAATTCTCCAAGGACCCGGAGCCCATTGTCTCCCAGAGCTGCGAAGTAGCCCTCAGCATGCTCGAGTACGAGAGATCAGGGAAGTCATTCGAGGTAACACGCCTTGCCCTGGTCAACACGGATAACTATGTACGAACATCGGTCAGTTGCGTAAATATTAACCGGTGTAGCTTTTCGATGCAGTTCCTGTTCCTACAGACTCCTCAGGTGCAGCAGGAGTCCTGAGCCCAGCTTCGGATATATATACTTTGATGGACCTGTCAGAGTTGACGGTTCGGCGTAGTAGCGGACATGATGTCTGAATGAAATGTCGTTGCTCTTTTCCTGTTCTTTTTTGGGTGTTCTTGCTTGACACAGGGATAGCAAAACGGCTAAAGATACCACTGTATGAATTGCTCTCTGATGAGAATATCATGTACTCATGCCTCGTGAAAATGATACTTTGACGAATTTGTTTGCCTGTGGATTGTGGCCGTCTTCTGCCGTGGTGTGAAACACTGGGTTTGTATGCATAGCTTCACCCACTGTCACAGAATACTTTGGATATTATAGATATGACAAGAGAAGCACGAACTATCGACACCAAATCAAATATACTTCCTCCGTTTTTTTTTTTTTTTACTCTGTATATTAGCTTTGCCCTAAGTCAAACTTTATAAACTATGACCAAATTTTGAGGGTAAGCTACTAGAAATGCACTCTTTAACTAATAAGAAGAAAAACGATGAAATCTAAAAACACAGAGGGGCAACCTGACACTCTGGACTGAGGTGGTTGCCTCCAATGCATTGGCACCTGTTTTCAGGGCTCTTTTAACAGAAAGAAACTTTGCAACTTTATCGCCACCTTGGAGGCCGCTTGCCCTAGCGCTAGCAAGACGATTGGTTCCCCCCTAAAGCAGAAGACAATCATGAGGAAATGCAAGAAGTGGGTGCTCTATCTTCGATCCGACATCTTGAAGGGAGAAGTCTTTTAGGAGCAAAAACAAGAAGAGTGGCACCATAGGAAGGCGTCTGCGGCTGCTTTGACGGGTGCACGTCTTTTCAGTGTTGTCTGATGTATTGGTCATTGTGTTTTTGTTGAGTACCCTTGTGAGGTCGCGATCTATGTGCCAGGTGTTTACGGGTGTAGCTTGTTGAGAGTTTATAGAGGCTTGTCTGTGTAGTTGTAGGGTTCATGCTTTGGGAGTGATCCGCATCTCTTCTGGTTTTGCCTCGGTTTAAGGAAAAACCACGCCTTGATCGTTTTGCCACGTGCTAGTCGGGCTCGGTCCGACCAACCGATCGATCGAAACGAGAGATACAAATAAGAGCATGGTTAATAATACAACTAACTATCGGCTATGACGGGTTGACATGTCATCTAGAGCCAACCTAATAGCCGGCATGTACAATAGTAAGTTTTAAATGTGTACTACTTTATCAATAGTTGGCCCACCTTACAATCTCACAGAGTGTCTTGAGGCTCGTGTTGCAGCTGGCTACTAATCTATAGCCCGCTTCTCTTCTCTCTCCTCCAACTAAGCAAAGATATAACATTTAAGTCCATATAGCCTACTTATGTCACCTTATTGTACTTGCTCTAAAGGCGCCCCCTGCAGGGGCGTGTCTCCGTCTGGCCTTTTTTAGGGGCTTCTTTTTTTGAGCAAATTTAGGGGCTTCTACGTCTGGCTTATTTCAACACGAACCTTTGCCTCGCCTCGAGGAGGATCTATAGTGGGACGGCCCAGTAATTGTTAGTTCGTTTGATTTGTTCGCTTCTTTCTCTTTGTATTTTTCCCCTTGTTACTTTTGTTGCTATTTTGAAATATTCTAAATATATATTTCAAAAAACTACTTTACATAAAAAAATTAAACGCACCCATTTTTGACGAAATGTAAAAATTTGTTTGCGCAATTGTTCATACCATTAAAAAAATGTTCGTATCATTCAAAAATGTCCACATGTTTAAACATATGTTCATCAAAATGTAAAAAATGTTCACACAATTTGTAAAACTGTTCGTACCAATAAAAATTGTTTATAACATTTGAAAAATGTTCCCACACTTAGAATATGTTCATGAATTTTTTTAAAAAAAATCATGAAATGTAAAATTGTTCGCACAATTTTTTTGAAAAATGTTTATAACATGTCAAAAATGTTTGTGCCATTTTTTATAAAAATTCTCATAAACACTTAGGAAACTGTTCACACATGTGGAAAAAATGTTTGTATTTTTTTTTGGAAAAATGTTCAACTTGTGTTTAAAAATGTTCACTGTGTATTAGGAAAAATAATCAATGTGCATTTTACAAAAATGTTCAACATGTACCCAAATAAACATTCACCGTGTATTTAAAAAAAATGTTCAACGTGTATCTAAAAAATGTTCAACCTGTATACAAAAATGTTCAACATGTATATGCTTTCTTTAAAACACCATTAAAACGGTGGAGAAAACACACAGAAAACTGGAAAAATAAAATCGCACGAAACCTTCTTAAAATTGAGCAGAAGGTTTTTAAACCAATCCCCGTTGTCGGTTAAAACGGTTCGCACACGCTTTGTTGAATCAAC
Source organism: Elymus sibiricus (assembly GCA_039707655.1). Taxonomy (NCBI): domain Eukaryota; kingdom Viridiplantae; phylum Streptophyta; class Magnoliopsida; order Poales; family Poaceae; genus Elymus; species Elymus sibiricus. The sequence continues at coordinate 379,355,747 of CM077674.1, read as the reverse complement.
CCATCCGAGCGAGAGCCGCTACGGTCTCACTATAAGCCAAACCATTTCACATACGGATTGGTTTAACATTATGGGCGTTACGGTCTCGCTATGCCGTTTTTCTCTCATGGAGTCATTACTATATATGGATTTCATCCTTGTTTCTGTAACATTACGGGCAACATGGACGACGCGATGAAAGACGGTACATGAACACATCTTCCAGCCGCCCATGTCTACCCATATGTTTATCCGAAGTTTCATCAGTAACCTTGGCCAACTCCTTAAACCAAAACCGAATTCTGCTGCAAAGTGCCCATGCGACAGGACGATTACCTTGGCCCCCCTCCGCCGCTCGGCTTCCTAAAGATTAATGCAGATGGTGTAGTCAACATTCAGGGTGGACAAGGGAGTTGTTGCTGATGTGTGTCGGGATCAAAACGACACGTACATGGGATCCTCATCTATTACTCTTCATGGTGTCACCAATGTGACTGTCCTTGAAGCTTTGGCATGCAGAGAAGCTCAGTCTTTAGCAACTGATGTCCTGGCAACACATAATCTTATTTTCTCAGACAACAGTTGGTCATCAAAGATATAGAAGCCCATGTTTGGAGGAGCTAATGCGGTGGTTATCAAAGAGATGAACCTCAGGAAGAACAACTTTGAAGAGTGTCGGTTTATTTGCGAGGCTAGACATAGAAACTATGAGGCTGATAGTTTACGTAAATTTTCACTTTTACTTGATGTTGGTATGCATGTGTGTTGTCGGATCCACATGATCTTGTATTAAGTCCTCTCAACTTTACGGTGAGGTCGGCCTATCATGAAGAATGGGAACACCAACACGGACGAAAGTTGAGGATGACAAACTCGATACAAGCCTCAAGTACTAGTCCAGTTTGGAGGACCATTTGGAAACTATGTGTGCCTTCAAAAGTTAAAATTCATGTGTGGAAAACTTTGCTTGGAGCCATTCCATGTCAAGGAGTCTTAGCGAACAGACATATAATTACGAGTTCTCAATGCCCCTTATGCAGTTCAGATTGTGAGAGCATCCGACATGCTTTATTCTTGTGCCCTCGAGTACAGGAGGTGTGGCGTTTACTGGGTGTGGCAGCAGTGGTGAATGAGGTATGCACGGTGGAAAGAGAGGGTGGCTCGGTGATGGCTGACCTCCTCTTGTCCAAGAATCCAACTAAGGCGTTGGTTAATGATGTTCAGCGTAATGACCTTGTTGCCACAACTATGTGGTACTTGTGGTGGGAACGACGCAGATATACACACGGCGAACAACTATACGAGCCTACCAGATCGGCGCAAGCAATATCGGCACTCGCAAAAAACTTTTCAAGAGCAAAGTTCAAACACAGCAGAATTAGGAGACATGGCTGGGAGAAACCACCAGAGGGCACGATCAAGCTGAATGTGGACGCTGGTTTCGATAGCGATAGTGGCACTGGCGCTATAGGTGCTATACTTCGTGACCACTCCGGTTTCTTTGTGGCGGCATCTTGCAGCGACATCCCTTTTGTTGAAGAAGTGGCTACAGCGGAAGCACGAGGCTTAAGAGACGGACTTCTCCTCGCAAGCGAAATTGGATGCAACAAGCTATGCGTAGAAGGCGATTGCATGGAAGTCATTGAAATCATGCAAAACGGAGGAAATTCGCTTGGACCGGCAGCAACAATTTATGAAGAATGCTCTTTCTTAGCTCGTAATTTTATTTCTATAGTTTTTAATCATTGTCCTAGGGAAGCTAATATGGCGGCAGATTTGTTGGCTAGGAATTCGGAGGTCTCTCGAACTATTGTCTGGAAATCGGAGCCTCCGGATTTTCTGCTAGATGTATTGACAAATGATGTATCACTGCTATCACATGAAATATAAACCGCCATGATGGCATTTCCCTCAAAAAAAAAAAGTGGGACGAGGTTTTCTGAAAAAATAAATAAATAATAATAAGCCAGACCCTTTAGCATTTGCGCGTCTGAGACTAAAAAAACATTTGTGCGCCTGCAGCGCCGAATCCTTCTGCCCAACGAGCTCGCCTCACCGTCGGTCCGGCCGGGCTGCCTCACCGCCGTGACATCGGAGCTCGCCGCGGATCGCCCCCAAGCCCCCTTTGGAACTCACCGCGCGCCACCCCCAAGCCCCCTACGGCCCTACCCCAACAATCCCCCAAAATCGCGCTCCCGCCTCTGCTCTCCCTCGCTTAGTTGACTCGTCACGCAGGGGTTGTCGCGGCGGCGCGAGGTGAGCCCATCCGGCGACAGATATTCTTGTACAGTACATCTTCTCCGGTGTGTCGTTTGCACTCGCTCCCTTCCCTAAACGTGAGATGAACTCTGCAGCTTGGGCGCAGGCAACCTGTTCGACGGAATGTCCAGGAGGCTGAACGAGGTGGGAAGCACGGCAACGGCCGCGGCCGTCGGCGAGCACCGCATCGGGGACCTCCCGGACGACCTACTGGCGTACCTGATGTCGTTCCTGCCCTCGCGCGACTCCGTGCGGACGTGCGTGCTCGCCCGTCGCTGGCGCACGCTCTGGAGGTCCGTGCCCGCCCTGCGCCTCGAGGACCCGCGAGGCGACGGCGGCCCCAGGAGTAAGTTCGTCGACGAGCTGCTGCGCCGCCGCCACCCGACACCTTTAAACCTATGCGACATCTGTTCCGAATATGATACTTTTCACTGCGAGGAGGCATTCACACGCATCAAGCCGTGGCTGCGGTACGCTTTCTCGCATGACGTTCGGGCGCTACGAGTTGTTGCTGGTTCGTTGACAACCAACCTGGTTCTCGTCTCCTCACACCTGAAGAGGGTGGAGCTTTGTTTCATGCAGTTTAAACGCTCTGTGGATTTCACGGGCTGTCTGGTGCTAGATGTGTTAGAGATGAAAGGTTGTAACATCCTTGCGAGCATCTTGTGCCAGTCAGTACGACATCTTACCATCAAAGGGGGGTGTTTTGACGATAAAACCCGCCGTCGTATTTCTGCCCCAAATCTCATCAGCTTGAAACTAGCTCCATGCCAGGGTCTGACTCCATTGCTTGATAGCATGCCGTCACTCGTAACAGCATCCGTTGAATCCTTTGATCAGCAGTATCATTACTGTTTTGATGTACCATGTGAAGGATGCGATAGGCAAGCAAGATTTCCTGTGGTTTTGGAAGGCTTGTCTGCTGCTACAAATTTGGAGCTAACAACTGAGGATCAGGTATGCTCCCGTTTTTGCTAATTCCTATTGCTGTTTCTCATCTGCTAGATCTCGTTTATGTTTGTATCCAGTTATCTGTCGGTACAAGCATATTGAACAAGCTCATTATGTGCATTGTTGTTTTCACCGTTTCACATGTTTGAATCTTGAAAGTTTCTATGTACTCGTCTGGCAATATGCATACCTCTACTTGATACTTCAGTCATATGTATACTATTATAACATGTAGGATTGAGATTAATTTGTGAGCAATATTTCTGAGTAGACCAGAAACTGGCAAAGTACAACTTCGGATATAAATCTCAGTATCTGGTAACACTTAATTAACTTAATTTCTGTGAAAAATAGAACCACCAGAAAGTTTCCAAAGCATGTACTTCTGTATCTCAAAAAGCATCATGTACTTGTTTTGTTTTTTAACCCCCTTCATTTTGTCCAGTTATCTATTTTCAGAATGGATTTGAAATGGTGCCCCATGTTTAGCAAGCTCAAATGCTTGTTGCTGAACAAATGGTGTGTGGCTGATGATTTCACTGGATTGGTTTACTTCCTCCAGCACTCACCAATTCTAGAGACGCTGACACTTCTGCTTGATTTTCAAACTCACGAGGTATATATTCTCAAAGTTTGATAGGTTTTTTCTTTGAAGTCGCCATGTACCTCCTGCTGACTTCAGGAAAATATTTCTGTTTGCTACAGAAAGGGCATGTGATGGAAACATATGAAATCTATGACCCAAAGGAACAATCACCACTATCGAAGCATCTCAAGGTAGTCAAAATCATACGCAGCTCGACAAAGGAAGATGTTATAGTTGACCGTATCCTAAAGATCCTCTGTTCCCATGGAGTGCCTTCCGAGCAAATTGACATCCAATAGAACTTTCTTCTGTTGTTTGACTGTAAGTAACCAGACCACTCTTCACGATTATATCTTTGATAGTCGGCATATGTACGTACATAGTGTGCTCCGATATGTATAGTTTCGACCGACCTAGTTTGAAGCAGCATTCCGTACTAGATCTTGTTGCACCATTTGTACACCCGCCATGACACCATGCATTTCAATCCCTGACACTGGCAGCACAATGTCATAATAATAGGAAGTATGAAGTAACGAGCAAATGTTTGACTGGTCAAACTAGCAGATGCGTACTAAAGGCAGGCAGCACCGAAGGCAGGAAAACTTTGTAAGTGTGTCCATTTCGTCCTCGTAATAGGATTGGGGCAGTTTTAGCGAGCTGCTATTTTGTTGCCTGTAGATCGAGTAAATGGTCAATCGCTACGCTACCCTATGAACCAACAAAGTTAAACCTTGTGTTGAATTTCTGGTTAATAGCAAACTATCCTTCCAACATTCCCATGACTAGATCAAGTGGCATGCTGGTCCAATGACCTTCCAATCAGTGAATAATCTCTCATACAGTTTCCCCTGCATCTATCTACTGCTTCTTCCAACCTGGGCTCTCATGTTCTCATTGTTTCCTCTGTTTTTTATGCAGGCTTCCATTTTGAGCTGGTCTTTGTGTCCCTGGATCGCACCAGGAAGGAAGTTGCTGCGTTTTTGTCTACCATACCACCCCTGGATGCGCCTCCTCGTGTCCTGTTCATATATATGACCTTGTATGTAAACTGCTGTATGTATGTCTTGCTTGGATGCAGTCGGAGCATGTTGTTATAGTGTCTGTCACCGTGGTCCTGCTAGTGCGCTTTATGCTCATTTCCTCAACTCGGCGGCAGGCTGAACTGCCAAGATGATGTTTCAGGGACCCTGTCTAGTGTTGGTTGTTCCAGGATCTCGCTAGGTTGATTCCAGAACTATAAATTCCGTCTTGTGGCTAGGATCGGTTTCCAGATGCGATGTGTATACTAACTAAAACCACACCCTTTGCATATCTTCTTATGTCTCTCCCCAAAAAACAAAGAGACACCCTTGTGGAAGTTGCTTGAACCAAAGGATGAAAGATGTTTCTTTTTGTCGTGCTGCTGCTGCTCAGATTTGCACTTTCTATTCTGCTGGATTTTTTCTCGAGTGGTTGCTAGATTTTTTGTGAAAAAACAAACATAATTCGGGCTGCGTGGATGTGGATGTAATTACTTAGTGGAATCAAGTGTAGGTCTCTGGTTACCAGAATTACGATCGAATTCGTGGATATGTTGTATGTCTCCAGTTACCAGAATTGGGGACAAATACTTCTGCGTGTGAATCTCTTTCTTTTGCAAGCGATCCTGCTAGTCAATCACACACAGTATGGTGAACGCTGATCAAGAAATTCGATCCTCTGGATATTTTCCCTTTCTTTTTCTGCACACGGTTTCGTCATTAGACTGCAATTAGTAAGTACTCCCTCCGTAAACTAATATAAGAGCGTTTAGATCACTACTTTAGTAATCTAAACGCTCTTATATTAGTTTACAGAGGGAGTACCAAGAGCTAGCAATTCACTAGTCCAAGGTACTACACTGAATACATGGACTGTGAGACTATGTAGCAGTGTTTTGACTGGTGGAGAGCATCCTTATTCTAGATAGGTTGTTTATGCCTACTCAGCAACACATCATAGATTGCTATTCAGTCATATGGAGCTATCAATTCATTAGTTCATGATAATCATACTGTATTTTTACTCACTATGCCTGCAATGTGTTTGATTGTCTTCTTTTTACTCATTCCAGCATCTGTGTCTGAAGACCACCAAAGGAAACGATGGCACTATCACACATTATATGATGACATGTTTGCATAGTGGAAGACTTGCCGCTTTGGCAATACTTGTCTCTGGTGGGATTGTATTGCAAATTTTGGTTAGCGTCAACATCTAAGGGCATCTCTGACTTACCACGAAGTGTGGCCTTTGTTCTGAAACCTTTTCTGGCGCAACATTTGCCTGCCAACTCTTAACACCTAGCGCATTGTCGACGGGTACATAATGGTTTTGATCAGGCGGTCTCCAGTCGGGCAGCGAGATTGTCACCGTGCTCCCAAGCAGGCGATGATAACAGGGGACATGAGTGCTTCTTATAACAAACAAATAATAGTTGATGAACTGGTTAGCCAGTACAGGACTAAGAAAAATGCTCACTGTTTGTTAGATGGTCAACAGACGGACGGCGAGCGATGAGTATGGTAATGTAGCTGAGATGGGGGATATGAACAACAGATAGGTCAAACTGGTTAATCTCATCTAGTCATATATGACACTGGCTGTGTCATTTTTTTACTTTTCAGAGGCATGCTTGCTTCACCAAGGGGTCTTCATTGTGTCAGAGGGCGTGGCCGTACGCGTTTATGGCTAGTATAAAAAAACAACCCATCTCTCTCAATGGTGTTTCTAAAATAAAACTAGAAGTACTATGTTAAAATGGTAAAAATATAGAGAGAATTCCTTATTTGGCCCTTTCTTAAAATTTGTTTCCCTATTTGGCCCAAAATAAAATTTTCTTTCCTATTTGACACTTAAAGTAAATTTTGTTCCTTATATGACATTTCCGTCCATTTTAGGCATTAACAGTGTTAAGTGTGAGGTGAAACGACCATTTTGCCCCTAAATGCAAAGCTAGCCTCAAACAAGCACACAGATAGCTTGATTGATTCTTGTACGCGCTTGATTAATTTTCTAGTAGTGGCACACGCACGTACACGTGAACGCCTTGGCTAGCTTCAACTGGATGATTGTCTCTTATAGAATCGCACGGCTTTCTCTCCCTGCCTCTCAGTCCGGGCGAGCATCTGTTCTCCGGCCGCGCGTGGTTGGCTGCCGTCGCTCCCAGCCACCGGGCCGTGTGCGTGGTGTTCGGTTGCTCGTGGCCAGCAGTATGCGTTCTCGTCGTCCTCGTTTGCCTGTCGTGTGCGTGGTGTATAGCTGCCGGTATGCGTCGTGTACTACAGTACTTATTTCGAGGATTTATTACGTGTATCGTACTAGTTCTAACATGTGTTAGTTAGAAGAATTAGTAGTATGTGTAATACTTTGGAACGTGCGTCCAGCCTCGAAGGCGTCGCGGCTGTAGATGTCGACGCTGTGGTATGTCCATGGCCTCACTCGCGAGCTCGGACGTCGCTGTGCTATGTGACTACCGCTGGCGCATATTTAATCACGACTGCCACGCACCGCAGGCGATGCCGGCGCCGTGCCCGTGGAGCCATGTCCGCATGGACGCCCAAGGCCGAGCCCGGCTCAGCGCCGTGGGCCGTCCACTCCACAGCCGCACTCGCACGTGATAAAGTAACCAAAATATGGTATATGGTACTGTACTTATTCACAAAAAAAGTTACTATACTGATCATAGATATGCTAGTACAAGTTCTACGGATGTTTTGTACGTACACGCACATACCAGTTTATCTAAGGAACAAAATATTGGAGCATACATATGCATGCACAACAACCATAGAACATCCCTAAAACATGGGTGAACTGGTTGCTTTTCTATACAATGCACTATGGGCAAAATGGTATTTTCACCTCACACTTAACACCGTTAGTACCTAAAATGGATGGAAGTGTTATATAAGGAACAAAATTTACTTTAGGTGTCAAATAGGGAAGAAAATTTATTTTGGGCCAAATAGGGAAGCAAATTTTAAGAAAGGACCAAATAAGGAATTCTCTCAAAAATATATGGGGTTATTTTTTGCCTGTGAGCCAATAATATAACGTACGTAGACCACGAATGATGCACCATGGTTCGTGCTAATATGTATCATCGTGAAATCATTTGGAACAGGAGTTTTATGATGTAGCATGGCCGCTAGAAATTCATTAGTCCGAGGTACACTAAAAACGTGGGCTGTGAGACTCTGTACTCAGCAACACATCATATGATTTTTATTCAGTCATATGGAGCTATCAATTCATTAGTAGTTCATGATCATAATGTATTTTTACTCATTATGCCTACAATGTTTGTATAGTGGAAGACTTTGCGCTCTGGCAATACTTTCTCTAGTGGGATTGCATTGCAGATATTGGTAAGGGCATCTCCGACTTACCGCGGAGTGGGGTTTTTGTTCTGGAACCTTTTTTGGTGCAACATTTGCCTGTCAATTCTTAATACCAGATAGATTTGGTCCTAAGAGCGGTATTCCTCGGCCATATCCAATTTTGACTTGACTTGGCATGATTTTGGCCACATCATCACTCTAAGTTGGCATTGGCTTGCATGTCATGAGAGAATCTCTCTCTCTCTCTCTCTCTCTCTCTCTCTCTCTCTCTCTCTCTCTCTCTCTCTCTCTCTCTCTCTCTCTCTCTCTCTCTCTCTCTCTCTCTCTCTCTCTCTCTCTCATGTGACTGAGCCAGGATAGGAGCAGCTCCTCTCGCTTTAGATGTGCATCAGGACACGGAGATCCAAGTGGTGGTGCTGCTCTAGGAGGCCGATGATGGGACCACTCCTCCCACTTTAGGTGTGCACCAGGGGGCTAAATTTGTTTTTTTGACCCTTTTCGTATAGTTTAGCCGGATCTGACCCTGGTTCAAAAAAAAAAATTCGGGATCTGACCCTTTTGCTACCGCCACCCGGTCCGGCGGTAGCCGAACACACCTTACCACCAGGGGGTCTGGCGGTAGGCCTGTGACGGCCGTTAACGGCATCCTTACGTGGCAAAGGGACCTACCGCCAAAGACCTCAGCGGTAGGGTGCTCTATCCTACCGCCAGGGACCTCGGCGGTAGGGTCCTGATAGAGGATAAGGTGGTGGGGTGGGGGCTGTGGTCCCCCACCCACCCATTCACCCCTAATCTCCTTCACTCCCCCGAGCTCGAGGCCTCTCCCCACCTCTTCTCCTCACACAAGGCCCTCTCAAATCTCTCTCATTTGCTTGAGATTTGTCTGGTGGATCCGGTGCACTTTCATCACCCAAGGTATATCTCTCACCCCCCCTCATTTTGGTTGGTTGGAATCATGTATTTTGGTTGCATTGCTCACTTTGTTGCAAACCCTAGTTCATAATTTTGCTGTGGTGAAATCAATGTATATGATGCATTTAGGGTAATGTTTGTGCTTTCACTATGTATTGTGTGACTAGCATTGTTGGGGGTAGCAAGATCTAGTGCTAGGGTTAGTGGTTTTGTTAGGGGTTAGGGTTAGGGTTAAGGTTATGGTTAGGGTTAAGGTTATGCCTATGATGACCGTTATAGTTACCCCTCGAATTGTAGGATGGGACCGATCGTCTTCTTTGAGACTTCTGCCAAGGTGGCGGCGAAGCGTGAACACGAAGTCATTGAGGAAAAGATGAAGCTTTGGGTCGACCCCGTCGATGCGTTGAATGCGGCTTCAAGGGACTTTTCAAAGTACTATGTATGCAAGTGCGACGATAACGAGAAGGTGATCGAAGCTAAAGAGAAAAAGATAAACAAGCTCAGGAGAAACGAGAAACGTCATAGACGTGATCTTTCAAGGCAAATTGCATTGTGCGCAACAAGGGATGAATTGCGTCAGCTGGACTTGAAAAACCCTGGCCAAATCATTGACTGGCTAGTTAGGCAACCATCATCGCCGATACCGAGGCAAGCTTCCCGTTGGGCTTGGGTCCTTGAAAGAAGGGATGTCATTTTTTGCAACCCGGGACCGTACGACAAAGATATTGTGTTGATCGCCGAATAAAAGGGGTTGAACTACATGATGTCGTAGAGTCATTTGAACTATAATGGCATGTACCCTTTATCATTTGCTTTGTACTTTAGTTGAACTCCTTATGTTTTATGTAACCTTTGTCATTTGAACTCCTTGAGAACTTCGTGTCGTATGTCATTTTAAGTAAGCTATGTTGTGTGTTTGTTGTATCTCATTTGATTTAAGTTATGTTTTTGTGTATGTCATTTGAAGTTACCTAACCTAGCATTCATGTAGGATGGAAAGCAAGTCGAGTGTGCAGATAGCATATGAGAAGTGTGAAGGAGATCGACGCCGTAGTATGATGAGGGAGCTTCAACAATGGATTAAGAGTTGTGAAGAGGCAAATGCAGTTAGGAGGGATTTCAACAAGTATCAGTTTTGTGACTTCCCTAAAAAGCTCGTGAAAGAAAAAGAAAAGATACTTCATGAGGTGCAAGAGAAGGAATATGATTGTAAACACTCTTTGGCAATGGAGATAGGTTTCTCCGCAAGCATTGATGAATTCCGCGAGCTGGACTTGTCAAGGCCCGGCCAGGTTATTGGATGGGCAATCGAACAAGGAGTGTCCAAGAATCCTAACCGACGTGCAAGATGGGCGTGGTTCCGCGACGTAAAGGGTGCGATGATCCATTGGGCTGGACCCAATGATATTCGACTGAGGCCTAATCCAAAGTGTGATGCACAAGTTGAGCATATCACACTTTTTAGGGGTTATTTCCCGGGGTAGAACATTTATGCTTAAGATTCTACTTCGAATACTTGTCATTTGGACCAATGCCCTGCTACTTGTAGTCTGCGTTGGTATTTCCCCGAAGAGGAGAGGATGATGCAGTACAGTAGAGATAAGTATTTCCCCCAGTTAAGAACCAAGGTTATCAATCCAGTAGGAGAACCAAGCAAAATTTCGTTAAGCGCACCTGCACACACAAGAGCAAACACTTGCACCCAACGCAAATAAGAGGGTTGTTAATCCTCTTAGCGGTTATTTGCAAGGATTAAATCTTATCGAGGTAAATAGATAAACTAAACTACTAATTAAAATAAAAGTAAATAAATTGCAGCAAGGTATTTTTAGGTTTTATATAATAAAGATAGACCCGGGGACCATAGTTTTCACTAGAGGCTTCTCTCTTCAGCACATAAACATACGGTGGGTAAACAAATTACTGTTGGGCAATTGATAGAAAAGCAAATAATTATGAAGGATTCATGGTAATGATCATGTACATAGGCATCACGTCCGAGACAAGTAGACCGACTCTTGCCTGCATCTACTACTATTACTCCACCCATCGACCGCTATCTAGCATGCATCTAGGGTATTAAGTATGAAACAGAGTAACGCCTTAAGCAAGATGACATGATGTAGACAAAGTAAACTCAAGCAATATGATTAAACCCCATCTTTTTATCCTTAATGGCAACAATACAAATATGTGTCATGTCCCTTTTTGTCACTGGGATTGAGCACCGTAAGATTGAACCCATCACAAAGCACCTCTCCCATTGCAAGATAAATCAATCTAGTAGGCCAAACTAAACCGATAGATCGGAGAGAAATACAAAGCTATAAAAATCATGCATAAAAGAGTTCAGAGAAGACTCAAATATTTCTCATGAATAATCTGATCATAAACTCACAATTCATCGGATCCCAACAAACACACCGCAAAAGAAGATTACATCGGATAGAACTCCAAGAACATCGAGGAGAACATTGTATTGAAGATCAAAGAGAGAGAAGAAGCCATCTAGCTACTAGCTATGGACCCGTAGGTCTGTGGTAAACTACTCACACATCATCGGAAGGGCAGCAAGGTTGATGTAGAAGCCCTCCGTGATCGATTCCCCCTCCGGTAGAGTACCGAAAAAGGCCTCCAGATGGGATCACGGAAGAACAGAGGCTTGCGGCGGCGGAAAGGTTTTCTCTTCTGGCTCTCTGGGGGTTTCCCAATATTTGTGAATTTATAGAAGTTGAATTAGGTCAAACGGAGTCACGTGGGCCCCACAAGGCAGCACGGCAGGCCCCCCTGGGGCGCGCCCTAGTGCCTTGTGAAGCCTCCGTGAGGCTTCTGGCCTCCTCTCGAAGCTTCCCAGGTTTCTTTTGTTCAGAAAAAAATCTCCAAAAAGTTTCATGGCATTTGGACTTCATTTGGTACTGTTTCTCTGAAAAGCCAAAAACAAGCAGAAAACAGCAACTGGCACTAGGCACTGGGTTAATAGGTTAGTCCCAAAAAATGATATATAATTGCATATAAAAACATCCAAGATTGATACTATAATAGCATGGAACAATCAAAAATTATAGATACGTTGGAGACGTATCATGCCCTAATAAGTCATTCGATTTATGCTTAAGATTGTACTTTGAATACTTGTCATTTATTGATGTAATGAATTGATGTGATGTCATTTATGCATGTCCTTTGTATTTTAACATGTATCATTTGTTGATGTAATCATTTAAAGAACATCTATGCTTAAGATTTGCACATGAGGTCTCCAATTTAAATACAAGCAGGAGTGCTACCCTACCGCCAGGGACCTCGGCGGTACGGTAGCTACCCTACCGCCAGGGTCCATGGCGGTAAGGTAGCTAACCCTACCGACAAGAAGCTGGTTTTTCCCGCCTCAGAACGCTCCAGCCGTGGCGGTAGGGTAGCTAACCCTAGCGACAAGAAGCTGGTTTTTCCCGCCTCAGAACGCTCTAGCCGTGTTAGCTACCCTACCGCCAGGGCCCTTGGCGGTAGGTGAAAGCGTAGGATAACTCCCAGAGGGGGGGGTGAATGGGAGATTTTTAGAAATTCTTCAACCTCCGAAGATTTTGACGAAAATCAGAGTGAAGAAATAGAAACAGTGATGAAACTAGATCAACACAGATACAGATAGCATGCATATGAAATACATACAAGTGAAGAACATGTAATCATACAAGCAAGCATGCATGAGGAAGATGAACTAAAGAAATGAAAAACAGCATGATTAAAGTCTTCAGTTCAAATTCTTCAGAAATGTAAAACACAAGTTCTTCAACAGCGGAATTGCGTAAAGGTAAAGGGTGAGGAATTTGAAACCAGGTAAGCTTGGTGAAGACACATCGATTTGGTAGACTAGTTCCAGTTGCTGTATCAACTGTACGTCTGGTTGAGGCGGCCGAGTTTTACCTCAGAGGACAGTTAGTCCTCATCGTATTCCTCTTGAGCTAATGTCACTTAGTCCTTGCCCAATCACTCGTGGTAAGTCTTCAAGGTAGACTTCCAAAACCTTCATAGACTTGTTCACGGGCATGCCACAATTACTCTTGGGTGCTCAGAACATGACGCCTAATCGTCTGGAAGAATGACATTATTCAAAGGTAATAAGCGTCGGATCACATAGATCAACTTCTTCAGTGATGCTCAATTACTTTGGTTCTGGTTGGGTTTTTCCTCGCTTGGGTTCTCACAAAGTCATCAGAGGAAGGGGTGCTCTCAAATGACAAGTGTCATTCTCTCTCTCGAGCAGCCAACCAACGAGTGGTTGTGGGGAGCAGCCAACCACGGTAGTTCCGCTGAAAACAACGTCAGTCCGGGTTAGTTCTAATCAAATCATACCTAAACCATATAGAATTGTTATAAATATGGCATGAATACTTCATAAATTATAGATACGTTGGAGACGTATCAGCATCCCCAAGCTTAATTCCTGCTCGTCCTCGAGTAGGTAAATGATAAAAGAAATAATTTATGAAGTGTGAATGCTAGCATAGTGCATAAGTTTGATCAATGATAATTTCAAACACTTTTTCTAGCATAATTATATATCATAAACAGTAGCTCATCTCATAAAACTTCTCATGATCAAGTAGCAAGCTATTCACATGTTAAAGTATAGACCATAAACTTTCTTGAAAACTAACAAAATATGTTTTCAGTCATCAAACAATTGCAATTCATCTTATTTTCAGGAAGGGTCTATGTAAGAGCTTTGATTTAGCAAATTCCACATACTCAACTATCATATAGTCTTCCATGATTGCTGACACTCAAAGCATATTTTTAGAACAAATCGTTTCAGTCAAACACATAGGAAGATAGGGGCTTAATGTTTTGCCTCCCAACTTATTTATCTCATGGATAATGTCAACAATAATAACTCATGATCACCTATATTCAACGGGGTATATGTGCCTGGATCTTTCCCCACCACATGATGCTTGCCAAGAGAGAAAATAAAAACAGAATAGAGAAGAACACTATTGACTCTTGCATAAAAGAAAATACATAAAGTAAAAGATAGGCCCTTCGCAGAGGGAAGCAGAGGTTGTCATGCGCTTTTTATTTTTGGATGTGCAAGCTCTTAATGCAAAGGAACGTCACTTTATATTGCCCCTTGTGATAGCAACCTTTATTATGCAGTCCGTCGCTTTTATTTCTTTACCATCACAAGTTCGTACAAAGCTTATTTTCCCTTACAATAAAAGTTCATACATATTTAGGAGCAATTTTTATTGCTTTGCACCGATGACAACTTACTTGAAGGATCTTATTCAATCCATAGGTAGATATGGTGGACTCTCATGGCATGAAACTAGGTTTAAGGGTTTTTGGATGCACAAGTAGTATCTCTACTTAGTACAGAATTTTGGCTAGCAAAAGATAGGGGGCAAGTACCACATGTTAGAGGATCCATGACAATATAACATCTATGTGAATATAAACAAACATAACTCATTACGTTGTCTTCCTTGTCCAACATCAACTACTTGATCAAGCTTGAAAATAATTAATGGGGGCTCACAATCATAGAAGATGTCCAAGATAGTATATTTATATGTGAAATTTCTCTTCCTTCAATATTCTTTCATGAATTGTTCAAGTGACCAATGCTATGTTTGCTAACTTTCAATAAATTTTACCACTTATACTTCTTGTATGTGAAGTCACTACTCCCCATGGGACAAGCATATGAAGCACATATAATTTCAAATTTATGATATTCGATTCATTCAACAATTTACTCTTGGGATATAAATGAAGCATGAGAGCAAATGACAAACTAATCCAAAAGATATAAGTGAAGAACAAAGAGTAGTTTAGTGAATGGGTGTAACACCCCGATTTTTGGCCCTTTCTTTTTCTTTTGGATTTATTCGGATTTTTATTTGGAGTTCTTTTTCCGTGGCTATGTGGTCTTGAAACCTGGGAAAATTTTCTCTCCTGCCAATTCCTAGTGGCTTGTCATTCTCAAATCTATCCCAAGGCCATGACATTTCCATCTTAGCCCAACCCCAATATTATTTCTTGGGAATATTCCTTTTTCTATTAAAGGAATAACCCTGTTTGCTTCAGGTTGTGAAGCAGCCTATACTTCTGACATTCCATAAATTCCCACAAAATTCTCATAAATCCTTTGGAACATATATTCCACAAATATGACAAAACCCATCCTTGCCTAGTCCAAAAATAATTCAGGAATATTCATTTTCCATTCTGTCCAGAATGGCACTTTGTGAAGGAAGTGCTATTTATATTTTCTTGATTGCCCTCAAAATTTTTGGGCACTCTTTCCTATCCAAATTATTATCACATGCCAAAATTCAGCTCCATTTGCCTAGTAAATCTTCCTCAGAAAATTCCCAAAATTTCTGACCAGAGAGAAGCTTTGTGAAGGAAGTACTAGCTAGGATTATCCAAATGAGTTGAAATTTTGGTAGATCATTTATATGGCCAAATAATTGCTCTAAACCAAATTTCATATCCATCCAAAAATCTATGTGAGCACACCTTCAAATCTTGGTTTCTGGTTACAATTTCAGTTTGTGAAGCAACTATATTTTATATTGCTTCAAAAATTATGAAATTAATCCAGGACCTAAATATCCATAAATAATGTGAGCATGCCAAAATTCACATTATTTGGCCAATCCATTTCTTCCAAAAAATTCCACCAAGCTTCTGTCCAGTAGAAAGCATTGTGAAGGAAGTACCATTTATAAATATCCAAATGAGATGAAATTTTTATGATACCTTAATATGCTCAAATAATCATCCTACACAAATTTTCAGCTCAACCCAAGCAACCATGTGAGTGCTACTTCATGAACTAGCTTCTGGACCAGATTTGGTGGTTGCAAAGCAACTAGGTTAAATACTGGTCCAAATCCCTTCAAAATCCACAGGATGGTGGTCCTTCCTACCCTAAGTCTCTGTGACATCCTGGTTATCTCTTATCTCATGCCATTTGATCACAGCATCATGCCTAAGTTTGATACAGCAAAGTTCAGTCGATCCTTCCCATCAACCCAAAGCGCTTTTAGTCGATCCATCACCTCTGGTATGTACTATTCAGTAAGGACAACGCGCTAGACACCCTTAGCCATGCACTGGATGTAGGAGATATGCCCTAGAGGCAATAATAAATGTTATTGATTATCTCCCTGTTCATAATTAGGTTTATGTTCCATGCTATAACTGCTATGGTTCTCGAGTCTGCAATAACCACGAGGCTCGGAGGAAGACTCATATGCACGTGTGGAATAATAAACGGTAAAATGTATTCCTAGTCTGGCCTCTAAGACTGGCTCAAGTATTGCATGATGATCCTGTTTTCCTGATCATGGGCATGGCTATGCCGGCAATTTTGAGGGCGCAATGTTGGTAGAACACTTGTGTTGAATAGACCCGAATTGATGTTATGCTATGAGATACATTCGTCACTAGTTAATGGTTTATAACACAGAGATAGTTAATGTTTGCATAATTCCTTAGACCATGAGAGTATCGAGTTCCTTCGTGCTTGCTTCGTGAACTTTGGGGTTTGTTAAACGTCATCCGTTACTGGGTGGCTATTACGGCGGCTTACGGGTTCACGGAAAAGTATGTCAAGTAACTTGATAGCTCAAGATTGGGATTTGCTCCTCCGACGATGGAGAGATATCTCTGGGCCCTCTCGGTGTTACGGTATCCATCATCGTCTGGCCAGACACTTTGTGATTTGATCACAGGGATGCCAGAACACGGGAACGAGAAAAGAGAACAATACCGGTAACGAGGTAACTGGCATAGTGGACAAGTTGTTGATCCACGGGGATGCCAACATGTCTCACCTCGGGTATTTGTAACATATCGCGAAGCAACAGGAATAGCACACGGCAACTGGAGGTTCACTCGAATATTCATTCGTGTGGGTATAGGGGTCAATATGGGTGTCCACGGCTCCGATGTTGATCATTGATCGGAAGGGGTTCCGGGTCATGTCTATACTTCACCGAACCTATAGGGTCACACGCTTAAGGGTCATCTATCTGCTGAATACTAGACGGGGAGTCTGAGAGAAAATCACCGAAAAAGTTTCGGACGAAACGGAAACGTTCCGGAGAGGATATCGGAATAGTTCCGGTGAAACTGAAAAGTTGTTTCGGGGTATTCCATAAAGTCAAATTGATTTCGGCACATGCCTGGAAATTATTGGAAGGTACCAGAATTGTTCCGGTAACTTCTGAGATTTTTCAGAGACAAAAACCGGAAATGTTCCGGACTGCCGGAACCGCTTTAGTTGCTTTTCACAGATGAAAATCACTAAACCGAAAAGTTGTTTCGGAGTACACCATAAAGTCAAAATGGTTTCGGCACATGCCTGATAATTCTTGGAGGGTGCCAGAATCGTTCTGGAAACTTTCTGGAATTTTCCGGGATGAAAACCGGAAATGTTCCGGAGCTGCCGGAACCGCTTCAGATGCTTTTCGCAGATGAAAATCACTAAACCGGAATTGTTTCGGATCGCGTTGAAAATTATTTTAGTGGGTACTGGAAATGTTCTAAGCCCACATGAATATGTTTAGTTTGAACGGACGCTGAAATATGTCATCGTGAATAGTGAAAGTGCTTTTTGGATTACTTTTTGGAAAGCCACCTTTTTGGGCTTTTGCTCCAAAATATCTTGGAGATGACATGGATGGATGTGGCTGAAATTTCAGCCCCTCCACCCCTCCTTCTCCTATAAATAGAGGTGGAGGGGGCAGCCCAAATCTCATCCTTGCTCTCATACACATGCCATAGACTTGTCTGGCTTCTCTCTCCCTCCCAACGAAATAGTTTCGTAGAGCCGAAAGGCTATCTGGGTTCCGGCAGGAACTAGTTCTGGACGGCGAAGTCCTGCCGGATAGTTGAGACCGTATGTGTGCAACTCTGTAGAGAGATCGTAGTTTCGGTCTTAGTTTGAGAGTGGCTCCCGAAGGGCTATCCGAGTGACTATCCGAGTTTCGATGGTCCTCCCGAAGGGCTGTCCGAGTGACTGTCCGAGTTTCGATGGTCCTCCCGAAGGGCTGTCCGAGTGACTGTCCGAGTTTCGATGGTCCTCCCGAAGGGCTGTCCGTGACACCGTCCGAGGGACTGTCCGACCGCCTCCCGGAGGGCTGTCCGGGGGCGGATGAGGGTATACATCCTCGCGGTTGGGAGGTTGTAAATCCTAGCTGCGGGGATCTGCACCGCCGATCGTCATCGACTCTACTTCCGCTGCGCTACGAGTCGGTAACGAAACAGATCAAACCTTGTATGCAGTCTCCATAGTGATCCTGGGCTGGTACGTAGGTCGGAAATTTTTTGTTTTCTGCTGTGTTACCCTACACTGGAGCCCTCCTATTGCCATTGCACGCGGTGACCAGGTACAGAGCGCGTGCTCTGCAGGCCAACAGCGCGCTCTGGCGCCCGGACCCGCTCGGCCACCGTCCAAATCCCCTCCGCTCGCCACCTAGCTCTGCCGCAGCCCTTCCCCGGTTCTCCCTTGCCTCTCTGGTCCACCCGCCCCTCCCTCAGCTCGCCGGACTGAGCCAAAACCGCGGGCGCACGCGGGAACAGTGGCCGTTCGTGGCCGACAGCACTGGCCGCGCTTGCCCTGCTCCTCCTGCCTCCCCGCGCGTCTGGCCCGCCCGTCAGCCTCTTCTCCATCTGCCGTCCAAAGCCACTGTGGCCGCCGTTTGTGCTCGTCGCCTCGCCGGGGCGAGCTCTTCTGGCCACGGCGGCAACCAGCCCGTGCCTCCCCTCCCTCAGCTATTTAAGCCGTCCCCGGGGTCTCCCGACCTCGCAATCCTCCTCACCACCCTCCCAGCACTCGCCCCAACCCCTCCACTCGTCCCCAGAGCCCCTCTTCCTCACTCACCATCGCCATGGCTGCCGCACTGCCTCGCTCAAATTCAAGCGAGCCACACCTCCTCCACTCCCCCTTTCTTCACCATCCGAGACCCCGAGCAGCAGCTAGCTTCCCCACCCCTTCATTCGTCGCCGGGACGCCCGTGGTCGCGATCCCCAAGAGCGGCCGCCGCTCCTGTCCTCGGCCACCGCGAGCCGCCGTGGCTCCAACCGTCCTTGGCGTCTGTGTGGTGCGGGGATGGACGCGGCTCGGCTCCCTGAGCACGCCGGTGGCCGGAGCACCGCCAACGGTGGCCCGAGTCGCCGGGACAGGCGCCGGTGAGCTCGAGCTCCTCTGCCTCGCACGCGCAGACAAGAGGTTGAAGGCGTTGACCCAGTCCGGTGGGCCCCGCCTCCTCTCGGCCCCGCCTGTAAGCCTCTCCACGCTGACCAGCCGGGCCCGTTGACCCACTTAAGTGGAGGCGTATTCTGCGGAATACGTCTTCCAACTCCGAAGACGTACTCTCTGGTTTCTTTGAACTAAAGTACGTTTTCTCTGTTAAAAAGCGTAATCTGAGAAATGCGCTTTCTCTTTTTCAGCTCAGCCGCCGAAAGAGTTATATAGCGGACGTTCGTCAGTTAAGCGCAGAAATGAATACTTTTTATTTGTTTTCTGCCTAACGAACGAACGGCCGTAACTCGGCAACCGTAACTCCGATTCAGGTGATTCCAAAGCCCACGATCTCAGTTCGTCGAGCCCGTTCCGATGGTATCATTTTCATGAGGTTGTCACACTGTGAAAATGACCATTTTGCCCTTGCCCTTAAAACAGCTCCGCCGGGTGGGAAACTTTTCCGGCGATTCTTTCCGCGAGTTCATCGCACCTCTCCCCGATGATTCCTCCATCCCCAGGCAAGCCATGACAGCCACTTGCATGATGGCATCGCAATAGCCATAGTTTCCACTTGAATACTTAATAATTGTTTGTTCATTTAATTATTTTGTGAATGCTATGTATATGTTTGTGAATCCATGCTCATTGCTTATGCCAAGGTCATTTTCATCTAGTAAGTTAAATGATTATTTGCTAGTATTATTATTATCATGTTAGTTCTCAGATTTATTTTCCGATGCTAGTGATAATGATATGCTCATTTGAATAGTTAGGGTTTGTTATGAAAATACTTTTTATATTCATGATCGTCATTATGCCATGCTCATTTGTATTCCGTAGACTTCATGATTTATCATTGTTGATGCTATGTTGTTAAATGGTTATGTTGCCCATCCATGGTTACACTGATATCATGGTCATATGCATCGTCATATTGTTTTTCTGTGACTCAGCTCATCACCACTAAAGTCGAACCTTACATTAATCGAACTCGAACAAATCTGTTGGCTGAGTCATGGTGAAACCGAATCGAGCTCACCAGTGCAACCACACTTGCCTGGATGGGGAGGCCCTAATGCGGTCTATTGTCATGCCTCTCGCCGGAACCTCTAACTAGGGAAGGTTATGGGTGCGCGCTACCCTGATCAGGTAGGCGACCATAAGCCTTGAGTGCCCAAGTTGTATGGCGCCGAGGTCCCCTTTTGGGACGATGTTTATGTTTGGCCACGACGGTGGCGAGCACAAAGGTGGCGGATGTCACAAGTTGACATCAGGGGCAACCCAGGACATAGCCCAAAGGGGAGTTTGTCGGGAGTGTCCGGGAGAGTGTCGTGCAATAGATCGGTTTTGTCGGAATGTCGTTAGTCCACCCGAATGGGAGCACGAGGCCATGATTTCCGTGGTGTGGGTACATTGTACTAACCTCTGCAGAGTGTATAATCTATCGATAGCCGCGTCCTCGGTCATGGACACAGTTCGTAGTAGGTCACACTATGGGTCAACAGAAATAATAACCTGAATAATAAACAACCCCGGTTCCATGAGAAAGAAGTTGGTTGATCTTTATGTGGTCGTGCGATGATCACAGGTAGAGATCAAGCTCCGTGTGGTCATGTGATGATCACGATGGTATAGTTAATACCGAGCTTGGTTGATCCTGAGGTGATCGCGTGATGATCACGATGGTAAGTTGGTGGTTACGAGATAACCTCCGAGCAGAGTAAGTTGGTCCATGAGACCTTAAACGTCGACCCCCTTGCATGCTAGTATCATCCTGTTCATATCATGAATTATATGTACATGCCATGCTCATGTTGTTGCCATGCTCATGTTGTTCTAGTAGTATCGTGTTCATCTTTGATGATAAATCTGTAAATGCCATGCTGTTGTATGTCTTGATTGCTTTGGTTGCTGTGAGCTTGCGAGTACATTCAAAGTACTCACCTGGCGTGTCATGCCAGATTGCAGGTGATGACGTGATTGCTTGTTTGTCGAGGATCCCGAGGTTGCGCTCTAGGATACGTCCCAGCCAGAGTCCCTGCGGAGTGGAGTTCATCACCGTCGCAGTTGTTCCGCTGCTAGAAGTTATTCTGCTACGAGTTGTTCCGTTGCTAGCATAGAGCTATTTGAGCAGGCGAAGTGTCGCCGTGCCCCTGTAACCTTCGTGCCTTCAGAACCTTTGTACCCGTTATATTTGTAATAAAGAGCTTATTTGTTCTATGCCAAGCAGTGCCGTATTCCAGAAGACTTGATCTCTGGGCTGGAATACGGGGTGTTCCGGTCTCTCTGAGCCGGGGTGCCACAATGGGTAGCTATGTGAAGACTCTCTTTCAATAAAGATTTCAGATCTTGATAATTTTATTCAAACAACAAACAAAATGAAAATAAAAGGACACTCCAAGAATAGCACATATCATGTGAACAAGTAAAAACTTAGCCTAACCGATAGGTGTTGATGAAGAAAGGTGGGATGCCCACCGGGGCATACCCAAGCTTAGTTGCTTGAGACTTCTTGGAATGTTAACTTGGGGTGCCTTGGGCATCCCCAAGCTTGAGCTCTTGTGTCTCCTTAATTCCTCTCATATCATGGCATCTCCTAAATCTTAAAAACTTCATCCACACAAGACTCAACAGGAACTCGTGAGATAAGTTAGTATAAATCAACTCAAAACCTTAACATTCTCTACTGTAGGAAATCACTAAAATTATAATTAAACATTGCATACTAAATGCCTCTGCATATTTAATACTCCTATCCTCAAATAGAATCATTAAACAAGCAAACATATGCAAACAATGTAACCATAACCGAAATCTGCCAAAACAGAACAGTCTGTAAAGGGGGAATAAGAATTCATACTTCCCTAACTCCAAAAATTCTGAAAAATTATCACCTGACAGAGAAATCATTCATGCTTACTGTGTAAAAATTTCAGAGTTTTATCATGTTCTGACTATTCAGGAATATTCTGGACATAACAGAAAACTTTCTGTTTTCAAACAGCAACACATGAACTTGCAAACTGAGCATGGTAAAGGCTATAATTGGCATTTTATTGAACTAAAAAAAATTACAAAACATCATTATTGATAAAAGCAAGAAAATATCAACAAAAATAAAATGACGCTCCAAGCAAAACACATATCGTGTGACGAATAAAAATATAGCTCCAAGTAAGGTTACCGATAATGTTGAAGACGAAAGAGGGGATGCCTTCCGGGGCATCCCCAAGCTTAGACGCTTGAGTCTTCCTTGAGTATTACCTTGGGGTGCCTTTGGAATCCCCAAGCTTAGGGTCTTGCCACTCCTTATTCTCCTCATATCGATATCTCACCCAAAACTTGAAAACTTCAATCACACAAAACTTAACGGAACTTGTGAGATAGGTTAGTATGATAAAAATAAATCATCCACTTAAGTACTGTCAATACAAGATTCATAATTGTTATCACATAATTCCTACTGTATTCTATCATTTTCACAATTTATATTACTCAATATAAGCTATGGAAACACTAAAACAAGCAAACTATGCACTAAAAACAGAATCTGTCAAAAACAGAACAGCATGTAGTGAGCGATTTAAAAACCATATTTATGTACCTCAAAAAATTCTGAAAAATTAGGAAAACGTAAAACATTTATAACCCAATACTGTGTAAAAATTTCAGAATTTTTTCACTTTCCAGTACAGAATAGAAATTCCAGCACTGGACGCAAAAGTTTCTATTTTTGCACAGAATCAAATCAACAAGCATCCACACTATCCCAAAGGCTTTACTTGGCACATTATTGAAAGAAAACATATAAAACATGATTACTACAGTAGCTTAATCATGTGGACACACAAAAACAGTAGGTACAAATATTGGTTTGTCTCCCAACAAGCACTTTTCTTTAGTGCCTTTTTAGCTAGGCATGATGATTTCAATGATGCTCTCATAAAAGTAAAGAATTGAAACACAATGGGAGCATCATGAAGCATATGACTAGCACATTTAAGCCTAACCCACTTCCTATGCATAGGGATTTTGTGAGCAAACAATTTGTGGGAGTAAGAATCAACTAGCATAGGAAGGCAAAACGAGCATAACTTCAAAATTTCAACATAAAGAGAGGAAACTTGATGTTGTTGAAATATATATAAGCATATCTCCCTCTCTCATAATAATTTTCAGTAGCATCATGAATGAATTCAACAATATAACCATCACATAAAGCATTCTTTTTATGATCCACAAGCATAATTTTTTTGTTACTCTCCACATAAGCAAATTTGTTCTCATCAATAATAGTGGGAGCAAACTCAACAAAATAACTATCATGAGATACTTGCTTGGCATAACCAAATTGAAAGTTAAAATCATGACGACAAGTTTCATGGTTATCATTATTCTTTATAGCATACATGTCATCACAATAATCATCATAGATAGCAACTTTGTTGTCATAATCAATTGAAACCTCTTCCAAAATAGTGGATTCATCATTAAATAAAGTTGTGACCTCTCCAAATCCACTTTCATAATTATTGACATAAGATTCAGCACCCTCCAAAATAGTGCGATCATTAGTACCTAGAGTTGACACTCTTCCAAACCCACTTTCATCATTGTAATCATCATAAATAGGAGGCATGCGATCATCATAATAAATTTGCTCATCAAAACTTGGGGGACTAAAAATATCATCTTCATCAAACATAACATCCCCAAGCTTATGGCTTTGCATATCATTAGCATCATGGATATTCATAGAAAGCATACTAACAACATTGCAATCATGCTCATCATTCAAGGAACTCACATTAAACATTTTATTAAATTCTTCCTCTAACAATTGAGCACAATTATCGGAATCCTTATTTTCAAGAAAGACATCATATAGATGAAGCATGTGAGGCAACCTCAATTCCATTTTTTTAGTTTTCTTTTATAAAACCAAACTAGTGATAAAACAAGAAACTAAAAGATTCAATTGCAAGATCTAAAGATATACCTTCAAGCACTCACCTCTCCGGCAACGGCGCCAGAAAAGAGCTTGATGTCTACTACCCAACTTTATTCTTGTAGACGTTGTTGGTCCTCCAAGTGCAGAGTTTTGTAGGACAGTAGCAAATTTCCCTCAAGTGGATGACCTAAGGTTTATCAATCCGTGGAAGGCGTAGGATGAAGATGGTCTCTCTCAAACAACCCTGCAATCAAATACAAGAAATCTCTTGTGTTCCCAACACACCCAATACAATGGTAAATTGTATAGGTGCACTAGTTCGGCGAAGAGATGGTGATACAAGTGTAGTATGGATAGTAGATATAGGTTTTTGTAATCTGAAAATATAAAAACAGCAAGGTAACTAGTAGTAAAAGTGAGCACAAACGGTATTGCAATGCTTGAAAACAAGGCCTAGGGTTCATACTTTCACTAGTGCAATCTCTCAACAATGCTAACATAATTGGATCATATAACAATCCCTCAACGTGTGATAAAGAATCACTCCAAAGTTCCTATTAGCGGAGAACATAAGATATAAATTGTTGTAGGGTACGAAACCACCTCAAAGTTATCCTTTCCGATCAATCTATTGAGCCATCCCTATAAGTGTCACAAACAGCCCTAGAGTTCGTACTAAAATAACACCATATGATACGCATCAACCAACCCTAATGTCACCACAAGTATCCATGAGTTGATCATTCGATATGCATCAAACAACTTCAGATTCATAATATTCAATCCACATAAAGAACTTCAAAGAGTACCCCAAAGTTTCTTATCGGAGAAAAGATAATGAAAACGTGCAACCAACCCCTATGCCTAGATCACCCCAAGGTCACGGGAATCCGCGACTTGATCACCAAAACATACATCAAGTGACTCAATAGAATACCTCATTGTCACCACGGGTATCCACATGCAAGACATACATCAAGTGTTCTCAAATCTGAAATATTCAATCCGACAATAACGAAACCTCAAAGGGAAAGACTCAATTCATCACAAGAAGATAGAGAGGGAAGAAACACCATATGATCCAACTATATTATCAAAGCTCGCGATACATCAAGATCGTGCCAAATCAAGAACACGAGAGAGAGAGATCAAACACATAGCTACTAGTACATACCCTCAGCCCCGAGGGTGAACTACTCCCTCCTCGTCATGGAGACCGCCGGGATGATGAAGATGGCCTCCGGTGATGATTCCCCCCTCCGGCAGGGTGCCGGAATAGGGCTCCAGATGGTATTTCTTCGGTACAGAGGCGTGCGGCGGCGGCGTCGAAGTTCTAGGTTTATTTCTGGGGGTTTCTCTATTTATAGGATTTTTCAGCGTTGGAATCACGTGAAAAGGAGCTACGAGGGCCCCACAAGGCAGCACGGCGCGACCCCCCCCCCCCCAGGCCGCGCCGTGGTGCCTTGTGAGCACCTCGTGAGGCTTCTGGTCCTTCCACGAAGCTTCGGGGGTCTCTTTTAGTCCAAAAAAAATCGTCAAAAAGTTTCGTCCAATTCTAAGAACTTTTATTTCTGCACAAAAAACAACACCACGGTAGTTCCGCTGAAAACAACGTCAGTCCGGGTTAGTTCTAATCAAATCATACCAAAACCATATAGAATTGTTATAAATATGGCATGAATACTTCATAAATTATAGATATGTTGGAGACGTATCAATTCCCACATAAAAATTTCGAAGAAAAACGGTAGTGGATTGCTTACGAGTTGATCTATTTTGAGCATTGCAAATCCTATACCAAGCATCTTTTAAATTCTCTCCTCCCCTTTGTTTAAAATTAAGTACTTCATTTTCAGGGGTGGTAGTAACGAGCGAAGAACTAGCCATAATGGTAAAGCAAGCAAGCAATCAAGCAAATAAAATATTTTTGTGTTTTTGTAAAAAAAATTAGAAGTGGGGGAGATGAAACGAGAGGCAAATGCAAATAAAAGGTAAATAAAGTAAATGCAAGTGAATGATAATTTGTGCGAAGGTACTTGGTAATTTTGATGATGTCTCCCCGGCAACGGCGCCAGAAATTCTTCCTGCTACTTGTAGTCTGCGTTGGTATTTCCCCGAAGAGGAGAGGATGATGCAATACAGTAGAGATAAGTATTTCCCTCATTTAAGAACCAAGGTTATCAATCCAGTAGGAGAACCAAGCAAAATTCCGTTAAGCGCACCTGCACACACAAGAACAAACACTTGCACCCAATGCAAATAAGAGGGTTGTCAATCCTCTTAGCGGTTATTTGCAAGGATTAAATCTTATCGAGGTAAATAGATAAACTAAACTACTAATTAAAATGAAAGTAAATAAATTGCAGCAAGGTATTTTTAGGTTTTTTATATAATAAAGATAGACCCGGGGACCATAGTTTTCACTAGAGGCAATAAACATACGGTGGGTAAACAAATTACTGTTGGGCAATTGATAGAAAAGCAAATAATTATGACGGATTCATTGCAATGATCATGTATATAGGCATCACGTCCGAGACAAGTAGACCGACTCCTGCATGCATCTACTACTATTACTCCAGCCATCGACCGCTATCCAGCATGCAGCTAGGGTATTAAGTATGAAACAGAGTAACGCCTTAAGCAAGATGACATGATGTAGAGAAGCAAATTCAAACAATATGAATAAACCCCATCTTTTTATCCTTAATGGCAACAATACAAATACGTGTCATGTCCCTTTCTGTCACTGGGATTGAGCACCACAAGATTGAACCCATCACAAAGCACCTCTCCCATTGGAAGATAAATCAATCTAGTAGGCCAAACTAAACCGATAGATCGGAGAGAAATACAAAGCTATAACAATCATGCATAAAAGAGTTCAGAGAAGACTCAAATATTTATCATGAATAATCTGATCATAAACTCACAATTCATCGGATCCCAACAAACACACCGCAAAAGAAGATTACATCGGATAGAACTCCAAGAACATCGAGGAGAACATTGTATTGAAGATCAAAGAGAGAGAAGAAGCCATCTAGCTACTAGCTATGGACCCGTAGGTCTGTGGTAAACTACTCACACATCATCGGAAGGCAGCAAGGTTGATGTAGAAGCCCTCCGTGATCGATTCCCCCTCCGACAGAGTACTGGAAAAGGCCGCCAGATGGGATCGTGGAAGAACAGAGGTTTGCGGCGGTGGAATTTTTTTCTCTTCTGGCTCTCTGGGGGTTTCCCAATATTTGTGAATTTATAGAAGTGGAATTAGGTCAAACGGAGTCACGTGGGCCCCACAAGGCAGCACGGCGCGCCCCCCTGGGGCGCGCCCTAGTGCCTTGTGAAGCCTCTGTGAGGCTTCTGGCCTCCTCCCGAAGCTTCCCAGGTTTCTTTTGTCCAGAAAAAAATCTCCAAAAAGTTTCGCGGCATTTGGACTTCATTTGGTACCGTTTCTCTGAAAAGCCAAAAACAAGCAGAAAACAGCAACTGGCACTAGGCACTGGGTTAATAGGTTAGTCCCAAAAAATGATATATAATTGCATATAAAAACATCCAAGATTGATACTATAATAGCATGGAACAATCAAAAATTATAGATACGTTGGAGACGTATCATGCCCTAATAAGTCATTCGATTTATGCTTAAGATTGTACTTTGAATACTTGTCATATATTGATGTGATGTCATTTATGCATGTCCTTTGTATTTTAACATGTATCATTTGTTGATGTAATCATTTAAAGAACATCTATGCTTAAGATTTGCACATGAGGTCTCCAATTTAAATACAAGCAGGAGTGCTACCCTACCGCCAGGGACCTCGGCAGTTTGGTAGCTACCCTACCGCCAGGGTCCATGGCGGTAAGGTAGCTAACCCTACCGACAAGAAGCTAGTTTTTCCCGCCTCCGAACGCTCCAGCCGTGTTAGCTACCCTACCACCAGGGCCCTTGGTGGTAGGGTAGCTAACCCTAGCGACAAGAAGCTGGTTTTTCCCGCCTCAGAACGCTCTAGCCGTGTTAGCTACCCTACCGCCAGGGCCCTTGGCGGTAGGTGAAAGCGTAGGATAACTTCCAGAGGGGGGGGGGGGGTGAATGGGAGATTTTTAGAAATTCGTCAACCTCCGAAGATTTTGACGAAAATCAGAGTGAAGAAATAGAAACAGTGATGAAACTAGATCAACACAGATACAGATAGCATGCATATGAAATACATACAAGTGAAGAACATGTGATCATACAAGCAAGCATGCATGAGGAAGATGAACCGAAGAAATGAAAAACAGCATGATTAAAGTCTTCTGTTCAAATTCTTCAGAAATGTAAAACACAAGTTCTTCAACAACGGAATTGCGTAAAGGTAAAGGGTGAGGAATTTGAAACCAGGTAAGCTTGGTGAAGACACATCGATTTGGTAGACCAGTTCCAGTTGCTGTATCAACTGTACGTCTGGTTGAGGCGGCCGAGTTTTACCTCAGAGGACAGTTAGTCCTCATCGTATTCCTCTTGAGCTATGGTCAGTTAGTCCTTGCCCAATCACTCGTGGTAAGTGTTCAAGGTAGACTTCCAAAACCTTCATAGACTTGTTCACGGGCATGCCACAATTACTCTTGGGTGCTCAGAACATGACGCCTAATCGTCCGGAAGAATGACATTATTCAAAGGTAATAAGCGTCGGATCACATCGATCAACTTCTTCAGTGATGCTCAATTACTTTGGTTCTGGTTGGGTTTTTCCTCGCTTGGGTTCTCACAAAGTCATCAGAGGAAGGGTTGCTCTCAAATGACAAGTGTCATTCTCTCTCTCGAGCAGCCAACCAACGAGTGGTTGTGGGGGGCGGCTATTTATTGCCAAGGGGCAACCCGACATGAATTGTGATAAATGCCCTTTTCAGACATGACCGTTGTCAGGATAAGATCCACTCGATAGCTGGCACGCTGCGCAGCAATGGTCGGAAATTGGAACTCTCAATTTCGTTGGGGCACTCAATTTCCTCACGGTAGGCAGATCGCACTGGCGAAATGCTAACTCCTCAGCCTGACCTAATTTTTCAGTGACCAGATGAACTGTGTCACTGTCGCTAGCAAATTCGTCAGCTGATCCGGAGATTTCCAAAGGCTTCACTCGAAGCGGCTGTAGTGTGTATAGGTTTGAGCATCGCTTTGGAAGAAAGATAAGTATATCACCTAGACTTCCTTTAATAGTACGGTTTTTCCTATGACTCAAATAAGAAGAAAAGAAACTATGAAAACAAACTCTTCAAGCTTCAAAGTCTTCATATCAAATTCTTCATAGGCCGCACCAAATTCTTCACTTGAAGAAATACATTTTTAGGGGTCGACTTCCGTGGGTTAAACCAAGTCTTCAGGGACTATTTCACCTGTGTACACTCACAGACACATTAGTCCCTTAACCTATTTGTCTTCAATACTCCAAAACCACTAAGGGGGCACTTGATGGACTTACAATCTCCCCTTTTTTGGTGATTGATGACAAATCAGTTAAGTATTCAACGGGAGTAAATAATGGAAGTGTAAGAATAGAATGTGAAGACATTGGTTACATGATATGGAGGAACTCCCCCTGAGGATGTGCATATGATGAATTTGCTTTGGATTGCAAATGCACATGGCAGGTTGAAATTGTGGAGATCTCCCCCTATATCTTGGAATCCAATCATGCATGATCATAAGATACTGAAGAATTTGAATGCATGATGAAAATTGGTGTCTGACGAATTACAACATGCATGCACATATATATATGAGGATCATATCATAATCGCGCATGTAGATAAAACGTATCAGAAAAGAGTCAGACCACCAACAGTTTTTAAGTTACAACTTATCAAAGGAGTGAATCGAATGAAAACCAAGAGTTGCAACTTAGCAAAAGAACAGCCCAATATAAGACCCACTTGAAGACTAACACTCAAATTTCTCCCCCTTTGTCATCAAATGACCAAAAGGAGACGAAACTAAGGACTAACGCCCCTGAAGAATATCATCTTGATGAATTCGAAGGAGCGCCATCGTTGTTGTCGTTGGGGTTGCGCGATGAAGAGGGGCCTGCTGCAGTGTCTTCAACATCTTAATTTTCATCAGTAGTTCTGGAAGGAGACACTGAGCTTGGAGCCATCTCAGGAACTTGAACACGCTTAAACTTCTTCTTGGGTGGATTGGCCCAATCGAAGTCATGTTGGAATTCCATTTCTGCAAGTTCTTCAGGGGTCTTCAGATGTGAAAGAATAGCCCAACTTCTGTCAAAGATCTCATGGGCATAGTGGTGATTTTTGCGCACTGAGTTCTGTGTCACAGTCATGTTTGCAAGTATTGCTGCAAGCTGACGCTTTACCCAGTTATGATTATGATCCACCTTTTGATGCAGACTTATGAGAAGTTCATGATCAGTCATGACTCGTGGAGCTTCACCTTGAGGCTTTTGCTGTGAAGCATTTGCATCAGTATCTTGGCTTGAAGTGTCATAGCCGGTGGACTGCGAGGCAGGCTGACGAAATTGCCCATCGAGAGGATGAGTTCCTTCATCAATGACTGCTTTGCCTTTGCCAGGAACTGAAGAAATGGTACTCTAAAGAATTTCCACATCTGGCATAAAGCAGAGATGATTTTGGCAGTCAGCCCTGTAGTTGATTAAAGACCTTGTTCTGATGAATCTCATAATCCAAGGTGCGTAAGTGACGGTGTCCTGGATTAGGGGGTGCTAACCGGGCCGACCCGACTCCTCGGTTGGGCCGGTGTGCCCCCGTGCGTGACCAAGATGGACTCCGGAAGCCATACATGGGGGACGTGATCAAGGCTGCCTCTACCAAAGACTTGTAGTACACTTCAAGATTTCTCCAGCCGCCTTGCTCTAGGATACCGACCTTGTAACCCTAGATACCCTCCCTGGCGTGTATATAAGCCATAGGGTTTAGCCCGTGATGGGGACAGATACGCAACATTGCTTACCTAGCCATAGGAGTTAGACTCATATTACGATCTCGAGGTAGATCAACTCTATACTCAATACATCTTCATCAATATAACAGAAGCAGGACGTAGGGTTTTACCTCCATTAAGAGGGCCCGAACCTGGGTAAAACATTGTCTCCATTGTCTCTGTTACCATCGATCCCAGATCCGCAGCTCGGGACCCCCTACCCCGAGGTCTGCCGGTTTTTACACCGACACTGGTGCTTTCATTGAGAGTTCCGCTGCGCGATCACCGGAGGGGTCGATGGCTCACCTACGGATCAATCATGATAACAGCTGTGGGGACGTGTACGTCCCCGGACAGCTTTTCGTCTTCGGCAGCATGATGTTCTGCGCCGATTCGACGGGACATCTGACTTCCGTCGAGAACTACACCCCTGGATGGGTCATAACCTTTGGAGGCCTCGAGTACACGGCCGATTCCCGCGGCAAACTCGTCCTATCGGGACGGACGCCCGGCCTGATCGAAAGTTCGGCCGGTTCTGGAGGCTCGACTCCGGAACCGAACTCTGTCATGACGTCTTCTGAGACTACCGATGCCGCCACTCCGACTGATCTCCCCTCGACCGCTAGTTCAGAGAGAGATCCGGCTCCCATTCCCGAAGCGGTGCCGGAGGTGACTTCGAATCAAAACTCCGAATTACGTTCAGACTCTCTTCGCTCCGAGGACGCGCCTGGTCACACACCGGATGTACTTCGAATCAGCCCTGCCTACGGCGCATCCATGGATCCCGAAGAGTTATCTCACCTTGATGAGATGCTTTGCCGCATCCAGAGCATGTCCATCTCGGATGGCAAGACTTCGGTTTACGATCAGATCGGACTTAAAGCTGATGATAGGGAAATTTACATCCCACCCACCACCCACCTCGTCGCTACGATCGATGATTTAACCGACGTATTGGACTACGGCGAACCCTCAGATATGGAGGAAGACGCCGACGACCCCATCGAGAACACCTTGCCCTCGGTCAACACGGGCAGGTGGACCGCCACATCCACCTATGAAGTCTATATGGTGGACACCCCCAAATCCCCTCCAAGACGCTGGCGACGGCGCCGAAGGGGCAATAATGGGGAACCCAGTGGAATGACGCAACAGCCAATAACGGCAACGAGGAGGACGGCGACGCCGACAACCTGGAAGAGGACATTCAAGCCTCCCCAGTAAGGAACGGCACACCAGACCGACCTCTTGTGGACTCCGATCCCGATGACCTCTTCGAAGGGGCCGACGACAATTACATGCCGGCGTCCGAGGAGGACGACAACCTCGGTACCGAGGACTTCATCGTCCCCGAGGACCCCTTCGAACAAGAACGCTTCCGGCGACGCCTCGTTGCGATGGCCCAAAGCCTGAAACGCAAGCAGCAGCAGCTGCAGGAAAATACCGACGCGCTAAATGACAAGTGGGTTGAAGTGCTTTCCGCCGAGCAGGCTATGGAAAACTGACGCCATAGCGGGCCAAAGTCTTACCCACGCAGGCGCCTCCTACCAGAATTTGATGAAGAGCTTGCTGACAACCTCGATCGGCCCCCTAAAGGCCGGGACAAGCCAAGGCGAGAAGACCGTGGTGAAAGGCCACCTCCACGCCGTCATGGTAAAGACCCCGTGGACTACCTGGATCCTCGCGACGCTAGACGTCGTATTCAAGAAAATAGGGCTCCCCCTCGGTCCATCTATGGATCCAGGGGACGTGCCCCCGCTGGGCCCAACGGCTACGATGCCTGGATGGACAGGAACGACCGTGCCCGCGATCAAGCTTACTCACGGCTCTCTCCCGAGACCGACGAGATCCTCCTCGGTCCCGAGGTCTAGCTCACCCAATCTGCTTTACTGACAAGGTGATGGAGCACCAGTTCCCGGAAGGGTTTAAACGCATTAACATCGAATCATACGACGGTACCATAGACCCAGCAGTCTGGATCGAGGATTTCCTCCTACACATACACATGGCCAATGGAGATGACCTCCATGCCATCAAATATCTGCCGTTCAAGCTAAAGGGGCCGGCTAGACACTGGCTTAATAGCCTCCCTCCCCACTCTATCGGCAGCTGGGAGGCCCTAGAAGACGCTTTTCGGGCAAACTTCCAGGGCACGTATGTCCGACCTCCGGACGCGGATGACCTCAGCCGTGTTACCCAGCAGCCAGGCGAATCAGCCCGGAAATTCTGGAATAGGTTCCTCACCAAGAAGAACCAGATCATAGACTGCTCCGATGCTGAGGCCATTGCCGCCTTCAACAATAATATTCGGGATGAATGGCTAGCCCGACAACTCGGCCAGGATAAGCCGAGGACTATGGCCGCCCTGACCTCTCTGATGACCTGCTTTTGCGCGGGAGAGGATAGCTGGCTCGCCCGAAGTAGTCATAATGGCGAAGCAGGCACCTCGGAAACCCGCGACGCCAATGGAAAACCGAAGTGCAATAAAAATAAGCGCATGTATAAGAACAGCGGAAGCGACACTGAAGACGCCGCGGTCAATGCTGGATTCGCCGGACCTATATCCGGGCAGAAAAGAAAACCCTATAAGGGGAACAAAGACGGACCTAGCCAGCTTGACAGGCTCCTGGACCGCCCATGTGGAATTCACGGTACTCAGGAAAAACCAGCAACACACACAAATAGGAATTGCTGGGTCTTCAAACAAGCTGGCAAGATAGCGGCAGAGGGACAGAATAAAACCCAACACCACAGTGACGACGAGGATGAACCTCGGCATCCCAATAATGGAGGCCAAAAGAAATTTCCCAACGAGGTAACAGAGGTCAACATGATCTATGTCACCCACATTCCTAAACGGGAAAGAAAGCGTGTGCTTCGGGACATATATGCATTGGAGCCGGTCGCCCCGAAGTATAACCCATGGTCGGCCTACCCGATCACCTTCGACAAGCACGATCATCCGACCAGCATCAGGCATGGCGGATCTGCGGCGCTCGTTCTAGACCCTATTGTTGACGGTTATCATCTCACACGCGTCCTGATGGACGGGGGAAGCAGTCTTAACCTCATCTACGAGGACACGGTTCAGAAGATGGGCATTGACTCATCTCGGATAAAGCCGAGCTCTACCACCTTTAAAGGTGTCATTCTGGGCATCGAAGCCCATTGTACTGGGACAGTCACCCTCGAGGTAGTCTTCGGTTCGCCCGAGAACTTCAGAAGCGAAGAGTTAATCTTCGACATTGTACCCTTCCGGAGTGGATACCATGCGCTCTTAGGACGCACGGCCTTTGCACGCTTCAACGCAGTCCCCCATTACGCCTACCTCAAGCTCAAAATGCCGGGACCCAACGGTGTCATCACAGTCAACGGTAACACTGAGCGTTCACTCCAGACAGAGGAACAGACGGCGGCTTTTGCAGCCGAGGTCCAAGCGTCCGAGGAGGCAGCCCGCAGCAATCAACGCGCTGCTCGCTCTTTGAAGCGAGCCCGGGATGCACTAGTCGACCTCGGCCAGCTACCCCCGCACCCGAAATAGGGATGCGGGCTCCTCGCATGCCCTAGCTGCGGGCAGTACGTCCCCAGGGTGCACCACTTCGCACTCAAAATTCCCTGGGACGTCGAGGAGCCAATACAACTACCCACGCGTCACGCGCGGATTAACCACGCGAAGATATGGCTTAGAGCCCCTGCACAGGCAGGTATCTGTAAAAGAAGTGGCCGAGCGTCACTACATCCCTGTGGCCTTAAACCATAGAACGACTCCGGCAAACACCTCCCTTTGAGGAACTCGGTCAATCAAACACTTAGAGTGTATAAAGGGCCGGTCAGGCATCAGCCTTCGCAAATCAGTCGTCATCAATCAAGAGCGATCTGTTCAACAGTTCGGAAACGCAGACGTGCGGCAGGCTTCGGTCCGGATCCTTTAAAATCCGTCAGTAATTATCCGACCTGTTTTTTCCTCTTTCTTCCTTATTACTCACGTTGTATTCTTTCGATCACTCTCGTCACAACGGGGCATGTACATGATTGACACTATGAAATAAAGAAACCATGCCCTTTCAAGGTCTTTATTGTATTTCTTTATCAGCATAGCTCCGGGAAGATGAAGTATTTAAAAAAGATGCAATTGTGTAGGAAAGTCCGATGTATTCGGCGTCCCGGATTTTTGGCCTTATATGCATCAGTTTCGAACCTGGATTTCGGTCAATAGTTGGGTTGCCCGGCTCCTATGTGTACCCCTTACGTTCCCGATGTATTCGGCTAAGGGTGTAACGGGAGAACCACTGCGATTGCGCTGCCAGGTTAATTGGCATGGTGCCTCAGTGGAGAAAGCTGAAAACTGACTATCTGGGTAAGCGCAAACTGGTCTGCCATCCGGAGACCGCGTCAGGCGATGTGACAATAGAGATCACCCGTGTCAAACGAAGGGCTTTTATTTCTAGCCGAAGTGTGCCATGGCCTAGACCTCATCCGCATTGGCCGCACACTCCCTATGCCGGGGGCTGGTCCTCAGCCCCCACAATCAAACTCCTACGACTAAATGAAAGATGTCAAGCCACTATAGTCCAATTGCCTAGTTCCTTTAAGTCATTGACCGCCTCCGGGTACCGAGACGTCGGCCAAGGGTCAAGTATGCCTTAAGGAACACCCTCTGTATAACTTGCACTGGGGCTGAAGCCGACGACTGGCCACTCTCATTTTAAAACGTCATATTGGAGGAATAATCAAATACTACAATAAAAACACATGGAATTTCAAGCCATCTTCATTTAAACACGAGATAAAGTTTTTTACATTATAGCACTCCGGCATTCCGAAGCGTCACTTAAAAATACAGAGTGTCCTTGGGGCACATGGCCTCGGTGGTCCGAGCTCCGGCCTCCACTTCGGTGAAAAACTGCTCGGCGGTCCGTGGCTTGTCGGCAGGAGGGCCAGCGACACACGTCTCCGCATCAACCTTGCGGAAGTGAGTCTTCACGCAAGCATATGCCCTCCGCGCCCCTTCGAAGCACGCGGATCTCTTCCAGCGCTCAACGCAGGGCACAACATTCTGGAGACGAGCCGTCAGGCCAAATAAACTCCTCGGCATGGCTTCGGCAGGCCATAAAGCGACGCAGAGGTCCTGGAGTGCCGGCCTTGTCATGCGGAATAGCTCGACCAGCTGCTTCACTCGATGATTCAGCAGCTGCGCAGACGGCGACCCCGGGAATTGACCCCAGAAAGCTTTCTCCGCCTCATGGCCCACCAGCTGGCTGAAATATGCCACCGCATCCTCCGCACTCCGCGGGAGATCCTCGAAGACCTCTGCGGAACGCCATAATTGGGTAAGCTTGACACACCCTTTGCTGCCAAATGCATACTGCAGCAAGAATTTCTTACCCGAGGCGATCTGCTCCAATTGCTGGAGCACCTCGCGGTCCGCTCGGGCCGAGGTCTTGAGCTCGGAGTAGGCATGCTGCAGCTTCTCGAGCTCCTCCTTCGTCCACTGCCCCTCCTCCTGAAGTTTGTCGCACGCCTCAAACACGCCCTTCAGGGTCTCCTCGACCTCTAGCACCCTTGCCTGGTGCTTCTCTCCGGCCGCCTTCTCGGCAGCCCGCGCCTTCTCGGCCACAGCGGCGGCAGTCTCCTGCTGCCGCACCTCTTTCCGAGCTCTGTCTAGCTCGGCCTTGAGCATCTTCAGCTCCGCTGTCAACACAGTTCGGCCTTAGTTGTCCCCTTTCACACACACATTACTCATATTTAGTAAAAATTTACGACAAGCTTAAACTTGCTTACCTTGAGATTGCTTAAGTTTCCGGTTCATCTCCGCCATCTCTTCGGAGGCGGAGTCTGGAATCGGGGTTGCACCCTGGAACAGAACGGATTCTCATTATCAAGGGAACAATTATGATCACCCATCAGCTCCTACTGCTTCATACGACCCAGATGCCAGTTTCTTGAAACCGCCTTCGGGCTCGGGGGCTACTCACTCACTAAGCCGTTTAGAAGGCTACACTCTTATGTCCTCGGACAGAACTCACAAAAACAAAAATCTTAAATAAACAACATGAGTACGCATAAGGCGTACCTCGAAACCTGCTACGAGGTTCTTAAAAACCTCGTGCAAACCGGCCCCTGCGGACCGGTAGCCTTGCAGCGCCGTGCCTATCAAGGCACGGTGCTCCTCTTTAATGGAAGAGCCCTTCAGGGCGTCCTCCATCTCCTCGGTCCATTCCGCTCTGGCCCGTCCTTGTATAGGGGGCTCAGGTGGAGGGAGGACCTCGGGTGCCTCCACCCGAGCAGCCTCCGCCTGGGGTGGTAGTACCGAGGTAGATGCCGGCTGGACTAGTGATTGGCCCAGCCCTCCCTCGATGACCTCGGGGTGTCCTGTCCCCAGGTCTTGTTGGGCTGAGGAATTGACCTCGGCTGTGATTGCCACGTCGTCGGTCCCCGTCAAGTTGACGTCGGGGACCATGGTGGATGTCGCCTCCGCTAGCCCGTAATGCTTCAGGGGAGAAGCGGCGGGCTCTGGAGTCCCGCTAGCGGATGGCAGCCCGCTCGAAGAACCACTGGGGATTACCCTCGGCGGACTGCGTGTGAAAGATTACTACTGTAAGATCTCCCTTACTAGAAAAAAAGTGACTCAAGGAAAGACGATAGAGATAAGGGCTTACCCTCGAGGTGCCGGTTTCTTCCTCCCCATTGCGAGGGGGTCTTCCTCTGAGTCACCGGAGAGCTCGGCCCTCTCCGATGACTTGTTGGCGGCCTCGGATGAGGCTCGCCTCGGCCTCTTTGAACCCTTCGGCGGCATGACCACGTCGGCGTCTTCTATCGCCGACCTCTTCCCCTTAGGAGGAGGAACCTCCTCCTCCTCACCCTCCTCGGCGCCGCCGTCTTGAGCGGCGGAATGGTGGGTCTCTTCGGACCGAGTGACCGAAGTCTCTCGGGTCCGAGCACTTGACCTCCCCGTCTGGGACTTCGTCCCTTTGGAGGCCACCACATGTGGCTCCTCGGTCAGAAGCGCCGAGAGCAGGGGAGTTGGGGGCTGCTCCGGCAGTGGGGCTGGGCATCTTACTCCTTTCACCCAGGCCGACCATTTCTGGAAAACGTCATAACACGACAGTTTAAGCAAAGACTTAGCTCCTTGTCACAATGAGCAAACAAAACAAATATTGAAGGGCGAGACTACTTACCGGGGGGGCCTCTTACCCGTGTTCGAGACCGTGGTCCTCCCCCGCAGGAGGAATCTTATCCTTGGCTAGCTTCATGAGCCTGGACCACATGGCTGCCAAGGTGGAGCGGAAGAAAGTGTTAATAGTGTCCATGTCCTCGGGCTTTTGCGCCCACATTGGGATAGCCCGAAATTGGAGAGGGAGTATCCGGCGGTTGAGCATGACGTTGATGACGTCGGCCAGCTCAACCTTCCCCGCCATGGATCACCACAAGATCCTGTCGACCAGGGTCTCTGCCTCTTCTGGATTCCCCCAAGCAACGCCCTTCTCCTTCCAGGACTTGAGTTTCTTGGGTGGCCCGGCCGAGAAGGCCGGGACTTCGGTTTGACCAGGGGCAAGAGGTTCAGTGATATAAAACCACTCCCTCTGCCATTCTTTCACCGTCTCGATGAAGGCACCCTTGAACCAGGTGGCTCCCTGGTTCTTGCTGATCATGGCCCCTCCGCACTCCGCGAGCTCCGAGCCACTTGACTTCAATTTGATCCCGAAGAGCTTCAGCCATAAGCCGAAGTGCGGCTCACAGCGGAGGAAGGCCTCGCAGACCGTTATGAAAGCGGTGAGGTGGAGAACGGAGTTAGGGGCCAGATGGTGAAAATCTAACCCATAATAGTACATTACCCCGTGCACAAAGGGGTGCAGTGGGAACCCCAGGCCTCGGATGAGGTGGGGGACGAAGACCACCCGTTCCCCGGCGTTGGGAGCGGGCACCAGCTGGATGGCCTCTGGAGCGCGGGCAGCGATGGTGGGGGCTAGATACCCCGCGTCGCGCAGCTCGGCGATAGTCGCCGCTGTAACCGTGGAGCCGCCCCAGTGCCCTTTGAGGGTGTCGGCCATGGCTGGTTGAGAAGCTGAGCTCGCGAAAAAGGCGGGCGTGCTAGTTGGATCTGGGCGCTGGAGCTAGACGGCGTAGCAGTAGGGAGGGAATGGGAGCGTGCGTCGTTCTCCCTTTGGTTCTTATAGACCTGTAAAAGGCCAAGAGTCCCCCTGCCGCGCCGATAAATTCGCGTCCGCTATCAAAAATGCCGTTGAAACATATGGGGGGAAACAAAATCTTGATGATATCCCTAAGAAAGCGGGCATGATCTCTGTTTCGAAGGGACGTGCCAGTAAATAAGCTGCCTCGAACCGCTATTTGAGGATGAGGCAGTAACTGCTCGACCCATCATGGGGCGAGTGTCGGTACCAAAACCGGCAGATCTCGGGTAGGGGGTCCGAACTATGAGTCAAGGAGTCGATGGTAACTGGAAACATAGAGACAGCGATTTACCCAGGTTCGGGCCCTCTCAAGGAGGTAATACCCTACGTCCTGCTTGATTGTATTGATGTGATTGTATGAAGGTTACAGAGCTGATCTACCTCGAGATCGACTGGGCTAAACCCTAAGTAATGTTCTCTCTCCTCTACGGACTAAACCTCCTGGTTTATATAGACACCAGGGGGTCCTAGGGTTACATATGGTCGGTTACCATCAGGGATAAACATGCCGATTATGACAATCGTTTCTTGGAGGAGACGCCAAGTTTTCGGAGGTTTCCTTCTATCACACGAGATCGTCCACAATCCGGCCTTCCATCGACATGTAGAGGGCGGCCCACCAGCCCGGCCTATGAGAGATAGGCCGGCAGCCGGAGTACCCCCTAGTCCGGGACACACTCAGTAGCCCCCGAACTAGTCTTCGAAGCCGAAGTATACGCCGAACAGCATTGGCTTCGTGGACCAGTTCACTTTCCTCTGTGGCACCGGTAACAGGCCTGTATTACTCCGAGTTGTATTCTCAAGCATTGCCCGGTCGTATATGCGCCGAGCTGCACCTCGATAACGAAGTATAAAAATAACTTAGCCTCGAAGGTTAGCCGCTTCGGTGTGAACAGTGCCCTCATCTGACAAATTTTACCGAAGGGTCATACCTCGCCACGACTGCGAGTTGGTACATGAAAAACTCGATTCGCGGTTCGAGGCGGTTTTCATTGGCACGTCCCATCGATATGGAGATCGTGTCCTGTTTTCAAGGGATATGATCAATAATCTCCCCACCCCACGCGCGCATAATGGCACGGTTACATGGGGAAATGGCGAGGACTGCGGCGCAGTAAAAGGACCGTGGGTTTTTACAACCCATAAAAGGGGCACAACCATCGTTCCCTTCGTACGCTTTCACTTCTCCCCTTCACTATTACCTTTCCCATCTCCTGAGCTCCAACGCCCAGATCCGCCCTCTCAAAAACCCTTCTTTCCACCCGCCCAATCTAGCAATGGCGGGTTCCGGGTCCAAGGGCAAGTGGGAGGCTTCGAGCGTCACCAACAGCGCCATTTTGGAGTTGAAGAGCGCGGGCTACCTTCCAGCCGACATCGCCCACCGTGCTCCGGA
This sequence comes from Elymus sibiricus, assembly GCA_039707655.1. Taxonomy (NCBI): domain Eukaryota; kingdom Viridiplantae; phylum Streptophyta; class Magnoliopsida; order Poales; family Poaceae; genus Elymus; species Elymus sibiricus. The sequence goes on along the minus strand of CM077674.1, from coordinate 379,314,962 downwards.
GGCGGGTCAGGCCATCCCCACGCCACAGCCGGGCGAGAGAGTGGTATTCGTGCTCCACTTCATCCGGGGCTTGGGTTTCCCCCTTCACCCCTTCGTCAGGGGCCTCATGTTCTTCTACGGGCTCGACTTCCACGACCTCGCGCCGAACTCCTTCCTCCACATCTCGGCGTTTATCATCGTCTGCGAGGCCTTTCTCCGAGTCTGGCCACACTTTGGTCTGTGGTTGAAGATCTTCAACGTCAAGCCGAAGATAGTAGATGGCCAACAGGCGGACTGTGAGGGGGGGGGGGCATGATCAGCAAGCTTCCGCGAGTGGAGTGGCCGGACGGTACTTTCATCGAGACCGTCAAGGTATGGCAAAAGGAGTGGTTTTATATCACAAAGCGGAGGCGCGCAAATTGGGAGGCGATTCCGGCCTTCCGCTCCGAGCCCCCTACAAGGCTGGTCTCATGGACCAAGAAGGGCCTTGACTGGGGGCCGAATAAGGAGGTGGTGCTGCTGCAGAGCCGGATTGCCAGAATGATAGAGAAGGGCGTCGCGCTGGTCAACGTGATCCAGATCATGCTCGGCCGCCGAATTCTCCCTTTCCAGGACAGGGCTTCCCCCATGTGGGCCTATAAGCCCAGAGACCCGGCCATCGTGCGCAGCTTCTTCCGCACCTCCCACGCCCAACTGTGGAGGGCGCTATTCAAGCCGCAGAAGGACTGGCCGACCGAGGAGGAAGACGTCGGACTTGACGCCGCAAATCCCCCATGGGAGGTATGAGCAATTTGGTATGTTTTTATCCGAACTGTTCCCTTTTGACAAGGTACTCAGCTTTGCTACTTTTCATCCGCAGAATTGGCTGAAGAAGGCCCAGCGGATCGACAGTCCGGCGCCGCTGCCAGAGGGACCCAGGACGCCCCTCCCGACGGCCATGTTGGCCGTGGAGCCGTACGAGGTGCCGGAAAGGAAGGAGAAGAAGAACCAACAGGGGGAGGCCAGAGTGGGCCTCCGCTCCCAAAGACCCCCGGGTGCTAAATCCGGGGACACCAATGCTCCCTCCACGCAAGAGGAGGAGAAGGAGCAGGGAGAGGACGATTCCTCCCGAACAGGGAAGAGGGCGGTGTCCGAGGATGCCGAGGAGGAGCCTCCTCAACCCGCTCCCAAAAGACCGTGCAAGGCCAAGGTAGCCTTGTCCGGCGATAGCTCGGCTTCTGCCGAGGACTCTGAGGCCTCCGAAGAGGTTCCTCAGAAAATTCCCAGAGCTAAGCCGCAGGCTCAGAGGTACGCGTTCTAGTAACCGCTTTACCGTCCTTAATCGAACTGGGTTTGATATTGATCACGTTTCCGTTTGTAAATTTATAGCCCACTGCGCGATCTCCCCACCGACCGAGTCTCGGAGGGGGATTCTCCACCGGCGGCGCTAGCGGAGAGCGGGACCGAATCCCGCGCCTCGCCTCCCCCGATTGTCGAGGAGGCCGGGGAGGTCCTATCGAGGAGGACCCCTTCCGTGCCGCACGCGGGGGTAGAGTGCGATACTGTCATGGCCGAGGTGAACACCTCGGTCGCCGAAGACCAGGAGGGGAGGGCCCCTCTGGTGAACGAAGGGAAGGAGCTCGGACGACCCGAGCTCTCTCCGAGGACGACTCCGGAGACGTCTAGGCGTCCAGAGTCCGGTGCTCCGGACTTCGAGAAGGAAGGAGCCGAAGTTCCGCCGCCACCCCCACCTGCCCCAGAGCAGGCGTCGACCGGGTGGCCGGACGAGATGGAGGATGCTCTAACCAGCTCCTCCATCGCCGAAGAGCACCGTGCACTTATGGGCGCGGTGTTGCAAAGTATTCGGTCCGTGGATAACGGACTGAAGGAGGCCTTTAGTGGCCTTCTTACCGGCTTCAAGGTGAGCGAAGTAATGCTTTTCCCTTAGAAGAATTCCTTTGTGTAAATGCATAGCCTCATACATAGTAGCCCCCGAGACTCTGACCGGTTTGTGCAAAGCCGGTCGGAGGATCAAAAGTTGATATCTCGGATACTAACATGCGTAGAAAAATGCGCAGGCCTCATCTTCAGTCGCAGCCGCCAACGCCGAAGAGTTGGCCGAGCTGAATCGGAAGCTGAAGAGCTCCGAGGATGATCTGGGCCTGGTGAACAACAGATTCGACGAGGCGCAAGGTGAGTCCGAACTGTAATGTGGAATACAGCCGTTTGTTTTGTAAGTAGATTTCAAAGTATCCTAACGGATTCTACTTATGCTACGACACCTGCCGCCGCACAGGTGGAAAACCTCAAGGCCACGCTAAAGACAGCTCAGCTGGAAGCAGCGGAGCAAAAGTTGGTGGCAGAGAAAGCGGCCGCCGAACTGGTCGTGGAGCGAACCATGAACCAGAAGCACAAGGCGAGGGTGCTGGAAGTGCAGCAAGAGCTCGGGGATGCCGTCACAAGGTGTGAGGACCTCGAGCAGAAGAACAAAGAGCAGGCCGCCGAGCTGATCTCGTTGGCGGCAGTGGCCACGGAAGCGCGGACAGAGGCGCGTGGTTACCAAGAAGAGATCTGCCAAGTCAGGCTGATAGCTGATGGTAAGCCGTACTTGCTACAAAGTGTCTTTGGAGGTAACAGGGTCGCGTTGCTCACGCGGGTATGGCGTTCCGCAGGCGCTTTTGTGGACCTCCCGAAGAGTGCGGCGGATGCGGCGAGGTTCTTCGCCGGCCAGGAGGGTTGGGCCGAGCAGAGGCTTTTCTGGGCGCAATTTCAAGCGCCCGAACACCCTCCCCTCCTCAATAACTAGATGAAACAGCTGATGGAGCTGCATCGGATGGCGGAGCTGGTGATGAAGGACCTCTGCGTCAAACTATGGCTGTCGGAACCGCTGCCGAGCAGCTACTTCGGTCTGGTGCAGAGGCTGTCCGGCACCCCTTCTCAGGTCGACGCCTGGAAGCGCTCCGCATGCATCGAGGGCGCTCGGATGGCCTTCGGCAAGACAATGGTACATTGGCCGAAGCTAAAGCCCGCCGAGATGGCCACCGGACCGCCGCCGCCAGGGAAGGAGCATAGGCGCCCCGAGCAGTACTTTCCCGCCGTGATGGACGGTGCTCGGGCAGTAGAGGCCCAATGCCCAAAAGATGTAATTTATGAGTAGATGTAGTTTCCTTGTAACCAAGGAGTTGAAACTTTTATGCGAATGCAAATTGTTCGGCTATGAACAAAGATGCCTGATGATGTTAATTTTGACTCCTGTGCGGCCGTTTGTAAGCTGAAAGTTACCAGTCGTCCGCTTCAGCCCCCTTGCAAATATTGCATGGGGTGTTTTCTCATAATACGAAAACCCTTAGCCGACGTCTCGGTGCCCGGAGGCGGTTGTATATGCGGAAAACCAGGCAATCAAACTATGCGGTTTTAGTGCTTTCACTTAGCCAGAGGAGCTTAATGGTGGGGGCCGGTAACGAGCCCCCGGTATTTGTGATATTCGGACGAGCCGCGGTTGACACCATCATTACGTGGTTTCTGTAACAGACAACCCTTCGTATAACACGGACTAACCTCCAACGATTTTAGGCTAACGCCAGTCATCGGATCGCTGACCAGTTCTCGCTTATTGGGACAGTCAGTTTTCGGCTTTCTCCACTGAGGTACTTAACCAGGCGAGCTAGAAGTACAATCGCAGTGGTTCTCCCTTTACCCTCTTAGCCGAACAGTGCAGAACGTAAGAGGGTAAACACAGGAGCCGGGCAACCCAACTATTGACCAAAGACTCAATTCGGAACTGATTCATATAATGCAATATCCGTGACACCGAGCACATGAAATAAAAAGAAGTGCCGGGATAGAGTTTTTTAAGGCGAGATCTAAGTTCAAGCCCCCGGTCTATGAGCCGAATTAAAATGCATGTATCGCGATAGTTTACTTCGGCTAAAAAGGCGGAAAGGAATAAGCAACGTGAATGACTGCACGAGTATACCATAATAAAGTGGCCTTTATTTCCGTTGAATATGTGACGTCCAACCGTACAATCCGGATTGCCGAAGTAACTTTAAGAGATACTTTTGAAGAAATGTATATATTGAGAGGAAAGGTTTACAGAGGGCCTTCATGAGTGGTTTGACGTCCCTACTAGGCCCTGCTGCACATCTGCGCCTTTGCTCTTCAAGAAGCTTGCGTGGAAGCGAAGCTGTCCGCCGTGTATTTGGTGGAGGTAGTAATCTTTGACGGGCGAGCCCTTGAAAGAGGGTTGTGAGAAATCGCCATGGTATATCAGCTGGACGCTGATCAGGCCCTAGATGGTGCCCATTGTTGATGTCGATTTAAAGACATCTGTTGGCCATTGATCGATCGAACCGAGCTCTTGACCTTTGTTTGATATGTCCCCACAACTGCCCATGGAATTTTGAGCGCGAAATTGTGTACTCGAGGTACGTATTTCGCGACTAGGTGGGCCGTGCTGTGGGGCGCGTATCCCTATTTGGGGGGAGCATGGGAGTGCGCCGGGACCGAGGCTGCAGCTCGGGAGCGCTTGCGTGCGTCCAGTGTCTTGGCAGTGGAATGGGCTTGCGACGCCTCTTCGGTGGCTTGGACTTCGGCGGCCAGAGCCGTAGTGTGTTCCTCTGTTCGGAGCGAGCGCTCGGTATTACCGTTGATGGTAATAACGCCCCTTGGTCCTGGCATCTTGAGCTTCAGGTATGCGTAGTGCGGGATGGCATTAAAGCGAGCGAAGGCGGTCCGTCCGAGGAGTGCATGATAACCACTGCGGAAAGGGACAATATCGAAGATCAAGTCCTCGGCGCGGAAGTTATCGGGCGAGCCGAAGACTACTTCCAAAGTCACAGAAGCCGAGCAGCGTGCCTCGACGCCTGGGATTATACCTTTAAAGGTGGTGTTGCTGGGTTTGATCCTTGACGGATCGATCCCCATCTTCCTCACTGTATCTGCGTAAAGCAGGTTAAGACTGCTACCTCCGTCCATCAGGACCCTAGTGAGGTGAAATCCGTCCACGATGGGGTCGAGTACCAGAGCCGCCGTTCCTCCATGGCGTATACTGGTCGGATGATCTCGACAGTCGAAAGTGATCGGGCAAGCCGAGCACGGGTTGAATTTCGGGGCTACCGGCTCCAAGGCGTAGACATCCCGAAGCACGCGTTTCTGCTCCTTCTTTGGTATGTGCATGACATAGATCATGTTCACGGTTTTGACCTTTGGAGGGAACTGTTTCTGGCCTCCATTGTTTGGCCCGCGAGGTTCGTCATCGTCCTCACTGCGGGGGCCCTTGCCCTGTTCTTCGGCTGTGGCTTTGCCGGCCTGCTTAATTACCCAACAGTGACGGTTGGTGTGGTTAGCTGGCTTGTCAGGGGTGCCGTGAATCTGGTAGGGCCTATCCAATATTCTATCCAGCGCAGACGGGCCATCTCGCTTCCCTTTAGAGGGTTTCTTCCGCTGTCCCGATTTCGGGCCGCTGAATCCGGCATTTACGGCTGTGTCATGGGCTTCACAGCCGTTGTTTGAGTGTCGGCGCTTATTGTTCCTATTGCGCCGGGGTTTCCCGTTTCCGTCCCGGGTCTCTGAAGTGCCAGGGTCTTCGGGGTGGTTGCTTCGACGAGCCAACCAACTATCCTCACCCGCGCAAAAGCGGGTCATTAGAGAGGTAAGGGCCGACATTGTTCTCGGCTTGTCCTGGCCGAGCTGGCGGGCAAGCCACTCGTCCCGGATACTGTGCTTGAATGCCGCAATTGCTTCGGCATCTGGGCAGTCAACGATCTGGTTTTTCTTGGTCAAAAACCTGTTCCAGAATTGCCGGGCTGACTCGCCGGGCTGCTGAATAACATGGCTCAGGTCATCGGCGTCCGGTGGCCGAACATAGGTTCCTTGAAAGTTAGCTCGGAATGCATCCTCGAGCTCTTCCCAGCTCCCGATGGAGTTTTCGGGTAGGCTGTTCAGCCAATGCCTTGCCGGTCCCTTGAGTTTCAATGGTAAGTACTTGATAGCATGGAGATCATCTCCTCGAGCCATATGAATGTGGAGAAGAAAATCCTCAATCCACACAGCTGGGTCAGTTGTCCCGTCATAGGATTCTATATTAACGGGTTTAAACCCCTCGGGGAACTGGTGCTGCATCACCTCGTCAGTGAAACACATTGGGTGTGCGCCGCCCCTGGCCCGGGCCACATCGCGCCGAAGATCAGTTGTCATCCGGGCACGGTGCTGCTCCCAAGCTCTGTCATTTTTATCGCGCCAGGCCTGGTATCCGTCCCGTCCAGTGGGTGCGTATCCTGTGGATCCATAGATGGATCTTGACTGAATCGCCCGTGCATTCAGGTCGTGGCGCAGATCGTATTGGTCATCCGGTTGAACCGGGTCTTTGCCTGCTCGGCGGGAGGCCACGAGTGGGTATTCGGTTTCCCTGGCCGCCCTATCCCGTCCTCGAGGGGGCACGGGTGGAAGTTCGGCTTCTCTGGCCGCTCTATCTCGTCCTCGAGGGGGGGGGGGGGGTGGGAGCTTGGTTTCCACAGCTGGCCTATCTCGTCCTCGAGCGGGTCGGTCGGGCTGGTCTGCGTAAGTTCGTCTGGGAGGTACGGGCTCAAAGGCCTCATCCTCGAATTCTGGAAGGAGGCGCCACCGTGGGTAACTCTTATATTGGCCCTGACGTTGATCGTCGAGGCCTTCTTCGGCGGCTAGGACCATCGTCCATCTGTCGTTGAGTGTATCCTGTTCGGCCCTTAGCTGTTGTTGTTTCATCTTCAAGCTTCGGGCAGTGGCAATGAGTTGCCGCTTGAATTTTTCTTGTTCCAGGGGATCCTCTGGGACGATAAAGTCTTCGGGTCCGAGGCTATCTTCCTCTTCGGATGGAGGGAGGTAATTACCGTCCTCGGAATCATCGAGGTCCTCGGGGTCACCCTGGTCCTCGTGCCCTTCAGGGGCGTCAGGTCGTTGCTCGGGCGTGTTATCGCCGAGCTCCCCCAAATTATCTGGAGTCTCGTTATCTCCGGTGTCGTTTGTGTGTGTGTGATTTTCCTTACCCTTCCCCCGCCCTCTGGCTCGCCGTCGTTGGCGTCTGGGCGGGTCTTCGGTGGTGTCGTCGCCGCCCTTCTTGGTTGTGTCACCATCCTTCATGGGGGTGTCAACCATGTAAACGTCATAGGTGGAGGTGGCGGTCCACTTTCCTGTATTTGCAGTGGCAAGGGAGGTATCCGTGTAGGGCGGGACGTCAATGTCCTCGTCCATGTCGTCAGCCTCCTCGGAGGCGTAGTCAAGCATGTCGGTTAAATCTTCGACAGTGGCTACCAAGTGGGTGGTGGGTGGGACGCAAAATTCCCCGCGGCCGGCATCCTGTCCGACCTGCTCCTGGTCCGAGGATGGGCCATCCGCGATATTTATCATCTGGATCCGGTCCAGCATCTCGCTGAAAATCGAGGGGTCCACCGGATCTATGTTCGGGCAGCCATCGGAGCTGAGCTCCGGCACGCTGATAACGGGAGTGTGCTCGGACAAGGGTGACCCTTGGTTTTCCGGCTCCAGGGTCGAATCTGATCTCAAGGTCAGATCCAAACCGAGGTCCGCCCCGAGGACGGGGGCGGGGAAGGGATCCGAAGTCAAGGCCTCGGGGTTGGTGGGTTCCTCGGGTAAGGCCGAGAACCCAGTGAAGACCAGATCGCCTCAAGCATCGGCGACGTACTCAAGGCCGCCGAACCTGATTTCCTGCTCGGGGGCGAAGCTGCCGACCTGGTTGAGGTGACCGGTTGGATCGGCGTGCAACACGATGCTGCCGAACGCGAAGAGCTGGCCAGGGACGAGGATGTCCCCGCTGCGAACTCCGTTGCTGAAGAGAAGAGCTGTCCGAGGACGATGATATCCCCGCTGCAGGTTCCATTGCTGAAGAATTGTCCGGGGACGACGAGCCATCGATCCTTGGCGACCCACGACGGGACTCTCAATGAAAGCACCAATGTCGGTACCAAAACCGGCAGATCTCGGGTAGGGGGTCCGAACTATGAGTCAAGGAGTCGATGGTAACTGGGAACGTAGAGACAGCGATTTACCCAGGTTCGGGCCCTCTCAAGGAGGTAATACCCTACGTCCTGCTTGATTGTATTGATGTGATTGTATGAAGGTTACAGAGCTGATCTACCTCGAGATCGACTGGGCTAAACCCTAAGTAATGTTCTCTCTCCTCTACGGACTAAACCTCCTGGTTTATATAGACACCAGGGGGTCCTAGGGTTACATATGGTTGGTTACCATCAGGGATAAACATGCCGATTATGACAATCGTTTCTTGGAGGAGACGCCAAGTTTTCGGAGGTTTCCTTCTATCACACGAGATCGTCCACAATCCGGCCTTCCATCGACATGTAGAGGGCGGCCCACCAGCCCGGCCTATGAGAGATATGCCGGCAGCCCGAGTACCCCCTAGTCCCGGACACCCTCAGCGAGCCTCTCTGCTAAAGTTGTCAGACAGGGTTGGATTGTTCATACCTGTACGACCAGCCTTCGAGGCTAAGATGCCTACACCCCTCGGGCAGGGTACCAGCTCGGTTGGACCACGGATATCGATGTTCTGTTAAAAGAAAATCCAAAATGTAAAGTGGAACTCGTTTGTCAAGCCAAAGACTTCGGATCCGAAGCAATACCTGTCGACCATCGTCCTCGGCGTAGAAGACTAGTTCGGGGGCTACTGATTGTGTCCTGGATTAGGGGGTGCTAACCGGGCCGACCCGACTCCTCGGTTGGGCCGGTGTGCCCCCGTGCGTGACCAAGATGGACTCCGGAAGCCATACATGGGGGACGTGATCAAGGCTGCCTCTACCAAAGACTTGTAGTACACTTCAAGATTTCTCCAGCCACCTTGCTCTAGGATACCAACCTTGTAACCCTAGATACCCTCCCTGGCGTGTATATAAGCCATAGGGTTTAGCCCGTGATGGGGACAGATACGCAACATTGCTTACCTAGCCATAGGAGTTAGACTCATATTACGATCTCGAGGTAGATAAACTATGTACTCAATACATCTTCATCAATATAACAGAAGCAGGACGTAGGGTTTTACCTCCATTAAGAGGGCCCAAACCTGGGTAAAACATCGTCTCCATTGTCTCTGTTACCATCGATCCCAGATCCGCAGCTCGGGACCCCCTACCCCGAGGTCTGACGGTTTTTACACCGATAGTAAGGCTTCAAATCAAATGGCGATTGTGCAACTGTGGCCAAAGTCCTCATGAAGAAATCATGGACATTGATAGGAATGCCATGAATGATGTTGAACAGCAAGTTCTTCATGATTCCCACAACTTCTTCAGTCTCTGAATTGTGGCTTTTGATAGGACTGAGGGTTTTGGCCAAAATGTGATACATAGTGTGTTGCACAAATAGCAAATCCTTCACTAAGAAGGTAGTCCTTGGAGCTTCTCCTTCAGCCAAAGGCTTCATAAGTACTTGCATCAGGTGGTTTGGCAGCTCAGGTTCTTCATATATTTTTCTGGCTTCATCTGAGGGTAATTCAACTGGAAGGGCTCGAAGTAGTTCATCAGCAGGAGCCTTGTAGTGCGTGTTCTCGCTCATCTAGTCAAGTGCCCAAGAGTGAATGTCATCAACTTCACCAGAAATATGCAATGTGGCATAAAATTGAAGAATGAGCTCTTCGTTCCAGTCACAGACGTCAGTGACGAAACTGTGTAACCCAGCATCATGAAGAACAGCCAAAACTGGCCTAAAGCACGGTAGTGACTCCATATCCACATGAGGAATATGGCGATGTGGGAAGACCTTGTTCTTGTCAAACAGAAGTGACAAATAGTAGTTCATTTGGGTCTTGGTCCAGAATCTCTGATGCCTGATCTTGGGTGTGTCATATGGGGACTCGCCAATGAAGAAATTCTTCTCACCAAAAAGGGTAGCATTATCAAACTTGGTCTTCTGATGCTTTTGCCAACTTTGGGCATTGAGGGCACTGGCTGAGATTTATCTTCTTTGGCCTCACATCAAAAATAGGCCTAGGAGAGCCAGTGGAATCATTGGGATCCGTGATGGCCAGAGACTTGGCAACTTCCTCAGCGGTGGCAAATGGAACAGTGTCAGAATCTGCTGAGGGTGCTGGCTCATCTTGTTGAGGAGGAGGAGGAGGTGCAACTTCTTCAGTGGTCACTGGTTGCACAATTTCTTTAGCTGATGCACTTGGAACTTCTTCAGTAATGGTCTGAAGGGATGGTTGATGACCTTCAGAACCAGTATGTATTTCCTCAGTTATAGCTGGCGACTGAGGCACTTGTGTCAGAGGCGTGGTGACGGGCGAGTTCGGGTGTTTGATATCCTAGAAGTCATCATGGATTTGAGGTGTGGTAGAACCGTCAATGTCCACGACCTCATTAGTAGCTTCATTGCTTCTAGTTGAAGCGACATTTTCTTCAGTCACTTGGATTGGCTGTGGTTTCCGCGATGATATCATGTGTAGAGAAGAATCTTCTTCAGCTTCAATTTCTTCATCCACCTGCTCTGTGGAAGCAGTAGAGTGGGTATCTCTTTCTTCATCAGCAGGTGGGATGACATAATCCACACCGTATGGAACTATCTGAAGTTCTTCAATGTTGCGAGTCGGTGGTGCTGATGAGATTGGTATAGCATCGATTGGCTCTACTAAAGACATTGTGGCTGTCTTCAATTTCTTCACTGTCTCAGTGGTAGGGGGTGCTGTATCTGTTCTCTTCTCAGCTGCCTTTGATTTCTTCACTTTTGATGCAGAAGGAAGTGTGATGAGCTTCAAAGATGAAGACTGTTCAGGCGCTGCAGCTGAGGAACTTGGTTGAGCAATTTCATCAGGCATGACTAATGCAGTCGCCCTGGCATTCTCTTCAGGCGCAACTTCTTCATTTGCCCTGGCTTGTTCTTGCAGAGGAGGTGAAGGCATAGTCTCACTGGCCTGTGGAGCTGGTGGTGGAGCTGAGGAACTTGATGGAGGTGCTTGACCAAGCTTGGCAGCTTCCCTTTTGTTGTGGTCATCAACCACTTGCTTGGTTGCGTTGATGAACCTGTCGCGCACACCACAGCAATGGTTGGCTTGCCATTCATATTCGTCAGACAGCTGTTGGATCTCAGATTGAAGTGCTACAATCTGCTGAGGAGATATGGTAAGCATGTTTTTCTTCAGCTCTCTCTCTTTCTGAAGCTGTTGTTTCTTCACAAGTTTGGCTTGTGTAATCTTGTGCTTCTCCGACAAAATGAATGCAGATAGTACATGACTTAGACCAGGAGGCAAGTCAAGGTCGTCAAGTGGGGTGTTAGGCTTCTTGCACCATATTTCAATGAAGTCCAGAATCTTCTTAGGATCAAGAAGAAATGGAACTGAGGTATTCTTAGCATGTGCAGCCTCTTCCATCCTTCTCTGGACGTACTCTGCAAGCTCATCTTCGTCAGCCATGTCATTTTCATCAACCTGAGGCAATATAGCCTTGCTTCTAGGGCTGGGCCTTGTTCCACAGCCTGCAGTAGATTTCTTCTTCAGCTTGGGCGTGTTTGACGAAATATGCCCACTAGCTAAGGCACTTGATGCTTCAATGTTAGCTATTTGAAAACCTTCAGTGCGCTGGCAGGATGCGAGCACGACTGGCGTTGAAGCTCTTGCAGCAGCCACTGAAGAACTGACAGCTAGCGGAGGCACTGATGAACTTGGAGCAGAAGGTGCCTTAGGAGCTGATGCCTTTGAAGATGACGGCTTTGGCTCTGAGGGCTTTGCGGCTGAAGATTTTGTTCGTGAGGGCACATCAGCCGAAGGTTTTGGCTTTTGAGCTGGCTTCTTCTTCATTGCCTTCTTGGGCAAACTGCCACTTGAACCAGCACCAGCATCTGTTGATGCCTTTGTGGCCCTGTTGAATTCTTCAACGGCCTTCTGAGCCTACTTCTGTAACTTAGCTTGATGCTTAGCCCATTCTTTGGGGAATTCTTCACCCCTTCTGACGCTTGAGGGATCAACAGTTTGACCAGGAGCTAGCTGAGGCCTCTTGCATGGAGGTTTGACAGCGAGATCCTTCATGTACTTGGGAGTGATGTATCTGTAGTCTCTCCACTCATATGTCCAGTACCTCTTGATCTTTTGCATACATTTTTTTCTTTGCTTGTCAGTCTCTTTCCCATGAATTTCTTCATCAGGTGTGCAGTATCCTGCATACAAATCATCAGGGATTTCGAAAGCAGTATGTTCCTCTTTTCGTTTGCCTCCCTTCTGAGGCTTTTTACCATCAGCCATTTTCTTCAACTGAGTGATTTGAACTTTTGAAGTTTCTGAAGATGTCTGAAGATTTTCCTCAAGCAATGCTGCAAATGAATTAAGTTGATGAGAACCAAGAGATTCGTCGACAGACATGTGTACCTGTGAACATAGTATAGTTGCGAGGAAATTGGGAAGAGTCACATGCGTTCTCAGATGTTTTTCAAAATAATTCCAGTTGAGGAAATTGACCCTTATAGTATTGAAGAAATTCACTAAGTGTTCTTGACTTAGGTCCAGAGTTGTACAGATTGAAGAAATTTGCACAATTGAGGAATCTAATTGTTAAGCATGACTTAGATGAAATAACCAAGACTGGCCAGAAGGAAGTGCTGAAGAATTGGAAAGAAGTGGTAAAAACAGCACTTGAAGAATTTTAGGTAGTAAAAAGATCAAATTTGGGAAGTAAAATGAAATTTTAATTACCCCAAGGATGAACTCGATGAACTGGACGATGAGTTGAAGGAAATCGTCAGCTCAGATCTTTTGTGCCCCAACTTGGCGATGAAAGACAGCTACGGCGGTGGCGGAGGTGAAGAAATCCGCGGCCGGCGCGAGTACGATGGCGAAGAAGTCAAGGCAGTGAAGCTTTTCTTCTCCGGCGGCGATGAATTCTAGCGGCGGCGCTAGGGTTCGGGAGTGAGAGTGACAGGGGCGCGAGAAGTGAAGTGAGTTAAGGTTGACGGGGTCAAGCCTTTATATAGGCGTAGTGAAAACCGAGCGGTCTGAAGATTTTGGACGGATAAGCCCCTGACGATTCGCATTTCAGCGACACGCGTCACACATGCATTTTGAGTGCGCTTATCCATGCGTCGGATGTGTGGGGTTAAGTTACTGTGGCAACCGCCAAAAATTTGATTTGAAGATTTTAAAGTGTGTTCGCAATTTCTTCAGCTGTCAAGGACACAGTGAAGATTTTGAACAGTGTCAATTAGAACGCACATGAAGAGATTATGAATGGAGTGGTTTGAGATTAGCATAGAGGGGAGCGGGTCCGGTCACATTCACATAGACGACAAAACACTCTGAAGAATTAGCAATATGTGAATGCTGTAGAGGACATTGAAAACTCAAATATATATATAGGTAGGAAGAATTAGCTCAAACAATGAAGAACAACCTCAAATGACGAATTTGAGAAAGTTTGACGAAATAGCAAATGATGAAAAACTCAAATTTAAGATCATCAAAGAGAGGGTGGCGGTGTTACCCACCATATAAGAATTATGATGATTTCAAACACCACGTACAATTGTCGTAGGGTTCTGAGAATCAAATTCTTCATTAATTTCTTCACACATAGAGGGTTAGTCTTCATTGATTGAAGAAAAACGTTACTTCGTGTGTTGCGCATCAAAGTCATCAATAATGCATAAGCGTTAGGATGTGTGTCCTTTTCAAAGGACATTCAAAGATTCTAGGATGTTTAGCTCACACTGCAACATGCAAAACCTTCTCTCATCCAAGGGGTTTGTAAAGATATCTGCAAGCTGGTCTTCAGTCTTCATGTGGTTGTTGACGACGTCTCCCTTCAGCACATGATCACGAAGAAAATGGCGAGGAATCTGAATGTGCTTCATCCTTGAGTGTTGCACAGGGTTGTGGGCGATCTTGATGGCACTCTCATTATCGCAGTAGAGTGGCACTTTCTTCACGTTGACGCCATAATCCTTGAGGGTTTGCTTCATCCATAGTAGCTGTGAGCAGCAGGCGTCAGCGGCAATGTACTCAGCCTTAGCTGTGGAAAGTGAGACACTGTTCTGCTTCTTCGAGGACTAACAGACAAGTGATCGTCTGAGGAAATGGCATGTGCCTGATGTAGACTTCCGATCCACATGATCTCCAGCATAGTCAGAATCAGAAAATCCAGCAAGATCAAGAGATGAGCCCTTGGGATACCACAATCCAAGCGTTGGTGTGTGAGCTAAATATCGAAGAATTCGTTTCATAGCCTGATGGTGTGATTCCTTCGGTGATGCTTGAAAGCGGACACACATGCAAACGCTAAGCATAATATCTGGCCTAGATGCACATAGGTAAAGCATCGAACCAATGATGGAGCGATATACCTTCTGATCGAAATCTTTACCATTTTCGTCAGTGCAGAGTTGACCATTTGTTGGCATTGGAATCTTGAGGCCTTTGCAATCTTGCATGCCGAATTTCTTCAGGCAATCCTTGAGATATTTCTCCTGAGAAATGAAGATGCCATTGGGTTGTTGACGAATTTGAAGCCCGAGGAAGAATTTCAACTCCCCCATCATAGACATCTGATATTCTTCACGCATCATATATGCAAATTCGTCACTGTATCGCTTGTTAGTGCAACCAAAGATAACATCATCAACACATATTTGGCATATGAACAGTTCACCATCATAAGATTTTGTGAAAAGAGTAGGGTCAAGTGAACCGGGTTTGAAACCCTTTTTGTTCAGGAACTCCTTCAGTGTATCATACCAAGCCCTCAGGGCTTGCTTGAGGCCATAGAGAGCCTTGTTGAGTCTGAAGACTTTATCAGGATGCTTTGGGTCCTCAAAACCTGGTGGTTGAGCAACATATAGTTCTTCCTCAAGCTTACCATTGAGGAATGCACTTTGCACATCCAATTGATATAAGATAATATTGTGATGGTTAGCATATGCAAGCAGTATACGAATAACTTCAAGCCTAGCAATAGGTGCAAATGTTTCATCAAAATCAATACCCTCAACCTGTGTGTAGCCTTGAGCTACAAGAAGGGCCTTATTCCTCACAACTTGGCCATTTTCGTCTTGTTTGTTGCGTTAGATCCACTTGGTGCCGATGACATTGTGCTTGCGTGGATCGGGATGCTTGACAAGCTCCCACACGTTGTTGAGCTCGAATTGACGCAATTCGTCTTGCATGGCTTAAATCCATTCAGGTTCCAGAAATGCTTCATCAACTTTGGTGGGCTCTGAAATAGAGACAAATGCGTAATGCCCACAAAAGTTAGCCAAATGTGAAGCTCTTGAGCGAGTGAGGGGACCAGGTGCATTGATGTTGTCGAGGATTTTCTCAATCTGCACTTCATTCGCCACTCGTGGATGTGCTGGACAAGGGCCTTGCTATTGTTGTGCAGAGTCCTCAGCATCATTTTCTTCAGGATCAGCAGTTTCTTCACGACGAGGAATAACTACTTCTTCATCAGCTATTTCTTCACTGGGCACAATTTCATCGGTGCCCATAAGCTTGATAGATTCCTCAAGAGGCATTTCATCTAGCATAGGAGGCAGGTGCTCTCTTTGCGAGCCGTTAGTTTCATCGAACCGCACATCTACAGTTTCAACAACCTTGTTGTGATAGGTGTTGAAGACTCTGTAGGTGTGAGAGTCCTTTCCGTAACCAAGCATAAAACCCTCATGTGCTTTCGGTGCAAATTTAGAACTGTGATGAGGATCTCTAATCCAGCATTTAGCACCGAAGACTTTGAAATAACTCACATTGGGTTTCTTGTCAGTGAGGAGCTCATAAGAGGTCTTCTTGAGGAATTTGTGAAGATATACCCGGTTGATGATGTGACATGCAGTATCAATTGCTTCAGGCCACCATCGATGAGGTGTCTTGAATTCATCAAGCATTGTGCGAGCCATCTTGATGAGTGTCCTGTTCTTGCGCTCCATGAATCCATTCTACTGAGGCGTGTAGGGAGCAGAGAGCTCATGAGTGATACCAAGTTCATCAAGATAGTCATCAAGGCATGTTTTCTTGAACTCGGTGCCATTGTCGCTCCTGATGTGCTTGATCTTGAGACCATAATTCGTCATGGCGCGATTGGAGACTTGTCTGAAGACATCCTGAACTTCAGTCTTGAAGGAAATGATGTGCACCCAGGTGTAACGAGAGTAGTCGTCAACTATGACGAATCCGCAGAGAGATGCTGCATTGGTTAGTGTGGCATAATGGGTAGGACCAAATAGATCCATATGAAGTAATTCAAAGGGACGAGTAGTGGTCATGATTGTCTTAGCCGCATGCTTGGATCTGGTCATCTTTCCAGAATCACAAGCACCACACAGATGATCTTTGACGAATTTGACGCCCTCGACGCCAATGATGTGCTTCTTCTTGACGAGTGTGCTCAAATTCCTCATGTCAGCATGTCCAAGGCGTCGATGCCATAGCCAGCACTCTGAAGCTTTTGCCAGTAGACACATGGCAGGCTGAGGACCTATATAGAAATCTACAATGTACAAATCACCTTTCCTAAAGCCTTCGAAGACTTTGGATTTGTCAGAGTCCAACAGCACAATGCATCTATATTTGCCAAAGATGACAATCATATCAAGGTCACAAAGCATTGAGACAAACATGAGGTTGTATCCAAGGGATTCGACAAGCATCACCTTTTCCATGTGTCATCTTTTGAGATAGCAACCTTACCTAGACCCAATACCTTGCTTTTTTCCTTTGTCGGCGTATGTGATATGCTTCAGATGAGACGGGGTGAGGGGAGCTTCAGTGAGTAAATTCCTATCACCGGACATGTGATTCATGCAACCACTGTCCAGGACCCATTCAGTGGCAATAGGTGTATCATCCTGTAGAAGCATTAGTCCGACTTACAAATTCATATACTTCAAAGTGAAGAATATGATTATCAATTTCATTAGTCAATTTCATCAATGAATAATAACTAGCAGCATAAGGGATGTGTGAAATGAAGGATTCATTTCATCATGATTAGCCTGCATCGCAATAGGCATTTGGTCAGGTCTTCAGCAAATTCATCAAACATTTTAGTTGTTTGAAGACCTGACCCTGCAGAAGAGATTAGTTCTTCTTCTTAACCACCACATCTGAATGGGTGGCTGAGAAGCAATGTATCGAAGTGCATTAATGGAGAACTGAGGCATTGAAAGTATGCATTTTTCTTCACAAGAGGGTTATAGTAATTGAATGAATAAGCAGAGAAATTCTTTGATGTTTTAAGGACATAGTGGTTAGAAGAATAAAGCTCATATTCATCAGATCGCTGTTTGTTTCCCTGCGAAATAGAGATATTAGCACGACCATAAGTGGGTCTGCGTCCATTTGACGACTTTGATCCCTATGAAGAATTCGGCCTGGGAAGTTTCTTCTTCATTGGTGGTGTCATGATGACATTCACTTGAAGATTTTCCAGAAGGCTTTTTGAAACCCAGATTTTCTTCACAGGTGGACCGTTCTTGCAGTTAGTACCAACAAATCTGGCAAATACTTCACCATTCTGATTTTTGAACAGTTTGTAGTTGGAGTCAAATGACTCATCTGAGGAATATGAAGTATCACAAGAATAACTAGATAAAGTAGATGGATCTATTGGAGGTCCCTTTGCAGCAACCCAGGTGGTTTTGGGATACTGCTCAGGCTTCCAATAAGAACCATCAGCATTAAGCTTTCTCTCAAAAGCAATACCCTCTTTCCTAGGGTTCCTGTTCAGAATCTGTTTTTTGAGCACATCACAAAGGGTTTGATGCCCTTTGAGGCTTTTGTACATGCCTGTAACATACAATTCCTTCAATCCTGCATTTTCGTCAGTATCACTGGTGGTATCCTCAGATGAGGGGTTAGTGGCCACAGAAGCAGTTAAAGCAATTGAAAGTACTGAAGCATTTGAACATTTAGCAAAAGAATTTGCATTTTCACGTTCAAGGCATTTTAAGCATGGTGCAACAAATTCTTCCTGAGCGGTACTGATCTATTGAGCGAGGAGCGAATCATTTTCCTTTTGAAGATCATCATGAGACGCTCTCAGCTTCTCGAGATCTTGCTTCCTTTGAAGATATTCATAGGACAACTTCTCATGTTCGGCTGAGAGGGCCACATGACGACTTTAAAGTTCGTCATATTTTGACTGAAGACGTTTGAGATTGTCAGTCAAGGTCTGAGAGCATTCCATTTCATCGTTTAACTGATCATCACTTTTGTCTAGCAGATTTTGAATTCTTTCCATGGCATCTTGTTGCCGAGTAGCAATGTTTGCAAGCTTAGAATAACTGGGTGTCATGTTTTCATCAGATTCACCTTCACTAGAAGAGATGAAGGTCTTTGTAGTACCTTGGTGCCTCTTGCCATGAGATAGACAGCTGACGAGGTTGAGACAGGATCTGGTTCCCAAGATTTGAGGGAATTCCTGAATTCCAGGAGCCAGGGATCGTCACGTCTGTACGCCCCTTCATAGACATCAAAGATCCTGTCCCAGATGAGCTTCGCATTGCTTAGATGATAGATGCGAGTGAACTCATCCTTGGTCAGTCGAGAATAGATGAAGTATTTCGCCCGAGCATCGAGTTGAGTGTACTTGTGAATTTCATCAGCATTCGCCATCTTGCAGAGGTCGGTTGATAACTCACAAGTATAGGGGATCGCAACAGTTTTTGCTGGTAGTATTTCACCCAGATTTATTGATTCGACACAAGGGGAGCCAAAGAATATTTGCGAGTATTAGCAGTTGAGTTGTCAATTCAACCACACCTGGAGAAATAAATATCTGCAGCAAAGAGTTTAGTAGCACAATAGTATGATAGTTTCAATAGCAGTAGTAACAGTAACAATAGTAGCAAGGGCAATAACAGAAGCAACTTTGTAGTGATTGTAATAGCAGCAGCAACGAAAGTAACTTAGCAAAGATCAATATGTGAAAAGCGTAGGCATTGGATCGGTGATGGATAATTATGTTGGATGACATTCATCATGTGACAGTTACAACCTAGGGCGATACACAATAGTTCCAATTCATCAATGTAATGTAGGCATGTATTCCGTATATAGTCATACATGCTTATAGTAAGAACTTGCATGACATCTTTTGTCCTACCCTCCCATGGTAGCGGGGTCCATAAGGAAATCTAAGGGATATTAAGGCCTCCTTTTAATAGACAACCGGAACAAAGCATTAACACATAGTGAATACATGAACTCAAATATAATAGGTGCATATAACCGGAAAGAATCCCAATTACTGTCACCTTGGGGTATGCGGATCATAACACATAATAGGTGCATATAACTTTGCAAGATAGGATCAAGAACTCAAATATATTCATGAAAACATAAAGGTTCAGATCTGAAATCATGGCACTCGGGCCCTAGTGACAAGCATTAAGCATAGCAAAGTCATAGCAACATCAATCTCAGAACATAGTGGATACTAGGGATCAAAGCCCTAAAAAATTGACTCGATTACATGGTAAATCTCATCCAACCCATCACCGTCTAGCAAGCCTATGAAGAAATTGCTCACACACGGTGGTGAGCATCATGAAATTGGTGATGGAGGATGGTTGATGATGATGACGGCGTCGAATCCCCCTCTTCGGAGCCCCGAACGGACTCCAGATCAGCCCTCCCGATGAAGAACAGGAGGTGGCGGCGGCTCCGTATCATAAAACGCGATGTTTCTTTTTTGCTGATTTTTTCTGGACGAATAGGTACTTATAGCGTTGGAATTAGGGTAAACGGAGCTGCCAGGGCCCCACAAGCCTGGGGGCACGCCCTGGGGGGGTGGGCGCCCCCCCTGAGCTTGTGGCTCCTGGGTGGCCCCCCTCCAGTAGATCTTTTCGCCACTATTTTTTATATATTCTGAAATAATTCTCCGTAAATTTTTAGGTCCATCCGAGAACTTTTATTCCTGCACAAAAATAACACCATTGCAATTCTGCTGAAAACAACGTCAGTCCGGGTTAGTTCCATTCAAATCATGCAAATTAGAGTCCAAAACCAGAGCAAAAGTGTTTGGAAAAGTAGATACGTTTGGGACGTATCAATTCCCCCAAGCTTAACTCATTGCTTGTCCTCAAGCAATTCAGTTGATAAACTGAAAGTGACAAAGAAAAACTTTTACAAACTCTTTTGTTCTTGTTGTCTGTATATATACTTAACTAGCATCCAAGTTTTCAGCAAAGATTATAAACTAACCATATGAATGATAACACTTAGGTCTCACATTTACTCATATCAATAACATAACCAACTAGCAAGCAATAGTAAGATATCTCGGATGCCAACACTTTGTCAAGACAATCATGATATAATATGATAACATGGTATCTCGCTAGCCCTTTCTGAGACCGCAAAACATAAATGCAGAGCTCCTCTGAGATTCAAGCAACGACTAAACATTGTAATTCAGGGTAGAGGATATCCAGTCATGGTCACACCCAACATTAACTATACTCAATGCATAAAAATGACAATAGTGCTCTCCAACTGGTGCTTAAATGAGAGGGTGATGACTCAACAATAAAAATAAAATAACATGAAAGTAAATGGATAGGCCCCTTCGCAGAGGGAAGCATGGATTTGCAGCGGTGCCAGAGCTCGAAGCTTAAATCAGAGATTAAAATAATTTTGGAAGGTATGCTTTTCCGGTCAACGTTACGACCGAAAGTTTTCAATATCTTCCATGCTAAACACATTATAGGCGGTTCCCAAGAGGAAAGGTAAAGTTTACTCCCCCTCCACCATACCAACACAAGCCATGGTTAGCCGAATCCTCGGGTGCCCTCCATACCAACAACTTTTCGGGGGAGTTTGTTTGCATTATATAATTTCGATTTGAGCATAGGACTGGGCATCCCGATTACCAGCCTCTCTCGTGCAATGACAAGTGAATAAACACTCATCTCGAGAATAACCCGCTTATCATGGAAGATACTGACCGCCCCCTGTCGCTCCATGAGCGGTACGGGCACACAAAACAAATGTTCGTTTGAATGTTTAGAGGTGGCACATGCAAATTTACTTGGAACGTCAGAGTAATACCGCATATAGGTAGATATAGTGGACTCATCTGGAACAACTTTGGTTTAAGGGTTTGGATGCACAAGCAATATTCCCGCTTAGTACAGGCGAAGGCTAGCAAATAGATTGAGAAGCGACCAGCTAGAGAGCGAAAACGGTCATAGACATGCATTGCGTATAATTAACATTGAACACGAGCATGAGTAGGATATCAACACCCTGAACATAAAGATCACGGAGGCTATGTTGGTTTTGATTGAACTACATGTGTGAACATGTGCCAAGTCAAGCCACTCGAATTACTCAGAGGAGGATACCATGCTAACATACTACATCACAACCATTTTAAATGCATGTTGACACTCAAGATAAATCATTATCCACTCCTAGCTATTTAAGCATGGCATGAGCAACTATAATCTCTAATTGTCATCACAAAGATGGTTACTCATAATAATGCTGAATCATGAATACTGAGTGTCGTGGGTACGACCATCTATGGGGCCATCTAGCCCCTTTGTGGTTCGGCTAGGGAGATTGACGAGCACAAAGAGTAGAATCAGCAGAGGAACGCAAGGGATTTACACAGGTTCGGGCCGTTGTGAAGCGTAAAACCCTACTCCTGCTTTGTGTATTAGGGGTGCGTAAGCACAAGTACAAGGAGCGCTTCTCCCGGCAAGGTGCGAGGAGAGCAGCTACGCATGCAAGTCATGCAGGAATGATCTAAAAAGCGAACCCTTGTAACCGTTGCCCTGGTCCTCCTTTTATAGGTCAAGGGGTTACCACAATGGCAAAACAGTCATTACATATTGATTAGATAGCAAACAGTGCTATCATACCTAACTCTGCCAGTTTAGGACAAAAGCATTAAATGCTCCGTTAGGTGTCATGTGGAGAGGCAGCCCCGGCAAGGTTTCTGCACCGCTCGCCCAGCTACCTCGTATTATTTTGACACGCCTTCAGGATGGGTGTCATTAAAGGCAAATCTTCTCCCTACATGCTGACACGTTCCCGACAAATCTCACCAACCAGCCTGCGCGGTCGACACCTCACCGATTAGCGACTAGCTGCCCGGTGAGGTGGAGCGTTGACGAGCTGGCGAAAGCTTGCCGGCACGAAGCTTGCCGGGTCTTCACCTTGCCGGCAAGAAATGTCTTCATCTTCAATACTAGTGGAGTGCTCGTTGATGCTTCGTCTTGGACTTCTCTCCAGTAGCCTCTACAACTGGGTCTTGAATCTTGGTCTTGGTGGTTTCCGGCAAGTCTTGGTCGGCAGGGAGGCTGCCACTGTCTGTGCATAAGTTAGGGTATAAAATACCCATGTTTTATACACCGACAGGAGCCCCCAGGCCTGGGCCATACGCGCGTCCGAAGCGTCGTTGGGCTAGGCCCAAACAATGCACATACACGCGGTGGAAAAACTGCCGCTGTAATTTTTAGTCATGATGGCTTTCCATCGTCTGAGATCTTCCTTGCTTCTTCATTAATCTGGACTTGAGTGCGCTCTTGGTCATCTTCCGGTAAACCTTGCCGTCGGAGTAAGCAGTTGTCGCCCGTGCACAAACCAGGGGTACGCTCACATGCGGGGTGCCGTGGGGCCTGGCCTGAATGGGTGCACGGTCACGCGTGGCAAGGAATAACTGCCATATCTGTCTTTACTTCTCCTTTTTCTGCGCCCTTCCATCACGCCCATTTGCATGCATGCAAGGCGATGGATTGGCGAAGAAGGGCGGTCGTGAGTGATGCACCTGGTCAGGGCGCAGGGTGCGGGATAGGCGAGATTGGACGGCCGCTGGAGTAGTGCGCCCACCAGGAGCGCAGGGCATGGGATTGGCGAAGCTGGGCGGTCGCCTTAAAGCAGTGAAGCGCCAGCCCTCGCGCTCTCCCTATAAAGGGGGGCTGCGGGGTGCGATGTTCATCCACCTCTTCTCATCCCAATGTCCCTGACGCCGTTGTCTTCTTCTCCCCCCCGCATCCGCTACCGCAATGGCGAGGGGAAAAGGCCGAGCTCCTGCGTCCGCCGTCGCCACGAGGACTTCTTCTCGGCACCACGCCCACACCTCGGGCATGGATGCGGAAGCTGGTTCCAGCGCCCGTGGAAGGGCTGCGGGTCGCGGTCGTGGACGCGGAGCTCGTGGTTGGGGCGGCCGCGGCGGAGCACTCATCGCTTCATCTTCGGCCCTTCCTCCCCCGGCAAAAGGCCACACGGAGGACACGACGTAGGAGTTCATCGTGGAACTGCGCGATAGGCCACGGAGCTGGCTGCGGCTTCCTCCCTTTTGCTAGGGAGATGGAAGGCCGCCATCTGCGCGGCTTGTGGCTGCGTGTGGATGGCTGCTGCAACGGCCCAGTCTGGGTGACCGTTGAGACCTCCAACAATGGCATCATGTACCTCACGCGCGGGTGGAAATCCTTTGTCCGTGCTCGTTGCTTAGGGTAAGGGCACCTCCTTCACTTCAGGTTGGATGGACCAGACGCACTCGTCGTGAAGTTCTTCGGGGTCTCGGGCGCTCGCCTGGAATGCTATGCAGAAAGCTCGAGCGACAGTGACACCGCTTCCTCTAGCGAGGCTAAGGATGACGATGATGATGGCGATGACGACGACTCTCCAGGCATGAAGATCGAGGATGATGGCTCCAACTCCGGCTGATTGCCAGCAGCACCATCATCTGGTCTCCCGGGAACGAGTCGGTCTTCGCCTAGGCGCCCCTTTTGCCCCCTTGCGCTCAATGTAAACCCTGCAGGGGAGGGCCAATAAATTGTAATCGAGCACCCTTTTCAACGAATATCTATTGTTTGCCGGGCTCAAATGAATGCGCGCTGTTTCCCTTGTCTTGCTTCGTCTTTGTATGATTGTGTTCCCTACGCTGTTGGGAAACTTGCCGGTGCGCACACTTGCCGCGAGCGCTTCGAGGAGCAGGTCCTTAGCAGCCTGCTAGAAGTGCCGCTGCCGGCAAGGCAACTTGCCGGGCCAGAACGCAGCTGCTAAACTTGCCGAGCGGACTCGAGGCAGACTAGAGCATGGACTGATCGCGACAAGGTTCCTTCGCGTGCAGGTTTTTCATACAAACACATAATCGTTCAAGGGAAATTACAAATATAACAAGGAAAATTTTTCAAAGTTTTTCAACTTAGCTTTTCCTTGCACTGTTTTCCTTGCCGTACGAAATGATCACTTGAACGTCATTAAAATGGTACCCCATCATCACTCCCCTCGGGAAACTTGCATGCGAGGGATCCTTCTGTCCTTTAAGAAAAAGAAAGAATAGAAAATAGTGGTTTGGGAACCTTGACGGTTCATCAGCCATCTCATACAAACTAAAGCATAATCACAATATTACATGCATACATAAAGGAAAAATGTACGATAAGTTGTGAAACACTTAGCTTTATTATGCACAGGATCTGCGCCTGGCTTTGTACAAAGGGTTACAAGTCTTGCCGACAAAGCTTGTACAAGAGGGGTTGCCAGGAGACCCGGCAATCCGCGCCTTATGGGTAGAACTTGCGAAGATGCTCAATATTCCATGAGTTTTGCACCGGGATGCCATCTTCGGTCTCCAGACGGACTGCGCCAGGTCTGGTGACTCGTACTACCCGATAAGGGCCTTCCCACTTCGGCGTCAACTTGTTTGATCTCTTGGCGGACTGAACGCGCCGAAGAACAAGGTCGCCTTCCTCAAGGCTTCGGGCGTGCACTTTGCGGCTATGATAGCGGCGCAAGGCTTGCTGGTAGCGTGCAGCTCGCACAGCCGCCCAAAGACGATCCTCCTCAAGGAGCGTTGCGTCATCCTACTGCAACTGCTCTTGCTCAGCTTCATCATAAGCGAGCACTCGAGGTGACCCGTATATGAGTTCCGTGGGGAGCACCGCTTCTGCACCATAGACTAGGGAGAAGGGTGTTTGGCCGGTAGCTCAATTTGGTGTCATCCTGAGTGACCAAAAAACTGCCGGCAACTCATCCATCCAACGTCTTCCAAATTTGCGCAGCCTGTCAAAGGTTCTTGTCTTGAGGCCTCGCAGCACTTCAGCGTTCATCCTTTCCGCTTGGCCGTTGCTTCTCGGGTGAGCAACAGATGCAAAACAGATTTTGTCGCCAAGGTCCTGGACGTACTGCATGAAGGTGCGGCTCGTGAACTGCGTGCCATTGTTGGTGATGATTCTGTTAGGAACTCCGAAACGGCAAACTAATCCTTTAAAGAACTTGACGGCCGATTGCGCTGTCACCTTCCTCACTGGCTCCACTTCAGGCCACTTTGTGAACTTGTCGATTGCAACATACAAGAACTCAAAGCCCCCGGTAGCACGAGGGAAGGGGCCCAAGATATTGAGCCCCCAGACCGAAAAGGGCCAGGAGAGAGGGATCATTTGAAGAGATTGAGCTGGTTGATGTATGTTTTTTGAATGGAACTGGCATGCTTCACACTTGGTTACTAGCTCAGTTGCATCTTGGAGGGCAGTGGGCCAATAGAAGCCTTGCCGGAAAGCTTTGCCGGCAAGCGCCCTTGATCCTATGTGAGAGCCACATATGCCTCCATGTATCTCTGCCAACAGCTTCAGTCCATCTTCCCGGCAAATACACTTTAATTTCACACCGTTTGGACTCTTTCTGTATAGTGTGTTATCCACAAACTGATACATACTTGACTAACGGGCTACTTTCTCAGCTTCTTCTTGCTCATCGGGAAGTTCTCCTGTTTGAAGGAAATAGACTATCTGCTGTGCCCATGCCGGAGCCTACTGTTGGGGAACGTTGCATGGGAAACAAAAATTTTCCTACGCACACATAAGATCTATCCATGGTGATGAGCATCTACAAGAGGGAGAGTGAATCTACATACCCTTGTAGATCGCTAAGCGGAAGCGTTAATAAACGCGGTTGATGTAGTCGAACGTCTTCGCGATCCAAATCGCCGAGCGTCCCGCGATCCAATCACGATCCTTCCGATCTAGTGCCGAACGGACGGCACCTCCGCGTTCAACACACGTACGGCTTGATGACGCCTTCACCTCCTCGATCCAGCGAGCGATGGTGAAGTAGTGGTTGAGTTCCAGCAGCACGACGGCGTGGTGATGGTGGTGAGGAACAATCTCTGCAGGGCTTCGCCAAGCGCTACGGAGATTATGACGGAGGAACTAGAGGGCTAGGGTTGCCGGCACACGGCTTGGGAAATCCTGATGTATCCCGTGTGCTAGCCCTGCCCCTCTATTTATATGTTGAGCCTTGGGGTCTAAACTTGGAGTAAAAGCCTCCTCCAGGTCGGTTTGGCCCGCAAGGAAAGAGTCCAACTCGGATCCCTGCCGAACCGTGCACAGCCGCGCACAAGCGGTAGTACCGCTTCACACAAGCGGTAGTACCGCTTGGGCGGTAGTACCGCTTCACACAAGCGGTAGTACCGCTCCGGCGGTAGTACCGCTTCACCAAGCGGTAGTACCGCTTACGCGGCAGCAAAACTACTTTTTGCACTTTCCAATACCTCGTGGGCTTTATCCCTTTGGCCCATATAAAGTGTTGCTGCACCCGAACACTTCGGTAAACATCCGGAACCCATTCCGGTGAACTCTGGAACTCTTCCGGAGATCGAAACACTATTATCACATATATCAATCTTTACCTCCGGACTCTTCCGGAGATCCTCGTCATGTCCGGGATCTTATCCGAGACTTCCGAACAACTTTCGGTCACCAACATAATAACTCAATTATACTAATCGTCACCAAACGTTAAGTGTGTAGACCCTGCGGGTTCGAGAACTATGTAGACATGACCGAGACACCTCTACGGCCAATAACCAATAGCGGGACCTGGATGCCCATATTGGCTCCTACATATTCTACGAAGATCTTTATCGGTCGAACCTCTATGTCAAGGATTCAGTTAATCCCGTATGCTGTTCCCTTTGTTCTTCGGTATGTTACTTGCCCGAGATTCGATCGTCGGTATCACTATACCTAGTTCAATCTCGTTACCGGCAAGTCTCTTTACTCGTTCCGTAATACAAGATCTCGTGGCTAACACTTTAGTCACATTGCTTGCAAGGCTCATTGTGATGTTGTATTACCGAGTGGGCCCTGAGATACCTCTCCGTCATACGGAGTAACAAATCCCAGTCTTGATCCATGCCAACCCAACAGACACCCTCGGAGATACCTGTAGAGCACCTTTATAGTCACCCAGTTACGTTGCGACGTTTGATACACACAAGGTATTCCTCCGGTGTCAGTGAGTTGCATGATCTCATGGTCAAAGGAACAGATACTTGACATGCAGAAAACAATAGCAATAAACTGACACGATCAAATGCTACGTTTACAGTTTGGGTCTTGTCCATCACATCATTCTCCTAATGATGTGATCCCGTTATCAAATGACATCTCATGTCAATGGCTAGGAAACCTTAACCATCTTTGATCAACGAGCTAGTCAACTAGAGGCTTACTAGGGACACAGTGTTGTCTATGTACCCACACATGTATTTGAGTTTCCAATCAATACAATTATAGCATGGATAATAAACGATTATCATGAACAAGGAAATATAATAATAACCAATTTATTATTGCCTCTAGGGCATATTTCCAACACCTACGGCTCGACGACAAGGACTAAAGGCATTTCTTCGGCCGTAGGAGCGCTTGCCTCAGCGGCAAGAACCTAGGGTTCTGCGCAAAGCCGCTGCTCACCGACAACCGTGTCGTTGTTCCCGGCAACATCCTTGCTGGCGGCTCCTGGGAGTTCTGCCAGAAAGTACTTGCCGGTATTCAACTTCCTTCTCTTACTGGCCTGCGTTGATGGAGTGAATGTTGGTTGATTCAAATGGAGCACAAAAGTGCCAGGTTCCACAGGTAGCTTTTGAGCAGCACACTTTGACAGGTAATCAGCAATGTTGTTTTCCGCATGAAGGATGTGCTCTGTTTGCAACCCGTCAAAGTGTTCCTCCAATTTCCTCACTTCCTCCACGTATGCTTCCATCACTGGGCTCTGGTAATCTTTGTTTACTTGCTTCACAATAAGCTGCGAGTCACCACGGATGATCAACTTTCTGATTCCAAGGTCCACTGCGATCCTAAGACCAGCAAGGAGTCCTTCATACTTAGTAGTGTTGTTTGTAGCTTGCTCCTAGGGAAAGTGCATTTGAACCACATACTTGAGGTGCTCTCCGGTGGGTGCGACAAGCAGCACTCCGGCACCGGCGCCTTGTAGCGAGAAGGCACCATCAAAATACATAATCCATTCTTTGGCTGTCTCTTTTCCGGGGAGAGCTGTTTCTCGAATTTCTTCGTCTTGCATTGGCGTCCATTCTGCAATGAACTCCGCCAAGGCTCTGCTCTGGATGGTTGAAGTGATTTCAAACTTAAGTGCAAAGCTTGACAATTCCAACGCCCACTCCACTATCCTGCCAGTTGCCTCTGGATTTCTCAAAATGTGTTGCAACGGAAAGCGAGTGACGACGATGATCTCGATCGTGTGCTTGGAAGTAGTGACGCTGCTTTCTTGAAGCCATAAGAAGGCCGAAAAGCAATTTCTACACTCCAGAGTATCTTGATCTAGCCCCCTGCAGAAGGGAACTAACAAAATACATGGGTCGCTGCACCACTTTCTTCTTCGGCACCACTTGTTGATTAGCTTCATTTGCCTGCGCTGTTTCTGACTTGTCGGCACCAGACTTTGTCGGAGAAGATTCCGGTTTGTCGCTAGACGGGCTTGCCGCGGCTGCTTCCTCGTCATCAACTTCCCTTTATGCCACTAATGCAGCGCTAGCCACTTGATTTGTTGCCGCTACATATAGCAGCAGCGGCTCTTGTGGTCTAGGCGCAACTAGTATTGGCGCGGAGGAGAGGTATCTTTTCAAATCCTGCAGCACGGCCTCCACTTCCAGAGTCCATTTCATTGGACCTGCCTTTTTCAAAATCCTGAAAAATGGCAGAGAGCGCTCAGCAGATCTTGAAATGAACCTACTCAAGGCAGCAACACAGCCGGCAAGACGCCGCACATCCTTGACGCTTTTTGGTGCTTGAATCTGCTCAATTGCTTTGATCTTGTCGGGATTTGCTTCAATTCCACGTTGACATACAAAGAATTCGAGAAGTTTGCCGGATGGAACGCCGAACACACACTTCTCAGGATTGAGCTTCAAATTGATTTTGCGCAAGTTTGCAAATGTTTCTTTTAAATCTTGAATGAGGGTTGATTTGTCCTTGGTTTTGACCACTATATCATCCATATATGATTCCACATTCCTGTGCAGCTGGGGCTCAAAACGAATCTGGACTGCCCTTGCGAATGTTGAACCGGCACTCTTTAACTCAAAAGGCATACGCACGAAGCAGTATGTGCCACATGGAGTAATGAATGCGGTTTTCTCCTCATCCTCCTTGGCCATGAATATCTAATGGTACCTAGAATATGCATCAAGGAAGGAGAGTAAATCATAGCCGGAAGTAGAGTCTATGATTTGATCAATGCGCGGCAAGGGAAAAGGATTCTTTGGACATGCTTTGTTAATATCAGTGTAGTCAATACAAAGTCTCCAATTTCCGTTTGCTTTGCGCACCACGACTGGATTTGCCAACCAAGTTGGATGTAGTACACCTCTAACCAGGCCTGCTGCTTCAAGTTTCTTGATCTCCTCGGCAATGAATTGTTGCCGCTCCAAAGCTTATTTCCTGACCTTCTGCTTGACGGGCCGATCATGGGGACAGACGGCAAGGTGGTGCTCAATTACCTCCTTAGGAACACCGGGGATGTCAGATGGTCGCCATGCGAACACATCGACATTCGCCCGCAGGAAGGCAATGAGTTCGCTTTCCTATTTGCTATCAAGGGTGGCACTGATGGTGAAGGTACCGTCAGTGCCGTCCTCCCTCGTCGGCACCTTTTTGGTCGCTGGTGAAGTGGCTTTGGACTTCTTACCGGTGGAGCACTCCGGCAAGTTTTCAACAGGCGCGCAGCACTCCGAAGAGGTGCGCTTCCCGGAATCCTTGTCAGAGGTCTTGCCGGACTTCTTGCGTTCCCTCTTCTTGGCGGGAGCTGGTGCCTTGGCAGCCTCTGCTGCAACCGCATCTCTGTATATCTTATCGACGCAAATAACTGCATTTTTCTTGTCGGAGTTGATGGAAATGACACCCATCGGCCCTGGCATCTTCAATGTATTGTAAGCATAGTGAAATGCTGCCATGAATTTTGCCAAGGTTGGGCGGCCAAGAATTCCATTATACGGCAAGGGGATCTTGACAACATCAAACACAATCTTTTCCGTTCTATATTTCAATTCCCCGCCAAACCTCACCGGTAATGTGATCTTTCCCTTGGGCTGGCTTCTTCCCGGGTTTACTCCTTGAAACGTGCCTGTTTTCTCGAGGTCCTCATCGGGAATCTGCAGCCTCTTGATTACTTCTGGAGAAATCAAGTTCAGGCCGGCCCCACCGTCAACTAACATTTTTGTGACCTGGAGGTTGTGAATTGTTGGCGAAACCAACAACGGCAAACACCTGACCGCGGTTGTGCGATCAGGGTGATCCTCGGCATCGAAAATGATAGGCGTGTGTGACCACCTGAGTGGCTTTTGAGAGCCCATTGCCGGTTCTGCCGCATTAACCTCACGCACCCACTGCTTAAGCTGGTGGTGAGAGGAGTGCAAAGATGCACCTCCGTCAACGCACATGGCCTCAGTTGCCTTCTGGAATTCCTGTTCACTGGACTCTCCGTCATCCTCTTCCTCTTCACTTCCATCATCTTTCCCTTTCCTTTCGCGGCCTCTAGCAGGTTTCTCTTTCTGCTACTTGGCCTTGCCGCGACGGCCTCCTCGACCACCACGGCCCTTTTTTCCGGATCCACCGGCACCATCCCGACCCTTCTCTTTGTCACGTTTCTCATATTCAGCCTTCTGTTTCTCAACAAGGTGCTCGACTTGTCGGCACTCTTGGAGATAACTGTCTTGCCCTTGTGCTTCTTGTTGCGCTTTCGGCCCTTCTTCTTCGGGGTGGCAGCATCATCGTCCTCGAAATCTACCTCGGCGCCAGCGTCCTCCCCGAGAAGCCTCCATCCCTCTTCAGCATGTGCGCACTTATCCGCCAATGTATAGAGCTCGTTGACGGTCTTGGGCAACTTGACGTTCATCTTCTCCCGCATCCTCCGATTGCGCACATTTGTATGAAAGGTGGCAATGACGGCTGCGGGTTGCACATCTGGAATGTTACGGTGCACACGGCTGAACCTCTGGATGTACTTGCGCAAAGTTTCACCATCCCTTTGCGAGATTACTTGCAGGTCGCTGGGCTATCCAGGGGCCTTGTGGCCTCCGGTAAAGGCACCAACAAACTCATTACAGAGATCTGCCCACGAAGAAATGGAGTTCTCTGGCAAGTTCATCAGCCAAGATCTCACGTTGGGCTTCAGTACCAACGGAAAATAGTTGGCGAGGATTTTCTCATCTCTTCCCCCGGCAGCCTGCACGGCAATCGTGTAGATGCCCAGAAACTCTGCCGGGTTTAGCTTGCCGTCGTACTTCTGGCTTGAAGGCCCGGACGGACGGCCATCGGACTTGCCTCAGCTCACGGGTGAAGGTAGGAGATCCAACCTCGTAAGGCAGATATCCGCCAACCCCCGTCGCAAGCTCATCAACGATGGGGCCGTTGCACGCGTCGGATTGACGGCGCGCCTCCTGACGCCGTTCAATGGTGGTGCAAGCATCCTCTGCCCGCCTGTCTCGCAGCACCTGCCACTGATCTTGCCGCGCTCGCGGATCCAAAGAGGCCATCAACATCTCGTCGGGCTCGAAAGATCGCTGAGCTTGCCGCAGTTGTTGGCGTTGCTGCTGTTGAGACTGTTGCCGCGGAGGTGATTGCACCGTTAGCACATCACCGTCAACGCGGCCACCAGTTGGAGCCACTGGTGCGGTTTGCGGACGCCATGAGGGCTCCGCTTGCTGTGACTTGTTGGCCTCGGCATACCCAATCAAACTTTGGATGGTGGCTCTCCACTCATCCATCTTCTCTGCTACCGGAGGGAAGTTCAGCAGCATCTGGGTCGCGCCATCGCCTCTGCTGTTGTGGCTGGCATG
Source organism: Elymus sibiricus (assembly GCA_039707655.1). Lineage (NCBI taxonomy): Eukaryota > Viridiplantae > Streptophyta > Magnoliopsida > Poales > Poaceae > Elymus > Elymus sibiricus. The sequence goes on along the minus strand of CM077674.1, from coordinate 379,282,932 downwards.
GCCGGAAGCGAAGAGCGCGACGTCGCTCTACTCCTGGCAGAGCCAGTAGGAGCGCCATTGTGGTCTTGCTGCCGTGGCACATGAGCAGCGAGTTGTCGTGGCGGAGGTGGTGCCTGAGGACTTGGGACTTGATCAACAGGGGTCTTGCCATGAGGTCACCGCCGCTCGGAGTTGTCGACGCCGCTCGGAGTCGCACCACGCCCATCTTGAGACGAGCGTGGCGTACGCCTCAATGCAGCATCTCTGGATGTCACCGCGGCGGGATCCTGGCTCACGCCGGCCTGGGCATTGTTGCTCCGGTGGCTGCGTTCGTCGATGCGGGGGGGAGGAGGAAGACGTCCATCTGCTCCGCCCGCGCCGTCGCGGCTTTGCTCTCCAGAGGGTTGTGGAAGATGACCACCTCTAGCGCCTCCGCCTCCAGCTCTAGCCACGGTAGGCATGGCGATCGCCCCGCCTGCGGTGGTAGTGCCAACAGCGGCGTCTGCACCGCCTGCGGATACGTGCGAAGGAACCTTGGAGGTGGAAGGAGCCATCATCGTGATGCCCTTCTTCTTGGGCGCCATCGATGATGAGGAAGCTGATGAAGCTGACGAAATTGACACGTAATCTGCTGATTCAGGTTCGCACAAGCAATCCCCTTACCTGGCGCGCCAAAGATGTCGTGGGTACGACCATCTATGGGGCCATCTAGCCCCTTTGTGGTTCGGCTAGGGAGATCGACGAGCACAAAGAGCAGAATCAGCAGAGGAACACAAGGGATTTACCCAGGTTCGGGCCGCTGTGAAGCGTAAAACCCTACTCCTGCTCTGGGTATTAGGGGTGCGTAAGCACAAGTACAAGGAGCGCTTCTCCCGGCAAGGTGCGAGGAGAGCAGCTACGCATGCAAGTCGTGCAGGAATGATCTAAAAGGCGAACCCTTGTAACCGTTGCCTTGGTCCTCCTTTTATAGGTCAAGGGGTTACCATAGTGGCAAAACAGTCATTACATAGTGATTAGATAGCAAACAGTGCTATCATACCTAATTCTGCCAGTTTAGGACAAAAGCATTAAATGTTCCGTTAGGTTTCTGCACCGCTCGCCCAGCTACCTCGTATTATTTTGACACGCCTTCAGGACGGGTGTCATTAAAGGCAAATCTTCTCCCTGCATGCTGACACGTGCCCGACATATCTCACCAACCAGCCTGCGTGGTCGACACCTCACCGATTAGCGACTAGCTGCCCGGTGAGGTGGAGCGCTGACGAGTTGGCGAAAGCTTGCCGGCACGGAGCTTGCTGGGTCTTCACCTTGCCGGCTTGGCCTTGCCGGCAAGAAATGTCTTCATCTTCAGTACTGGACTGCTCGTTGATGCTTCGTCTTGGACTTCTCTCCAGTAGCCTCTACAACTGGGTCTTGAATCTTAGTCTTGGTGGTTTCCGGCAAGCCTTGGTCGGCAGGAAGGCTGCCACTATCTGTGCATAAGTCAGGGTATAAAATACCCATGTTTTATATACCGACACTGAGCTAAACATATTTACAAAGACAAAAACAAGAAGAGTTCATACTAGCTTTTCTTCACCGCAATCACTTCATCAAATATCGTCATTATTGCCTTTCACTTGCACGACTGAATGCTATGAAAATAATAATAGTGCAAGAGTGCCGTGGACTAAGTTGGAATCTGCAAACATTTATTCAAAGGAGAAGACAAAATAATAGTGGCTCTTTGTTAGGTCAACAATAAAGCATGTGGGAGCCACTCAACATTTTCATCGTGGTCTTTCTTCTTACTACGACTCAACGAAAAGAAAAGAAATTCAGAGAAACACACTGAAATATTTTTGGAGTTTTTAGTTTTTCTGAAGAAAGCAAATTAACAAAGGAAAAACGAAAAACGAGAAAACTATTTACACGGGAAAGCTCCCAACAATTAAAAGAAGAAAAGAGAAATCTTTTTGGGTTTTCTTTTAGTACTACGAATTAACTATGCAAGAAAGAAACTACAACTAATTTTTTGGATTTTCGAAAGTTTTTCAAACACACAAGAAGAAAGCGAAAATAAAACAAACATGGATATATAATGAAAAAGGATGAACACCGACAACTGGAATGAATGTGTGGTACATGAATGTAATGTCGGTGAGAAATACGTACTCCCCCAAGCTTAGGCTTTTCGCCTAAGTTGGTCTACGGCCACGGGTCAAAATCAGCACCTCCCGGATAGTACTGGGGCTGCTGAGGGTCCCACTGGTAAACAGCCTCCTGAGGCTCCCACTAATAGACGGGCTCCTGGTACGGCTCTGGCTCAGGTGCTGGCTCTGGTGCTTGGGGCTGGTCCAAGCCCCAATAAGCATAAATGTCCTCAGGCATGATGGTGTATCTGCCCCTGTGAATATCAAACAAAGCAGGCGCATGCAAAGTAATAATTTCACACGTTCCGTGACTAAATACCAAGTTATACTGAAATCGTCTAGTGCCCCTGCCAATAAACTCATGCCCAACAATACTATCGTAATCAAGATGCATAGTGGGTAAAAGCCTCTCTTCCCTCTCGTCATGCCTAATAGGAATCTCAAAGTGTTTAGCGAGACGGGAAGCATACATACCACCATAGATAACACCCTTCGAGCGGTTGGTGTGCAACCGCCGGGCAACCATAGCACCCAAACTGAAAGTCATATCAGCGTAAAGAGCATGTCGCAAAATAGCAAGGTCAGGCGAACTGAGCGTGCCACTCTCCCAACGACCAGTCAAACACCTCCCAGCAAATAATGAGTAATAGCGCAAAATAGGGAAATGTAAACTAGCAACCCTTGCCTCAGAAACTCCCCTCGACTCCCCCACGGTAACCTCAGAGATGAACTCCGGGACATCCCGGGGATGTGGCTCTACTGGGCTGCCCTCATTAGGAAGTTTGCACACCTCACAAAAATCCTCAAGTGTCATCTCTTTAGGAATATCATATAAGTTAAATGACACCGTGGGTGTATCTCTCCTAGAATGGAAGTGGAAACTTTGCACGAAAGTATTAGTGAGGAGAATATACTGATCACACTTATCTTCGAGGAACGGGATAATGCCAGCATTGTTCGCCAAATAATAGAAATCATCGAAAATTCCCGCAACCCTCAAGAACGTGTTGCATGGCCATTCGCACGGCCGCACCTCGGCCGCACGAGGAAGATGGTACTTGGGCTTCAGAACCTCCTTAGGATTCTGGCTCGAGGAACCTCTCAACCTCCACTTGAGCATTTTCTTTTTCTGAAAATTTCTGAAATCTTTAGTGACTCGAAATAAAAGTGAACGAAACTCAACAAAATTGATAGCAACTACTCCCATAAGTATCTAGAGGCTATATCATGCATCAAAACTACTTTGGACCATACAAATTCAACATGCAAGCTCATATACATGGTCACCACAGCAGCAAAAATTTGCAAAGTATAAAGCACAAAAACAAAAGCTAATTGGAGCATTGGAGGAGTCACATACCAAGGAGTAATTCCTTAAAACAGTTTTGGAAACGGAGTTCCGAGCAAAGAGATCAAAAATCACAGCAATATGAGCAAGAACACGGGCTTGGGAGCAAGTTTGATTTTTTTTCTGGAGGAAGAAGAAGGATATGGGTGGCTGGCATAAGTGAGTGGTTCATTGTGGGACCCACAAGCCTGCTGGGCGCGCCCTGTGAGCTTGTGGCTCACAGGTGCACCCCCCGGGGTGTGTTCAGTGCCAAAAATTCTTAAATATTCTGGAAAAAATCATACTAAATTTTCAAGGCATTCTGAGAACTTTTATTTTTGGGACATTTTTTATTGCATGGAAAATTCAGAAAACAGGGTAATCATGGCATTTTATTTTATTCAACTACAAATAATAGTGGGCAAAAGGTGGGTACAGAAAGTTATGTTTACTAAATTCATCGACCACATGCCCCTCAAAAAGAATCCATTAATAAGGTTGATCAAGTCTTATTAACAAACTATTTCCGGATGGCATGAAACCGAAGAATCTTCGTATAACACTAAGTTACCTCAATGGGGATATGCATCTCTCCAACAATAAGAATCTCATATTTCTTTTTGACAGTGGGAATAGGAAATTTGAAACCTCCAATAGTGATTGTCAAAACTTTTTCAATGCAATTGATACCATTCACCGAACTTTGTTTCTTCGGAAAATAAACCATATGCTCATTACCATTGACATGAAAAGTAACCTTGCTTTTGTTGCAATCAATAACAGCCCCTGCAGTATTCAAAAAGGGTCTTCCAAGGATAATCGACATGTTGTCGTCCTCGGGCATATCAAGTATAACAAAGTCTGTCAAAATAGTAATATTTGCAACCACAACGGGAACATCCTCGCAAATTCCAATGGGTATGCAGTGGATTTATCAGCCATTTGCAAAGATATTTTAGTAGGTGTAAGCTTATTCAAATCAAGTCTTTTATATAAAGAGAAAGGCATAACGCTAACACCGGCTCCCAAATCACAGAAAGCAATTTTAACATAACTTCTTTTAATGGAGCATGGTATAGTAGGTATTCCTGGATCTCCTAACTTCTTAGGTACTCCACCCTTAAAAGAATAATTTGCAAGCATGGTGGAAATTTCAGCTTCAGGTATCTTTCTTTTATTAGTGACAATATCTTTCATGTATTTAGCATAGGGAAACATTTTCAACATATTAATCAAGCGAGTCCGCAAAAAGACAGGTCTAAGCATTTCGACAAAGTGCTCAAAATCTTCCTCATCCTTGTTTTTAGATGGTTTAGTGGGAAAAGGCATGGGTTTTTGAACCCATGGTTCTCTTTCCTTTCCATGTTTCCTAGCAACAAAGTCTCTTTTATCATAGCTTTCATTCTTAGGAGGTGGGTTATCAAGATCGACAGCAGGTTCTATTTCTACATCATTATCCGGTTGAGCATCAACATGAACATCATCATTATCATTATCACTAGGTGTGTGTTCATTACCAGATTGTGTCTCAGCATCAGAAATAGAAGCATCATCACGATTCTCAGGAGGTTTTTCTACCTCAGGTTCACTAAAAGCATGCAAAGTCCTATCATTTTTCTTTTTCTTTTTCTTCTTAGATAGACTAGGTGCATCAATATTATTTCTTTGAGAATCTTGTTCAATTCTTTTAGGATGACCTTCAGGATATAGAGGATCCTGAGTCATTCTACCCCCTCTAGTAACAACTCTAACAGCATGATTATTCATTTTATTATTCATTTCTTCAAGCAAATCGTTTTGTGACTTAGCAATTTGTTCTAACTGAGTCTGGACCATAGAAGCATGTTTACTCAAGCATTTAACATCATTAGCGGTTCTAAACATCAAATCACTCTAGCGTTCAATCATGATGGCATTTTGTTTTAGTTGATTGCTAACATACATATTGAAAATCTCTTGCTTAACAATGTAGTTATCAAATTCATCCAAGCATTGACTAGAAGATTTATTATAGGGAATATCACTTTCATTGAATCTATGAAGAGAATTTACCTCTACTACCTGTGTCGGGATATCATGTCCGTGTATTTCTTCAATAGGTGGTAGATTCTTAGCATCTTCAGCTTTAATACCTTTTTCCTTCAGAGATTTCTTTGTTTCTTGCATATCTTCTGGACTGCGGAATAGAATACCTCTCTTCTTCGGAGTTGGCTTGGGTGGTGGCTCAGGAAGTGTCCAATCATTGGCATTTCTCAATATATTATTCAATTGTTCTTCAGCCTGTCCAACAGTTCATTCCCTGAAAACAGAACCAGCACAACTATCTAGGTAGTCCCTAGAAGCATCGGTTAGTCCATTATAAAAGATATCAAGTATTTCATTTTTCTTAAGAGGATGATCAGGCAAAGTGTTAAGCAGTTGGAGAAGCCTCCCCAAGCTTGAGGGAGATTCTCTTCTTCAATTTGCACAAAGTTGAATATTTCCTGTAAGGCAGCTTGTTTCTTGTGAGCAGGATTTTTTTTTCCAGAGAAGTAATATATCATGTACTGGGGACTACGCACACAACCAGGAGCAAGAGTATTAAACCATTTCTTAGCATCGCCATTTAATGAGAAAGGAAACAACTTAAGAATATAGTAGTAACGAATTTTTTCCTCATGAGCAAATAGGGTGGCTATATCTTTCAATTTAGTAAGGTGTGCCACAACAGTTTCAGTTTCATAACCATGAAAAGGATCAGATTCAACCAAAGTAATTAACTTAGGATCGACAGAGAATTCATAATCCTTATCGGTAACAAATATGAGGAGAGGTAGCAAACTTAGGATCATATTTCGTTCTCTCCCTCATAGATTTTTCTTTCAACTCAGCAAACAATTTTCTAACCTCATCTCTATCATTACAAGCAAGAATTGCCCTAGCTATCTCTCTATCAAAAACATAACCATCAGATGTTCCAGGCATTTCAACTCTAGTAGGAGAGCTAGGCATAATAGGTGAATCATAATTTTCAAGAGTTTCAACATTTTCAGCTCCTTTAGCTTTAGCAATTTGTTCATTAAGAAATTCACCAAGTGGCACCGTATTATCAAGCATAGTACTAGCATCATCATAAGTATCATTCATAGCAGAAGTAGTATCATCAATTACTTGCGACATATCAGATTGAATAGCAGGTGGTGGTGTCGCAAGCCTACTCAAAATAGAAGGTGAATCAAGTGCAGAGTGTGATGGCAGTTCCTTACCTCCTCTAGTCGTCGAGGGGACGATCTTGGTCTTAGTGTCTTTCAGATTCTTCATAGTGATCAACAGATATAAATCCCAAGTGACTCAACAGATAGAGCTATGCTCCCCGGCAACGGCGCCAGAAAAAGGTCTTGATAACCCATAAGTACAGGGGATCGCAACAGTTTTCGCGGGTAGTATTTCACCCAGATTTATTGATTCGACCCAAGGGGAGCCAAAGAATATTTGCGAGTATTAGCAGTTGAGTTGTCAATTCAACCACACCTGGAGAACTAAATATTTGCAGCAAAGTGTTTAGTAGCACAGTAGTATGATAGTTTCAATAGCAGTAGTAACAGTAACAATAGTAGCAAGGGCAATAACAGAAGAAGTTTTGTAGTGATTGTGACAGCAGCAGCAACAAAAGTAACTTAGCAAAGATCAATACGCGAAAAGCGTAGGCATTGGATCGGTGATGGATAATTATGTTGGATGACATTCATCATGTGACAGTCACAACCTAGGGTGATATACAATAGCTCCAATTCATCAATGTAATGTAGGCATGTATTCCGTATATATTCATACGTGCTTATAGTAAGAACTTGCATGACATCTTTTTTCTACCCTCCCGTGGCAGCGTGGTCCATAAGGAAATCTAAGGGATGTTAAGGCCTCCTTTTAATAGAGAACCAGAACAAAGCATTAACACATAGTGAATACATGAACTCCTCAAACTACGGTAATCACCGAAAAGAATCCCAATTATTGTCACCTTGGGGTAAGCGGATCATAGCACGTAATAGGTGCATATAACTTTGCAAGATAGGACCAAGAACTCAAATATATTCATGAAAACATAAAGGTTCAGATCTAAAATCATGGCACTCGGGCCCTAGTGACAAGCATTAAACATAGCAAAGTCATAGCAACATCAATCTCAGAACATAGTGGATACTAGGGATCAAAGCCCTAACAAATTGACTCGATTACATGGTAAATCTCATCCAACCCATCATCGTCCAGCAAGCCTACGAAGAAATTACTCACACACAGTGGTGAGCATCATGAAATTGGTGATGGAGGATGGTTAATGATGACGACGGCGTCGAATCCCCCTCTCCGGAGCCCCGAACGGACTCCATATCAGCCCTCCCGATGAAGAATAGGAGGTGGCGGCGGCTCCGTATCGTAAATCGCGATGATTCTTTTTCTTTTATTTTTTTCTGGATGAATAGGTACTTATAGCGTTGGAATTAGGGTAAATGGAGCTGCTAGGGCCCCACAAGCCTGGCGGCGCGCCTTGGGGGGTGGGCGCGCCCCCTGAGCTTGTGGCTCCTGGGTGGCCCCCCTCCAGTAGATCTTTTCGCCAGTATTTTTTATATATTCTGAAATAATTCTCCGTAAATTTTTAGGTCCATTCGAGAACATTTATTTATGCATAAAAATAACACCATGGCAATTCTGCTGAAAACAGCGTCAGTCCGGGTTAGTTCCATTCAAAGCATGCAAATTAGAGTCCAAAACTAGAGCAAAAGTGTTTGGAAAAGTAGATACGTTTGGGATGTATCATCGGTCAATCCCAGTCTTCAAAGACTCTTGTTCATCGGCATGCCACAATTACTCTTGGGTGCTCAGAACATGACGCTTAACCGTTTGGAGGAATGACAGTCTTCAAAGGTAATAAGCGTCGGATCACACAGATCAACTTCTTCAGTGATGCTCAATCACTTTGGCTCTGGTTGGGTTTTCCTCACTTGGGTTCTCACAAAGTCGCCAGAGGAAGGGTTGCTCTCAAATGAAAAGTGTCAATCTCTCTCTCTCGAGCAGCTAACCAACAATTGGTTGTGGGGGGGGGGGGCTATTTATAGCCAGGGGCAACCTGACATGAATTGTCATAAATGCCCTTCTCAGACATGACCGTTGTCAGGATAAGATCCACTCGACAGCTGGCACGCGGCGCAGCAACGGTCGGAAATTGGAACTCTCAATTTCCTCACGATAGGCAGATCGCACTGGCGAAATCCTAACTCCTCATCCTGACCTCATTCATCAGCGACCAGATGAATTGCGTCACTGTCGCTAGCAAATTCGTCAGCTGATCCGGAGATTTCCAAAGGCTTCACTCGAAGCGGCTGTAGTGTGTATAGGTTTGAGCATCGCTTTGGAAGAAAGATAAGTATATCACCTAGACTCCCTTTATCAGTAAGGTTTTTCCTATGACACAAATAAGAAGAAAAGAAACTATGAAAACAAAGTCTTCAAGCTTCAAAGTCTTCATATGCCACACCAAATTCTTCACTTGAAGAAATACATTTTTAGGGGTCGACTTGCATGGGTTAAACCAAGTCTTCAGGGACTATTTCACCTGTGTACACTCACAAACACATTAGTCCCTTACCTATTTGTCTTCAATATTCCAAAACTACTAAGGGGGCACTTGATGCACTTACAGTAGGGTAGTTAACCCCACCGACAAGAAGCTGGTTTTTCCCGCCTCAGAACGCTCTAGCCATGTTAGCTACCCTACCGCCAGGGCCCTTGGCGGTAGGGTAGCTAACCCTTCTGAGAAGAAGCTAGTTTTTCCCGCCTTAGAACGCTCTAGCCATGTTAGCTACCCTACTGCCAGGGCCCTTGGCGGTAGGGTAGCTAACCCCACCGACAAGAAGCTGGTTTTTCCCGCCTCAGAACACTCTAGCCGTGTTAGCTACCCTACCGCCAGGGCCCTTGGCGGTAGGGTAGCTAACCCCACCAAAAAAGCTGTTTTTTCCCGCTTCAGAATGTCAGACCCTACCCTATCGCCAGGGACCTCGGCGGTACGGTTGCTTAATTGTTTCATTCCGGTGTATCCAGCTAGATCATCCATGTCACTCCTGAACCTCTTCTTTCTTCTTCTTCCCTTCGTAGGCACCATGAGTTCGTGATCGGGAATGATATGAGGGCATCATACTCAGGCCACTGTGACTGATCGAGGAAAGGACGGAACCGAGGCGCCCATATCAACCTCATTGTTTCCAATGTGAACTGATGCAGCCGCACGGTACTATCATCAGATACGTTCAAGTTTCTCGCCCTGGCCGCTGTCATCAAATGCGAGCAAGGCCCATGGTACTTATGAGGCCTCTCGCACTGGCACCATCAGTTTTCGAGGTGCACCTCGTACACTACACCACCATACGTCACACCATCGCATGTCGTGCCACCCGGCTCGTCGACTTGATAGATCATTTCTTTTTCATTGAAACTAATGATTTGTTGGTGTGAAGACTTGCGCGCTTGATGCTTCAACCAGTCATCTACCATGAAAGGATAGTCCATCTTTTCACCTATCCAATCGGCGGTGATTTGGGAATGCCTTAGAAAATACTCGTTGAGCTTGAAGAAAGTATATTTCACTATTGCAGTCATCGGTAAAGAACGAACACCCTTGAGCACATTGTTGAAGCATTCCACCATGTTGCTTGTCATGACTCCGTATCTCAAACCTCCTTCGTCGTACGTGCGTGACCACTTATGCTTCTCCAGAAGATGCCTTGTCAAGAGTTCACTCCCCCTTTGTTCTTTTCCAACGCCTTGAAGAGTTTGTCATAGCAGCTTTTGAATGTGTCAGTGTTGAATGCCACGCAAACATGGGTAAGGTCTTTGCAAAACTCCTTGCTCTTGCATGCCCGGTAAAAGTTTGCCACGCAGTGCCTCATGCACCAACGGTGTTGGAGCTTTGGAAAGCCTGGAATATCAACATCTATTGCTTTGAGAATCCCATGATGCCGATCTGATATGATGCATACTTTTCTCTTGCCAATCACCTTGGTCCTAACATGGTGCATAAACCACTCCCAGTTGTCATCATGCTCGGAAGGCACCAAGGCAAATGCCACCGGCAACACGTTATCGTTGGACAAGTGGACCATTGCCACCATCAATGTGCCCTTATACTTGCCGATCAAAAAAGTCCCATCAATAGACATGACAGGCCGACAATGCCTAAATGCCTCGATGCATTGCCCAAAGCTCCAGAAAGCACGGTGAAACACTTCGTCAATTGACTCCACCCTATGGCGCATGCCCGGGTTCCGATGAGCAATGGCACCCAACATTCTCGGAAAAATATTGTATGTGGACGCATAATCACCATGCAACATCCTAATAGCATTCGTCTTGGCCATCCACACCTTCCTATACTTGACCTCGTACCTGAATCGTTCAAAGACCGAACTCATGAGTAACTTCACCTTCACGGTTGGATCGTGGGATATCTCATTCAACAATTTGTAGCCTAGATACTCAGATGTGAGTTGATGGTGTCCCTTGCTTCGGTCGGCTTTGTCCGGTGGTATGCACTCGTGAGTGGCCACACAACTCTTCAACACCCATTGTCCGGTTTCAAGAATTTTTCTTCCACGGACCTTCCATGGGCAACCTTCTTTGTCACATTTGATGGTGTAGCGCACCTTTTGGTTGGAATGACCAACAACAAAAGGCCTATGGTTCCTAATGGCATAATCACTCAACCATATCTTGAACTCTTCCAAGCAACCAAACTTGATGCCTTTCTTCAAATGAGCATTCTCGTCCTCATCCTTGGGGATTGGATCACCGACCTTCCGGCAAGGTGATGGTTCAACCAACCCCAATCTCATGCCACCGTCAACAACGACATTGTCGGCAAGACTAAGATCACGAAAAAATGAGGGTCCTCTTTCCTTGCCCGTCACCTTCTTGAAGATTTATTTTCTTGGGCCATGAATCCATCCTCGTCCAACTCTTCTGCCGGACCCTCGTCATCCGAGAAATACCCACACATACGACTATAAGGGAGGTTATGGTCCATGTCTTGTTGGCACACAATGACATCCAAATTACCAATGGGATTGTAATGGATCTCTTCTTCTTCCGCGTAAGCATCATCTTGAGCAATATCATCTTCATCAACATGAGCAATAGCATAATCATCAACATGAGCAATAGCATCATCTCGAACTACTATGGCTCTATCATTGATGTCCTCTTCATTTGCTTGGCTACTTGGTGGTTAGCTAGAAGAATTGTGGACATACACCTCGACACTATCATCATGTATTGGGGAGGATACATTTCGGTTCAAGTCAAGTTGTAGCCGCGGAACTTCAACCTTTGTGGCAAATAATTCAAGTGACTTGTCTTGTGATCCCTCTACTCTTTCCTTGTAAATATTCCAATGCAATTGGGAGGTGATTGTCATACTCTTTAATCGGGACTTTACTCCCACACCAACATCATATCTCCCAATAAGCTTAACATCATCAATTGGGTCAACCCAATGTAAAACGCTTCTCACTTTGACGACAACATCCTCATAGCTTGGGCTTGTTTCAAAAACCATGGGCTCTTCCCCTTCATCGGCATTTCCATTCATAAATGCCGCCTTGTCCAAATAATGAACATTAACGAGTTTATCCATCTAAGAACAATGGAAAAAAGCAAGTCATCCATGGGCCGGCCAATACATATGGATGAACTACCTACACTATGCATACTTTGGATCAAGGAACTTGTATGAAGTGCATTCAAACAACAAGACAAACTTAATCATATCCTTAACCCTAACCATAACACTAACCCTAACAAAACCACCAAACCTAGCACAAGATCTTGCTTCCCCCAACTATGGTATGCACACAATACATATTCAAAAGACAAACATAGCCCTAAATGCATCATATTGATTGATTTCACAAGAACAAGAGCAAGAACTAGGGTTTGCAACAATGTGAGCAATGCAACCAAAATAGGTGATTTCTACCAACCAAAAGAAGGGGGAGTGGAAGAGTGCCTTGGGTGATGAAAATGCTCCGGATCCACCGGATAAATCTCAAGCAAATGAGAGAGATTTAGTGGGTGCTTTGGTGGGGGAGAGAGGGGGGAGAGGATGAGCTCGGGGGGAAGAAGGAGATTGGGGGTGAATGGGTGGGTGGGGGCCCCACCCATTCACCCCCACCACCTTATCCTCTATCAGGACCCTACCGCCAAGGTCCTCAGCGGTAGGCTAGAGAACCCTACCGCCAGGGGGTCTGGCGGTAGGGTGTGTTCGGCAACCGCCGGACCGGGTGGCGGTAGCAAAAAGGGTCAAATCCCGAATTTTTTCTGAACCAGGGTCAGATCCGGCTAAACTATACGAAAAGGGTCAAAACACCAAATTTAGCCGCACCAGGGTATAAGGATCGAGGTAGCGACACCACTCAGGAAGTCGGCGATGGGGGCATTCTCTCTCTCTCTCTCTCCCCCCCTTCCCCCCTTAGCCATCACAACCTACAACACTGGCACATATGGTTCATCCCCTCAACTACAGATCGGTCACCAAGCCCTTCCACATCAAGCTTGAACTCAATCAAGTGTGGCCTGCTCCCTTCCCGTGTCATGTCGTTGAGCTCGTGCAACATGTCTGATCTCTTCCTACAGGCCGCTTGTTGGGGATATTTCCCAGAGTTGGAGACCCGACAGGAGGATGACCTGGCCGTAGAGCTATAAGGCTCGGCGGGTTATCTCGTTGCTGGGCCTTGAAGATTCCCAGTGGGCCGGCTTGGCGAAGGCCCGATGGAAAGAGCCGGCTCAGCATGTGGGCCGGCGTAAGAAGAAAGACAAGAGAAGGAAGATTATCTTGAGGAACAAGTCAATTAGAATAAGAGTAGGGTATGGGTTAAGATTATGACCTGGACTCTCATGTAAACCTAGGGCTCAACCTGTTATATAAAGGGGGGCGCCTAAGACAGAAAGACTTAGTTGCAATCTCTCGAGAGCTAGGTTAGCAAATCCGCACCCTTGTAATTGAGATCCAAAGCAATACAATCAAGCACGACGTAGGCTTTTGTAGGAGATATGCCCTAGAGGCAATGATAATAGTTATTTTGTATCTCCAAGTTTGTAATGAATGTTTATGTTCCATGCTATAACTGCAATGATTCTCGAGTCTACAATAACAACGAGGCTCGGAGGGAAACTCATGTGCACGTGTGGTATATTAAATGGAAAATGTATTCCTAGTCATGCCTCTAAGACTAGCTCAAGTATTGCATGATGATCCTGTTTTCCTGATCATGGGCATGACTATGCCGGCAATTTTGAGGGCACAATGTTAGAAGAACATTTGTGTTGAATCGACCCGGATTGATGTTATGCTATGAGATACATTCGTCACAAGTAAATGGTTAATAAAACAGAGAAAGTTAACGTTTGCATAATTCCTTAGACCATGAGAGTATCGAGTTCCTTCGTACTTGCTTCGTGAACTTTGGGGTTTGCTAAACGTCATCTGTAACAGGGTGGCTATTACGGCGGCTTACGGGTTCATGGAAAAGTATGACAAGTAACTTGATAGCTCAAGATTGGGATTTGCTCCTCCGACGATGGAGAGATATACTTAGGGCCCTCTCGGTGATACGGTATCCACCATCGTCTGGCCAGACACAATGTGATTGGATCACTGGGATGCCGGAATGCGGAAACGAGAAAAGAGAACAAAACCGGTAACGAGGTAACTGGCATAGTGGACAAATTGTTGATCCACGGGGATGCCAATAAGTCTCACCTCGGGTGTTTGTAACATATTGCGAAGCAACAGGAATAGCACACGGCAAACTACAGGTTCGCTCAAATATTCATTCGTGTGGGTACAGGGATCAATATGGGTGTGCATGGTTCCACTATTGATCATTGATTGGAAAGTGTTCCGGTCATGTCTATACTTCACCGAACCTACAGGGTCACACGCTTAAGGGTCATCTATCTGCTGAATACTAGACAGAGAGTCTGAGAGAAAGACAACAGAAAAGTTTCGGAGAGAACACCGGATAAGTTTCGGTGAAACCGAAAAGTTGTTTCGGAGTAAACCATAAAGCCAAAAAGGTTTTGGCAAGCGCCTGGAACTTTTGGAGGGTGCCAAAATTGTTCTGGGAACTTTTGAAATTTTTCCGAAGAAAAAACCGGAAATGTTCCGGAGGTGCCGGAACCGCTGTGGTAGCTTTTCGCTGATGAAAATCATTGATCCGGAATTGTTTCGGAATGCGTCCAGTATTATTTTAGTGGGTACTAGAAATGTTCTAGACCTACAGAAAAAGTTTCGGATTTAATGGTCGCGAAAAAATGTCTTCATGAATAGTGAAAAGCACTTTATGGTTACTTTTTGGAAAGCCACCTTTTTGGGCTTTGTCCAAAATATCTAGGAGGGATGACATGGATGGATTGGAACCCCTTTTGGGGGGCCCCACTAGTGGTGGCCGGCCAAGGAGGAGCTCCTCCTTGGAGCTCCAGTTGCCTTCCCTTTTACGCCCTTATGAAGCTCACATGTCATGGGTGCTTTTGTATTTTCAAGAGCCACCCTACCCCTTGGCTTTTCCTATGAATAGAGGTGGAGAGGAGCTCTCCACACTCACTCCAACTCTCATACAAATGCCATGCATGATCTGGCTTTCTCTCTTCCTCCCACGAAATAGTTTCGTAGAGCCGAAAGGCTGTCTGGGTTCCGGTGGGAACTAGTTCTGGACGGCGAAGCCCTGCCGGATAGCTGACACCGTATGTGTGCAACCCCGTAGAGAGGTCGTAGGTTCGATCTTTTCCCCGAGGGACTGTTCGAGGGTCCTGCCGATGGGCTGTCTGAGATATCGTCCGAGTTTGAGGGTCCTCCCGAAGGGCTGTCCGAGGGACCATCTGAGGAGCAGACGAGGGAGTACATCCTTGCGGTTGGGAGGTTGTAAATCCTAGCTGCGGGGATCTGCACCGATGATCTACATCGACTCTACTTTCGCTACGCTACGAGTCGGTAATGATCAGATCAAACCTTGTGCATCTCCATAGTGATCCTGGGCGTGCTCGCAGTACCGGAAATTTTTGTTTTCTGTCGCGTTCCCCTATAGTGGCATCATGAGCCGTGCTATGCGTAGATGCAGGTTATGATCTAGAATACATAGAGATGTATGGGTATTGCATAATATAATTTGGTAGTAGATGAGATCTATTGCTGAAAATTATTTGTGCGGGTAGCAGATGAAATCTGCTACCCGATGTTCTTGTTGCTTCCCTAGAATTTGCGTATTTCTGATCTGGAAATGGCATGGTCAAATTTCACAAAGTTCTGGCAATCTGCGATCCTGATTGATCAACGAAGTGCTATCAGTTCTTTGGGTTCCACCATAGTTAAAAGAAAGATGAAATTTCGCAGACTAAAGGGCAATGTAGATATGATCTGCACGGGGGGTCATGCGTATGACGAAGTTCAGTATGGGGTTCAAGATTTTATTATCTCGTGCTTCATACACCCCGCAAAGTTAATCTAGCGACTTGAATAATCATACTTGATGATAAACGTTGGTAGCTGTGGTTTAAGTCAAAACCTTAGAGCCACGTAAAATAAAATTTTGCATAAACCGATTAGAGGCGTCTAAACTTGGTTTTGCAGGATGACATGTGATGTGGTATAGCAGTTCTCATATTAATTTGATTATGTATGAGATGAGTATATGATGTAAATTAATTAACATGACCTGCGTGTCAACCTTATGTAATGCACTTATTTTATTAGCTATAGAGATAGCAATATTATCTGGTGCATCGACAAGGTGGTGGCAATCTTCGCGAAGGTGAACACCAACGCAAATGCCAAAAACGAAGAAATTAAAGACTTCTCCGTCAGAAAGGGCTATACCATATGATGCTATTATGAATTGCCTGAGATGTTTATCCCTTTTATTGCACCCTTTTGATTGCGCGGTAGTCGCTTTTATTAGGGTGATCTCTCACTTAAAATATCAAAGTAGTTAGTGTTCATCCAAGTGTAGCACAGTCTGAAATTCGTATCTTTTCGGGGTGCGCCATGTCCACATGGGTATGAACGAATCGAGAGGAATGAGGCGGGTGACGGTTAGACCTTGCAGCAAGATCACTTGGTTGTCTTTGACGTTCAGGCAGGATAGTCCTGAGCTCGAAACACGCCCATCGAAAGATGAACAAGAGTCACATAGAGATGTGATCGACAAGTTTGCCTACCGATTGAAATTCTCGTCATCAGTGATGTCCACATCAATGGCGTTGAATTGAAATGTGGGTCTTGAATCACTCACAATCAATTATGAGAGATATTGATTTGAGTGGGAGCCCACCTTAGAATAAAATTGTTTATTCACTAGTGCAATTTTATTATGAACAAAGTCTAGAGTGAAAAACTTGTGTTTACCGTTGTAGATCACATGGCTCGCAACTCCACGTTCAGCTTAGGCCCAATGTTAGAGAGAGAGAAGTTAGCTGCAACTGGAAACAACTATGCTGATTGGGTCCGTACCCTGAGGATTGTCCTCAGGAGTGCTAAGAAAGTGTATGTGCTTGACACGGCTCTTCCAGCTAAACCGGCGGAAACTGCACCGAAAGATGAACAAAATGTCTGGGCCACTAAGGATGATGACTGCAATTTAGTGCAGTGCCTTATGCTATCTTGCATGAGTCCAGAGCTTCAAAAATGTTTTGAATTCCATAACGCCCGAGATATGATCCGGGAATTGGACGCTCTGTACAAACAAAATGCACGGTCTGAACATTACGATGTAACAAAGACCATGATGGAGTGCAAGATGGCTGAGGGAAGTTCAGTTGGCGAGCACGTGGTCAATATGATTGGCTACGCTGAAAGGCTTAAAACCCTGGAATTTCCAATTCCACCATCCCATATTATGGACGTGTTGCTTGCTTCACCCCCCCATCTTACGACGGTTTTATCATGAACTACAACATGAATGGGATGGAGAAGACACCGAATGAGGTGCTCGCCATGCTAAAAACTGTGGAAGGAGGACTGCGGAAAAATCGCAAGCAAGTGTTGCTTGTGAATAAATCCGCTAGTTTAAAAAAGAAAGGCAAGTCTAAGAAGGGCAACGGCGATGGTAAGACTGGCTCCCATAGCAACTCTAAGGGCGGAGCCAAGACTAAAACTAAGTGCTTCTACTGCAAGGGCACCGGGCACTGGAAGAGAAACTGCAAGAAGTACCTTGAAGATAAGAAGTCCGGAAAAACCAGAAAAGGTATAACTGTTATACATGTTAATGTCATTGACGTTTTGCTTGCTAGCAAAAATTCTAAGTCATGGGTATTTGATACCGGATCGGTTGCTCACATTTGCAACTCGATACAGGGACTTCAGAAGGTGCGCAAGCTGGCAAAGAATGAAGTCGTGATGCGCATCGGGAACGGCGTTGGGATCGCCGCTCAAGCTGTCGGCATTATGCCTCTACGTCTCCCTTCAGGATTTACCTTAGAACTAAGTAACTGTTATTTTGTTCTGGCATTGTGTAGAAACATTATCTCTGGATCATGTTTAGTACATGATGGGTACTCCTACAAGTCTGAGAACAATGGTTGTTCACTTTATTGTAAGGATATGTTTTATGGATTTGCACCCATTGTTGGGGGCTTTTTCATACTAAATCTTGAATGTGGAAATGATATCTTTAACGTGAATGCTAAACGCCTTAAGAAGGCTGATACCACCACCACATACTTGTGGCACTGTCGCCTTGGCCACATCGGAAAGAAATGCATGCAAAGACTCCATAAAGATGGAGTTCTACTGTCTTTTGATTTTGAATCATTTGACACATGTGAAGCTTGCCTGATGGGGAAAATGACCAAGACGCCGTTCATGGGTCATCCTGAATGGGCGGGTGAATTATTGGAAATAATACATAATGATGTATGTGGTCCGATGAGCACGGCCGCACGGAGTTGTTATTTCTACTTCGTGACTTTTACTGATGATTTAAGTAGGTATGGATATATCTACTTGATGAAGCATAAGTCGGAAACCTTTGAAAAGTTCAAAGAATTTCAGAATGAGGTAGAAAATCATCGTAACAAAAGGATTAAGTTTCTGCGATCAGATCGCGGGGGCGAATATCTTAGTCATGAGTTTAGCCAACATCTGAGTGACCGTGGAATTGTTTCACAGCTTACACCTCCCGGAACTCCAAAGTGAAACGGAGTGTCGAAAAGACGTAACCGAACCCTATTAGACATGGTAAGGTCGATGATGTCTCTTACAGATCTGCCGATACCTTTTTGGGGTCACGCACTACTCACTGCCGCTTATACATTAAACAGAGCACCGTATACGTCTGTTAAGATGACAGCATATGAGTTATGGCATGGGAAGATACCCAGTTTGTCGCATCTTAAAATTTGGGGTTGTGAAGCTTATGTAAAACATTTACAACCAAGCAAACTCGACCCCAGATCAGACAAATGTTACTTTGTAGGTTACCCAAAAGAAACAGTTGGGTATTCCTTCTACCAACCCTCCGAGTGCAAAGTTTTTGTCGCTAAAAACGGAGTCTTTCTTGAGAAAGAGTTTCTCGCTAAAGAATTGAGTGGGAGGACGGTACAACTTGATGAGATTAGTGAATCTTCGGTGACCATTGATATGGCTAAGGAACTGGAAGTAATTCCACGAATTATCCCTACAACTGAGCCGAAAGTTGTCGCATGTGATGCGGAAACTTCTGACAAGTTTGTAACTAAACCGCGCAGATCAGGTAGGGCTATCCAGCCACCTGAGTGGTTTCATAATGAAATCTTCATGCTTGAAGACGATGAACCTGCGCACTACAAGGAAGCAATGGCGGGGCCCAGCTCAAGGGAATGGCACAAAGCCATGAAATCCAAAATGGAATCCATGTACGAAAACCAAGTTTGGAACTTGGAAGAACTTCCAGAAGGCGTTAAGCCCATTGGTTGTAAATGGATTTTCAAAAGAAAGACAGACGCGGATGGTAACATTACTATCCATAAAGCTAGACTTGTCGCGAAAGGGTTCACGCAAGTTCCAGGAGTGGACTATGACGAGACTTTCTCGCCTGTAGCTATGCTTAAGTCTGTACGGATATTACTAGCAATTGCTGCTTATTTCCATTATGAAATATGGTAGATGGACGTCAAAACGGCTTTCCTAAATGGAAATGTCAAAGAAGATGTATACATGATACAGCCTAAAGGTTTTGTCGTTCATAAGGATGCTGGAAAGGTATGCAAACTTCAGAAGGCCATTTATGGTCTGAAGCAAGCATCAAGGAGCTGGAACATTCGTTTTGATGAAGTAGTCAAAGAGTTTGGCTTCATCAGAAATGACAAAGAATCTTGTGTTTACAAGAAGTTTAGTGGGAGCGCAAAAGCATTTCTAATCTTGTATGTGGATGACATATTGTTGATTGGAAATGACGTGAATTTTCTTAGCGAAATAAAAGACTCATTGAAGAAGAGTTTTTCAATGAAGGACTTAGGCGAAGCGGCATACATATTGGGCATCAAAATCTATAGAGATAGATCAAAACGCCTAATAGCGCTTAGCCAAAGCACGTACATTGACAAGGTATTAAAAAGGTTTAATATGGAGAACGCCAAGAAAGGCCTACTCCCCATGTCACCTGCCACAGTGCTTTGCAAGAATCAGTGTCCTCGGACTCTCGATGAGCGAGTACAAATGAATGATGTTCCATATGCTTCGGCAGTTGGTTCTATTATGTATGCCATGCTATGTACAAGACCGGATGTTTCCTATGCGCTAAGTGTTAGCAGCAGGTACCAAAGTGATCCAGGATTGGAACACCGGGCCGGAGTCAAAAATATTCTTAAGTATCTCAGAAGGACCAAGGATTTACTCCTTGTGTACGGAGGTGATGAAGAGCTCATTGTAAGTGGTTACACTGATGCAGGCTTCATGACTGACCCAGATGACTTCAAATCTCAATCAGGCTATGTTTTCATATTGAATGGTGGCGCAGTTGACTGGAAAAGTTCCAAACAAAAGACTGTGGTGGATTCTACGATGGAGGCGGAATATGTTGCAGCTTCAGAAGCCTCCAAGGAGGTGGTCTGGATCAAGCAGTTTCTTGAAGACCTTGGTGTGATTCCAAGTGCGCTGGACCCGGTGGAGATCTATTGTGATAATAGTGGCGCCGTGGCTCAGGCTAGGGAGCCATCTTCACACCATAAGACAAGACATATTGAACACAAATATAAACTCATTCAACATCATGTCGAAGCGGGTTTAGTGAAAGTATGCAAAGTTCACACGGATCTGAATGTGTCAGACCCGATGACAAAGCCTCTACCACGAGCAAAGCATGAGTAGCACCAGATAGCCATTGGTGTCAGGGAAGCCATGTAACTAGATTATTGACTCTAGTGCAAGTGGGAGTCTGTAGGAGATATGCCCTAGAGGCAATGATAATAGTTATTTTGTATCTCCAAGTTTGTAATGAATGTTTATGTTCCATGCTATAACTGCAATGATTCTCGAGTCTACAATAACCACGAGGCTCGGAGGGAAACTCATGTGCATGTGTGGTATATTAAACGGAAAAATGTATTCCTAGTCATGCCTCTAAGACTAGCTCAAGTATTGCATGATGATCATGTTTTCCTGATCATGGGCATGACTATGCCGGCAATTTTGAGGGCACAATGTTAGAAGAACATTTGTGTTGAATCAACCCGGATTGATGTTATGCTATGAGATACATTCGTCACAAGTAAATGGTTAATAACACAGAGAAAGTTAACGTTTGCATAATTCCTTAGACCATGAGAGTATTGAGTTCCTTCGTACTTGCTTCATGAACTTTGGGGTTTGTTAACCGTCATCTGTAACAGGGTGGCTATTACGGCGGCTTACAGGTTCACTGAAAAGTATGACAAGTAACTTGATAGCTCAATATTGGGATTTGCTCCTCCGACGATGGAGAGATATACTTAGGGCCCTCTCGGTGTTATGGTATCCACCATCGTCTGGCCAGACACAATGTGATTGGATCACTGGGATGCCGGAATGCGGAAATGAGAAAAGAGAAGAAAACCAGTAATGAGGTAACTGGCATAGTGGACAAATTGTTGATCCACGGGGATGCCGATAAGTCTCACCTCGGGTGTTTGTAAAATATCGCGAAGCAACAGGAATAGCACACGTCAAACTACAGGTTCGCTCGAATATTCATTCGTGTGGGTATAGGGATCAATATGGGTGTCCACGGTTCCGCTATTGATCGTTGATCGGAAAGTGTTCCGGTCATGTCTATACTTCACCGAACCTACAGGGTCACATGCTTAAGGGTCATCTATCTGCTGAATACTAGACAGGGAGTCTGAGAGAAAGACAATGGAAAAGTTCCGGAGAGAACACCGGATAAGTTTTGGTGAAACCGAAAAGCTGTTTCGGAGTAAACCATTAAGCCAAAAAGGTTTTGGCAAGCGCCTGGAACTTTTGGAGGGTGCCAGAATTGTTCTGGGAACTTCTAAAATTTTTCCAGAGAAAAAACCGGTAATGTTCCGGAGCTGCCGGAACCGCTATGGTAGCTTTTCGCTGATGAAAATCATTGATCCGGAATTATTTCGGAGTGTGTCCAGAATTATTTTAGTGGGTACTGGAAATGTTCTAGACCTACAGAAAAAGTTTCGAATTTAATGGTCACGAAAAAATGTTTTCATGAATAGTGAAAAGCACTTTATGGTTACTTTTTGGAAAGCCAGCTTTTTGGGCTTTGTCCAAAATATCTAGGAGGGATGACATGGATGGATTGGAACCCCTTTTGGGGGGCCCCACTAGTGGTGGCCGGCCAAGGAGGAGCTCCTCCTTGGAGCTCCACTTGCCTTGCCTTTTATGCCCTTATGAAGGTCACATGTCATGGGTGCTTTGGTATTTTCAAGTGCCACCCTACCCCTTGGCTTTTCCTATAAATAGACGTGGAGAGGAGGTCTCCACACTCACTCCAACTCTCATACAAATGCCATGCATGATCTGGCTTTCTCTCTCCCTCCCACGAAATAGTTTCGTAGAGCCGAAAGGCTGTCTGGGTTCCGGTGGGAACTAGTTCTGGACGGCGAAGCCCTGCCGGATAGCTGACACCGTATGTGTGAAACCCCGTAGAGGGTCGTAGGTTCGATCTTTTTCCTAAGGGGCTGTTCGAGGGTCCTCCCGAAGGGCTGTCGGAGATACCGTCCGAGTTCGAGGGTCCTCCCGAAGGGCTGTCCGAGGGACCGTCTGAGGAGCAGACGAGGGAGTACATCCTCGCTGTTGGGAGGTTGTAAATCCTAGCTGTGGGGATCTGCACCGACGATCTACATCGACTCTACTTCCTTTGCGCTACGAGTCAGTAATGATCAGATCAAACCTTGTATGCATATCCATAGTGATCCTGGGCATGCTCGCAGTACCGGAAATTTTTGTTTTCTGTCGCGTTCCCCTACAGCTTTTACCTCCGTCGTGAGGGGCCAAACCTGGGTAATCCCGTGTCTTCTCATTCCCGATCAACCCCGTTAAACTGCCACCTTCGCGCGATGGCCTCATCTCTAAGTCCTTTCACAAGGGCATCTGTCATGCTAAAACCATGACAGTTGGCGCCCACCGTGGGGCCTACGCACGGTGGAGTTGAGTTCTTGGCGGGAGCCCTCCCAGGGTTCAGGAAGTACGTGGTCGGCCAGATGACGAAGAGCCACCGCGGAAAACTCTACATTGACGATTCAAGCTGGGGCCCCGAGGCCGACTCAATCGAGTACTGGTACCGGGTTCCCTTCGGACGATCCATGTCTTCATCGGCGTTGTCGGCGAGTCAGCCACCGGGTTGGATGCCATCGCCAACACCGAGTCGGCCCGCCGCGCCAGTCCCCCACAGGCAAAAGCCGGCCCGCTGAGAGCCGGTCGGACGCATGTTTTCGTGGGTTTTACTCAGGGGGTGGCACTGTCAGAAAATTCGCTGTCTGGAGATGAGACGCTTATACAATCCGATGGTGAGTCATCGATGGGAGAAACTGAGTCAATCCATCCGCTGTACGACGGAAGGCTCGGAGGATGCACTGATGAAGTCTTCCCTAAGACCCTCGAGCTGCCTCGGTTCACTGCGGTTTACATGGCAGGAAGGCAATACCCGCCTTCCCTCCGCGACCTGGTGGATCCAGCGGCCGGGCAAAATCTCACCATCGCTGACTCGCAAAAGACCGGGGCGCGGGCGCTTGCGGAGCTGATGAATAATCTAGCGACTCTGCTGGCCGAGCCGGTGACCCTCGAGAACACGGCGGCACGCAACGCAGATATCACGAAGTGCCGTGAGCAGATGACCAAGATCCAGGAGGATATCAATACTGAAAAGACCCGCATGGCGGAAACACAAGCCCGGCTTGTCGAGGTGACAAAGCGCTTGGAAGAGGAAGCCCTCTCTCTGAGCTGCCGACAGGTGGAGTCAGAATTCGTCCACCGGAGGTGGCATCAAAGCCGGCTTCCGGCCCAGATCGAGCCAACACAATTGTTTACCACGCCGAATGATTCGCGGGCTCCGGTGAACCCGGGGGCTGGTGTTATGTCGCCAAGAGGGCCACCGCCGTGGCAGCCGGCTCAGCATCAGACGCCAGTTCCGCAGCAGCAACCGCCACCTCGCCGGTTCCAGACCCCAACTGGACACTATTCCAACCCGGTGGACAATGTGCTGGCTGTGACGCTGTAGGGGTAGGTCGCATGGGAAACAAAAAATTTCCTACGCACACACAAGATCTATCCATGGTGATGAGCATCTACGAGAGGGAGAGTGAATCTACATACCCTTGTAGATCGCTAAGCGGAAGCGTTAAGAAACGCGGTTGATGTAGTCGAACGTCTCCACGATCCAAATCGCAAGTCGTCCCTCGATCCGATCACGAACTAGTGCCGAACGGACGGCACCTCCGCGTTCAACACACGTACGGCTTGATGACGCCTTCACCTCCTCGATCCAGCGAGCGATGGTGAAGTAGTAGATGAGTTCCGGCAGCACGACGGCGTGGTGATGGTGGTGAGGAACAATCCCTGCAGGGCTTCGCCAAGCACTACGAAGATTATGACCGGAGAACTAGAATGTTAGGGTTGCCGACACACGGCTTGGGAAATCTTAATGTCTCCCGTGTGCTAGCCCTGTCCCTCTATTTATATGTTGAGCCTTGGGGTCTAAACTTGGAGTAAAAGCCTCCTCCAGGTCGGTTTTGCCCGCACAAGGTCGGTTTGGCCCGCAGGGAAAGAGTCCAACTCGGATCCCTGCAGTATCGTGCACGAGCGGTAGTACCGCTTCACACAAGCGGTAGTACCGCTTATGCGGTAGTACCGCTTCACACAAGCGGTAGTACCGCTTACGCGGTAGTACTGCCTTACCAGCGGTAGTACCGCTTAAGGCAGCAGCAAAACTTCCTTTTGCACTTTCCAATACCTCGTGGGCTTTACCCCTTTGGCTCATATAAAGTGTTGCTGCACCCGAACACTTCGGTAAACATCCGGAACCCCTTTCGGTGAATTCCGGAACCCTTCCGGAGATCAAAACACTATTATCACATATATCAATCTTTACCTCCGGACTATTCCGGAGATCCTCTTCATGTCCGGGATCTTATCCGGGATTCCGAACAACCTTCGGTCACCAACAAAATAACTCAACTATACTAATCGTCACCAAACGTTAAGTGTGTAGACCCTGCGGGTTTGAGAACTATGTAGACATGACCGAGACACCTCTATGATCAATAACCAATAGCGGGACCTGGATGCCCATATTGGCTCCTACATATTCTACGAAGATCTTTATCGGTCGAACCTCTATGTCAAGGATTCAGTTAATCCCGTATACTGTTCCCTTTGTTCTTCGGTATGTTACTTGCCCGAGATTCGATCGTCGGTATCTCTATACCTAGTTCAATCTCGTTACCGGCAAGTCTCTTTACTCGTTCCGTAATACAAGATCTCGTGGCTAACATTTTAGTCACATTGCTTGCAAGGCTCATTGTGATGTTGTATTACCGAGTGGGCCCTGAGATACCTCTCCGTCACACGGAGTAACAAATCCCAGTCTTGATCTATGCCAACCCAACAGACACCCTCGGAGATACCTGTAGAGCACCTTTATAGTCACCCAGTTACGTTGTGACGTTTGATACACACAAGGTACTCCTCCGATGTCAGGGAGTTTCATGATCTCATGGTCATAGGAACAGATACTTGACATGCAGAAAACAATAGCAATAAACTGACACGATCATATGCTACGTTCGTAGTTTGGGTCTTGTCCATCACATCATTCTCCTAATGATGTGATCCCGTTATCAAATGACATATCATGTCAATGGCTAGGAAACCTTAACCATCTTTGATCAACGAGCTAGTCAACTAGAGGCTTACTAGGGACACAGTGTTGTCTATGTACCCACACATGTATTTGAGTTTCCAATCAATACAATTATAGCATGGATAATAAACGATTATCATGAACAAGGAAATATAATAATAACCAATTTATTATTGCCTCTAGGGCATATTTCCAACAGTCTCCCACTTGCACTAGAGTCAATAATCTAGTTCACATCACTATGTGATTTACATTGTAATGAATCGAACACCCATGCAGTTCTGGTGTTGTTCATGTTTAGCCCTTGGAAGAGGTTTAGTCATCGGATCTGCAACATTCAGATCCGTGTGTACTTTGCAAATATTTATGTCGTCCTCCTTGATGTAATCGCGGATGGAATTGAAATGTCGCTTTATGTGTCTGGTCCTCTTGTGAAATCTTGGTTCCTTGCCTAGAGCAATGGCACCAGTGTTATCACAAAACAGAGTCATTGGGTTAAGTGCACTAGGCACTACTCCAAGATCTGTCATGAACTCCTTCATCCAGACACCTTCCTTCGCCGCCTCCGAGGCAGCGATGTACTCCGCTTCACATGTAGAATCAGCTACCATGCTTTGCTTGGAACTGCACCAGCTAACCGCACCCCCATTAAGAATAAACACGTATCCGGTTTGCGACTTAGAGTCATCCGGATCAGTGTCAAAGCTTGCATCGACATAACCCTTTACGACGAGCTCTTGATCACCTCCATAAACGAGAAACATGTCCTTAGTCCTTTTCAGGTACTTCAGGATATTCTTGACCGCCGTCCAGTGTTCCATCCCTGGATCACTTTGAAACCTTCCGACCATACTTATGGCAAGGCTGACATCGGGTCTTGTGCACAGCATTGCATACATGATAGAGCCTATGGCTGAAGCATAGGGGATGACACTCATCTTTTCTCTATCTTCTGTAGTCACTGGGCATTGAGTCTTACTCAACTTCACACCTTGCAAAACAGGCAAGAACCCCTTCTTGGACTGATCCATTTTGAACTTCTTCAAAATCTTATCAAGGTATGTGCTTTGTGAAAGTCCTATTAAGCGTCTTGATCTATCTCTATAGATCTTGATGCCTAATATGAAAGCAGCTTCTCCTAGGTCCTTCATTGAAAAACTCTTGTTCAAATATTCCTTCATGCTTTCCAACATTTCTATATTGTTTCCAATCAGTAATATGTCATCCACATATAATATTAGAAACGCTATAGAGCTCCCACTCACTTTCTTGTAAATACAAGCTTCTCCGTAAACTTGTATAAACTCGAACGCTTTGATCACCTCATCAAAGCGAAGATTCCAACTCCGAGATGCTTGCACCAGTCCATAAATGGATCGCTGGAGTTTGCAAACTTTGTCAGCATTCTCTGGATTGACAAAACCTTCTGGTTGCATCATATACAACTCTTCCTTAAGGAAACCGTTAAGGAACGCTGTTTTGACATCCATCTGCCAAATTTCATAATCGAAAAAGGCAGCTATTGCTAACATGATTCTGACGGACTTAAGCATCGCTACGGGTGAGAAGGTCTCATCGTAGTCAACTCCTTGAACTTGTGAAAAACCCTTTGCCACAAGTCGAGCTTTAGAGACGGTGACATTACCGTCCGCGTCCGTCTTCCTCTAAAAGATCCATTTGTTCTGAATGGCCTTACGCCCTTCAGGTAATACTTCCAAAGTCCACACTTTGTTTTCATACATGGATCCCATCTCGGATTTCATGGCCTCTAACCACTTCTCGGAATCCGGGCCCATCATCGCTTCTCCATAGCTCGTAGGTTCATCGTTGTCTAACAACATGACCTCTAAGACAGGGTTGCCGTACCACTCAGGAGCAGTACGCGTCCTTGTCGACCTACGAGGTTCGATAGCAACTTGATCCAAAGCTTCATGATCATCATCATTAACTTCCTCTTCAGCTGTTGTAGGCTCTACAGAAACATCTTTCTGCGCTGCGCTACTTTCAGGCTGAAGTAAAGGTTTAACAACCTCATCAAGTTCTATCTTCCTCCCACTCAATTCTTTCGAGAGAAACTCTTTCTCAAGAAATGTTCCGCTTTTAGCGACAAACACTTTGCCTTCGGATCTGAGGTAGAAGGTATACCCAACTGTCTCTTTTGGGTATCCTATGAAGACGCATTTTTCCGCTTTGGGTTCCAGCTTTTCGGGCTGAAGCTTTTTGACATAAGCATCACATCCCCAAACTTTAAGAAACGACAGCTTTGGCTTCTTGCTAAACCAAAGTTCATATTGCGTCGTCTCAACGGATTTCGATGGTGCCCTATTTAAAGTGAATGCAGCTGTCTCTAATGCATAACCCCAAACGATAGTGGCAAATCGGCAAGAGACATCATAGATCGCACCATATCCAATAAGGTTCGATTACGACGTTCGGACACACCATTTCGCTGTGGTGTTCCAGGCGGTGTCAGTTGTGAAACAATTCCACATTGTCTTAAGTGACTGCCAAACTCATAACTCAGATATTCTCCTCCTCGATCAGATCGTAGGAATTTAATCTTCTTGTTACGATGATTCTCAACTTCACTCTGAAATTGTTTGAACTTTTCAAATGTTTCAGACTTGTGTTTCATTAAGTAAATATACCCATATCTACTTAAGTCATCAGTGAAGGTGAGAAAGTAACGATAACCACCGCGCGCCTCAATACTCATCGGACCGCACACATCAGTATGTATGATTTCCAATAAGTCACTTGCCCGTTCCATTGTTCCAGAGAACGGCGTTTTAGTCATCTTGCCCATGAGGCATGGCTCACATGTGTCAAGTGATTCAAAATCAAGTGACTCCAAAAGTCCATCAGCATGGAGCTTCCTCATGCGTTTTACGCCAATATGACCTAAACGGCAGTGCCACAAGAAAGTGGTATTATCATTATCAATTCTACATCTTTTGGCATCAATGTTATGAACATGTGTATCATTACTATCGAGATTCAATAAGAATAAACCCCTCACATTGGGTGCATGACCATAAAAGATATTACTCATATAAATAGAACAACCATTATTCTCTGATTTAAATGAGTAACCGTCTCGCAATAAACAAGATCCAGATATAATGTTCATGCTTAACGCAGGCACTAAATAACAATTATTCAGGTTCATCACTAATCCCGATGGTAATCGAAGAGCGAGCGTGCCGACGGCGATCACATCAACCTTGGAACCATTTCCCACGCGCATCGTCACTTCGTCCTTTGCCAGCCTTCGTCTATTCCGCAGTTCCTGTTTTGAGTTGCAAATATGAGCAACCGCACCGGTATAAAATACCCAGGCACTACAACGAGAGTTGGTAAGGTACACATCAATAACATGTATATCATATATACCTTGTTTGTTGTTGGCCGCCTTCTTGTCAGCCAAATACTTGGGGCAGTTCCGCTTCCAGTGTCCAGTTCCCTTGCAATGAAAGCACACAGTTTCTGGTTTGGGTCCAGCCTTGGGTTTCTTCACGAGGGGAGCAACTGCTTTGCCACTCTTCTTGGAGTTACCCTTCTTACCCTTGCCATTTTTCTTGAAACTAGTGGTTTTATTGACCATCAACACTTGATGCTCCTTCTGAATTTCAGACTCAGCGGCTTTCAGCATCGCAAACAGCTCGGCGACTGACTTGTTCATCCCGTGCATGTTATAGTTCAATACGAAGCTCTTGTAGCTAGGTGGCAATGATTGAAGAACTCTGTCAGTGATAGCCTCTGGCGGAAGGGGCATCCCCAATTCAGCCAGACGGGTGGAGTACCCAGACATTCTGAGTACGTGATCACTGATAGACCCGTTCTCCTCCATCTTGCAAGCATAGAACTTATCGGAGATCTCATATCTCTCGATCTGGGCATTCTTCTGAAAGATAAACTTCAACTCCTGGAACATCTCATATGCTCCATGACGTTCAAAACGTCTTTGAAGTCCCGGTTCTAAGCCATACAATATTGCACATTGAACTTATTGAGTAATCTTCAGAACGAGCCTGCCAGGCGTTCACAACGTCTAGAGACTCAACTGGAGCGGGAGGATCACCAAGCGGTGCATCAAGGACATAAGCCTTCTGGGAAGCCGTAAGGATAATCCTTAGATTACGGGCCCAGTCCACAAAGTTACTTCCATCATCTTTCAACTTAGCTTTCTCTAGGAACGCATTAAAATTCAGGGGTGCTACTGCGCGAGCCATGATCTACAACATAAATATAGCAAAGACAACTTAGACTATTGTTCTAGATAATGAGTTTAGTTAATCATATTACTTAAAAACTCCCACTCAAATTGACATCCCTCCGGTCATTCGAGTGTAACATGATCCAAATCCACCAACTCAAGTCCGATCATCACGTGAGTTGAGGTGGTTTCAATGGTGAACATCTTCATGTTGATCATATCTACTATATGACTCATGTTCGACCTTTCGGTCTCTTGTGTTCCGAGGCCATGTCTGTACATGCTAGGCTCGTTAAGTTTAACCCGAGTGTTCCGCACGTGCAACATGGCTTACACCCGTTGTATGTGAACGTAGAGTCTATCACACCCGATCATCACGGCGTGTCTCGAAATGACGAACTTTCACAACGGTGCACACTCGGGGAGAACACAATTTATCTTGAAATTTAAGTGAGGGATCACCTTATAATGCTACCGTCGTCCTAAGCAAAATAAGATGCATAAAAGGATTAACATCACATACAAATCATAAGTGACATGATATGGCCATGAACTCGTGCTTTTGATCTCCATCTCCAAAGCACCGGCATGATCTCCATCATCACTGGCATGACACCATGATCTCCATCATCTTGATCTCCATCAACGTGTCGCCATGAGGTTGTCGCTCCGACTGTTGCTTCCACGACTATTGCTAACTCATAGCGATAAAGTAAAGCAAAACGGCGAAAATAATTAAAGACAACTCTATGGCTCCTACCAGTTGCCGTACTCATCGACATGCAAGTCGTGATATTCTATACAACACATGATCATCTCATACATCACATATATCTCATCATGTAATTGGCCATATCACATCACAACATACCCTGCAAAAACAAGTTAGACGTCCTCTAATTGTTGTTGCAAGTTTTACGTGGCTGCTACGGGTTTGCAAGAACCGTTCTTACCTACGCAAAACCACAACGTGGTGTAGTGATTGCTTTTTGATCTTCTAAAAGAACCCTCTTCATTGAAATCGATTCAACTAAAGTGAGAGAGACAGACACCCGCTAGCCATCTTTATGCAACGAAGTTACATGTCAGTTGAAGGAACCTGTATCACGTAAGCGTACGCGTAATGTCGGTCCAGGCCGCTTCATCTCACAATACCGCCGAATCAAGTATCAACTAGTAACGGCAAGCAATATGTATACACCCACGCCCACAACTCGTTTGTGTTCTACTCGAGATCTCATCTACGCATAGACCTAGCTCAGATGCCACTGTAGGGGTACGTTGCATGGGAAACAAAATTTTTCCTATGCACACACAAGATCTATCCATGGTGATGAGCATCTACGAGAGGGAGAGTGAATCTACATACCCTTGTAGATCGCTAAGCGGAAGCGTTAAGAAACGCGGTTGATGTAGTCGAACGTCTCCCCGATCCAAATCGCAAGTCGTCCCTCGATCCGATCACGAACTAGTGCCGAATAGACGGCACCTCCGCGTTCAACACACGTACGGCTTGATGACGCCTTCACCTCCTCGATCCAGCGAGCAATGGTGAAGTAGTAGATGAGTTCCGGCAGCACGACGGCGTGGTGATGGTGGTGAGGAACAATCCCTGCAGGGCTTCGCCAAGCACTACGAAGATTATGACCGGAGAACTAGAGGGTTAGGGTTGCCGACACACGGCTTGGGAAATCTTAATGTCTCCCGTGTGCTAGCCCTGCCCCTCTATTTATATGTTGAGCCTTGGGGTCTAAACTTGGAGTAAAAGCCTCCTCCAGGTCGGTTTTGCCTGCACAAGGTCGGTTTGGCCCGCAGGGAAAGAGTCCAACTCGGATCCCTGCAGTACCGTGCACAAGCGGTAGTACCGCTCACGAGCGGTAGTACCGCTTGAGCGGTAGTACCGCTTCACACAAGCGGTAGTACCGCTTATGCGGTAGTACCGCTTCACACAAGCGGTAGTACCGCTTACGCGGTAGTATTGCCTTACCAGCGGTAGTACCGCTTAAGGCAGCAGCAAAACTTCCTTTTGCACTTTCCAATACCTCGTGGGCTTTTCCCCTTTGGCTCATATAAAGTGTTGCTGCACCCGAACACTTCGGTAAACATCCGGAACCCCTTCCGGTGAATTCCGGAACCCTTCCGGAGATCAAAACACTATTATCACATATATCAATCTTTACCTCCGGACTATTCCGGAGATCCTCGTCATGTCCGGGATCTTATCCGGGATTCCAAACAACCTTCGGTCACCAACAAAATAACTCAACTATACTAATCGTCACCAAACAGTAAGTGTGTAGACCCTGCGGGTTCGAGAACTATGTAGACATGACCGAGACACCTCTACGATCAATAACCAATAGCGGGACCTGGATGCCCATATTGGCTCCTACATATTCTACAAAGATCTTTATCGGTCGAACCTCTATGTCAAGGATTCAGTTAATCCCGTATACTATTCCCTTTGTTCTTCGGTATGTTACTTGCCCGAGATTCGATCGTCGGTATCTCTATACCTAGTTCAATCTCGTTACCGGCAAGTCTCTTTACTCGTTCCGTAATACAAGATCTCGTGGCTAACATTTTAGTCACATTGCTTGCAAGGCTCATTGTGATGTTGTATTACCGAGTGGGCCCTGAGATACCTCTCCTTCACACGGAGTAACAAATCCCAGTCTTGATCTATGCCAACCCAACAGACACCCTCGGAGATACCTGTAGAGCACCTTTATTGTCACCCAGTTACGTTGTGACGTTTGATACACACAAGGTACTCCTCCGATGTCAGGGAGTTGCATGATCTCATGGTCATAGGAACAGATACTTGACATGCAGAAAACAATAGCAATAAACTGACATGATCATATGCTACGTTCGTAGTTTGGGTCTTGTCCATCACATCATTCTCCTAATGATGTGATCCCGTTATCAAATGACATCTCATGTCAATGGCTAGGAAACCTTAACCATCTTTGATCAACGAGCTAGTCAACTAGAGGCTTACTAGGGACACAGTGTTGTCTATGTACCCACACATGTATTTGAGTTTCCAATCAATACAATTATAGCATGGATAATAAACGATTATCATGAACAAGGAAATATAATAATAACCAATTTATTATTGCCTCTAGGGCATATTTCCAACAGACGCATAATTTGGCAGCAATCTTGATCGAAGGAGATGGTCTGGCTCAGGTGGAGGCCAGGAACGCCATTGAGATGCTCAAGACAGAGGTAACACAGCAGGTAAACTATTCTCATAGCCAGCACCGGCTTCACTCCACCCCACACCAGAGCCGCACCAGGAGCCAGCGCCCTGAGTCACCAGCAGTTTCCAGTAGCGTGCGGCGTAGGAGGGCTGCACAGCCACTGGAGGATCAGCCGCCCCCAGGATCCCAAATGCACAGGAGATTGTCAACACCGCTCGGGCTCTACGAGTGTTGGAAGAGGAAAACGTGCGTGCAGTGTATAATCAGACCGCAGCGCAGGATGATACGTCTCCGTCGTATCTATAAGTTTTGATTGTTTCATGCCAATATCCTACAACTTTCATATAATTTTGGCAACATTTTATATTATTTTTGGGACTAACATATTGATCCAGTGCCCAGTGCCAGTTCCTGTTTGTTGCATGTTTTTTGTTTCGTAGAATATCCATATCAAACGAAGTCCAAACGCGACAAAAATTTACGGAGATTTATTTTGGAATATATGTGAATTTTTGGAAGAAGAATCAATGCAAGACGGTGCTCGTGGGCCCCACAAGGCACCAGGGCGCGCCAGGGGGGTAGGGCGCGCCGTGGTGCCTCATGAGCCCCTCGTAAGTCGGTTTCCACCCTGCTTTCGCCGCAAGAAACATAATACCGGGTAAAATATCATGTTAAAATTTCAGTCCAATCAGAATTACGGATCTCCGAGAATTTAAGAAACGGTGAAAGGCCAGAAAACAGGAACGCGAAACAGAAGAGAACAGAGAGAGAGATCCAATCTCGGAGGGGCTCTCGCCCCTCTGGGTGCCATGGAGGCCAAGGACCAGAGGGAAAACCTCCTCCCATCTAGGGGGGAGGCCAAGGAAGAAGAAGAAGGAGGGGGCCCCTCTCCCCCTCTCCCCCGGTGGCGCCGCCGGGGCAATCATCGTGACGACGATCTACACCAACAACTTCGCCGCCGTCAACACCAACTCTCTCCCCCTCTATGCAGCGGTGTAACACCCCTTCTCCCCACTGTAATCTCTACTTAAACATGCTTAATGCTATATATTATTATCCAATGATATGTGGCAATTCTATGATGTTTGAGTAGATTCGTTTTGTCCTATGGGTTGATTGATGATCGTGATTGGTTTGAGTTGTATGTTTTATTTTGGTGCTGTCCTATGGTGCCCTCCGTGTCGTGCAAGCGTGAGGGATTCCCGCTGTAGGGTGTGCAATACGTTCATAATTCTCTTATAGTGGGCGGCTAGAGTGACAGAAGCTTACACCCGAGTAAGGGGGTTGTTGCGCATGGGAGTAAAGGGAACTTGTTACTTAATGCTCTATGGTTGGGTTTTACCTTAATGATCTTTGGTAGTTGCGGATGCTTGCTAGAGTTCCAATCATAAGTGCATATGATCCAAGTACGGAAAGTATGTTAGCTCATGCCTCTCCCACATATAAAATTGCAATAATGATTACTGGTCTAGTTATCGATTGCCTATGGACAAATCATTCTCTTGTGTTACAAAAACTTTCTACTAAACAACTAACTTTTATTATCTCGCAAATTACTCCTAGTTTTATTCTCGTTAAGTACTTCTAGTTTTATCCTTGCAAACTTATCCTTACACACGCAAAATAGTTTCATACTTGATCTAGGTAAAGCGAACGTTAAGTGTGCGTAGAGTTGTATCGGTGGTCGATAGAACTTGAAGGGAATATAAATCCTACCTTTAGCTCCTCATTGGGTTCGACACTCTTATTTATCGAAAAAGCTACAATTGATCCCCTATACTTGTGGGTTATCAAGACCTTTTTCTGGTGCCGTTGCCGGGGAGCAATAGTGTGGGGTGAATATTCTCGTGTGTGCTTGTTTGCTTTATCACTAAGTAGTTTTTATTTTGTGCTCTTGTTTACTATCTTTAGTTATGGGTAGGAAACGTAAAATACCAAAAAAATTAGTTGTACCTACTAAACCAATGGTTGAAGAACCACCCAAAATCTATCATACTGCTGAAGCTTTCTACTTGGATCATCTTTGATCCCTATGTGCTCGTGCTGAAAACCCAATTAGCTTAGTTGAGGGAAAATCATTAGATGAGCATGCTTATTTTGTGCGACACCGCTTGTCTCAAAAAGGGAAACTTTTATGGCATCATATTAATACTTTGAATTGCTATGCTTGGAATTTATGTGAAATACATGATTTTACTTGTTGTTCTGAAGACCCTAAAAAACACCTTCAGTACCAATGTGAGTTTAAGGATAACGGAATCTTATCTTCTTATGCCAAAGGTGCTTATAGTTACTATGACATTGAACAAATGGAAGAATTTGTTGCTTTTAAGGGTGCATATGAAATTGCTTCTTTGATTGAAAAGTGTGATGCTACTCTTTACAAATCTGAAATTTTTTCCATACTTAAATATTGCTATGAAAACTATGCTTCTAATGCTTATGTGAAAGAATATATTGAGGACACCTCCGCTGTCCAAGAAGAGACTAATATTTTGCAGGCTCCTATGGAAGAAGAAATTGCTGAAACTATGAGCTCATTAGATGAAAAAGATGACGAGGAGAGCGAAGAACAAAAGGAGGAAGAGCGGATTAGCTATCCGTGCCCACCTTCTAATGAGAGTAACTCTTCAACTCATACATTGTTTAATTTTCCTTCATGCTTACCGAAGGATGAATGCTATGATGATTGCTATGAGCCCTTTGATTTGTTTGAAATATCCCTTTTGATGAAATTGATGCTTGCTATGCTTGTGGCCATGATGCCAATTTGAATGATGCTTATGAAGATGGACTTGCTATAGTTCCTTATGTTAAGAATGAAATTGTTGCTATTGCACCCACACATGATAGTCCTATTATCTTTTTGAATTCTCCAAACTACACTATATCGGAGAAGTTTGCGCTTATTAAGGATTATATTGATGGGTTGCGTTTTACCGTTACACATGATGATTTTGATGAATATAATATGCATGTGCTTGCTGCTCCTAATTGCAATTATTATGAGAGAGGAACTACATCTCCACCTCTCTATGTTTCTAGTATGATAAAATTGCAAGAAACTGTTTATGTTATGCATTGGCCTTTACTTGATGTGCATTAATTGTTCTTTTATGACATACCGATGCATAGGAAGAGAGTTAGACTTCGTCATTGCATGATATATGTTGCTTGGTGCTCATTACTAAATTACAAATCATTGTTAATTAAAATTGGCTTTGACATACCTTGGGATCCGGGTGGATCAATTACTTGAGCACTTTATGCCTAGCTTAATGGCTTTAAAGAAAGTGCTGCCAGGGAGACGAACTGGAAGTTTTAGAGAGTCGTTTATTTCTGTTGTGTGCTTTTAAAAAGTTTAAAAACAAAAAAAATATAGAGGGGAACCTAAAACTTTACAAAAAGAAAAGTGAAAGTGAGAAAGACGAGCACCCTGGAAGTGGGAGCATGCCTTGAAGTTTGTTCATGCCCATGCAAACTTTGTGAATCTTAATTACAGAAACTTTTTAACAAAAATAATTATCCCCTTGTACAAATCCATTGTATTATAAAAATAATGTGCCAAGATTTACTGTTAGGATGTTTAAATTGCTTGTTTGGTATGTGCAGTGCAAAAACAGAAACTTTTGCTGTAGTGCGTGAATTTACCTTTTTTACTGGAACATGCAAAAATTATGAAATTTTTACACGGTACTGCTATGCAAATTATTTATTTTTTCCTAATTTGTCAGAATTGTTTGAGTTACAGAAGTATATGGACCATCTGCATCTTTACAGACTGTCCTGTTTTCACAGATTGCTGTTATAGTTTCGTTATTTGCCTATGTTTGAAATCTTGTTGAGCCCCATTGACTTGGGAGCCATAGAATTGTTATAGCATACAGTGGGTAATGTTTGATTATAATTATACAATAATGTTACAGCAGGACATGATGGGATTTGATGTTATATGTACTAACCCTTCTAATAAAAAGTTCGGTTAAGTTTTGTGTGGATGAAGTGTTCAAAGATCGAGGAGGTATTGATATGAGAAGAATGAGGAGAGGCAAGAGCTCAAGCTTGGGGATTCCCAAGACACCCCAAGTAAATATTCAAGGAGACTCAAGCGTCTAAGCTTGGGGATGCCCCGGAAGGCATCCCATCTTTATTCGACAATTATCGGTATGTCTCAGTTTTTGTTTTGTTCACATGATATGCGTAAATTCTGGGAGCGTCTTTTGTGTTTATTTTTCCCTTTTCTTTTATGCACCATGCTGGTATGAGATAGTCCATGGTTGATTTATAGAATGCTCTTTGCACTTCACTTATATCTTTTGAGTATGGCTTTATAGAATGCTTCATGTGCTTCACTTATATCATTTGAAGTTTGGATGCCTGTTTCTCTACATCTAGAAAACCATTATTTATAGAATGCTCTTTTGCTTCACTTATATTTGTTAGAGCATGGTCTTTTGTAGAAAGAATTAAAATCTCTTGCTTCACTTATATCTATTTAGAGAGTCAACAGGAATTGGTCATTCACATGGTTAGTCAGAAAATCCTACGTAAACCTTGTAGATCACTGAATATGATATGTTTGATTCCTTGCAATAGTTTTGCGATATGGAGATGATAATATGTGAGTTATGCTAGTGAGTAATAGTGATTTAGTAAGAATATTGGGGTTAAGGTTTGTGATTCCCTATGCATGCACGTAAAGTCAATAGTTATGCAACGAAGTTATATCCTACTTATGGTGCATAATTCAGTGTTAGTTATTCTCAATGCATGCTTATGACCGCTTCGTTTTCTGGTTGGTTGCTTCTCAATCTATTTGCTAGCCTTCATTTGTACTAAGCACGAATGCTGCTTGTGCATCCAACTCCTTAAACCTAAAGTTGTGCCAAATGATTCCACCATACCTACCTATATGCGGTATTTCCATGCCGTTCCAAGTAAATTTGCATGTGCCAACTCTAATTATTCAAAATAAATTTCTGTTTTGTGTGCCCGTACCGCTCATGTGGCGGCAGGGGGTGGCCAATATCTTTCATGCTAGGCGGGTTATTCTCAAGATGAGTGTTTATTCACTTGTCATTGCACAAGAGAGTAGCAGGTAATAGGGATGCCTAGTCCCACAATGAATCAAAAATAATAATACCAAAATTCCTTGGAAAGTGTTGGTATGGAAGGCACCCGTGGATACGGCTAGCCATGGATTGTGAAAGAATGGTGGAAAGGAAATAAACTTTATTTTCTGTTTGGGAACCGCCTATAATGTGTCTAGCATGGAAGATATTGGGAATTCTCGGTCGTTTTCATTGACAAGAAAAGCATGCCTCTCAAAATAATTTTATCTCTCTAATTTAAGCTTTGAGCTCTGGCACCTCTGCAAATCTCTGCTTCCCTCTGCGAAGGGCCAATCTATTTTACTTTTATGCAATTTTTATTTTTTATTTTGAGTCTCCATCTTCTCTTATAAAGCACCAACTGGAGAGCACTATTGTCATACTTGTGCATTGGATCAATGATTGAGCATAACGGGCTTGGGATAGCGTTCTTTAGCATTTTTATTTTGAAAGACATGATTGTTTGTTGGTATGCCTGAGTATTGATGTCTTTATGTCAAATTATAGACTATTGCTTTGAATCACTTGTGTCTTAATATTCATGCCATGATTAGATTATATGATCAAGATTATGTTAGGTAGCATTCCACATCAAAAATTATCTTTTTTATCATTTACCTACTCGAGGACGAGCAGGAATTAAGCTTGGGGATGCTGATACGTCTCCATCGTATCTATAATTTTTTATTGTTTCATGCCAATATCCTACAACTTTCATATAATTTTGGCAACATTTTATATTATTTTTGAGACTAACATATTGATCCAGTGCCCAGTGTTAGTTCCTGTTTGTCGCATGTTTTTTGTTTCGCAGAATATCCATATCAAACGAAGTCCAAACGCGATAAAAATTTATGGAGATTTATTTTGGAATATATGTGAATTTTTGGAAGACGAATCAACACAAGACAGTGCTCGTGGGCCCCATGAGGCACCAGGGCGCGCCCAGGGGGGTAGGGCGCGCCGTGGTGCC
Source organism: Elymus sibiricus (assembly GCA_039707655.1). Lineage (NCBI taxonomy): Eukaryota > Viridiplantae > Streptophyta > Magnoliopsida > Poales > Poaceae > Elymus > Elymus sibiricus. The sequence continues at coordinate 379,243,612 of CM077674.1, read as the reverse complement.
TCGTGAGCCCCTCGTAAATCAGTTGACACCCTTCTTTCGCTGCAAGAAAGATAATATCGGGAAAAAATCGTGTTAAAATTTTAGCCCAATCGGAGTTACGGATCTCCGGGAATTTAAGAAACGGTGAAAGGCCAGAAAACAGGAACGCGAAACAGAAGAGAACGGAGAGAGAGAGAGAGATCCAATCTCGGAGGGGCTCTCACCCCTCCGGGTGCCATGGAGGCCAAGGACCAGAGGGAAAACCTCCTCCCATCTAGGGGGAGGCCAAGGATGAAGAAGAAGGAGGGGGGCTCTCTCCCCCTCTCTCCCGGTGGCGCCGGAACGCCGCCGGGGCAATCATCGTGACGGCGATCTACACCAACAACTTCTCCGCCGTCAACACCAACTCTCTCCCCCTCTATGCAGCGGTGTAACACCTCTTCTCCCCGCTGTAATCTCTACTTAAACATGGTGCTTAACGCTATATATTATTATCCAATGATATGTGGCAATCCTATGATGTTTGAGTAGATTCGTTTTGTCCTATGGGTTGATTGATGATCGTGATTGGTTTGAGTTGTATGTTTTATTTTGGTGTTGTCCTATGGTGCCCTCCGTGTCACGCAAGCGTGAGCAATTCCCGCTGTAGGGTTTGCAATACCTTCATAATTCTCTTATAGTGGGTGGCTAGAGTGACAGAAGCTTACACCCGAGTAAGGGGGTTGTTGCGTATGGGAGTAAAGGGGACTTGTTACTTAATGCTATAATTGGGTTTTACCTTAATGATATTTGGTAGTTGCGGATGCTTGCAAGAGTTCCAATCATAAGTGCATATGATCCAAATATGGAAATTATGTTAGTTCATGCCTCTCCCTCATATAAAATTGCAATAATGATTACCGGTCTAGTTATCGATTGCCTATGGACAAATCATTCTCTTGTGTTACAAAAAGTTTCTACTAAACAACTAACTTTTATTATCTCACAAATTACTCCTAGTTTTATTCTTGTTAAGTACTTCTAGTTTTATCCTTGCAAACTTATCCTTACACCTGCAAAATAGTTTCATACTTGTTCTGGGTAAAGCGAACGTTAAGTGCGTAGAGTTGTATCGGTGGTCGATAGAACTTGAAGGGAATATAAATCCTACCTTTAGCTCCTCGTTGGGTTCTACACTCTTATTTATCGAAAAAGCTACAATTGATCCCCTATACTTGTGGGTTATCAAAGGACCATCTCAACATAGCCCAGACAGCTGGTCGTCTTGGCGGTCTGTCAGGTCGCATGATTGGAACTCCTTGTCTGGTTCCAGCATTGCGCGATGCACGCATGCCACCAGATTTCAAGGGCCCTCGCAAGGTTCCTAATTATACAGCAGATCTGGAGCCGACCCAGTGGATTTAGAGTTATGAGTTAGCAATGGATCTGTTGGGAGCTAGTGAAGCTGTGTGCGCGCGTTATCTACCTCTCATGTTGGAGGGCCCGACGCGTAATTGGTTGAAAAACTTGCCGGCGAATTCCATTATCACCTGGCAGGAATTGAAGTAGCGCTTCATCAAAAAAATTCAGGGAACCTGCAAATGGCCAACCACGATTGTCAACCAAGAACATTGTGTTCAGCGTGAGGATGAGTCGGCACTCCACTGGTCTCGCCGAGTTGCAGAAGTCATTCATTCTTCAGATAGCATCACGGTAGCTCAGGCGGTTCTTGTTCTGGAACGGACTTGTAGGTTTTAGACCCTGGTCCAGAAGTTAGGGCGGCTCAAGAGAAAGGTCTAGGACATGGGCGATCTTATGGACGTCTTAACCCGGTATGCTGAGTCAGACAATACGAAGGATCCTACATCTGATGATGATAAATCTAGCAAGGGCAAGAAAAACGGCGGTAAGGGTCATTAATAGAACAATGGCAATGGGCAGGCCAATTGCAACAACAAGCGCAAGAGTTATGAAGCCGGCTCTGATCTGGTAGCAAATACCAATACTAGTGGGAATAACCAACGACAGAACAACGGCGCCCGGAAGCCTTTTGCCCGCAGCTTTGAGGAGGCCCTCAAGGGTCCATGTCCCAAACACAGTATTAATGGTAAGCCGCCTTCCCACTCATGGGAGAACTGTTATATCATGCAAGAGTTTTCCAAACAGGTATTTCAGAATCATCACAACGGAGGCGACAACGGTGGACACCTCGCCAACTCCGGACCCGGCAATCAGGGAGCCGGCTTCCAGGGAGCTGGCTTGCAAGGGCCCTTCGCAGGCCCTGGGTTCCATGGGGGCCACGGTCAGAATACCAGGTTTCAAGGGGCTGGCAACACTGGAAATAATCAACAACGCAGCAACCAAGGAAATCAGAGTCAAAGTGGTCCGTCCGGATTCCAGAGCAATCCTAAACAGTTAAATAGTGGTCATTATCATGTCTTTACAACTAGTTCTTGCAAGCGTGATCGGAAGGTGCAGCGGCGAGCCGTCAATACGGTTGAGCCGGCAGTCCCGTACTATCTGAATTGGTCTGAGCAGCCGGTTACTTGGAGTAGAGCAGATCATCCTGAATATATTGATCACCCTGGCGGTGTTGCTCTAGTTGTCGCACCACAAGTCGGCGGCTATACGTTGACAAAAGTGCTCATGGATGGAGGCAGCAATATCAATATCCTTTACTATGATACTTTCCGACGGATGAATCTGTCCGAGAAAAAGCTCACCCCTTCTACCACAGTTTTCCATGGTATTGTCCCTGGCAAGTCGGCCTACCCGATCGGCAGGATTTCATTGGAGGTTACTTTCGGCACTGAATATAATTATCGCTCAGAGTTCTTATCTTTTGAGGTAGTCAAACTTAAAAGTCCATATCACGCCCTTTTTGGAAGGCCTGCTTATGCAAAATTCATGGCACATCCATGCTATGTGTATCTGAAGCTAAAGATGCCCGGACCAGAGGGCACTATCACTATCAATGGTAACAGATAAATCGCCCTGGAGTGTGAAGTGGGAGACGCAGCTTATGCGGAGACGGCTTGTGCAGCCGAAGAGCTAAAGTATTATAAGGACAATGTTGACCCGGATGATAGGACCTCCCTGTAGGGGAACGCAGCAGAAAACAAAAAATTTCTGACCTATGACCAGCCCAGGACCACTATGAAGACTGCATACAAGGTTTCGATCCGATCATTACCGACTCGTAGCGCAGCGAAAGTAGAGTCGATGTAGATCGTCGGTGCAGATCCCCGTAGCTAGGATTTACAACCTCCCAACCGCGAGGATGTTCTCCCTTGTCTGCTCGTCGGACAGCCCTCCGGGAGGCGGTCGGACAGTCCCTCGAACGGTGTCACGGACAGCCCTTCGGGATGACCCTCAAAACTCGGACGGTCACTCGGACAGCCCTTCGGGAGGCACTCTCGAACAACCCCACGGGCAAAAAGATCGAACCTACGACCTCTCTACGGGGTTGCTCACATACGGTGTCATCTATCCGGCAGGGCTTCGCCGTCCAGAACTAGTTCCCACCGGAACCCAGACAGCCTTTTGGCTCTATGAAACTATTTCGTGGGGAGGGAGAGAGAAGCCAGATCATGCATGGCACTTGTATGTGAGAAAGGAGTGAGTGTGGAGAGTGCCTCTCCACCTCTATTTATAGGAAAACCCAAGGGGTAGGGTGGCTCCCAAAATACCAAAAAACCCATCACATGGATTCTCCACAAGGGTAAAATGGGAAGGCTAGAGGAGCACCATGGATGGGCTCCTCCTTGGCCGGCCAACCTCATGGGGGCCCCCCAAAGGGGGTTCCTTAGTCCCCAAGTTCTTCTAGAAGCCTTTTGGGAAAAGCCCTAAAAGGTGGCTTTCCATAAAGTAGCCCAAAAAGCACTTTCACAATTCACGAAAACATTTTTCCGCGACCGTTAAATCCGAAAATATTTCTGTGGGTCTTAGAACAATTCCAGTACCCACCAAAATGATTTTGGACGCGTTCCGAAACAATTCCGGATTAGTGATTTTCATCTGCGAAAAGCAACCAAACAGGTTCCGGCAGCTCCGGAACATTTCCGGTTTTTATCTCCGAAAAATCCCAGAAGTTCCCAAAACAATTCTGGCACCCTCCAAGAATTTTCAGGCATGTGCCGAAACCAATTTGACTTAATGGTATACCCTGAAACAACTTTTCAGTTTTACCGAAACTATTCCGGTGTTCTCTCTCTAGAACTTTTCCGTTGTCTCCGAAACTTTTCCGGTGACTTTCTCTCAGACTCCCTGTCTAGTATTCAGCAGATAGATGACCCTTAAGCGTGTGACCCTATAGGTTCGGTGAAGTATAGACATGACCGGAACACTTTCCGATCAATGATCAACATTGGAGTCGTGGACACCCATATTGACCCCTATACCCACACGAATAAATATTCGAGTGAACCTCCAGTTGCCATGTGCTATTCCTGTTGCTTCACAATATGTTACAAATACCCGAGGTGAGACTTATCGGCATCCCCGTGGATCAACAACTTGTCCACTATGCCAGTTACCTCGTTACCGGTTTTGTTCTCTTTTCTCGTTCCCGTGTTCCGGCATCCCTGTGATCAAATCACATTGTGTCTGGCCAGACGAAGGTGGATACCGTAACACCGAGAGGGCCCAGAGATATCTCTCCATCGTCGGAGGAGCAAATCCCAATCTTGAGCTATCAAGTCCCTTGACACACTTTTCCATGAACCCGTAAGCCGCCGTAATAGCCACTCATTTACGGATGACGTTTAACAAACCCCAAAGTTCATGAAGCAAGCATGAAGAAACTCAACACTCTCATGGTCTAAGGAATTATGCAAACGTAAACTTTCTCTGTGTTATTAACCATTAACTTGTGACGAATGTATCTCATAGCATAACATCAATTCGGGTCGATTCAACCACAAGGTTCTACTAACATTGTGCCCTCAAAATTGCCGGCATAGTCATGCCCATGATCAGGAAAACAGAACCATCATGCAACACTTGAGCTAGTCTTAGAGGCTAGACTAGGAATACATTTTACCGTTTATTATTCCACACGTGCATATGAGTTTTCCTCCGAGCCTCGTGGTTATTGTAGACTCGAGAACCATAGCAGTTATAGCACGGAATATAAACTTAATTACGAACATGGGGATAAATAATAACATTTATTATTGCCCCTAGGGCATATCTCCTACACTCCCTGAAGAAACCAACGACTGAATCTGATCCGTTGCTCAAATTTAAGTCGGCCAGAGATACAAAGCAAGTTGACTTCGTCCCGGGTGATTCATCCAAGCAGTTCACCGTTGGGGCGAATCTGGATCCTAAATAGGAAAGCGCGCTCATCGAGTTCATCCATGAGAACCGGGATATCTTTGCATGGAAACCTTCTGACATGCCAGGTGTACCGAGAGAACTCGCTGAGCACTCCCTTGATGTGGATCCTAAGTTTAAGCCTGTTCGGCAATATCTCCGCCGTTTTAATGAAGAGAGGCGGAAGGCCATAGGCGAAGAGGTGGCCTGGCTCCTAGCTGCCGGGTTCATTGTTGAGGTTTTTCATCCCGAGTGGCTAGCTAACCCGGTTCTTGTTCTGAAGAAAAACGGGACTTGGCGAATGTGCGTTGATTACACTGACCTGAATAAGGCTTGTCCTAGTGATCGCTTCGCTCTGCCCCGTATTGACCAGATCATTGATGCCACGGCGGGTCGTGAGGCCTTATGTTTCTTGGATGCTTATTCAGGTTATCATCAGATCAAGATGAAGCAGGAGGGCCAGGAAAAGACAGCGTTCATTACACCTTTTGGAGCCTTCTGTTATACGTCCATGCCATTTGGTCTAAAGTGTGCACAGGCGATGTAACATCCCAATTTTTTTCTAATTTTGGAATGTTAATAATAAGATATTATTGAGTGAAATGCTATGATTTTTAGGGTAAATTAAAACCTTTTTGAGAGTTTCAAAAATTTCGAGTTTGGATTTCTTCTCTTTGGGACTCCTATGAGATATTTTGAAACCATATTCAATATTATCGAGTGAGAATAAAATGATTTTCTCAAATGTGGTGGATGAAAATTTCATTCGAAGTTCTTTGAATTTTGGAGTTCCACTTGAAATTGGGTCTTATTTGGAGTTTTAATGCCATTTAAATATTACCAAATAATTCAAATAAAATTTAATGAGAGGAGATAATGTGACTTCTCCAAAATGTATTTTATTAAATTCTGAAACTATTTTTGGTGGACTCTGAATAATATTGAGATTAATGTAAACATCTTTGTTTCTTTATTTAACAAGACTTTTCGGTCACTTAAATAAATATAAGTCCTAATACTAACTCCTGAGTACTAGGCTTGGCCCATTTACTCTCTCTCTCTCACACACAGAGGCAGCCCACCATACTCATCTTCTTCCTCACCTGCACCTACAGTACACCCAGCCATGGCAGCACCACGTCATGCCTAGCGCCACCCCTTCCCCTCCTCTCCCTCTCCCAACCCATTAACCCCCAGAACCGATTCCCCTCGCCTCCCACGACCCCTTCCCTCTAGTAGTGCGCCTTACGCACCCTCTAATGGCCATTAGAAGCACCGGTAACTGCTGCCATTGATGCCCTTAACATTGACGACACCCCGCTCCGTTTCTGCTCTTCCCTGTGCTATAAAAGGATGCCCGAGTAACCCCTCACCACCCCGCATCTCCCAGTCCATGAACCCCTCTCCAACGCCCTCCGATTCCCGAGCAATTGCTCGCCGGAGTCTGTCGTTCGCTGCCGCTTCTGACGAAGGTAACACTGCCTCTGGTGAGACCTTCGTCCCTCCAATTCTCTCTATGGATGCGTATGGCCCATGTAAACCTCCCTGGCCCCCTTGAACCTCTCGAATCCGCAGCCAGAGCTCACAAACGGCAACGATCACACACAACAGGAAACTCCGGCGAACTCCAGCGGGTTCTCAGAGACTCCCGGGGACGAACCGGTCGTCTCCGACAACGTCAACCTCTTCGCCGCGACGTCCTATTCACCGTTCACCCCTTCCCCTTCGCTGGACCAAGCCCGAGCCGCGCGCCACCTAATTCCGGCGATCGTTAGCCATCTCCGGTGAGCCTTCTGTACTTCACCCCCGTTCTGTTAAAAACAAAAACGAAGAGATATCAGCCAATAGGAACAAGACACGTGGCGGCTCAATTTTAATCCCGTAATTCATTGTCAGAAAAATATCCAATCTTCAGAAAATCATATCTTTTAATATACAACTTGTATTTCAACAAATAATATATCCCCGGATTGCTGAGAACATCTAGTTTATAATAAAAATATAAATTTTCACTTTTGAGCAAACTAAAATTTAGTTTTGATTTAAATATGAATTTGAGTAATTTAGATATCTTTTATTCTGTAAATCATATAAAAATGTTTTATATATCAAAGTTGGACCTTAGGACCTCACCTTTCTGTTGGAACCCATGGCATAATTTATCAACTAGGTTTACTTATTATTTTAGCTTGAACGTCCCTAATTGACTCTCTTTAGTCATAATTCATTACCCTCATCCATATAAATTTTGTTCTTGGATAAATCTTCTTGGAATGATCCGTAGAAACCTCTCTGGTCATAGGCTACCACCACACAAAAATGGAGTTAGTAATTTATTAAATTTATTCCCCTTACTTGAACTTTAGGCCATTCCACTATTCCAACCGATTCCGATTACATAAATTTGAGTCAAAACTTGCTAGAATTAACTTGAGTTATGTTTCGAATGATTGGTGTTTTGATGCTTGATTTTGCATTGTTATGTGAATGTTTGAATGGCGGAAGGTCTTACTTAAGTAGATTTTATTGCGTTAGATTGCGACGAGAGTGAAGGGGAAATTCTACAAGGAGGTAGAACTGTATTACCGAGAATTCGAAGGCAAGTTGCAACTTGATCGTACTTTGTCCTATGCTTTTGAAATATGCATGATCTCTTTAAAAATTTACTAGTATGCATGTTTTACTCAAATGTTTTGCAAGCAACTATTGCTAGTTAAAGCCCTAGGAACTTGTAGCTATGCTTAGCCATGATTACAAAAGAAAAATGGTTGGGAATCAAACAAGTTTTAAACGAATAAACTTGCCCTCTTTTGGGCAACGTTTTGTGAAAACTTTTGAAAAACAAAAATTATATACTATTTTACTTCTACTCCCTGGGCGGAATGGTATGACGGGAGCGTCTACAAGTGATTGCGCCCATCGGGGTCTTGCAGTGAATGCCCCCGACTAGGGACTTGCACACAGGTTTTGGTGGGGACCGCCGTCCAGGGGACTGAGATCTCCCAAGTACAGTTTGAGGTAGCTTCCAGTACAGCCACATGCTGATATGGGCTCTGGCTTAGCTTAGTACTAACGGGAAATCCTTACCTCGGGACCGCCATCGGAGAGGGGCCTTCATTGCCTAAGTTGCGGGCGTGCCCGAAAGTAGGTATAGGGGGCTGTTACGGAAAGGCTTCGTCACAATCTCCTCCTAGTCGTGCACCCAAGTGTGTAACGATAATCGGGGTTGGTTGTGTCATGTGGGGAACATGTACGACCTCTGCAGAGGGTTAAACCTAATCGATTAGCCGTGCCCCCAGTTACGGGCAATTTTAAGCAACTGAAGACTTGGACTGAAGAAGAATCTCCCCTTTCTTTTCTAAAAGATTGTTTAAGGGTTAAAGTTGAGGAATGAGCACAGTGAATGTGTTTCACTTCAACCTATGTATGTTTTTTTACCTAAATCGAAGAATGAGATTTGGTGCGTATATCCAAATGTCTCACTCCTATCTTTTATACAAAAATTATTTTGATTTCAAAGAAAGTTTTATAAAAATTTAGTGTAGGAGAAAATTGGCTTTACGCAAACCAAACCTCCACCAATACTTACCCTGCATGAATAATCTGTTATACCTTCCTTTGCAACTTGCGAGTACATTCCACGTACTCATCTGCACCTATCATGTGTAGATCTCGACAGAATAAGAGACGATAGGGTTATGGTCTACACTCAACGAGCCCAGTGGCGTTGATGGAGCCCTAACTTAGCAACTACGTATGATTCCGCTATATTATGTGCCAGCATTGAGCTGTGCCAATGGTATGTATTTACTTAATTCTGGATCTATCGTTGTAGTAAAATGATGTATGTTTTACTGATATTCATTCTTGTTACTGTGTGTCCTAGCTACGATCCAGGGATAGCACAGTAAGCACAGAGACTTGGATTTTATCAGATCCGGGTCGTGACAGGCGACTTATCAATGTTGTGTCCAAAACTCACAGTCAGATTGGACGGAATGTCCATGCCTATGTTGATGATATTGTGGTTAAGTCTCGGAAGAAGGAGACCTTGTTGGAGGATCTCAAGGAGACGTTTGATAACCTCCGAGTGTACCAGATGAAGCTCAACCCGGAGAAGTGTGTCTTTGGTGTTCCTGCTAGGAAGTTACTGGGATTTCTGGTTTCTGAACATGGGATTGAGGCCAACCCAGACAAAATCAAAGCGATCACTTCCCTGGATAAGTCGGCAAACCTTAATCCTGTCTAGAGGCTGGCCGGGTGGGTTGCGGCATTGAGCCGTTTCATAAGCCGGCTTGGGGAGAAGGCCATACCGCTTTATCAGATGCTCCGGAAGACAGATGATTTCGTTTGGAGCAATGCTGCAGATCAGGCTTTTGAATCCCTCAAGAAGCAGTTGTCTGAGCGGCCCATCCTTGCTGCCCCTCGGGAGAAGGAGCCCATGCTGTTATATATTGCAGCTAATAGCAAGGCTGTAAGTGAAAGGAAGCCGGCAAAGAGTACCCAGTTCAGCGCCCGGTGTATTATATCAGTGAAGTTTTAACAGAGTCCAAACAACGGTATCCGCATTGGCAGAAGCTGGTGTATGGTGTATTCATGGCAAGCCGGAAGTTGAAGCACTACTTTCATGAACACCCAATTACTGTGGTCAGTTCTGTACCCCTTGGAGATATCATTCAGAACAGGGAAGCTACTGGCCGGGTTGCCAAGTGGGCGATTAAGCTGGGGCCACACCATCTCAAATATATGCCGCGAACTGCTATTAAATCTCAAGCTTTAGTGGACTTCATCAATGACTGGACCGAGTTACAGGCTCCGGAGGAGAAGCCAGATACCACATATTGGTCTATTCACTTTGACGGTTCCAAGCAGTTGGAAGGCTCGGGGCTGGAGTTGTGATAACTTCCCCACGAGGTGACAAATTCTATTGTGTCTTACGATTTATGTTTCCTTGTACTAACAATGCAGCTGAATACGAGGCCTTGCTTCATGGTCTCCGCATGGCCAAGGAGATGAATTTAAGCCGGGTCAGGTGCCTGGGCGACTCAGATTTGGTGGCTCAGCAAGTTTCTGGCACCTGGGATTCCAAGGATCCTCCGATGGCGGCTTATCGACGCGAAGTTATAAACAATGCTGGCTATTTCACAGGATATCAGGTGGATCATATTGATCGCCGGCTTAACGAGGCGGGAGATGCCTTGTCTCGTTTGGGGTCTCAGCGGAAGCCTGGTCCACCCAATGTTTTTTCTGGATGTGTTGCACAACCCGTCAGTCAAGTTACCGACGGAGGAAGGTCTTGCTATTCCTGATCCAGAGGCGACTCTAGTGGCCGCTGTTCATGCTATACCAGATTGGACAGTACCTTACCTAGCTTATTTAAGCTGGGGCGAGCTCCCAGCAGAGGAAATCCTCGCTCGACAGATCATTCGGCGGTCCAAGTCCATGACTATAGTCAACGGCGAGTTGCATCGACGAAGCGTCACAGGTGTTTTTCAGCGGTGTGTCTCTCCTGAGGAAGGGCGAGCCATTCTTAACGAAATCCACTCTGGTGATTGTGGGCATCATGCCGGCTTAAGGTCCTTAGTTGCGAAGGCTTTTTGGCATGGCTTTTTCTGGCTAACGGCTCACGCGGATGCAGAGGATATTGTGCGCAAGTGTGATGGTTGTCAGAAGTATGATCGTCAAGCACATGTGCCGGCTCAGGAGTTGAGGATAATTCCAATAACCTGGCCTTTTGCAGTCTGGGGGCTTGATATGGTTGGGCCTTTCAAGAGATCCAAGAATAAACTTACTCACTTACTGGTGGCCGTTGATAAGTTCACCAAGTGGGTGGAAGCAGAGCCAGTCAGTCGTTGTGATGCGGCTACGGCCGTCAAGTTTTTGAAAAAAATGATCTATCGCTTTGTTTATCCACATAGCATCATCACAGACAATGGAACCAATCTGTCCAAAGGAGTCATGAAGCAGTTTTGTCAACAAGAGCACATCAGGATGGACTTAGCATCTATGGCACATCCTCAGTCTAATGGACAGGCGGAACGAGCTAATCAAGAGTTACTCCGCGGTATCAAACCCCGGCTCATGGTGCCTTTACAATGCACGCCGGGTTGCTAGGAAGAGGACTTACCCGCAGTACTTTGGAGCATACGGACGACTCCCAACAGATCAACAGGCTACACGCCATTTTTTCTGGTCTATGGTGCAGAGGCTGTCCTTCCAAGTGATATTCATCATGACTCCCCCCGGGTTGTAGCTTATGTGGAAGCTGATAATGAGCACGCTCGTCAAGATGCTCTCGATGCTCTGGAAGAAGAACGTGAACTTGCCGCGTCCCGATCAACAATTTATCAACAAGACCTACGTCGCTATCACAGCCGTAGAGTTCGAAGCCGTACCTTTCAAGAAGGGAACTTAGTGCTCCGTCTGATACAAGATCAGATAGGCATGCATAAGCTTTTGCCTCCCTGGGAAGGACCCTTCGTCATCAGCAAGAATCTCAACAACGGGTCATATTACCTGGTTGATATACGTGAAGTAGATAAGTCACGTACCTCTGAGGAGGAGGGAAGCTGGCCTTGGAACATTGCACATCTTCGTCCGTATTACACCTAAGTCACAGACTGGGGAGTATCTTTTGTACATACCTTCATCATGTATATACATATTCTGATCAATGAAATAAAGCCGACATCTCTGTATAAGAGAGATTTTCGTTTTGCCTCAAATTGTGTGTTGAGTCTTTACCCTTTGATCAGCGGTTACTTGAGGCTTCCAACTCATCGAGTTTAGCTTTAATATCCCTTTTAACCTGGCAACATGCCGAATTTTTTTTCTTGGTTAAACCTTCCTGTTAGCACGATGCTACTCTGAAAAGGTGACCCGGTGTACGCCTGACGAGTCAATCACAGAAGTGACCCTGAACTCGTCTGAGTTAAAACACCGATTGGTCACGTGAGAGCCGGCTTTCAGAGAGCTAGGATAAATCAAAAGAGGCAATAAAGCCTACTTCATGAAAACGAATCAGATTCGAACTTCAAAAGCCGGTCTTCACGCCGTGCCTTTAAAAAGCCGGCTCTTAAATTTATGTTTTGCATCTTTATTATCTTTTGCATGCATGCATACATCCATACATGGCATGTGTTTTATTATAGTTGTTTTTTGTTTATCAACAGGGCAACTTGATTTCCGGGTTATTATATCCTCGGTCTTATTTGGCAGTCCTGACTACTAGTCTCAGAGATAAGTTGCTATCAATATTACCGAGTGTCAGATGGTTAAAACAGAAGCTATTAAAGATCCGTTGCACAGCTGGCCTTTGTTAAAACGACTGGTTCCAGAGGCTGGGTAAATACACAAACACTTTGCAAGCAACCACAGAATTTCATGGATGACAAAACGCGAGGTTTCAATAGACGGCTCATACATGCAAAATAACACAAGTGCTCGATGACACCGCGCCAGCAAATTTTGCACCTATTACTATTACAAGCCGCCACAGGGCCCTGGTTAAGCCAAGTATTCCATGTTCAAATTACAGCAGACTGTGAGCCGACGATCTACTCTTCTGGGTTACGGTTTGCACCAGAAGTTGATGGAACGTCACGAGCCGGCTCTTCATGCTTCGTCATCACCTGCCGCCTCGTCCTGACTTGTTGACTCGCCGTCCACCCACTGGATTGAGCGCAAAGCTTCAAATACTGCATTGTTTGTTATCACAGGTGAAGGGTCGACGTCAGGGGCAAAAGTTTGCTTACGCGGACGGGTTAGGGCGGCTGGTTGAGGGTTAGGCGACTGAATCCGTCCATTGCCTTCAGAATATGCGGCTTGGTACTTTGTCAGATTTATTTCTTCTGCCATCTGTGTTGCAGCTACCCGGGTCTCCTTCATGCACCGCAGAAAGTCTTTCTTGGTAAACGGTGTGTCGTCTGTGTTGAATTCTGGGTAGCCGCCCACTAGCTGAGCCGGATCGAGCTCCGGCACATATGCCTTGGCACGTGCAAGGGCGGTCAGCACTCCATGACGACAAGCTGCCTTTTTCCACTCTTGAAACCATTGCGGTACAATGGACAGCTCCTTCAGCATGTCTGCAATTAGTTGCGGTGGTTCCTTGGCATTTTTTGCGGCCATGATACACCGTGAGCCGCCTATATACAGCTGTTCTGCGAATGTATAGACAACCTTCAACTTTACCAATGGATGCTCCACGAGGTTGTGGCTTCTTTGGCCTATAAGTATATATGAGTAAGTATTAGATAACCCGGCTCAACAGATTGAGTTGGTATATTTAACGGTCTAGTGCTTCTTCCGGCTTACCAAAGATGGCGTTGCACATGCTGGTGATATGGCCCTTCAAAGTAGCCAATTCCTGGGCCACTGGGTCAAGCTTCGCTTCAGCTTCTTGGGCGCGTTTTGTCAAGCTGACTTTTTCTTCTTCATACGCTGCTTCAACTGTCTTGAGTGTCTCTCTTACAATGTGTAAGGCTTTTTGGGCCTCTGAAGATGACTGCTCAGCTATTTCCCAGAGTTTCTTTTCTTGTTTCACCTTCTTGTGCAAGTTAGCTGCTTGTGTTTCCACCTGGTTCAACATGTCGTGCATGACAGTTTCACAAGGTTTAACAGGGGAAAGATAAAAGTCCCGAGCCGCCATGTGGGTCGACCCGCCACTTGGGGCTATGTTTTTCAGAGTTTTTCTTCAATACAACAAGTCCCAGGAGGATGCAAGCATTCCATCTGGCACTTGGGGGCTAATGCATATGCTTTTTCACTACTTGCAGAGACCCGGGTCATCATACAATGATGTGCTGGCTCTTGGGGAATATCATTTATTGATCTATATGAAGATGCATTTTTGGAAGTCCCGGGACATCATATAATAATGACCCGGCCCTTGGGGGCTACATATATATATATATATACATACTAAACCAGGAAGCAGGAGTTACCTCATACTTCCGCTTGAGGGAAGTCACCATGCCAATTTCAGTATCCCGGCTCTCAGACAGCCGTGTCAAAACAGACAGGTGCAGCGAATGGATGTCTTGGTCTTCAAAAGAATGAAAGTCAAGAACCGCTTTTCCTTTATTCTTCAATGGCGGCTCAGCCTTGGCAGGAATCTTTGTCATGGCAGTGGAGGTTGCTGGCGGAAGACTCTGATTCTTGCCCGTCACCACTATCTAATCTTGAGCCGGCGCAGCAGGCTGCTCTTCGTTCATATCTCCCTTCTCCTGACTGTCAAGAGGAGGAGAGGCGAGAGCCGGGCTCGGTGTAGTGTCTTGGTGTGGCGGATCATCTTGAAAGGGCGGCTCATCTGGAATCTCCGGGTTCTCTGTTGCGATTTCCTGAGAGAGGTTTTCCTGAACAGGGTCAGATGACCCGGCAGCAGTTTTCTTCTTGATGGCCTTTGCGCTGCACAAATGAAAAAGTTATTAAGTTAATGGATAAAGGCAGAAGTCTTAAAGTATGATAAACAAAGTCAGATTTTATACCCAGGGTTGATGTTGAAAGTCGACGCTTGAGTAGCGTTGGATTCATCCGAAGAAGGGGATGTTAGATAAGCCGAGTCATTCAAGGGCAATGGCTCCTTGAAGCGGCCGGCTTGAGGAAGGGAGGAAGTAGGACTACGAGGGACTTCAGAACAAGCCCTTCGAGTAGGTGGTTCATCTGGTAACCCACCACTGAGTTCTCCCTCGCTGCTCCGGGTCTTCCTTTTAGAGGTTCCTGTGTGCTGCGCTTTCTTCAAAAGAAATTGTGGGTCTAAGTGAGCATCTCGGTGTGAAAATGGAACTTTTCGGATTGCAACTCGGAATTTCTTTCGGACGGGTATTGGTGAGTTGGAATCTGAAGAGATCAATGTTACCTCTGGCTCGCCGGCGTGACTTGTTTCAACCTGTTCCTGTGAGGAGGTGGCGTCAGCAAGTTGGTTAAACAGAGGACCAAGGGAGTCAAGGTCTACCTCTTGGTCTTCATTGTCTTCCAGGTCTTCTTTGCTATCTTCTCAACGAGGAGTGGGGTCTTGAGGTTCGACCTTCCACCAGTCAGCATCCTCCTATGCAGCAACAGATTAATAAGTTTACAGCAAAAGCAAGACAGTGCAAGTAAGGTAAAGGAGAATAGTAAGGGCGGCTTACTGCAGGGGCCGGGTTTCCCATATAAAAGGGAGCAAGTCCCACGAGCTTAATGGAGTCCTTTGTTTCACCAAGAAGCTTCTTACCAAACTTGATGACGTCCTTCTGTTTGAGATCGACCCGGCTAAATCGCAACGGGTCTTCAAGTTCACCAGAGTAGGTGTGCATGAGCCGGGTTCTCAGGCCGAGGGGTTGGATGCGCCAGCTCACCCAAGTCCGAGTCCGATCAACACCGGTGAGGCCATGGGCAGTCAGAGCGTTGATCTTCGAATATAAAGGTTCTAGGGCTTCTCTTTCTTCCTTGGAGGCGAACCCTGGGAAGACAATAGAGGCGTCGAGCCGGTCCGCCCTATAACCCGGCAAGGGGTGTTGTTGGTCTGGTGAGGTATCCTTGCAGTAGAACCAAGTCATGTGGTCTGATAGCAAAAGAGTGAAGTATGTCCTGGAAAAACTTAGAACCCGGGGGACGAAAGCCTGTGTCCAAATGGTCGGCAAATAGAATGATCTCATTTTGACCCGGCTGTGGATGGATTTCTTCTTCAGGGGCTCGCGACTCGATTTCTTCCTTGGGTGCAAGTAACCCGGATTCTACCAGGGCTTGCAGCTTGAGCTCTGACATGTTGGATTTTGCCCAGTTGACAATCTTAACTTTCAGAGCCATGGTCTCAGCTGCAGAGAAAGTAGGAAAATGGTATAAGGCGGCAGAATTTAGAAGTTTGCCGGGTTATTGAAAAACAGAGAGATGAGCCGGAACATTCCCGGGTTATGACCTCCAGAGCAAAGTAAGCAGGCAGTTCCAAAGTTCTAGATTTTTCACAAGTGTTATAAGTGGTTTGGAGATAAGTCGACAAACAAGTTTTCAGAGAGAGCGCAAGGTTGTTTGGATCTGAAAATTAGCTTTAAATGAAAAAAAATCTGGGTCTGTTCTTTGCGGATATGGGGAGTTACGATGAGATTCAATGAGGCAGTACAAGCAGATCTACCAATAATGAAAATGTTGTGGAGTTATTTTATGAACTGATAACGTGAGGAATCGCATACATTTTAGATCTACAGTGGCTGTGGTGAAGAACTGCGAAGAACAATGACAAACTAGTAGCTATGGAGGAAGGAACTTACAGATCTGGAGGTCAAGGCTTGAGGTCTTCGGGTGTTGTAGATGCGGCTGCACGGCGTTGGATGGTTCCGGCGATGATGATAAGGCGCGAATGGTGCTGTCTCCGGCGGCGACGAGCTCGGGACAGTGCGGCGGCGTCGGGAGAAGAGGAGAAGACGAGGAGCGAGAGTGGTAAAGGAAGGCACTGGAGGTGTGCTGGCCAATTTATAGGCGTGGTAGAACCCGAAACGACGGGTGCGGAGCCCCAAGCGGCGCAGTAAATTTCGGCCAAGAGCTCCTCAATTTTCATGCCTGACAAGACAATACAAACCCACTCAAAGATTCGTTATGATGTCACCCCGGATTTTGCGAAGTGGATTGTGACGTCATGAAGAAACGTTATGAATGGATACCAAGTGTAAAAAGATTGGATGACCCAGCAAAATGGTTGAGCTGGCAAATATGACTGCAAATGAAGGATACTGAAGAACCGACTTAAGAGGCAGATTTAGAGATTCTTCACAGATTATTCGATTTATTTTGCTTGTTTTTCAGGATGGAGTTTAACATGGATAAATCCGAGTCAAACTGAGAGCTAATGTTGGGGATATTTCTCAGAGTTGGAGACCCGGCAGGAGGATGACCCGGCCGTAGAGCTATAAGGCTCGGCGGGTTATCTCGTTGCTGGGCCTTGAAGATTCCCAGTGGGCCGGCTTGGCGAAGGCCCGGTGGAAAGTGCCGGCTCAACATGTGGGCCGGCCTAAGAAGAAAGACAAGATAAGGAAGATTACCTTGAGGAACAAGTCAATTAGAATAAGAGTAGGGTATGGGTTAAGATTACGACCTGGACTCTCATGTAAACCTAGGGCTCAACCTCTTATATAAAGGGGAGCGCCTAAGACAGAAAGGCTAAGTTGCAATCTCTCGAGAGCTAGGTTAGCGAATCCGCACCCTTGTAATCAAGATCCAAAGCAATACAATCAAACAGGACATAGGCTTTTACCTCCATCGTGAGGGGCCGAACCTGGGTAATCCCGTGTCTTCTTGTTCCCGATCAACCCCGTTAAGTTTCCACCTTCGTGCGATGGCCTCATCTCTAAGTCCTTTCACAAGGGCATCTGCCGTGCAAAAACCACGACACCGCTGACGTGACAATGGTGGTCGATCTTATTGCACAACCAAATGATTTATCCAATTAAATCTCAAAAGTTGACGCACTTCACAATGGAGCATCGAATGGTGGATAATTATCCATTAGGTACCTTTCCTTTTTTAGTTTGGAATTCAGAGGCTAGGACACTCCTTGGCGATGCTCCTGATCCGTACATTTATTTTCTTACAAACAATTACAAAAATGGTAAATAAACGGCAAATACATAAACATTTAATTGGTAACTATTCTTCATTATGTGATGGCGGGCGGTCCTTAAAGTGCAATACTATCCATATCACACATTGCTAAGGTTCTTTGACAAGATTGAGATGGTGTGGTTTTATGCTCACTTAGAAAATAGATGACTACCCCTGGAAACCACAAGTTGATAATCATCATGGAATGATTAATTCAGTATTATATGATGGCAGGTGGAGTAAATAGCATTAAACTACCATATTTGGGGCTCCTGTTTCAAAAAAAAAACAGGGTACGTTTTGCTGACAAAAACCTACTCCCTAAAATTAATATGGATCGGAGGAAGTACCATTTTTGGGTATTTGTTCTCAAATCGCTACCACTTCGCGTTAGTGACTGGTTTAGACGATTTAAACATCTTTATGATAGGGGGCCCACCCGTCAAGGCTGATGTGGCACAATAGTCAACTCCGTTACACTTAACTGCTATGTTGACCGTTATGACAGGTGGGGCCCACACATCAGCGTCAACACTCTCCCGCCTCAAAAGTTTCTTGTCTCTAGGACATTTTATCAAATAATTTGAGCTCGCTACACACCAGCAGCTCTTGTCGACGGGCGTCAGCGGTTCTTAGATCTCCACCTGTGACCTGTCATAACACCCTCCCTAGGCCACAACACGACCAGTGCGGCCGGTGCGGTGGCGGTGACACAGGTGCCCGGTCGGTGCAGAGGAGGAGTCCGAGACGTGGCTGCGAGTGTGGTGGAGGCCGGGAGGAAGAGCGACAAAGCAGCGCATCAGTGACAGGCCGGTGTCGACCCATGACCAGCTGTGGGTGGTCGGGCACCATGGCCACCGGTGCTTGTAGGATATTTGCAGATCGGGGAAGCGCAGAGGACGGGCGGTGCTTGGTGGAGGCTCGTCGGAGGCGGCCGACAACGGCAGGGTGCGGTACGCGCGGTAGTGGCTGTCGGTCGGGAGCACGTGTTCATAGCGACGACGTACGAACGAGGAAGCAACTTAGTGGACCTGGTGGGCCGACTGGCTAACACGGTCCTCAGAGCTCCAAGAACCACTGACGTGCGCCAGCGAGAGCCGCCAGTGTGCAGCGAGCTAAAAGTGTTTAATAAAATGTCCTAAAGGGGTGAAGATGCTGACATGTGGGCTCCACCTATCATAACGGTCAACATAACTGTCAAACAAATGTAACACCCCGATTTTTGGCCCTTTCTTTTTCTTTTGGATTTCTTCGAATTTTTATTTGGAGTTCCTTTTTTCTATGGCTAGGTGGTCTGGAAACCTGGGAAGATCTTCTCTCCTGCCACTTCCTAGTGGCTTGTCACTCTCAAATCTATCCCAAGGCCATGTCATTTCCATCTTAGCCCAATCCCAATATTTATTTATTGGGAATATTCCTTTTTCTATTAAAGAAATAACCCTATTTGCCCTAGGTTGTGAAGCAACCTATATTTCTGCCTTCCACAAAATTCCCAAAAAAAAATCTCATAAATTCTTTGGATCATATCTTCCACAAATATGCCAAAATCCATCCTTTCCTAGTTCAAAAATAATTCAGGAATATTCATTTCCTATTCTGTCCAGATTGGCACTTTGTGAAGGAAGTGCTATTTATATTTTCTTGATTGCCCTCAAAATTTTTGGACACTCTCTCTTATCCAAATAATTGCCACATGCCAAAATTAAACTTCATTTGCCTAGTAAATCTTCCTCAGAAAATTTCCAAAGTTTCTATTCAGAGAGAAGCTTTGTGAAGGAAGTACTATCTAGGCTTATCCAAACAAGTTGAAATTTTGGGAGATCATTCATGTGATCAAATCATGACTCTCCACCAAATTTCATCTCCATCCAACAATCTATGTGAGCACAACATCCAATCTTGGTTTCTGGTCACAATTTCAGTTTGTGAAGCAACTATATTTTATATTGCTTCAAAAATTCTGAAATTAATCCAGGACCTAAATATCCATAAATAATGTGAGCATGCCAAAATTCACATTATTTTGCCAAACCATTTTCTCTGCAAAATTCCCCCAAGTTTCTGTCCAGTGGGTATCATTGTGAAGGAAGTACCATTTTGGTTTATCCAAATGGGATGAAATTTTTATGTCACCTTCATATGCCCAAATGATCACCCTTCACCCATTTTCATCTCAATCCAAGCAACCATGTGAGTGCTACTTCCTGATCTAGATTCTGGCCAAATTTTTGCAGTTGTGAAGCAACTGCACTATAACCTTGTCCAAATGACCTCAAAATTCACAGGATCATAGTCCTTCCTACCCTAAGCCCCTGAGACATCCTGGTTAATTCTTATCCTGTCTAAGTTGATCACTACTTCAGGCTTAAGTTTGCAACAGAAAAGTTCAGTCGATCCCTCCCATCAATCCACAGAGGTTTTCTTCGATCTATCACCTTAGGTAGGACCCACTTTGGAAGGACTACACGGTAGACACAGTGTGGGCGGCCCTAAAGTCCCGCGTACGCCAGTGCACGCGGTGACCACGCGGTCTGGCGCGTCGAAAGCGCGCTCTAGACTTCGGGTCCCTCTGCCGCCGCCCAAACGTCGAGCTCCCGCCACCGCACCATGTCCACAGCAGTGCGCTTGCTCTCCTGCGTCCGCGTGTCCTCTCTGGACCCCTCCCCCTTTCCTCTTTCCTCTCCGGCGAGCACGCCGTCCCGGGATGCCCGCGGCTGTCGTCGCTTTGCACTTGTCCTCTTCCTCCCCGCGGCACCTTTGCACCGGATGAACCTCCCCTAGCCCTCTCTCCCCCTCCGCGCGTGCGCGCATGCACGCGGTTATGCCAGTGGCATCGTCTTCGTGTCCGTGGCGGCACCCGAGAGACGGCATCAACGCCGTGGCTATATAAGCCACCACGAGGCCTCCCGAGCTCATCCACCTCCTCACCATCCTCCTCTAGCTCTCCCCGACCAGTCAACCGAGCGCGACGAGCTCCCCTGCTCCTCCATTGGCCGCCATGCCCGCCTCGGCCTCCACCTAAATTCCAGCGAACCGGAGCTCCTCCCCTCCTCCTTCCACCACCAGAGGACCCCTCTGATCCTCCGGAGCCCCACATAGCTTTGGTTCATCCCCGGGAGGCCTGTACGCTCGAAGCCAAGCATGGCCGACTGCTCCGCCGCGGGCGTCCCAGCCCCCGTCGCCATGGCCCTCTCCGGCACGCGTGCTGCACAAGGACGGGTGCGGCACTCCGCCCTGAGGCCGCCCATGCCCTCCCCTTGGCCGGAGATAGCCGGAGCCGCCGGGGCCATCGCCGTCGCACGCCCTCTGCCTCCCTCGTCGCGAGGTTGAAGAAGAGGAAAGTAGGAGAGAGAGAGAGGAGGCATGGGGCCCGCGTGTAAGCCTCACAGCCGCGTTGACTCCGGGCCTGCAGGAGTTTAAGTGAAAGCGTATTTCACTGGACTACGTCTTCGGTTTTTGAAAGCGCATTTCTGTGCTGTTTTGGCTGGAAATACGTTTTCATTATCCGAAAGTGTATTCTCCCGAAGATGCCTTCTGCTTAAACCCAGCCGGCCGAAAGGGTTATATAGCGGACGTTCGTCCGTTAGCAGCAGAAAAACTCAATTTTTATTTGTTTTTCTGTCTATCGAACGAACGGCCGTAACTTTTCACCCGCAACCCCGAATCAGGTGATTCCAAAGCCCACAATCTCAGTTCGTCGAGCCCGTTCTGATGGTACCATCTTCATGATGTTGTCACACTCTGAAAATGACCATTTTGCCCCTGCCCTTATTCAGCCCCCTCCGAGAGGGAAACTTTTCCGGCGATTTTTCCGCGAGTGTCTCCGCACTTTTCCCCGGTGTATCCTCCATCCCCAGGCAAGCCACAACAGCCACTTGCATGATGGCATTGTAGTAGCCATGGTTTCCACTTGAATATTTAATAATTGTTTGCTCATTTAATTATTTTGTGAATGCTATGTATATGCTTTGTGAATCCATGTCTATGCTTATGCCATGTTCATTTTCATCTAGTAAGTGATATGATTAATTGCTAAGGATATTCTTATCATGTTTTATTCTTGTAATTATTTTCGATGCTAGTGATAATGCTATGCTCACTTGAGTAGTTACGGTTTGATATGAAAATACTTGTGATAGTTATGATCATCGCTATGCCATGCTCATTTGCACCCCGTAGCATATATGATTTATCATTATGATGTTAAATGATTATGTTGCCCATCCATGGTTACACTGTTATCATTTTCATCTGCATTGTTATTTCATCATGTTATTTTACTGTGACTCAGCTCATCACCATTCAAGTTGAACCTGACATTAATCGAACTTGAACAAATCTGTTGGCTGAGTCATGGTGCCACCAAATCGAGCTAACCAGTGCAGCCACGCTTGCCTTATGGGAGGCCCTAATGCAGTCTATTATCATGCCTCTCGCCGGTGCCTCCTACTAGGGAAGGTTATGGGTGCGCGCTACCCTGATCAGGTAGGCTACCATAAGCCTTGAGGACCCGAGTTTTGATGGTATACCGAGGTCCCCGTTTGGGACAGTTTTGTTTGGCCACGACGGTGGCAGCCACAGAGGTGGCAGGTGTCACATGTTGACACCGGGGTCACCCAGGACATAGCCCAAAGGGGAGTTTGTCGGAGTGGCCGGGAGAGTGTCATGCAATAGATTGGTTTTGTCGGAACGTCGTTGGTCCACCCGAATGGGAGCACGAGGCCATGAGTTCCGTAGTGTGGCTATAGTGTACTAACCTCTGCAGAGTGTATAATCTATCGATAGCCGCGTCCTTGGTCATGGACACAGTTCGTAGTAGGTCACACAGTGGGTCAACAGTAATAAAAATCTGAATAATAAACAACCCCGGTTCCATGAGGAAAGAAGTTGGTTGATCTTTATGTGGTCATGCGATGATCACAGGTAGAGATCAAGCTCCGTGTGGTCATCTGATGATCACGATGTTAAGTTGGTGGTTACAAGATAACCCCCGAGCAGAGTAAGTTGGTCCATGAGACCTTAAACGTCGACCCCTTGCATGCTAGTATCATCCTGTTCATATCATGAATTATATGTATATGCCATGCTCATGTTGTTGCCATGCTCATGTCGTTGCCATGCTCATGTTGTTACCATGCTCATGTTGTTGCCATTCTCATGCTGTTACCATGCTCATGTTGTTGCCATGCTCATGCTGTTACCATGCTCATGTTGTTCTAGTAATATAGTGTTCATCTTTGATGATTAACCTGTAAATGCCATGCTGTTGTATGTCTTGATTGCTTTGGTTGCTGTGAGCTTGCGAGTACATTCAAAGTACTCACCTGGCGTGTCATGCCAGATTGCAGGTGATGCCGTGATTGCTTGCTTGTCAAGGACCCCGAGGTTGCGCTCTAGGATACGTCCCAGCCAGAGTCCCTGCGGAGTGGACTTCATCACTGTCGTCGTTGTTCCGCTGCTAGAAGTTATTCCGCTACGAGTTGTTCCGCTGCTAGCATAGAGCTATCTGAGCAGGCGAAGTGTCGCCGTGCCTTTGTAACCTTTGTGCCTTTAGAACCCTTGTACCCCGTTTATTCGTAATAAAGAGCTGACTTGTTCTATGCCAAGCAGTGCCATATTCCAGAAGACTTGATCTCTGGGCTGGAATACGGGGTGTTCCGGTCTCTCTGAGCCGGGGTGCCACAACAAAACGGAAATTTGTGCCACGTGGCATTGGCGAATGGCCATCCCTGTCATAATCGCGGTTAGCTTTGAGAAATCGGTCATAGGTGTGATTTGAGAAAAATTACTCAAAAAGTGGTAGGTTTTTGTCGGCAAAATGTATTGTGGTTGACGGTGTCCTGGACTAGGGGTCCCAGCCTAGCTGGTCTATTCCATGGGCCGGATTGGCAGCCCGTTAAAGAATATGGACTCCGGAAGCCTTTGACATGTGGTACAAGCATATCGGGCCGCATTGAGGACTTGGCGTGTACTCCAAGTATATTCATTAGATTCGGCATGTAGCCCCTAGATAGCAACCGACCATGTGTAACCCTAGATACCCCTGGTGCCTATATAAGCCAGAGGGTTTAGTCCGTAGAGGCATTCACATTCATCATCATCATCACCCGTAGGGTTTAGACCACAACTTACGATCTCGAGGTAGATCAACTCTGTACTTCGCTACACACATCATATAAACAATAGCTCGGCCCGAACCTGGATAAAACACCGTGTCCCTTATCTCTTGTTACCCATCGATCTGATCTCACAGCTCGGCCCCCCTACCGAGATCTACCGGTTTTAATATCGACATTGGTGCTTTCATTGAGAGCTCGTTGTTTGATCGCTTTGGAATGATGGCTTCACCGACGGGCAATCTGAGTTCCCTTGGCACCACCGGTGCATCGACGATCTTCATCAATGGGCCGTCTGAAGGCCCGACAAGTCTAGAATCGCACTCCCCCTTCGAGGCGGTAGGGTGCGATCGAGAAGCCTGTCCCGAGCTTTATGCTCCTTCGATTAGCTCGGTCGATGGAATCCGAGTGGATGAAACCTCGGATCTGATCTCCCTCCTGAGGAATGAGCACGAGTTTGATCAGCAAGAAGAGACGGGCATTTCGGATGTCAAGCCGAGCCCAGACACCTCCTCCTTGCATTTTTCCCACGAGGAACACGGGGGCACCTCGGAGCCCCCCCCCCCCCCCGATCAGATTAAATTTTTTGATCCCTCCCACCCCCCACATCGAATATTGCCCAAGTAATTCGGGGCCCCCCGATGTCTGGGACCTGATTTATATAAAACAACAAGACGAAGAGACAATCCGACAATTCTGGTCGCGATTCTTCTTCGTCAAGAACGGGATAACCGACTGCCCGGACGTAGAAGCACTCGCTGCCTTCCATCACAACTGTAATGACGAGGGTATTCTAAACGCCCTGGCTCGGCGCCGAGTTCAGACTTTCTCCGAGCTCTTAGAGTTGGTGTCAAAATTTTGCACCATTGAAGACGCCTGGTTAACTCAGGAATTAGTCCGCTCAGGCAGATCAAAAGAACACAACCTCGCACAAAGGTAGCCACTTAAGCGCCCCATGCTAGCAGAGTCATTACAGAAAAGAAGGAAGACAGGATCTCCAACCGTCCTAGACGGACTGCTGGATCAACCATGCCCTATACACTCCGTCTCGTTAAACACCAATCCGACTCATAGCCTTCGAGCTTGTTGGGTCATGAAATAGGTGGCTAAGGGCGGCGATGCCCTCCTCGCAAATAGGACCACCACCAATTATGTCACAGACTCCTCGGACAAAGCCGAGGTCATGACGATCTACCAAACCATACGTATCAAAGAATCAAAGAAAAAGGGCTCTGCACGATATGCACACCTCCAGCGGCGTGGTTAGACACGCCGATCACATTCGAGGAGCACGATCAGCCGACAGTTGACCTAAGCCAGTGCCCAGCCGCCCTGGTCATCGACCCCATAGTGGACGGACGCATACATTTTAAAGCACTCTCGGTGCCTCCTTCCAAAAAAATTGTTGTACGCCTTTATATGCATTGACTTGACTTAAGTTTTGGCCAAGCTGGGTTGTCTAGCTCCTGTGCTTACCCCCTACGTTCCCGATTGTTCGGCTAAGGGGTAAAGTGAGCACCTATGCGATTGTTGCTATCGGGTCAGCCGGATACGCACCTAACACGGGTAAAGCCGAAAGTTAGCGTTCTTAAGAATACAGTTGGTCGGCTCCGATGGAAGTAAAATTAATAGGTTTCATATATCAGAAATCACTGGGGCTTTACGCTCACCTTGGACACATGTCCCGACCTATTTAAAATAGGCAAACATTACCACCCCGAGGAAAGGAACCGATAGCGGAACTACTTTTCTTCGAAGATGTTTCTTACGCCTAAACGTAATATAACATATGCTTTGGTTCACTTTGTTTTTTGAGCCCCTTAGCCGGATTGCCTTGTTCTCCGAACTATCTGGTCTGTTTTTACTGATCCGAAGTAGGAAATACTCCTCGGCCAATGGTCAAGGAGGGAGAAGCCGAAGGCTGGCTAACAAAGTACGTATAACAGATGCGGTCGTAATAACGTAAAAGTACATAGATACATAGAGTTATTACAAGGTATTTTACATCTGATCAAGCCCGTCTATTAAAGACTTAATGGAACAGTCCCGCTGAGAGAAGCGTGCGGCGGGTATGACACAGTCATAGACCAGAGAGGTCGACACCTCCTTCCCGCCAGCACCAATTGGGCCAACTTGGCAAGCTGCTTCGTCTTTATGCCAGTGTAGTGGGTCTTGACCATCGCCCGCGCCTCCCTCGCACCCTCCCGACAGGCCGATATCTTCCAGGCTTGTATTTGGCGCCGAACCCCTTTGAGACGATCGGCGAGCTCGGACATACCCCTGGGCACATTTTCTTCGGGCCTTTGAGCCTTAAACACAACTTTCATAGACTTCCAGGCTCACGCATGCAACTCGGTCAGCTCCATCAGGGCATCGTCGGATGGGGGGCTACCGGCCTCTTTCAGCCGACCTGTTAGCAAAACTGTATGAAATGCAAATTAGCACACGACAGGAGTAAGCTCTTTTTGCAAAGTGGGAAGTACTCACCAGATACTTCTTCATCCGCTTTCTTATCCTTCTCCTCGGCAGCTGATACGTCTCCATCGTATCTATAATTTTTGATTGATTCATGCCAATATTCTACAACTTTCGCATACTTTTCGCAATATTTTATATTGTTTTTGCGACTAACATATTGATCCAGTGCCCAGTGCCAGTTCCTGTTTTCTGCTTGTTTTTTGTTTCGCAGAAAATCCATATCAAACAAAGTCGAAACGCGATAAAATTTTATAGAGAATTATTTTGAAATATATGTGATTTTTTGGGAGGTGGAATCAACGTAAACAGAGGCCCACAGCCTCCACAAGGCATCTTGGCGCGACCTCCCCCCCAGCCGCATGGTGTTGCCTTGTGGGCACACCGAAGTCGGTTGGGGTCCTTCTTTGGACGCAAGGAAGCTTATATCGAGAGAAAAATCGTGTTAAAATATCAGCCTGATCAGAGTTACGGATCTCCGGGAATATAAGAAACGGTGAAGGGCCAGAAAATAGGAACGCGAAACAGAGAGAGAGATCCAATCTCGGAGGGGCTCCTACCCTCCGGGAGCCATGGCGGCCATGGACCAGAGGGGAAACTCTCCTCCCATCTAGGGGGGAGGCCAGGCAAGAAGAAGAAGGAGGGGGGCTCTCTCCCCCTCTCTTCCGATGGCATCGGAGCGCCGTCGGGGGAACCATCGTGACGGCGATCTACATGACTTCGCTGCCGTCATCACCAACTCTCTCCCCCCCATATGCAGCGGTGTAACCTGTCTATTCCCGCTGTAATTCTCTACTTGAACATGGTGCTTAACGCTATATATTATTATCCAATGATGTGTGGCAATCCTATGATGTTTGAGTAGATTCTTTTTGTCCTATGGGTTGATTGATGATCGTGATTGGTTTGAGTTGTATGTTTTATTTTGGTGCTGTCCTATGGTGCCCTTCGTGTCGCACAAGCATGTGGGATTACCGCTGTAGGGTGTTGCAATAAGTTCATAATTCGCTTATAGTGGGTTGCGTGAGTGACTGAAACACAAACCCGAGTAAGGGGGTTGCTGCGTATGGGAGTAAAGAGGACTTGTTACTTAATGCTATGGTTGGGTTTTACCTTAATGATATTTGGTAGTTCCGGATGCTTGCTAGAGTTCCAATCATAAGTGCATATGATCCAAGTATGGAAAGTATGTTAGCTCATGCCTCTCCCTCATATAAAATTGCAATAATGATTACCGGTCTAGTTATCGATTGCCTAGGGACAAATCCTTCTCTTGTGATTACAAAAGCTTTCTACTAAATAACTAACTTTTATTATCTTGCAAATTACTCGTAGTTTTATTCTTGCTAAGTACTTCTAGTTTCATTCTTGCAAATGTATCCTTACACCTACAAAGTAGTTTTATTCTTGTTCTAGGTAAATCGAACGTTAAGTGTGCGTAGAGTTGTATCGGTGGTTGATAGAACTTGAAGGGAATATTGATTCTACCTTTAGATCCTCGTTGGGTTCGACACTCTTATTTATCGAGAAAGGCTACAACTGATCCCCTATACTTGTGGGTTATCAAGACCTTTTTCCGCCGCCGTTGCCGGGGAGCAATAGCGTGGGGTTGATATTCTCGTGTGTGCTTGTTTGCTTTATCACTAAGTAGTTTTTATTTTCTGTTCTAAGTTGTTCTCTATCTTTAGTTATGGATATGGAACACGAAATACCAAAAAAAAATTGTTGTACTTGCTACTCATGGAGATGGGGAACCTCCTAAAACCCTCGATGCTGGTTATGTGGAAAATATTAAATACTACTTTGATAATCCTGATAAATCTCCATTCAACTTGATAATGGGAGTTACTTTGGATCAACGAGAATACTTTTGGGATTATCGCTTGTCTCAAAAAGGGAAACACTTATGGGATCAAATTAAATGCTGCGTTGGTATGTTTGGAATTTTTGCTTAAGGTGTGATTATACTTGTTGCTCTAGGATGGAGGCTACACACCTCCCATTTCAATGTGAATTTAATGATAATGAAACCTTGGCCTCTTATGCTAATGGTATATATGATTACTATGATGTGGAATAAATAGAAGAATTTGTTGCTTTTAAGGGTGTTTATGAAATTAAATCTTTGTTTGAAAAGTATGAAGATTGTGATGCTGCTATTTACAGATCTGAAAATTATGCTATACTTAAAATTGCCATGATAATTATGAATATAATGCCTATATTGATGAAATTATTGAGAAAGTCTCCGCTGTCCAAGGAGAGACTAATATTTTGCAGGAATCTATGGAAGAAGAAATTGCTGAAACTGTGAGCTCATTAGATGAAAAAGATGAGGAGGAGAGCGAAGAACAAAAGGAGGAAGAGCGAACTGATCACCCGTGCCCACCTTCTGATGAGAGTAACTCTTTATCTCATACATTGTTTAATTTCCCTTCGTGCTTACCGAAGGATGAATGCTATTGCTATGATCCCTTGGATTCGTTTGAAATATCCCTTTGATGAAGTTGATGCTTGCTATGCTTGTGGCCATGATGCCAATATGAATGATGCTTATGGAGATGAACTTGCTATAGTTCCTTATGTTAAACATGAAATTGTTGCTATTGCACCCACACATGATAGTCCTATTATCTTTTTGAATTCTCCAAACTACACTATATGAGAGAAGTTTGTGCTTATTAAGGATTATATTGATGGGTTGCGTTTTACCGTTGCACATGATGATTTTGATGAATATAATATGCATGTGCTTGCTGCTCCTACTTGCAATTATTATGAGAGAAGAACCACATCTCCGCCTCTCTATGTTTCCAATACGATAAAATTGCAAGAAACTGTTTATGCTATGTATCGGCCTTTATTATGTGTGCATGAATTGTTCTTTTATGACATGCTGATGCATAGGAAGAGAGTTAGACTTCGTCATTGCATGATATATGTTGCTTTGTGCTCACTACTAAATTACAAATCATTGTTAGTTAAAATTGGCTTTGATATACCTTGGGATCCGGGTGGATCAATTACTTGAGCACTTTATGCCTAGCTTAATGGCTTTAAAGAAAGGGCTGCGTGGGAGACAACCCGAAAGTTTTAGAGAGTCATTTTATTCTGTTGTGTGCTTTTAAAAATGTTTAAAAAAAATAGAGGTGTCGGTTTAAAAACCGGCAGACCTCGGGGTAGGGGCTCCCGAGCTGCGGATCTAGGATCGATGGTAACAGAGACAATGGAGACGATGTTTTACCCAGGTTCGGGCCCTCTTAATGGAGGTAAAACCCTATGTCCAGCTTCTGTTATATTGATGAAGATGTATTGAGTACAGAGTTGATCTACCTCGAGATCGTAATATGAGTCTAACTCCTATGTCTAGGTACGCAATGTTGCGTATATCTCCCCTCTACGAGCTAAACCCTATGGCTTATATACACGCCAGGGAGGGTATCTAGGGTTACAAAGTCGGTATGCTAGGAGAGAGGCGGCAGGAGAGATCTTGGAATATACGTCAAGTCTTCGGTAGAAACAGCCTTGATCACGCCTCCCACATACAGTCTCCGGAGTCCATCTTGTTGGAAATATGCCCTAGAGGCAATAATAAATTGGTTATTATTATATTTCCTTGTTCATGATAATCGTTTATTATCCATGCTATAATTGTATTGATTGGAAACTCAAATACATGTGTGGGTACATAGGCAACACTGTGTCCCTAGTAAGCCTCTAGTTAACTAGCTCGTTGATCAAAGATGGTTAAGGTTTCCTAGCCATAGACATGAGATGTCATTTGATAATGGGATCACATCATTAGGAGAATGATGTGATGGACAAGACCCAAACTACGAACGTAGCATATGATCGTGTCAGTTTATTGCTATTGTTTTCTGCATGTCAAGTATCTGTTCCTATGACCATGAGATCATGCAACTCCCTGACATCGGAGGAGTACCTTGTGTGTATCAAACGTCGCAACGTAACTGGGTGACTATAAATGTGCTCTACAGGTATCTCCGAGGGTGTCTGTTGGGTTGGCATGGATCAAGACTGGGATTTGTTACTCCGTGTGACGGAGAGGTATCTCAGGGCCCACTCGGTAATACAACATCACAATGAGCCTTGCAAGCAATGTGACTAAAGTGTTAGCCACGAGATCTTGTATTACGGAACGAGTAAAGAGACTTGCCGGTAACGAGATTGAACTAGGTATAGAGATACCGACGATCGAATCTCGGGCAAGTAACATACCGAAGAACAAAGGGAACAGCATACGGGATTAACTGAATCCTTGACATAGAGGTTCGATCGATAAAGATCTTCGTAGAATATGTAGGAGCCAATATGGGCATCCAGGTCCCGCTATTGGTTATTGATCGTAGAGGTGTCTCGGTCATGTGTACATAGTTCTCGAACCCGCAGGGTCTACACACTTAACGTTTGGTGACGATTAGTATAGTTGAGTTATTGTGTTGGTGACCGAAGGTTGTTCGGAGTCCCGGATAAGATCCCGGACATGACGAGGATCTCCGGAAGAGTCCGAAGGTAAAGATTGATATATGTGATAATAGTGTTTTGATCTTCGGAAGGGTTCCGGAGTTCACCGGAAGGAGTTCCGGATGTTTACCGAAGAGTTCGGGTGCAGCAACACTTTATATGAGCCAAAGGGGTAAAGCCCACGAGGTATTGGAAAGTGCAAAAGGAAGTTTTGCTGCTGCCTTAAGCGGTACTACCGCTGTAAGGCAGTACTACCGCGTAAGCGGTACTACCGCTTGTGTGAAAGCGGTACTACCGCTCAAGCGGTACTACCGCTCGTGAGCGGTACTACCGCTTGTGCGCGGTACTGCAGGGATCCGAGTTGGACTCTTTCCCTGCGGGCCAAACCGACCTTGTGCGGGCAAAACCGACCTGAAGGAGGCTTTCACTCCAAGTTTAGACCCCAAGGCTCAACATATAAATAGAGGGGCAGGGCTAGCACACGGGACATATCAAGATTTCCCAAGCCGTGTGTCGGCAACCCTAACCCTCTAGTTCTCCCGTCATAATCTCCGTAGTGCTTGGCGAAGCCCTGCAGAGATTGTTCCTCACCACCATCACCACGCCGTTGTGCTGCCGGAACTCATCTACTACTTCACCATCGCTCGCTGGATCGAGGAGGTGAAGGCGTCATCAAGCCGTACGTGTGTTGAACGCGGAGGTGCCGTCCGTTCGGCACTAGTTCGTGATCGGATCAAGGGATGACTTGCGATTTGGATCGCGAAGACGTTCGACTACATCAACCGCGTTTCTTAACGCTTCCGCTTAGCGATCTACAAGGGTATGTAGATTCACTCTCCCTCTCGTAGATGCTCATCACCATGGATAGATCTTGTGTGTGCGTAGGAAATTTTTTGTTTCCCATGCAACGTTCCCCAACAGTGGCATCTGAGCTAGGTCTATGCGTAGATGAGATCTCGAGTAGAACACAAACGAGTTGTGGGCGTGGGTGTATACATATTGCTTGCCGTTACTAGTTGATACTTGATTCGGCGGTATTGTGAGATGAAGCGGCCCGGACCAACATTACTCGTACGCTTACGAGAGACTGGTTCCTTCAACTGACATGTAACTTCGTTGCATAAAGATGGCTAGCGGGTGTCTGTCTCTCTCACTTTAGTTGAATCGATTTCAATGAAGAGGGTTCTTTTAGAAGATCAAAAAGCAATCACTACACCACATTGTGGTTTTGCGTAGGTAAGAACGGTTCTTGCAAACCCGTAGCAGCCACGTAAAACTTGCAACAACAATTAGAGGACGTCTAACTTGTTTTTGCAGGGTATGTTGTGATGTGATATGGCAAATAACATGATGAGATATATGTGATGTATGAGATGATCATGTGTTGTATAGAATATCACGACTTGCATGTCGATGACTACGGCAACTGGCAGGAGCCATAGAGTTGTCTTTAATTATTTTCGCCGTTTTTGCTTTACTTTATCGCTATGAGTTAGCTATAGTCGTGGAAGCAACAGTCGGCGCGACAACCTCATGGCGACACGTTGATGGAGATCAAGATGATGGAGATCATGGTGTCATGCCGGTGACGATGGAGATCATGCCGGTGCTTTGAAGATGGAGATCAAAAGCACAAGTTCATGGCCATATCATGTCACTTATGATTTGCATGTGATGTTAATCCTTTTATGCATCTTATTTTGCTTAGGACGACGGTAGCATTATAAGGTGATCCCTCACTTAAATTTCAAGATAAAATTGTATTCTCCCCGAGTGTGCACCGTTGCGAAAGTTCATCGTTTCGAGACACGCCGTGATGATCGGGTGTGATAGACTCTACGTTCACATACAACGGGTGTAAGCCATGTTGCACGTGCGGAACACTTGGGTTAAACTTGACGAGCCTATCATGTACAGACATGGCCTCGGAACACAAGAGACCGAAAGGTCGAACATGAGTCATATAGTAGATATGATCAACATGAAGATGTTCACCATTGAAACCACCTCAACTCACGTGATGATCGGACTTGAGTTGGTGGATTTGGATCATGTTACACTCGAATGACCGGAGGGATGTCAATTTGAGTGGGAGTTTTTAAGTAATATGATTAACTAAACTCATTATCTAGAACAATACTCTAAGTTGTCTTTGCTATATTTATTTTGTAGATCATGGCTCGCGCAGTAGCACCCCTGAATTTTAATGCGTTCCTAGAGAAAGCTAAGTTGAAAGATGATGGAAGTAACTTTGTGGACTGGGCCCGTAATTTAAGGATTATCCTTACGGCTTCCCAGAAGGCTTATGTCCTTGATGCACCGCTTGGTGATCCACCCGCTCCAGTTGAGTCTCTAGACGTTGTGAACGCCTGGCAGGCTCGTTCTGAAGATTACTCAATAAGTTCAATGTGCAATATTGTATGGCATAGAACCGGGACTTCAAAGACGTTTTGAACGTCATGGAGCATATGAGATGTTCCAGGAGTTGAAGTTTATCTTTCAGAAAAATGCCCGGATCGAGAGATATGAGATCTCCGATAAGTTCTATGCTTGCAAGATGGAGGAGAACGGGTCTATCAGTGATCACGTACTCAGAATGTCTGGGTACTCCACCCGTCTAGCAGAATTGGGGATGCCCCTTCCGCCAGAGGCTATCACTGACAGAGTTCTTCAATCATTGCCACCTAGCTACAAGAGCTTCGTGTTGAACTATAACATGTACGGGATGAACAAGTCAGTCGCCGAGCTGTTTGCGATGCTGAAAGCCGCCGAGTCTGAAATTCAGAAGGAGCATCAAGTGTTGATGGTCAATAAAACCACTAGTTTCAAGAAAAATGGCAAGGGTAAGAAGGGTAACTCCAAGAAGACTGGCAAAGCAGTTGCTCCTCTCGTGAAGAAACCCAAGGCTGGACCCAAACCAGAAACTGTGTGCTTTCATTGCAAGGGAACTGTACACTGGAAGCGGAACTGCCCCAAGTATTTGGCTAACAAGAAGGCGGCCAACAACAAACAAGGTATATATGATATACATGTTATTAATGTGTACCTTACCAACTCTCGTTGTAGTGCCTGGGTATTTGATACCGGTGCGGTTGCTCATATTTGCAACTCAAAACAGGAACTGCGGAATAGACGGAGGCTGGCAAAGGACGAAGTGACGATGCGCGTGGGAAATGGTTCCAAGGTTGATGTGATCGCCATCGGCACGCTCGCTCTTCGATTACCATCGGGATTAGTGATGAACCTGAATAAATGTTATTTGGTGCCTGCGTTAAGCATGAACATTATATCTGGATCTTGTTTATTGCGAGACGGTTACTCATTTAAATCAGAGAATAATGGTTGTTCTATTTATATGAGTAATATCTTTTATGGTCATGCACCCAATGTGAGGGGTTTATTCTTATTGAATCTCGATAGTAATGATACACATGTTCATAACATTGATGCCAAAAGATGTAGAATTGATATTGATAATACCACTTTCTTGTGGCACTGCCGTTTAGGTCATATTGGCGTAAAACGCATGAGGAAGCTCCATGCTGATGGACTTTTGGAGTCACTTGATTTTGAATCACTTGACACATGCGAGCCATGCCTCATGGGCAAGATGACTAAAACGCCGTTCTCTGGAACAATGGAACGGGCAAGTGACTAATTGGAAATCATACATACTGATGTGTGCGGTCCGATGAGTATTGAGGCGCGCGGTGGTTATCGTTACTTTCTCACCTTCACTGATGACTTAAGTAGATATGGGTATATTTACTTAATGAAACACAAGTCTGAAACATTTGAAAAGTTCAAACAATTTCAGAGTGAAGTTGAGAATCATCGTAACAAGAAGATTAAATTCCTACGATCTGATCGAGGAGGAGAATATCTGAGTTATGAGTTTGGCAGTCACTTAAGACAGTGTGGAATTGTTTCACAATTGACACCGCCTGGAACACCACAGCGTAATGGTGTGTCCGAACGTCGTAATCGAACCTTATTGGATATGGTGCGATCTATGATGTATCTTGCCGATTTGCCACTATCGTTTTGGGGTTATGCATTAGAGACAACTGCATTCACTTTAAATAGGGCACCATCGAAATCCATTGAGACGACGCCATATGAACTTTGGTTAAGCAAGAAGCCAAAGCTGTCGTTTCTTAAAGTTTGGGGATGTGATGCTTATGTCAAAAAGCTTCAGCCTGAAAAGCTGGAACCCAAAGCGGGGAAATGCGTCTTCATAGGATACCCAAAAGAGACAGTTGGGTATACCTTCTACCTCAGATCCGAAGGCAAAGTGTTTGTCGCTAAAAACGGAACATTTCTTGAGAAAGAGTTTCTCTCGAAAGAATTGAGTGGGAGGAAGATAGAACTTGATGAGGTTGTTGAACCTTTACTTCAACCTGAAAGTAGCGCAGCGCAGAAAGATTTTTATGTAGAGCCTACATCAGCTGAAGAGGAAGTTAATGATGATGATCATGAAGCTTTGGATCAAGTTGCTATCGAACCTCGTACGTCGACAAGGATGCGTACTGCTCCTGAGTGGTACGGCAACCCTGTCTTAGAGGTCATGTTGTTAGACAACGATGAACCTACGAGCTATGGAGAAGCGATGATGGGCCCGGATTCCGAGAAGTGGTTAGAGGCCATGAAATCCGAGATGGGATCCATGTATGAAAACAAAGTATGGACTTTGGAAGTATTACCTGAAGGGCGTAAGGCCATTCAGAACAAATGGATCTTTAAGAGGAAGACGGACGCGGACGGTAATGTCACCGTCTATAAAGCTCGACTTGTGGCAAAGGGTTTTTCACAAGTTCAAGGAGTTGACTACGATGAGACCTTCTCACCCGTAGCGATGCTTAAGTCCGTCAGAATCATGTTAGCAATAGCTGCCTTTTTCAATTATGAAATTTGGCAGATGGATGTCAAAACAGCGTTCCTTAACGGTTTCCTTAAGGAAGAGTTGTATATGATGCAACCAGAAGGTTTTGTCGATCCAGAGAATGCTGACAAAGTTTGCAAACTCCAGCGATCCATTTATGGACTGGTGCAAGCATCTCGGAGTTGGAATCTTCGCTTTGATGAGGTGATCAAAGCGTTCGAGTTTATACAAGTTTACGGAGAAGCTTGTATTTACAAGAAAGTGAGTGGGAGCTCTATAGCATTTCTAATATTATATGTGGATGAAATATTGCTGATTGGAAATAATATAGAAATGTTGGAAGGCGTGAAGGAATATTTGAACAAGAGTTTTTCAATGAAGGACCTAGGAGAAGCTGCTTTCATATTAGGCATCAAGATCTATAGAGATAGATCGAGACGCTTAATAGGACTTTCACAAAGCACATACCTTGACAAAGTTTTGAAGAAGTTCAAAATGGATCAGTCCAAGAAGGGGTTCTTGCCTGTTTTGCAAGGTGTGAAGTTGAGTAAGACTCAATGCCCAGTGACTGCAGAAGATAGAGAAAAGATGAGTGTCATCCCCTATGCTTCAGCCATAGGCTCTATCATGTATGCAATGCTGTGCACAAGACCCGATGTCAGCCTTCCCATAAGTATGGTCGGAAGGTTTCAAAGTGATCCAGGAATGGAACACTGGACGGCGGTCAAGAATATCCTGAAGTACCTGAAACGGACCAAGGACATGTTTCTCGTTTATGGAGGTGATCAAGAGCTCGTCGTAAAGGGTTACGTCGATGCAAGCTTTGACACTGATCCGGATGACTCTAAGTCACAAACCGGATACGTATTTATTCTTAATGGGGGTGCGGTTAGCTGGTGCAGTTCCAAGCAAAGCGTGGTAGCTGATTCTACATGCGAAGCGGAGTACATCGCTGCCTCGGAGGCGGCGAAGGAAGGTGTCTGGATGAAGGAGTTCATGACAGATCTTGGAGTAATGCCTAGTGCGCTTAACCCAATGACTCTGTTTTGTGATAATACTGGTGCCATTGCTCTAGCCAAGGAACCAAGATTTCACAAGACGACTAGACACATAAAGCGACGTTTCAATTCCATCCGCGATTACATCAAGGAGGACGACATAAATATTTGCAAAGTACACACGGATCTGAATGTTGCAGATCCGATGACTAAACCTCTTCCAAGGGCTAAACATGAACAACACCAGAACTGCATGGGTGTTCGATTCAGTACAATGTAAATCACATAGTGATGTGAACTAGATTATTGACTCTAGTGCAAGTGGGAGACTGTTGGAAATATGCCCTAGAGGCAATAATAAATTGGTTATTATTATATTTCCGTGTTCATGATAATCGTTTATTATCCATGCTATAATTGTATTGATTGGAAAGTCAAATACATGTGTGGGTACATAGGCAACACTGTGTCCCTAGTAAGCCTCTAGTTAACTAGCTCGTTGATCAAAGATGGTTAAGGTTTCCTAGCCATAGACATGAGATGTCATTTGATAACGGGATCACATCATTAGGAGAATGATGTGATGGACAAGACCCAAACTACGAACGTAGCATATGATCGTGTCAGTTTATTGCTATTGTTTTCTGCATGTCAAGTATATGTTCCTATGACCATGAGATCATGCAACTCCCTGACATCGGAGGAGTACCTTGTGTGTATCAAACGTCGCAACGTAACTGGGTGACTATAAAGGTGCTCTACAGGTATCTCCGAGGGTGTCTGTTGGGTTGGCATGGATCAAGACTGGGATTTGTTACTCCGTGTGACGGAGAGGTATCTAAGGGCCCACTCGGTAATACAACATCACAATGAGCCTTGCAAGCAATGTGACTAAAGTGTTAGCCACGAGATCTTGTATTACGGAACAAGTAAAGAGACTTGCCGGTAACGAGATTGAACTAGGTATAGAGATACCGACGATCGAATCTCGGGCAAGTAACATACCGAAGAACAAAGGGAACAGCATACGGGATTAACTGAATCCTTGACATAGAGGTTCGATCGATAAAGATCTTCGTAGAATATGTAGGAGCCAATATGGGCATCCAGGTCCCGCTATTGGTTATTGATCGTAGAGGTGTCTCGGTCATGTGTACATAGTTCTCGAACCCGCAGGGTCTACACACTTAACGTTTGGTGACGATTAGTATAGTTGAGTTATTGTGTTGGTGACCGAAGGTTGTTCGGAGTCCCGGATAAGATCCCGGACATGACGAGGATCTCCGGAAGAGTCCGGAGGTAAAGATTGATATATGTGATAATAGTGTTTTGATCTTCGGAAGGGTTCCGGAGTTCACCGGAAGGGGTTCCGGATGTTTACCGAAGTGTTCGGGTGCAGCAACACTTTATATGAGCCAAAGGGGTAAAGCCCACGAGGTATTGGAAAGTGCAAAAGGAAGTTCTGCTGCTGCCTTAAGCGGTACTACCGCTGTAAGGCAGTACTACCGCGTAAGCGGTACTACCGCTTGTGTGAAAGCGGTACTACCGCTCAAGCGGTACTACCGCTCGTGAGCGGTACTACCGCTTGTGCGCGGTACTGCAGGGATCCGAGTTGGACTCTTTCCCTGCGGGCCAAACCGACCTTGTGCGGGCAAAACCGACCTGGAGGAGGCGTTTACTCCAAGTTTAGACCCCAAGGCTCAACATATAAATAGAGGGGCAGGGCTAGCACACGGGACATATCAAGATTTCCCAAGCCATGTGTCGGCAACCCTAACCCTCTAGTTCTCCCGTCATAATCTCCGTAGTGCTTGGCGAAGCCCTGCAGAGATTGTTCCTCACCACCATCACCACGCCGTTGTGCTGCCGGAACTCATCTACTACTTCACCATCGCTCGCTGGATCGAGGAGGTGAAGGCGTCATCAAGCCGTACGTGTGTTGAACGCGGAGGTGCCGTCCGTTCGGCACTAGTTCGTGATCGGATCAAGGGATGACTTGCGATTTGGATCGCGGAGACGTTCGACTACATCAACCGCGTTTCTTAACGCTTCCACTTAGCGATCTCCAAGGGTATGTAGATTCACTCTCCCTCTCGTAGATGCTCATCACCATGGATAGATCTTGTGTGTGCGTAGGAAATTTTTTGTTTCCCATGCAACGTTCCCCAACAGTGGCATCTGAGCTAGGTCTATGCGTAGATGAGATCTCGAGTAGAACACAAACGAGTTGTGGGCGTGGGTGTATACATATTGCTTGCCGTTACTAGTTGATACTTGATTCGGCGGTATTGTGAGATGAAGTGGCCCGGACCAACATTACTCGTACGCTTACGAGAGACAGGTTCCTTCAACTGACATGTAACTTCGTTGCATAAAGATGGCTAGCGGGTGTCTGTCTCTCTCACTTTAGTTGAATCGATTTCAATGAAGAGGGTTCTTTT
This sequence comes from Elymus sibiricus, assembly GCA_039707655.1. Lineage (NCBI taxonomy): Eukaryota > Viridiplantae > Streptophyta > Magnoliopsida > Poales > Poaceae > Elymus > Elymus sibiricus. The sequence goes on along the minus strand of CM077674.1, from coordinate 379,204,371 downwards.
AGAAGATCAAAAAGTAATCACTACACCACGTTGTGGTTTTGCGTAGGTAAGAACGGTTCTTGCAAACCCGTAGCAGCCACGTAAAACTTGCAACAACAATTAGAGGACGTCTAACTTGTTTTTGCAGGCTATGTTGTGATGTGATATGGCCAATAACATGATGAGATATATGTGATGTATGAGATGGTCATGTGTTGTATAGAATATCACGACTTGCATGTCGATGACTACGGCAACTGGCAGGAGCCATAGAGTTGTCTTTAATTATTTTCGCCGTTTTTGCTTTACTTTATCGCTATGAGTTAGCTATAGTCGTGGAAGCAACAGTCGGCGCGACAACCTCATGGCGACACGTTGATGGAGATCAAGATGATGGAGATCATGGTGTCATGCCGGTGACGATGGAGATCATGCCGGTGCTTTGAAGATGGAGATCAAAAGCACAAGTTCATGGCCATATCATGTCACTTATGATTTGCATGTGATGTTAATCCTTTTATGCATCTTATTTTGCTTAGGACGACGGTAGCATTATAAGGTGATCCCTCACTTAAATTTCAAGATAAAATTGTGTTCTCCCCGAGTGTGCACCGTTGCGAAAGTTCGTCGTTTCGAGACACGCCGTGATGATCGGGTGTGATAGACTCTACGTTCACATACAACGGGTGTAAGCCATGTTGCACGTGCGGAACACTCGGGTTAAACTTGACGAGCCTAGCATGTACAGACATGGCCTCGGAACACAAGAGACCGAAAGGTCGAACATGAGTCATATAGTAGATATGATCAACATGAAGATGTTCACCATTGAAACCACCTCAACTCGGTACTACCGCTTGTGTGAAAGCGGTACTACCGCTCAAGCGGTACTACCGCTCGTGAGCGGTACTACCGCTTGTGCGTGGTACTGCAGGGATCCGATTTGGACTCTTTCCCTACGGGCCAAACCGACCTTGTGCGGGCAAAACCGACCTGGAGGAGGCTTTTACTCCAAGTTTAGACCCCAAGGCTCAACATATAAATAGAGGGGCAGGGCTAGCACACGGGACATATCAAGATTTCCCAAGCCGTGTGTCGGCAACCCTAACCCTCTAGTTCTCCCGTCATAATCTCCGTAGTGCTTGGCGAAACCCTGCAGAGATTGTTCCTCACCACCATCACCACGCCGTTGTGCTGCCGGAACTCATCTACTACTTCACCATCGCTCGCTGGATCGTGGAGGTGAAGGCGTCATCAAGCCGTACATGTGTTGAACGCGGAGGTGCCGTCCGTTCGGCCCTAGTTCGTGATCGGATCGAGGGACGACTTGCGATTTGGATCGCGGAGACGTTCGACTACATCAACCGCTTTTCTTAACGCTTCCGCTTAGCGATCTACAAGGGTATGTAGATTCACTCTCCCTCTCGTAGATGCTCATCACCATGGATAGATCTTGTGTGTGCGTAGGAAATTTTTTGTTTCCCATGCAACGTTCCCCAACACATCTTGGTTACGTGTGGGGGTTTATCAGCCCAAGCGAGGAGACAGGTCGGCCTGGTTAGTACCCCTTAATCCAGGACACCGTCACTAGCCCCTGAACTGGTCTTCGATGCCGAAGTCGTCGTCCTTCACATTCCGGAGTCTTGGCTCGACAGACAAGTTCCCGTGCTTTTATTCTCCGAACAGAGTTAAAGACCTCGGCCGTCCTTTAGAATTCGCCGAGAGCTCAATATCAGATGTTGAAACTCGTGCCACTTAGGGAATTGGGCCCCTTTATGGGAAAAACGTCGAAGCGTCAGCCCTTCCTATCCTTACTTAATAGACGCTTGACCCTTGCTTGTGGGTGTGCGCCCTTGCAACCGCAGCGAGAAATTCCCCCTCCCTCAAGCCCCAGCTTAGGAGCCCAAAAAATGACGAGCGGCGAGGGATCGTCAAGGCGTCCTCACGGCCCGGATAGGGGGGACTGGGGGAGCTGTTCTGTCGCGCGCCTTCAATTGGAGTGTTTGGCGACGCATGGATACCTGCCGGATGCGGATCTAGCCACTACCCACCCCGGACTAACATCCATCGAGGGTCAAGCCCACGCCGAAAATTACCCCTCGCCACAGGGGGATGAGCGAGTATGCTTCGTACCTTTCCTCCTCCACAGCGTAGGGTTTCCAATCCACCCCTTCCTCTGCGGCTTGCTGGAGTTCTACGGGTTACAGCTACATCATCTCTCTCCGAATTCGATGCTACATATTGCGGGGTTTGTTGCGCTCTGCGAGCTACACCTCGGCTGTCAGGCACACTTCGGGTTATGGTGGAAGTTCTTCTGCATCGTGCCCCGCTCTTCGACCGACAAGTTATTCGAGGTCGGAGGAGCCGAAGTCTGCCGAATCGACAAGACTGGCTATCCAGCGGGGACACCTCTTGAGGAGGCCGATTACTGGCCTTCCGAGTGGTTCTATATCACCGACGTCCTATTGTACGAGCCAGTCCGGCCAGGCCTTCCACCCTTCTCCTTAGATCCACCGAGGAAGCGTTATAGCTGGAGGCCACTGGGTTCGGCTCAAGGGGAAGACGAAGCGTGACTAGGCTAGCGGCCAAGGTGAAGCTCCTGTCAAGCGCAGGTCTCACCATCATCGATGTGATGGCGGTGGCTCTAGACTAGAGAGTCCAGCCTCTTCGGCAGCGCCAGCATTTATTTTGTGAGTATAACGGGTCCGAGGACGCCTCTCGATCCATCAAGGGGGCTTTTATGGACCAAATGACCCTCGGGGCTGTGCTCGCCAGTATGTACCAAGGGTCAGCCGAGGAGTTTGCTAAGTGCCAATTCCAGGACGGGTTGTTGTACTACAACCCTACCGACATTGTAAGTCTTCATTTCGGGCTTTCCTGTTTTACCTTGGGATCCTTATCATTAATCCATTATATATCGGTTGAATCGCGGTGGAGACGTTGGCTTCGAAGGGGTGAGCAGTGCGGATCCAGAGCCGGAATTGCACAGCCGTGCAGAAGATCCTCTCTATCATGAGGACGAAGACCTGGGGCTTATCTATGAAGGGAGGAGTTTTTTCCTGGAGAGCCTTGATGGCTCAAAGGTAGCGGTCGTCCCTGATACACCGGGGACAAGACCAGCCTCATCGGTAACTCTCCCTTCCTGTAAATGAAAGAGAGCCCCTCGTCCCCCAGTCTCCAATCTCCTGACTTCTCCTCCAAAGGGGCGGCGCTCCCAACGCCTCCGCAGAGAGGCGGCTCCACCGGAAAGGGCATGGCCAGAGGTTCAAGAAGCTCCGTCCAAGGTTGCGAGGACAAACGAGAGTGCTCCATCCGTAATTAGGTAATATTTTAGCTCTATGTCATAGAAAAGACACGTCGGGTTCTAACACCGCCAATTATGTGCAGACAGCCTCCACCTTCCACCACACACGCGGAGGCCGGGGAAGGTACGGTCCCGCCCGAGGAAGTAGAGGTCCGAAATCCTTCAAGGGTTGACTCCGGAACCGCCCAGCCCGAGGATTCAGCGACATCGGCTACTCCGTCCGAAATTCAATGCGCCACGAATTATCGTCGGCGAAAGGCTTCCTTGAATAATCCAGCCTTTTCGGACAGGGAGCTGAAGGCTCTCAGCGCAATGGACGCATACCTCGGGGCGACCCGAGGTGCTTTTGACGAGTCGCTGGATATTCTGGCGCGAGGGCTGCGGGTAAGGTTTTCAAAGACGAATATGACTGCCAAGTATAGTAGTAGCCCCTAAGGCTTGATACGAGCCCCGGGGTCGAATCAAGACTTGAATGCGAACCCGTAATCGTTGTCTTAACAATAAGCTCGCTTGAAGAACAAGCAATTGACCTCGGCGTTAGACCAAACAAAGGTGCAGCTTGACGCGGCATTGTCCGAGGTTGAGCAGGTGAAGAAATTCACCAGAGAGGCGCACGGTAAGCGCTTACTTATTGAAGTGGGTATCGTCAAAAAAGCAGAGCTGACGCCTAGCATTGCTTGTAGCAGCGGAGGCCCTGGGCCATCTCGAAAGAGAGCTGAAGCAGGCCCGTGAAGATCTGGCGTATACTGAAGCGCAACGCCAGGCAAGTCAACATGTGGGCAACGTGAATGCGCTTAGGGTTGAAAACGCCCGGCAAGCCCAGGAAATTGAGAGCTTAAAAACTCGCCTGGCTGCTGCAGAGGCCAAGAATCGGCGAGCGGACGATATGATTCATGGTAAGTTTAGAAAATACAAAAGACATTTGTCATACAAGTTTGTCCAAGGAAAATCGTCATTCGAAAAGTGTTGTTGTTTGACAGTGTGCTTGACTGGCCTTCGTCCGGAGTCGCGGGTCCAATGTCCGAAGACATGATCAGGTGCCTATCCGAGGTGCATGAAGGAGCTCGGCAAGGGATGAGGGACGTGCACCAGGCGTTATGGCCCGAGGTGATGCCAGTCCCCGAGGACATGGCCGCGCTGGCCGAATGTCTTAAGAGAGCTCGGCGCCGGATCCAAGCGTGGAAAGTATCAGCTTGCCCAGAAGGTGCCAGAGAGGCCTGGGCCTTGGTGAAGACCCATTACACCGGTGTGAGGACAACGGAATTAGCAGAGGTAGGACCCCTGGGGCCGGATGGGGAAGAGATCCCGACCAGCCAGGCATATGATAGTGTAATGCCCGCCGCACGATTCTCGCAAAAAGATTGCGCATTAGACACCTTAATAGATGGGTTAGACCGTCTTGAAAAAATGTTGTATGACTTTATGTACCGAGGTACTCTATGTCAAATTTCTCCGACCGTTCAACCGAACTCTGTCAGCCAGCCGTCGGCTTCCGCCTCCTCGGACAAAGTCCGAGGAGTGTCCCATACTACTGGTCCGAGGTTATCGAACCAGATGCTGCGAGGGACCAGGCAATCAGGCAATGCGGCTCGAAAGACAAGAGGGTAACAGCAGGTTATGTTATATTACTATTTAACGTAAGAAACATCTTCCGAGGAAAATAGTTCTTCCAACAGTTCCTTTCCGCGGGTAATGTGTCGAACACGCCCGTCCGAAGACGGATGACCTCGGGGTTAAAGCCCCTGGTCGGGGTTTGAAAAGACCCTTGCCACGTTAGTCCTATGTCATAGCCGACCAATTCGCATTATAAGACCGCTAGCTTTTGGCTTTATCCGTCTGAGGTACTACACCGGCTGACCCGGGAGTAACAATCACAGCGGTGCTCCCTTTGCCCCCTAGCCGAAATATCGGGAACGTAAGGGGCAAGCACAGGAGCCGGGCAACCCAGCTTGGCCAAATCTTAAAGCGAATCAATGCATATAGTGGCTCGAAAGACAATAGTACATAAAGGGCGGAATAGCTATTGTTTGGAAAAGAACCAGCTAGATTGTCCTCGGGGTCAGAAAAGAACTTTCCGAGGTGAGAAGATAAGAAAGAAAAAAGGTTAAATCGAAAGAAAATGCACAAGTTATTGACACAGACCGTATACTCGAAGTTATGCATAGAAGCATCGGAGTAGTGCCGCGTTCCACGGGTGGGGCTCTAATCGGCCGTCCTCTGGATCTCGGATTCGATAAGCTCCTCCGATGAGCACTTGGTCAATGATGAACGGTCCGTCCCATCTAGGGGAGAGCTTATGTTTTTGTGTTTTGGGGTGCAATCTCATTACGAGATCCCCGGCGTTGAATTCTTTAGCACGGACCTCTCTACCGTGGTAGCGTCGTGCCTGCTGTTGATAAATAGCAGAACGAGCCTGTGCGACGTTGCGCTCTTCCTCGAGAGCGTCTAAGGCGTCTTTCCGATCGAGTTCGGCCTCCAATTCCTCGTACATGCGCACCCGAGGTGCGTCATGTATGATGTCGCAAGGGAGGACCGCTTCGGCGCCATACACCATAAAAAATGGGGTATACCCGGTGGACCGATTTGGTGTTGTACGCAAGCCCCATAAGACGGAATCAAGTTCGTCAACCCATTTGCAATCGGCTTTTTTAAGGGAGTGAACTAGCCGTGGCTTAATTCCACAAAGGATAAGCTCGTTGGCTCGCTCCACCTGCCCATTAGACTGCGGGTGATAGACGGACGCGTAGTCGAGCTTAATGCCCATTTTCTTACACCATGCCTTAACCTCTTTAGCCATGAAGTTGGTTCCGTCGTCTGTGATCAGACTATGGGGGACACCGTAACGGTGAACTACCCCCGAAATGAATCCGATGATCTGGACGGCCTCGGCCGAGGTGACCGGCTTTGCTTCGATCCACTTGGTGAATTTGTCTACCATAACGAGGAGGTACTTATTTTTGTTTGATCCACCCTTGAGTGGCCAAACCATGTCGAGCCCCCAGACCGCGAAGGGCCATGTAATTGGAATGGTGCGAAGAGCCGTGGGGGGCATATGGCTCTGTTTCGCGAATACCTAGCAGCCCGGGCAACGCTGTACTAATGCCGAGGCATCGGCACTGGCCGTTGGCCAATAGAAACTAGCGCGAAAAGCCTTGCTAACCAGGGTGCGAGCAGCGGCGTGATGTCCGCTCATGCCGGAGTGTATCTCCTGAATTACAAGTTGTCCTTCTTCCTCGGATATGCATCTCTGGAGGACGCCTGTTGTACTCATTTTGTAAAGTTCCCCTTCATGAACCTTGTAGGCCTTAGACTGCCTTACGATCCGACGGGAGTCGGCTTGGTTATCAGGGGGTTCTTTTCGGAGTAGGTATGCAAGAAGCGGCTCAGTCCATGGTGCGATCACTGCCATGACGTCATGCGCTGAATCCGTTTTCCGGATCATGGACCCGCCTATGATACCATCGTCCCTTTCGGGCGGGGGCTGTTGCCCGACATCGTTTGAGTCCGATGTTCCTCTACTGTCTTGCCAGACTACGGATGGCTTAAAAAGCCGCTCGAGGAAGGTGTTTTTGGGAACCTTGTCCCGCTTCGCACCCAGTCGGGCGAGAATGTCCGCGGCCTGATTGCTATCTCGGGGTATATGGTGAAATTCCAGCCCCTCGAACCTGGCCGAGATCTTTAGGACGGCATTTCGGTAGGCTGTCATCTTGGGGTCTTTGGCGTCGAACTCGCCATTGATTTGCGAAATGGCGAGGTTCGAATCACCTCGGACCTCGAGGCGTTTAACGCCCATGGAGACCGCTATCCGAAGTCCGTGTAAGAGGGCTTCGTATTCGGCTGCGTTATTGGAGTCTGTGTACATGATTTAAAGTACATATCGAATGTTATCTCCCGTGGGGGACGTGAGTACCACGCCGGCCCCTAGGCCGGCGAGCATTTTGGAGCCATCAAAATACATCGTCCAATGCAAATAGGTACTATACTCACGAGGGAGTTCGGCTTCGGTCCATTCAGCCACGAAGTCTGCCAACACCTGGGATTTAATTGCCCGGCGTGGTTTATAGATAATTTCAAAAGGCAGGAGCTCTATAGCCCATTTGGCGATGCGCCCCGTTGCATCTCTATTGTTGATTATGTCACTTAAAGGGACGTCGGATGCCACGGTCACCGCGCACTCTTGAAAGTAGTGTCGAAGCTTTCGTGATGCCATGAAGACTGCGCACGCTATCTTTTGATAGTGAGGGTAACGTGTCTTACAGGGGGTTAAGACCTCGGACACGTAGTATACGGGTTTCTGGACTTGGAACTTATGACCTTCCATGTCTCGTTCGACCACGAGGACTGCGCTAACCACCTGGTTTGTAGCCGAGATGTATAATATCATCGGTTCGCAAACGCCTGGTGCTGCCAGGATTGGGTTGGAGGCGAGGAGGGCCTTAATGTCTTGTAGGGCCGCCGCAGCCTCCTTGGTCCATTTGAACATTTTAGTCTGCTTTAACAGCCTTTACAATGGTAAAGCTTTTTCACCAAGCCGTGATATAAAACGACTTAGGGCTGCTACGTAGCCCGCTAGCTTTTGTACATCTTTGAGCTCTGTAGGGACCTCTAAGCGATCCAGAGCTCGAATTTTGGCTGGATCGGCCTCAATTCCTCGGCTAGATACAATAAAACCGAGGAGTTTGCCTACCGGGACCCCGAAAACGCATTTTTCAGGGTAGAGTCTTATTTGATATTCCCGTAGGCTGGCAAATGTATCACGGAGGTTGTCCACCAGTTGGTCGACGCGTTTAGTTTTGAAAACCACGTCATCTACGTAGGCCTCCACAGTTTTTCTGATGTGTTCTTTCAGGCATGTTTGAATCATACGCTGGTACGTAGCGCCAGCATTCTTTAGTCCGAAGGGCATCGTATTGAAGCAAAATGGTCCGTAGGGCGTAATAAATGTTGTTGCTGCCTGGTCCGATTCCTTCATTTTTATTTGATGATACCCTGAATAGGCATCTAGAAAGCACAATGCGTCGTGGCCCGCAGTGGCGTCCACAATTTGGTCAATACGGCATAGGGGAAAGGGGTCTTTAGGGCAAGCTTTGTTGAGGTCTTTAAAATCGACGCACAACCGCCAGGACCTATCCTTCTTTGGCACCATGAACAAATTGGCTAGCCAGTCGGGGTGTTATATATCCTTGATGAATCCTGCCTCCAGTAGCTTTGCAAGTTCCTCGCCCATGGCTTGACGCTTGGGCTCGGAAAAACGCCGAAGTGTTTGTTTAACGGGCTTATAGCCTGCCAGTATGTTTAGGCTGTGCTCTGCGAGCCTACGGGGTATGCCAGGCATGTCGGAGGGGTGCCAGGCAAATATGTCCCAGTTTTCCCTAAGGAAAGCGCGTAGGGCTTCGGCAACCTCTGGGTCGAGGTTAGCCCCTATGGACGCCATTTTAGCGGGATCCGTGGGGTGAACTTGGAATTTAATAATCTCGTCGGCCGGCTTGAAGGAGGTAGGTTTTGATCTTTTGTCGAGGATGACATCGTCCCGATCGACTTCGGCGCGTAGTGCGGTTAATTCTTCGGCCGTGAAGGCTTCGGCCAGGGTCTCAAGGGTGAGGGACGCCGTTTTATTCTCGGCTTTGAGCGCCCTGTCAGGATCACTCGAAATGGTAATGATCCCTTTTGGGCCCGGCATCTGGAGCTTCATGTAGCCATAATGCGGTACCGCTTGAAATCTTGAAAAGGCGTCCCGTCAGACGAGGGAGTGATACCCGCTTTTGAAAGGCGCGATGTGGAATGTAATATCCTCGGAGCGATAATTGTCCGAGGTCCCGAAGACTACGTCTAAGGTTATCTTTCCACTGCAGCGTGCCTCTCTCCCTGGCACTATCCCTTTAAAGGTAGTGGTGCTCGGTTCTATGCGTGTTTTATCGATGTGCATTTTATCCAGAGTGTCTTCATATATCAAATTCAGGCTGCTGCCTCCGTCCATCAGGACCTTATGGAGGCGGCAGCGGTCCACGATGGGATCGAGGACTAGCGCGGCAGGGCACCTGTCCGGGGCAGACCTCGGCTGATCATTCTGAGTGAAGGAGATCGGCGTGTCTATCCACGCATCCCGAGGCGATACCCGCCGGACGGAGTTAACCTCCCGCAAGGCCCGTTTGTGCTGGTTGTTAGACGTAAATGTCTCATAAATCATTAGGACCTCGTCTTCATCCGAGGTTCGTCTAGAGTGGCTGGAGGCGCCCGCCAAGAGGGCGGGCCCCCCTTTGGCCACCTGCCTTAGCACCCAACAGTACCGAAGGCTGTGGGTTGGGCAGGAGTTAACTAATACGGCGTGAATCGGGCATGGTTTACCCAGAAAGCCGTCCAGGGCCGTTCCGGGGTGATCGGAGGTTTTCCTCTTCTTCCGGGGTCGATCACCCGAGGTATCGCATTTGTGATTTTCGCGCCGAGGCGCCGACCGTTCGCGTTCTGGGTAGTCTTCATGGATCGAGTCCGTATTCTCCTTGGTTCGCCACGCGTCTTCAATGGCGCAAAATCGCGCTACCAAGTTGGTTAATTCAGGGAGTGTTCGGACGCAACAGCGGGCGAGGGCGTTCAAGACGCCTTTATCTTTGCATCCATGCTCAAAAGCGGCGATCATATCAGAGTCTTGGTACTCTAGTATCTTACTCTTGACGATCAAGAACCTGGCCCAGAATTGCCGGATCGGCTCCCCAGGGATCTGCCGTACGTAAGCTAAGTCCCAGATGTCGGAGGGGCCGGAGTTGTCGGGGCGATATTCTATACAAGAGGTGGGTGGACTAGATCCGGTCTCTAAAGACCGCGGGCTGAAGACCTCATCCCGTTCACCTGATGGTGGATCCGTAGTTATCGGTTTAGCCGATTTGATCTGGGAGTCGGTCATTAGTGGGTCGTCGTCTGATCTGATCTCCAGGAAGTATCTTACCCCCTCATCGGCGAGGGGGGCCTTCGTTGGAGCCGGGGAAGGGTCTCGATTCGCTTCCACGTTACGTGGGGGTGTCTGCGAGACCAAAGCTTCAGATGTGGAGCCATGCTCCGTGGGTTTAAAGCCGTTGTCTGGCGATCCCATCGATCCCTCCGGCGATCTCATAGCGGAACTCTCAATGAAAGCACCAGTGTCGGTGTAAAAACCGACAGACCTCGGGGTAGGGGGTCCCGAGCTGCGGATCTGGGATCGATGGTAACAGAGACAATGGAGACGATGTTTTACCCAGGTTCGGGTCCTCTTAATGGAGGTAAAACCCTACGTCCTGCTTCTGTTATATTGATGAAGATGTATTGAGTACAGAGTTGATCTACCTCGAGATCGTAATATGAGTCTAACTCCCATGGCTAGGTACGCAATGTCGCGTATATCTCCCCTCTACGAGCTAAACCATATGGCTTATATACATGCCAGGGAGGGTATCTAGGGTTACAAAGTCGGTATGCTAGGAGAGAGGCGGCAGGAGAGATCTTGGAATATACGTCAAGTCTTCGGTAGAAACAGCCTTGATCACGCCTCCCACGTACAGTCTCTGGAGTCCATCTTGGTTACGTGCGGGGGTATAATAGCCCAAGCGAGGAGACAGGTCGGCCCGGTTAGTACCCCTTAATCCAGGACACCGTCAAGAGGGGAACCTAAAACTTTTCAAAAACAAAAGTGAAAGTGAGAAAGACGAACACCGTTGAAGTGGGGGACGTCCTTGAACTTTGTTCATGCCCATGGAAACTTTGTGAATCTTGAATTATAGAACCTTTTCAACAAAAATAATTATCCCCTTGTACAAATCCATTGTATTATAAAAATAATGTGCCAAGATTTACCTTTAGGATGTTTAAATTGCTTGTTTGGTGTGTGCTGTGAAAAAACAGAAACTTTTGCTGTAGTGTTTGAATTTCTTTATTTTACTGGAACGTGCAAAAATTCTGAAATTTTTACACAGTACTGCTATGAAATTTTTTATTTCATCCTAATTTTTTAGAATTGTTGGAGTTACAGAAGTATATGTTTCATTTACATCTTTACAGACTGTCCTGTTTTCATAGATTGCTGTTATAGTTTCTTTATTTGCGTATGTTTGAAATCTTGTTGAGCCTCATTGACTTGGGAGCCATAGAATTGTGATAGCATACAGCGGGTAATGTTTGATTATAATTATACAATAATGTTACAGCCGGACATGATGCGATTTGATGTTATATGTACTAACCCCTCTGATAAAAAGTTCGGTTAAGTTTTGTGTGGATGAATGATACGTCTCCAACGTATCTATAATTTTTGATTGTTCCATGCTATTATAGTATCAATCTTGGATGTTTTTATATGCAATTATATATCATTTTTTGGGACTAACCTATTAACCTAGTGCCCAGTGCCAGTTGCTGTTTTCTGCTTGTTTTTGGCTTTCCAGAGAATCAGTACCAAACGAAGTCCAAATGCCACGAAATTTTTTGGAGATTTTTTTCTGTACAAAAGAGACCCTGGAGACTTGGAGAGGAGGCCAAAAGGTTCACGAAGCCTCCACAAGGTAACAGGGCATGGCCCTAGGGGGGCGCGCCCTGATGCCTTATGGGGCCCTCGTGGCTCCGTTTGAGCTAATTCCACTCCTATAAATTCACAAATATTCGGAAACCATCAGAGAGCCGGAAGAGAAAACCTTCCCGCCACCGCAAGCCTCTGTTCTTCTGCGATCCCATCTGGAGGCCTTTTCCGGTACTCTGCCGGAGGGGGAATCGATCACGGAGGGCTTCTACATCAACCTTGCTGCCCCTCCGATGATGTGTGAGTAGTTTACCACAGACCTATGGGTCCATAGCTAGTAGCTAGATGGCTTCTTCTCTCTCTTTGATCTTCAATACCATGTTCTCCTTGATGTTCTTGGAGTTCTATCCGATGTAATCTTCTTTTGCGGTGTGTTTGTTGGAATCCGATGAATTGTGAGTTTATGATCAGATTATTCATGAGAAATATTTGAGTCTTCTCTAAACTCTTTTATGCATGATTAAATATAGCTTTGTATTTCTATCCGATCTATCGATTTGGTTTGGCCAACTAGATTGGTTTATCTTGCAATGGGAGAGGTGCTTTGTGATGGGTTCAATCTTGCGGTGCTCAATCCCAGTGACAGAAAGGGACATGACACGTATTTGTATTGTTGCCATTAAGGATAAAAAGATGGGGTTTAATCATATTGCTTGAATTTTCTTCTCTACATCATGTCACCTTGCTTAAGGCGTTACTCTGTTTTTGTTAACTTAATACTCTAGATGCATGCTGGATAGCGATCGATGAGTGGAGTAATAGTAGTAGATGCAGGCAGGAGTCGGTCTACTTATCTCGGACGTGATGCCTATATACATGATCATTGCCATGAATCCGTCATAATTATTTGCTTTTGTATCAATTGCCCAACAGTAATTTGTTTACCCACTGTATGTTTCTGCGCTCGAGAGAGAAGCCTCTAGTGAAAACTATGGCCCCCAGGTCTATCTTTATCATATAAAAAACATAAAAATACCTTGCTGCAATTTATTTACTTTTATTTAGTTTAGTAATTTACTTTATCAATTTATCTCTATCAGACTTAATCCTTGCAAGTAACCGCTAAGAGGATTGACAACCCTCTTATTCGCGTTGGGTGCAAGTGTTTGCTTTTGTGTGTGTAGGTGCTGTTCACTGGATCTTGCTTGGTTCTCCTACTGGATTGATAACCTTGGTTCTAACTGAGGGAAATACTTATCTCTACTATACTGCATGATCCTCGCCTCTTCGGGGAAATACCAACGTAGTCTACAAGTAGTAGGAAGAATTTCTGGCGCCATTGCCGGGGAGACATCATCAAAATCTATTAAGTACCTTCGCACAAACTATCAATCACTTGCATTTATTTTATTTGCCTTTTCATTTGCATTTGCCTCTCGTTTTCATCTCCCCCACTTCTAATTTTTTTTACAAAAACACAAAAATATTTTATTTGCTTGTTTGCTTGTTCGCTTCGTCATTATGGCTAGTTCTTCGCTTGCTACTCTTACCCCTGAAAATGAAGTGCTTAATTTTAAACAAAGGGGAGGAGAGAATTTAAAAGATGCTTGGTATAGGATTTGCGATGCTCAAAATAGATCAACTCGTAAGCAATCCACCACCGTTCTTCTTCGCAATTTTTATGTGGGAATTACTACTAGGTATAGATTTGTGCTTGACACTATTACTGAAGGGAATTTCTTGATGTGTCCTACTTCGGATGCTTTCAATGCTATGGGAAATTTAGTGGGACCACCCCCTATCATTATTAATGAAATGGCATTGACTTTGGAGCATGTTATGATAAGGTTAGAAGCTATTGAAAATAAAATGTCCACTATTGAACATCTTGAGAATTTAGATAAAAAGGTCCACAATCTTAAGACGAAGGGTGCCACTTCTAGCAAGGAGAATGAGGATCTTAAAATGATTAGCGTCCACCGCAATTTCATGGATATAATAAAGGAACATGTTTATGAAAGTAAATTCCTAAACTTTGTCCCTAGGAGTGTTATGATAAAAAGTTCCTATGTTAAATCTCCTAAAAATAGTGGGTGTGTAATTAAGGAATTGGAAACCAAGGATGACAACACTTGAAACTATGCATTATGCCTAGCTAGGGGCATAAAACAATAGCGCTTGTTGGGAGGCAACCCAATGAATAAAATAAATTTTTGCCTTCTGTTTTTGAGTGTTTGCACAATTATAGATTCTGTTATGATTGTATTTTTATGTTTTAATTAGTGTTTGTGCCAAGTAATGCCTTTGGGATGATTTGGAAGATAGTATGATAGATGCGGTTGGAAAACAGAAACTTTTGCGTCCAGTGCTGGAATTTTAGTTTTTTTCTGCAGCGTGATAACCTTCTGAATTTTTTACACAGTATTTATATATGAATTTCCCACGTTTTCCTAATTTTTCAGAATTTTTGGAGTTACGAAAGTATGACCATAATTCGGATCTTTACAGACTGGTCTGTTTTAGACAGATTCTGTTTTTGGTGCATAGTTTGCTTATTTTGATGTATCTATGGATCGTATCGGGGGGTATGAGTCATGGAGAAGTTGGAGTACAGTAGAATTATGCCAATATTAAATATGAATCAATTTACTATAGCACTTAGAGTTAAATAATTATTTTTTATACTAACGGATCTCACGAGGTTTCTGTTAAGTTTTGTGTGCTGAAATTTTCAAGTTTTAGGTGAGACTACGATGGATGAAGGAATAAGGAGCGGCAAGAGCCTAAGATTGGGGATGCCCAAGGCACCCCAACGTAATATAAAGGAAGACTCAAGCGTCTAAGCTTGGAGATGCCCCGGAAGGCATCCCCTCTTTCCTCTACAATCTATCGGTAACTCACTTGGAGCTATATTTTTATTCATCAGATGATATGTGTTTTACTTGGAGCGTCTTGTAATATAGTTTTTTTGCTTTTGTTTGCTTTTTAGTTTGTGACAATCATCTTTGCTGAACACACCTTTTTGAGAGGGACACACATTATTCCTGATTTGTTAGAATACTCTATGTGCTTCACTTATATCTTTTGAGCTAGGCAGTTGCTCTAGTGCTTCACTTATATCTTTTAGAGCACGGCGGTGGTTATATTTTAAAGAAATAGTTGCACTCTCATGCTTCACTTATATCTTTTTGAGAGTCTCATGATAGCAATGGTAATATGCACGGGTTATGAATTTGGTCTTGATATGATAGGTATTCAAGAGGGATATAATAAAAACTTTCATGTAGATCACTAAATATGATAAATTTGATTCCTTGCAATAATTTTGCGATATTAAGATGGTAATATGGGGAAGGTACTAGTAGATGATTGTGATTTAGTAAGAATAATTGTGTTAAGGTTTGTGATTCCCGAAGCATGCACGTATGATCTGTCATTATGCTAAGAAGTTGGAGCATGATTTATTATTGATTGTCTACCTTATGAGTGGCGGTCGGGGACGAGCGATGGACCTTGTCCTACCAATCTATCCCTCTAGGGGCATGCGTAGTAGTACTTTGCTTCGAGGGCTAATAAACTTTCGTAATAAGTATGTGAGTTCTTTATGACTAATGTGAGTCCATGGATTAGACGCACTCTCACCTTTCTGTAATTTGCTAGCCTCTTCGGTACCGGGCATTGCCCTTTCTCACATCGAGAGTTGGTGCAAACTTCGCCGGTGCATCCAAACCCCGTGATATGATTGTTGGGAACGTTGCATGGAAAACAAAAAAAATTCTACGCACACGCAAGATCTATCCATGGAGATACATAGCTACGAGAGGGGGAGTGTGTCTACGTACCCTCGTAGACCATAAGCGGAAGCATTAGAACAACGCGATTGATGTCGTCAAACAACTTCATGATCCAACCAACCGAGTACCGAACGTACGGCACCTCCGCGTTCAGCACATGTTCAGCTCGGTGATGTCCTCGACTTCTTGGTCCAGCAAGACGGCGAGGTAGTGAATGAGTTCTGGCAGCACGACGGTGTGGTGACGGTGATGGTGATGCTATCTCCGCAGGGCTTCGCCCAAGCACTGCGAAAATATGACCGAGGGACGGAACTGTGGAGGGGGGCGCCGCACACGGCTAAGACAATGTTGTGTCTTGTTTGGGGCGCCCCCTGTCCTTTATTTATATATGTGTAGGGCTTGGAGTAGAAGGAATAGTGCCATGTGAACGGTAC
Source organism: Elymus sibiricus (assembly GCA_039707655.1). Taxonomy (NCBI): domain Eukaryota; kingdom Viridiplantae; phylum Streptophyta; class Magnoliopsida; order Poales; family Poaceae; genus Elymus; species Elymus sibiricus. The sequence continues at coordinate 379,188,381 of CM077674.1, read as the reverse complement.
CACGTGAACAGTACCACGTGAATAGTACACACGTGGACTTGGACTCCAAAGTCCAATCCTATTCCTACTAGGACTCTCCTTTTTTCCTTCCCTAGCTGCGTGGGCTTTTGAGGACTTGGTGCGCCTGGCCCAATAAGGCCAGGGCGCCTCCCCTTAGCCCATGCCAGCCCTTGGGACGTGGTGGACCCACTTGTGGACTTCTGGAATCCTCCGGAACCTTCTGGAAGCTTCCCGGTACAATACCGAAAAAACTGCACCTTTTTCTGGAACCCAAAATATGACTTCCCATATATAAATCTTTACCTCTCGACCATTCCGAGACTCCTCGTGACGTCCGGGATCTCATCCGGGACTCCGAAAAATATTCGGTTACCAATTCACATAACTCATATAACACTATATCGTCAACGAACGTTAAGCGTGCGGACCCTACGGGTTCGGGAATGATGTAGACATGACTGAGACGCCTCTCCGGTCAATAACCAATAGCGGAACCTAGATGCTCATATTGGTTCCTACATATTCCACGAAGATCTTATCGGTCGAACCGCAATGACAACATACGTAATTCCCTTTGTCCGTCGGTATGTTACTTGCCCGAGATTCGATCGTCGGTATCTCCATACCTAGTTCAATCTCGTTACCGGCAAGTCTCTTTACTCGTTCCATAATACATCATCCCGTAACTAACTCCTTAGTCACTTTGCTTGCAAGCTTCTTATGATGTGCATTACCGAGAGGGCCCAAAAATACCTCTCAGAAACACGGAGTGACAAATCCCAGTCTCGATCCATGCCAACTCAACAGACACCTTCGGAGATACCTGTAGAGCATATTTATGATCACCCAGTTACATTGTGACGTTTGATAGCACACAAGGTATTCCTCCGGTATCCGGGAGTTGCATGATCTCATGGTCGTAGGAACATGTATTTGACATTCAAGAAAGCAGTAGCAATAAACAGAACGATCATATGCTAAGCTAACAGATAGGTCTTGTCCATCACATCATTCTCCTAATGATGTGATCCCGTTATCAAATGACAACTCATGTCTATGGTTAGGAAACCTTAACCATCTTTGATCAACGAGCTAGTCTAGTAGAGGCTCACTAGGGACACGGTATTTGTTTATGTATTCACACATGTATTTAAGTTTCCGGTCAATACAATTCTAGCATGAATAATAAACCTTTATCATGAACAAGGAAATATAAAATAATAACAACTTTATTATTGCCTCTAGGGAATATTTCCATCAGTCTCCCACTTGCACTAGAGTCAATAATCTAGTTCACATCGTCATGTGATTAACACCCAAGAGTTCACTAGAGTCAATAATCTAGTTCACATCACCATGTGATTAACACTCAAAGAGTTGTAAGGTGTGATCATGTTTTGCTCGTGAGAGAGAATTTTAGTCAATGGGTCTGCAATATTCAGACCCATGTGTACTTTGCAAATCCTTATGTCATACTGTAGATGCTGCTATCACGCTTTACTTGGAGCTATTCCAAATGACCGCTCCATTATACGTATCCGGTTTGCTACTCAGAGATATCCAGATTGGTGTCAAAGCTTGAATCGACGTAACCCTTTACGACGAACTCTTTATCACCTCCATAATCGAGAAACATTTCCTTAGTCCTTTAGTTACTAAGGATAATTTTGACCGCTGTCCAGTGATCCACTCCTGGATCACTCTTGTACCCCCTTTGCCAGACACGTGGCAAGGCACAAATTAGGTGTGGTACACAGCATGGCATACATTATAGAACCTATGGCTGAGGCATAGGGAATGACTTTCATTATCTCTCTATCTTCTGCCGTGGTCGAGCTTTGAGTCTTACTCAACTTTACACCTTACAATACAGGCAAGAACTCCTTCTTTGACTGATCCATATTGAAATCCTTCAAAATCTTGTCAAGGTATGTACTCATTGAAAGTCTTATCAAGCGTCTTTATCTATCTCTATAGATCTTGAAGCCCAATATATAAGCAGCTTCACCGAGGTCTTTCATTCAAGTATCCTTTTATGCCATCCAGAAATTCTATATCATTTCCAATCAACAATATGTCATCCACATATAATATTAGAAATGCTACAGAGCTCCCACTCACTTTCTTGTAAATACAGGCTTCACCGTAAGTCTGTACAAAACCATATGCTTTGATCACCTCATCAAAGCGTATATTCCAACTCCGAGATGCTTGCACCAGTCCATAGATGGATCGCTGGAGCTTGCACACTTTGTTAGCACCCTTAGGATCGATAAAACCTTCTGGTTGCATCATATACAACTCTTCTTTGAGAAAACCATTAAGGAATGCAGTTTTGACATCCATTTGCCAGATCATAAAATGCGGCAATTGCTAACATGATTCGGACAGACTTAAGCATCGCTACGGGTGAGAAAGTCTCATCGTAGTCAACCCCTTGAACTTGTCGAAAACCTTTCGCGACAAGTCGAGCTTTGTAGACAGTGATATTACCATCAGCGTTTGTCTTCCTCTTAAAAATCCATTTATTCTCAATGGCTTGCCGATCATCGGGCAAGTCCACCAAAGTCCATACTTTGTTCTCATACATGGATCCTATCTCAGATTTCATGGCCTCAAGCCATTTGTCGCAATCCGGGATTATCATAGCTTCTTCATAGTTCGTAGGTTCGCCGTTGTCTAACAACATAACTTCCAGAACAGGATTACCGTACCACTCTGGGGCGGAACGTACTCTGGTTGACCTACGAAGTTTAGTAGTAACTTGATCTGAAGTTTCATGATCTTTATCATTATCTTCCTCTCTTATTGGTGTAGGCATCACGGGAACGGTTTTCTCTGATGAGCTACTTTCCAATTCGAGAGAAGGTACAATTACCTCATCAAGTTCTACTTTCCTCCCACTCACTTCTTTCGCGAGAAACTCCTTCTCTAGAAAGGACCCATTCTTGGCAACAAAGACCTTGCCTTCGGATCTGTGGTAGAAGGTGTACCCAATTGTTTCTTTAGGGTATCCTATGAAGACGCACTTCTCCGCTTTGGGTTCGAGCTTATCAGGTTGAAGCTTTTTCACATAAGCATCGCATCCGCAAACTTTAAGAAACGACAGCTTAGGTTTCTTGCCAAACCATAGTTCATACGGTGTCGTCTCAACGGATTTAGACGGTGCCCTATTTAACGTGAATGCAGCTGTCTCTAATGCATAACCCCAAAACGATAGTGGCAAATCAGTAAGAGACATCATAGAACGCACCATATCCAATAAAGTACGGTTACGACGTTCAGACACACCATTACGCTGTGGTGTTCCAGGTGGTGTGGGTTGTGACACAATTCCACATTTTCTTAAATGAAGGCCAAACTCGTAACTCAAATATTCGCCTCGGCGATCGGATCGTAGAAACTTTATTTTCTTGTTATGATGATTCTCTACTTCACTCTGAAATTCTTTGAACTTTTCAAATGTTTCAGACTTGTGTTTCATCAAGTAGATATACCCAAACCTACTCAAATCATCTGTGAAGGTTAGAAAATAACGATACCCGCCGCGTGCTTCAACATTCATCGGACCGCATACATCGGTATGTATTATTTCCAACAAATCAGTAGCTCGCTCCATTGTTCCGGAGAACGGAGTTTTAGTCATCTTGCCCATGAGGCATGGTTCGCAAGTATCAAATGATTCATAATCAAGAGATTCCAAAAGTCCATCAGCATGGAGTTTTTTCATGCGCTTTACACCAATATGACCTAAACGGCAGTGCCACAAGTATGTTGCACTATCATTATCAACTTTGCATCTTTTGGCATCAATATTATGAATATGTGTATCACTACGATCGAGATTCAACAAGAATAAACCATTCACAAGGGTGCATGATCACGAGGGATATTATTCATATAAACAGAATAACCATTATTCTCTGACTTAAATGAATAACCGTCTTGCAATAAACAATATCCAGATATAATGTTTTATGCTCAACGCAAGCACCAAATAACCATTATTTAGGTTTAATACTAATCCCGAAGGTATTACGAGCGTGTCGATATTGATCATATCAATCTTGGAGACACTTCCAACACATATCGTCACCTCGCCCTCAGCTAGTCTCCGTTACTCTGCAGCTCCTGCTACAAGTTACTAATATTTAGCAACTGAATCGGTATCAAATACCCAGACGCTGCTACGAGCACTAGTGAGGTACATATCAATAACATGTATATCAAATATACCTTTGTTCACTTTGCCAACCTTCTTATCCGCCAAATACTTGGGGCAGTTCCGCTTCCAGTGACCAGTTCCTTTGCAGTAGAAGCACTCAGTTTCAGGCTTGGGTCCAACTTTGGGTTTCTTCGTGGGAGCGGCAACTTGCTTGCCGTTCTTCTTGAAGTTCCCCTTCTTTCCCTTGCCCTTTTTCTTGAAACTAGTGGTCCTGTTAACCATCAACACTTGATGCTCCTTCTTGATTTCTACCTCCGCCAATTTCAGCATCGCGAAGAGCTCGGGAATTGTATTCTCCATCCCTTGCATATTATAGTTCATCACGAAGCCTTTATAGCTTGGTGGCAGTGACTGAAGAACTCTGTCAATAACACTCTCAACCGGAAGATCAATTCCCAACTGAGTCAAGTGGTTGTGGTACCCAGACATTCTGAGTATGTGTTCACTGACAGAACTGTTCTCCTCCATCTTACAGCTAAAGAACTTGTTGGAGACTTCATATCTCTCAACCCGGGCATTAGCTTGAAATATCAATTTCAGCTCTTGGAACATCTCATATGCTCCGTGGCGTTCAAAACGCTTTTGCAGTCCCGGTTCTAAGCCGTAGAGCATGGCACACTGAACTATCGAGTAGTCATCAGATCGAGCCTGCCAGGCGTTCACAACGTCTGCAGCAGCTCCTGCAGCAGGTCCATCACCTAGCGGTGCATCAAGGACATAATTCTTCTGTGCAGCAATGAGGATAATCCTCAAGTTACGGACCCAGTCCGTGTAATTGCTACCATCATCTTTCAACTAAGCTTTCTCTAGGAACGTATCAAAAACAGGGGAGCTACAACGCGAGCTATTGATCTACAACATAATTTGCAAAGACTATCAGGACTAAGTTCATGATAAATTAAGTTCAATTAATCAAATTACTAATGAACTCCCACTTAAATTAACATCCCTCAAGTTAACTAAGTGATACATGATCCAAATCAACTAGCCCATGTCCGATCATCACGTGAGATGGGATAGTCATCAATGGTGAACATCTCCATGTTGATCATATCTACTATATGACTCATGTTCGACCTTTCGGTCTCTAGTGTTCCGAGACCATGTCTGTACATGCTAGGCTCGTCAAGTTTAACCCAAGTATTCTGCTTGTGTAAAACTGGCTTACACCCGTTGTATGTGAACGTAGAATCTATCACACCTGATCATCACGAGGTGCTTCGAAACAACGAACTTTAGCAAGGGTGCATACTCGGGGAGAACAATTTTATCTTGAAATTTAGTGAAGGGATCATCTTATAATGCTACCGTCGTTCTAAGAAAAATAAGATGCATAAAGGATAAACATCACATGCAATCAAAATATGTGACATGATATGGCCATCATCATCTTGTGCTTTTGATCTCCATCTCCAAAGCATCGTCATGATCTCCATCGTCACCGGCTCGATACCTTGATCTCCATCGTTGCGTCGTGGTCGTCTCACCAACTATTGCTTCTACAACTATTGCTAACGTATAGCGATAAAGTAAAGCAATTACATGGCGCTTGCATTTCATACAATAAAGAGACAACCATAAGGCTCCTGCCGGTTTCCGATAAATTACAAAACATGATCATCTCATACAATAACGTATATCACATCTTGTCTTGACCATATCACATCACAGCATACCCTGCAAAAACAAGTTAGACGTCCTCTACTTTGTTGTTGCAAGTTTTACGTGGCTGCTACGGGCTTCTAGCAAGAACCGTTCTTACCTACGGCACAAAACCATAACGGTGATTTATCAAGTTTGCTGTTTTAACCTTCAACAAGGACCGGCCGCAGTCAAATTTGATTCAACTAAAGTAGGAGAAACAGACACCCGCCAGCCACCTTTATGCAAAACAAGTTGCATGTCTGTCGGTGGAACCGGTCACATCTACGTGGACATGTAAGGTTGGTCCGGGCCGCTTCATCTTACAATACCGCCGAATCAAAATAAGACGTTGGTGGTAAGCAGTATGACGATCACCGCCCACAACTCTTTGTGTTCTACTCGTGCATATCATCTACGCATAGACCTGGCTCATGATGCCACTGTTGGGAACGTTGCATGGAAAACAAAAAAAATTCTACGCACACGCAAGATCTATCCATGGAGATGCATAGCTAAGAGAGGGGGAGTGTGTCTACGTACCCTCGTAGACCGTAAGCGGAAGCGTTAGAACAACGCGGTTGATGTCGTCAAACAACTTCACGATCCAACCGACCGAGTACCGAACGTACGTCACCTCCGCGTTCAGCACATGTTCAGCTCGGTGACGTCGTCGACTTCTTGGTCCAGCAAGACGGCGAGGTAGTGAATGAGTTCCGGCAGCACGACGGTGTGCTGATGGTGATGGTGATGCTATCTCCGCAGGGCTTCGCCCAAGCACTGCGAAAATATGACCGAGGGACAGAACTGTGGAGGGGGGCGCCGCACACGGCTAAGACAATGTTGTGTCTTGTTTGGGGTGCCCCCTCTCCTCTATTTATATATGTGTAGGGGCTTGGAGTAGAAGGAATAGTGCCACGTGAACAGTACCACGTGAATAGTACCGCGTGAACAGTACCACGTGAATAGTACACACGTGGACTTGGACTCCAAAGTCCAATCCTATTCCTACTAGGACTCTCCTTTTTTCCTTCCCTAGCTGTGTGGGCTTTTGAGGACTTGGTGCGCCTGGCCCAATAAGGCCAGGGCGCCTCCCCTTAGCCCATGCCAGCCCTTGGGACGTGGTGGACCCACTTGTGGACTTCCGGAATCCTCCGGAACCTTCTGGAAGCTTCCCGGTACAATACCGAAAAAACTGCACCTTTTTCCGGAACCCAAAATATGACTTCCCATATATAAATCTTTACCTCTCGACCATTCCGAGACTCCTCGTGACATCCGGGATCTCATCCGGGACTCCGAACAATATTCGGTTACCAATTCACATAACTCATATAACACTATATCGTCAACGAACGTTAAGCGTGCGGACCCTACGGGTTCGGGAATGATGTAGACATGACTGAGACGCCTCTCCGGTCAATAACCAATAGCGGAACCTGGATGCTCATATTGGTTCCTACATATTCCACGAAGATCTTATCGGTCGAACCGCAATGACAACATACGTAATTCCCTTTGTCCGTCGGTATGTTACTTGCCCGAGATTCGATCGTCCGTATCTCCATACCTAGTTCAATCTCGTTACCAGCAAGTCTCTTTAATCGTTCCGTAATACATCATCCCGTAACTAAATCCTTAGTCACTTTGCTTGCAAGCTTCTTATGATGTGCATTACCGAGAGGGCCCAGAGATACCTCTCCGAAACACGGATAGACAAATCCCAGTCTCGATCCATGCCAACTCAACAGACACCTTCGGAGATACCTGTAGAGCATCTTTATGATCACCCAGTTACGTTGTGACGTTTGATAGCACACAAGGTATTCCTCCGGTATCCGGGAGTTGCATGATCTCATGGTCGGAGGAACATGTATTTGACATTCAAGAAAGCAGTAGCAATAAACAGAACGATCATATGCTAAGCTAACAGATGGGTCTTGTCCATCACATCTTTCTCCTAATGATGTGATCCCGTTATCAAATGACAACTCATGTCTATGGTTAGAAAACCTTAACCATCTTTGATCAACGAGCTAGTCTAGTAGAGGCTCACTAGGGACACGGTATTTGTTTATGTATTCACACATGTATTTAAGTTTCCGGTCAATACAATTCTAGCATGAATAATAAACCTTTATCATGAACAAGGAAATATAAAATAATAACAACTTTATTATTGCCTCTAGGGCATATTTCCATCAATGATACGCTCTGTCACACATAAGCCTCTCTATATCTTCCTCAAAACAGTCACCATACCTACCTATCATGGCATTTCCATAGTCATTCCGAGATACATTGCCATGCAACTTCCACCGTTCCGTTTTTATGACATACATCATCCTTGTCATATTGCTTTGCATGATCATATAGCTGACATAGTATTTGTGGCTCAGCCACCGTTCATCATTTTTATACATGTTACGCTAGCATCATTGCACATCCTGGTAAACTGCCAGAGGCATTCATATAGAGTCATATTTTTTTTCTAGTATTGAGTTGTAATATTGAGTTGTAAGTAAGTAGAGGTGTGATGATCATCATTATTAGAGCATTGTCCCAGTGAGGAAAGGATGATGGAGACCATGATTCCCCCACAAGTTGGGATGAGACTCCGGACGAAAAATAAAAAAATAAAAGAAAAAAAGGCGAAAAAGAGCCATGAAATAAAAAATGAGAGAAAAAGAGAGAAGGGTAAATGTTACTATCCTTTTCCACACTTGTGCTTCAGAGTAGCACCATGTTTTTCATATAGAGAGTCTCCTATTTTGTCACTTTCATATACTAGTGGGAATTTTTCATTATAGAACTTGCCTTGTATATTCCGATGACGGGCTTCCTCAAATGCCCGAGGTCTTCATGAGCAAGCAAGTAGGATGCACACCCACTTAGTTTCAGTTGAGCTTTCATACACTTATAGCTCTTAGTGCATCCGTTGCATGGCAATCCCTACTCCTCGCATTGACATCAATTGATGGGCATCTCCATAGCCCATTGATTAGCCTCGTCGATGTGAGACTATCTTTTTTTTTTGACTTCCTCTTGTTAATCTCTATCATCATTCCATTCCACCCATAGTGCTATATCCATGGCTTGCGCTCATGTATTGCGTGGGGGTTGAAAGAGCTGAAGCGCGTTAAAAAGTATGAACCAATTGCTCGGCTTGTCATCGGGGTAGTGCATGATAAATACTTTATGTTAAGAAGATGGAGCATGATAGGATTATGTGATTTTGTAGGGATAACTTTCTTTAGCATTTTTATTCTGAAAGGCATGATTGTTTGTGGGTATACCTGAGTATTGATGTCTTTATATCAAATTATAGACTATTGCTTTGAATCACTCGTATCTTAATATTCATGCCATGATTAGATTATTTGATCAAGATTATTCTAGGTAGCATTCCACATCAAAAATTATCTTTTTATCATTTACCTGCTCGAGGACGAGCAGGAATTAAGCTCGGGGATGCTGATACGTCTCCGTCGTATCTATAATTTTTGATTGTTTCATGCCAATATTCTACAACTTTCACATACTTTTGGCAACATTTTATATTATTTTTGGGACTAACATATTGATCCAGTGCCCAGTGCGATTTCCTGTTTTCTGCTTTTTTTTGTTTCATAGAAAATCCATTTCAAACGAAGTCCAAACGAGATAAAATTTTACAGAGAATTATTTTGGAATATATGTGATTTTTGGGAGGTGGACTCAATGCAAACAGAGGCCCACAGCTTCCACAAGGCATCTTGGCGCGACCTCCCCCCCCCAGTCACGTGGTGTTGCCTTGTGGGCACACCGTAAGTCGGTTGGGGTCCTTCTTTGGCCGCAAGGAAGCTTATATCAAGACAAAAATCGTGTTAAAATTTCAGCCCGATCAGAGTTACGGATCTCCAGGAATATAAGAAACGGTGAAGGGCTAGAAAACAGGAACGCGAAACAGAAGAGAAATAGAGAGAGAGAGAGATCCAATCTCGGAGGGGCTCCTGCCCTCCGGGAGCCATGGAGGCCATGGACCAGAGGGGAAACTCTCCTCCCATCTAGGGGGAGGCCAAGCAAGAAGAACAAGGAGGGGGGCTCTCTCCCCCTCTCTTCCGGTGGCGCCAGAGCGCCACCGGGGGAACCATCGTGACGGCAGTTGATAACCCACAAGTATAGGGGTTCAATTATAGCTTTTTCGATAAATAAGAGTGTCGAACCCAACGAGGAGCTAAAGGTAGAATTAATATTCCCTTCAAGTTCTACCGACCACCGATACAACTCTACGCACACTTAACGTTTGCTTTACCTAGAACAAGTATGAAACTAGAAGTACTTTGTAGGTGTAATGCTAGAACTACTTTGCAAGAATAAAACTAGGAGTACTTTGCGAGATAATAAAACTATGAGTAATTTGCAAGATAATAAAAGTTAGTTGTTTAGCAGAGAGCTTTTTGTAACACAATGAGAAAGATTTGTCCCTAGGCAATCGATAACTAGACCAGTAATCATTATTGCAATTTTATATGAGGGAGAGGCATGAGCTAACATACTTTCCGTACTTGGATCATATGCACTTATGATTGGAACTCTAGCAAGCATCCGCAACTACCAAAGATCATTAAGGTAAAACCCAACCATAGCATTAAGTAACAAGTCCTCTTTACTCCCATACGCAACAACCCCCTTACTCGGGTGTAAGCTTCTGTCACTCTAGCTGCCCACTATAAGATAATTATGAACGTATTCCAAACCCTACAGTGGGAATCCCTCACGCTTGCGCGACACGGAGGGCACCATAGGACATCACCAAAATAAAAACATACAACTCAAACCAATCACGATCATCAATCAACCCATAGGACAAAACGAATCTACTCAAACATCATAGGATTGACACACATCATTGGATAATAATATATAGCGTTAAGCACCATGTTCAAGTAGAGAATTACAGCGGGAATAGAAAGGTTACACAGCTATATAGAGGGGGACTAACATATTGATCCAGTGCCCAGTGCCAGTTCCTGTTTTCTGCTTGTTTTTTGTTTCGCAGGAAATCCATATCAAACGAAGTCCAAACGCGATAAAATTTTACGGAGAATTATTTTGGAATATATGTGATTTTTGGGAGGTGGAATCAACGCAAACGAAGGCCCACAACCTCCACAAGGTATCTTGGCGTGGCCTCGCCCCCAGCCGCGTGGTGTTGCCTTGTGGGCACACCGTAAGTCGGTTGGGGCCCTTCTTCGGCCGCAAGGAAGCTTATAACGAGAAAAAAAATTGTGCTAAAATTTCAGCCCGATCGGAGTTACAGATCTCTGGATATTTAAGAAACGGTGAAAGGCCATAAAAGGGGAACGCGAAACAGAAGAGAAACAGAGAGAGAGATCCAATCTCGGAGGGGCTCCTGCCCTCCGGGAGCCATGGTGGCCATGAACCAAAGGGGAAACTCTCCTCCCATCTAGGGGGGAAGCCAAGCAAGAAGAAGAAGGAGGGGGGCTCTCTCCCCCTCTCTTCCGGTGGCGCCAGAGCATGGGAGGAGAGTTTCACCAATTCTCTCCCCCTCTATGCAGCGGTGTAACCTCTCTATTCCCGCTGTAATTCTCTACTTGAACATGGTGCTTAATGCTATATATTATTATCCAATGATGTGTGGCAATTCTATGATGTTTGAGTAGATTCTTTTTGTCGTATGGGTTGATTGATGATCGTGATTGGTTTGAGTTGTATTTTTTATTTTGGTGCTTGCTACTTGTAGACTGCGTTGGTATTTCCCCGAAGAGGAGAGGATGATGCAGTATAGTAGAGATAAGTATTTCCCTCAGTTAAAAACCAAGGTTATCAATCTAGTAGGAGAACCAAGCAAAATTCCGTTAAGCGCACCTGCACACACAAAAGCAAACACTTGCACCCAACGCAAATAAGAGCGTTGTCAATCCTCTTAGCGGTTATTTGCAAGGATTAAATCTTATAGAGATAAATAGATAAACTAAAATACTAAATAAAACAAAAGTAAATAAAGTGCAGCAAGATATTTTTAGGTTTTTAATATATGATAAAGTAGACCCGGGGGCCATAGTTTAAACTAGAGGCTTCTCTCTCGAACACATAGCATACGGTGGGTAAACAAATTACTGTTGGGCAATTGATAGAAAATCAAATAATTATGACGGATTCATGGCAATGATCATGTATATAGGCATCACGTCCGAGACAAGTAGACCGACTCCTGCCTGCATCTACTACTATTACTCCACCCATCGACCGCTATCCAGCATGCATCTAGGGTATTAAGTATGAAACCGAGTAACACCTTAAGCAAGATGACATGATGTAGACAAAGTAAACTCAAGCAATATGATTAAACCCCATCTTTTTATCCTTAATGGCAACAATACAAATATGTGTCATGTCCCTTTTTGTCACTGGGATTGAGCACCGTAAGATTGAACCCATCACAAAGCACCTCTCCCATTGCAAGATAAATCAATCTAGTAGGACAAACCAAATTGATAGATCAGAGAGAAATACAAAGCTACAATAATCATGCATAAAAGAGTTCAGAGAAGACTCAAATATTTCTCATGAATAATCTGATCATAAACTCACAATTCATTGGATCCCAACAAACACACCACAAAAGAAGATTACATCAGATAGAACTCCAAGAACATCGAGGAGAACATGGTATTGAAGATCAAAGAGAGAGAAGAAGCCATCTAGCTACTAGCTATGGACCCGTAGGTCTGTGGTAAACTACTCACACATCATCGGAAGGGCAGCAAGGTTGATGAAGAAGCCCTCCGTGATCGATTCCCCCTCCGGCAGAGTACCGAAAAAGGCCTCCAGATGGGATCGCGGAAGAACAGAGGCTTGCGGCGGCGAAAAGGTTTTCTCTTCTGTCCCTCTGGTATATTGGGAATATTTTGGAATTTATAGCACTGGAATTAGGTCAGGAGGAGTCACGAGGGGCCCACAAGCCTGGGGGCATGCCCTCCAGGCTTGTCGCCTTCTCGCGGCTCTTCTGGTCTTCTCCCGAAGCTTCGTAGGTCTCTTCTGGTCCAGAAAAAATTAATCCAAAGTTTTTTCTCGTTTGGACACTTTTTGATAATGATTTTCTAAAAAGGCAAAAACAACTAGAAAACATCAACTGGCACTAGGCACAGGCTTAATAGGTTAGTCCCAAAAAATGATATATAATGGCATATAATTGCATATAAAACATCCAAGATTGATACTATAATAGCATGGAACAATCAAAAATTATAGATACATTGGAGACGTATCAAGCTCCCCAAGCTTAATTCCTGCTCGTCCTCCAGTAGGTAAATGATAAAAACTGAATTTTTGATGTGGAATGCTACCTAACATGTTTCATCATGTAATCTTTCTCTTACGGTATGAATAATAAGATCCGAATGATTCAAGGCAATAGTCTATAATTTGATATAAAGACATCAATACTCAGGCATACTAATAAAAAATCATGTCTTTCAAAATAAAAATGCCAAAGAACGTTATCCCTACAAAATCATACAATCCTGTCATGCTCCATCTTCTTAGCACAAAATATTTATCATGAACAACCCCGGTTTTAGCCAAGCAATTGGTTCATACTTTTTAACGCGCTTTAGTTTTTTCAACTCTCACGCAATACATGAGCGCAAGCCATGGATATAGCACTATGGGTGGAATAGAGTGTGGTGGTAGAGATCAATAAGCGGAAATCAAAAATAAGAAGATAGTCTTGCATCGACGTGGCTAATCAACGAGCTATGGAGATGCCCATCAATTGTTGTCAATGCGAGGAGTAGGTGTCGGTACCAAAACCGCAGATCTCGGGTAGGGGATCCGAACTATGGGTCAAGGAGTCTATGGTAACAGGGAACGTAGAGACAGCGATTTACCCAGGTTCGGGCCCGCTCAAGGAGGTAATACCCTACGTCCTGCTTGATTGTATTGATGTGATTGTATGAAGGTTACAGAGTTGATCTACCTCGAGATCGACTGGGCTAAACCCTAGGTAATGATATCTCTCCCCCTACGGACTAGTCCTTCTGGTTTATATAGACACCAGGAGGTCCTAGGGTTACACATGGTCGGTTACCATCAGAGGACAAACATGCCGATCATGCCAACTATTTCTTGGAGGAGACGCCAAGTCTTTGGAGGTTTCCTTCTGATGCACGGGGTCGTCCACAATCCGGCCTTCCATCGACGTGTAGAAGGCGGCCCACCAGCCCGGCCTACGAGAGATAGGCCGGCAGCCCGAGTACCCCCCTAGTCCGGGACACCCTCAGTAGCCCCCGAACTAGCCTCCAATGCCGAGGTCTACGGTCCTCGGCAACTTCATGCTTCAAAGGTCTTCGGCTTGGGTGGCAAGTTCCTCCCGTTACCTATATTCGAATTAACAATAATTTAGCCACCAATAGATCGGTTACCGAGGTATCCTCAGAGAGGCCCTGTGGGGCCCGCCATACCGCTTTTCTTTGCTTAGAATTAAATGACGACCCTCGATCTCTGCGCACCCACGGAATGCGAGTGGCCCGATGGGTTTTTACAAAAATGTCCCTCCCTGGGGAGAGATAATGCCCCTTTAACAAGCCAAGGGCGTGGAGGTTAACGCTCCCCACCCCCTGCCATTCTTCTCCACATCCCCGCAAAGCCATAGTCAACAAACAATGGCGAGCGTCCCAGGCTCTTCCTCACGTCCTCATGGCCCCCGTCAAGGTGATTGGGCGAGTTGCTCCATATCTTGCATGCGGCTACGTAGGCTCGAGGCGCAGCGGTATCTGCCCGCTTCAGATCCCACATCCACCCGCCCCGGATTAACTTCCACAGACGGAAATGCCCTTGCGGAGAATTTTACTTCCCCTCACGGGGAGGAGAGGGTTTGCTTCGTGCCCTTCGTTCTGCGAGGCCTGGGTTTTCCCATCCATCCCTTCTTGAGGGGTTTACTAGAGTTCTACGGGATTCAGCTCCACCACCTTACCCCCGGATCAATCCTCCATATTTCGGGCTTCGTCGCTTTATGCGAGATGTTCCTGGGCTGCGAGGCGCACTTCGAGTTGTGGAGGAAATTCTTCTGCCTAGTCCCCCGCACCCTGGAAGGGGTTATCTACGAGGTCGGCGGAGCCGAAGTATGGCGCATTGCCGGGACCGGATACCCCGTTGGGACTCCGAAGAAGGATGCCGAAGAGTGGACTTCGGAATGGTTTTATATTGAAGACGTTCCTTTATTCGATCCAGTTCGAAGGGGTCTACCAGAATTTTCATTAGCTTCTCCAACGAAGCGGTTCAACTGGCACCCGAAGAGTCCTTCCCAAGAGGAAAGTGTCGAGGTAGCTCGGCTGGCTGCTCAAGTGAGGTGGTTAGCCCATAACGGACTAACCATTGTCGATGTGATGGCAATAGCTATCGCTCGATGTGTCCAGCCTCTCCAACAGAGAATTCATCCGCTATGGAACTACAACGGGGAGGACGACGCAGCCCGGTACACCAAGAAGGGGCCTGCCAACCAGGCGGCGATAGCCGCCATACTAGCCGATTTGTTCAAGGGGTAATAGCAAGAGTTTGCTCGGCTAAAGCTCAAGAAAGGCTTCTCGATGTATGAGCCCATCGAAATGGTGAGTTCGACCACTCTTTATAGTTCGGGTATCACTCCAGATTTTTCATAATCGGACCTTCACCTTGTCCGAACAGAGTTGGAGGCGAAGGATCGAGACGGTGAGTTGCCCTGCTCCTCAACCGCAGAATTACTCCCACGATGACGATCCTGGGTTCCATGACGTCCCTGAAACATCGATTAATTTTGAGGACGGGGTCTTCTACCAGGAGAGCCTTGATGGCTCCAAGGTGGCCCTTTTGGCCGATCATCCCGGGGCGCTTCCCTCCTCCGCGGTAAGTGGCAAACGGGCTTCCTCTCAAAAGAAACGTTCAGCCGGTGCAGGCCCGAATACACTGACACCTACTCCCAAGGGCCGCCGCACGACGCGCCGAACAGCCGCAAGAGCGGCACCAGCGGCCCCAGCGGGAGTTACATCATCGGCACCCCGCCCGAAGAGGTAATGCATTCACCGTACCATTAGAACCTTTATCTTCAACATCCACCGCATATGCCAATAATTTGCTCCATGGTGCTCTGTAGACGATGCGTGGAACCGCCCGCGGCCGAGGATGTTGAAGAGGTGCCAAGGGGTGACTCGAACCCGAGGTCGCCAGCTGTAACCGGAGTTACTCCGGGAGTCCCTGACGAGGACCAAAATCCCGAGGACTCGGGAGGCGTCTCAGTCACTAATTCCGAAGTTGAAAGTGTGATGAATCATCGGTGGCGTAAGGCGTCACTGCGGCACTCCGCGCTATCGAATCAGGAGTTCAATGCTCTTAGCTCGGTAGACGCGTACCTCGGCGCTGCCCGAACGGGACTTGAAGGCGCAGTGAAGCTCACGTCTACGAATGTGCAGGTATATTATTAGTTTTGACAACTAGTATCTAACCCAGTAGCCCCCGAGCCTTAATTTGGGCGGGACGGCCAAGTTAAGGGTCTGATATCCATGATGCCCTGCTATTGTGCAGACTGTTCAGGAGCAAAACAAAAAGCTGTCCGAGGACCACAAGCTGGCGCAAACAGAGTTAGAGTCTGTGAAAGCCGAGCTAGAGGGGGTGAAAAAATTCACCAGAGAGGCACATGGTAAGTGCTGAACGTAAAGTTCATTAAAGAAAAATGTGGTGGAACACCTCCACTAATGAAAAATGATTCCATAGCAGCTGAGTCGATAAATCAGCTGCAGAAGGACCTGGATATGGCCAGGAAAGCTCAAAGATATGCAGAGGCACAGCAAGAGGCTGGCTACCGGGTGCTGTCCCGAAGTCATGAGGAGAGGGATAAGCTTAAGGCGAAAGGCGAACAACAGGTCCAAGAAATCAAAAGCTTGAAATCTCAACCGACTGTAACCCAAGAGGAGAACCAGAGACTGAAAGCGGGCATGTTCGGTAAGTGCAATCTGATTTGTCCGTTCAATAACTGAATGTATTACGCAGCAATATGAACAACGCCACGTCTCATTATAGTTCTGCTGACCGGGCGTCCCGAAGAAGAAGCCGGTTTCGTCGGACGGGACCTGTTGAAGGAGCTATCCGATGTACATGAGCGGGCCCGGAGAGCCATGAAGAGCATGTTCAAAGCACTGTGGCCTGGCGAAGTGGCTCCGGAAGGGATGGCCGAACTCGCGAATCGCTTCAAAGGAGCTCGGCGCTGCTTTGAGTTATGGAAGATGTCATCTTATCGTGAGGGAGCACGGGAAGCGTGGGCGATGATCAAGACCCGCTTCACCAAGCCGGAAGTGGAGCATCTAGCGAGAGTTGGGCCGGTAGGGCCAGATGGGCAGGAAGTGCCCGTGCATCTGGTGTATGACCAGGTTATGCCCGCAGCTCGGCTGTCCCAAGCAGATTGTGCTCTGGAGACCATAATAGATGGTCTTGATCAAGATGTAACAGTCTGATTCTATGTATCTATGTACTTTACATCAAATAGTCTCCAAACCGTGCTAAAACGCTGTCTTAACTGGCCATCGGCTTCCACCTCCTTGACCAGAGGCCGAGGAGTGTTTCCTACTATGTGATCTGAGGATATCAGAAAAATAATTCGGAGAACCAGGCAATCCGGCCATTTGGTGCAAACGGACAAAAACGTGCGTAGGGAGTTATGTTATATTACTATATAACGTAAGAAACATCTTCCGACGAAAATAGGTCCTCGATGGGTCCCTTTCATCAGGTTACCACGTCGAACCGTGGATGGATAACCGAAAACCCAAGGTGAGCAGGGATGGTTACTTCGGGAAAATACCCCCGGAAATTTTTGTGGTTGCTACCAATTATTTTCACTTCCCCCGCGGCCGACCAATTGTATTCTTAAGAACGCTAGCTTTCGACTTCACCCGTCTGAGGCACGCACCCGGGTAATCCGGACGTATCAATCACAGAGGTGCTCCCTTTACACCCTAGCCGAACAATCGGGAACGTAGGGGGTAAACACAGGAGCGAGGCAACCCAGCTTGGCCAAATCTTAAGTCAAATTGATGCATATAGTGGCTTTAGAACGACACAGGAAGGTTGCAAACACGTAAAAACGGATGATTGCATAAATGAAATTTGACGAGCTTCGTAAAAGAAGCCCCCAGGTAACAAAGTGTGGTACATTCAAAGATGTTTGTCGAAGAAGAACTTAACGTAATTCGGCATTTCCGAACACAACCCGGGAGAGGCTATTGACTAGAAAGATAAAGATCCAAAAAGGATAAATCGAACAAGGTAAGTTTGCGGGACTAGCCGTAGAAACGTCGCAGCCGAGCTGCATTCCATGGGTTTGGTTCAAGGCGCTCGTCCGTTGGGTAGCGGAGGCGGTACGCCCCACCCGTGAGTACTTGGTCGATTATGAAGGGCCATTCCCACTTGGGCGACAGCTTGTGCTTCTGCTTCTCCGGGAGGCGCAGGACTCGGTCGCCGACGTTATAGACCTTGGCCCGTACTTCCCTGCTTTGATAACGTCTGGCCTGCTGCTGATAAAAAGCAGAATGAGCCCGAGCTATGTCGCGCTCGCCCTCTAGGGCGTCCAGGTCATCCTGCCGATCCAACTCGGCCTCCCTTTCTTCATACATACGCACGCGATGTGCATCATGAATAAGATCGCTGGGGAGGACGGCCTCTGCCCCATACACCATGAAGAACGGTGTATAGCCCGTGGAGCGATTAGGAGTGGTGCGCAATCCCCACATTACGGAGTCGAGCTCCTCAACCCAATGGCAGTCGGATTCTTTCAAGGATCGGACCAAACGAGGCTTGATGCCACTCAAGATCAGTCCATTAGCTCGCTCGACCTGTCCATTAGACTGTGGGTGATACACCGAGGGATAGTCGAGCTTAATGCCTAAATTAGCGCACCAGTCTTTAACTTCCTGGGCGGTAAAGTTGGATCCGTTGTCCGTTATGATGCTATGGGGGACACCGTAACGGTGTACGACGCCGGATATAAAGTCAATGACCGGCTTAGACTTGGCTGAAGTGGCCGGCTTTGCCTCAATCCATTTAGTAAATTTGTCTACCATGACGAGTAGATACTTCTTTTTCTTAGTCCCCCCTTTGAGAGGGCCGACCATGTCCAGCCCCCAGACCACAAAAGGCCAAGTGATCGGTATCGTCCGAAGAGCCGTGGGAGGCATATGGCTCTGATTTGCGAAGAGCTGGCATCCAACGCAATGTTGGACCAATGTTTGGGCGTCAGTGCGGGCAGTGGGCCAGAAGAACCCTGCTCGGAAAGCCTTGCTGACCAAGGCCCGAGCTGCCGCGTGGTGACCGCCCATGCCAGCGTGAATCTCGGCCAGAAGCTGTCGTCCCTCCTCTTCGGATATACATCTCTGGAGGACGCCAGTAGTGCTTTTCTTATAGAGCTCTCCCTCGTGGACTTTATAGGCTTTAGATCATCGAATGATACGCCTGGCCTCAGTCTGGTCAGCCGGTAATTCTTGGCGGAGGAGGTAGGCGAGGAAGGGCTCGGTCCATGGCGCGATTACCGCCATGACTTCATGAGCCGAAGATGTCGTTTCGATGGCCGAGCCCCCGATAATTCCATTATCTGGTTCAATAGGCGGAGGGACGAGCTCTCCTGAGGTATTGGTTTCCGAGCCTTGGGCTTCCTCCTGCCACACCACGGACGGCTTGAAAAGTCGTTCCAAAAAGGTGTTCTCAGGGACACGGTCGCGCTTGGCGCCCATTCGAGCGAGAATATTGGCAGCTTGATTGCTGTCTCTAGGGATATGGTGAAACTCCAGGCCCTCAAAACGGGCGGAGATTTTCAGGACGGCATTGCGGTATGCTGTCATTTTTGGGTCTTTTGCGTCAAATTCGCCGTTGACTTGAGAGATGGCGAGATTAGAATCTCCCCGTACCTCGAGCCGCTGTATGCCCATTGACACCGCAATCCGAAGTCCATGTAACAGAGCCTCGTATTCGGCTGCATTATTTGAGTCGGTGTACATGATCTGGAGTATGTACCGAATATTGTCGCCAGTGGGGGATGTGAGGACCACTCCAGCCCCCAGTCCGGCGAGCATTTTGGAGCCATCGAAGTATATCGTCCAATGTGAGTATGTACTGTACTCCCGAGGGAGTTCGGCTTCCGTCCATTCCGCAACGAAATCAGCCAAAACCTGAGATTTAATAGCTCGGCGGGGTCAGTATATGATTTCGAAGGGGAGGAGTTCTATAGCCCACTTTGCTATGCGGCCGGTGGCATCTCGATTGTTGATTATGTCATTCAATGGTACTTCGGATGCCACCGTAACCGAGCACTCCTGGAAGTAATGGCGGAGCTTTCGGGATGCCATAAAAACTGCGTAGGCGATCTTCTGGTAATGCGGGTACCTCGTTTTACACGGGGTTAGCACTTCGGATACGTAGTACACAGGTTTCTGTACCTGGAGCTTGTTACCCTCTGCCTCTCGTTCGACGACGAGAACCGCACTGACCACCTGATTCGTTGCCGAGATATATAGCAGCATTGGCTCGCCCGGACTGGGTGTCGTCAAGATCGGGTTGCTGGCTAGTAGAGTTTTTATTTCTTCAAGTGCCGCCGCTGCTTCGCTGGTCCATTCGAAGTTCTTCGTCCGTTTGAGCAACTTATATAGCGGCAAGGCCTTTTCGCCGAGGCGTGAGATGAAGCGGCTTAGGGCGGCAACAGTGCCGGCAAGTTTCTGGACGTGTTTGAGCTCAGTGGGGATAGCCAGCTCGGACAGTGCCCGAATTTTCGCTGGGTTGGCCTCTATTCCTCTATGGGAAACGATAAAGCCAAGCAGCTTATCGGCCGGCACTCCGAAGACGCAATTTTCCGAATTAAGCCTTATATCGAAAGTCCAAAGATTGTCAAAGGTTTGTCGGAGATCGTCTACCAGCTAGCTGACGTGTTTGGTTTTAATAACCACATCGTCCACATACGCTTCGACTGTTTTGCCGATCTGCTTTTCCAGACACGTTTGAATCATGCGCTGGTATGTAGCCCCTGCGTTCTTTAATCCGAAGGGCATTGTGTTGAAACAGAATGGTCCATAAGGGGTGATGAATGCTGTGGCCGCTTGGTCGGACTCCTTCATTTTGATTTGATGGTATCCGGAGTAAGCGTCGAGGAAACACAGCGAGTCGTGTCCAGCGGTGGCGTCGATGATCTAGTCGATGCGGGGCAAGGGGAAAGGATCCTTAGGGCAGTCCTTGTTCAAATCCTTGAAATTGACGCACAAACGCCAGGACTTATCCTTCTTCGGCACCATGACCAGGTTGGCCAACCACTCAGGATGTTTGATATCCCGGATGAATCCGGCTTCGAGCAACTTGGCCAATTCCTCACCCATGGCTTGACGCTTGGGTTCGTAAAACCGACGGAGAGTCTGTTTAACTGGCTTGAAACCTTTGATTATGTTCAAGCTGTGCTCGGCTAATCTACGCGGGATCCCTGGCATGTCTGAAGGGTGCCAGGCGAAGATATCCCAGTTTGCACGCAGAAATTGGCGCAATTCTTCATCGACCGCGGGGTCCAGCTGAGCTCCGATGGACGCCGTCTTGTTGGGATCTGTTGGGTGTACTTGGAATTTGATGATTTCATCCGCTGGTTTAAAGGACGTGGATTTTTGCCTTTTATCAAGGATGACGTCATCCTTGTCCACCGTTGAGCGGAGCGCGGTTAATTCTTCGGCTGCGAGGGCTTCGGACAACGCTTTGAGGGCGAGCGATGCCGTTTTATTCTCGGCTCACAGGGCTCTGTCCGGATCACTTATTACCGTGATTATACCGTTTGGCCCTGGCATTTTAAGCTTCATGTACCCGTAATGTGGTACAGCATGGAATCGTTCGAAGGCATCGCGCCCTAGTAAGGCATGATAGCTGCTGCGGAAGGGCACGATGTGGAAAAGTAGTTCTTCGGATCGGTAGTTCTCGAGAGTTCCGAAGACCACATCAAGAGTCACACGGCCACTGGAACGCGCCTCCTTTCCGGGGATGATCCCTCGAAAGGTAGTGTGACTTTGCTCTATGCGGGATCTGTCAAACTGCATTTTATCCAAGGTGTCCTCGTAAATGAGGTTTAGCCCGCTACCGCCGTCCATCAACACCTTTTGGAGTCGGAATCCATCCACTATGGGATCAAGGACAAGGGCGGCAGCGGCTTGGGTAGGGCAGGACCTCTGCTGGTCTTGTTCACTAAAAGTGATGGGTGTATCTGTCCAGGAGTCTGTCTCTGCCACGTGGTGAATTTGAGCGAGCTCTCGAAGGGCTCTCTTCCTCTGATTCTTCGAAGAGTAAGTCTCGTAGATTATTAAGATTTTGGCGTCGTCATCAAGGGGCATTACTGGACTTTTAGTTGAGTACGGGCCTCCGAGAATGACCTCGCCGCTCTTGGCAACTTGCCTGACCACCCAGCAAGCTCGAAGGCTGTGGGTTGGATTTGTGGAGTGTATGGGGCATGGTTTATCCAGTATTCCGTCAAGGACCGTTCTGGATCTCGTTAGGGGTTTCATCTTTTTCTCGGACGGCTCGTATTGGCGTGTCCGGTGAGGGAGCGCGCGTTTCGCCCAAGCTCGGTTTAGTTCCTCTGCGCAGGTTGACTCCGTTTGCTCGAGCTGGGCCTACCAAGCGTACTCCATGGCGCAATATTTGGACACCAGATCCGATAAATCAGAGAAATTTTGGATGTGGCGGCGGGCTAGGGCGTTTAAGACGCCCTCGTCTCTGCAGTTCTGTCGGAAGATCTCTAGAATGTCCTTGTCGCAGCCGTCCGTCATCTTATTTTTGACGATAAGGAATCTGGCCCAGAAGTGCCGGACTGTCTCTCCGGGCTGCTGCTTAACGTACATCAGGTCCCATATGTCGGGACGTCCTGTGTTATCCGGACAATACTCAATGTGGGGGGTGGGCGGGATAAAAAACTTGATCCCAGCGGAGTGTGAGTCCGGAGTTTTGGGGGCCGCGTCCTGGATTGTCATAGAATCCGGTGCGCCGAGCTCTGGATAATTGACCGGGCGCGGGTGAGCGGATCCGGACTTGCATGTCGAGCCGGACTCCGGCTCTAAACCCTCTCCGGAGTTGAATTCGGCTGCCGAGCTGGAAGGCGAAGCCTGCTGGTCGGAAACTTGCACCTCATGCGTTTTTGGTTCAAAGGTAACGGGTGAGGCCTCTAAGGGGCCTTCGATAGTGGCAACCAAGTGAGTAGTGGCGGGGGCATAAATTTCCCTGTCGTCGGTTTTAAGCCCGATCTGATCGTATACCGAGGACTAGCCATCGGCGATTCCCAGAGCATGGATCCGATCCAGTATCCCGTTTAATGACGAGAGATCGGTTGATTCCAGGTTTGGGTAATTTGTGGGGTCAACCCGCAGTATGGCCGTGACGGGGGTGTCGGAATTTGCCCCGAAGTTATGTTCGTCCGAGGCTGGAGTTCGGCAACCGAGCGCGGAGGTCAGATCCGGGCTCAAGGTTGGATCTGCAGCGGCTGCCGTCTCGGCAGTGGGGTTGGCCATACTCGAAGTCGGCGCTTCAGGATTCATGGGTCCGTCAGGCGAAGCTGAGGACCCCGTGAGGATAAGATCTCCCCGGGAGTCGGCGACGAATTCTAAGTTTCCAAACCTAATCTCCTGGTCGGGGGTGAAGCTGTCCACCCGGCCAAGGTGACCGGCCGGATCGGCGTGTAACACGATGCTTCCGAACGCGAAGAGCTGGCCGGGAACAAAAGTGTCCCTGCGGCTAGCGTTGTTGCTGGTGATTAGGCGAGCCATTGATCCTTGATGACCCACGGCAGAACTCTCAATGAAAGCACCAATGTCGGTAGCAAAACCGGCAGATCTCGGGTAGGGGATCCGAACTATGGGTCAAGGAGTCGATGGTAACAGGGAACGTAGAGACAGCGATTTACCCAGGATCGGGCCCTCTCAAGGAGGTAATACCCTACGTCCTGCTTGATTGTATTGATGTGATTGTATGAAGGTTACAGAGTTGATCTACCTCGAGATCGACTGGGCTAAACCCAAGGTAATGATATCTCCCCCTATGGACTAGTCCTTCTGGTTTATATAGACACCAGGAGGTCCTAGGGTTACACATGGTCGGTTACCATCAGAGGACAAACATACCGATCATGCCAACTGTTTCTTGGAGGAGACGCCAAGTCTTCGGAGGTTTCCTTCTGATGCACGGGGTCGTCCACAATCTGGCCTTCCATCGACGTGTAGAAGGCGGCCCACCAGCCCGGCCTACGAGAGATAGGCCAGCAGCTCGAGTACCCCCCTAGTCCGGGACACCCTCAGTAGGGATTTCCATGCAACGGATGCACTAAGAGCTATAAGTGTATGCAAGCTCAACATGAAAACTAAGTGGGTGTGCATCCAACTTGCTTGCTCATGAAGACCTCGGGCCTTTGAGGAAGCCCATCATCGGAATATACAAACCAAGCTCTATAATGAAAAATTCCCACTAGTATATGAAAGTGACAAAATAGGAGACTCTCTATATGAAAAACATGGTGCTACTCTGAAGCAAAAGTGTGGAAAAAGGATAATAACATTGCCCCTTCTCTCTTTTTCTCTCATTTTTTGTGGGCTCTTTTCGGCCTCTTTTTTTATATTTAGAACGGTCTCATGGACCTCATCCCCACTTTTTTGAGGACTCATTAGTCTCCACCATTCTTTCCTCACTGGGACAATGCTCTAATAATGATGATCATCACACTGTTATTTACTTACAACTCAATATTACAACTCGATACTAGAACAAATATGACTCTATATGAATGCCTCTGGCAGTGTACCAGGATGTGCAATGATACTAGCATAAAATGTATAAAAAATGATGAACGGTGTCTGAGCAACAAATACTATGTCAGCTATATGATCATGCAAAGCAATATCACAATGATGATGTGTGTCATAAAAAACAGAACGGTGGAAGTTGCATGGCAATATATCTCGGAATGGCTATGGAAATGCCATGATAGGTAGGTATGGTGGCTGTTTTGAGGAAGATATAAAGAGGCTTATGTGTGATAGAGCGTATCATATCACGGGGTTTGGATGCACAGGCGAAGTTTGCACCAACTCTCGATGTGAGAAAGGACAATGCACGGTACCGAAGAGGCTAGCAAATTGCGGAAGGGTGAGAGTGCGTATAATCCATGGACTCACATTAGTCATAAAGAACTCACATACTTATTGCGAAAGTTTATTAGCCCTCGAAGCAAAGTACTACTACGCATGCCCCTAGGGAGGAGGTTGGTAGGAGTTAACCATCGCGCGCCCCCGACCGCCACACAAAGGAAGACAATCAAGAATAAATCATGCTCCAACTTCCTAGCATAATGACAGATCATACGTGCATGCTTCAGGAATCACAAACCTTAACACCAATATTCTTACTAAACCACGCTGTTTATCAATGACTGAAGAATATGAACTTTCTACCTATGATCGTCATGAATTGAATTACAATCAAATTGCTTTAAGTCGGTTACCAATCTCCATAATGGGAGATTACACAATTCAAACAATTAGGAATTCGTCTGAAAGTAAAATAAACGAAGAAAAATCTTCGAATTCAAGAACAATTACTGATTACTAAAATTTGATTTTGTCATTTTGTTATAAAAATCTAATAATTCTTTATTAAACTATAAAGAAAAACGAATAACTACTGCTTATTGGAAATTCTTTCTTATTTTAAATCAGACTAGATTTTTGTGATATAATATAATTTCTAACTATACAGTTTACACACAAAAAATACCCTAATCCTTTTTTCCTTCCTTGAATCCTTTAGTTTTAGTCAGTTCATGAAATATTTTATACTATTAATTTCTTTTTATCCATAGCACCTCCCACGTATTAGCATCTTAATATCGCAAAACTATTGCAAGGAATCAAACTTACCATATTCAGTGATCTACATGAAAGTTTTTATTATATCCCTCTTGAATACCCATCATATCAGGACCAAATTCATAACCCGTGCATATTACCATTCATTAGGCTCTCAAAAAGATATAAGTGAAGCATGAGAGTGCAACAATTTCTTTAAAATATAACCACCGATGTGCTCTAAAAGATATAAGTGAAGTACTAGAGCAACTGCCTAGGTCAAAAGATATAAGTGAAGCACATAGAGTATTCTAACAAATCACGAATAATGTGTGTCCCTCTCAAAAAGGTGTGTTCAGCAAAGATGATTGTGACAAACTAAAAAGCAAACAAACTATATCACAAGACGCTCCAAGTAAAACACATATCATGTGATGAATAAAAATATAGCTCCAAGTGAGTTACCGATAGATTGTAGACGAAAGAGGGGATGCATTCCGGGGCATCCCCAAGCTTAGACGCTTGAGTCTTCCTTGAATATTACCTTGGGGTTCCTTGGGCATCCCCAAGCTTAGGCTCTTGCTGCTCCTTATTCCTTTATCCATCGTAGTTTCACCCAAAACTTGAAAACTTTAGCACACAAAACTTAACAGACAAATCTTAAACTGTAGGTATTGTTATTAATCTTAAACTGTAGGTACTGTTGTAAATTGATTAATATTTAATATTGGCATAATGCTACTGTACTCCAACTTATCCATGACTCATACCCCACGATACAATCCATAGATTCATCAAAATAAGCAAACTATGCAACAAAAACAGAATCTGTCTAAAACAGAACAGTCTGTAAAGATCTATTTAGAAGCCATACTTATGTAACTCCAAAAATTCTAAAAAATTAGGAAAACGTAAACAATTCATATATCAATACTGTGTAAAAATTTCAGATATTTCTGAAGCTCCAGTACAGAATCAAAAATCCATCACTGGATGCAAAACTTTTTGTTTTCCAAACAGCATCAATTATACTATCATCAACATCATCCCAAAGGCATTACTTGGCACAAACACTAATTAGAAGATACAAATACAATCATAACAGAGGCTATAATTGTGTAAACACTCAAGAACAGTAGGTAAAAACAAAAATTTATTTTATTCATTGGGTTGCCTCCCAACAAGCGTTATTGTTTTATGCCCCTAGCTAGGCATAATGCATAGTTTCAAGTGTTGTCATCCTTCAAGTTAATTCCATAGGTGGCCCTCATAATAGATTCATAGGGTGACTTAATTCTTTTTCTAGGGAAGTGTTTCATCCCTTTCTTTAGTGGAAGTTGAAATCTTATATTACCTTCTTTCATATCAATAATAGCACCAATTATTCGTAGGAAAGGCCTACCAAGTATTATAGGGCAAGAAGGATTGCATTCAATATCAAGAACAATAAAATCTATGGGCACATAATTTCTATTTGCAAGAATAAGCACATCATTTATTCTACCCAATGGCTTTTTAATAGTGGAATCCGCAAGATGCAAATTAAGGGAACAAGGATCCATGTCGGTGAGACCTAGCACATCACACAAAGATTTGGACATAGTGGAAACGCTAGCACCAAGATCACATAGAGCATTACATTCATAATCTTTAATTTTGACTTTAATAGTGGGTTCCCATTCATCTTGTAATTTTCTAGGAATTGAAACTTCCAACTCAGGTTTTTTTTCATGAGCTTTCATCATGGCTTCTACAATATGTTTAGTGAAAGCTTTATTTTGTTCATATGCATTTGGTGAATTAATCATGGATTGCAACAAGGAAATACACTCAATTAATGTAGTGACCCAACCCAAATGGATCAGAGTCTCTGTGCTCAAGTGTCATCCCTGGATCGGTATGCTGACACACAGTACTCGAGGATTTATAACAGAGTTCAATCACACACTTTATTACATCGAGGTCCTCAAAAGAGTATTTATTACATAAATAAGGCTGAAGGCCATCTAAATAAAATAACTGCGGAAGCTTCATAGGTAAATGAGTCCATCAACTCCATGGCAAACTGAGTGCAGAACAACAACCTATCGCACCTTAATCCTCGTCGGAAAACTCTGCAACATGAGACGTTGCAGCCGTGTAGGTCAGCACATGGAATATGCCGGCAAAGTCACACCATCGAGAAATAATGAAATTTTCTACCTCTACATGCAATATATGGCTGGTGGAGGCTCTAAGTTTAATTTGCATAAAGCTAATTTTGTCCTACTACAAAATTAATTAAATTTTTATTACTACAAAGTTGCCATTGTTGAGAAGGTTCCTCCAACTCAAACCATTACCCAAAATTATCATTAAACCCCTTCATTAATTAAATTATGATGATGAGATCAACCAATAATTCACTTCTAGATACTCGAATTTGTTCATAACCGGGGACATGGCTAATCATGATTAGTTTTTACACTCTGCAGAGGTTTGCGCACTTTTTCCCACAAGACTCGACCAACTCCATGATCGGAAGATCGAGACACAATCTTTCAGAAGCATTTCCCCTTAACCATGGGTAGACCGGTACACCTACATTCCCCTACATCTGCTAGCCTACCCGGAAAGAGGTCACACAACTTACTCAACTATGCCAGAGCCCATAATGGCTTGTGGCTGCACACGGAAGTTTCTAGTCATGAAGTGTCGTATGATCCCTTTGAGCCTGGGTGGCATTCCATAGGGTGATTCTCTGGGTACTCCGGTATCCCCTTGGGCAAGCACTGGTTTCTCCAGGTGCCCCTACCATTCCACCCAGATGTGTGTTAATGTTGCCACCTTAAAGTTACCCAAATTATTATTACTCTCACAACATTCATGAATTCACACATACCACCCCGTCTACAAGTATGGCTAAGCAACATAAGACATAACAAATATTCCCGGGGTGATCAAAGGTCATAGGTTCCTACCTCATGAACTACATAGCAATGCCACAATTCCCAATCCTACTCATGCAAATTTTTAATGGTAAAACTAATGCATAGTAAAAAACTGGGTACAAAAAAAGTGTGATCAAGGTGTGAACTTGCCTTGCTAATGATCGTTGCACTCTAAGGATTCGTAGTAGCAAGCTTCATACTCCGGATGATCTAACAAAGCAAACATTGACACACATAAGTAATCAAGCAAAGATCCAAAAAGAAAACGAAGAAAATACTTGGGAAAACTCCAAAAACAACCAAATAAATTTTCTGTACAGAACGTAATTTTAACAGTAGCAAAATTATGTGATTTTGGTTTCTACATAAAGTACATGTCCTAAGCTTCAGTTTGCAAAAAAGAATCAATTAAATCGGAGTTATAGATTTCAAATTATAGCCAAAACAAGTTGCAATATGAATCTGTTCAAATTCAAATTTTAAATTGTCAAAAATATGTCTAGTTTGGTTCTCTGGATATATGGGATTTTTATGAAACCGTAGGAAAAAGAATCACTGTAATAGGATCTATAGATTCAAAGATATGATAAAAGGAAAATCAGAAAGAATTCTGAAACTGAAATTTTTCTGAAAAAACTAGATATCGGCAAGAGGCCAAGTGGCGCTCTCTGGTTGGCTGGGAGGTGTTTGCTACGGTGCAAAGCGGCGGATGACCGAAGCCTAAGGGTTTCGGTGGCTGAGGTGGCTAACAGAAGAAAACCGTGAGCCGGTTCGATCTAAACCGAAAGAACCCGCATAAAAAAAACCAACCGATCTACTAACATAAAACCTAACTATTCGTTAGATCTAATCTGGGTCGTCAAAAATGAATCGGACGGAGATGGGTGGCGGCGGCTTACAGAGAACAGGATGACGGCGAGGGCGGCTCGGGCGTCGACGGCGGTGGTGCTCCGGCGGTCGAGGGCGACGGCGGAGTGGACGAGGCGATGCGGTGGAGTGTGGCGCGTCCGGCGGTGATCGCAGTGGGGATCAGGGACGTCAGACGGCGGCGGGGTGAAGTTGGCCGAGCTTCGGTGCTCCGCGGCTCCGGCGAGAACGGCGGTGGCGAGGCGGCGGCTGTAGATGAAAGGGAGGTGCACAAACATGTCAAACGGAAGCGTGAGGTTGAGAGAGATCGAAAACCAGAAGGAGGGGGCTCGGCTAAGCTCACCGGCGTTGGAAAACAACGATGAATGGCGGCAGCTTTGGCAAGATGCGTAAGGCACGTGCGTGGGATAAGGTGGGTCTCGGGCTCGGGGTTTTAGGGGGATCGAGAGGGGCCGGGGCTAGGTATTTATAGGACATCAACTTGGAGGAGGGGAAGACTAGAGATAGGATTCCCGCGGGTTTGAACTGAAGGCGGCGTCGGGTGCATGTCCGCGGCGGACTCCAGCGAGGGCGTGGGGAAGAAGAAAGAGCGGGGCCCAGACGTCAGTGGGCGAGGGGAGGGAGAAAGCGGGCGGGTGGCCGGCTTGAAAATTTTCGGGAGGGAGAGAGAGAGACCGTGGCGCTGGGCCGGATGGCGCTGGCTAGATTTCTTTTTTCTTTTTAAATAAAACAATAACTTTTTTCTATTTCTAATTTACAGAGACAAAAACACTCCAAATAAAATCTAAAAATAAATCTAAAAATTTCATAAAACTTCACATAAATACTTGGTCATATACTAGACCAAGTGAACTATTTTCTGTCCTAAATGCAAGTTTAAAAGAAATAACTTTTGAAAAAAAAATATTTGAGCAATAAAATAATTCTCAACAATTTTAAAATAGCAAATAATATTCAAATATTTTCTCCCACTCATTTAATTTGTAGAAGTCATGTTTTCTTCTCTCTCATTTTTTTCTCAAGTGGAAAAATTATTCGAATAAATCCAAAATAAAATCCAAAATGCAAAAATGACATGGTATGCATAAGAATGAATACTAAAACATCCAAATTGAAAATTGGGATGTTACAAACCTACCCCCCTTAAGATGAATCTCGCCCTCAAGATTCGGGTTGGTCAGCAAAAAGGTGTGGATGGTCCTGTCGGAGATCTTCTTCTCGTTCCCAGGTGGCTTCCTCCTCGGTATGGTGACTCCACTGAACCTTGCAGAACTTGATGACCTTGCTGCGGGTGACCCTATTTGCAGTCTTGAGAATCTTGACGGGCTTCTCCTCATAAGTCAGATCACTATCCAACTGTATGGCCTCCAATGGCACCGTGTCTCTCAAAGGAATATCGGCCATCTCTGCATGGCACTTCTTCAGCTGGGAAATGTGAAACACATCATGAACTCGTGACAAAGCTTCGGGTAATTCCAACTTGTAGGCAACTTCACCCATGCGTTCCAAAACTCTGTATGGCCCCACAAATCGTGGTGCTAACTTTCCTTTGACTCCAAACCGTTTAACTCCTCGAAGCAGTGACACACGAAGATATGCTCTGTCTCCGACTTCATAGGTTACTTCCTTGCATTTAGTATTGGCATAGCTCTTCTGCCTGGACTGGGCTATCTTGAGTCTGTCACGGATTAGCTTGACTTTCTCCTCTGAATCCCTGATTAAATCTGGTCCGAATAATTTACGGTCTCCAACTTCATCCCACATCAATGGTGTCCTGCATCTCCTTCCGTACAATGCTTCGAAAGGGGCCATCTTCAAACTGGTTTGGTAGCTGTTGTTGTATGAGAACTCGGCGTAAGGTAAATTATCATCCCAACTAGATCCATAATCTAGTGCACAAGCTCTCAACATGTCCTCCAGAATCTGATTGACTCTCTGTGTCTGTCCATCTGTCTGCGGATGAAAAGTTGTACTGAACTCCAGCCTGGTTCCCAAAGTTTCATGTAACTGATGCCAAAACTTTGAGGTAAATTGTGTTCCTCTATCTGATACGATGGCCCTCGGAACTCCATGCAGACATACGATCCTGGTCATGTATATCTTGGCCAACTTAGCACTTGTATAGGTGGTTTTCACGGGGATGAAATGAGCTACCTTGGTCAAGCGATCAACCACTACCCAAATAGAATCATAACCTAACTGGGTCCTGGGTAATCGGGTGATGAAGTCCATGTCAAGCTTGTCCCACTTCCAATCGGGTATCGGCAAAGGCTGAAGTAATCCTGCTAGTTTCTGGTGCTCTGCTTTAACCCTCAGACATACATCGCATACTGCTACATACTTGGCAATATCCTTCTTCATACCTGTCCACCAAAAAATTTCCTTCAAGTCCAAATACATCTTGGTGTTGCCTGGGTGTATCGAGTAAGGCGAATCATGAGCCTCCTGAAGAATCAACTTCCTGATCTCTAGGTCATTGGGCACATAAATACGCTTCTCAAACCATAAGGTTCCGTGTTCATCCTCACGAAATCCTTCTGCCTTTCCTTGGTTCATCCTTTCCTTTATCTCTGCAATGCCTTTGTCTAACTTCTGGGCTTCTCGGATCTTTCCCAACAAGGTAGATTGAATTTCCATTGTGGCAACAAAACCTCATGGAACTATCTCCAATCAGAGATCTCTGAGATCGTCAGCTAACTCCTGAGGTAATCCTCCTACTGTGAGAGTATTAACATAACTCTTACGGCTCAATGCATCTACCACAACATTGGCCTTTCCTGGGTGATAACGCAATCTCATGTCATAATCCTTTATGAGCTCCAACCATCTCCTCTGCCTGAGGTTCAACTCCTTCTACGTGAAGATGTATTTCAAACTCTTGTGATCCATGTAAACATCGCAACTATTTCCGATAAGAAAATGTCTCCAGGTCTTGAGCGCGTGCACTACGGCTGCTAACTCCAAATCATGCGTGGCATAGTTCAACTCGTGAGGTCGTAGCTGACGTGAGTTATAAGATACAACTCTTCCTTCTTGCATAAGAACACCTCCAAGTCCCTGACGTGAAGTGTCGCAATACACCTGAAAATCCTTGCATATATTCGGAAGAATTAGCACTGGGGCTGTAACCAAACGTTTCTTCAACTCCTGGAAGTTGGCCTCACATTCGTCGGTCCAAACAAACTTGGTGTCTTTCTTCAATAGCTCCGTCATGGGCTTTGCGATCTTGGAGAAATTCTCAATAAATCTCCGGTAATATCCTGCAAGTCCAAGGAAACTGCGAATCTCTCCGACTGAGGTGGGTGCCTTCCATTCGGTGACGGCTTCAACCTTCGAAGGGTCTACTGCTATTCCTTCTCCTGATATAACATGTCCGAGAAATCCGACTTCCTTCAACCAAAACTCGCATTTGCTGAACTTGGCGTATAACTGATGTTCCCTGAGCTTCTCCAGCACCAAGCGCAAATGTTCCTTGTGTTCCTCTTCATTCTTCAAGTAAACCAATATATCATCAATGAACACGAAGATGAACTTATCCAAAAACTCCATGAATACCTTGTTCATCATGCTCATAAAATAGGCAGGGGCATTAGTCAAACCAAAAGACATGACTGTATACTCATAAAGCCCATACCTCGTGGTAAAAGTTGTCTTGGGTATATCCTGCTCTCGGATCTTCAACTGGTGATATCCTGATCGAAGATCGATCTTGGAGAAAACACTAGCTCCGACTAGCTGGTCAAACAAATCATTGATCATCGGCAGGGGGTACTTGTTCTTGATGGTCACCTCGTTCAACGAACGATCATCCACAACCATTCTCAAGGTTCCATCCTTCTTCTCCACTAGAAGAACTGAGGATCCCCAAGGTGATGAACTCGGTCGGATATACCCTTTCTCCAGTAATTCCTTAATCTGCTTCTTAATTTCCTCCAAATCATTTGCGGGCATCCGATATGGTCTCTTGGATATTGGTCCTGTGCCTGGCAATAACTCGATCAAAAACTCAATGTCTCGATCCGGTGGCATGCCGGGCAATTCCTCTGGAAACACATCGGGATAGTCCTTCACAACTGGTACTTCCTCCTGAACAACTCCCAAAAGAGAATTCATCTGAGTCCTCCTTGGCGTATGCCTCGACACATACTTGATCCGTTTTCCATCTAGGGTGGTGAGAAGAATCGTCTTACGGGCACAATCAATATTTCCTTCATACCTGGATAACCAGTCCATGCCTAGGATTACGTCCAATCCTTGTGATTCTAGGATGATGAGGTCTGTGGGGAAAACATGCCTCCCTATGGTCAACGGCAACCGAAAACATCCCCGACTAGCCGTAGACTCTGCTCCTGGGGAACTCACTAACATGGGTGTTTTAAGGGCTACAGTCGGCAACTTAAACTAATCCACAAACCCCCTTGATATGAATGAATGCGATGCACCAGTGTCAAAAAGAACTAATACTGGATGGGAATTGAGCAAAAACTTACCCAACACTGCGTCTGGCTGCTCGTAGACTTCCTCCACATCAACATGGTTCACCTGACCTCTGGTGAAGGGATTGGGCTTCTTGCCTCCAGAGCTTCTATTGTCCTTCCCGTTCTTGGCCTCAGGGCAATCGGTGGCGTAGTGTCCTGTGTTCTTGCACTTGAAACAGGTGATATGGCTCAGATCCTTCTTCGCCGGTGTAGCGGGGTTGGAGCGATACTGATTACCATTTCCTCCATTCCCATTGCCATTCCTATGGCCATTATGGTTATGTCCATTTCCACCGTGATGAGAATGACCTCCATGGTTCTGATGGTTGTGTCCTCCGAACTTATTAGGTCCTGATCTAGAATTTCCCGAGTACGGGGTATAGCGGGGCTTCTGCTGAACTCCAGAGTTGTACTTTCCCTGTCTGTATTTCCTCTTGCGGTTCTCTATCTACTGCTGCTTGCCTTCCAAAATGAGAGCTTTGTCAACCAACTCTTGATAGTTGTTAAAGGTACCCACGGTCAACTGAAATCCCAGATCATTGTTCAGTCCCTCCAGAAATTTCTCCTGTTTTGCGGCATCATCAGCCACATCTCCGGGAGCATACCTGGATAACTTGCTGAATTCCTCCACATAATCACCAACAGAATGATTTCCCTGCCGTAAGTTGCGGAACTCACGCTTCTTCAGACTCATAGCCCCAGCTGAAACATGTACGGTGCGAAAGGCCTGCTGGAACTGATCCCATGTCACATTGGCTATGGGGAATGTGGCAGTGTAATTCTCCCACCACGAAGCTGCTGGTCTATCCAGTTGATGTGCGGCAAAGCACACCTTCTCAGCATCAGTGCATCCTGCGGTGGTCAGCTCCCTTCCGATCTTGCGAAGCCAGTCATCTACGACGATCGGCTCCGTGCTGCTCGAGAACACTGGTGGGTTCAACCTCAGGAAACGGGTAAGGTTATCAGCTTGGGGTGGCGGGTTGTTGTTGTTGTTGTTGTTCTGGTTCTGGATGAGCATCTGCATGAGAGTATTCTGGTTGTGGATCAACTGGGTAAGTTCCGGTGGAAATCCCGGGTCATGTCTCGGAGGCATCTGATGGTTTGGAGTGGATGAGAAATTAGAATAGAATAAGGGCCTAATCACACTACCCATATGCAAATGAGGCAAATAAAACTCCAAATCACACCATTCAATTTCAATCAAGGTTCACACAATCGAGTCTGAACTAACTATTACAAAGTCTCATGAACGACATCGAACTAATCGAAAAACTCTAATCAAAAAAGAAATCAAAATACTAATATCTAAAATGGTGGTCGGCTAAAAGTTCTGATCGGTAGAAGACTCCATCATGTCATCATCACCATCATCGTCTTCATAATCGGCATCGTTGCTAATGAAGGCTGCATCACTGTCGTCATTGTGAAGGTTTTCTCCCTGGTCCAGCTTCTCCTCGGCTATTTCCAGCTTCTTCTTCAGTTTTTCGTACCTTTCCAGTAGCACACTGATTTCCTCCTCATATCCATTGCGGGTTGCCTTGATTTCATCCTCCAGCTCGATATTCTGGGTTATCAGCTTCCTGGTGTTCTTCATGCTGCCGTGCATCTGGTTTTCCACTCGGCGGATGTGCTGCTCTAGATCCTATATGTATGATGCGATCGACTCATCTTCCCTAGTGCGTACTATTTCTCCTTGGTGATCCCGGCATCCGCAGATCCTGTAGGTGGTCCCCTCGAGATCCTGGTGGTATTCCTCACAAATGCGTCCGAAGGTGGCGTGTGCGGCAATACTCCTGCCTAAGATCCAGGTTGGTGCATCCAAGAAGAAGTCGATAGCCCTGGTGGTATTTCCAAAGGTACGTCCGGGAATGTGGACGTCAATTCTCCAGCGTTTCTCCTCCGGCAATGTTGCGGCGAAGGTTCCAGTGAAAGTGGGCAGGGCGATGTTTAGATACTTCACGACGTTCTTCAGGCGTTGTCCGAAGGGCATGGTCTCGTCGGGCTGGGCAAACTTGGTCTTGGAGGTCGACATCTATATTGTTGAAATAGAGAAGAGTTAGAAATGAATAGAGAAGAATAAGACCAACAGATATATAGGGAAATTATAAAATATTTTTTTTCTAAGGCTTTTCCATTCCTAGTGGTCGCGTCCTACAGTCAGCGTGTGCTCTGAATACCATCTTGTAGCGACCCGATGTCGTGGTGGAACGACCATCTATGGGGCCATCCAGCCCCTTGTGGTTCGGTGAGGGGAGACGCAAGCACAAAGAGCAGAATCACCAGAGGATGCAGGGCGATTTTTACCCAGGTTCGGGCCGCTTGTGAAGCGTAAAACCCTACTCCTGCTTTAGTATATTGGGTGTGTATGAACACGATGACAAGGAGCGCTTCCCCGGCAAGGTGCGGAGAGGCAGCTGCACATGCGACTTGTGTAAAGGGTCCGAATCCCTCTAACTGTTGCCTTAGCCCTCCTTTTATAGCTCAAGGGGTCACCATAGTGGCAAAGCAGTAATTACATAACGATTAGATAGCAAACAGTGCTATCATACCTAATTCTGCCAATTTAGGACAAAAGCATTAAATGCATCGTTAGGTGTCATGTGGAGAGGTAGTCCCGGCAAGGTTTCTGCACCGCTTGCCCAGCTACCTCGTATTCTTCTGACACGCCTCCTGGACGGGTGTCATTAAAGGCAAATCCTGTCCCAGTGTGCTGACACGTGCCCGACAAGCCTTACCAACCAGCCTGCGCGGTCGACACCTCATCCACTAGCGAACATCTGTGCGGTGAGGTGGAGCGCTGAAGGGCTGGCAAAAGCTTGCCGGCACGGAGCTTGCCTGGTCTTCACCTTGCCGGTTTAGCCTTGCCGGCAAGGAATGTCTTCATCTTCGGTACTAGTTGAGTGCTTGTTGATGTTGTGCCTTGAGCTTCTCCCCAGTGGCTTCCGCAACTGGGTCCTGAATCTTGGTCTTGGCGGTTCCCGGCAAGGCTTGGCCAGCAAGGAGGCTGCTACTGTCTGTGCATAAGTCAGGGTATAAAATACCCATGTTTTATACATCGACAGGAGCCCCCGGGCTGGGCCATACGCGCGTCCGAAGCGTCGTTGGGCTAGGCCCAAACAATGCATAGACGCGTGGCGGGAAAACTGCCGTTGTAATTTTCGTCATGATGGTTATCATCTTCTGAGATCTTCTTTGCTTCTTCATTAGTCTGGTCTTGGGTGTGCTCTTGGTCACCTCCCGGCAAACCTCGTCGTCGAGTGGACGGCCCGTAGGCGTGCTCAGACCAGGGGTACGCTAATATGCGGGGCGCGTTTAGTTCAAATCGAACGGGCGCATAGCCACACGTGGCAAAGGACAACTGCCATATCTGTCTTTACTTCTCCTTTTTCTGCGCCCCTCCATCACGCGCGTCTGCATGCATGCAGGGCAGTGGATTGGTGGAGAAGGGCGGCCGTTGGAGTGACGCGCCGGGCCAGGGGGTGCAGGGCGTGGGACTGGTGAACGTGGGCGGTTGCTGGAGTAATGCGCCCGGCCAGAGCGCAGGGCGTGGGATTGGCGAACGTGGGTGGCCGCCCGAAGACGGTGAAGAGCCAGCCCCCCGCACTCCCCCTATAAAGGGGGGACTGCGGGATGCGATGCTCACTCATCCCCTCCCGCCTTGATCCTCAACAACCGTTGTCTCTTTCCCTCATCCTCTCCCCCCCGCATCTGACGATGGCATGGCGAGAGGGAGAGGTCGTGGCCATGTCTCTGCTGCCACGGCGAGAGCTTCTCCTCGGCTCCATGCTCATGCTTCGGCCGCAGCTGCAGAGGCTGGCTCCAGCGCTCAAGGGAGGGCCGCGGCCCGTGGTCGCGGACGACGTGGTGCCCGCGGTCGGGGCGGCCATGGCGGGGCGCTTGCAGCTCCGTCTTCGGCCCCTCCTCCGCCGGCGGAAGGTCACACAGAGGACACGGCGCAAGAGTTCGTCTTGGAGCTGCGCGATCAGCCGCGGAGCTGGCTGCGGCTTCCTTGCCCTTTCGCTAGGGAGATGGAAGGCCGCCACCTGTGCGGCCTATGGCTGCGCGTGGATGGTTGCTGCAATGGCCCTGTCTGGGTAACCGTTGACACCTCCAACAATAGTATTATGTACCTCATGCGCGGGTGGAAATCCTTTGCCCGTGCCCGTTGCTTAGGGCAAGGGCACCTCCTTCACTTCCGGCTGGACGGACCAGACGTGCTTGTCGTGAAATTCTTCGGGGCTTCAGGCGCTCGTCTGGAGTGCTGTGCGGAGAGCTCGAGCGACAGCGACACCGCTTCCTCCAGCGATGCTGAGGATGACGATGATGACGGCGATGACGACAGCTCTCCGGGCGTGAAGGTCGAAGACGACGACGAAGAGTCTGGCAGATCGCAGGCAGCACCATCATCTGGCCTTCCGGGAACAAGTCGGACTCCGCCTAGGCGCCTCTTTTGCCCTTCTTGTACTCGAGATAAACCCTGGCAAAGGGCCAATGAAATGTAATCGAGTATCTATTTAATGAATATTTAGCATTTACCAGGTTTAAGTAAATGCATGCTGTTTCCCTTGTTTTATTTCGCCTTTGTATGATCGCGTTCCCTACGCTTATTTGGAAACTTGCCGGCGCGCACACTTGCCGCGAGCGCTTTGAGGAACGGATCCTTAGCGGCCTGCTGGAAGTGCCGCTGCCGGCAAGGCAACTTGCCGGGACAGAATGCAGCTGCTAGGCTTGCCGAGTGGACTCGAGGCAAGCTAGAGCGCAGACCGATCGCGATAAGGTTCCTTCACGTGCAGGTTTCTCATACAAAGCAGAGAATCGTTCAAGGGAAATCGCGAATGTAATCAAGGAAATTTTTTAAAGTTTTTCAACTTAGCTTTTCCTTGCGTCGTTTCTCTCGTTGTATGAAATGATCACTTGAACGTCATTAAAATGGTACCCCATCTCCACTCCCCCCGGGAAACTTGCACGCGAGGGATCCTTCTGTCCTTTTGAGAAAAAGAAAGAAGAGAAAAGAGTGGGTTGGGAACCTTGACCGTTCATCAGTCATTTCATACAAATTAAAGTGTAAATCACAACATCATATGCATCCACATATAAATGAATATGTACGAGGAGTTGCGAAAACACTTAGCTTTATTATGCACAGGATCTGCGCCTGGCTTTGTACAAAGGATTACATGTCTGGTCGACAAAGCTTGTATAAAAAGGGGTTGCCGGGAGGCCCGACAACTGCGCCTCACGGGTAGAACTTGCGAAGATGCTCAATATTCCATGAGTTCTGCACTGGGGTGCCATCTTCGGTCTCCAGACGGACTGTGCCAGGTCTGGTGACTCGTACTACCCGGTAAGGGCCTTCCCACTTTGGCGTCAACTTGTTTGATCCCTTGGTGGACTGAACGCACTGAAGAACAAGGTCGCCTTCCTCAAGGCTTCGGGCATGCACTTTGCGGCTATGGTAGCGGCGCAAGGCTTGCTGGTAGCGTGCAGCTCGCATAGCCGCCCGAAGACGATCTTCCTCAAGGAGCGTTGCGTCGTCTTGCCGCAGCTGCTCTTGCTCAGCTTCATCGTAAGCGAGCACTCGAGGTGACCTGTATATGAGTTCCATGGGGAGCACCGCTTCTGCACCGTAGATTAGGGAGAAGGGCGTTTGGCCGGTAGCTCGATTTGGTGTCATTCTGAGTGACCAAAGAACCCCCGGCAACTCATCAATCCAGTGTCTTCCATACTTGCGCAGCTTGTCAAAGGTTCTTGTCTTGAGGCCACGCAGCACTTCAGCATTCATCCTTTCCACCTGGCCGTTGCTTCTTGGGTGAGCAACAGACGCAAAACAGATTTTGCTGCCAAGGTCTTGGATATACTGCATGAAGGTGCGGCTCGTGAATTGTGTGCCGTTGTCGGTGATGATTCTGTTAGGAACCCCGAAACGGCAAACTAATCCTTTGAAGAACTTGACGGCTGATTGCGCTGTCACCTTCTTCACTGGCTCCACTTCAGGCCACTTTGTGAACTTGTCGATGGCGACGTACAAGAACTCAAAGCCCCCGGTAGCACGGGGGAAGGGCCCAAGATATCGAGCCCCTAGACCGAAAAGGGCCGGGAGAGAGGGATTGTTTGGAGAGCTTGAGCTAGCTGATGTATGTTCTTCGAATGGAACTGGCATGCTTCACACTTGGTTACTAGCTCAGTCGCATCCTGGAGGGCAGTGGGCCAATAGAAGCCTTGCCGGAAAGCTTTGCCGGCAAGTGCTCTTGATCCTATGTGAGAGCCACATATGCCTCCGTGTATCTCTGCCAACAGCTTTTGTCCTTCTTCCCGGCAAATACACTTTAATTTCACACCGTTTGGTCACTTTCTGTACAGAATGTTATCTACAAACTGATACATACCTGACTGACGGGCTACTTTCTCAGCTTCTTCTTGCTCATCGAGAAGTTCTCCTGTTTGAGGAAAAGAACTATCTG
Organism: Elymus sibiricus; assembly: GCA_039707655.1. Classification (NCBI taxonomy): domain Eukaryota; kingdom Viridiplantae; phylum Streptophyta; class Magnoliopsida; order Poales; family Poaceae; genus Elymus; species Elymus sibiricus. The sequence continues at coordinate 379,147,905 of CM077674.1, read as the reverse complement.
CTATGGCCATGTCGGAGCCTACGGCTCGACGACAAGATCTAAAGGCATTTCTTTGGCCATGGGAGCGATTGCCTCGGCGGCAAGAACCTGAGGGTAGATTTGTCCTTGGTCTTGACTACTATATCATCCATGTATGCTTCCACATTCCTGGGCAGCTGGGGCTCAAACCAATCTGGACTGCCCATGCAAATGTTGAACCGGCACTCTTTAATCCGAAAGGCATACGCACGAAGCAGTACGTGCCACATGGAGTAATGAATGTGGTTTTCTCCTCATCCTCCTTGGCCATGAATATCTGATGGTATCCAGAGTATGCATCAAGGAAGGAGAACAAATCACAGCCGGAAGTAGAGTCTACAATTTGATCAATGTGCGGCAAAGGGAAAGGATCCTTTGGACATGCTTTGTTAATATCGGTGTAGTCAATACAAAGTCTCCACTTTCCGTTTGCTTTGCGCACCACAACTGGATTTGCCAACCAAGTTGGATGTCGTACACCTCTAACCAATCCTGCTGCTTCAAGCTTCTTGATTTCTTCGGCAATGAACTATTGCCGCTCCAACGCTTGCTTCTGGACTTTTTGCTTGACAGGCCGGGCGTGGGGATAGACAGCAAGGTGGTGCTCAATTACCTCCCTGGGAACGCCGGGGATGTCAGATGGTCGCCATGCAAACACATCGACATTCGCCGCAGGAAGGCAATGAGCGCGCTTTCCTATTTGCTGTCAAGGGTGGCACTGATGGTGAAGGTGCCGTCAGTGTCGTCCTCCCTCGCCGGCACCTTTTTGGTTGCCGGTGAAGCAGCTTTGGATTTCTTACCGGCAGAGTACTCCGGCAAGTCTTCAACAGGCGCGCAGCACTCCGAAGAGGTGCGCTTCCCGGAATCCTTGCTAGAGGTCTTGCCGGACTTCTTCTTTTCCTTCTTCTTGGCGGGAGCTGGTGTCTTGGCGGCCTCTGCTACAACCACATCTCTGTACATCTTCTCAATGCAAATGACTGCATCTTTCTTGTCGGAGTTGATGGAAATGACACCCATCAGCCTTGGCATCTTCAATGTGTTGTAAGCATAGTGAGATGCTGCCATGAATTTCGCCAAGGCTGGGCGGCCAAGAATTCCATTGTACGGCAAGGGGATCTTGACAACGTCAAACACAATCTTTTCCGTTCTGTAGTTCAGTTCCCCGCCAAACGTCACCGGTAATTTGATCTTTCCCTTGGGCTGGCTTCTTCCCGGGTTCACTCCTTGAAACGTGCCCGTTTTCTCAAGTTCCTCGTCGGGGATTTGCAGCCTTTGTAACTTGGAGAGATCAGATTCAGACCGGCCCCACCATCAACTAACATCTTTGTTACTTGGAGGTTGCGAATTGTTGGTGAAACCAACAACGGCAAATACCCGACCGCAGTTATGCGATCAGGGTGGTCCTTAGCATAAAAAATGATAGGCGTGTGTGACCATTTGAGTGGCTTTTGAGAGCAAATTGCCGATTCCGCCGCATTAACCTCACGCGCCCATTGCTTAAGTTGGCAGTGAGAGGAGTGTAAAGATGCTCCTCCGTCGATGCACATGGCGTCGGTTGCCTTCTGGAATTCTTGTTCGCTGGTCTCATCATCATCCTCTTCGTCGCTCCCATCATCTTCCTCTTTCTTGTCTCGGCCTCTTGCAGGTTTCTCTTTCTGCTGCTTGGCCTTGCCGCGGCGGCCTCCTCGACCACCACGGCCCTTTTTGTCGGATCCACCGGTACCATCTTGACCTTTCTCTTTGTCACGCTTTTCGTATTCAGCTTTCTGTTTCTCAACAAGGTGCTTGACTTGCCGGCACTCTTGGAGATCATGGCCTTTGGTACGGTGAATCTTGTAGTACGGTCCATCGGACTTGCCGGCTTTCTCGTTTGCCGCTGCCTCCTGGCAAGCGGCGCATATAGCAGCCTCCTTGCCGGAGTTTTCAGTCTTGGCTTTCTTGGTGGACTTGGAGTTGCCGGAGCCTTCGACAGCCAAAACAGTTTTGCCTTTGCGCTTCCTGTTACGCTTTCGTCCTTTCTTCCTCGGGGTGGCAGCATCATCGTCCTCAGAATCTACCTCAGCACCAGCATCCTCCCCGGGAAGTCTCCTTCCTTCCTCAGCACGTGCACACTTATCCGCCAACGTGTAGAGCTCGTTGACGGTCTTGGGCAACTTGACGTTCATTTTCTCCCGCATCCTTCGATTGCGCACATTCGTGTGAAAGAGGGCAATCACGGCTGCGGGGTGCACATCTGGGATATTGCGGTGTACGCGGCTGAATCTCTGGATATACTTGCGCAAAGTTTCACCATCTCTTTGCGGGATCACCTGTAGGTCACTGGGCTGCCCGGGTGCCTTGTGGCCTCCGGCAAAGGCACCAACAAACTCATTGCAGAGATCTGACCACGAAGAAATGGAGTTCTCCGGCAAGTTCATCAGCCAAGATCTCACGTTGGGCTTCAGTACCAACGGAAAGTAATTGGCGAGGATCTTCTCATCTCTTCCTCTGGCAGCTTGCATGGCAATCGTGTAAAAGTGTAAAACCCCGATTTTTGGCCCTTTCTTTTTCTTTTGGATTTCTTCGAATTTTTGTTTGGAGTTCTTTTTCCGTGGCTATGTGGTCTTGAAACCTGGGAAAATCTTCTCTCCTGCCACTTCCTAGTGGCTTGTCATTCTCAAATCTATCCCAAGGCCATGTCATTTCCATCTTAGCCCAACCCCAATATTTATTCCTTGGGAATATTCCTTTTTCTATTAAAGGAATAACCCTGGTTGCCCTAGGTTGTGAAGCAACCTATATTTCTGTCTTCCAAAAAATTCCCACAAAATGCTCATAAATTCTTTGGATCATATCTTCCACAAATATGCTAAAATCCATCCTTGCCTAGTTCAAAAATAATCCAGGAATATTCATTTTCCATTCTGTTCAGATTGGCACTTTGTGAAGGAAGTGCCATTTATATTTTCTTGATTGCCCTCAAACTTTTTGTGCACTCTCTCATACCCAAATAATTGCCACATTCCAAAATTCAACTTCATTTTCCTGGTAAATCTTCCTCAGCAAATTCCCAAAGTTTCTGTCCAGAGAGAAGCTTTGTGAAGGAAGTACTAGCTAGGATTATCCAAATGAGTTGAAATTTTGGGAGATCATTTATATGATTAAATCATGACTCTCCACCAAATTTGATCTCCATCCAACAATCTATGTTAGCACAAATTCAAATCTTGGTTTCTGGTCACAATTTCAGTTTGTGAAGCAACTATCTTTTATATTGCTTAAAAAATTATGAAATTAATCCAGGACCTAAATATCTCTAAATAATGTGATGATGACAAAACTCACATTATTTTGCCAAGCCAATTTCTCCACAAAATTCCCCCAAGTTTCTGTCCAGTGGGTATCATTGTGAAGGAAGTACCATTTTGGTTTATCCAAATGGGATGAAATTTTTATGGCACCTTCATATGATCAAATCATCATCCTAAACCAATTTTCAGCCCAAGCCAAGTAACCATGTGAGTGCTACTTCCTGATCTAGATTCTGGTCAATTTTTGCAGTTGTAAAGCCACTGCACTCTAACCCTGTCCAAATGGCCTCAAAATTCACAGGATGGTAGTCCTTCCTACCCTAAACCTCTGTGACATCCTGGTGAATCCTTATCTCATTCCATTTGACCACAGCATCATGCTTAAGTTTGATACAGCAAAGTTTAGTCGATCCCTCCCATCAATCCACAGTGGATTTCTTTGAGATATCGCATCAGTGGGACTGTATGTTGGAGGGACAACACGGTAGACATCTTTTTGCAGGCCATCGTGCCCTCTCCTCGCCATGCCATGCGGTGACCACGCCGTTGGCGTGCGTTTGGCGCGCTCTGCGCGTCGGCTAGCTCCGAGCACCACTCTCCCTGCCGCTCTCGCTCGTCTCACCGTGTCTACCGCGTCGCCCACAGTTCCCCGCATCCTCTCGTGCCCTGGCCCCCTCCTCATTCGCCCTTCTCGCGCCACGGTGGCCGCGCCCGCGTGAGCACAGTGCCTCGGTGGCCGACCGGGCACCGCACCGCCCGTGTCTGCCACCCCACTAGCTCTCTCCCGTCGCTCTCCACCCCTCCACGCGTGCGCACGCGTACGCGGTCGTGCCAGAGGCATCGACCGCGCGTCCGCGGCAGTTTCCGGCGAAGGCATCCGGCCGCGGCTATTTAAGCCGTCCCCGAGGCCTCCCGAGCGCTCACACCTCCTCTCCTCTACCCCAGCACCCTCCCAAGCCTCTCAATCGGGTCCCGGAGCCTTTCTTCCTCGCCCACAGCCGCCATGGCCGCCGTCGGCCTCGCCTTAAATCCGAGCCGCCCAAGCCTCCCCTCCCCTCCTAGACACCACCAGAGAGGCTCCCCGGCCTAGGCGGAGCGCCCGAGCACTCCTGCTCCTTCTCTGGTGGCCCAAGGACGCGAGCCCATCGCCGCCCGAAACCGCCGTCCGCCGCGGCCAGCGGCACGTTCGCTCCCTCCCTCCTCGAGGTCCGTGCACCCCTGGGATGGATGCGGCTTGTTCTCCCGAGCACGCCGGTAGGCCGAACGCTATGGGAGACGGCCGGAGTCGCCGGCTAACCTCGCCGGAGTCCGCCTCTGCTCCGGTCGAGCACGGGCAGAAGGAAGTCGAAGACGGCGACCCCTCCAGCTGGCCGTGGACCCCGCGGACCCCACCCGTCATCCACCCAGCCCCGGGCCCGCGCTTGAGTAAGTGGAAACGTATTCCCAGAGAATACGCTTTCTTCTTTCGAAACCGTAATCTTCCATAGTTTCAGAGAGTAATACATTTCCTTCTAACGAAAGCTTGTTTCTGAAAAGACGCCTTCTGTTTCAGCCCCGCGGCCGAAACCTCTAATTTGCGGACGTTCGTCCGTTAAGGGCAGAAGTGGACAGATTTTTATTCATTTTCTGCCTAACGAACGAACGGCCGTAACTCGGCAACCGTAACTCCAAATCAGGTGATTCCAAAGCCCATGATCTCAGTTCGTCGAGCCCGTTCCGATGGTACCATTTTCATGATGTTTTCACACTGTGAAAATGACCATTTTGCCCTTGCCCTTAAAACAGCTAACTTTTCCGGCGATTATTTCCGCGAGTTCATCGCACCTCTCCCCGGTGAATCCTTCATCCCCAGGCAAGCCGCAACAGCCACTTGCATGATGGCATTGCAGTAGCCATGGTTTTCCACTTGAATATTTAATAATTGTTTGCGCATTTAATTATTTTATGAATGCTTCGAATATGCTTGTGAATCCATGTCTATGCTTATGCCCTGTCCATTTTCATCTAGTAAGTGATATGATTAATTGCTAAGGATATTCTTATCATGTTTTATCCTTGTAATCATTTTAGCTGATAGTGATAATGACATGGTCATTATGGATTGATATGAAAATACTTGTGATATTCGTCATCGTCATTATGCCATGCGCATTTGCATCCCGTAGATTAAATGGATTATCATTGTTGATATTATGGTATTAAATGGTTATGTTACCCATCCATGGTTACACTGATATCATGCTCATCTGCATTGTCATTTCATTATGTATTTTATTATGACTCAGCTCATGACCATTCAAGTTAAACCGGACATTAATCGAACTTGAACAAATCTGTTGGTTGAGTCATGGTGCCACCGAATCGAGCTCACCAGTGCAACCACACTTGCCTGGATGGGGAGGCCCTAATGCGGTCTATTGTCATGCCTCTCGCCGGTGCCTCCTACGAGGGAAGGTTATGGGTGCGCGCTACCCTGATCAGGTAGGCTACCATAACCTTGAGGACCCGAGTTTTGATGGTACCGAGGTCCCAGTTTGGGACGATGTTTTTGTTTGGCCACGATGGTGGCAGCCACAGAGGTGGCAGATGTCACATGTTGACATCGGGGTCACCCAGGACATAGCCCAAAGGGGAGTGTGTCGGAGTGGCCGGGAGAGTGTCATGCAATAGACTGGTTTTGTCGGAACGTCATTGGTCCACCCGAATGGGAGCACGAGGCCATGAGTTCCGTGGTGTGGGTACAGTGTACTAACCTCTACAGAGTGTATAATCTATCGATAGCCGCGTCCTCGGTCATGGACACAGTTCGTAGTAGGTTACACTATGGGTCAACAGAAATAATAACCTGAATAATAACAACCCTGGTTCGATGAGAAAAGAAGTTGGTTGATCTTTATGTGGTCATGCGATGATCACAGGTAGAGATCAAGCTCCGTGTGGTCATGTGATGATCACGATGGTAAGTTTGTGGTTATGAGATAACCTCCGGCAAGAGTAAGTTGGTCCAAGGGACCTTAAACGTCGATTCCCCTCTCATGCTAGTGCTAGAATCATCATGTTCATATCATGAATTATATGTACATGCCATGCTCATGTTGTTGCCATGCTCATGATGTTCTAGTAGTATCATGTTCATCTATGGTAATTAATCTGTAAATGCCATGCTGTTGTATGTCTTGATTGCTTTGGTTGCTGTGAGCTTGCGAGTACATTCAAAGTACTCACCTGGCGTGTCATGCCAGATTGCAGGTGATGCCGTGATTGCTTGTTTGTCGAGGACCTCGAGATTGCGCTCTAGGATACGTCCCAGCCAGAGTCCCTGTGGAGTGGAGTTCATCACCATCGCCGTTGTTCCGCTGCTAGAAAGTTGTTCCGCTATGAGTTGTTCCGCTGCTAGCATAGAGCTATCTGAGCAGGCGTAGTGTCGCCGTGCCCCTATAATATCGGACCCTTGTACCCCGTTTATTCGTAATAAAGAGCTGATTTGTTCTATGCCAAGCAGTGCCGTATTCCAGAAGACTTGATCTCTGGGCTGGAATACGGGGTGTTCCGGTCTCTCTAAGCCGGGGTGCCACAACGATTGGTATCAGAGAAGGTCTGGTTGTAGGACGCCCTAGACCGCGCGAGCGTTAGAAACCGGTAGTATTGAGTCTAGTCTGTTTGTTGCATTTGGTTGTTGCATTTGTTTGCTGCATAGCATGCATATAGACTTATTATTTTGTCGCTAACGGTTGATCTTGTGAGTGTAGGTGGCATCATTTTTGATCCACTGCCTGCACCCTCCTGTTTTGCATACTTGCTCGTTGGTGTTTGGTGTCGGCTCTGTCCCAGCGGAGTGACGCCAAGGTACCTTGTGGTGTCGATCACTTGCCGGAGTGATGCACAGGTATCGCACCAATATTTTCTCTTCAGCCACACCTATTGTTTCGGTGGTAGACATGCTTCTACCCCGGATCTTGCCATCCAACCCGCCGTTTGGTAACCCTCACTGGTCTTTGTTACCAGCAAAGGGCAATGCCAGCAGGCCCTGCTTTCCACCGCTATCCTACCCTATCACCCATTCCCTGGACGAGTACGGTTCCCTTCCGTACGCTTGATGATGATGTGGTCATGACATCCGTATCACGCTACAGGATCACCGAGTACGTCCTCACCGCTAAGCCCGTCCAGATGCAACCGGTGCTGAGCCAGCGCTTGGTGTAGCCCTGTTTACACCAACCTCTCCACACGCTAATTCGCTTTCGTGCACACCGCCACAGCATATTAGATCGTAGTACCGGAGTTTCCTCGAGAATTGTGTGCTTAAGTAGGCATGCATAGTGAGGAGAATAGCTATGAAGTGTGCAGTTGCTTGTATGTAATCTTAATGCTGTGTGTGCTTTTGTTTTAGTCGTTTCTTTTGCTTCTTTCTTTGGGCCCTCGGTGTTACCTTATTTCCCCTTATGAAAGTTGCTCATCAAACGGACACCGGACTCGAAGAATCAGTGAGGAGTTCAAATATTTGGAAGCTCAGCCAAACATTATGAAACTCTCAGCCGACTACATTATATTGGGAATATCTGATCTGAATACAAAGGATATCCTAGATTGATTATCAGCATCAAGGTTACATCAGTGTGCAACCATCACAATCGTAATGAACCAGCTGGAAGATAATTTGTGTGCAAGACAACAATACATTTCCAGTCAAAGGAATATCAGGGGCATATATATATATGTATGGCATTCAGTCCGCATATCACGAAGAGAAGCTTCTGGAGTAAGCAACCCAGTCTTCCTCCGCACGCTACCAGGGAAGCTTACGACGCAAGGTTCCGCAGTCTTCCTCAGTAAGATATGTGGATAGCTTCCAGCATAAGGTACTCTGCCTTCTCCTATAAGCCACCGCAGAAAGCTTCCGGCATAAGGCACCGAATCGTCCTCAGTAAGCAACCAAGGGAGAATCTTCTGAAGCACAGTACCCAGTCTTCCTTAGCACGATACTCTCAGATAGCATCCAACACAAGCCACCCAGTCTTCGTCAGTACGGCACTATAAACAGTCATCGGCATGGAACAAGATATTCCATAGTGAGTTGGCAGCATATGGCAATGCATCCCAAGAACCAGGTCCGCAACAGTTTGTCAAAAGCAAGAATCAGTCAACACACAAGTGTCTGCCTCAGGAATCAAATGCCCAGATACACATGCTTCCATATAAATATTGCGAGCATGCTTCCAAGGTCATTCAAGTCACTCAAACGATGATGCAAGCATGATGAGAATACGACAACCACATGAATTATGTAAGAGGAAGGATATACACCTCAGCGTGACGCAAGCTATGAAGCAAGACAGTGTTGGGACAACAATCCTGATAGTGGATATCAAGGCCAGCTTCCTCTCAACCGACAAAGTGATATCATTAACCTCTGTCACTGTCATGTATGATTGACCACAGTAGTGAGCTCTATACAAATAACTGTGAACCTAGTATATGATCATGATGAACCCTTGCCTACCTTTTTCCTGGTAAACGGCACCACGCCTGTGTTCTGAGCTGCGTTCGGCCGTCCAGGGTGGATGCCGATTTTTTATTTCTCTTGTCAACAACTGGCCCGTGTTCTGAGCTGATTTTCGGCCGTCTTAGGGAACCGCTACATTCTTCTTATCAACCCTACCTCATGCTCTGAGCTGCTTTTCAGCAGTCGTGAGCCATGGTTGAGTTATTTCAGTAATGTCCCAGATCTGAGTTGTAAAGACCGTTCTGGTGGCTACTGAGTTATTTGCCGATTTCTTGCAAAGGTTCAGATGATCATTGCCCTACAGTTAAAGCTCGGGAGATGATAAACTTGCCAGTTAAGCGTTGTTGCACGGTCATAAGATAAGGATAAGGACAAGGTATGTTCGCCAGAATATTGCACCTGACAGCACCTATGGTCACACGAAGGATTAAGGATATCTATGGCCAAGCTCTTTCAGCAAAAGATTCAAAAAAAGAGAACAATAATGAAGAAGCAAGACCGGCAATCCAGGTATGATAATTGTTGCATGAACAACATGGTACGGATACACAAGACAGTCTGATTCCGTATCGATCACCATGAATATACACCCAAGGGTTACGATTCTCAGCATTGTTTTGAACCCGAAGGACATGCATCTACTTGAGTAACCCGAGGCAATGATTAAAGGTTTCATGCCCACCGAGGAAATTTGTACACAACTCCATTGACTACTATCAGCGCTGGATATAAGAATGTCACGTCAAATGGAAATCACTCCCAGACTTGTGAAAAGATGACATATTCCAGTCGGGATAATATATCAGATAAGCCAGCAGACATAAAAGAATTGAAGTCATAGTAAGGAGGAACATATGAAGGAAGACCTGTCAGAATGTTGAGTACGGTGAAGCAAACCACCTCCGAGCAAGGTAAGCAGATCATATGAGATTCAGTGGGAACATCATATGAAGGAAAAAGGATACCCGAGTTGGAAACGGTTTCCTTAAGTCGGAATATTCATACTTGTTCCCTGAGCAACCAAATCTCGAGGACGAGATTTATCGTAAGGGGGGTAGGTTTGTAACACCCCGATTTTTGGCCCTTTCTTTTTCTTTTGGATTTCTTCGAATTTTTGTTTGGAGTTCTTTTTCCGTGGCTATGTGGTCTTGAAACCTGGGAAAATCTTCTCTCCTGCCACTTCCTAGTGGCTTGTCATTCTCAAATCTATCCCAAGGCCATGTCATTTCCATCTTAGCCCAACCCCAATATTTATTCCTTGGGAATATTCCTTTTTCTATTAAAGGAATAACCCTGGTTGCCCTAGGTTGTGAAGCAACCTATATTTCTGTCTTCCAAAAAATTCCCACAAAATGCTCATAAATTCTTTGGATCATATCTTCCACAAATATGCTAAAATCCATCCTTGCCTAGTTCAAAAATAATCCAGGAATATTCATTTTCCATTCTGTTCAGATTGGCACTTTGTGAAGGAAGTGCCATTTATGTTTTCTTGATTGCCCTCAAAAATTTTGTGCACTCTCTCATACCCAAATAATTGCCACATGCCAAAATTCAACTTAATTTTCCTGGTAAATCTTCCTCAGCAAATTCCCAAAGTTTCTGTCCAGAGAGAAGCTTTGTGAAGGAAGTACTAGCTAGGCTTATCCAAATGAGTTGAAATTTTGGGAGATCATTTATATGATCAAATCATGACTCTCCACCAAATTTCATCTCCATCCAACAATCTATGTGAGCACAAATTCAAATCTTGGTTTCTGGTCACAATTTCAGTTTGTGAAGCAACTATCTTTTATATTGCTTCAAAAATTATGAAATTAATCCAGGACCTAAATATCTCTAAATAATGTGAGCATGACAAAATTCACAGGATGGTAGTCCTTCCTACCCTAAACCTCTGTGACATCCTGGTGAATCCTTATCTCATTCCATTTGACCACAGCATCATGCTTAAGTTTGATACAGCAAAGTTCAGTCGATCCCTCCCATCAATCCACAGTGGATTTCTTTGAGCTATCGCATAAGTGGGACTGTATGTTGGAGGGACAACACGGTAGACATCTTTTTGCAGGCCATCGTGCCCTCTCCTCGCCATGCCACGCGGTGACCACGCCGTTGGCGTGCGTTTGGCGCGCTCTGCGCGTCGGCTAGCTCCGAGCACCGCTCTCCCTGCCGCTCTCGCTCGTCTCACCATGTCTACCGCGTCGCCCACAGTTCCCCGCATCCTCTCGTGCCCTGGCCCCCTCCTCATTCGCCCTCCTCGCGCCATGGTGGCCGCTCCCGCGTGAGCACAGTGCCTCGGTGGCCGACCGGGCACCGCACCGCCCGCGTCTGCCACCCCACTAGCTCTGTCCCGTCGCTCTCCACCCCTCCACGTGTGCGCACGCGTACGCGGTCATGCCAGAGGCATCGACCGCGCGTCTGCGGCAGTTTCCGGCGAAGGCATCCGGCCGCGGCTATTTAAGCCGTCCCCGAGGCCTCCCGAGCGCTCACACCTCCTCTCCTCCACCCCAGCACCCTCCCAAGCCTCTCATTCGGGTCCCGGGGCCTTTCTTCCTCGCCCACAGCCGCCATGGCCGCCGTCGGCCTCGCCTTAAATCCGAGCCGCCCAAGCCTCCCCTCCCCTCCTAGCCACCACCAGAGAGGCTCCCCGGCCTAGGCGGAGCGCCCGAGCACTCCTGCTCCTCCTCTGGTGGCCCAAGGACGCGAGCCCATCGCCGCCCGAAACCGCCGTCCGCCGCGGCCAGCAGCACGTTCGCTCCCGCCCTCCTCGAGGTCCGTGCACCCCTGGGATGGATGCGGCTTGTTCCCCCGAGCACGCCGGTAGGCCGAACGCTGCGGGAGACGACCGGAGTCGCCGGCTAACCTCGCCGGAGTCCGCCTCTGCTCCGGTCGAGCACGGGCAGAAGGAAGTCAAAGACGGCGACCCCTCCAGCTGGCCATGGACCCCGCGGACCCCACCCGTCATCCACCCAGCCCCGGGCCCGCGCTTGAGTAAGTGGAAACGTATTCCCAGAGAATACGCTTTCTTCTTTCGAAAGCATAATCTTCCATAGTTTCAGAGAGTAATACGTTTCCTTCTAACGAAAGCGTATTTCTGAAAAGACGCCTTCTGTTTCCGCCCCGTGGCCGAAACCTCTAATTTGCGGACGTTCGTCCGTTAAGGGCAGAAGTGGACAGATTTTTATTCTTTTTCTGCCTAACGAACGAACGGTCGTAACTCGACAACCGTAACTCCGAATCAGGTGATTCCAAAGCCCACGATCTCAGTTCGTCGAGCCCGTTCCGATGGTACCATTTTCATGATGTTTTCACACTGTGAAAATGACCATTTTGCCCTTGCCCTTAAAACAGCTCCACCGAGAGGGAAACTTTTCCGGCGATTCTTTCCGCGAGTTCATCGCACCTCTCCCCGGTGAATCCTTCATCCCCAGGCAAGCCACAACAGCCACTTGCATGATGGCATTGCAGTAGCCATGGTTTTCCACTTGAATATTTAATAATTGTTTGCGCATTTAATTATTTTATGAATGCTTCGAATATGCTTGTGAATCCATGTCTATGCTTATGCCCTGTCCATTTTCATCTAGTAAGTGATATGATTAATTGCTAAGGATATTCTTATCATGTTTTATCCTTGTAATCATTTCAGCTGATAGTGATAATGACATGGTCATTATGGATTGATATGAAAATACTTGTGATATTCGTCATCGTCATTATGCCATGCTCATTTGCATCCCGTAGATTAAATGGATTATCATTGTTGATATTATGGTATTAAATGGTTATGTTACCCATCCATGGTTACACTGATATCATGCTCATCTGCATTGTCATTTCATTATGTATTTTATTATGACTCAGCTCATCACCATTCAAGTTAAACCGGACATTAATCGAACTTGAACAAATCTGTTGGCTGAGTCATGGTGCCACCGAATCGAGCTCACCAGTGCAACCACACTTGCCTGCATGGGGAGGCCCTAATGCGGTCTATTGTCATGCCTCTCGCCGGTGCCTCCTACGAGGGAAGGTTATGGGTGCGCGCTACCCTGATCAGGTAGGCTACCATAGCCTTGAGGACCCGAGTTTTGATGGTACCGAGGTCCCCGTTTGGGACGATGTTTTTGTTTGGCCACGACGGTGGCAGCCACAGAGGTGGTAAATGTCACATGTTGACATCGGGGTCACCCAGGACATAGCCCAAAGGGGAGTGTGTCGGAGTGGCCGGGAGAGTGTCATGCAATAGACTGGTTTTGTCGGAACGTCGTTGGTCCACCCGAATGGGAGCACGAGGCCATGAGTTCCGTGGTGTGGGTACAGTGTACTAACCTCTACAGAGTGTATAATCTATCGATAGCCGCGTCCTCGGTCATGGACACAGTTCATAGTAGGTTACACTATGGGTCAACAGAAATAATAACCTAAATAATAACAACCCTGGTTCGATGAGAAAAGAAGTTGGTTGATCTTTATGTGGTCATGCGATGATCACAGGTAGAGATCAAGCTCCGTGTGGTCATGTGATGATCACGATGGTAAGTTTGTGGTTATGAGATAACCTCCGGCAAGAGTAAGTTGGTCCAAGGGACCTTAAACGTCGATTCCCCTCTCATGCTAGTGCTAGAATCATCATGTTCATATCATGAATTATATGTACATGCCATGCTCATGTTGTTGCCATGCTCATGATGTTCTAGTAGTATCATGTTCATCTATGGTAATTAATCTGTAAATGCCATGCTGTTGTATGTCTTGATTGCTTTGGTTGTTGTGAGCTTGCGAGTACATTCAAAGTACTCACCTGGCGTGTCATGCCAGATTGCAGGTGATGCCGTGATTGCTTGTTTGTCGAGGATCTCGAGGTTGCGCTCTAGGATACGTCCCAGCCAGAGTCCCTGCGGAGTGGAGTTCATCACCATCGCCGTTGTTCCGCTGCTACAAAGTTGTTCCGCTATGAGTTGTTCCGCTGCTAGCATAGAGCTATCTGAGCAGGCGTAGTGTCGCCGTGCCCCTGTAATATCGGACCCTTGTACCCCGTTTATTCGTAATAAAGAGTTGATTTGTTCTATGCCAAGCAGTGCCGTATTCCAGAAGACTTGATCTCTGGGCTGGAATACGGGGTGTTCCAGTCTCTCTGAGCCGGGGTGCCACAAAAAGCCCAGAAACTCTGCCGGGTTCAGCTTGCCGTCGTACTTTTTTGGTACTTCTGGCTTGAAGGCTCGGACGGACGGCCATCGGACTTGCCGCAGCTCACGGGGGAAGGCGGGACACCCAACCTCGTCAGGTATATATGCGCCAACCCCTGGCACAGGCTCATCAACGATGGGGCCGTTGCGCGCGTCGGATTGACGGTGCGCCTCCCGGCGCCGTTCGATGGTGGTGCGGGCGTCTTCTGCCCGCCTGTCTCGCAACACTTGCCGTTGGTCTTGCCGCGCTCGCGGATCTAAAGAGGCCATCGATATCTCGTCGGGCTCGAAAGATTGTTGAGCTTGTCGCGGCTGTCGGTGTTGCTGCTGTTGAGACTGTTGCCGTTGAGGGGATTGCACCGTTAGCGCAGTACCGTCAACATGGCCACCAGTTGGAGCTACCGGTGCCGTTTGCAGACGCCGTGAGGGTTCCGCTTGCTGCGATTTGCTGGCCTCAGCAAACCCGGTCAAGCTTTGGATGGTGGCTCTCCACTCATCCATCTTCTCTGCCGCTGGAGGGAAATTCAGAAGCATCTAGGCCCGCGCCATTGCTTCCGCTGCTGTGGTCGGCATGGCCAGAAGTGAAGAGCGCGACGTCGCTCTACTCCTGGCAGAGCCAGTAGGAGCGCCATCGTGATCTCGCTGTCGCGGCACATGATCAGCAGCTGGTCGCCGTGGCGGAGGCGGTGCCTGAGGATCTAGGGTCTGATCAACAGGTGTTTTACCGTGAGGTCGCCACTGCCCGAAGTCGTTGGCGCCGCTCGGAGCAATACCGCGCCCGTTGTGTGAGGGGCGCGGCGTCTGTCCTGAAGCAGCATCCTTGGACGTCGCCGCGGCAGGATCTCGGCTCGCGCCGGTCCGGGCATTGCTGCTCCGGTGGCTGCGTTCGTCGGCGCGGCGAGGAGGAGGAGGAGGAGGAGGTCGTCCGTCCGCTCCGCCCGCGTCGTCTCTACTTTGTTCGCTGGAGGTTCGAGGAAGCCGACTACCCCCAGCGCGCCCATCTCCTACTCCGGCCGTGGTGGGCATGGCGACCGCGCCGCCTGCGCTGGTCGTGCCAACCGCGGCATCCGCGCCGCCCGCATTAGCTACGCCGCCTGCAGATGCGCATGAAGGAGCTTTGGAGGCGGAAGGAGCTGTCATCGTGATGCCCTTCTTCTTAGGTGCCATCGACGACGAAGAAGATGATGAAGCTGATGATATCGACACGCACTCTGATGATTCAGGTTCACACCAGCCTTCCCCCCTACCTGGCGCGCCAAAGATGTCATGGTGGAACGACCATCTATGGGGCCATCCAGCCCCTTGTGGTTCGGTGAGGGGAGACGCAAGCACAAAGAGCAGAATCACCAGAGGACGCAGGGCGATTTTTACCCAGGTTCGGGCCGCTTGTGAAGTGTAAAACCCTACTCCTGCTTTAGTATATTGGGTGTGTATGAACACGATGACAAGGAGCGCTTCCCCGGCAAGGTGCGGAGAGGCAGCTGCACATGCGAGTTGTGTAAAGGGTCCGAATCCCTCTAACTGTTGCCTTGGCCCTCCTTTTATAGCTCAAGGGGTCACCATAGTGCAAAGCAGTAATTACATAACGATTAGATAGCAAACAGTGCTATCATACCTAATTCTGCCAATTTAGGACAAAAGCATTAAATGCATCGTTAGGTGTCATGTGGAGAGGTAGTCCCGGCAAGGTTTCTGCACCGCTTGCCCAGCTACCTCGTATTCTTCTGACACGCCTCCTGGACGGGTGTCATTAAAGGCAAATCCTATCCCAGTGTGCTGACACGTGCCCGACAAGCCTTAGCAACCAGCCTGCGCGGTCAACACCTCATCCACTAGCGAACATCTGTGCGGTGAGGTGGAGCGCTGAAGGGCTGGCAGAAGCTTGCCGGGTCTTCACCTTGCCGGTTTAGCCTTGCCGGCAAGGAATGTCTTCATCTTCGGTACTTGTTGAGTGATTGTTGATGTTGTGCCTTGAGCTTCTCCCCAGTGGCTTCCGCAACTGGGTCCTGAATCTTGGTCTTGGTGGTTCCTAGCAAGGCTTGGCCGGCAAGGAGGCTGCTACTGTCTGTGCATAAGTCAGGATATAAAATACCCATGTTTTATACACCGACACCCGACCCAAATGGATCGGAGTCTCTGTGCTCAAGTGTCATCCCTGGATCGGTATGTTGACACACACAGTACTCGAGGATTTCTAACAGAGTTCAATCACACACTTTATTACATCGAGGTCCTCAAAAGAGTATTTATTACATAAATAAGGCTGAAGGCCATCTAAATAAAATAACTGCGGAAGCTTCGTAGGTAAATGAGTCCATCAACTCCACGGCAAACTGAGTGCAGAACAACAACCTATCGCACCTTAATCCTCATCGGAAAACTCTGCAACATGAGACGTTGTAGCCGTGTAGGTCAGCACATGGAATATGCCGGCAAAGTCACACCATCGAGAAATAATGAAATTTTCTACCTCTACATGCCATATATGGCTGGTGGAGGCTCTAAGTTTAATTTGCATAAAGCTAATTTTTTCCTACTACAAAATTAATTAAATTTTTATTACTACAAAGTTGCCATTGTTGAGAAGGTTCCTCCAACTCAAACCATTACCCAAAATTATCATTAAACCCCTTCATTAATTAAATTATGATGATGAGATCAACCAATAATTCACTTCTAGATACTCGAATTTGTCCATAACCGGGGACACGCGGCTAATCATGATTAGTTTTTACACTCTGCAAAGGTTTGCGCACTTTTCCCCACAAGACTCGACCACCTCCATGATCGGAAGATCGAGACACAGTCTTTCAGAAGCATTTCCCCTTAACCATGGGTAGACCGGTACACCTACATTCCCCTACATCTGCTAGCCTACCCGGAAAGAGGTCACACAATTTACTCAACTATGCCAGAGCCCATACTAGCTTGTGGCTGCACACGAAAGTTTCTAGTCATGAAGTGTCGTATGATCCCTTTGAGACTGGGTGGCATTCCACAGGGTGATTCTACGGGTACTCCGGTATCCCCTTGGGCAAGCACTGGTTTCTCCAGGTGCCCTACCATTCCACCTATATGTGTGTTAATGTTGCCACCTTAAAGTTACCCAAATTAGTATTACTCTCACAACTTTCATGAATTCACACATAACACCCCGTCTACAAGCATGGCTAAGCAACATAAGACATAACGAATATTCCCGGGGTGATCAAAGGTCATAGGTTCCTACCTCATGAACTACATAGCAATGCCACAATTCCCAATCCTACTCATGCAAATTTTTAATGGTGAAACTAATGCATAGTAAAAACTGCGTACAGAAAAAGTATGATCAAGGTGTGAATTTGCCTTGCTGACGATCCTTGCACTCTAAGGATTCGTAGTAGCAAGCTTTGCACTCCGGATGATCTAACGAAGCAAACATTGACACACATAAGAAATCAAGCAAAGATCCAAAAACAAAACGAAGAAACTACTTGGGAAAACTCCAAAAACAACCAAATAAAGTTTCTTTACAGAACGTAATTTTAACAGTAGCAAAATTATGTGATTTTGGTTTCTACAGAAAGTACACGTCCTAAGCTTCAATTTGCAAAAAAAAATCAATTAAATCAGAGTTATAGATTTCAAATTATAGCCAAAACAAGTTGCAATATGAATCTGTTCAAATTCAAATTTTAAATTGTCAAAAATATTTTTAGTTTGGTTCTCTGGATAGATGGGATTTTTATGAAACCGTAGGAAAAAGAATCACTGTAATAGGATGTATAGATTTAAAGATATGATAAAAGGAAAATCAGAAAGAATTGTGAAATTGAAATTTTTCTGAAAAAACTAGATATCGGCCAGAGGCCAAGTGGCGCTCTCTGGTTGGCTGGGAGGTGTTTGATACAGTGCAAAGCGGCGGATGACTGAAGCCTAAGGGTTTCGGCGGCTGAGGTGGCTAACAGAAGAAAACCGTGAGCCGGTTCGATCTAAACCGAAAGAACCCGCATAAAAAAACAAAAAAAACAACCGATCTACTAACATAAAACCTAACTATTCGTTAGATCTAATCTGGGTCGTCGAAAACAAATCGTACAGAGACAGGCGGCGGCGGCTTACAGAGAAGAGGACGACGGCGAGGGCGGCTCGGGCGTCGACGGCGGCGGTGCTCCGGCGGTCGAGGGCGGCGGTGGAGTGGACCAGGCAATGCGGCGGAGTGTGGCGCGTCCGGCGGTGGTTGCAGCGGGGATCAGGGACGGCGGACGGCGGTGGGGCGAAGTTGGCCGAGCTTTGGTGCTCCGCGGCTCCGGCAAGAACGGCGGTGGCGAGGCGGCGGCTGTAGATGAAAGGGAGGCGCACAAACATGTCAAACGGAAGCGTGAGGTTGAGAGAGATCGAAAACCAGAAGGAGGGGGCTCGGCTAAGCTCACTGGCGTTGGAAAACGACGATGAACGGCGGCGGCTTCGGTGAGATGGGTAAGGCGCGTGGATGGGATAAGGTGGGTCTCGGGCTCGGGGTTTTAGGGAAACCGAGAAAGGCCGGGGCTAGGTATTTATAGGACATCAACTTGGAGGAGGGGAAGACTAGAGATAGGATTCCCGCGGGTTTGAACTGAAAGCGGCGTCAGGTGCGTGTCCGCGGCGGACTCCAGCGAGGGCGTGGGGAAGAAGAAAGAGCGGGGCCCAGGCGTCAGTGGGAGAGGAGAGGGAGAAAGCGGGCGGGTGGCCGGCTTGAAAGTTTTCGAGAGGGAGAGAGAGAGACCGTGGCGCTGGGCCGGATGGGCCGGATGGCGCTGGCGCTGGTTAGCGCTGGCCGGATTTCTTTTTTTTTTAAACAGTAACTTTTTTCTATTTCTAATTTACAGAGACAAAAACACTCCAAATAAATCTAAAAATTTCATAAAAATTCACATAAATACTTGGTCATATACTAGACCAAGTGAACTATTTTCTGTCCTAAATGCAAGTTTAAAAGAAATAACTTTTGAAAAAAAAATTGTTTGAGCAATAAAATAATTCTCAATAATTTTAAAATAGCAAATAATATTCAAATATTTTCTCCCACTCATTTAATTTGAAGAAGTCATGTTTTCTTATCTCTCATTTTTTTCTAAAGTGGAAAAATTATTCGAATAAATCCAAAATGCAAAAATGACATGATATGCATAAGAGTGAATACTAAAACAACGAAATTGAAAATTGGGATGTTACAATTAAAGAACAATTATCATAGTTAAAGTCCTTGTAATCCAAGATAGTGGGTGCATTAGTATTTAAAGTTTTGACCTCCAAGCAATTGGGACTCCTTCTATCTAAAGTTGACTCTTCTCCAGTCCCTTTTTCATCAAGTTTTATACTACTAAATAATGATTCAATAGGAGAGACACCAATCATTTTAATATCTTCATCATTACTACGATAGAAACCGGGTGGAATCGCTTTTTCTAGAAATTCTCGCTTAGCTCTCAACCTAGCGGTCCTTTCTTTACTTTCATTAATGGAGACATAGATAGCTTTAATAGACTCATTTATATCATGCTTGGGTGGCAAAATTTTAGTTTTGAGATTTTCCACATCATGAGCAATTCTATCCATGTTCCTAGCCAATTCATCAACTCTATTCAATTTTTCTTCTATCATAGCGTTGAAATTCTTTTGCAAATTAATAAATTCTTTAATATTACTCTCAAGATCAGTAGGTATCCTATTATTATTATTATAAGAACTAGATTGATTTATCTTGCAATGGGAGAGGTGCTTTGTGATGGGTTCAATCTTGCGGTGCTCAATCCCAGTGACAGAAAGGGACAAGAACACGTATTTGTATTGTTGCAATTAAGGATAAAAATATGGGGTTTAATCATATTGCTTGAGTTTACTTTGTCTACATCATGCCATCTTGCTTAAGGCGTTGCTCTGTTTTATACTTAATACCCTAGATGCATGCTAGATAGCGGTCGATGGGTGGAGTAATAGTAGTAGATGCAGGCAGCAGTCGGTCTACTTGTCTCGGACGTGATGCCTATATACATGATCATTGCCTAGAATATCGTCATAACTATGCGCTTTTCTATCAACTAGCAAAGTGGCCCGCTCGATGCGCGGGCTAGGATTTTATATTTTTAATAATCTGACCGTATATTTGGCTTGTCTAAAGAAAAATTGGAATTTCGCATGTCGTACAACTGTATTTTTTTACGATTAGTCATGTTATACAAATTATATTTGTATAATTTTCCTGGCATTTTTATCATGTTGCATTGTTGGATCTTTGTTTACTTTTATGTTTGAAGTTAAATATTATTTGATTGCTAACTTAATATAGTATACATTTTATAATACATGAAATAATAAGAACATCAACTTTTTAAAAGCTTTAAAAATTTGTATATGAACTTTTTATTCAAGGTTGTGCTCATAGGCAACATGTTAGTAGAATTTCTTCCTGTGAGGTTCATTGAGAATATAGGACTTGAAATAATTTCTCATAAATCAAATTGACTCTGCAAATTAAATTAAATGGAGACTTGCAAGCTAGTTAGAGTAAGAAATACAAATCACAATTGAAATGAATGAAAATTTAAATTAATCTTATCATTCCTCCAATGCGCTATCTAGAAATATAATAAGCAAGTGCTTTTCATGATTTAGCTTGAACTATTGAATTTGCTTTAAATGTAGAAATAGATACATGTAGTCTTATATATCACTCAATACCTACACTTTAAGTTAGTGTGATTTTAAAGATGCCACGTACACTATCAAGTCGTAGTTTGTCTTCCATATATAATATTTACTGTGATAAAAACAAAATTATTGGATATTTCTTCGTCGTGATACCCTTTTGTTTGACTTTTGAAAAACATAGTCTATTTTGCACCTCTGTTGTCCCTGTAAACAACGTACTCTGTATAAATTTTGTAAACTACCTGCCAAGAATTGTAGTGCACACAAGCAGACCTCTTCAGCTCTTGCTTCAGAATATTCCATCTCAAGCTTGTCGTTTGGTGCAAGAGTTTAGCTCACTTCAGGTTTTGAACAACATGTTGGGCTATGTTGGGAAATCCATCGTGTCTAGCATGGTAGATGCACACATTTTTCCCAGAAGTCTCTCTGCGACCTTATTATTTGTCCTCATTTTAACCAAATTTGAAGTAACAATCGCTACTATTTATTTGTCCAAAGGACCTTAGTCTACCATGTCTGCTAATATTTCCCTCGCCACAAATGGAATTTAAACATATAAACGTGACCTTGGAACTATATTTGAATATGCAAAAAATCTAAGTAATATGCATTGCTTACTCTGGCATAAGGACTTCAACCTCACACACATTTTAAATTCTCTCCATGACTTTGCTCTCTTATTTTTGTTTTGGTAAGTATGTCTGCACAATATATTTATAAATTTGATTTATTGTTTTGTATAGGGATGATGAACATATTTTTATATCAATTTTTTACACTTCTCTATAAGTATCACTCTCAGAAAATATAAAGAATTAGCCTCAAAATGTGTTTTTTCTTCATGAACTTCCTTGCCTATTATATAAAAAATGAAACTGATTTCCAATTGGTGTTCAATAGACAACTATGATACTGACAAACTTAAAGATAAAGAAAATATGTAGATGGCGTCGCTCTATATTTTAGCTAAGACTCCTTTTTATGTGTTTCTTTGTGTATTCTCACTAATGGTGTACTCGTAGGGCGTTTCTTTTGCAATGAATGACAGCTCTACTACCGTACCATAAAAAATGTTTATCACATTGGATCCATGGATGGTATTTTCGCATGTAGAAAAACTATTAGGTACACTTTTAATATGGGAAACTAATAAAGTGATAATTTACGTAATAATATTAGCTTCTTATCAGGTAAAATTATAGGTTAAATGTGTTGATATCTTAAAACTACCCTTATTATCGATGTTTCCTTTCTTGTAGTTAATGTATTTAGCAGTGCAGTAGTATTATAAAACCACTTTAATTGTTAGGCTATAGTATAGTCGTGAAATGCTTATGTGTAAAGTCAACCAAAATCATGAAACAAAATTAGTACTTGTTTATGTATGTTGAATCGCCAGAATTATCTTCTTTCTGATGGATTATATTTAAGTTGTTTTATTCTCTTACTATTTATGTGCACACGTACATTTGTGAATATATTTTTTTTCGTACAAACACACAGTAAGGTACTCTCGTATTGTTTTCTCTTCGAAAGAAAAGGATAAAAACATACATCACCGCACTCTCAGATAGATGATCTTTTTAGGTGGCCCACCTCCGTCCGTGAGTAGTGTATGTTGAATCGCCAAAATTATCTTCTTTCAGATGGATTTTTTTTTTTTATTCTCTTACTATTTGTGTGCACACGTACATTTGTAAATACTTATTCTCGTATAATCACACAGTATGGTACTCTCATATTATTTTCTCTTCGAAAGAAAAAGATAAAAACACACTTCACTGCACTCTCAGATAGATGATCTTTTTAGGTGGCCCGCCTCTGTCTGTGAGTAGTGCTAAGCATTTGTGCATATTACCCATGAAAATACATACTCCATATCAAGGACACTGGACGTAAGTTTTTCTTTCCAAGGAATGCATGCGTCTATACAGCAAAGGCATCAGCCACGTCCCACGCTAGCTTTTTTTCACAATGCCAGTGTGTTTTTTTTTTCAAAGAATGCATGCACGTACATGGCAGGGCATCCCCACGTCCCACCCTAGCTATTTGTTTTTAACGACAATGATGTACCAAAAGTTGTTTCATTATAGATGGCAATGGTAGGTAATTATTTCACGTAATTCCTACTTTTTTACAATGGCAATGTTTTTTCCAAAGAATGCATGCATGCATATGGCAAGCCATCCTCATTTTTCCAAAGAATGCATGCAGGCATATGGCAAGCCACCCTCACGCCCCACGCTAGTTTTTTTATAATAACAACAATGATGAAACGTTTTTTTTCTTTAGTAATGGCAACGGGGGGTAATTATTTCACCTAAATCTTATCCAATGGCTATAAATTTTAGACTATTAAATAAATGGTCGGATGATTCTGATTTTTGTGGTAATTTATAGCTTATTTCTCTTTTATCTGGTGAACCCGTCAAGTACTTTTTATATATAATAGATTATCATAAGGATTACCATAGTTATTAGAGGAATTTCCAGGAAACGGTCTAGGATTAAAATTACCCCTATAAGCATTGTTGTTGAAATTATTTTTAGAGACGAAATCCACATCAATAGCATCATTATTATTTTGCTCAATCAAGGTAGACAATGGCACATCATTAGGATCAATATGAGCATTTTTACTAACAACCAATTTCAATAAAGCATCCATCTTATCACTCAAAGTATTAATTTCTTCAACAGAATTTACCTTCTTACCAGTTGGAGTTCGTTCAGTGTGCCATTGTGAATAATTTGTAATTATATTATCAAAAAGTTTTGTAGCTTCTCCCAATGTAATTTCCATAAAAGTATCACCTGCGGCAGAGTCTAGCAAGTTTCTAGAAACAAAGTTTAGTCCCGCATAAAAAAAATTATGATCATCCATAAATTTAAGCCATGTGTTGGGCAATTTCTTATCATTAATTTCATTCGCTCCCAAGATTTTGCAACATGTTCATGCTCAAGTTTCTTAAAATTCATAATTTGATTTCTTAAAGAAATAATCTTAGCGGCAGGAAAATACTTGGTAATAAAAGCATCCTTACACTTATCCCAAGAATCAATACTATTTCTAGGCAAGGATGAGAACCAAGTTTTAACACGATCTCGTAGTGAGAACGGAAATAATTTTAATTTGACAATATTATTATCCACATCTTTCTTCTTTTGCATATCACAAAGTTTAACGAAAGTATTTAGATGGGATGCAGCATCTTCATTAGGACTACCAGAAAATTGTTCTTTCATAACAAGATTAAGCAAAGCAGCATTAATGTCACATGACTCCGCACTAGTGACGGGAGGAGCAATAGGAGTACTAATAAAATCATTATTATTAGTATTGGAAAAGTCACACAATTTTGTATTTTCTTGAGACATCGCGACGAAGCAAGCAAACAAGCAAACAAGCAAATAAAAATATTTTTGTGTTTTTCTAAAATAATTTTTTAGAAGTGGGGGAGATGAAAACGAGAGGCAAATTCAAATAAAAGGGAAAATAAAATAAATGCAAGTGAATGATAGTTTGTGCGAAGGTACTTGGTAATTTTGATGATGTCTCCCCGGTAACGGCGTCAGAAATTCTTCCTGCTACTTGTAGACTGCGTTGGTATTTCCCCGAAGAGGAGAGGATGACGCAGTATAGTCGAGATAAGTATTTCCCTCAATTAAAAACCAAGGTTATCAATCCAGTAGGAGAACCAAGCAAAATTCCGTTAAGCGCACCTGCACACACAAAAGCAAACACTTGCACCCAACGCAAATAAGAGGGTTGTCAATCCTCTTAGCGGTTATTTGCAAGGATTAAATCTTATAGAGATAAATAGATAAACTAAAATACTAAATAAAACAAAAGTAAATAAAGTGCAGCAAGGTATTTTTAGGTTTTTAATATATGATAAAGTAGACCCGGGGGCCATAGTTTTGGCTATAGTTTTCACTAGAGGCTTCTCTCTCGAACACATAGCATACGGTGGGTAAACAAATTACTGTTGGGCAATTGATAGAAAAGCAAATAATTATGACGGATTCATGGCAATGATCATGTATATAGGCATCTTGTCCGAGACAAGTAGACCGACTCCTGCCTGCATCTACTACTATTACTCCACCCATCGACCGCTATCCAGCATGCATCTAGGGTATTAAGTATGAAACAGAGTAACGCCTTAAGCAAGATGACATAATGTAGACAAAGTAAACTCAAGCAATATGATTAAACCCCATCTTTTTTATCCTTAATGGCAACAATACAAATACGTGTCATGTCCCTTTCTGTCACTGGGATTGAGCACCGCAAGATTCAACCCATCACAAAGCACCTCTCCCATTGCAAGATAAATAAATCTAGTATGCCAAACCAAATCGATAGATCGGAGAGAAATACAAAGCTATAATAATCATGCATAAAAGAGTTCAGAGAAGACTCAAATATTTCTCATGAATAATCTGATCATAAACTCACAATACATCGGATCCCAACAAACACACCGCAAAAGAAGATTACATCGGATAGAACTCCAAGAACAGCGAGGAGAACATGGTATTGAAGATCAAAGAGAGAGAAGAAGCCATCTAGCTACTAGCTATGGATCCGTAGGTCTGTGGTAAACTACTCACACATCATCGAAAGGGCAGCAAGGTTGATGAAGAAGCCCTCCGTGATCGATTCCCCCTCCGGCAGAGTACCGGAAAAGGCCTCCAGATGGGATCACGGAAGAACAGAGGCTTGCGGCGGTGGAAAGGTTTATCTTCTGTCCCTCTGGTATATTGGAAATATTTTGGAATTTATAGCACTGGAATTAGGTCAGGAGAAGTCACGAGGGGCCCACAAGCCTGGGGGCGCGCCCTAACCTCCTGGGCGCACCCTCCAGGCTTGTCGCCTCCTCGTGGCTCTTTTGGTCTTCTCCTGAAGCTTCGTAGGTCTCTTCTGGTCCAGAAAAAATTAATCCAAAGTTTTTTTCTCGTTTGAACACTTTTTGATAATGATTTTCTGAAAAGGCAAAAACAAGCAGAAAACAGCAACTGGCACTGGGCACTGGGTTAATAGGTTAGTCCCAAAAAATGATATATAATGGCATATAATTGCATATAAAACATCCAAGATTGATATTATAATAGCATGGAACAATCAAAAATTATAGATACGTTGGAGACGTATCAGTGCTGTCCTATGGTGCCCTCCGTGTCACGCAAGCGTGTGGGATTACCGCTGTAGGGTGTTGCAATACGTTCATAATTCGCTTATAGTGGGTTGTGTGAGTGACTAAAACACAAACCCGAGTAAGGGGGTTGTTGCGTATGGGAGTAAAGAGGACTTGTTACTTAATGCTATGGTTGGGTTTTACCTTAATGATCTTTGGTAGTTGCGGATGCTTGCTAGAGTTCCAATCATAAGTGCATATGATCCAAGTACAGAAAGTATGTTAGCTCATGCCTCTCCCTCATATAAAATTGCAATAATGATTACCGGTCTAGTTATCGATTGCCTAGGACAAATCCTTCTCTTGTGATTACAAAAGCTTTCTACTGAATAACTAACTTTTATTATCTTGCAAATTACTCGTAGTTTTATTCTTGCTAAGTACTTCTAGTTTTATTCTTGCAAACGTATCCTTACACCTACAAAGTAGTTTTATTCTTGTTCTAGGTAAAGCGAACGTTAAGTGTGCATAGAGTTGTATAGGTGGTCGATAAAACTTGAAGGGAATATTGATTTTTCCTTTAGCTCCTCGTTGGGTTCGACACTCTTATTTATCGAGAAACTCTACAACTGATCCCCCTATACTTGTGAGTTATCAGCAACAACCAGCTGAGCTTTGAGCCGGTTAATCTCCTCGGCTTGCTGAGCGTTCTTTGCCTTCAGCTCATTTGTTTCCTCCTTGCTCCGGGACAAAACAAGATGCTCGGCCTGCCGCTGTGACTCGGCATATATTAGATCCTCAAGGGCCTGTTTCAGATCTTTTTCCAGTTGGCCAATGACTTCCGCTACTATGAATTACAACAAGTTAGGCATGGATATAGTATCCTTTACAATGAAACACCATAAAACCAGATGCACTTACCGTGCGTGTAACATCCCCAGATCTTAACCCTGTCATTAAGCTAATTAAATTGCCATGTCATCATGATCATCCTAAATAAATTGCATATAGGAAATAATCCAACTCAAATTCAAATACAAAATACAAGTCAGATAATTACTTCTTCAAATAATTAAACAAAATAGTTCATAATATTGCAAATAATCCCAAAGCATTTATAAAAATAAAACCAACATTATTTGAATTCCCAAATTGACCCTAGCAACCAAAACAGTGGACCAGTTGCAATTTAAATGAGCCTTTTCAATTTCTAAAAATAGTTAAACAATTCCAAATGCTCTGGAACTTTTTGTGCCACCCCAAAATTTTGTGCTTGATTTATGTGCCAAGTTTCAGTTATAGCAAAAATCGTTTGCTGCATAAACTAAATGCAAAAGAGTGGTGGAAAATATTACAGAAAATAAAAAGGAAAAATATACGAAACCTACTGTGCACTTAAGGCCTACTACTACAGTAAATGGCCCAGCCCATCTGGCCGGCCTTTCTCCTTTCTCTCGCCAGAGAAGGAGGCAGCGCCATGGCGTGGCCTCTGGCCGCCCGTCCACGCGCGGATGGCGCAGCTGTCGACCATCCGGTGCACCCGGGGGGTTGGATAAGATCACCCCGAACCCCAGGGACAACCCTAGCCCTCTTTGTTCTTCCTCCCTGCGCCGCTTTCTTCCCCGCAAGGCACTGCCGAGCCGCCGTCGCCGCATCCTCGTCGATCCCGCGGCCACTGCCCACCCCGCGCCATGAGAAGATGTCCAGGAGCCTCCCCATCCTCGTCTCCTTCGTCTACGACCGTTGAATCAAGCCGGGCCGCGCCGTACGCTCGGCATCGAGCACATCTTTCGTCGCGTACATCGCCGGCATCCGGCGTCGTTTGCCGCGGCTCCGGTCCACCTCCGGCCTCCCCGACCGCGCCTTTGAGCTCGCGGTGAGCTCCTCTGCCGTTTCCCTCTTTTCCCCACTTCGATCCGTAGCTGTAGCCGCCGCCTTGTGCACGTCCGTCACCGTGCACTCCGCCTCCGCGCGCGCGCCCGCGCTTGGCCGCGCCCACAGCCGCCCGCTGCCGCGCTCCCCCGCTCCCTGCTGCTAGCGTTGCTGCTGCTGCCCTAGCGTCATTGCTGTCGCTGCTGCTGCCACTTGTAGCCCCTGCCGCTGCCTGCCCCTGTCGCTGCTTGCTCTGCTGCTGCTGCTCGCAAAGGCCGCTGTTGCTGCCCCTGCTAGCCAGCCGCTGCTGCTGCCCTTTTGCCGTGCTGCCCGCTGCTGCCGCTACTGCCATGGCCATGGCCATGGCTAGATGTGTTGGGTGCATGCGTGTGTGTAGTGTGTTTGGCCGGCTTGGGCCATTGCCGCTGGGGCTAGCCCCTGTTTAGACTAGATGATAATTAGTGGTTAGATTAGTCTATGGACAGATGACATGTGGGTCCCCTGGAGATTAAACTAAATAACCAAAATCAAATTTAGCTACTGTCTATGACAGCTGGGTCCCGTCGGCACTATTCACTTTGACCAGTCAATGCTGACTGGGTAGTTGACCAAGTCAACTGGCCCCACCAGCCATACACTGGCTGGGTACACTTTTGGGTACCCGTAGCCATTTTCTCATTTAAATTCGAATTAAAGATATTCTAGAGAATATCATAAAATCAATTAAACTTTGGAAAATCATATAAAATAATCCGTAACTCGGATGAAAATAATTTATATATGAAAAATGATCAGAAAAATATGAAGAATCCGAATATGCCATCCACATACCTGTCACATGCCTCTAACATACCGAACATTGAACATTGGTTACCGAAACCGCTAAATGGATAGTGTCCGGAGCTGGGAAAATATTCCCGGATATTGTCCCGCTCCGAGTAAAATACTTAGCACTGCGTTAGGGCACCCTAGCACAGCCTATTGCCATGCCAAGCATCTGTGTGCATTTGTTTGCTTTATATTTACTGTTTCTTCCCCCCTCTTCTCTCCGGTAGACTCCGAGAGCAACGCTGCCCCCGTGATCGACTACGTCACCGACGACCCTTCTTCCTTTTCAGCAGAGCTTTCAGGCAGGCAAACCCCCTTGATCATTCCTATATCGCCCATTCCTTCTCTCCCATGCTTGCATTAGATTTTGCTACTGTAATTGATTGCTCCTATTCTGATGCATGACCTGATGTTGTAACCTGCTGTTGATTCTTTACTTGTTGTCCTATATGCTTAGTATAGGCTGATTAGCGATCCATCAGTGGCCCTACCCCTTGTCCGTGTCGCCATGCTTTACTACCGATGACTCGATCAATGTGATCGATGTGCAGAGGCCGACACAGCACCGCACACCCCCTTAGTTGTACGACTCTGCAGAGCTACTATCCAGTGCCGAGGGTGATACCTCCTACCTCACTCATGATGATATCTCTGTAGCGTAGCTAGTCGGTTGTGGGTTATCGAGGGTTATTCCTCTTTCACCACCTCCGACGATGCCTCTGTCGTGCAACCCCTCAAGTATGAACCCATCGAGGGTGATTCCTCCAAGTTCACCTTGACGGTAGCATCGAATGGGAATCCATCGAGGGTGATTCCTCGGATTACCCTCTTGATGTTAGAGACACACGGTTACCTTTAAATGTTGCCCCATGTACTGTTATTGCGGGACTGAAGGGACAGGCGGTGCCACCCCGGTAGAGGTGGACCTGAGTTCCCGACAGTCTCTTGAGAGTCGGGTTGACCTGGAGGGCACCCGCGAGATAATTATGAGGCGCGGCCGGGCAGGCAGAGACCGCCCTAGAGAGGGATGGGCCTGACCCTTGTTGCACTTCCTCGAGACGGGGCGACAGGAGCACTGATCGTCACCGTGAGCTCCCAACACACTAACGGATTTGGGTATTTCATCTGAGTTGGCCGCTGGCCATATACGCACTACCACCACGTGGGATAATGGTTATGGGACCCTCGGCGCCGTATGTATCAGCCGAAAGCTCTGTCAGATGTCCAGTTCACCATTGTGGCACGGCACGATCGGCGCCATCCAGGACAAAGGTGGTGCCTGGATCTAACCCTGCGCACAACGACCCGGAGTGCTTATGGCGATGGGCCCAAGACCCCTGAGCGCTTAGGATGTAGACCGGCGGGGACCTCTCTGCTGAGCCTAGGTAGGACTACGTCGTGTCGATCAGCCGAGGCCGGACATGACCGAGAAAAGTGTGTCTGGCCAGAGTTAATCGAGCGTGTTGGGTAACAGTAGTGCACCCCTGCAGGGAAGTTATCTATTCGAATAGCCGTGTCCACGGTAACAGGACGCTCAGTGTTGTATCCCGATCTACTACAACTTGAACTGAATACATGTTACTTAACTGTAAGCTCCGGGATCGCTTTCTCGTAGGGAGTCGAGTAAGGATCTCTGGGCTTTGCTACTACATGCTTGTTACTTTATGTTATGCTCCTATTCTGCACTCTTCTAATGCTGCAAGACGCTGAAGATGCTAGTCTTCGATAGGCTAGGTTTTCCCCTCTATTCTGGCATTTCTGCGGTTCAGTCCACAGATATAGCCCCTTCATTTGATACCGATGCATACTTAGCATAGTTCTGATGTAAGTCTTGCGAGTACTTTGGATGAGTACTCACGGTTGCTTTGCTTCCTCTTTTCCCCATACCCGATTGCTGCGACCAGATGGCGGAGCCCCGGAGCCAGCTGATCTCCACCGACGACTACTACTACCCCGTTGGAGCTTACTACTACGTGGAGATCGACGACCAGGAGTAGATAGGAGGCTCCCAGGCAGGAGGCCTGCGCCTTTTCGATCTAGATGTCATTGTTTTGCTCGGCCTTCTTAAGGCAATCTTGTCTAATTATATATGTACTCAGATATTGTTGTTGCTTCCACTAACGCTTGTACGCGAGCTTATGTATTCGAGCCCTCGAGGCCCCTGGCTTGTAATATAAAGCTTGTATTATTTTATTTTGTGTTTAGAGTTGTGTTGTGATATCTTCCCGTGAGTCCCTAGGCTTGATCGTGCGCATTTGCGTGTATGATTAGTGCACGGTCGGGCCGGGGCGTCACAGTGCGCTTCTCTGGTAAAAGTTTTGGCATGCGCCACTTCGGCTTGCGCTGCGCCCAGCTGTGTTTTGGCTTGGGTCAGCTCCTCGGATAGGCTCTCATTCCTCTCCCGAGATGACTGCAAGTTGAAAGTAAGGTTTATCAAGCCTCTATATGGTCACTCATGCCCACATCACGGATTGGGGGCTACGGGCTTTTGAGCTCATACCATACTCTACGGCTAAACGAATCCACCTGTCGGGTGCACCACCCGACAAGTGTCTTGGGGGCTACTGCCTAGTATGGCGGTCGGATTATCGCAAGCTAAATAGGGTTCCAAGCAAGGAAATAGAACTCGGAAAACAAGTTACCTGCAAGCCTTTGGATAAAACATCCACCGCCTTCTCAAAGACGTTACGGGTTCCGCCGAGATAGGCGTCCACCGAACTGAGGGCATTGAACTCTTGGCTGGAGAAGAAAGGACTCCTTAGAGAAGCTCTCCGGCGCCTATGGTTCATTGCGCTTTCGACCTCGGAGGTGGTAGCCGAGCAGGTCCCCGAAGTGGCCGGTTGTGGCACTTCGGGAATACCCCCTGTGGCGGAGATCGGCTCCTCGTAGGTCCTCGACGCCGAGGTATTCGCCCCTTCAGCTAAGGACGCTTCGGCGGATGGCCTGCGTGGGAAAGTAAGTTATCAGGCTAGTGATCCTCGATTTCCGAAAAGGAGCGTAATGCGGGCAGAATTACCTATTCGGGGGAGGAGCGTCGCGCTCCGCCTCCATAGCCACTCCCGTTCCTGGGGCACCTTGTGCGGCAAATGAAGGGCCCCCTGATACGTCTCCAACGTATCTATAATTTTTGATTGTTCCATGCTATTATAGTATCAATCTTGGATGTTTCTATATGCATTTATATATCATTTTTTGGGACTAACCTATTAACCTAGTGCCCAGTGCCAGTTGCTATTTTCTGCTTGTTTTTGATTTTTCAGGAAATCAGTACCAAACAAAGTCCAAATTCCACGAAACTTTTTAGAGATTTTTTTCTGGACAAAAGAGACCCTGGAGACTTGGCGAGGGGGCCAAAATCTTCACGAGGCCTCCACAAGGCAACAGGGCGCGGCCCCAGGTGGGGAGCGCCCTGATGCCTTGTGGGCCCCTCGTGGCTCCTTTTGACCTAATTCCACTTCTATAAATTCTAAAATATTCGGAAACCAACAGAAATCCACCCCGAATAACTTTTACGCCGCCGCAAGCCTCTGTTCTTCCGCGATCCCATCTGGAGGCCTTTTCCGGTACTCTACCGGAGGGGGAATCGATCACGGAGGGCTTCTACATCAACCTTGCTGCCCTTCCAATGATGTGTGAGTAGTTTACCACAGACCTACGGGTCCATAGCTAGTAGCTAGATGGCTTCTTCTCTCTCTTTGACCTTCAATACCATGTTCTCCTCGATGTTCTTGGAGTTCTATCCGATGTAATCTTCTTTTGCGGTGTGTTTGTTGGGATCCGATGAATTGTGAGTTTATGATCATTGCCATGAATCCGTCATAATTATTTGTTTTTCTATCAATTGCCCAACAGTAATTTGTTTACCCACCGTATGTTCTGCGCTCAAGAGAGAAGCCTCTAGTGAAAACTATGGCCCTTGGGTCTATCTTTATCATATATTAAAACCCAAAAATACATTGCTGCAATTTATTTACTTTTATTTTATTTTGCAATTTATATTTCTATCTATCACTATCAAAATTAATCCTTGCAAATAACCGCTAGGAGGATTGACAACCCTCTTATTTGCGTTGGGTGCAAGTGTTTACTTTTGTGTGTGTAGGTGCTGCTAAAAGATTTTGCGTGGTCCTCCTACTGGATTGATAACCTTGGTTCTTAACTGAGGGAAATACTTATCTCTACTATACTGCATCATCCTCTCCTCTTCGGGGAAATACCAACGCAGTCTACAAGTAGCACCCCCCCTAGGGGGCCGTACTGCTATGCGTGCACTTTGAGCGTCGGCCCACAGGAAGAGGTGTCAGGGTGCTTGGGGTTCCGCAAGTTGAAGCTCTTTTTTGTGAGGAAGTAGGGGGAGGCTTTACCGATGAGGATGGTCGCATCCCTGGCAGGTCAGGAATAATGGCCACTCTTGAGCCATCAAGGCTCTCTTGATAAAAGATACCCTCTTCATACATGGTGGATATTTCTTCATCTCCATGAGAGGCGGGATCGTCGTCTCGACGATACTTCTCCGGTTCGGGTGCCGGGCAGTCCAGGGTCTCGACCCAGCGCCTCCACTTCTGTTCGGATACATCGAACAACCATTACGAAAGAACAAAAGCAAACTACTCGGATAGATGAGGAAGTTTGGAGAAACTTACCATTTCGGCTGGATTGCAGTAAGACAAGCCATCTATGAACTTCCGCTTAGCGAAGTCCGCGGCTTCTCCCTTGTATATGCCGGCCAGGGCTGCGCCAAAGGCAGCGTCGTTTCGGAAGCTTTCCCGGATTGATCGGGTAGCATCGTTGTCGCCGTTATACATACACAACAGGTGCTGATGCTGCCGGAGAGGTTGGACTTTTTGGCTGATGGTCGTTGCCATCACATCTATGATGGTGAGGCTGGTGTTCGTCAGGCACCTCACCTTAGCAGCCAGAGAGGCTACTTCTGTGTCGTCCTTTTGGGCGGGGCTCCGCGGTCTCCAGCTAACCCGTTTCTTCGGAGGATCCGAAGTAAAGGTCGGGAGCCCGCGCCAAACTGGTTCATGCAGGGGAACGTCGTCCATATAGAACCATTCGGACGCCCACGTGTTGACATCTTCTCGAGGGGTGCCTATGGGGTAGCCGGTCCCAGCTATACCGTAGACCTCGGCTGCCCCTACTTCGTGTAATTCCCGTCCCGAGAACAAGGCATGACGCAGAAGTACTTCCTCCACAGTCCGAAATGAGCCGCGCACCCAAGGTACATTTCGCAGAGGGCGACATACCCCGCAATATGTAGGATCGAATTGGGAGACAGGTGGTGGAGTTGGATCCCGTAAAACTCAAGCAGACCTCGGAGAAAAGGATG
Organism: Elymus sibiricus; assembly: GCA_039707655.1. Lineage (NCBI taxonomy): Eukaryota > Viridiplantae > Streptophyta > Magnoliopsida > Poales > Poaceae > Elymus > Elymus sibiricus. The sequence goes on along the minus strand of CM077674.1, from coordinate 379,114,057 downwards.
GATAGGGAACCCCAGGCCGCGCAGAAGAAAAGGAACAAAGCATACCCGCTCGTCCTCGTGAGGGATGGGGTGGCTATCGGCGTGCGCCTGCCCGTCCACGGATATCAAGCCTGGGCGGGTCGAGGCTAGATCGGAATCGGGCAGATAACCTTGGGTGGAGAGTCGATTCAGCTGGAGACGCGTGACGGAGCAGCTGCCCCGATCGCCCTTGAGGGGACCATGGGGGGCGCTTGGAAGAGCCTGCATCGCCCGCCATTGCCGGAGCTCTCGAAGCTAGACTTTGGGAGAGGAGATTTGCGTTGAGAGGCGAAAGATGAAGGCCAAGATGCGCTTTGGTGTAATTTTGGGCCAGGTACTTGTTAATAAAGGCAAGGCGGAACGATGCTTTGACATCTAGTCGTAAAGTGGCTCGATTTCCAAGGCAACGTGGTGTTCAAGTCAAACAAGTTTGGAAGTTTTTTTTACAATAAACTTGACTTTCTTTTGTACTAGTATATAAATTTTCACGAATAGAAACCAGCGTTGACTTCAGGGCAAAAAAGATAAAAATTATTTGCTATTATAGGTCATTATTCACACTATTTTGACCGAATTTTTTGTCTTTTTTGAAAAGAAGTCAACAAGATTTGTTCTTTTTATGGATTTTTTTTACCAGTACAATAGGAGGTCAAGTTTTTTTTTTAGAATTTATTCACATTTTATTTATAGTTACTAATTGTTTTTTCTATATAGAATGTATACACGCATAGAACAAAAGTTCCTATCCCGATTTCCCCGCCATTTTCCTCTCCTGTCCTGTCCATTCCACACCCCCGGGAGGAGGAGGGGCAGAGACCACGAGTACCACCAGATCCTAACGTGCCAAAACTAACTACGATCACGCCGAAGCAAGGAAAACACCGGAGATCGATCGCCCCGGCATGGCTCCGCTCCTGCGGCTGCTGGCCGGCGCGGCCGCGCTGCTGCTCGCCGCCGTATCCCCTGCGTCGGCGGCCTCGAGCTCCGCCGTCGACGTGGGCGTGAACTGGGGATCGCAGTGCACGCACCCGCTGGACCCCTCCGAGGTGGTGAAGATGCTCAAGGCCAACGGGATCATGAAGGTGAAGCTGTTCGACGCGGACCCCTGGCCGGTGGGCGCGCTGCTCGACTCCGGCATCGAGGTCATGCTGGGCATCCCCAACGACATGCTGGAGACGATGACCAGCTACGGCAACGCCGAGGACTGGGTGGCGGAAAACGCCACCAGCTATGGGGACAGGCTCAAGCTCCGGTACGTGGCGGTGGGGAACGAGCCGTTCCTCAGGAGCTACAACGGCACCTTCATGAAGACCACCGTGCCGGCGCTCAAGAACATCCAGAAGGCGCTGGACGAGGCCGGCCTCGGCGACAAGGTGAAGGCGACCGTCCCTCTCAACGCCGACGTGTACGTCGGCGACAAGCCGTCCGAGGGCAAGTTCCGGCCCGACATCGACGACGTCATGACCGACATGGTCAAGTTCATGCACGACCACGGCTCGCCCTTCGTCGTCAACATCTACCCCTTCCTCAGCCTCTACCAGAGCGACAACTTCCCCTTCGAGTTCGCCTTCTTCGACGGCGGCCGCAGCATCCAGGACAACGGCGGCGTGAGCTACTCCAACGTGTTCGACGCCAACTACGACACGCTGGTGAACGCGCTCAAGAAGGCCGGCGTGCCCGGCCTCAAGGTCATCGTCGGCGAGGTCGGCTGGCCCACGGACGGCAACAAGAACGCCAACGCGAAGCTCGCGCGGCGGTTCTACGACGGCCTCTTCAAGAAGCTGGCCAAGAACGAGGGCACCCACCTCCGGCCGGGCAAGATGGAGGTGTACCTCTTCGGGCTCTTCGACGAGGACATGAAGAGCATCGCGCCGGGCAACTTCGAGCGGCACTGGGGCATCCTCACCTACGACGGCAAGCCCAAGTTCGGCATGGACCTGTCGGGGCAGGGGAGCGACAGGCCGCTCGCCGCCGTGTCCGGCGTGGAGTACCTGCCCAAGCAGTGGTGCGTGCTCGACGACGACGCCGCCAAGGACGGCAAGGACAAGCTGCCGGGGAATATCCAGTACGCGTGCGCCAGCGGCGACTGCACGGCGCTGGGCTACGGCTGCTCCTGCAACGGCCTCGACGAGAAGAGCAACATCTCCTACGCCTTCAACATGTACTTCCAGATGCAGGACCAGGACGTGCGCGCCTGCGACTTCGACGGCCTCGCCAAGATCTCCGACAAGAACGCCTCCACCAAAGAATGCCTCTTCCCCGTCCAGATCATCAGCGCCGCCACAGTCCCGGCACGCCGGTGGCCCGTGTCGTCGCTGCTGCTGGCCTTGTTGGCCGCGCATGCTCTCGTGATGACGAGTTTTATCATGTAGCTAGAGGGGGTCAGATATCGAGTTTTGAAATCAGATGATTAATTTGTTTGACTACTTGTCATTAATCACTTCTGTTAGAAAACATAGCATAGATCCATGCGTTTGCATAAGCACTTAGCATCCTATAGCCTGCCTCTACGAGTAACTCCGAGAGATTGTGTCAGCAGAACTTGAGATGGACGAAATCTAGTCGATATCGACTACTCATGCGCCAAAACTCCTGAAATAAATCAAGAAAAATGATTGATCTAAACACTATTCGTAACATGGAAAGGTTGATAGTAAATTAAGTATGCTTGCAGTACTCGATGTACAGTGCAAACCAATCTCTCTTTATTCTAAAACTAACTCCTGATGCGGTATCCATGTTAAGCCACGTCACTCTAAAAAGATAGCTGTAAGATTGTAATAAAAATCAATCAAGTCCATTAGATCTTGTTAGTTCGACCTATGAACAGTCAATCCCTTCAGGTAAAAGACACATCTGTAGGTGAAAGAATGCCCCTTCATGAAAAGACACGTCCTGGAAAAGACGTCTCTTCATAGGAACAACATAAAACAACACGTCCCTCAGTGAAAATAGGTCTCTTTGTGAAAAGACACATCGTTCGGTGAAACGTCTTTTCACTAAAAGACATATTAGTTAGTTTTAAAAAAAACAATAATTATTGGATTAAACACATTATATAAATTCAATTTGTATAACTTCCCAAAAGATGCAACCATTGAGATTGCATTAATTGTGCTAGAAAGCTAACATACCAAAAATTTAACATTCAATTTATTCATGCATTTCGATGAGATTTAAATGCTGCACCTTTATACTTCAAAAGTTCAAATTTTAAGTAAAAATATTTCTAAACAAACTGACTTTATAATAATACCCATAGCCCACTGCAGGCTTTACACTAGGAGTGTTTCGGAGAGTTCCACTCCTCCCCCAAACTCCACTCCACCCTCTAGCTCCAGATCAGTAAAAATGTGTTTGGCTCACAAGCTAGCTCCATATTCCTATTAGGGAGAGGTTGCTATAAATTGTCTAAACTACCCTCTCTTTTCTTCTCAAATTTTAACAATCATTAATCACTAATTTTCATTTTTTGAACTAAACCAAGTCGTTGTTTGCCAACCATCTTTGAACTTCATGGAAACCCGGGCATGCCAAATATGAATGAATAGTTGTTAGGCTAGGGGGGTGGGGGCGCGAAACCATATTTCTTCAATATTTGCATATCTTGGGATTCATTTATGCGACCAACCAGATATTGCCTGATTTGGCTCAGGCGAATCGATACCGTCCAGAGTTAGTTGAATTTGTCCATCCTCATTGTCAATGATATGTTCTTTGCATGATCAAGCCAATAACCTACCTTCCACGCACTTCTCATTAATCCGATGAGAGCCAAATTTGGATGGGTGACTGACTAGACCATCACCATCAAAAGGAACGGGTTGTCGATGCAAGACAACCAATAATTACTTCTTCCACCTCATTCATCTTGCTCTCATTGTCCTCCTCGCTGGTCATCCTCCCGATCTCCTCCTCCACCTTCCTCCCACTGTCCCATGCTATTGGGGATGCAAGGGTGCAACTTTCCTCCTCCTCCTCTTGGTCGTCATGCCTCACGCCGGTGCTACCATCTAGCCAGATGACCCCGACGATGCTCAAGGACATCCGAAGATCAGTGACCAACTCCGAGGTTCTATACCGGTCGAACAACACTGATCCCAACATGCTCCCAGGGTGGCAGGGGGTCACTTGCAACCCTGTTGGGTATGTTGTAAACATCAACCTCCAATATACAGGCCTTGTGGGCTGCCTACCACCAAGAATGTCCAACGTCCAATATCTGCAGAACATCAACATTAGCAACAACTCACTCTTCGGTCCACTCCCTTCCTTCCATGGTATGTCCAGCCTCCAGCACATCAACCTCGACGAAAACTACTTCGGCTTAATTGCTCAGGACTTCCTCACATGCCTGGAAAATGTTGTCCACATCTCCCTCTGCAATAATGTACTGAATACGTCTTCCAAATGCTAAATGTTGCCCGCCGACTTTGCTTACTTGGTGCAAAAGCCGCAGCATGCTGAAGTTCTTGGGCTCGATGAAAAGCCTCTGGATGCTTGGTATGTCCTACAACTACCTCCAAGGGCCGATCCTGAGCACATTTTATTGACAAAGAGCAAGAGACGTATGAGCTAAACTGGGATTGACATAATTCAACAAATAATCCAGTGTATGTTTTTGAGGGGAGGGGGCCAAGCCCCTCCCCCCCCCCCTCCCGTTTCTTATTCTAGTAGCGTATTAAAGATATTTGACATATATAAATCTTGAAGAACAAGCGGTCCAAAAATTTAGCTGCTTTTCCATCTTCCCAGAGTTCCCCAAGCCTGAGCCAATAGAATCACCCATCAAGTCGCTATCTTATTGGACCGATGAGATTGTGTGGAGTCAAAACACTTGCATAGTTCTTTCGCAAAAAGAAAACACTTGCATAGTTTATAAGGTTGGAGAAGTTGGCGACCTGCAATGAGCTGATTTTGAATCCACTTATGGTCTCCAACAGAAAGACCCCAAAGCTATACGGACAATTCACCTCCCATCACATATTCATCCGACATGTAATTATTGTTCCAGTCATTTCAACAAAAAGGAGAGCAAGAAATTGAGTTAAACTACACACATGAGTTTGTACTCCTTTTTTTGGTAACTGACACTGTAGCAATTCAAATGGTTATTGTTTTTTTTGGCAACAAATGGTTATTGAGGTGGATATTTAACAGTTGTAATGCACCCCGTGTATGATACAAATTTCTATTCTAGTGCTCTCATTTCGTTGGTCATTGTTTTTTTTTAAAAAATCACCTCATATATTAATTAACCAACAGAGTTATTACAATCACTCATTACAAAATTCACCACACAGGGCGGAACATCATTAACAAGAATACCATCCAATCTATTGTCAAAACTATACTTAGCAATTAAATGAGCTACCACATTGGTTGAACGTTTAATCTTTGAAATTTTGAGCCCATTTAGCATCTTAGGGATACTCATTGCTTCCTTCTTCACATCAAACAGCGCTGACCTGTCAAAATTTTCATTTGCAAGAGACGCATCAACAAAAGCACAGTCAGTCTCTAAAATTATAGGATTATGGAGAGTGATACCTATATAGAGACCAGCAATGCAGGCCCGGAGTTCCGCTTCCTCCGCGCTTTTACAAAGCCCAATGAAATCCCAAGAAGAAACAATGACGCTCCCAGAGGAATCCCTGGCCACCACACCCACACTTGCAGCGCTAATGTTCTCCACAAAGCTTGCGTTGACATTTATCTTGATATCATCCAAAGGAGGGGGTTGCCAAGCCACCTGAGTTTCCAAGGTATTAGGAGCAATTCTCAGTCTAGGTACCGGACATTTACCTTTATTCTTCGAGTCCACCATTGGATAGGAGTGACAAGCGGCAAAAGACGACCAATAATTATCCACAAAACTAGCAGAGCCTAAGACGGATTCCTTGCCCTTCCCAAAAATCAAATCATTTCTCAAGTGCCAGGCTCTCCAAAAACTGAAGATAATTTGGTCACGCATCGTAGGACTCAATTGATTTAGAAGTATAAGAAACCAATCACCACCAGTATACCTGAACACCTCCTCCGCAGGTAATTCCCAAATGTCCCTCATGGCCATACGCAATGCATAAGCCTTCGGACACTGGACAAGCGCATGAAACGTACTTTCATCCGCCACTCCACAAATTGAGCAAGTACTAACCGTAGCCTTGTGATGCACCACTCTGTTTACCTGGACAGCCAAGCTATTGGTAGCAGCCCGCCATGCAAAAATACGAATCTTCTGAGGAACATTGGCCTTCCAGATCAAATCCCAAATTTTCCTCTCCCCCAACACAGCCCCACTATATTGCCCCTCATCTTCTTCTTTTTCCTTTCGATTAAGCGCAAGCTTGTATGCACTTTTAACCGAGAACATCCCATTCTTCTCAAAATGCCACGCAACAAAATCGCCATCCCCTACTGATTGAATGCGCAAACTAAGGATCTCCTCTGCATCATGCGGGTAAAACAGATGCCTGACCAAATCCTCATCCCATCTCCTAGGTCCACTCAAGATCAAATCAGACACCCATTTGATTCTGGTCCTATTCTTCCTTGTAGTAACTTTAAGGCCAGAGGCACTAGGGATCCAGTTATCTCTCCAAATATTAATATTAGACCCATCACACACTCTCCAAATTACTCCTGATTTAAGCAGATCCAATCCATACAGAATACCTTGCCAAGAGAGTGATGCCGACTGTGGAAAAACTGTTGGAAATATGCCCTAGAGGCAATAATAATTTAGTTATTATCATATTTCCTTGTTCGTGATAATCGTTTATTATCCATGCTATAATTGTATTGATTGGAAACTCAAATACATGTGTGGGTACATAGACAACACTGTGTCCCTAGTATGCCTCTAGTTAACTAGCTCGTTGATCAAAAGATGGTGAAGGTTTCGTAGCCATGGACATGAGATGTCATTTGATAACGGGATCACATCATTAGGAGAATGATGTGATGGACAAGACCCAAACTGTAAACGTAGCATATGATCGTGTCAGTTTATTGCTATTGTTTTCTGCATGTCAAGTATCTGTTCCTATGACCATGAGATCATGCAACTCACTGACACCGGAGGAATACCTTGTGTGTATCAAACGTCGCAACGTAACTGGGTGACTATAAAGATGCTCTACAGGTATCTCCGAGGGTGTCTGTTGAATTGGCATGGATCAAGACTGGGATTTGTTACTCCGTGTGACGGAGAGGTATCTCAGGGCCCACTCGGTAATACAACATCACTATAAGCCTTGCAAGCAATGTGACTAAAGTGTTAGCCACGGGATCTTGTATTACGGAACGAGTAAAGAGACTTGCCGGTAACGAGATTGAACTAGGTATAGAGATACCGACGATCGAATCTCGGGCAAGTAACATACCGATAAACAAAGGGAACATCATACGGGATTAACTGAATCCTTGACATAGAGGTTCAACCGATAAAGATCTTCGTAGAATATGTAGGAGCCAATATGGGCATCCAGGTCCCGCTATTGGTTATTGACCGTAGAGGTGTCTCGGTCATGTCTACATAGTTCTCGAACCCGCAGGGTCTACACACTTAACGTTTGGTGACGATATAAGTATAGTTGAGTTGTTATGTTGGTGACCGAAAGTTGTTCGGAGTCCCGGATGAGATCCCGGACATGACGAGGAGCTCTGGAATAGTCTGGAGGTAAAGATTGATATATGGGATAATAGTGTTTGGTCTCCGGAAGGGTTCCGGAATTCACCGGAAGGAGTTTCGGATGTTTCCCGAAATGTTCGGGTACGAGAACACTTTATTTGGGCCAAGGGGTAAAGCCCACGAGGCTTTAGGAAGGTGCAAAAGGAAGTTTTGCGGAGGCCAGGGGCCAGACGCCAGGGACCCTGGCGTCTGGGGCCAGACGCCGAGGACCCTGGCGTCTGGTCCTGGAGTCCGAGCAGGACTCTTGCCTTGCGGGCCAAACCGACTTTGAGGAGGCTCTTTCTCCAAGTTTCGACCCCAGGGCTCAACATATAAATAGAGGGGCAGGGCTAGCACCCGGAACACATCAAGATTTCCCCAAGCCGTGTGCGGCAACCCTAACCCTCTAGTTCCTACGTCATAATCTTCGTAGCGCTTGGCGAAGCCCTGCAGAGATTGTTCCTCACCACCATCACCACGCCGTCGTGCTGCTGGAACTCATCTACTACTTCACCATCGCTCGCTGGATCGAGGAGGTGAAGGCGTCATCAAGCCGTACGTGTGTTGAACGCGGAGGTGCCGTCCGTTCGGCACTAGTTCATGATCGGTTCGAGGGACGACTTGCGATTTGGATCGCGGAGACGTTCGACTACATCAACCGCGTTTCTTAACGCTTCCGCTTAGCGATCTACAAGGGTATGTAGATTCACTCTCCCTCTCATAGATGCTCATCACCATGGATAGATCTTGTGTGTGCGTAGGAAATTTTTTGTTTCCCATGCAACGTTCCCCAACAAAAACAGTATCAAGGATATGCCCCTGGGGATAATATTTTGCCTTAATCACCTTGGCGCACAAGGATTCAGGGTTAACCTTCAATCTCCAGGCCTGCTTAGCTAGGAGAGCTTGATTAAATAATCTGAGATCGCGAAATCCCATGCCTCCCTCACCCTTAGGCCTAGTCAATTTATCCCAAGCCAGCCAATGAGTTCTCCTCCTATCCTCCTCATCACCCCACCAAAATTTCCTTATTATCTACGATAATTCCTCACAAAGCGATGCCGGGAATTTAAAGATACCCATAGCATACACCGGAAGGGCCTGCAAGACAGATTTAATCAAAGTTTCCTTCGCCCCACAGGACGCATATTTTTCTATTCAATCTGATAGAATTTTGAGGGCCTTTTCTTTGGTAGATTGAAATTTACCAGCCTTCATTGTACCTTGAGGCACCAGCAGTCCAAGATATTTCTCCTCAAAACCCTCAGCAGTGATGCACAAGATTACCATAACAGCCACTTAACATTCCGTACTGCAATTCTTCCCGAACATAATAGAACACTTATCTGGGCTCAATAACTGACCAGTGCCCTTCTCATAAGAGGAAATAATATTTTTAATTATCAATGGTTGATCAATGGTCCCCTTGAAAAATAATAGGCAATCATCGGCAAACATAAGATGGGAAACACCCGGAGCATGCCTAGTAACCTTGAAGTCCAGAAGGGCTCCTCTAGTACACGCATCCTGGAGCAACAAAGACAGAGCCTCTGCCACAAACAAGAATAAATACGGAGATAAAGGATCCCCTTGCCTGATACCACACGACGGGGAGAACGACTCCAAGAGCTGGCCATTGAAGCGTACAGAAAATTTGACTGATGTAACACAAGCCATAATCCATTTTATCCACCCCGGTGCGAATCCCACCGCCCCGAGCATGCTCTTCAAAAAGTGCCAATCTACCCTGTCATACGCCTTTGCTAGATCCAATTTATAAGCACAAAATTCACCCCGGCCATCCTTAAGCGTGCTCAAAGAATGCATACACTCAAAGGCTATAAGCGCATTATCAGAGATTAGTCTCCCAGGAATAAAAGCACTTTGGGTTGGAGAGATCATACCATCAAGAAGCGGTCTCAATCTATTGACGAGGCACTTAGAAATAATTTTATAAATAACGTTGCACAGACTGATAGGCTGGAAATCTTTAATCGATTGGGGGTTCTTCACCTTAGGGATAAGAACAATAACCGTATCATTTACACCCTCCGGCATGACACCAGTGTCAAAGAACCTTTTTACTGCACGAATAATATCCTCTTTGAGCAATCCCCAATTCCATTGAAAAAATCTTGCAGGAAAGCCATCTGGACCTGGAGCTTTAAGGGGTCCAATTTGAAAAAGAGTGTCACTAATTTCTTGATCCAAGAACGGCTTACATAAATCATCATTCATATCGTCATTAACAAGCGGCTTGACAAGTGGAATAATAAGAGAAGGATCAACCATACCATCACAGGTGTACAGATTCTTAAAGAAGGAATTAGTGATTTCATGAATTTCTTCCACATTCTCAGTAACCGTCCCATCGATCCTCCTCAGGCTAGAAATATTATTCTTTTTGGCTCTCCAGGTAGCCTTTGATCGAAAGAATTTTGTATTCCGATCCGCCCATTTTATTTTATCAATCCGTGATCTTTGTTTCCATAACATTTCTTCTTTATAAAGAAGCTCATCCATGTCCTTAAGAATTCTTTTTCTTTCGCACATAGCATCGTGATCAGTTCTTTTATAGAGCACATCAAGTCTCTTCCTAGCCAGCTCAAGTTTCTTGGGAATATATCCAATGTAATTCCTACTCCAGACATGCAAATTACCAAGAACTCTATTCAGATTATTGGCCACATCCTTCAAATCCTCAACATACGTACCTTCATTCCAACAAGATTTAATCTGATCCTATAAAACCATACCCTCCCTCTCCCAATAGGCTTCATATTTCAGCTGTTTAACTATTCTACCCGAGCGAGGAAAACCCAATAATTGAATGAGCAGAGGACAATGATCTGACCTTGAACTAATAATATGAGAAATCTTGCACTCCGAAAATATCGAAGACCATTGGGGGCATGCCACCGCACGGTCCAGTCTCACCTTGACATTTTTGTTGCCGTCTTGCTTGTTATTATATGTCCAAGGAATACCATGAAAGCCCAAATCAAAAAGATTGCAGTCAGAAAGAACCTTCCTGAAGTTGGCCATCAGCGAAGCGGACCTCTTATGGCAAGAAAAATGCTCATTCTGCCACATCGCTTCATTAAAATCCCCAACCATAAACCACGGCCCAACACCGAGGGGTTTAATTCTTCGCAAAAGATCCCACATGACATACCTTTGACTTGCCTTAGGCTCGCCATATACGAAGGTACTCCTCCACTTTGTGCCATTAGCAGAAGAGATATACATGTCAATGAAGTGCTCATCAAACTTGTTCAACTCCAGAGTGTAAATATCATCCCAGTACACGGCAAGACCACCACCTTTGCCTTGAACTGATACGGTAAACACATTTTTCATGCCCAAACGAAAACACAAATATTCAACATATTCTTTATTTTTCCTTGTCTCGGAAAGAAAGATAACATTGGGTTGGTGCGTCTTAGAGAGACACACAAGCTCTTGAACTGTACGAGGTTGACCCAGCCCCCGACAGTTCCAGCTCAAGATTTTCATGGCTCCTGACGGGCGCTCACGTCCGCGCCCGTCAGTTGACCGGCATCCCCAAGGCCGATAGCTTCCTTAGATGGTTCACCTACAGCTCTCCCCTCACCTACAGATTCCCTCTTTTTCCCCTGGTTCACTTCCTCTCCCCCATCCACTTCCTTAGTTATATGAGTGACCAACCCATCTACCCCTACCACAGCCTCAACTCTCTCAACACAAACTCTCTTACGAGAAGAAAACTCAATGCTCTCAGAACTAGTGCTATTCATGTTGATGATGAAGTCTTGGTCATCTGGGCCCCGCTTCTTGGACCCCCCAGAACTCTCAAGGATGCCCACGAAAGCAGCTTTGCGGTTGGAGTTTTTGAGCATTTGGTTATCCTTGATCTTCATCTTCCTTACCCTATTGGACACCATGATAATATGGATTCTGCCGCAACTCACCTTGAAGAAAATAACAGCAGCTCTGCGCAGGCAGCAAGGAGATATTTGGACACGGATGGTTTCGCACAAGCTCCACCGAAAGTGTAAGATGTGATATCTCTGCGTAAATAAATCAACAGTCTTGCTAAGTCTCAATCGACTGAGACTTCGTTAAGTCTCAGTCGATGTTATACCCATGAGATATTACATTAAGATCCGTGTAAAAATTTCTTTCGGTTTTTTCTTTTTCTCTCTTGCATGTATGTCACTTGACTGAGACTTGATTAAATCTCAGCCGACTGAGACCTAGCCACACCCGTAAATCAATAATAAACTCAACTTTCACACACGAGGGCTCAAAAGTACCACTACAATTTTGCGCTGATACGTACGTAGCCAACGTAGGCATCACAGGCATGAAACTGGCCTTGGGCATGGCACGCGTGAAGCGAGCCACGATCGAGCTGCAGTGCGACCCAGCTTATATATAACACTTCCATCACCGGTCAAGTCCAGAGCTCATCATACATCAGCAGCTACCTGTCGCTGCGTCGATCTTTCTTGACACGTACAACGATCAGATGGGCGGCGAGAACAAGGAGGCGTCTGCACTGGTGAAGAAGATCGCCGGCCTCCACGCCGCCATCTCCAAGCTGCCGTCCCTGAGCCCGTCTCCCGAGGCGGACGCGCTGTTCACCGCCCTCGTGGCCCTGTGCGCCCCGCCGAGCGCCGCCGTCGACGTGGCCACGCTGGGCCCGAGGGCCCGGAGGATGCGGGCCGACCTCGTCCGCCTCTGCGCCGACGCCGAGGCGCGCCTCGAGGCGCACTGCTCCGACGCGCTCGCCGCCCTCGACGCCCCGCTCGACCACCTCAGGCTATTCCCGTACCACGACAACTACGTCCGCCTGGGCGAGCTAGAGCACGGGCTGCTGTCCCAATCAGTTATAGATACAAGTATTGTCTATGTCACAATCAGTTTACTGGGTTTTTCTAAAGTTTAAAAGGTGTCAACCGGCCTGGGGGTACAGGGTGCACGACAAGTCCCGGTGCATAAGTAAAAAAAATTCGACATATACGAGCACACATACACCCACCCCAGAGGGTCCGTTAAAGCTGACAAGGACCGAAAACCAATCGGTAAATCTCATTAATTTTCTACTGAAGCGCAGTCACATTTGCACCCGGATTTGAACCGGAGTGAGTAGAATCGTGCCACCCCGACCTCACCAAAAAGATGATCATTCAGTCAGTTCAGAGTATCATAGTCTCAACTATTTCAGGCATCCTGCCTTTTGGAGCCCCAAAAGATCAGGTCACTCAGTGCCCCAAATAGGTTCTGTCTCAGAGAGCTCTATCCACAAAACCTAACTTCAATTTTGTAGCACAAAAAGGTACTACCGTCCAAAAGGGTTCCAAGTGTTGGCCGTGCACCATCCCGATAATGCCGAGATGGTCTACTCCGTCATTGTCGCACGTAAAGGTTACCTCGAGCTCGTGCCACCGGTGGTGAGCCCGCCATGCAACTGCTGCGAGGTGGAGAAGCCGCGCAGCAGTGTGCCGTCAACGAGCTGTCATCTTGACGCCATGGACGAAATCCGGAGGCGAGCATGGTGATTGAATGTCAGCCTACGCCCTCTTGAGACAGAGCACCAAATTGAAGTAACAAGTACACAAAAATACGAGTTTTTTTTTTTTTGAGGTAACACAAAAAAATACTACGAGTTATTTGTAACGGTAATAAATAAAAGGAGCACTTCTTCTTCTTCTAATAGCGCTAGTTTAATGAGATTGATGTTGCGTCGAATAAGGTGGCCTCGGTCCTTCGCTTCCTCACCACGGCGATGTTCTGTTTGGCGGTTGTTTGAAGATGGCCTCGTCTGCTTGCTGTTCATTTGGAGCGGTAGGCATTTATGTTTCCTGTGTTTGGCGGTTGTTGCCTCTCTTGGCGGCGGCGGCAAATGAAACAGATTGGTGCTAGTACAAGTTTTTTTTAGCAACTTCTAGTACAAGGTTGGTGGCCCAATGGCGGCGTATTTGGCGTTCTTCCCCGGCAACAGCGGTGGGATGTGCCAGTCTGCATCCAGGTCGGCGTGGGGAACGTCCTCCACCAACACGCCACATCGTCAAGCGCATGTTCTGTAGGTCTAGTCTTCGGCTTACAACGCCAACAAGGCTATATATGGCGCTAGAGTTGATTTGGGTTTGCTAGTGCTTCTCCTTTTTCCTCAGCGTGCATCTCGGCGGCGCTGGCGGTCGACGTTAGTTTCAGATATGTTTGTTTGCAGGGACTCTGAGGAGCTTATTTATAATATTCTTTTATGCGGGGTTCTTTCTGCAAAGTAATCTGGACACTTGTCATGTCATGATCTTTCTGATAATTTCCGCATGTATATGTGCAATGTTTTATTAATTAATATAATGTGTGCGGTTCAAAAACAAAAAACTTTCACTGACTCCTAAAGGTTGAGTCCTCCATTCGAGTTTGTAACATGTCAAAATAGGCATTTAGAAACTATATTCGACGACGAATCCAATGATATATTTTTAATGGCATGTAATGCGCATTTTGTCTGTTTCTGTAGAAGAATAACTTTGCGCCTTTTTTCTTTGAGAACAAGAGAAAAAAGATATATGTTTATTCATAAAGAAAAAGGAGAAAATATATGTTTTTTTTTAGGATCAGGAGAAAATATATGTTTGCGGCGTGGTGGGTTGATGGGCCACCCATCGTACGTGCAGCATGGTGTATTTACTGGGCCAGGCTTAGGTAGGCCTTAAGCATGATGGGGTCGCATCGGGCCGCCCTAGCACGGGTCGGGCTCCCAGCTGACCATTCAGGCAGGCAGGAGAAGATATTAATTCTTGGGGTGAACGGCCTTACGAGGGCTCCTATTCCTCGACCTGTGTGGGTGAAAAAGAGCAAACGCGTACCCAGTGGCGGAGGACGAAAGAGAATTAAGGTGGGGCGGACTCTGAAGCATAAAAAAAATTCTATGCAAAACCGAAGTAGTTCATACACATTAACGCGCACACTAATACTTTCACGGGTATTTGGATTGGAGTTACTATCACTATGAAGTACTCAAAATATTTTGTCAACTAAAGCTGGGTCGTTGGACATCAGTTCGATGCATGCCAGGACACCAAAGTCGATGAAGATTGGCACACCGGGTAAAGAAGCGGAGGTGAAGGATGGGCCGGTCTCGGGCGATGTGGCCATGGAGCACTGCAAAGGCGTCTGCTGTCGCCGTACCAGAGGCACCTGGGGACAGGGCAGATCTTCGGGAGGCCGCTCCGATGTCGTCGGTACATAGGAGTCGGCGTCCTGATGTGCGACAGAGGCGATGCAGGTGGTGCCTGCGTTCACAGAGGCGACGAGAGCCACGACATCGTCGACGACATCTACGCGGGTAGTCATGGCAATGGGGACAGTGGCCTCGGCTGGTCATTGCAGCGGGGACGACGGCCCTCGACGACCGGCACAAGGAGATCAAGGAACGCAACGGCAATCTGCTGGCTTGCCGGCATTTTCGCAGGCACATCGGTGATGGTCGTGTGCGGCGCTCGTTGGCAACGCAAATGGATTTTCTTCTGGCCCGAGGGCAGCGGCCCTCACACGAGGAAGAGATTCTTTTTTGAAAGAAAAAAATGGGGTGTAATTCTGAAATTTTTTGAATCTAGGGTAACTGTTGGATTTTCAGAAGTGGGTCGGTAGGAGCCAGCGAACTGTGCGTGTGTCGTGCATAGATAGCTAGCAGCATCGTGCGTACGACCCAAATAACTAGCCTACTCACAGGTCACGGCCCAACATGAAAGGAGCATCAGGCGTCTTTCTGTTTCCTTTCTAAACGAGATTATCCACAGGCGAGGAACCCATGCATATACGTAACATATACATACAAATTTTTTTGCAGCCAATCAAGGTAGGGCGGGCGCCCTACCTTGCCCTACTGAGTCCTCCGCCAGTGCGCGTACCCCCCTTTCACGGCGTGCGAACTTGGGCCGACCCAGGTGCGAGGCGAGGCTCCCTTGTTTTTTCCCTTTTCTTTTCCATTTTTTCTTCTTTAAAAAAGTTCAGGATTTGTCTCAAAAAGAGTTCAGGATTTCGAAAAATGTTCCGAATTTTAAAAACTGATCATGAATTGAAACAAAATATTCTCGAATTCAAGAAAAACATTCTATTTGATGAACAAAATTTGAATTCTATGAACATTTTTTTAATTTGATGAATAAAATTTGACTTCATCAACATTTTTTTTAATTGGATGAACTTTTTGAAAATGGATGAACATTTTCTGGAATGGATGACATTTTTTTTAATTCATGATTTTTTTTTTCAATTTGATGAACAATTTTTTTAATTGGACGAACATGTTTTGAATTTGATGAACATTTTTTAAAAAAGGATGAAAGTTTTCTAAAATTGTTCGTGTAATTGAAAATTGTTTGTGATTTTCAAAAAAGATTATGAATTCAAAAGTTGTTCATGATTTTTAAAAAATTGTGTATTTTTAGAAAAGTTGACGAATTTGAATAGAAAAAGAAAAGTAAGAGAAAAAAGAAAAAAAGAGAAAGAAAAAGGAAAACGGAATTTAAAAAAAGAAAACCCCAGTTAAGGGAAGGTTCTACCAAAACCGGTGGGGATAAAACCAAAAATGGGCCGGCCCATAGAGATCACGAGGGGCGCGAGGGGGTACACTTTTGATGGCTATTCCCCGACCTACATGGGCAGTGGCGAGAAACATGGAGCTACACCCCAGGCCTAGGATGTGGGTGGGTGGGGGGGGGGGGGGGATCGTGGCGATGGAAGACTTCGTTGACTGTAGCGTTCTTGGTACTGTTTAACACTCTAGATTACTGTTGCCCGGGGCCTAGTGCTAGCCTGCCTCCGCCCCCGTACATGGGCGGCCTTACCGTCATACAACAAAATGCTCTTGGGCTGTAGCTACTACTGGCCTATGAACTAGCCAGCAGTATGATTTCTTTCATGCTTCAAAAATCACATTCTTACATAAAGCTTCTACAAAATTTGTATGCATTAGTGTGCTCCGATCCGGTAACTACTTCGCTGATTTTAGTTAACTGTCACCAGAATGAACTAGTACACAAACCATTTTGTAGAACCCATACATAGGAATAGCATAGCTCTTCATACTTTGCTCTCAACACTTCGAAATATGAAAAGCTTGAGCAAATCAAATATGCCGGATTATTTAATCAATGCGAGTGCAATGCACAGGGAAAACCAGTGGTACCATGAAACTGGGAAGAACATGCGTGAGTGAACTCTCTTTAAATTGCAAGGTGTATCAGTGCGAAGGCCAGTCACATGCTCGAAATGTTTCTATTGTTCTGCAGCTTTCCCGCGCTCTTCGTGCGACACATAGAAGGACCTAGCAAGGTGGGTTTACACCATGGCATATGCCGAGAAACAACAGGGCTTCATGCTCAGTTTCACACCTTGGTTGGTTGTCACCCTCACAAGGGGAGATATGACAATGTTTAGGCCATTTCCTCCATCCATTGCTAGACGACACGCTACTTGAATCCGAATCTAATTCGACTGGTCGGCTTCGTCGATCTCAACGAACTTTTCTATAAATGCCTCGAACCGACAGGCACCGACACAGACCGGTCTGGCCTTGATTCTTCAGGCGAGCATGGATGGATCGATTACTACCAATGATATAACTTGGGATGTCTCACACGGTGTACCTCTGCAGACCAGTCGAGTGCCACTTTAGCTAGACAAAAATTGTGACAACCGATAGAGAGATGGTTGGCATCTACAAGATGATCAACACACCTGTCATAGAGGACACAGGCGGTTCAGGATATATATATAGTAGAACTTTTCTATAACCAGAGGATAACTGCTAAAGAACATCGACACAAAACAGAAGCCAAGCTCTTTCTATGTTGTTGCCAGAAAACAAACTTTGGTCATAAAAGCTAAATTACAGCCAGCTTGGATTGGGATAGAGGAACATTTTTCCAATAAGTTACACAAACTGCTTTCAAATTTATACTAGAGATGACTAACATATAAATCATGAAAATAAATTTGCTTTCCAAACTACACCTCAGGGATCAATTTCGTTCAAGAAATAAATAACCACCGAATAAAGGTCTGTGTGAATTTCAGCTCTCTTTTATCCCGTTGCCATGTTTCATTTCCATTAAATAAACGAAACACTGGATGCATGTTGATAAACACATGGTCTGGTGTGTGTGAATTTCCCATGGAATAAAATGCTTGGCAAATGAGATAACTAGTACTAGCAGCAAGAGATGAGTCTGGTAGCACCTCATCAGGACAACCAGCCTTCTCACATTGGCGAGACAAACAACATAATTTTTCAGCATAAGTATCAGTAAAGGCTAGAGATGATTTAAGGAACAAATAAATCAAGTGGATGCACGACAAGATTTGGCAAAGTAATGATGCAAAATTAACTACTCCCTCTGATCTATATTACTTGTCGCTCAAATGGATGTATCTAGACGTATTTCAGTGCAAGATACATCCGTTTGAGCGACAAGTAATATGGATCGGAGGGGGTAGTAGAACTTTCAACTAGATCGAGACGGGAACGTACTCATTATGTATCAAACTTGAGTTATCGACACGTCGAGTTGTTGGTCTTCTCTAGAAGCAGTACCAGTAGTGGAAACAACCACTGATACAGTAGAACATGCACTTCCTTCTGAATCGGAAACAAGTTCCATCTCTAAATCGGAATTGCATGCGGCTTTGTCCTCCGACTAACAGTCATGTTCAACCCCTTAGTTGTGTGAATCGTTGCTCCGGTTGTCATCTCGACCTATAATAGTGCTCATAGATGTGAGAATATATTTTATTAGTTATGATGAATCAGAAAGCTGGTGGGGAACATACCGGAGGTGCTCCTGGAGCCATCTGAAAATCAAACCGCTTGACAAGCATTGCTGTTGCCACCACATTCTACACAGAAAATTTCATAAATGTAAGGGATTCTCAATAGTTATAGAACAAATGACAGTGTAGGCAGTGCATCCTCTTGGTACATGCATAGGCTGGGAAAGCCACATATCTCAGTTTTAACCAGAAAAAATAATACCACAAATTCCAAGAAGCGTAAGGTAAAATATAGAAAAAGAAGAAGGCCTTAATACGACTAAATCAAATTACTAAATCTAGTAAATCTTATGATATCGCAAAATGCTATTGCAAAATTATTAGCTGCAAACCCCAAATAATCAGAGTGGTTTACCTCAAAAGTAGCAAACATATCACCTACACATTTCCTTGGTCCACCACCAAATGGTATGTAACTGAAAAATCAACAAGACTATGTAAATACAGTAGTTATAGCCTAAAATTGGTTTGTAAGCCATTAGTTAAGCAATGATAGCAAACATATGGCACCATTATTCTACAGAAGGAAAGCTACCACAACCACCCAATGGATCTCTAAGAGTGTGACATGAAAGTACATTTTTTGTTTATTTGAAATATGTGCTATCGTCAGACAGATATCAATTTTATTGTAATAATGGTGCTGATGTAAATTGAAAAATAGTGATACAGAGACACAAGCAAAAAAATACAGGAACATAACTGTATTGCCTATTGTTTTCTTACTAATTTCAAGTTTCAGATGGATACTTAGGAGATGACTTTTATTTACTAATATGTCGTTGCTTCAGCCCTCTGCAATAGTTCAAATTGTTCCTTCGTAGCGATTCAGATTGTTAGATTCATCACAGTTGAAGATACCCTATAGTCCATAGTCCTTTAGAAATGTATTTTTTTTAAGAAAGGATAATATATTATTATCAAGAAGATATCAATTACACTAGTCCCCATTAAATACACTGCATGGGCATTAAATCGCCCATAACACTAAAGATTATGGAAACTCCAGTAACATATCTCCCATGAAGGCAATGTTCATCTAAATCTTTGACCTTCCTAGGTCCTAAATAGGGATCCTTTGTTAAAGTATTTACTGTTAATTACAGGGTAGGTACTAAAATTGTGACACATAAACTTACCAGCCTATACAAAGTTACAATTTCTAATACATTTCTATTTATAGTATGTAATGGTTATTTGGAAGGCATTTGTGTGAATCTTTTTCAGACACTCACAAAGCAACAACATACACAAAAAATGTTGATTGGACCGGCATTTTAACATGATTACCATGGGGTATGAGCTTTTATTCCATTAACCATAAATTCTAATTTGAGTTTAATTAATCCCTTTTAAGATTCATCACTAACATATTCGAACTTTCAATGGTCTTCCAATTCTTGCAATAGTTTTTAGAAACAACTAATAAACTTGATAACTAAGGTGACACATGGTGCACCAAAAAGCATTTCATTATAGTAATAGGGATGGAACCTGAATTTTTGGTTTGTCTCATTTGGATTTGGTCCGTCCAAAGGCCACCTTTCTGGATTGAAAACATCTGCATCATCCCAATGCTTTGGGCAACGATGAAGATTCCAGATGGATATAAAAATATCTTCTCCCCTTGAAAAGAGTAATGTACTTTTCAGAACTAAGAAAAGTTTAGATTTCTATGGAAATGCTAAAATAAATAATATCACAATAACAGCAATTAAACAAACTTAGTTACCAGAAACAACATAAGGAAAGGCAGATAAAGAATATGTTGAATAAAATAATCTACACAAGATTGGGAAAAGCCAGGAACACGAGTATCCAAGGAAAAGGATGTGGAAAAGCCCTTAGACAAAAGGAGCATAACTCCATGTTAATCAAGGTGCTTTTGTGACAAATTAATAATTTATACTTACTCCTTACTTATGAATTGAGACTAAAGCTGGTCGTTTTATTAGTGACCTAATAGATGCAATTCTGCTAAAAAAAGTTTACCTCCTGATTGGATACTCCCCCAGCATGTCATCCTCAAGGGACCGGCGAATTAAAACTGGTGGTTGTGGATATAGTCTCAAAGACTGCAACAATGATAATGTTCCCATTCAGTGAAAAAACTAATTATGTCACAAGGTAACACTTTTGGTACTTACTTCATTAATAACTCGAGTAGTATACTTTAGTTTCTTCACATCCTCGATTGTTGGTAAACCATCTCCTAGAACATCATCAACCTGTCGACAATTGAGTATGAAAATGTCAGTTGTCATTTCTACAATTCAGAAGTGTGAACCACCATTTAAAAACACATTAGAGATAAATGTTGAGCCTACCTCAGCTTGGAGCTTAGACATTACTTTTGGATACTACAAGTTCGCAATATAAAAACACAATGAGAATAAGTAAAAATATTAATGGTTTAATGAACATGAAGATGGTCAATGATATAATCATTGGATATTGCTATACTACTGCAACATTGAATTTGAGTTATTAACCATATCACACCTTAGATAGAAGATAAAATGTCCATGTCAGGACTGCTGCAGAGGTCTCATGGCCAGCTATGAGCATTGTCATCAGATCATCACGGAGTTGCTTGCTGGACACCTAAGGTAGATGGGTTGAATAGTAAAGTACTGTGAATATCAGAAAATCCAAATATCTAAAAGACTTTATAGGTGCATCTATATCGTACATCATCTCCGGATGCCAATAGAAAGCGAAGAATACTAGGATCTTGCTCATTCATGTATTCCTCATGGAACTGTAGATCTTCTTCATCTACCATCCTCTGAAGTAGAAGTCCTAGGGTCATTTTTTTTTCTAAAGACAATAATTGCTAAGCTCAAAGTAAAGAAAGGGCTCACCTTGCATGTAGAAATTAGTTCATCAAGAATATTATTTATCAGCACAAGAGCATCATTAACCTTCCTTTGTCGCGGGGAGATGTCTTTCCATATGGGTATTTTCCAAGTTGGTATAGGAGCAGTGCTCCGCATTTCCGCTTCTCGTAGTGTTACATACACAGCCTGATCATGAGCCAACAAATCGAAAAGTAAACTTTACAGAGAAAAAAAGACAAGCAAATAAAATTTCACAATATACTCGGGAATACGGCAAAATCTGAACAATAACCTCAACCATTCCATTATCATAAGATAATGAATCAAAATCATAATTGAACACTGCCTTCCCAATGACATCCAATGTTAGTCGAGAGAACAAAGATTCCATCTCCACAGCCTCTCCCTCCGTCACCGCCTTGTTCAACTTCTCGCACAGCCGGCCTGAAGCTTTTCCAAAGAGACCTATCATCTCCGTTACAAACTGCCCAGCAGAATTCAAAAGTGAATAAAATTGCTCAAGAAAGAAAGCAACACACACAAAACCTTAATAGTGAGTAGAAAGGTAGAACCTTCTGATGCAATGCTGGTACAATGGCACGCCGTCGAACACGCCAAACCTCCCCATCAGCCGGGATCAGACCCGTGCCCATCACAAACTCCAGTATTTCCGCAAGAATACCCTACACCCACCATGATCAATTATTTCTGAAGCGTGGGCATTTCTTTACTGTTTGAAAATAATTAGAAACTTTGCAATAAAGGAAAGTTGTGCATCAATCGACCCAGAGGCATGGTCATCCCCTCTTTTTTGATATTTTTAATTTTTTTTGAAAATGACTAGAACCAAACCTTGGAATAAGCCTTGGAGTTGTCCCTCAGGATATGCTTGGCTATATCTGGATCAGAGACGATGACAAAAGACTGGAAGAACAAAAAAAATCAGAGGCCATTAGCAACATGGCAGGGTTCAGAAAACTGCAATTTTGGGAGCAATTCGCTAGCTTCAGTGGCGCGCTCACCTTGGGCCCGAGGTTGAGGCGAAAGACGCCGCCGTGGGTGAGGAAGTGGTCGTAGAGCGGCAGGAAGATGGCGTCCCCGGCCGCCAGCGACCCCGCCACCTGCGGCAGCTCCGAGCCCCCGCTCGCCGCGCCGACGCCCGCTACCTTGAGCAGCCAAGCCGCGAGCGCCCCCGGGGGACCCAGCTTGGCCAGCCATCTGAACAAGAAAAGATTCAAGCCAGGAAGTGGATTTTTAGAGCACCTACACCCCGGCCCTGCTATCCTGGCTCTTTAATGTCGCTTTAAGATCTGTGCCACACAACTAACTTTCTATATGAAAATTTCTCTTTTTTGTTTCTCTCGTATAGAACATGTCTTGAAGTTCAAACCTTTGCAGCGTGGTAAAGCTTTCTAACTAGAATCTAGAATAAATCTTTCAGAATTTTTTGTCCGACATAAATACTAAAAATATGATTTTTTTTTAATCAAACAAAACTTATTTTGTATATTTATGTTTGACAAAAAATTCTAAAAGATTTATCCTAAATTCTAGATAGAAAGCTTTGCCACGCTGCAAAGGTTTGAACTTCAAGACATGTTCTATGTGAGAGAAACAAAAAAAAAATGTACTTGCATGAATCGCGATGCGGGGAATGGATGGCTAGATAGATAGAGAGGACCTGGGTGCAGGTGCTCTATTATATGCTTTCGATTCAAGCCATCTTAACAAGAAAAGTTTCAAGCCCCGCCTCACCCAATCACCACCGGAGCTACATGATCGAGGAGAAAGAAATGCGTAGAAACGATAAGGAATTTGGGGAGCACTGACCCGGGGCCTTGGGCGGTGAACTCGCCAGAGGAAGCGCGAGCGGAGAGCTCGTCTCGGCGCCGCTTTTGCTCCTCGAGGACCGGGTCGGGGCCGCCAGCGCCATCACCACCCGACGCGGAGCAGCGGAGGAGCAGAGTGTTACGTCCGCTGGCTGCCGGAGCGAGGCGCGGGAGTCGGCCCTGGACGGAGCCAAAGTACCAGGAGGGCGGCGCGGCACCGGCGGCCCAGCAGAGGTGCAGCGGCATAGGTGGACGCTTCCTCGAAGCTGGCAGGGGAGGGAGGGAGAGGATGACGTGAGGCGAGCTAGGTGCCGTGCGTGGAGCGAGTACACTGGAGAGAAGAGAAGGAAGGATGGGTGGATGTGGGCTAACTAGACGACGACGAGTCGCCGTCCTGCCGCACGCAGCGTTCGTGTCCACTGGCGCATAAGGCAACAAGTCTGGGGTCGTGGTGAACTGGTGATGGTGATTCGCGCGGCAAGTGCATGCATGGAGAGAAAGCACAGCTATAGCCGGCCGGGGACCATGGAGAGTTGACGCATGGGCTCCTCACGCAAGTGCATGTAGCATGGGAAGACCAAAGGGAGCAAACTGTAGTGCTGTCACTGTATTTCAAACCAGAGCCGACATATACGCTGACCGGTGACGAATAAGCTGATTTTATTTACATTTTAGCAAGCAAACAAACCAGAAGACACGTGCCGTAGAGGAGAACAGAAAAATCGGCCTAACTCATACGTTCTCACGCCACAGCATGCACACCCGCGTGTGCGGTACCGGTGGCGGGCATGACAGGCGTCCACGCGGCACCGGTGCAGTGGCATGACTGCGTCGGAGCTAGCAGAAGGGAGAGATAGAGGACTGAGGAGAGGTATACGTTGCCATGCGTGGAGAGTGCTGGAGAGAAGGGAAGAAAGGATGGGGTACGGTGGACGTGGGGTTCGGCGCTCCGTCCGTCCGTTGTTGCTAACGAGACGACGACGACGACCGACGACTCGCCGGGTACAAGAATACTTTCAGTCTTCACATGCAACGTGAGTTGACACAGGTACATTTTCTGCATATGTCATACACAGTTGTAAGCAACATAGAAGAATACTTTTTCATCAACGTACATTTTCTACACTTCAAAATAATCTCCAAAAAACTATACACATAAGGTTACTTTACACCTATAGTGATGCTATTCATCACCCAAGGTGTAGAATAAGTTATTTTGCACTGAGGTTTTCTTACATCGTTACATTTAGAATTTACTATTTGTATACGAATAATTACATTCATATTGATCCACTACACAAAAATCGCTATAAGAAAAGTAAGATATGAGTTATAAAACTACAAAGTTTACATTTACATGTATATTTTATATTATATTTTCACATTCGTAATTTTACGTTACTTAAAATATCTTTTTTTCGACTGACATACATTTTCTTATCTTCTCGTTCAATTCCGACGTAGGACAAATTTACGGGACGTAAAAAATGTAGTTTTTAATGTAATAAGAGAGGGGTGAAGAATAACTATTCCTCACCTATGGTGACAAATAGCGCGGAATTTCATGAATATATATGTTCATATGTGATGTACACAAAAATGACAAATACATAGATTAAAATGAGCTTTTTGTTTGTTGTATTTGGGCCAGATATTTTGTCTTTTTTGTGTAGCCTGCAAATAACTGCATTATTGAAGGAACTTTATAGGTACTTAGAGAACATGCATATGTGTACTTGTAGAATTGTTTTTGAAACTTCTAAATATTTTTGGATATTTTTCAAAAGAAAAACGCCGCACTCAATACTTCTCCTCCTTCATGTGCAATGTTAGTTGACCGAAGTACATAATATTGTTATTGTACACATTTATTAAACAATGTAAAAGAATACTTCCACTCTTCATATGTGATGTCAGTTACATATTTTTGCTATGGTATGCAGTTCAAAGCAACATAGAAGAATATTTCCACTGCTTAATGTGCAATGCCAGTTGACTGAACTACATATTCTTGGTATATTGTACAATTGTAAGCAACACAGAAGAATACTTATTTGTCAAAAAAAATGCAGAAGAATACTTCCACTCTAGATATGTAATGTCACTTGGCCGGACATAAGAGATGGAGGGAAAGCAATAAACATTGTCTTCTCGACTTTTTAAAAAAGAGGTTGGATCTTGAATTTTTAATATTCTAAAAAAACAGGTTTAGGAATGGGTCCGACTATATCACATCTAGATGTGAGATAATACCTCACATCTAACAATGACATCATCCTACATCAGCAAATAAATAAAGCATTGTTTGTTTGTTTGGAAAATCTATAACGCACCCGACGCACAGCAGCGCTCCTAGTACGCACGGCGCACTATACTACAATAAACAGTGTAGTACTACGGTTTGCTCCAGGAAAATGCTTTTGTTTCTACAGTAGATGCTACAGTGGACTTGCAGAGATTCCTACAGCGGCTGAACAACACACTACAGTAACCGTGTTTTGCACCGAAGTTGCCCTCGCTGCTGTGCTTTTTTCTTCCACAAGTACACGTTATTTTATATACATCTCTGCTAGTAATGTTTTTGAACATTACTGAAAAATTGCAAACAATTTTCAAATTTTGAACACTTTTTCAAAATTACAAACTTTTTTTTATTAAATGCAATCAATTTTAATAATTTATAAACATTTTTGAAGTTGTGAAGAAATTTTAAAAATTCCTGAACATTTTTTGAATTTTTAAAAACAAAACTTAAAATGTGAACATCTTTTGAAAATCGGAGCAATGTTTAGAAACACGAGCATTTAAAAAAACTTCAGAACATTTTTTGAAAATGCAAACATATTTTGAATTGGTGAACACAATTTTTTAAGACGCGAACATTTCTTAAAATCCCAGAACATTTTTTGAATTAGTGAAGAAACTAGCCTTATATACAAAACGATATGACTCAAAAGTGTGTGTCCCATTTGTATGCAACTATGAGATTTCGAAGAAAGGCGGGGAACTAGCTCAATGCGTCAGGAACTAAAAATCGTATAAATGATGGCTTTTGAAAAAACATAAAAACATCGGTCCCACCGACTCGGTTGCATATCTTTCAAAAAACAAAATGGGTCGAATATGAGCTTGCAACTGGGACATTTGAAAAATGGGGCTAAAAGTAAAAAATAAACAATGTTGAGCAGCTAAAAGGGGCAAAAAAAAGGTGGACTAGTAACTGTCAGGGTCGGGGCTCACATTTTGCATATTTAAGATGGAATAGTACATGGCATAAAAATTACTACAAGCCTAGTGCAACTTGAATAGAAAAAATACAGTCACAGTTGCGAGTCGAGGGTGGACTTGCAACTGCGATGAAAAACAAACGACGAGCCTAGTGCAACTACACAAAACTATGATACCAGTTGCGAGTCGCGGATGGACTTGCAGCGAGTCGCGGGTGGACTTTCAACTGGGACAAATACGAAACTACATGCCAGGTTGCGAGTCCAAGGTGGACTTACAACTGGGATGACACAAACTACGATCCTAGTTGCAAGTCTCAACCGGGACAACTACACAAAACTACGATATCGTTTGCGAGTCGAGGTGAACTTGCAACTAGGACAATAATAAACTACGAGCTCACTTGTGATTCGAACGTGGACTTGCAACTGGGATAAAACCAAAACACAAGACCAGTTGCGAGTCGAGGGTGGACTTGCAACTGTGACAACTATGAAACTATGACCCAGTTGCGAGTTAAGGGTCGACAAGCAACTAGGATGAAACAAACTACGGGCCCAGTTGCGAGTCAAGGGCGGTCTTGCAACTGAGATGAAAAGCAAAACACATGTCGAGTTGCGAGTCAAGGGTGGAGCTGCAATTAGGATGAAACACACTACAATCCTAGTTGCGAGTCAAGGGTGGACTTGCAACTTAGACAACTACACAAAACCACGATACCATTTTGCGAGTCGAGGGTGGACTTGCAACTGGGACATTAAGAAAATACAAGCCTAGTTGCGAGTCGGGCGTGGACTTGGAACTGTAGGGGAACGCGACAGAAAACAAAAAAATTCGGTACAGCGAGCACGCCCAGGATCACTATGGAGACTGCATACAAGGTTTGATCTGATCCGTACCAACTCGAAGCGCAGCGGAAGAAGAGTCGGTGTAGATCGTCGGTGCAGATCCCTGCAGCTAGGATTTACAACCTCCCAACCGCAAGGATGTACTCCCTCTCCGGACAGCCCTTCGGGAGGCGGTCGGACAGTCCCCCGGACGATGTCGCGGACAGCCCTTCGGGAGGACCCTCGAAACCCGAACGGTAACTCGGACAGCCCTTCGGGAGGACACCCGAAAACCGAACGGTAACTCGGACAGCCCTTCGGGAGGACACTCGAACAGCCCCTCTGGCAAAAGATCGAAACTACAATCTCTCTACGGGGTTGCACACATACGGTGTCAGCTATCCGGCAGGGCTTCGCCGTCCAGAGCTAGTTCCTACCGGAACCCAGACAGCCTTTCGGCTCTACGAAACTATTTCGCTGGGAGGGAGAGAGAAGTCAGACAAGTCAAATGGCATGTGTATGAGAGCAAGGATGAGTTTTGGGGCAGCCCCCGCACCTCTATTTATAGGATAGCCAAGGGGTAAAAATGGCATACAAAAAATACCAAAGTACCCCCACTTTATGCCTTTTCACAAAAGAATAAAGCTAAAAGGAGTGCCATGTGGAGCTCCAAGGAGCTCCACCATGCTTGGCAGGCCACATTGAGCCCCCCCCCCCCACATGGGGGTGCCTTGGATCCCAAGTCCTTCTAGAAACCTTTTGGGAAATATCCCAAAAGGTGCTTTCCAAAAAATATCCAAAAAGCACTTTCACTATTCACAAAGACATTTTTCTGCGTCCGTTAAAACCCAAAATATTTCTGAGTGCCTAGAATAATTCCAGTACCCACCAAAATAATTTTGAACGCATTCCGAAACAATTTCGGAACAATGTTTCTTCAGCGAAAAGCAACCAAAGCAGTTCCGGCTGCTCCGGAACATTTCCGGTTTTTGTCCCGGAAAATTCCCAGAAGTTTCCAGAACACTTCTGGCATCCTCCAAGAATTTCCAGGCGTGTGCCAGAACGAATTTGACTTAATGGAATACCCTGAAACAACTTTTCAGTTTCACCGAAACTATTTCGGTGTTCTCTCCAGAACGTTTCCGTTTCGTCCGAAACTTTTTCGGTGATTTTCTCTCAGACTCCCCGTCTAGTATTCAGCAGATAGATGACCCTTAAGCGTGTGACCCTATAGGTTCGATGAAGTATAGACATGACCCGGAACACTTTCCGATCGATGATCAACATCGGAGCCGTGGACACCCATATTGACCCCTATACCCACACGAATGAATATTCGAGTGAACCTCCAGTTGCCGTGTGCTATTCCTGTTGCTTCACGATATATTACAAATACCCGAGGTGAGATTTATTGCATCCCCGTGGATCAACAACTTGTCCACTATGCAAGTTACCTCGTTACCGGTTTTGTTCTCTTTACTCGTTCCCAAGTGATCAAATCACAATGTGTCTGGCCAGACGATGATGGATACCGTAACACCGAGAGGGCCCGAGAATATCTCTCCATCGTCGGAGGAGCAATTCCCAATCTTGAGCTATCAAGTTACTTGACATACTTTTCCATGAACCCATAAGCCGCCATAATAGCCACCCATTTACGGATGACGTTTAACAAACCCCAAAGTTCATGAAGCAAGTATGAAGAAACTCGATACTCTCATGGTCTAAGGAATTATGTAAACATTAACTATCTATGTGTTATTACCATTAACTTGTGACGAATGTATCTCATAGCATAACATCAATTCGGGTCGATTCAAAACAAGTGTTAAACTAACATTGTGCCCTCAAAATTGCCGGCATAGACATGCCCATGATCAGGAAAACAGGATCATTATGCAATACTTGAGCCAGTCTTAGAGGCAAGACTAGGAATACATTTTACCGTTTATTATACCACACATGCACATGAGTTTCCCTCCGACCCTCGTGGTTATTGTAGACTCGAGAATCATTGCAGTTATAGCATGGAACATAAACATTCATTACAAACTTGGAGATACAAAGTAACTGTTATTGCTGCCTCTAGGGCATATCTCCTACAAACTCCCACTTGCACTAGAGTCATAATCTAGTTACATGGCTTCCCTAACACCAATGGCAATCCGGTGCTGCTCATGCTTTGCTCGTGGTAGAGGCTTTGTCATCGGGTCTGACACGTTCAGATCCGTGTGAACTTTGCGTACTTTCACTAAACCCGCTTCGACATGATGGCGAATGAGTTTATATTTGCGTTCAATATGTCTTGTCTTATGGTGCGAACTTGGCTCCCTTGCCTGAGCCACGGCGCCACTATTATCACAATAGATCTCCACCGGGTCCAGAGCACTTGGAACCACACCAAGGTCTTCAAGAAATTGCTTGATCCATACTGCCTCCTTGGAGGCTTCAGAAGCAGCAACATATTCCGCCTCCGTCGTAGAATCCGCTACAGTCTTTTGTTTGGAACTTTTCCAATCAACTGCGCCGCCGTTCAATATGAAAACATAGCCTGATTGAGATTTGAAGTCATCTGGGTCAGTCATGAAGCCTGCATCAGTGTAACCACTTACAATGAGCTCTTCATCACCTCCGTACACAAGGAGTAAATCCTTGGTCCTTCTGAGGTACTTAAGAATACCCTTGACTGCGGCCTAGTGTTCCAATCCTGGATCACTTTGGTACCGGCTGCTAACACTTAGCGCATAGGAAACGTCCGTTCTTGTACATAGCATGGCATACATAATAGAACCAACTGCCGAGGCATATGGAACATCATTCATCTGTACTCGCTCATCGAGAGTCCGAGGACTCTGATTCTTGCAAAGCACTGTGTCAAGTGACATGGAGAGTAGGCCTTTCTCGGAGTTCTCCATGTTGAACCTTTTCAACACCTTGTCAATGTACGTGCTTTGGTTAAGCGCTATTAGGCGTCTTGATCTATCTCTATAGATTCTGATGCCCAATACATATGCCGCTTCACCTGAGTCTTTCATTGAAAAACTCTTTTTCAATGAGTCTTTTATTTCGTTAAGAAAATTCACGTCATTTCCAATCAATAATATGTCATCCACATACAAGATTAGAAATGCTTTTGCGCTCCCACTAAACTTCTTGTAAACACAAGATTCTTCGTCATTCCTGATGAAGCCAAACTGTTTGACCACTTCATCAAAACGAATGTTCCAGCTCCTTGACGCTTGCTTCAGACCATAAATGGCTTTCTGAAGTTTGCATACCTTTCCAGCATCCTTATGGACGACAAAACCATCTGGCTGTATCATGTATACATCCTCTTTGAGGTTTCCATTTAGGAAAGCCGTTTTGACGTCCATCTGCCATATTTCATAATCGAAATAAGCAGCAATTGCTAGTAATATCCGAACAGATCTAAGCATAGCTACGGGCGAGAAAGTCTCGTCGTAGTCCACTCCTGGAACTTGCGTGAACCCTTTCGCGACAAGTCTAGCTTTGTGGATAGTAATGTTACCATCCGCGTCCGTATTTTTCTTGAAAATCCATTTACAACCAATGGGCTTTACGCCTTCTGGAAGTTCTTCCAAGTTCCAAACTTGGTTTTCGTACATGGATTCCATTTCGGATTTCATGGCCTTGTGCCATTCCTTTGAGCTGGGCCCCGCCATCGCTTCCTTGTAGTGCGCAGGTTCATCGTCTTCAAGAATGAAGATTTCGTTATGAAACCATTCAGGTGGCTGGATAGCCCTACCCGATCTGCGCGGTTCAGTTACAACATGGTCTGAAGTTTCCGCATCACATGCGACAACTTCCGGCTCGGTTGTAGGGATAATTAGCGTAATTTCTTCCGGTTCCTTAGCCATATCAACGGTTGCCGAAGATTCACTAATCTCATTAAGTTGTACTGTCCTCCCACTTGGTTCTTTAGCGAGAAACTCTTTCTCGAGAAAGTGTCCAACTTTTGCGACAAACACTTTGCCCTCGGACTGGTTGTAGAAGGAATACCCAATGGTGTTATTGGGATAACCTACAAAGTAACATTTGTCTGACCTGGGATCGAGTTTGCTTGGCTGTAAACGCTTTACGTATGCCTCACAACCCCAAATTTTAAGATGCGACACACTAGGAATCTTCCCATGCCACATCTCATGTGGTGTCGTCTTAACAGACTTAGACGGTGCTCTGTTTAATGTATAAGCGGCAGTGAGTAGTGCATGATCCCAAAAAGATATCGGCAGATCTGTAAGAGACATCATCGACCTTACCATGTCCAACAGGGTTCGGTTACGTCTTTCCTATACTTCGTTTCTCTGTGGAGTTCCGGGAGGCGTAAGCTGTGAAACGATTCCACGATCACTCAGATGTTGGCCAAACTCATGACTAAGGTATTCGCCTCCGCGATCAGACCACAGAAACTTAATATTTTTGTCACGATGATTTTCTACCTCATTCTGAAATTCTTTGAACTTTTCAAAGGTTTCCGACTTATGCTTCATTAAGTAGATATAGCCATACCGACTTAAATCATCAGTAAAAGTCACGAAGTAGAAATACCCACCCCGTGCGGCTGTGTTCATTGGACCACATACATCACTATGTATTATTTCCAATAACTCACCCGCCCGTTCAGGATGACCCGTGAACGGCGTCTTGGTCATTTTCCCCATCAAGCAAGCTTCACATGTGTCAAATGATTCAAAATCAAGGGACGGTAAAACTCCATCTTTATGGAGTCTTTGCATGCGTTTCTTTCCGATGTGGCCAAGCCGACAGTGCCACATGAAAGTGGTGGTGGTATCAGCCTTCTTAAGGCGTTTAGCATTCACGTTAAAGACATCATTTCCACATTCAAGATTTAGTATGAAAAGGCCCCCAACAATGGGTGTAAATCCATAAAACATATCCTTACAATAAAGTGAACAACCATTGTTCTCAGACTTGTACGAATACCCATCGTGTACTAAACATGATCCGGAGATAATGTTTCTACACAATAGTGGAACAAAATAACAGTTATTCAGTTCTAAGATAAATCCCGAAGGGAGACGTAGAGGCATAATGTCGACGGCTTGAGCGGCGATCCCAGGGCCGTTCCCGACGCGCATCACGACTTCATTCTTTGCTAGCTTGCGCACCTTCTGAAGTCCCTGTATCGAGTTGCAAATGTGAGCAACCGATCCGGTATCAAATACCCAAGACTTAGAATTTTCGCTAGCAAGCAAAACGTCAATGACATTAACTTGTATAACAATTATACCTTTTCCGGTTTTCCCGGACTTCTTATCTTCTAGATACTTCTTGCAGTTTCTCTTCCAGTGTCCTGTGCCCTTGCAGTAGAAGCACTCAGTTTCATTCTTGGCTCCGCCCTTAGAGTTGCTTTGGGAGCCGGTCTTACCGGCGCCCTTGCCCTTCTTTGGCTTGCCTTTCTTTTTGAAACTGGCGGTTTTATTCACAAGCAACACTTGCTTGCGATTTTTCCGCAGTCCTCCTTCTGTAGTTTTTAGCATGGCGAGCACCTCTTCCGGTGTCTTCTCCATCCCACTCATGTTGTAATTCATGATAAAACCGTCGTAAGACGGGGGGAGTGAAGAAAGCAACATGTCCATCATATGGTCAGGTGGAAGTGGAAACTCCAGGGTTTTAAGCCTTTCAGCATAGCCAATCATTTTGACTACGTGTTCGCCAACTGAACTACCCTCAGCCATCTTGCATTCCATCAAGGCCTTCATGATATCAAATCGTTCAGACCTTGCGGTTTCCTTGTACAGGGCATCCAATTCCCGGATCATATCGCGGGGTTTATGGAATTCAAAATGTTTTTGAAGCCCTGGACTCATGCAAGCTAGTATGAGGCACTGCACTAAGTTATGATCATCATCCTTAGTGGCCCAGACTTTCTACTCATCTTCCGGGGCATCTGCCGCCAGTTTAGCTGGAAGAGCAGTTTCAAGCACATACATTTTCCTAGCGCTCCTGAGGACAATCCTTAGGTTACGGACCCAGTCCGCATAGTTGTTTCCAGTCGCAGCTAACTTCTCTTTCTCTAACATCGGGCCTAAGTTGAACGCGGTGTTGCGAGCCATTTGATCTACAACGGAAAACACAAGTTTCACTTAGACTTTGTTCATAATGATTTTGGCACTAGTGAATAAACAATTTTATTCTAAAGTGTGCTCCCACTCAAATCAATATCTCTCAAAATTGATTATGAGTGATTCAAGATCCAAATTGCAATTCAACGCCAAGGATGTATCCATCTCAAGTGACGAGAATTTCAATTGGTAGGCCAACTTGCCAATCACATCTCTATGTGACTCTTGTTCATCTTTCGATGGGCGTGTTCCGAGCTCAGGACGATCCTCCGGAACGTCAAGACAACCAAGTGATCTCGCTGTGAGGTCTCAACTCACCCGCCTCACACTTCACTAATCGTTCGTACCCATGTATCCATGTGGTACCCCGAAAAGATAGGTGCCGTGACGGTGCTACACTTGGGAGAACACTAACTACTTGATATTTTTAAGTGAGAGATCACCCTAATAAAAAGCGACTACCGCGCAATCAAAAGGGTGCATCATAAGGGATAAACATCTCAGGCAATTCATAATAGCATGATATGGTATAGCCCTTTCTGATGGAGAAGTCAAGTATTTCTTCGTCTTCGGCATTTGCGTCGGTGTTCACCTTCGCGAAGATTGCCACCACCTTGTCGATGCACCAGATAATATTGCTATCTCTATAGCTAATAAAAATAAGTGCATTACTTAAGGTTGACACGCAGGTCATTAAAGTGACAATCATATGGCTCCAGCCATCATGCCGAATCATGACACGCAGGTCATGTTAACAAATTTACATCATATAGTCATCTCATACATAATCGAATTAATATGAGCTTTGCTATACCACATTACATGCACATCCTGCAAAACCAAGTTAGATGCCTCTAATCGGTTTATGCAAAATTTTATTTTACGTGGCTTCTAAGGTTTTGACTTAAACCGCAGCTACCAACGTTTTATCATCAAGTATGATTATTCAAGTCGCTAGATTAACTTTCCAGGGTGCATGAAACACGAGATAATTAAATCTCGAGCCCCATACTAAACTTCGTCATACGCATGACCCCCGTGCAGATCATATCTGCATTGCCCTTTCATCTGCGAATTTCATCTTTCTTTTGACTATGGCGGAACCCAAAGAACTGATAGCACTTCGTTGATCAATCAGGATCGCGGATTGCCAGAACTTTGTGAAATTCCACCATGCTGTCTCGAGATCAGAAATACGCAAATTCTAGGGAAGCAACAAGAACATCAGGTAACAGACTTCATCTGCTACCCGCATAAATAGTTTTCAGCAATAGATCTTATCTACTCCAAAATTATATTATGCAATACCCATACATCTCCATGTATTCTAGATCGTAACCTGCATCTACGCATAGCACGGATCATGATGCCACTGTAGGGGAACGCGACAGAAAACAAAAAAATTCGGTACAGCGAGCACGCCCAGGATCACTATGGAGACTGCATACAAGGTTTGATCTGATCCGTACCGACTCGAAGCGCAGCGGAAGAAGAGTCGGTGTAGATCGTCGGTGCAGATCCCTGCAGCTAGGATTTACAACCTCCCAACCGCAAGGATGTACTCCCTCTCCGGATAGCCCTTCGGGAGGCGGTCGGACAGTCCCCCGGACGATGTCGCGGACAGCCCTTCGGGAGGACCCTCGAAACCCGAATGGTAACTCGGACAGCCCTTCGGGAGGACACCCGAAAACCGAACGGTAACTCGGACAGCCCTTCGGAAGGACACTCGAACAGCCCCTCGGGCAAAAGATCGAAACTACAATCTCTCTACGGGGTTGCACACATACGGTGTCAGCTATCCGGCAGGGCTTCGCTGTCCAGAGCTAGTT
Organism: Elymus sibiricus; assembly: GCA_039707655.1. Taxonomy (NCBI): domain Eukaryota; kingdom Viridiplantae; phylum Streptophyta; class Magnoliopsida; order Poales; family Poaceae; genus Elymus; species Elymus sibiricus. The sequence continues at coordinate 379,078,880 of CM077674.1, read as the reverse complement.
CCTGCCGGAACCCAGACAGCCTTTCGGCTCTACGAAACTATTTCGCTGGGAGGGAGAGAGAAGCCAGACAAGTCAAATGGCATGTGTATAAGAGCAAGGATGAGTTTTGGGGCAGCCCCCTCACCTCTATTTATAGGATAGCCAAGGGGTAAAAATGGCATACAAAAAATACCAAAGTACCCCCACTTTATGCCTTTTCACAAAAGAATAAAGCTAAAAGGAGTGCCATGTGGAGCTCCAAGGAGCTCCACCATGCTTGGCCGGCCACATTGAGGGGCCCCCCACATGGGGGTGCCTTGGCTCCCAAGTCCTTCGAGAAACCTTTTGGGAAATATCCCAAAAGGTACTTTCCAAAAAATATCCAAAAAGCACTTTCACTATTCACAAAGACATTTTTCTGCGTCCGTTAAAACCCAAATTATTTCTGTGTGCCTAGAATAATTCCAGTACCCAACAAAATAATTTTGAACGCATTCCGAAACAATTTCGGAACAATGTTTCTTCAGCGAAAAGCAACCAAAGCGGTTCCGGCTGCTCCGGAACATTTCCGGTTTTTGTCCCGGAAAATTCCCAGAAGTTTCCAGAACACTTCCGGCATCCTCCAAGAATTTCCAGGCGTGTGCTAGAACCAATTTGACTTAATGGAATACCCTGAAACAACTTTTCAGTTTCACCGAAACTATTCCGGTGTTCTCTCCGGAACGTTTCCGTTTCGTCCGAAACTTTTTCGGTGATTTTCTCTCAGACTCCCCGTCTAGTATTCAGCAGATAGATGACCCTTAAGCGTGTGACCCTATAGGTTCGGTGAAGTATAGACATGACCCGGAACACTTTCCGATCGATGATCAACATCGGAGCCGTGGACACCCATATTGACCCCTATACCCACACGAATGAATATTCGAGTGAACCTCCAGTTGCTGTGTGCTATTCCTGTTGCTTCACGATATATTACAAATACCCGAGGTGAGATTTATTGCATCCCCGTGGATCAACAACTTGTCCACTATGCAAGTTACCTCGTTACCGGTTTTGTTCTCTTTACTCGTTTCCGTGTTCCAGCATCCCAAGTGATCAAATCACAATGTGTCTAGACAGACGATGATGAATACCGTAACACCGAGAGGGCCCGAGAATATCTCTCCATCGTCGGAGGAGCAATTCCCAATCTTGAGCTATCAAGTTACTTGACATACTTTTCCATGAACCCGTAAGCCGCCGTAATAGCCACCCATTTACGGATGACGTTTAACAAACCCCAAAGTTCATGAAGCAAGTATGAAGAAACTCGATACTCTCATGGTCTAAGGAATTATGCAAACATTAACTATCTCTGTGTTATTACCATTAACTTGTGACGAATGTATCTCATAGCATAACATCAATTCGGGTCGATTCAACACAAGTGTTTTACTAACATTGTGCCCTCAAAATTGTCGGCATAGACATGCCCATGATCAGGAAAACAGGATCATCATGCAATACTTGAGCCAGTCTTAGAGGCAAGACTAGGAATACATTTTACCGTTTATTATACCACACGTGCACATGAGTTTCCCTCCGAGCCTCGTGGTTATTGTAGACTCGAGAATCATTACAGTTATAGCATGGAACATAAACATTCATTACAAACTCGGAGATACAAAGTAACTGTTATTACTGCCTCTAGGGCATATCTCCTACAGCAACTGGGATGAAAAACAAGACATATACCTAGTTGCGAATCGAGTGTGGACTTGCAACTAGGACAACTACTAGCCCATTTGCGAGTCGAGGATAGACGTGCAGTAGGGACAAATACAAAACTATGAGCTCAGGTGCGAGTCAAGTGTTGACTTGCAACTGGGATGAAACAAACTATGGGCCCAATTGTGAGTCAAGGTTAGACTTGTAACCGGGATCAAAAACAAAACACATGCTCCATTTGCGAGCCGGGGATGAGCCTGCAACTTGGACAACTACGAGCCCAATTACGAGTCGATGGTGGACTTGCAACTAGGAGAACTAGGGAACTACGAGCCCAGTTGGGATAAAACAAACTATGGGCCCAGTTGCGAGGCAATGATGGACCTGCAACCGGGATGAAAAATAAAATACATGCCAAGTTGCGAGTAAAGGGTGGGCTTGCAACTGGGATGAAACAAACTGCGGGTCTAGTTGCGAGTTGAGGGTGTACTTGCAACTGGGACAACTACACAAAACTATGCTATGAGTTGCGAGTCGGGGTGGACTTGCAACTAGGACAAGTACGAAACTACGAGCCCAGTTGTGAGTCAAGGGGCGACTTGCAACTGGGATAAAACAAACTACGGGCCCAGTTGCAAGTCAAGGGTGGACCTGCAACCGGAATGAAAAACTAAATACAGGCCAAGTTGCGAGTCAAGGGTGGGCTTGCAACTGGGATGAAACAAACTATGGGCCTAGTTGCGAGTCGAGGGTGTACTTGCAACTGGGACAATTACACAAAACTACGATACGAGTTGCGAGTCGCGAGGGTTAACTTGCAACTAGCACAACTACGAAACTATGAGTCTAGTTGCGAGTCTAGTATCGACTTGCAACTGAGATGAAACAAACTATGGGCCCAGTTGTGAGTCAAGGGTGAACTTGAAACCGGGATGAAAAACAAAACACATGCTCCAGTTGTGAGTCGAGTGTTGACTTGCAACTGGGAGCAAACACAAAAATTACGCCCCCCGGGTTGCCAGTCGAGGGTTGACTTGCAACTGGGACCTCAAGTTGCAAGTCGGGGCTTGACTAGCAACTGGAGCAACTACAACTAAAAAAAAGCCCCTAGATGCGAGTCGAGTGTTGACTTGCAACTAGGGGCAAATACAAAAAATACAAAAAAGCCCCCCCCCCCCCCCCCGGATTGCGAGTCGAGGTTTGACTTGCAACTTGGGCCTCAAGTTGCAACTCGGGGCTTGACTTGCAACTGGGCCAACTTCAACTACAGAAAAGTCCCAATTGCGAGTCAAGTGTTGACTTGCAAGTGGGGGCAAATACAAAACTTACGAAAAAACCCTCCCCCCGGGTTGCGAGTCAAGGGTTGGCTTGCAAATGGGCCTCGAGTTGCAAGTCGGGACTTGACTTGCAACTAAAGCAACTACAACTACAAAAAAAAAGTCTGCAATTGTGAGTGAAGTGTTGACTTGCAAATGGGACAAAAATGGGTCGACCCAGTTGCGTATCGAGGGTGGACTTGCAACTAAGACAAAAAAAACGCAGACACCTCAATTTCATGTCGGGGTGGAGTTACAAGTGGGGACAAAAATGGGTCACGCCTCCCCTTGCTTGTGGAGGGTGGACTTGCAATTTGGACAAAAAATGGGTTGGACCCAGTTACGTATTGAGGGTGAACTTGCAACTGGGACAAGAAAAAGGCGCCCCACAGTTGCATGACGGGGTGGGGTTGCAACTGGGACAAAAAGGGTTGGGCCCTCGGTTGCGTCTCGAAGGTGGACTTGTGACTAGGACAAAAATATGGTTCGGATCCAGTTGCATAACAAGGTCGGACTTTCAAATGAGACAAAAAGGCGGGGCCCAGTTGCCTGTTGGGGTGGAATTGTAACTGGGGGGGGAAATTCGCCCCCGGTAGCGTGTCGAGGGTGGATTTACAAATGGGAGAAAAACGGGCTGGGCCTAGTCGGGACAAAAACATTTGCATCTTAAGAGTGGAGTTGCAACTACGATTAAAAAGGACGGGCCCCAGTTACGTGTCGAGGACGAACTTGCTAGTAAGATAAAAATGGGTCAGATCAGATGCGTATCGAGTGCAAGTCAGATCATGTCTCTTCCACAGAGCTTGTCTCTTTGACACCGAACATGAAAAGGAAATATAAATAGGCAACGACAAGCGACATAGCTTGTCTCTTCCACTTCTACAACGCATGCCAGATGAAATGGGCCACAAGAGCGTGAGTAGAAAAATGCCAGACAAAAAACAGAAGTGCAACACGAACCGCTCGACAAGTGGACAAAATAGAACAAGGCGACATAGGAATACATCGGCGCGCAAGATCAAGAGTTTGCGTGAAAATTACAACAACAAGATCCAACGGACGACAACATAACTGAGACATTGCTAATTCACATCTTGATGAAGTTTAAAAGGAATACGAGACAGTATCAAAATGAACTGGGAAACGTGATATAGCTCCTCCTTTTGTGTCTCTTCAATTTCTACTTCGCGGCCTAGAAACAACGCAGCCAAATGGGCTGCCACCAGCGCGCCGCGATAATGGACCGACAAAAGTGAAACCAAACAAGCCAATAAAAAGAAGCACGACAAACAAATGGTGATCGGCGAGGCGGGGGGTCGAGTGCTTGCACGAAAATTGTAGAAACTAAATTGAACTGTGGCAAATTTGGATGAGACATCATTCCATATAAAAAAATTGAGAAATTTAAAAGGTGTTCACAAACTTGATTTTTTTCCCAAATTTATAAAAATACTCACAAAAAATCTTATTCATGAATTTTTTTTAAAAAGGAAAAAAGACAAAATGAAAAGAAAGAAAATTAAAAAAGACAAAAAAGGGAAAAACCGAAAGAAAGCCCGGATAGAGAAAATAAAGAAAAGAAAGAAAAACAAAAAAAAACAAGGTGGCTCAGAAGTGTTTTTTATAATGAAAAAACATGGCTCGTAAGTAGATATTATTTGTTGAGAGAAAGAAGTAATTTCCTCCACAAGAAATCTCCTCAAATTCGTGAACGAATGAATGAACGAAGAAGACAAATAGACCATGGATAGATACGGTGGGGAATAGAGACATCTCACGTGAGCAAATGTGTATGGCGACCCTCTCTCTTCAATTCTCAACAACTGCCATCTCCACACACAAAAGAAACGCAATCAAAGATATAAAAAAAACAGTCAAAGAAAACACAAGTTATCAATGGTCCACACATACATCCGATCGTGCAACCAGAGAGACGTTGAAAATAGCCCACAACCCAATATACAAGAAAAAAAACAAAAGACACACAGAGCGCGTGGCTGACAATACAACAAAAAATAAAAGACCAGCTAGCTGGGTCGACAAGCCCAAGAACGCACCAACCTGCACCAGCCTGGAAATAGCACAAATCTGAAAGTTCTATCCAATGGTTGTAGACTTAGATGTGAGGTAACTATTTCACATCTAGATGTGAAATAGCAATTCTGTTTAGGAATACCCACAGTTTGCAATACGAAGGTATTCTTTGAAAAAAACACTTTGATATATGGTATTTTAAAAACCACAGTATTAGAACATGTAGGCAGTAAATTCCATGGTATATGAATATTATAGCATTTTGCAGTATTTGCATAACGGAGGGGCGTTTGGCACTCACAATATTTACTAGAGTATTTTGATCATTTTGTGTATGTTTTGAATTATGTTAGGCAATTATCCTTTGGAATAATATTTTTTTTTTCTTTTCAGAATGCAGTTTAAACAAATTTGCATAAAGATGTGCACAATTTGGAGCTTACATGTTAAGGCACGTACCACAAATCTATGTATACACGTCAAGACTCCTTGCTAGGTCACAGTCACATGGTGCAAGAAAAGTTAATCAAGCTCTGCAGTCTATAAATGAAACAATCCAAACTGAATTGATGAATTGATTAGGCCGTCCATGCCTTGGCTAAGCGTGTTGCACCTCTCTTTAGATGAATCGATTAGGTCACTTGGGATCGGGCTATGTCACGTCAAGGAAAAAACCAAGGAGACAATGTGCTACTACTGTACGAGTTGCCACTTGCCGCGGACAAACAGAAAGAGATGATTTAATGCAGGTATAAATGAATTAGGCGATGGGGGGAGGGTAACACCTCCCCCCCCCCCCCCCCCCCCCCCCCCCCCCTCCCTTTCTCTCACGATACCACATTTATATCTCTTCAATATTTGTCTATCTCAAGATTCATTTATGAGTCCAACAAGATATTGCCTTATTTGTCTTAGGCGAATCAATATTATCCAGCCTTAGCTAAATTTGTACATCCTCATTGTGCAACTGATATGTTATTTGCACAATTAGGGCAATAACTTACCTTCCACGCACTTCCGTTAATCCGAGGAGCGCCAAATTTGGATGAGCGACTCACTGGACCATCACCACTAGAAGGAACAAGCTGTCGAACATCACCGAACATCATCGAACCCTACATGCTCCCAGGGTGGTAGAGGGTCACTTGCAACGCTGTTGGTCATGTTGTAAGAATCAACCTCTAATCGATAGGCCCTGTGGGTTGCCTGCCTCCAAGCATCTCCAACCTCCAATATATGTAGAATATCAACCTTAGGAACAACTCCGTCTCTACCCTACTCCCTTCGTTCCATGGCATGTCCAGCCTCCAACACGTCAACCTCAACGAAACCTTCTTAAACTCAATTATTCGGGACTTCTTCACAGGCCTGGAAAATGTTGTCCACATCTCCCTCCAGAACAATATAATGAACGCATCATCAGGAGGTTGGACGCTGACCGCTGACTTTGCTTCCTCGATGCAAAAGCTGCAAAAACTTGATCTTACTAGCTACAACCTCGTCGGTAGCATACAAGAATTCCTGAGCTCGATGAAAAGCTCACATTCAGATTCTTGGGTTATCCTCTATATGGCCCGATCCCGGTCACATTCAGTGGCTACAACATAAGGATGCTCTAGATCAACGGCAACCAAAAGCTCCCAGTGCTGGCTGTCAACCAATTCTCCCACGTGATCCTAGACGGCATTGGTGCATGATCCTAGATGGCATTGGCACATGCAAGCCCTTGTGTATCCTATTTATTCAATACTTGACATTAGTGGAGGAGGGCACTTGCCCCCCCCCCAAACTCTACACTATTTGTATTCAATACTCATACATTAAAGTATATATATCACCACCACGTCCACGGGTACGGCACCTATGGGGCACACCTAGCATCCCAAGTAAAGATCTTGTCTCTTTTCGTTCCAAAATCTTTTCCTTTTTATGGTTTGATTGATGACAGATCGCTTGTTCGTCGTTGCATTAGATCGGAACCTGCAACTCTTATGTTCTTAGATCCGCTAGTTAAATTCTAGCTGTTTCTACTAGTTGGGGTTTTCTTCTCCTTTCGGAGATGATCTTGCAGTTGGGGTTTCCTTCTCCTTTGGGTTAAGTTCTTGCTATTTCTGGCAGTTCGGGTTTTCAACTCCTTTCGGGGATGATCTTACGGTGCAAATTAATCTCTACTAGATCTGAAAGTCTTGTGTAATGTAATTAGATCTGCAAGTCTTGCTCTGCAGTCGCTAGATGGAGGATCTAAGAACCCACTTATGTTTCTCCATGTTCTTGCTTACGGTGAAGCTTTCTGATTTAAAATTGGTTTGTTCTGCAGGGGACTGCTGATTTCCCAAGAATCCAAATGGTCCTAACTAATGTACAATCCATGTGATCACCATAATGACTGACCTCGAGATGGTCTCGCTGGTTGTCAACCAGTTCTCCGACGTGATCCTAGACAGTATTGGCGCATGCAAGCCCATGTATATCCTATTTATTCAATAATTGTACATTAGTGGAGGAGGACACTTGCCCCCCCCCCCCCCCCTCCACACTATATGTGTTGAGAGTACATATGTAACATATTATGTAAATAATTATGACCTTGATTCTAAGGACCAATTTAATCTTCTATGCTTAGTTTTGTGTCTCGCTTTATGGCAGATGAAGATAACTCGTAGTCCATAATTCTTTAGACACGTGTTTTCTTAATACTATTCTCCTCAATGGAGTGCTACTTTCTCCTATATGTTAGGAAGGCATGGGATGGGACTAAACGGTCATAGGCTCCAAGGTGCGAGACTCCTCATAACCATCTTCCGAACTACCGGGTGAGGTCAATCTGAGTCAAGCAGTCTTCCAAGTGTTTAAGTAGTCTTGTTTAGCATAGGCTAAAGAATATGAATTGCCTTGACTGGGAGAAAGACCCTCAAATATAACACATGGTAAACGCAAAATGTAGAAAGCACTTAGAGCAAGTCTAGTCGATCCCCTAAGATTTAGAGGAGCAAACGTCGAAGTATCCTTTAGAGGAGTACTTTTGCTCCTCTAAAAATTGATCGTTTATAACTGATCCCCAATACTTAGAGGAGTAATAGTTTTTAATATTTAATTCATTTAATTTTCGGCCACCGAAATCAACTTTGCTACTATATTGTTTTATTAAACGACATCTTGGTTACATACTTCACCAATTCTTCGCTAAGAGAACCGATCCAAAGAAAACTACATGAACAATTAGACACTTTAATAGAAACCCAAGTGCCCTAACTGCTCACACTAGTTCGATTAATACTTTCTATATATCTTCGTTGCCAACATTGTTGATTTTCTCAATTGACTTCTCGAGCTTGCACGCTTCTTTCTTCCGCGTCGTCTCTAGTCTCAACTCTAGTAAGTAGTGCATGAACATCTAGCAAATTTTCTCCCTATCAATAGATCAATGTACACTTCTTCTCAATACAAAAACTTACATCCATCCTACATACAATTTTGAGAAAACAATAAGTTTCAACTTATGACTGAATTTGAAGAACAACCGTACGAATAGTCACTCACACCGTTCGTTTCACACTTGTAGAACACCCATTCGGGATGTTTCGGCGTGCTCGAAACTCGGCGCAACACCAGCCATGGGTAGTGGTCACACTTGATGACCAGCAACGGCGAGCCAACGAGCTGCTCGGCTAGTGTTGAGCCTGGTCGACGATCGAACGTGGTTGGGCCGGTGGTCGGTCAACAAGGGAGATCTGAGCACCGAGAGGAGCAGGACATATTGAGATGCGGCGAAAAGCGGTTGTGGGGGTTGCACGGTTCGTTCCCCTTGAATCCATCCAAAATGTGCCGACGCAGCTGACTAGGGTGCATTAAATCTTGTGCTGGTGTCGACAATGATAGATCTGCCGATTTAGGCGCCGACAGCGGCGACTGAGGACCAAATGGGGTTGAGGAGGAGCGCGGTGGGTCCTACAGGGGGTCGGCGGTGGCGTGTGGTGGCCGGTGGAGGCAAGAAGGTTGCCGGAGTGGATGCGGGGGAGGGAGGGAGGTCTGCGACCGAGGGGAGAGGGGATACTTCTTTTACTTGGGTGGATAGGTGACCGAGTAAATATAGGAGTCGACGATGTCTACCTTGCTGGAGTCTTGCGCTACCACAAAAACTCGAGTGCGGTGGCGCTGCCCGGTGGACATGATCGATCGATTCCTCCACGACTTCGATCCAACTGGATCTGGACGGATCTGCATACTGACAATATATATAGCACCTAACGCAAAAACTGTCAAGGGATCCGACTCCGGCTCCGAATCGGACACGGGACAATAATTCGTTTTGTTTCTTCGACCGTTCCGCGGGTTGCTTGTGCGCGTGTACGGTGATCATCGTACGTGCACACTACTCTAAGCCTCTTCACCGAGCCAACAAACGTTCTGCACACGCAAATTTAATACTATGCAGGAGTAAATTGCAGGGACCATCACTTTGAAGGTTAGGTCAGCAGAAAACACTATGCTAAACTTTTGTTGCAGAAAACACCATGTCTCACGTAATCTTTTTGCAAAAACCACTGATCGCGGATTAGACTCGTATGAACGCGTTTATGACATATGGGTCCCGCCTTTTGTTGACGTGGCATAACGGTTCGCAAGTGACGACTTTAGACGGAGTTTGTTCTAAGTTCACAAAATAGTCCCTGGTATTTTACAAAAACACTCCTCAAACAGAAAGAAAAAATGCAATCAGCCCCATCTTGCCGCGTGCCTCCTCTTCTCTCCTCGCCGGAGGTTGACCTCGCCATGGCGGCTCGAGCAGCAGGTGCGGCGAGCAGCAGAAGCGGGTGTGGCGAGCAACAACAGCAGGTGCGGCTAGCTCGGCTAGCAGCAGCGGCGGCGGGTGCAGCTAGCTCGGCTAGCATCAGCCGCGGGTGCGACGAGCGGCTGCTGCAGGTGCGGCAAGCAGTAGCGGCAGCAGGTGCAAAGAGTCACCGCATCCATGGGGAAGTTCTAGTAGTAGATGCGTGATCTTCAGGAAGAGCAACGCGCACGACGGGTTCGGCGCTGGCGTGGGCGACACGAGCAGGTCCCGCATCTCGCCACACGGCACAAATTCGTTCATCAGCTCCTCGAGGCCGCACTGCCGTGCACGCCCTCGACGGCGCCGGGTCGGGGCTTCCATGCTCAGCGCTAGCGCTGGCCTTTGCCTCGTCCGGGGGCGTGACGGGCGGCGGCCTCTGCCTCGGCCGGGGAAGGGACGGGCGACGGCGGATTGGAGAGACCCCGAGGACCTGGAGCACGACGCGGGTGTCCCGGAGCTCAGAGACGGCTGCGCGTACTTGGGGATGCCGACGCGGTCGGGCGCCCTCGGGTCCGTCCAGCGAAGCTCGGGACAGCTGTGACTCAGGTCGCGCATGTAATGGCCGTGACCTTGCTCCAGGTCGCGCATGTAATGTCCGAGGAGCACGAACTGTGCAGCAGGACGAGGACGGATCTCGCCGGATCCGGTGTCGGGCAGGGGCAGGTGAGGCGGATATCGCCGGATCCAGCGCAGGGCACGACGGTGACGGCGGCGGCGGCGGGAGGGACAGGGAAGTGATGGCGGCGCTGGTAGGTGGAGTATTTTGGTTTTTCTTTAGGTAGGGGAGTTTTTGGCAAAAGAACCAGTCTCTAACGGCGACGTCATGCCACGTCAGCAAAAATCGGGACCCATCTGTCATAAACGCGTTCAAATGAGCCTAATCCGCCGATCAGTGATTTTTGCAAAAAGATTACACAAGACATGTGTTTTCTGCCAAGAAAATGTAGAGTGGTGTTTTCTGCTAACCTAGCCTTCAAGGTGGTGGTTCCGTACAATTAACTCAGTATGCAGCAGCTAAATCAGCCAAACTTTTCTTTTGTAGCTTCACTAGTTTTTTGCGTGCCAGCGAAACCAACCAAATATTATACGCCGTTTCATCGTCACCAAAGGTAACATATATCGACCCGTTTGACAAAGGAATAGCTAGATTTTTGCAACAAAGGGGAAAGATACAGATGACTCATCGGCACACTAAATCACTGCAGTGGGTGACCCGCGTGAGCTTTCCGCATCAAGTAGCGGATGTACCGGCGTTCGATCAGCAACAGCTTGGCGGTGAGCTCCGCGGACTTGAAGGAGACTACATTGTGTCGATTCTCCTCGTTGATCTGATTCGTCACCGGTATGCAAAACCTGTCGCGCACTGCTAATTCTCGCTTCTAGCAAGTCGGAACAGCCGATCGCCTGCTACGCACGGATAATGGGCCAGCCCAGCAACAGAAAAGGTCACAAGTCTCCTCAAAGCCAGCTAAAAGAAGCTATGATCTACTCCCTCCGTCCCATAATGTAAGACCTTTTTTTAACTCTAGTGTAGAGTCAAAAAACGTCTTACATTATGGGATGGAGGGAGTAATTTTTAGAAGGCCTCGAGCCAGATAGATTCCCTGCTGCCTTCTTCCAGACCTGTTGGGATGCGGTCTCCTATTTGGCGCGCACGTTGCCCGCACCAGCTACGTACAGAATTTGGGCCGGCCCAAAACTAGCACCATTCCGGTTTTGGAAAGGTTCTAAAACATTCTCATACCCTTTTTTTTCTTTTTATGTTCATGCATTTCTCGTTATTTCTTTTCTTTATTCACTTCTGTTTTTTCTTTTTTACTATTCCTTTTAATTTTCGTTTTTTCTTTTCTTTTTTAATTTCCGTTTCGTTTCTCTTTATCGTTTTTTATTTTCTAAATTTCAAAATAATTTTCTGAGATCCAACAACATTTTTCAAATCGGTGAACATTTTTTCAAATCGGGGTGAGCATTTTTTGAATTCAATTTTTTTTCATTGAATTCAAAAAATATTAATCATATTTTTGAAATTGCGAACATTTTTTAAATTCATTAGCATTTTTTACAAATTCATGAACATTTTTCGAATTCAAGAACAATTCTTGAAATTGGGTACATTTTTTTGGAACTCCTGCCCAATATTCTGCATAGGCGAACATTTTTTTAATATGAAAAAACTTTTGAAATTCAGAAACATTTCTTGTTTCCAATAAACATTTTTTAAATTTATCATAGTTTTTGAATCAGCGAACATTTATTTATTTTTGAGAACATTTCTTTAAATTTTGGGATTTTTTGATTACCCAACCATTTTTTAATACTTTTGAACATATTTTCAAAATTCATGAACATCTTTTTAAATTTTGAACATTTTTTGAATACACAAACATTTTTTTGGAATCATGAACATTTTTTGAATTGTTGAACGTTTTTTAAAATTCATTAACATTTATTGAATTCACTAAATTTTTGTTCAAATTCACGAACATGTGTTCAATACGCGAACATTTTTCAAGAAATGAACATGTTTTTAAACCACGAACATTTTATGATTTCCGGAACATTTTTCCAAAGTTCATTTTTTTGAAATTTGAAACTTTTTCTAAATTCCGAATTATTTTAAAGAACAATAAAATAAAAACAGAAAAACTAACAAAAAGGAAAAAATGGTATAAAAAAAATTCGTGGGTGTCCAGCCCCGCTCATGGGCCGGCCTAATAGGGGTGCGCGGGAGGGCAGGGGTGCGCGCTGTCTCGTTCGCCAGCGTGTCACGCGCCGAATAGGAGCTCCCGTTGGGGTGTCATTTAGTTTGATGTGTGGGCCACCATCGGAAACTTCTTTAGCTACGTTCACCTAACAAGAAAACAAGCGAGCAGCTACATACTATTCCTAAAGAGAAAAGGCTAGCGATACACCTCCACTAAAAGTGAAAACATTAGTAATTTAAAAATTGTATATGAATATGAATTTTTGCACTGAATATTCAAATAAATGTTCACTATTAAAAATAATATTCGTGCAAGTTTTTAAAAAATTTGATAGCCTTCAAAAAATAATGTGCCATTTAAAAAATATTCACAAGTTTCAAAAGCATGCCCATGACTTTGAAATAATGTATATACAATATAAAAAATATTTGCATAATTTAGAAAATGTTTAGTACCATTCAAAAAATGTTCTTGACATTTAACAAAAATATTCATGCTTTTCAAAATATGTTTGTGACATTGTTGGTAAAATGTTTATACAACATCGAAAGATAATCACACAATTTTTTAAAAAATTGTTCTGTTCCATTAAAAAAAAAGTTCAACGTGTATGATAAAATGTTTAGCATTTATTCGAAAAAGATATTCAAACATGTATTTTAAAAATGATTATACAATGTACAAAATGTTCATGTATTTTTAAAAAAAATTCATACCAAAGAAGTTGTTCAATGTGTATTTGAAACATGTTCAACTTGTATAAACAAATGTCCACGTGTATACGAAAAATGTACAACGTGTATTAAAAAAATAGACATGTATTAAAAAAGGAAAATAAAACAAAAAAGAGAAGACTGAAGAAAATCGGTATTGAGAAACCAATTAAGACCATAAAGAAAACATGGGAAAAAGAAAATAAATCAATGAAAACAATATAAAACCGATGGAAAACTGGACTAGTTCACCAATGTTCAGTGACCCAACTAGTTGCACTACACTGACCGACCGACCGAGCACGGTAGCTAGAAAACGTTAGATGGGCGAGCCCACTTGTGGTATCGCTGAAGGCGAGAGGTATATCCATCTTGCAGTAGGCTATAGCTCTCGCGATCAATAAATAGATTGATTGAGCAAAATAGCATTGCAGGCTGCAGATGTGGCAGGCCGAGACGTGGGCGAGAGTTCGTGCTCAACCTTGGATGAGAGGGCTGACAGTTAATTGCCCAGACATTTTTTAGATGATAAATATTTTTTTAGCGGTTAAAACAGCATGAGAGGCTCCTACTGTTGCTTTAAAAATATAAAGAAGTTTTTACAGGGTATTTACATAGCCATATGCTAAAGAAAACAAAGCAGTCACGTGTTGGGTAGCTATCTAGTTACAAGGATAGGGCTGTTAAAAGGCCCTCTAGAAAAGTGAACTTATCAGGGGTTACCCTGAATCTGAGGATTTCCAGATCATTCTTTAACATTCTTAACCAGTCAGAGTGTGATGCTTGGGCTCCATCAAACAGGACCTTGTTCCTCTGTTTCCAAATGTTCCATGCCGACAGAATGGTTATTTCCTTAAATAATGGTCGTTGCCACTCACTTCTTGTTTGATCAAACATGGCTTGAGTTTCCAGTGTGGTGTTCCAGCGCATTTGTACTACCTCCCAACATCAAGTAGCAAATGTGCAATCATAGAATAGGTGGATGTTGGTTTCCAGAGCTCCTGTTGTTCACAACATGCAAGAGTGATCTTCCCCAACCTCAAAATGCCTTCTAAGGGCATCTCCAACGGCAACCCGCAAATTTCCTCGCAGACAGGGGGACCAGTCCGCGGACACGGATGCGGGAGGACACCATTCAACCGTAGCCGCACACATTTTGACAACAACTCGAACCAACCGGACGAAATTTGTGCAAACACGACCGGATTTCATATAAACATGACGGACTTCATATAAAAATGCCGGATTTTCATATAAACATGAATGATTTCATTACATTTACATCAACTAAGCGGTGCTAGTCCGGCTCTGGAGGTATAATTAATACCTAATCTAAATGGTCGCCCGCGGATCCCTTTGTCTTCCTCATGTCCGGCATCACCGGGCTGCCGGGAGCCCCAGAGGTATATGCTTCAGCGCAAAGGACGGCTCGCTTCCCCACCGCTTATCGGAGTGGAACCCCCGGCTGATGCTTCATCGGGAGGGGAAGGGGGCGCCTCCGCTTCTGTGGAGCCCATGCGGGGTCAACGAAGGTCCTCGCAAAAGAAGAACCGGGCAAGACACCGGCTGTGTACGTCGGCGTCGCCTCGGCGGTGGCCTTCATGGGACCCAAGCGGCGGCGGCCTTCCGTGTTCTACTTTTCATCGACGATGGCGGCGGACGCGGAGGCGCTCGCCACCGACTCGTCGCTCTCCGCGCACCCGACTTCTGTCTCTGCCTGCATGGCGCGGTCGCAGGCACGGGAGGCGCGGTCGCAGGCACGGGAGGCGCGGTTGCAGACACGGGAGGCACGGTACGACGCGGTGTCGTCGACAGCAGCGACGACGGCCATGCCACCGTGCTCCCCGCCGTGCCGGCGTGGAGCAACTCGTCACTCCTCATCGAGCTGGCCTGGAGCGATGAGTTGCTGAACCACGCGCCGGCTTGGGGCGGCAACTAGCTCCGTCGGGCTAGGCGAGGGAGGTAGAGCAGCGAGCTGCCTCGCTCGTATCCGGCGGGCTCGGCGGGCCACCCAGCCGGCTTGTATGCCGGAGAACTGCTCTTCGGAAGCCATCGAAAGAGTGGAGAAAATGGTGAAGGGGGAGATGGGGGAGCGCGGAGGGGTGCGATTCTTGCCCGGCGTCTGGCCTCGTTTAAATAGAGGGCGGACGGGAGGAGCTCGGCCGGCGTTACGTTTAATGCCGGCCCGCTCATGATCGGACGTGTGGCCAAAGTAGGTTTCTCGGCTTCCACGCAGGTTTAATGGAGGCGTTTGAATGCGGTGAGGAGGCGTGTTCAGCCGGGCGTGCAGCGGGCGGCGCCCTCGGTCGGCGCGCCGCTTCAATGGCGGAGGTAGTGAGAGGCCGCGTCCGCCCTGAGCCGTCTTCACCGTGGAGCGGCGCGCTCTACAGCGGCATGAATGCAGGCAGGTGGCGTCGGGCGGGAACTTGCGCGGGCGAGGAAGGAGGGGTTTTGGTGGGTCAGGGCGGTCAAAAGCGGGCTTGGGATCGGTCCGGACTCCCGCAAACCTCCCCCACTTTTGTCTCTGGTTTGCGGGAGAAAACGTGTCCGGACCACGCCGCGGACCGATCCAGACCTGTGTTGGATGACTTCCGCAGTGCGGACGGTTGCGGGAGGTTTGAGGGTCGGCGCTGTAGATGCCTAAGGAACCCGTCTCTGGTGTTCACCCTATCCATTAGCATAAGCCAGGCAAAAACTTTGTGTCTCAAGATGCATTTTGATTTCTAGATCATCGTAATGTACTTGGGTACATTTATAGTCGGAAGAAGAAGAAATTTTTGGGTTTGTAGTCCACTTCTCCCCAGCATAGAGTCCACTCATCAGTTGTCATTGGGTCAAGGGACGTGACAGTAATGATTTGCGTCATGTCATCAAGTTCCTCCCTAGCTTCCATGGACAGAGGTAGATCAAAGTTTGAAGCTGGGTCAGGTTTTGAGTGATGTAGTGCCAAAAATGTTCTTATATTATGGGAGGGAGGGAGTACCTCTGTAAATGTCCATTAAAGAAAAGACGTCTTTCCACCAAAATGATCCGCAGCTCTGGACGGCCTTAGGTGGTGCTGAATCATAATATGCACTAGTGGCAGGGGCGCGCCTCCTTTGCGGTCCTTTGCGCACCAATCCAGCTGTTGGATTTGTTGACGTGTTTGTACAGTCCAAATGCTCACCAATTGTTAACAAAAGAATACATGGAGCTGAACGGCAGCAATAGTGTTTACTCATAAAGCATAGGAGCAAGTCTATATTAACAGACAGGTAACAGTCTTACAAGGTGGATCAGTGAGCACAGAGAGGCGTCCAACAAGTGAAACGAAAGCTGAACAACTTTCAGAAGGCGGACGATCTCCAAAAGAGAGGCATAGTTCATCGGATGACGAGAAAGCAGGTATACGAAGTCTTAGAGAGAAACTAAACACGATAGATGGTTCATATATATAAGTGGTAGGTGTTGTTGACGGCATTGCGTCTAGAGACGATGGATGGTGAGGGAGAGGCGACACCTTGCCTTGCGCTTGAAATGGAAGGCGTAGATGTCACCTTCCTAGATGTTCATCGTGATGGTGGCCCTCTGGTCGGTTCCAAGCATGAAGCGACTGTTCCGTCTCCGAGCTTGAGTGGCAGGGTGTCATCGTCTTCGTGAATGTATTTCTGCAGGTTCTCCTATATGTATTCCACCTGAAAGTACTGTGAGGACAAAGAAAAGGAGTGAGGACATGGGAAAACACAATATAATGTCGTGATGAAGAACAGGCTGTATGTTTGAACGTACCATCCTCTGTCCTCGGTTGGCAAATGTCTTGTTGAAGGTGCACACATAGTACTTGATCTTTGGCTTCTTGTGCCAAAAGATTGTGAAGTGCTCATCCACGTGGTGTTCACTTAATTGCCCCAGAAACAGTGATCCTCCAGCTCGCCAAAGTACTTGACACCGCCAGGCGTGCCTGCATTTGTTGTGTTTTATGTTAGATGTAGTGCCAAAAGAGGCGAGGGATTGTTTTGGAAAGGACACATGTCTGTGCTTACCACGAATGATGTAGTTCCAGGGCTCACCTTTGACATGTTGTCCCTGTGAGTAAGAAATGTGATGATTGTAAGTAGGCTAAGATGGAAACAAATAAAGGAGAGCACCAGTTAAAAAGAACACATCTGAATTTACTTGGAATTATATGAGCAGTGAATTTACTTGGAATTATGTGAGTAGTTTAAACCGAAATAGAGAATTATCATAAGCTTTTTCCGTATGGGGATACAATGAAACAAGCCTAAAAATGTATTGATGGAAGGATTGTGTTCATAAATTTCTGACCGAAAGTTGTGCTGACAGTGAAACCATCTCTATTGGCAAACATAGATGAAAGAAAAAACAAACGAGAATGGTGAGCATATGACTATAAGTTAGAAAAGTCTGAATAAATAGCGGGTCTGATTGCCGGTGAAACTCGTAGAAGAAATGGAATTGTAAATAGAACAGTTTGAGCAATGATCAGGTGCTTGTAGTCTTTGTGTGCGTTTTACTGTTTGGTAATGGACATGTCTGTATGTCAAGTGTTGCCGGGTGAATCTGTAGTACAGGAAGCATAGAGTTATGCATAAATGTCCACTAAAACGAGAAGATAGCTATGAATAGTGTAACAGAGATAGAGTGCTTTATACATGGATTTAGTTCTATCGTAATCATTTTTAGCTTTGTAACAACTTTAGTAAGTGAATGGAAACAAAATAAACATTAAAAATTAGGTGTGTAAATTATAACAGATGAATGAAAGCAAGCAAACATTGCATTTATCTATGGATTCAGATTTCTGATAGTTTGGACCAAGTATGTGAAAAGAAACAGATCCATCCCAATCGAACGCAAACAAATCCATCTTTTGAGAGGCTCTTTTTGATTCACAGGACAGCATCCACAATATACACACATCTTTCAGTATATTTCCAACGAAACCAACGCACCATGTAATGAACTCAGGTAGACAATTTCCAAAAACAGAAGACCATGCAGAACCCATCTCATCCCCTCTGTCCGATAGCATCGATCAAATATTTAAAAACTGCAACTATGACAGGCATGATGGTTACAGCAAAGCATTCATGTAATTAATCCTGAAGCCAAAACCTAAAGCAATGACCAAAGTAAAGTAATATAGAAATACTTTTGAGTATTCCATGGAGTAATCCTAAAGCCAAATAGGTAAATCAGAGAGTAAGCGAAACTAACGCGAAATCTACAGCGAGCAGATACGACCGTGTAATGCATCTAGAAGAAGAGCAACTAATGCATGAAAGAGAGCTAAACCAGATCTAAGCAGATAAGACGAGCCTAGTTTTGTTGATTGAAAACCAATGTGTGGAGATTTTTGACAGGTTCAAATGAAGATGAATAATCTGAACGGTACTACAATTTACGCCAAGGAGACAAGTCTATTCCTAAAAAGTGAACTATTCGCGGATCTAAATGTTCTGATAGAAGTGGCTATGAGAAACAAGTTCAAGTGTTGTACCTCATGGATTATGGCATCGTTCAGTGTGTCTTGCGGCACCGGAGCATCCTCTTGCCACCGGTTTAAGAAGCTAGCTTGTCAACTACAAAATACTTGATACAGATAGGTTGGAATAGGTCCCCTTTACGTGAAGTGAAGTAATGAAGTTAACACTTTTTTCAGCATCACTAAGAGACCAACAACAAACAACAACAAAGCCTTTATACATGAAAACTGGAAGTATAACAGACCAAAGACTAAAAATGAATTGGCCATGAAACTGGAACAGTGCATATATGTTAGCTGAAAAATAATGTATCACCAATATCATCATGTAGGAAGAATAACTTCACAAGAATACTATGAAATTATAAATAAAAAATCTGAACAGATATACATGATCATTATAATTCATTGTGAACTGCATTGATCGTAACATTTAACGGTTTGCTTTTGAGTTTTTTTTATGATAACGACATATTTGTGTTTGGACTAGAACTCTCTATGTGCTTGGTAAATATATTTATATTCGTTTGAGGTTTAGTACTAAGTAATTTCATGCCCGTATATTACTTCTAAAAGGGTTACCTATTTTAGTTTTCTTACAATAGTTCCACCAGCTGGATCATTTATGTTATTGTCAATTCCAGCATTCTTCATAGCTAGTGAATTGGCTACTCCCATGTGACCAACCATGCATGAGAGCCACACCTGCAATTGAAAATGAGTCACTGGCTGGCCCTATGCAATAGCTTCTCAAAAGAGGTCGAACTCACGAGATTGAAAACACACTGGATTATCAGGGGATATATCATCTTACCAAGCAGCAATGGGGAAATCACCACCCAAAAAATCATTGTTCGAACCTCCCCCGGGTACCCACTGCCCACAATGCTTACCTGTTTAGAGAACAAGTCTCATGAGATGCTTATCTGCTGTACTAAGCAACAAGATGATTAAAAACAACATCGCTAAACTGAGGGAAGGAGCAGCATAGTTCATAGAAACCTCTGACGGCTTCCTTCACCCTGCCAATGAACTCATCTTTGCTACTAACCCCTTGAAGCGGCACCCTCGCCAACTGCAGCAAAGTTCAGACAGTAGTACAGTGTTTAGTTAAATTTACACAATTGTAATAATGTTGGCACTGTAATTTCACAGGCTAGCCATGTCATACTATAGATTGCTGAGGAGAGCCAGATAGGCAGCGGATACCTGCAGACCACCATCAATTAGGTGTACATGGGAGTCATAAATTCAGGGAGCACCACATTGACACTAAGATTCAGTTCATACGTGTGGCGGCCCATGAATTCCTGCACCTCACAGCCTACAATCAATTTTGAGTGAAACACAGGAGATAGACAAGATGTGTGCTTGCAGTTGCAGTGACGCCGCAAGCAGTTTCAGAAACATCAGCCCCATAACAGCCATCAACAGTAAACCTGAGCTAACAACAGGAGTTGCCTGTAGTAGTAAATAAAATTTTGACTTTAGTATCAGAGATTTCCCACAGAAAAACATAAATCAATCGCACAAACATCACCTTGCTGAAGACTTGGTTTTAATTGCGATGAACAATACCACCAGAGAGATGAACAGAACGACTTCACCTGCCCAACACGAGTCCAGGTCGACGCAAATCTCCCCATACGCCCCCGCTGCGGCCGCCGTTCTGTTGCACGAGTGGCAGGAGCGTGGCACGGACTGCTCGGAGCAGATCCCGCTCCCGCAACGCGTCGCCGACGACCTCGTCGAACCGGAGCCGCGCGGCACCGGCCGGCCAACCCAGCACGGTGACGACACGCCATCGCTTTTCCGCATAACTCGCTAACCACCGAAGGATTCGAGGATTCCACGAGGCTGGCGACGGAGATCGAACGGCGGAGGAGGAGGCCACCAGAACGGGGCAGAGGGGGTCGTGTGAAGAGGCAAGGAGGAAGGACCGGGGGGGGGGGGGCGGCAACCCTAGCCGCCACTCGGGGCGGAAAGAAAGAGCGAAAGAGCGAGAGGGGAAGGTGCGCGTGGGACAAGAAGCAAATGCGAGGCGCTCTTTTTGAAGAGAAAAGAGTGAGATTGAAGTGAAAGAGTGATTTCATTGATAGTGACTGCAGGTATTTATATGTCCTGAACAGTCGTGATTACATGTCGGTTACAATAGTCGTGTCGTTTAGAAAAGTCACGACAACGATTCGAGAGACACAGCGTATGGACAAAGCCAATATTCTAACTGCTAGATAGAATATTCTAAGGAATATGCTAATTGCCTATAATTAGCCTAAACTTAAAGATATTTTATTCCTAACACTCCCCCTTGGACGACGCTGTCAGTAATCTTCATTGTCTTGAGTGCTGAAAAATCTTGCATTTTCTTGGTTGTCTTGATCTTGTAACTTCGAGAATCCTTGATCTTATATTGTCTGTGTTTTCCCAAAAATCCTATGAAAAATATAAGGAAAACAAATAGAATTCGATATATACTGTTAGGATAATTAATTATCTCATTCAAACCTGTATGAGGGAATCCGTTGGAAAAATATAATATATTTACCATCAGGGGATGATAATAAATAAGTTTTAGTTCTAGGAGTTTTCTCCCCCTGGGCTTTGCAAACTTCGTAGTCGTCTCATACCAATACCATGAATGCACTTTTGAAATGCTGCTGTTGGTAAAGACTTAGTGAACAAATCTGCAAGATTGTCACAAGATTTTATTTGCAAAATATTAATTTTTCCATCTTTCTGTAACTGATGAGGGAAAAATAGTTTTGGGGAGATATGTTTTGTGATATTACTTTTAATATATCCCATATGCATTTGGACAACACATGCGGCATTATCTTCATAGATAATAGTAGGTGATTCTAATGAACCGATACCACATGATGTCTGAATATGATTTATCATTCTGCGGAGCCATACACATTCTCGTGAGGCTTCAAATAATGCAATTATTTCAGAATGATTAGTGGAAGTTGCTACCAATGTCTGTTTTGTTGACTTCCATGAAATAGCAGTTCCACCATATAAAAATACAAACCCTGTTTGTGACCTGGCATTATGGGGGTCAGAAAGATATCCAGCGTCAGTATAACCAATCAGGGTCATGTCTTGATTTTTCCGATAGAATAAACCAAGATATTTAGTACCTTGTAAATATCTGAAGATATTCTTTACTCCCGTCCAATGACGTTTTGTTGGAGCTGCACTGTGTCGAGCCAGTAAATTTACTGCAAAGGCAATGTCTGGTCTAGTACAATTTGCAAGATACATTAGTGCCCCTATGGCACTGAGCTATGGAAACTCAGGTCCCAATACCTCCTCGTTATCATCCCTAGGTCTAAAAGGATCCTTATTCATATCAAGGGATCGGACGACCATAGGTGTTTTGGACGGATATGATTTATCCATGTTGAATTTTTCCAAAATTTTCTGAATATAAGCGGGTTGATAAACGAGTATTCCTAAGGGAAAGTGCTCAAGTTGTAAACCTAAGCAGAATTTGGTTTTTCCCAAATCTTTCATCTCAAACTCCGTCATTAAATGATTGCGTGCTACAGATATATCTGTTGCGTTGCCAATGATGTTGAGATCATCAACATATACTGAGATGATGCAAAATCCGTTTGAGGATTTCTTTATAAATACGCATGGGCAATCATTGTTATTCGAGTATCCTTTACTGAGAAGGAACTCACTGAGTCGGTTATACCACATTTTTCCCGACTGCTTCAAGCCATAGAGTGACTTTTGTAGTTTTACACAATACATGTTGCGATTTATATTTGGATTCGGAATTTTAAGTCCATCAGGGACTTTCATATAAATTTCCGCATCAAGTGACCCATATAGATAAGCGGTCACCACATCCATTAACTGCATTGATAGATTCATTTGTACTGCCAAAGATATTAAGTATCGAAATGTAATTCCACTCATTACAGGAGAATATGTATCGTCGTAGTCGATACCGGGTCTCTGTGTAAACCCTTGAGCTACTAGTCTCGCTTTATATCTCACCACCTCATTGTTTTCGTTCCTTTTTCGAACAAAAACCCATTTAGCTCCCACAGGGAAGACTTTATGAGGAGTAGGCATTATTTTAGAAAATACCTCTCTTTTGTTAAGCGAGTGTAATTCTGCCTCAATTGCTTCCTTCCATTTAGGCCAATCCGAGCGCTTGAGGCACTCTTTCATAGATTTTGGCTCTGGATCTAGTTGAAGGGTTTCAGCAATTTTCGAGGAGAAATCTGTGTCGACAACTGTAGTGCTTCTATTGTATGTTTCTCCTGAATCAATATAATTTATGGATATTTCATTAATTTCTTCAGGCACCGTGTGATTTCCCATAACAACGGAGTCTGATTGTTTCGATATCCCAACATTATAATTTGTGTGCACATTTATGTTGGGTTCTTGATGTTGAACATCTATTTGGTGCCCATCAACTTGAGGTTGATTTGCATTTACTGTCATAGATTTTGATTTTCTTTGTTTCCGCGGAGGCTTTAGAGAAGCCTTTTCCCCTGTGACCAGATTTCTCCCCCTTTTATTTGTAATTGGGGGTTGAGTAGTTTTATTTGGTACCTCTACTCGTTCTGGTGCATTAACAGCGGGGATATAAGATTTAGTGACACCTTTGTGATTAGTAAATGCGTCTGGCAGGTTATTTGCAAAGTGTTGCAAATCTATAATTTTCTGAACTTCAGATTCAGATTCTTTTGTACGTGGATCTAAGGACTGAATGCCTGTAACATTCCAATCTATTTCCTGGCATTCTTTGTGGTTTGTTTCTCCCCCTAATGCCGGGAAATGGTCCTCATCAAAAATCGAGTCAGCGCACCGGGCTGTGAACAGGTCCCCTGTTAGGGGTTCTAAATATTTTATAATTGACGGAGAATTATATCCCACATAGATTCCTAATTTTCTATGGGGGCCCATAGAGGTACGCTGTGGTGGTGATATCGGTACGTATACAGCGCAACCGAATTTTCGCAGATGGGAAATACTTGGCTGATTGCCACGTACTATTTGAAACGGGGAAGTTTCATGATATGCAGTTGGTCTGACTTGCATCAGATCTGCGGCGTGTAAAACCGCATGTCCCCAACAAGAGGTTGGTAAATTGCAATTCTGTAATAGTGGTCTAGCAATTAATTTTACTCTTTTGATTAAAGATTCAGCCATTCCATTTTGAGTATGAACATAGGGTACTGAATGTTCTAGATGGATTCCTAAAGCCATACAATAATCATTAAATGCGCGTGAACTAAATTCAGCAGCATTATCCATTCTTATTGTTTTTATCCTGTGTTCAGGATGATTCGCTCTCAATTTGATAATTTGAGCAATTAATTTGGCAAAGGCATGGTTACGTGTGGACAATAGACACACATGTGACCATCTAGTAGATGCATCGATTAGCACCATGAAGTACCTAAATGGTCCGGATAGAGGTTGTATTGGACCACATATATCTCCATGAATTCTTTCAAGAAAATTAAGTGACTCATTTTTAACTTTAAGATAAGATGGCTTAATAATTAATTTCCCGGTAGCACAGGCGGTGCATACAAAATCTGATGATTTGGGAAATCTTTTAATTGGTAAATTATGACCGACAGAATTACTTATAATTTTTCTCATCATACCTATTCCAGGATGACCAAGGCGATCATGCCAAGTCTTGAATTTATCAAGATTTTGAAAAATTATTTTGTACGCAACATAAGGTACGGGTTTTATGTATGTAAAGTATAATCCGGATGAAAATGAAGGGAATTTTTCAAGAGTTTGTTCCTCATATCCGTTGCTTTTTGTTAAAAGCAAAAATTCTTTGTTATCCACCTCTATTGTTTTTAGATGGAAATTGTTAGATCGGATATCTTTGAAACTTATAAGGGTACGTGTAGATTCAGGATACAAGAGTGCATTCTGAATTACGATAGTAGTACCCATAGGGAGTGTGAATGTGGCTCTTCCTGAACCAATAATTGCTTTGTTACTTCCTGTTATGGTCATAACATTTTCCTTTCTCTTAGTAAGAGTTTGGAAATATTTTGCTTCCCTTAGAATTGTGTTAGTGTTAGCACTATCCACTAAACATAACTCTTCTTCCATCGGATTGTTGAAAGATCGTGGATGTCGCCTAGAGGGGGGGGGGTGAATAGGCGCTTTAAAATAATTACGGTTTAGGCTTGAACAAATGCGGAATAAACCTAGCGGTTAATTTGTCAAGCACAAAACCTAAAACGACTAGGCTCACCTATGTGCACCAACAACTTATGCTAAGCAAGATAAACAACTAAGTGATAGCAAGATATATAACTAGAAACAATATGGCTATCACAAAGTAAAGTGCATAAGTAAAGGGCTCGGGTAAGAGATAACCGAGGCACGCGGAGACGACGATGTATCCCGAAGTTCACACCCTTGCGGATGCTAATCTCCGTTTGGAGCGGTGTGGAGGCACAATGCTCCCCAACAATGCCACTAGGGCCACCGTATTCTCCTCACGCCCTCGCACAATGCAAGGTGCCGTGATTCCACTAAGGGACCCTTGAGGGCGGTCACCGAACCCGTACAAATGGGACCCTTGAGGGCGGTCACCGAACCCGTACACTTTGGCAACCCTTGGGGGCGGTCACCGGTACCCGTCAAATTGCTCGGGGTGATCTCCACAACCTAATTGGAGACCCCGACGCTTGCCCGGAGCTTTACACCACAATGATTGAGCTCCGAGCACCACCAAGACACCAAGCCGTCTAGGGTGCCAAGGCACCCAAGAGGAACAAGCTCTAGGGTGCCCAAACACCCAAGAGTAATAAGCTACTCAACTTCACAACTTCCACGTATCACCGTGGAGAACTCAAACCGATGCAACTAATGCAATGGCAAGAACACACGAAGTGGACAAGTCCCTCACTCCCAAATCCCACCAAAGCAACAAAAGCTATGGATGAATATGAGAGGAAGAACAAGGAGAACACCAAGAACTCCAAGATCTAGATCCAAGGGGTTCCCCTCACTTAGAGGAGAAAGTGATTGGTGGAAATGTGGATCTAGATCTCCTCTCTCTATTCCCTCAAGAACTAGCAAGAATCATTGGAGGGATTGAGAGTTAGGCAAGCTCAAGAAGGTCAACAATGGGGGGAGAAATGAGCTCAAAGGATAAGAAAACCGTTGGGGAAGAAGACCCCTTTTATAGGGCCACCCCAAATCCAACCGTTACCTGTCTCAGCCCGCACAGAGCGGTACTACCGCTCCACAGAGCGGTACTACCGCTCGGGCGGTAGTAATTCAAAAAGCAGCAGGCAACAACAAGAAACTGGAGCGGTAGTGCCGCACCAAGCGGTACTACCGCTCAACTTAAGCGGTACTACCGCTTAAGCTTTCGCAGGACAGAGGAAACAGAGGAAGTGGGGTAGCACTGGAACGGCAGTACCGCAACAAGCGGTACTACCGCTCCACTACCGCCCCACTACCGCTTAGGGAAAAATAACACCAGAAGAAAACACGGTAGTGCAGCGGTAGTAGGGGCGGTAGTACCGTGTCAAGCGGTACTACCGCTCCACTACCGCTTTACTACCGCTAAACGAAAAAGAATGCCAGTAGAAATCACGGTAGTGCAACGGTAGTACCGTGTCAAGCGGTACTACCGTGGTCCCGAGCGGTACTACCGCTTTGGTGACAGGTAAACTGCCCAGACAAACAATAAACCCTGAACTGCCATAACTTCTGCAAATGAGCTCCGAATTGAGCAAACTCAAGCTTGTTGGATAGAGGACGACAAATACTATCCAACAGCGACTGGTTATATTAAGAAGTGGCAGTAGAGAAAATACCAATGATATAGAGATGAGAAACCTCTATGAATGAAGAACCGGCATAAACTCCAACATCGAAAACATCATAGAAGATACATATATGAACTCCGTTTTCGATGACCTCGAGCTTGTCATGAAGATGACCAAAAGCTCAAAGACTCACAAAGAGAAACACCAAACACAAACCAAGAAATATGATGCAAGGATGCAATGGTTTGAGCTCTCTACGAAGATATGATAAAGCTACTCACTTGAGAGCCCCCCTTGATAGTACGGCTATCGATCCTATAACCCGGTCTCCCAACTACTACCATGAGACCGGTAAAATAGAAAACCTATCAAGGGCAAACCTTTGCCTTGCGCATAGTCCACTTGAGCTGGATGATGACGATCTTGACCTCCTCAAGTTGGACCACCTTTCTTGATTGCGCCGGCTTGATGAAGACTAGTTGATTGCTCCCCCATACTCCACTATGGGTGAGCCACTCTTCGGCACATCTTCACAAGTCCATTGTCACCACAATGGACAGCAAGCTTCAAGCATGTGATCTCTTCGTGATGCTCCACTTGAACTTGCACACCGCAATCTTGATGACGATCACCACTTGATGTCATCCTCCATGGGTTGTGTGATATCTTCCTTTTGATGCACGCCCATGGAAACAAACCTAACCCCACAAAGAACTCTTGCATAGAACATGGGTTAGTACACAAAGCGTAATGGACAATGCTTACCATACCGTGAGATCACTTGATCCCACTCGGTACATCTTCTACGCTTTGTGTGTTGATCAACTCGAATCACTCTTCATATTTAGTCTTGATCAACCTTGAATCTTTCCAACTCTCTTCATTAGGATGATGTCTTGAAGGTAAACATGAATGTTCACACAATCTCCTTCTTCAAGACATGCTTGCAATAGGCTCATCTCTTACATGACCAATCTTTGGATAACTCCATGAATAACCTTGGTCAACACATATTCTTCTTCAAATCACCTTGAGACCAACAAATGGTCTACAAGCAAAGCCTATGGACAAACCCTTCAAATATAACTCAAGGCAACCATTAGTCCATAGAGATTGTCATCAATTACCAAAACCAAACATGGGGGCAGCACATGTTCTAACAATTGTTCCCGTTAAAATTCTATAGATAGAAAAAGAATATTTTAGAATAAATTTACTTTTATTCATATATTCATTAAATTACATACATAATATTTATATTACAATCCTAAATATAAATTCATTACAATATTATGTCTGATTCACATAATGCAATATACATAGTCTGAAAGACTTTATTCTACTTATTGTTATACAATATATAACGTCTTGTAGTATTTAAATAGCTAGGTGACATCAACTTGTTTATGGAGATTAACTGAGGTCTCCAAAAACATCTCGGGTGTAATCCACAAGCATGTCTTCATCGAGGATGATATCGTCCTTTGGCTTGTATACTTGAATAGCGCTTTGAGAAGGACCGGCTTGAGGGTTATTTTGAATGGCGTTGAAGTGAGCTTCAGCTTTATTTCCATGAACTTGTTTGCCTTTTCCTCCATACTTCATGTATAGATCCACAAGGTGCTTGGGAATTCGGCATTGATTAGTACGATGATTCATGCATCCACACCTTTGACAAGTTTGAGAGTTGTCATTTTGATCATTTTTCTTGAAATGACCTTTCCCCTTAGTTTGACCGTTGGTCTTTTGACCATTGTTCTTTTTCCATTTTCCCTTGAATTTCTGGAAGTTCCTTTTACTGTTTCCAAATTTACTAGTAGAATGAGCATTAGCATGTGCTTCAGGGATAGGCATGGCACCCGTTAGGCGAGCATTGTGATTCTTCATGAGAAGTTCGTCATGCTTCTCGGCCTGAAGTAATGTGTATATGAGCTCAGAATACTTTGTGTATTTCTGTTGACGATACTGCTGTTGCAATATCCTCATCGAGGGATGGAAAGTGCATAAAGTTTTCTCTATTAAGTCTGCATCTGAAACTTGTTGATTGCAAAATCTTAGTTTGGAGTTAATTTTATGCACGGCAGAATTATATGCAGCAACGGACTTAAAGTTCTGAAACCTTATAAGAGACCATTCTCTTTGGGCTTCTGGCAACATTACTGCTCTTTGTTGGTCATATCTCTCCTTGAGGGAGTCCCATAAAGCTAATGGATCCTCCTCCATCAAATATTCAGTTTTTAAATCAGGATGGAGGTGGTGCCTTATGTAGTGCAATGCTGCATACTTTATCACTTGAGGTATTTCTGGAGCATTTTCGGGGGGTGCGACAATGCAAGGACCAAGGCTACGTCCACTTAAGAATATTTTCATATCCATGGCCCATGATAGATAGTTACTTCCATCTATTTGTAGTTCTTGGAATTCTTTCTTATTGATGTCAGCCATATTTCCTGCATGTATGAGCATGCATTTGATTAATTTACTTGATAGTAAAATTTATTTTGGTAAACAACAAATATGTTCTAGAGGAACATTTATAATTTGTAAGCCATATATGTGAAGATCGTCGAATTTTGATATATTTGGAAGAGCACTATGGAGGCATAAAAAATACCTCTGAGTAATAGGCAAACTGTAATATACAGTAGAGATGCCATTACTGTGTGATTGCACAAATATAATTCAAAATAATCTCATATTTTATTTGGCCTTTATCTCATATTAAAAAGAGAATTTTGCAAGAAAGATTATATTTCAAATGCAAAAGTAAAATTGTTGTACCAAATAACATGTTATAATATACTAAAAGCAAATTTATTAACAACATGTCATTTTACAAATTTTGAAATTCTAATAGACATCAGGTCTAGAATATATTTACAACACTTATAATAAGCTGACTAAAGGACCAATACATCACGATTAGTACGTCTAATTAGTATATATAGTAGATATGAATCGTGGCCTGATCTGTCTACTTTCGTGGCCCATGTATCGTGGCCCATGGCCGGCACCGCTGAAGCAGCTTGTTAAAAAGGGATCGAGCAGCGAGTGGATAAGGGACGAACCCAGAACACACATCCGCTCCAGAATGCTCGTACAAGTTCTGCTCCACGCCGGCTGCTCCTTCAGCGGCGGAGCGGCTCCTCTGCAGAGGAGGAGGGGAGGGCAGCCTCGTGGAGGCGGAGATCGGCGACACCGCTGGTGAGGCCGAGAGCCTCGGGCGACCAGGTGCCGACGCGGATTCCAGCGGGGCGGGCAGCCATGGCGGATGCAAGACGGCGGAGTAGCACACGGGCTTCCGGCAAGGGCGTCGGGAGTGCGGATAGCGGCGCTGCTTCCTGGTGCTCCTTCTCCTCCACATCTGGTGCTGGGAGGTTGAGGTCGGGGAGCGTCGGGACAGCAAGCGTCGGCGCGGCGGCCTCGATCTCCTCCGTCTTTACCTTTGGCAGGAGGTTGATGACGAGCCGGGGCTTGAGCGCGTCCAGGGGGACTGCAGCCGGCGGCGAGGAGAACTCCGGCAGTGGATCGTAGCCCGACGGGTTGAAGTGCTCCGAGTCTTCGCCGGATGGCGTCGGAGACGGGAGGCTCGACCCGTAGCCGTAGCCTGGGCAAGAGTACATCAGCAGAGGCGGAGGTGGTGCCGCAAGTTCCTCGTCGGAGAAATGGCGGTCTGGGTCATCTACGAGCCATCCGGCGCTTGGTCCGGCGAGCATCCATTCCATAGGTGCGTACACCGGCGGAGGAGGCGGCAGTTGAGCGGCATCCATGGTGATGTTGGGGGCAGATGCCTCATCGATGCCAACCTCTGCAGCAACTTCCGGCACGGCAGCAACCACTATTGGAGCAGCAACAACTTCCTGGGGTATGGCCGGGGCCTCTTCCCTTGGCTCGACTACCACTCGGCGGTGCACATGGTGAAAGTGCTAGCGATGGGTATGGCGGCGGCGGAGGCCACCACCCGGTCCATATCGACGGCGAGGAACACGGTATGGTGCCCCACGGTGACGGAGGCCACCGTTCCTGGTCGGGCGACGCTGATGGCGGCGGCCGAAATTCCAGCGACGAGCGGCAGCCAGACCGAAGGTCCGGCGAGCAAGACGGAAACCACGGTGCTCCCTGGCCACAAACCTGGCAAAAGCAAAAGCAAGATCCGGCAGAGAATCCATCTCTTCTCACCTTTCTTCTCTCCTGTAGTCTACTCTCTCTGTTCTAGAGCGATGCGTGCATGATAACGTGAAGAGAAAAGAGTGAGATTGAAGTGAAAGAGTGATTTCATTGATAGTGACTGCAGGTATTTATATGTCCTGAACAGTCGTGATTACATGTCGGTTACAATAGTCGTGTCGTTTAGAAAAGGCACGACAACGGTTCGAGAGACACAGCGTATGGACAAAGCCAATATTCTAACTGCTAGATAGAATATTCTAAGGAATATGCTAATTGCCTATCTCTACCTAATATTAAAGGGAGGATTGTTTCTCCACTTTTTTCGTCCATGGTGGGACCACCAGATTTTTTGTCCCTTTAAGATAGCTTTATTGTTTTTTCGTACGTCGTCCCTGCAACCAGGGAGACCAAAAAATAAGTTGCAGGGAGACCAAAAAATAATTCGTCTATACCAGGACTCGATCTGTGGTGTATTGAAAAGTTCCCTTGGGCCACAACCAACTCATCCAGCCCACCTTCTCGTCAAGGAAAAGGAGATTATGTATTTGATATATCTTTGTTTGATAAAAAAGTATTTGATATATGTTGCTTGAGCCGAGCCGCCTGGGCCACATGGGCCGCACGTCGATAGGCTGCACGTAGTTAAAACAAAAATCGCAACTAAAAATATGTGCCCCAGTTAAGACAATCTCTTGCCTGTCCAAGAATAGATAGCAGAAGATTATGAGGAAAGGAGTGGCATGTACAGCCGTGTGCACTTTCTTAGGAAAGGGCTAATCAATCTCTTATATTGTTTCATAGTATGTGATTTGTTTTAAAGAAGATTGCCCTAATTTAAGAAGGTTGCATTGAGGCATCTAATTGAATGAGATTAATTAGCCCTCAGTTGATAACATAATCACATGCTAAATCTGTGCGTATGTCGCCTCTGGAGAAAAACTAGAGATTGGTTGTTTGTGATGTCTCTGAATAGAGAAATAGAGATAGACTGATTTGAGTGGTACATTGTCTTTCTACGAAATATAGTGCATGTAGGAAGAAGAGATTGATGTTCAACTAAAAAAAAGATACATGTTGGCTTGCACGGGTCTTCGGATACTTATGCGTGCACGCCGGGTTTCAGAGAGTGGAATTTGTGAGACTTGCATCTTTTGAATGAGAGACGCCGATAAAATAGGCGCTCATGTGCACATAATTTACTAATTAATTCTTGAGATAGATAAAATTATAAGGCGAGAGAGATTAGATTAAATAGATCATCAGTTGAAATGTATTAGCATGTCCTTTCGTAAGTGCATCAAATGATCATTTTTATTTCATTTGAATTAACAAGGTGGAACCTACATGATAAACTTGATATGAAAACCATCGTTTCATTATCCCGTTGCAACGCATGGGCACTTTTGCTAGTAATTAGCCTAAACTTAAAGATATTTTATTCCTAACACTTTTCTCTCCCTTGCTGTGGGCCAAGCAGGACAAGAAAACAACGCCAATACGCAACGAGTTTTTCCACCGAGCACTGTTCCCAGTCCGACGTCGTCCATCGCGAGAGCTCGCCCTTTTTTTTTTTTTTTTTGAATTATGTGGATTGCTTACCAACGAGAGCTCGCCCTTGATGCGTAGCTTTGTGTGTTTGATTCCATACTAGCATGACCCACGGTAAGTCAGCTTTGTGCATGAATTTATGTAGGAATTTCAGCCGTAAAGCCTCGTTTTGAATTTTTAAGTCAAGGACTCCTAATCCTCCTTTTTGCTTCGGCCGACATACCAAGTCCCATGCAGCCAATGAATGTGTCTTTGCATCACGGGAGCTATTTCTCGCCCGTGTTTAACTCGATCTTGCGTGTGGCGTGACGCTATTGGGCTGGCCCAGTAATGTAGCTGCACGCGCGAGTTTTTTTCCTGTCATTTTCTTTAAAGGGGTTTCACCATTTGTTTGGTTTTCTTCTGGTTTTATTCGATATTTCCTTTTTATTTTTATTTTTATTTTTTTTCTTTGGTTTCTTGGTTTTATTTTTTCTTTCTTCGGTTTTCCTCGGCCACTACCTTCTCCTCCTCATTCGTCGCTACTGCCATCAGCATAGCACCTACCAATGTCATAGACGAAGGCCACGGTGAAGATGTTCACGTGTTTCAGAAAATGATTGGTACCATTCAAAAACATGTTTATGACATTTTTATAAAATGTTCACATGATCCAAAAATATGTTTATACCATGTAAAACAATGTTCGACTTGTATGTGAAAATGTTAAACATTTATTCAAAAAAAAGTTCAAACATGTATTTGAATAAAAGTTTACACAATGTATGAAAATATTCACGTAATTTTAAGAAATGTTTTGTACTATTAAAAATTCAACATGCATAAAATTTTTTAAATTATTCAGAAAAATGTTTACATATATTGAAAAAAATGTTTGAAACATATATTTAAAAATTGTTCATCACGTATTTGAAAAATGTCCAGCTTGTATAAACAATGTTTCATTAGTATACGGAAAATTGTACAACATGGATTTAAAAAAGTAGGCATGTATTAGGCGAGATATAACTCTGATGAGCACGGTAGCTAGAAACCTGACAGATGGGTGGGCCCACATGCGGTTGCTCCGAAGTCGATAGCTACATCCTTCTCGCAATAGGCGAGATATAATTCTCGCGATCAATAGATCGATCTATCAAATTAGCGCATCGGGTTGCAAATGTGGGTAGGCCTAGATATGGGGGACAGTGCGTGCTCGCCTCGGATGAGAGATCTTAAAGTTAATTGCCCAGACATTTTTTTAGATGATAAACACGCGGCAGCTATTTATCACCCGTTGCCACTTAACTCAGTGTCACCTCACGGCGTGGCGCTACTGGGCCAGGCCGCTACTGTAGTTGTGTGTGCTAGTTTTTTTTTGTCGGTTTCACTGTTTGTTTGGTTTTCTTATGCTTCTCTTTGGTATTTTCCTTTTCCTTTTTATTATTATGTTTATTTATTTTTTTGGTTTTGTTTGTTTCTTTCTTTGGTTTTCTTCGGGGTTTTTCTTTTTGTAAAGACATGTCTAACTTTTTCATACACAATGTACATTTTTGTATGCACCAGGAACAGTTTTTTCATACGCGTTTAACATATTTGAAATTTATGATTAATATTTTTTCAAATATAAGTTTTGATGTCTACTTTTTTTTCTTACAAATTATATATTTTTTGTATATGTCCAAAACAGTTTTTTATACACGTTTAACATTTTTCAAATATACAATTTTTTTCAAATATATGTTTTGGTGCTTATATTCTTCATACACATTGTACATTTTTTATAGGTCTAAACCCCTTTTTATACACATTAAACATTTTTCAAATACATGTTTAAAAAAATTCAAACATGTGGTAAACATTTTTCAAATAAACTTTGAAACATTTATTTGAATGATACAAAGCATTTTTCTAAAAGTTTGCGAACATTTTTTTACATTGTATAAACATTTTTTAATGTCTAAAACATATATTTTGAACGCATGAATATTTTTAATGTAACACATTTTTTGAATGGTATAAAATATATATTTTTAATTGTACAATTTTTTTTTACATTGTATAGCATTTTTAAAAAATGTCACATACAGTCTTTTGAAACCATAACCATTTTTAAATGTCACATACATTTTTTTGAATTGTACAATCATTTTATGAAAGTTAATTGAAATGTTTTTACACTGCATGAACATTTTTGAAATGCGCGATGAGCACTTTAAAAAATAGCTAAATTATTTTTTTGTAATATATGTATTTAGTATTTTTCAGAATATAAACAAAAGTTTAAAAAATGTGCGTGACGAACCCAAGTTGCTACTGAGCCGGCCCACTATCAGCTCCTGTAGGCGAGCCGAGGTACTGCCTCGCATAAATCGAGACATAGTATTTTTTTTAAATACTGCTATTTTTTTTCTAGATCTGTATTCCTTCGTGTGCTTCCAGATAGGCCCATTGCGCGCCGCGCCTCAATAGTTTTTATTTCTATTCGAAGGTAGCTAATATCATCATATGCTCTATAAAAAGTGGCATGCTACACGTCGGCTGGTTGATCCTTTTGAATGATCAACCCTGGTCGCGAGCCATCCTATCTGCACACATGCTGATTGCAACATGATCCTTGCTGCCGAAAAATCTTGCAACAAGAGCCTTGTTGCAAAAAAGTTGTGCGGCTCGCGCAACAAGAGCCTTGTTTCGATTGACTGGACCATCACCACCAAAAGGAACGAGTTGTCGATGCAAAACCGCTCCTCATTTTTTCTTCCTCCTCGTTCATCTTCCTCCTGATGTCCTCCTCGTCGACCATCCTCCCACTGTCCTCGTCCTTCCTCCTACTGTCCCTTGTCTATACTATTGGAGATGCAAGGGCACAACACTTTCCTCCTTCCTGGTCGTCATGCATCGCGTCGTGTGACCATCCAGCCAGGTGACTTGACAGTGCTCTAGGACATTCAAAGATCAGTGACCAACTTGATGGTTTTGTCCTGGTCAAAGAAGACCGACGCGTGCACGCTCCTAGCTAGGGTGGCATAGGGTCACTTGCAACCCTGCTCGGCATGTTGTAAGCATCAACCTCCAATTTGCATGCCTTGTGGGTTGCCTGCCACCAAGCATCTCTAGCCTCCAATATCTGCAGAACATCAACATTAGGAACAACTCCCCCTCCGGTCCACTCCCTTCCTTCCATGGCATGTCCAACCTCCAGCACATCAACCTCAATGTAAACTCCTTCAACTCGATTGCGCAGAGACTTCTTCACATGCCCGTAAAATGTTGTCCACGTCTCCCTCTGGAACAATATAATGAACGCGTCATCCGAAGGCTAGACGCTGTCGCTTCATTGGTTCAGAAGCTGCAACAACTCGATCTTACCCGTTGCAACCTCGTCGGGAGCATACCAGAGTTCATGGGCTCAACGAAAAGCCTCCATATGCTTGAGTTGTCCTACGACTATCTCTCCAGCCTAATCAACGACAACCAAAAGCTCTCAGGAACCATCGACATTATCACCACAATGAATGATCTCGAGATGGTCTCGTTAGCTGTCAACAAATTCTCGGACGTGATCCCGGATGACATTGGCCCATGCAAGCACCTGTGTATCCTATTTATTCAATGCTTGTACATTAGGAGGGCACTTGCCCTCCCCCCCCCCCCCCCAAACTCCACACTATACTTACTCAATATGTGTACTTAGAGTACATATATCACGTACTCCAATGTCATCCTTGTTTCAATACGTGTATCCTTGAACCACCTAGTCCAATTCGCAATATAGTTTAATGTACATATATCATATAATCGGGCGCATGGAAGCACATGTGTATCCTATTTGTTCAATACTTTTACTTTTACATTACGAGGTCCCTTGCCTCCCCCCCCCCCCCCCCCCCCTACCCAAAATCCACACAGCGGAGTATTATGTAAATAATTATGACGTTGATTCTATGAACCAATTTAATCTTCTTTGCTTTTTTTGTGTGTGTCTCATTTTATGGCAGCTGAAGATGCCCCATACACCTTAAGACATGTTGTGTGTGTGTGTGTGTGTGTGTGTGAGAGAGAGAGAGAGAGAGAGAGAGAGAGAGAGAGAGAGAGAGAGAGAGAGAGAGAGAGAGAGACATGTATTTTTTGTGAATATATTTCAAAGGCCTGTGGGATCAAATCCGGCCCAAACGTGCTTTATTCCCCCTTGTCTGTTTACTGTTAGTTTCACAGCCCAAACAAAGCAGAAGAATCAAAACGACCGAGCGCCTCCGACTCCGAGAGAGGAAAAAATTATATCCATGGCGTCTGACGACCTCTTCAAAGGCTTGCCTCCGCCAGCGGCGCCCGCCGGCGAGGACCCTGCGGCCTCCCCCGCGCCGCCGCCTCCTCCGCCGGCGGCTCCTGCGCCGAGGCCCTCCGCGCTGAAGAGCGCCCTCAAGCGCGACAAGCTCTCCCCCTCCCCGGCCGCTACCTCCTCCTCCTCACCCGCCGCCGCCGCCAGCGTCGCTCCCGTCGATGTCGCCGCCGAAGGCCTCAGTGAGCGCTCTACCCCGCTGATTCCTCTCCTTTACATTTGCCTGCTGCTGCTGCTTGGGAGTTGGATGCCCTGCTACCGTAGTGGGATTTCGTAGTTGGATGCTGTCATTTGCTGTGTGCAGTCGACCGGAGCGCAGCCAGAGTAATTTTGTCTTGAGATCGATATGCGAGTTTCGGAAATGGTAGGGGATTATTTCTAGGTCGGGATTAGGGTTTCTGTTCCCCTTATCCCTTAATGTGAGCAAACAAAATGCACTTCACTTGTCAAGGTTTGGATTGGATGGCTTCAGATTAGTGACTGCACCATCTAGAACGGGCCTATTTCAGCAAATTGCTTGAACCTGTTGCCGAACTAGACTAAGAACAAGTATAATAAGTTAATAACTCTTGACCATAGCCCCGCAAAAAAAACATTTTACCATAGGGATTAGGAGATCATTATGGCGCGAAGGCGGGCAGCACGACCTGCACCATTACTCGTGCATCACCATGTTGTCCTTGTGATGCACGTGACCGCGTGGCCATCGAACGGTGCGGAGCATGTCGCGCAGGAAGGAGTTGCGCCCCATGTTCGCGTGCAAGCTGCCGCAAGTAGAGTTTCCTCCTCCGTCACCTGCAATAGAGCTTCCTGGGAACAGATGTGCACGGGCGCCATGAATGCACCCGCCCCCCGACTTCATGCCCGCGTGGCAATTTTGTTGCCAACTCAGCCCAATGGGCGGGCCCCATCAGTCAGAAACAACATAAAAGAGCGTCCATCGCTCATTCAGTGCATTTGTAAAAGTTTAGCGTTGTGTGCGGTACTGCGGTTTTTTTTGTCTAATTTTTGTAAAGTGATGGTAAACTGTTAATGACGCTGCAATTGTGGTGGTTTTATGATTTTTACTCTCATATAGTTCTATCAGAGTGGTTGATCGTTACTCCTTAGGTGGGCAGTCGGAAAGGAAGACTTGACCTGCGAGTTGCATATATTGGCTTGTTTTGCAAGCGGAGCACCTAGTGCTTGTTTGATGAACCACCGGGTTTTCTAATACAGATCCTGTTGGATCATGTAACGATGATTGCTAATTAATAAAGCCCATTTGATAGTAAAAACAAAGGAAGACTTAACCTCGAGTAACTTGGCCACTAAGCTATGCCAGGAATCTGATTTGAACGGGTGACACGAGGATTTTCAGTCCATGTAGGAAGAAAAATACAAGTACATACGTCTAACGGTCCAAGCGATCAACCAATCAGCTAGCGTGTGGCTTCTTTGTTGCCCAACAGGATACTTATTAGCGACAGGACAATGCATGAAAGCCGAGCATGAGGAGATAACAGGGAAGGAAGCGTGAGCCGGCAACCTGGAGGTGCTGCCCGAGTCGCCCTCAAGTGACGCGGGAGTGATCCTAGTTTTTGGATTGGGAGTTTATTCTAAGTGCAAGCACCGCCGGGGTGGAGACAATGGGGGACGAGGCCACCCCCGATTTTAGGAGGGGAATGGGGGGTGGGGGGGGGGGGGGGGGGGGGTAGTTCTTTTTCTTTGGATGCATATGTCCAACGTTGATAGCTAGTCCAAGCCCCAAGCAATTAGCCTGCAACATTAATTAACCAATCGATCTATGGCTAAAAATACCCCATTGGTGGATAACCATCTACTTGACACGTATGTAGAATTATTCACCGCTGTTAGCCAAGCTAGACATGTTCCAGCTACAAAAGAAACTGTTGTGTGTGTCTGGGCGAAGTTAAATGCAGATGATAGTTGATACATAACTATTGGGTAGTTTGTGAGGCACAAACTACTTTTTCTGGCTATGTACTGTAGTCTGTTCGTAATAACACAGTTGATTTGTAGTGTAGTGGTCTAGTGGATCTTTATGTTTACATATAGTAATAGTTTCGACGACGACTTCTTGTGTGCCTTATTCAGCCGGCCCATCATGTCGATCGGTTAATTCGACGATAGCGTTTGGAATGATTCAAGAGGCCGGCAGATTAAACTATATACTGCATGCATCCGCTCCTTTTTCTTCATAATATTATATCTTCCAGAGGATACACTAGCTAGCTATAAAGCAAGCCATCAGGTCCTCTTGCAAAACGCACAATCACACACCTGCCCACAAATTCCAACTCTGAGACTCCCACGGTACAAATTCCAAAATGCAGGCGGCCATAGGCGCAACCAACTGGCTCGTAGGCAAATTGCTGACGAAGCTGTCCGATGACTTGGTAGCGGCGTATGTGGCCAGCTTAGAGCTCAGCCGCAACTCGGAGCAGATCAAAGATGAGCTCATGTACATGCAGGGTTTGCTGCACGCGGCCCAGGGAAGGGACGTGATTAACCCTGGTCTTGAGCACTTGCTGCAGCAGCTCAGTAAGAAGGCAGACGAGGCTGAGGACGTCCTCGATGAGCTCCACTACTTCATGATCCGGGATCAGCTCGATGGTACCCATTGGGCTGCCCCGGATCTGGGTAGTGGCCTTCCAGGCCATGCTCACCATAGTGGCCATGCTGCTCGACATATTATCGGTAATTGGCTTTCATGCTTTTCTTGCTCGCCTATACCAACACAAGATGATGATGACTGTGATGTTGTTACCGATGTCACTAGTAACCCACACAATACAACCAACTCTAATAGTCCTGATGATAGTGGCTATGTTGTTCATGACTTGAAATTCGATAGAGTGGTCATGTCCAACAAAATCAAGTCAATCCTAGAGGATATAAAAACCACATGTGACCACGTCTCAGGCTTGCTAAGTCAGCATAATAGTTTTACAACAGCTGCCACCTTACAACGCCCTCAGAGGGGATCAACAGCTAGCATAGCTAAATTGCATGGGAGGAGGGTCATTCTTGAGGAAACCATTTTGGGTATCACCGGTGACAAATCTCAAGGTGGGACACTCTCGGTTCTTCCTATAGTTTGCCCAGGAGGTATTGGAAAAACAACTTTTGCCCAACACTTGTACAATCATACAAGGACTGAACAACACTTCGCCGTCAGGGTTTGGGTATGTGTGTCCACTGATTTCGATGTGCTTAGACTCACCAACCAGATCCTAAGCAGCATAAATGCAACTGGAAAAGAAGGAAGCAACAACATTAGAAATGAAGCAAGTAATTTGGACCAGCCTCAGAAATCTATTGCACAGAAACTGCAGTCCAAAAGGTTTTTGATTGTCTTGGATGATATATGGGAATGTGACCCCGAGGAGTGGGAAACTCTATTAGCTCCATTCAAGAACACAGGTGTCAAAGGTAGTATGTTTCTTGTCACAACACGGTTTCCAAAACTGGCATATATTATGAAAACAGTTGACCCAGTAGAACTGCGAGGTTTGGAGGTTAATGACTTCTTAACATTCTTTGAAGAATGTATCTTTGGTGAACACAACAAACCTGACAACTATCAAGATGAGTTAAGTGGTATTGCAAGAGAAATTGCAAATAAGTTAAAGGGTTCCCCATTGGCAGCCAAAACAGTCGGTCGGCTGTTGGAGAAAAACCTGTCTCGGGAACATTGGAAGGGAGTTCTTCAAAAGCATAAGTGGCTAAATCAGGAAAAAAATCATGATATCATGCCGTCTTTGAAAATTAGCTACGATTACCTCCCTTTTGATCTGAAAAAATGTTTTTCGTATTGTGCTCTTTTCCCAGAAGATTATAGGTTTAAGAATTCGAAAATGAATCGTTTTTGGAATTCAATAGGCATCAGAGACTTTAGTCAGGAAGACGATAATCATTACTTGGAAGAACTAGTTGATAATGGTTTTCTCATGAAAGAAACTTGTGGTTCTGATAACTATTATGCAATGCATGAGCTATCTCGGAGTGTTTCATCACATGAATGCCTTAATATATGTGATTTAGATTTTAGAGCTAACACCGTCCCACAGTCTATTCGGCACTTGTCCATCACCATAGATAAAACATATGATGAGAGATTTAGAGAAGAAATGGGTGAACTTAAGGGGAGGATAGATATTGTTAATTTACGGACTTTGATGATTTTTGGAAAGTTCGATGAAAATTGTGAGATTGTGAAACATACCTTTAATGAAGTAAATGCTCTGCGTATTTTGTTATACCGAAAAAGGCTTTCGCCCCGCTTTATATATAAAGCAACGACCGATCACAGCTCAGATACAAACGCACGCCACCACATCACACGCACACACCCAAGGCCGGATACATAGGCGCTGAGCGCAGCAACACTACCCCTAGTACTACAAGAGCAACCGGAGACCTCAACCGTGAACATGCCACCGCGAAGACATGAAGCCGCATATGCCGAACCGTGAGCTCCAAGGCGGCGCCTTCAGGAAGGTTACGACACCAGGACGTCGCCACCGCCCGACCCGAGAATCAGAGTTTCCCCTGGAGCAACACGACGGGCAATGAAAGCCGCGACGACGCCTTCAAGAAGGGAACGAGCTTCGCCGCCGCCGGTCCGTCCGAAGATAGATCAGGTTTTCACCCCGGCCAACACTCACCACCACCGGACGCCACACCCCGGCGACCACGCCGCCCACACGGCCATGGCCACCGGGCAGCACCTAACCACGGGCTCTGCCTAGGAGCACCGCGGAACCACCACCAGGGCCGCCGCCCCGGCATCCCAGACCTGGACACCACCACACCCGAGACCCACCGCTATCCCAACCAAAGATACGAGCGGAAAGGACCCGCCTTTCGCACCCCTGGGCTGCCCCCAACGCCGAAACCCAATAGGCCGGCCAAAACTGGCCTCCATCAACCCGTCCTGCGGCACTGGGCGCGAGACGAGCTCGGTCCTGCAGCCGGGCGCGAGACGAATACGGTCCTGCTGCCAGGCGCGAGACGAGGTCGGTCCTGCTGCCGGGCGAGAGACGAGGTCGGTCCTGCTGCCGGGCGCGAGACAAGCTCGGTCCTGCTGCCGGGCGCGAGACAAGCTCGGTCCTGCTGCCGAGCGCGAGACGAGCGATGGACCGTAGTCGGGGGAGGGCCGAACCTTCGACGAAGGTAGCAAACAGACGACGAGGAGAGATACCGAAGGTCGAAACGGGCCGCCTACAGACGCGCCGACGCCGGAAAGCCAGCCGCCGCCCCAGTCAGCCCGCCGAGCTGCCGGGATGCCGGCACGGCGAGGAGGCCTCCACATCGAGCGAGCCACCACGCCGCCGCCGCCCACAGCCGGAGCAACAGCCACGCCGGACCGGTGCCCCAACCCGCGCCGCCCGTCCACCAGTCGTCGGCAAAGCGGACGCGCACCACCACCACCACAACACCACCAACCCGGAGCGTGAGCTACGGACCGCAGCGCCACCTCCTGCCCCCACCACCACGCCGGCAGCCCCCTCACCGGGCCGCCACGCCGCAACCACGGCAGGGGAGCCGGAGAAGGAAGGTGGAGACCCACCAGAGCCGCCCGCAGCACCCCAAGGCCCAAATCCAGGCCACGGGCGCTGCCATGGACACGCAGCCGCTGCGCTGCGAGCCGTCGCCCAAACCACCGCCGTGCCGCCACCCAGCCCGCACGCCGCCGAACTGGGCCACAGCCCCGCGCCAGCCCGACGCACCCGCTCGGAGGAGTCGCCCCGCACCACCCACGCCCGAGAGGGAGAGAGAAGGGCCCCGCCGCCAGCCACCGCCAGGGGCTTTGCCCTGGCGACTCCGGCCAGCGGCGGCGGCGGGAAGGAGAGCAGGAGGGGTGCTGGAGACCGGATTAGGCGGCGCCGCCCGAGCCGCCCGCGGGGGGGACGGCGCGAGGGCGAGAGCGAGAGGATAAGGTCGGGGGCCGGAAGAGATCTTTTGAAGGAGGTTTTGCGTATTCTGTTATTACCAATCTGGTTCCTAAAATCTTTGCCACACAACTTTTCAAAACTTATCCACCTCCGATACCTCGAAATCACAAAAACCCATGGTTTTGACACAACTGACGAAGGGCCGAATATAACTAGCGCCTTATCCAGGTTTTATCACCTGAAATTCTTGGACCTAAAAGATTGGAAATGTCGCTCAGATGTTTCTAAAGACTTTAGCCGCCTTGTGAATTTACACTATTTACTTGCAGAAAAAGAACTCCAGTCCAATATTCCTCAGGTTGGAAGGATGAAGTATCTACGGGAGCTCAAAGAATTCCATGTTAAAAAAGAGAGGGCAGGATTTGAATTAAAAGAGTTGGGGAAGTTGACAGAGCTTGGAGGACAACTTGATATATGCAATCTTCAAACTGTGCAAAGCAAGGAAGAGGCTAGTGCTGCCAAACTGATGTCAAAAGAGAATCTCAAAGCATTGAAACTAGTTTGGGGCAGAGAACAAACTACTACAGGTTATGCTAATGTTTTTGATGGCCTTCTGCCTCACTTCAATTTTAGATCTCTTGACATTAGGAATCCTGGTGGTGATACTGGCCCTAGTTGGCTGTTTGTTGACTTCTCTTTGAACAATTTAGAGACTCTTCGTTTAGAGAGCGTGTCTTGGAAGTCTCTTCCACCTTTTGGGGAGCTACCACGTCTCAAGCATCTCATTTTGAGGAGCATTTGTAGAGTGATTCAGTTGGGACCTGACTATGGTGGCGTTAAGGGCGAATGTTTCAAGTACTTGGAGACAATCGAGTTTGCTTTGATGCCGGAACTTGTCAAGTGGGCTGTGGAACCTGAATCCCCCTTTTTGATAAGGCTTGAAAGCATGCAATACAGAGGTTGTCCCAACCTGTGTACGATACCTTTCTCGGAG
The DNA here is from genome assembly GCA_039707655.1 of Elymus sibiricus. Lineage (NCBI taxonomy): Eukaryota > Viridiplantae > Streptophyta > Magnoliopsida > Poales > Poaceae > Elymus > Elymus sibiricus. Next base: position 379,035,390 of record CM077674.1, on the reverse strand, counting down.
TTCTCATGCACCAATTTGCGCAGACTGATCATTACTGATTGCTCCAAGTTGTGTCTGCCACCCATGCCTCATACGCCCACACTAACAGATTTCTGTTTGGGGAATATGTTGAGTTGCTATGGAAACAAATTGGATATTCGTGGGAATTATGGTGCTTTGGCATTCCACAATATGAATAAAGTAGAGCATATGATTGTTAAAGATGTATCACACATTTCAGTGACAGACATGGAGAAGCTTCCAAGCCTAACAGGCCTGCAAGTTGGAAGATGCAACGGCTTGTTTCCTGAAGAGCTGGATTGCAGTATTGTCTTGAGTAAGGTTCAGAGTCTCAGTTTACATCCATCCAATCTTAGAGGCAAATCGTCGTCCAAAGTGTTAAACTACTTCCCAGCTCTTTCTGTACTGAAGATATATACAGACGATTCATCTGAAAAATATGTGGAAACTATAACGCAGTTCCCATCAAGCAGATCACTGCGATCACTTTCCTTCTCAAGCTGCTATGGCCTGATTCTTGTGCCTCTGGAGAATGGAGGAGAGGACAGCTCATCGCTCCAAAAATTGACAATATCAGCATGTGGCAATTTGTTCCGTCGGTGGCCCATGGGAGATGTTGGAGAAGGCGTTAGCACAAGCTCGGCATGGTGGCCTTTCCCTGCTACCCTGAGGGAACTTGATGTTTACGATGAGCAGAGCATGGAATCAATGGCCCTACTCTCAAACCTCACGTCTCTCACCCGTCTCAGGCTGCTAAATTGCAAGGCTTTAAGAGTGGATGGATTCAATCCTCTCATCGCAGCCAACCTCAAGAAACTGGTGGCGTATAACATGCGTTTGGGCGAAGGTATTACCGACTCTGTAGGAGCGGATCTGCTCTTGGATGTGGCAAGGACCAAATTAATACCTGCGGGTTCCTTCCAACTGGAAATACTCACGGTCGATAACATCTCTGGAGTGCTCGTTGCCCCCATTTGCAACCTCCTGGCCGCTACCCTCCGCGAATTGTCATTCATGTATGATACTGAGGCGGAGAGTTTCACGGAAGATCAAGAGAGAGCGCTGCAGCTCCTCACGTCCCTCCAATATCTACAATTTTCCTCTTGCTGGCGTCTGCAGTCCATCCCTAAAGGGTTGGGCCGCCTTTCTTCTCTCACAGATCTGCAAGTCTCTCAATGTGCTCAAATCCAATCCGTATCCATGGAGGGTTTTCCAGCTTCACTGCGAATGCTACGCATAGTTCCTTGCAGCTTTTGGGTAAAAGAGCAACTGGAGGAACTCAAAAGAACAAACCCAAAATTACGTGTAGAAGTAGACTACGGCCGAAGGTAAGACTTGTGGCATCCCTCTTTTTATTCTTTCTGCTGAAGTGGGGCTTGCTTCTTCTCTTTATTCATGATTTATCTTAACTTCTCAGATCTTACAGTACGAGGGAATGAGGTTCCACTCCCCAACTGTCGTGATGTCCGTTCCTGATTCATGTGAGCCCTCGTCTAGAAACAATGATTCATGTGAGCCCTTGTCTAGAAACAATGTACACACATACTAATTCATTGTGATGCAGCTTACCCTTTTTCTAACGAGAACTATTACTTTCTTCGACAGGTTTGGTAGCTCATGTTCTGTCGCGGACTACAGTCTACAGCCCTCCTACTTTTGGAATGGCATATTACAGTTTGCATGTTGCGGCTGCATGTTACAGATGGATCTTGAGGTAAATTTCTATTCGGTTCTCTAACTTCAAATTCTTAACAGAATCTTATCAAGTAAATAATTTGCAAGATAAAATCTGCAGTCTAGTATAAGGCAATACATTCTGCATTTTGTTTTTCAGGACTAGAAGCAGGCCTTGTGGATAATGGAACATGCAACAGCAGATGCAACAAACTCTCCATTTCCAGTGTTGGTAGCTCCCCTTCCAATGTCCTTATGTTTGAAGAAATAAGGACTGCACCCCACTTTCTCTTTGCTTCCAAATTCTGACAGGGCTGCCGGACGCTGAATTTCCAGTGTCCACATAAGTATTGGTTCTTTCAGCCTTGTAAAGATGGCTTTATATCCGCATCCACATCCAAGACACGTTCCATATGTCCCTGCCATTCAATCTGCCGGTGGTTAGTTCATTGTAAATAAACAAATTTCTGGTCATTAATTTATGAATTCATTCACATGGTCATGTTCAAGAAAATGATTTCAGTCATAACTGCAAGAATACTTTTGACAGGTTTTTTTTTTGCCGCAGGATCAGTGGCCGGGATTATGGAATTGGCATTCCAATCTTTGCCGCAACTGTTAAAAACAGTTGAATCATTCACCGCAAAGTTGAGGTGCTTCACTGTTATCCAACAATACTTTCTTTTCTTTTCATGAATCCAGTGCCTTTTCTTTTCTTTTCTTATAGGCTGTCGTGCTATATGTTCAGGATGCCAGTAAAAAGCGTCAGCTGGCAACAAGAGATCATCACACCGGATTTGAAGTTAAAACCCTGAGTTCCTCAAATTCTTTTGCAGGATTTTGCTTTATAAGGACCAGATCTCTATATTGGAGAAGCCCTTAGCTGATGGTATGAATGCAATATTCCTACTCTGTCGAAATGATTTAAGTTACGCTCCGCACAAATGCTTGCGAAGTTGTCTGAGCCTTTCAAGAAAAACAGAGTTTTTCTTGTAGGACTCAAGTGCGCCATTTCTGAAGCAATTTTGAAGCCTATGCCACCAGCCCACCACCGAGTTTATGCTTGGGCAGAGCACTGAAACTGTTGTACCCACAACCATCTTGTGCAAAATTGCCTATAAACAGTTTTTGTTGGGATCGGTCTATCATTCACAGTAAGTTAATGAATGATGACCTCCTTTTCGAAAGAAGAAAAGGTTAATGAATGATTTGGCATTTGAATTTCCTTCTCCTTGTTCATTCTCCGACCCAAGTTCAGTACTCGGATTCTGCAGAACTGTTACAGTCCAGTTGTGAATTTCGCAGTTGGGGGTTCAGTAAAGGAAGCAGTCGTGTTGAAATGTTGAACTATGGAGCCATGGAGACCCTGCAGTTGGCATTCAGTAAACGTTCATACATGTTGAAGGTACCATCTCCAGGCCGGTGAGGCCATGGTTTGAGGTGGTCCAAGCTTCGTTCTTCCTCGATGTGCCGTGCTCCCTTGTGTCGCTTTTGCTAGACACGGGCCATAGGTAAGTAATTTTCAACATAAATAAAGGGCAGCCCGGTGCATGTAATTTTCAATATAAATGCAAGAGTAAATTCCAATATCACGTCACAAGATTACATACTAATACGCCTTACAAAAGAATGTAGCATGGCACATCACAAAAGTGCCCGCCCCTGCCACTGCCGGTGCTCAGCCTGCCCGACCCCGTGTGTCATGATGCTGCCGGTGCTCAGCCTGCCCGGTCCCGTCTGCCAGGACCTCTGCACCTTCCTTCAGTCGACAGCCATCTTCAGTCATAAGCACCTGAAGAGTTCGGGTACCTGGGTGATGTCGTCGAGGCGGCGGAGGCGGCATTGCTTTGGTTTTTGGTTCTCCGACCTCGTCCCCGTTGCGGTGGTGCGAGCTCCGGCACCATCGGGAGGTCTGTGAGAGCTCTTTGTTCAGGAGCTTTGCCACGCTACGGCGTCGGCTTCAAGCAGAAGGTGGCTGGCTGGCACATGGTGAGTGGTGGAGGGCAGGCGGATCCGGCGGGTGTTCCTCGACTCGGTCGAGCGACGGCGACGGATCTGGGACCAGCGGCGCTCCGGGGTCTTCCCCGGCCGACGAGCCACAAAGTCGACGTTTCCGCCGGTTGCGGCGGACCACTCCATCGGTCTACAAAGCCTTGGTGCGATGAGGCGCTTCTGGTTCATAGGGTTGGTGGCTTCTCGTCTCCTTCTTCGTTCGATGTTTCGGCAGAGACGTGGGATGGCGACGGACGACGGCGTGCTTCGGCTCAGAAGATTCTTGGGACCAGCCTGCAATGTTTTTCTTTCCGGGGTGTTCTGTGCTGTTGTGTTGGACAGCTGTCCTTCTGGTTTCTTCTCTTGGGTGTGTACGTGTGTGGGTCTTGTATCTTTGACTTTGAATGAAGCACGTGGCATACTCTCTCTCTCAAAAAAAAAAAAGCACCTGAAGGATGGATGGCCAAGTTTCTAACTTTCTGCTTCAGTCGAGACCCAACGGATATCTTATGATTTTGTGTAATTTTACTGAACCACCACACTTACCAGCTTAAGTGCGCTTATTGTAATAATCTGAAACCTTTATTAAACTCGTGGCTCAGCATAAGCCGGAGAGTGGGTGGATGGGTGGCACGAGTACGATAAACCCTAAAATATTTGTTTCCCTTACAAAAAATGGCCAGCATGGCGAATTTCTTGTATATGTATCGGCTTCATATTGCTGGAATGGTGAATAATTTTCCCGCTAAAGACTCCTCAGGTGCAGCAGGCGTCCTGAGCCTGCCCGGCTAAAGACTGGCAACATATTCTGCCATCCATTTTGTTAGATAATTTTACGGTTGAATGCCGGCGCACCGCGCACAATGCTGTCATTTTACTTAGGTATCTCAGGCTAGCATGAATAAGTTCAGAATTTGCATGTACTGATGAGCTATGCAATTCCTTTTTTGGTGGAATGAAAGTGTGTGAAATTCAGTGTCATTTTCAATAACTAAGAAGATAGTAAGAATTGTACATTTAATTAGAGAAAAACTACGCAAAAACTGACTACAACATGCTTCCCAGCGGCTACCATGGAACATAACCTGTGTCAAGCCGGTCCAATCATAGTCTGGCCACCTTCAATGGTTGTCGAAGCCATATGGTCCTTGATACAGTAGCTCCGACTTCACAGCAACACGATGAGCCACACATAGAAAACCCGTAGAACATGCCGGAGAGCTGGCTACAAACCTTTGTTGCGCCCAACCTGACACCTGCCATCTCATCGTAGCCAAAAAATAGATCCAAGCAGCCACCGCGGTATAATGATTGCCTTTGAAATATGGTAGGATTATTTCTGGAGCGAGATAAATGCCTGTGCATTATATTTTTTTTTCTTACGTGCTGTTCACATGTTTTATTTACGCTATTTCCTTGTACATTGCTTGAATATATGTATGCCTTCATTGTAACGCACGGACAATTAGCTAGTTAAACATCATATGAGAATTTTTTGGTACAAGTGTCTGAGCGAATCTAGCTTGATCCGCCTATGAATCTATCTAGACGTTGTGTGTATGCACGCCTGCAGCGACTATTTGTCGCTTTAAGCGACGCGAGAGGGGAACTTTCGTTGAAGGTTTTCCTCCACCTGCGTCGTATTGGACCGGCCCACTCGCGCGCGCGTACAGATTAAAAATACAAGAGATGAAATGGGAGAACCAAGATTCGATCCCTGGTCTCCAGGCAGTTCGATCGGTCCTGCTTATTTAACATTTTTTCAAATACTTATTTAACATTTTTTAATACTTAATCAACATTTTTCAAATGTGTTTTTGAAGAGTGTTTTTTGTATATATATGTAGAATATTTTAAAGTATAAAGAAAAGTACAAAAAAGGCAAAAAAAAACAAGAACCGAAAAAAAAGGCCGCGGTCTCCCGCGCGGCTGGGCCGGCCCATCTGGGCTCCCCCCGACACGAGGCTTGCCCCTGTGCTTGCTTAAAGCGAGACATAGGGGTGCCCATGCACGCCCGCGCGCCCTATATAGGGCTGGAGAGGCCGGGCCGTACAACGGCCTTGTTACCCCTGTTTAACTACTCCCTCTGTAAAAAAATATAAGAGCGTTTAGATCACTAAAGTAGTGACCTAAAGGCTCTTATATTTCTTTACGGAGGGAGTATGTTGTAGTAACGCCTGCTTGATGGATTGTGAAGTTATGGTGCACGGGCACCATGGTGCTCATTTAAAAAAAAAATCAAAAAGCATATTTAGAAGTTTCAAAAAAATCGGAAAAATTATGTGGAAACTTGTATGTGTTCACTATGGATCCATGAAATTTTGTTTTGAAAAAAAGGTAATTTGTAAGCTGTACAAAAGAAAAACAAAATTTCGGCCCAAAAACAAAGAATAAGCGGCCCATTTGAAAATACATATTTGTCTTTTTTTGTACGCCACATGTGAAAGTAAAATGTTATGAAAATTTGAACATACATATTGTACGTGTGTGTGTGTGTGTGTGTGTGTGTGTGTGTGTGTGTGTGTGTGTGTGTGTGTGTGTGTGTTTACCAAAAAATTCAACATTTTTTACGTTGTAGATTTTTTTTAAACGGGCACCATGGTGCCCGTGCACCATTTGCATTTTTCGCCGCTCGATGGCATTGTAGGAATAATGCTCGCCTTTATGATACCACACTAACGATCCAGACGTGTGGTCTTTGCTGCGGCCCAGTCGGATGGGCTTCATGGTGTCGGCCCAACTGAGTAGATTTCCTGTAATAGGCTTGGGCCACCACAGGCTTGCTGGGCCGACTCCACGTCTTAAGCCTACCCCGGGACCAGGGGATCCCGCCATCAAGATGTACATGAAGAAACATCGATATCTATATACCAATATAAAAAAAAGCGAGTTGTGGAGATCCAACCAATCCCTCCCGTTCATCGACATATATCCAACGGTCTATGTTGCTTCGACGTTTAGTGTCGTATGGAGATACACACTTACTAGTTTAATAGGTAATCGACTTGGTGGTCGGCTACCTCTATAGTCCAGGCATGTTGAATGATGATTTTTAAAGAATGAACCGACGTGTCCCTGCCAAACCGTCATAGCAAAACCATCATTAGGATTAACACATGCGATTATTAGTGTCCAAAGCGCCGACGCGATTGTCCGTATGGACGCCTTCTCGATGTCGTATAGGCACCTTCTCTAACAAGCGCCTAAATTGAGACGTCAATCCTTGTATATAAGGCCTTTATCCACACGAAACCATTGGCTCATTATTTTAAACATCGATTTCAATCAAATTCGAATGGATAACTTCGCAAAGTTCTTCTTGTATGCCTTCAATATGGCCCTAACTAGGATTGAAGTTTAGCACTCTATCATATATGTCTAGACTCAAAATGGTTTGATAAAATTCTGTATCCAAAGAATTAAACTCATCGCATGATCTTTATTTCATAATTACAACTTACCAAGTTCACGTTAGAGTCATGCAGTTTTACACGTTGCTGACTTAATTCTACATAACATACTACATATCGTAGTACTTCGCCTCTAAAATCCGTATGTGCAAATCAAAACTATTTCCCATTTGCAATAATTCGGTCACATATCGATATCACCACCGCGGCATACATCAATGACCCCTTACAAAAAAATTGGGATCTATGAGAGGAATAATTGTATTTCCGTCAGCTATAAGTACCTCAAGCCCATCAGGGGGAGTTATTCAAGGCTAGTATGCTCAGTGAGGACCATTTCCAGAATTAGGGAGAGATTTTAAGTACAAAATTAATGCCAGAAAATCATTTGGAATGTTCAACGCATTTCTGCCTCAAATTCATGTACTCAAGACATCGAACTTCACGTTCAAAAAATCATTAATTTGCAACATATTGTCAATGACCTGCCATATTCATTTGCTGACTATAAAGGTGTCACACAATCCTATAATCCTACAAAAATACGCCCAAAAGAGTGGAGGTACCAACAAAACCACTCAACTTCTCGTTCAAAGAAACAAGGAAGAAGTACGGCGACAATATATCAGGATTCAGCTTCCCGCAAGCAATAGGATATCGAGGCCTCTGAATCAGTAAATGCAAGCCAACTTCACATTGACAGACACCAAATAATAGGTCGTTTACACCCAACGGATGGAAACCTCCACAACCCAGCTCAATAGGGCACATAATGACTGGGACGTCGGAAATCCAGACTCGGACGTGTTGGGAAACCATGAGTCACCAAGGGTTAATAATATTTCACCAAAACTTTATACTTTCTGGAGAATCATATAAATGAAAACCTACAACCGTCGACATAGATTTCTCAATCATGATAATGAACAACCTATACAATGATCCGGATCCAAAGACCATGGCCATGGCAGAGTTTGAAAAAACTCGCTGCGATACAAAATGAACATCAAACCGAGTTGCGAGTCAAGGATGGACTTGCAACTGGGGAAAAATAACGGATCTAATGGCTCAGTTGCATGTCAATGGTGGACATGCAATTGAGATAAAAAAGGGTCGGACCAACTTGCGAGTCATTGGTTGACTTACAATTGAGACAAAAAAGGTCGGGCCTAATTGTGTGTCATTGGTTGACTTGCAACGACAAAAAAACGATCAAGAGCCTAGTTGTGAATCGATGGTTGTCTTTCAACCTTGGATAAAAAAGGGCGGGTCCAGTTGCGAGTTGATGGTTCACTTGCAACTAGGACAAAAAAAGTTAACCCCATGTTATAAGTCGATGGTGGACTTGCAACTGAGGCGAAAAAAAGTCAGAGCCAACTGCAAATTGAGGGTGGACTTGCAACTAATGCAAACAAAGAGTCGGGTTCGAGTTACCATACAAAAGAAAACATTGAGCCCGGCGGGGACAAAAATGAGTTAGGACCAGTTGCATAACGAAGGGTGGACTTACAAATAGGAGAAAAAACTAGCAGACCCAGTTGCATGTCAGGCGTGGACTTGCAACTGGGACAAAAAGGGTTAGGACCCTCAGTTGCGTGTCAAGGATGGACTTGGAACTGAGAAAAAAATGGATCAGGCTCGGTTACGTATCGAAGGGTGGACTTGCAATTAGGATGAAAAAGGCAAGATCAGTTACATGTTGGGGGTAGATTTGCAACTGAGACATGTAACTGGGTTGGACAAGTTCCATGTCGAGGATGGACATGCAATCGGGAGAGTAAGTAGGGGTCGAGCACATTGTATGTCAAATGTGGACATGCAAACGGATCGGGTCAAGTTGCGTGTCAACGATGGACATGCAACTTCCCACAATTTCTTTTCATTGACTAACACAAAAAATCATTAATTCTATTCTCACTAAGGGAAAAATATGTATTTGAAAAATGTTTGTGAATTCTAAAAAAATATTCACAAATTTGAAAATATTCACATTTTCAAATTTAAAAAATGAATGAAACTAAAAAAAAAAAAGAATTCGATTTTTTTTTACAAATTAAAAAAACGTTCACTCATTTAGAAAGTATTCATAATTTATAAATGTTCAATTTTTTAATGTTTAAAATATTTAAAAACGAAAAAAATACAGAAAGCGTAAAAGATAAAAATAAAAGTAAACATGCATGAAAAACAGGAAAAAAAAACAAGAGTCTACTCCCAGCCGCCCCTCCATCCCACAAAATAAAAAGCAACAGAAAATACCTAGCAGCCCAGAGTAGTACAATACGGCGGGGAGCTCCTATTAGGCGCAACGTCTTATTTCTCGCATTAAGCGAGAGCGAACAGACCTCTCGCGTCGAAGCTACAGCGATGGGCCAGCCCAATAACGGACACTTAAAAGAAATAGGAAGAGAAAGAAAAGAAAAGCACCGCGGCCGGGAGGATTCCAACCTGGGTCGCCTAATTGATAGTGCGGACAGCTAGCCACTTCGCTAGACTACAGTTCGTGACTTAATCGTACGTCGGGCCTTATTAAGTCCAAACGAGCCATGTTTCCACTGTTTCTTTTCCATTTTTCCAGGTTTTTTTGTTTTCTTTTTCTTTTGTTTTTCACTGTTTTCATTAGTTTTTTTTTTCTTTTTTATTCTCCGTTTTTTGTTTGGTTTTCTATTTTTTCTCCAATTTTTTGTTTTTCTTATGTTTGTTTTAGTTTTCACTCTACATTTCATATATGTCAAAAACATTTTTCTATTAAGTGATCAACATTTTTTCTATACACGTTCAACATTTTTCAAATGCTTATTCAACATTTTTCAAATGCTTGTTCAACATTTTAATACTTATTCAACATTTTCAAATACTTGTTCAACATTTTTCAAATACTCGTTCAACATTTTTTAATACTTATTCAACATATTTTTAATAAGTGATCACATTTTTTGTATACACGTTCTTATTCAATATTTTTCAAATGCTTGATCAACATTTTAATATTTATTTCAACATTTTCAAAATACTGGTTCAACATTTTTCAGATACATGTCAATATTTTTATATACATGATCAACATTTTTTGAAATACTTGTTCAACATTTCTTTCAAATACTTGTTCAACATTTTTCAAATACTTCTTGAACATTTTTGAATACTCGTTCAATATTTTTCAAATACTTGTTCAACATTTTTATATACATTGTGAACATTTTTTCAAATACTTGTTCAACAATTTTTTCAAATACTTGTTCAACATTTTTCAAATACTTGTTCAACATTTTTTTAAATCCTTGTTCAACATTTTTCAAATACTTGTTCAACATTTTTTCAAATATTTTTTGAAGAGTGTTTTTTGAATTATATATATTTATAATATTTTAAAGTATAAACAAAAGTAAAAAAAGTAAGCAAAAAAATATGAAAAAAAAACGAAACAGAAAACAGGCTGGTGTTTCCCGCGCGCGTGGGCCGACCCAACTAGCGTTCCCTTCAGCGAGGGGTCGCTCCTGTCTCGTTTAATGCGAGAAATAGGGGTGCCCCCTATTAGGCGCTCTCAGCGCCACTTAGCGCTGCTGGCACCCACGTAGTTGGGCTGGCCCAACGCGCTCCCCTCGCTCCGCTCCCGCTTCCTTCGCTCGTTCAGTTGAGCAGGTCCACTGTTGGTTGTTTGACCGTTGGACTTTACAAAAAGTAGATCTGAAAAAAATCGCAAATTCGAAAATAGCTCATGAATTTGAAAAAAGCACAAAATTGAAAATAATTCGCGAGTTTTAAAAAAACTCATCAATTTTGACAAAAAAGTTCATCAATATGAAAAATAGTCATCGATTTTGAAAAAAGTTCATCGAATTTAACAAAAAATTCATGAAATTTGAAAAGAGTTCATCGAATTTTTTAAAAGTCCATTGAATTGGAAAAAAGTTCAACGAATTTGAAAAAAGTTCATCAATTTTGGAAAAAAAAATCATCGAATTTGAAAAAAATAATATCTAATTTAATAATATAAATTTCGTGAATTTGGAATAAACCCGCATTTCAGAAAACAAGAAAAGAAAAATAACAAACTGAAATGAAGAATGAAATTAAAAAAATAACAAAGTAAAGGTGCACAAGCGGGTGAGATGGCCTGGTGGTTGTTGCGCTTCCTTTCAAACGATGAGGTCCGTTGTTCGATCCCTTCGCCAGCACCTCTTTTAAAGCTTAACGGAAGAAAGAGGAAAATGGGCCGGCCCAGAGTGGAGCGGGGGTGTGCGCCCGTTTGCAATTAACGAAGAAATAAAAGCGCCGAATAGGAGCCAATACGGTGGGCGGTGCCATGGCCACACAAACACAAACGGGCTGACAAAAAAGAAGAAAAACATGCCAACAATCGAACGTGATGCAGAAGCGATCGACAGAAATCAGAAAATAGCACAATATTTACAACATCTAGATCTAATGGTCAAAGACTTAGATGTCACATTGTTACATCTAGATGAGATTAGCAAAATCGTTATTTACTCAATAGTAAATCACACAAAGCTTACTACTCCATGGTTAGGCCATTTTCTTTGTCAATTGCTATCGTGGAAGAGGCGTGCTTCACAGGGACACCAAGCCCCGGCCGCTCGATTGCCTCGCCATTCATGAAATAGTTGTATCCCACACGAGCGCACAGTAAGTTTTAAATTTCAGTCGTTGAAACTTACGTTTTTTATTCTGAAACTTGAGATTTTCTCACTCGCTCTTACCAAGTTTCATAGATAAAATTTTAAGACACTTTTTGTCGGTTGTAGGCCAAAAAATCGTGACTTTATCGGTCGCTCGTACTAAGTTTCAAGAGTTGAAACTTAACATTTATTTTCAAAATTTGTCAAAACGTATTCAAAATGGTTATTATTTGAAAGCCCTCATCACGAGAAACACGAATATTAAAACATAACTTAATTTGGACTTTTTTTAAAAGATATAAAAGTTTGAAAACCGGAAGCCAAAAATAAAAACACGCACGGGAGACTCGGTGCCCCCGCACTTGCGTGCCCCAAATCCGCTCCCGTGGAAGAGGGCCATGAACCGCGATCATTACAGTTTGTACAAGGCAAGTCACAATGGAGCAATGTACATGTCACGATGAGATGGAAGAAGTTTAAGGAATGGGGGCATTTTGGGTAATCAAGTGTTTGTTTAGATTGTTTTTGTAATCAAGTGTTTTTTTAGTTTGGTTTTCTCAGTCATACATAGTAATTGTTTTTATGTATGTCTATTGGCCACAAAAGATTTGTCTTTATTTTAGTTTGATATTGTTAGCTATACACCATAATGTTTCTTTATTTTTATTTTGTGGCCACAAAAGTGATACCTTTTTTGCAATCAAAGAATAAGGGTGGAAAACGGTAATTCAACCTGGAGCCCGGGCTCAGATGAGCCCCGGGCTCAGATGAGCCCGGTGAATAGTACCTCGATTTGAAATAGAAAAAAAGTTAAAAATAATTCCAATTTTTTTTGTGGTGCAAGATGCTCCTGTGCGTGAACTCCGTGCAAAATTTTGTGAAGTTTGGACATTCGAGGAGCTAGACAAAATCAGGCGTGAACAGTGCGATTTTCAAAAGTTTGTCAGACATCTGAAATTTGTCTTTTTTGCCACGAGCTCCTTGAATGTCCAAACTTCAAAAAATTTTGCACGGAGTTCACGCACAGGAGCATCTTGCGCCACAATTTTTTTTTTGATTTTTTGAACTTTTTTTCTATTTCAAATCGCGGTACTGTTCTTGCCCGGGCTCATCTGAGCCCGGGAGCCAAATCATTGCTTCCGGTGGAAAACATTGACATTGTACTAAGTGCATTTTTGAATATTTGCCCCTATGTATCCGCTAGAGATCAATAAAGCGGTTATTGTCTGTACCAAGTTGTTGTGTATTGCCAGAAGACTTGATCTCTGGGCTGGCAATGCAAGGTAAACCGGTTGCTCTGAGCCGGGGTGCCACAACGCTTGGTATCAGAGCCAAGCTGACTGTAGGACGCCCTAGATAGCCGACGCGTTAGAAAACGGTAGTTTTGAGTCCTTGTGTTGATTTGAGGTTGCTTCTGCACTTGGGTGTTGCATTGCATGCATATAGTTTACTTTGATGCTGATCTGCTAATATTGTGAGTGTAGATGGCACCAGTCCCCTATCCGTATCAACCTGAGCCGGCACCTTCCACCTTTCCGCATCTGCTTAGCAACGTGTGGCGCCGACTCTACCCAGACGGTGATGACCCAGTGTACCAGGTGTATCGAGAGCAGCTTGCTGATGGTGTGTACGAGTATCACACAGAGGTCATCATGCACAACAGTACCTTGGTGGGCACTTACACTCGCTCCTCCAAGGGCGGGACCGCTTCTACACCTGACCAGGCGATCCAGTTTGCAGCATTCGAGGCTCTTACTGACTTGCGCTACAACGAGATTCAGATGCAGACTCACCCAGGTTTCTACTTCTATCCGTCCTTGTTTGACTCAGGACAGATCCGTTTCCCTTTTATTGATCCGGAGTGTGACCGGTCAGCCAGCCACCTGTCTCGTTACATAACGGCTGGGTATCTTCTGATCGTCAGCTTAGCCCAGGAGCTGAACCGCACCCAGGACGAACTAGCCATCGCTCGAGCCGCGGTCGCTCCCCCTTCACTTGCTCATACACCGCCTGTTCCTCCAGTTACCTTACCCCCACCTACTCCCGTGACTCCCGCACTTTCTCAGAGTAACTCGGATACCTCGACGGTGACTCTTCATGAGTCCCCAGCCTAGTGGGCTTTACTTCTCGCTCCCCAGCTGCTCCTATGCTGCGGAGCCACCCTGCTCCAGACCCTGAGGGAGAGCCATCCCGTCAGCGTCGTCGTGCTTCATTTGCTCCGGAGGTTTCCGTTAACATTATCAGTTCCGATTCAGAGTCAAATACCGAGGAGACATCCGCAGGACCGTCAAAGTGCTAGTGCGACCATTGCCGTCACGAGTAGACGAGGATGATGTGGTTGTATGCATGTAGCAGTACTATCCATGCTGTCGTCCTGTTATGTATGTTGGATGATGTATTGTATAATTATGTTGTTTTATGTTATTCGCTTTGGGTTTCCTCGCTTTCTTTTTCGGGGTTGTTGCTTCACCTTCCTGTTTTTCCCCTAATGGATGTTGCTCATCTCGATGCTTCGTATTGGGAAACATATATAGGATGACAAGGTGTGGCAGCAGTTGTCATGGTGACGACGATACCCCAATTCGTCGATCCGCCAGGCAAGTAGGGCATTCTCCAGAACCATATCAGCCACCACCTCCTCCACCTCAAGCACCCACAACAGAGCAGATTATGCACATGTTTGAGGAAAAGAGAAACCAAGATCTGATGGAATTCCTGAGAAGCATGCAGACTATGGTTGGGCAGAATAATCATAATGGTAGTCATTCCAAGCTGTCAGACTTTTAGAGGACCAAACCGCCAAGCTTCAGTCAAGCAGTAGATCCGATGGAAGCCGATGACTGGCTGAGGACCATTGAATAGAAGCTAGAAATTGCTCGCACTGAAGATGCTGATAAAGTACCCTTCGCCACTCATTATCTGGAAGGACCCGCTGCTATATGGTGGGATAATGCCAAAATTATGTGGCCTGCTGAAGACGAGATTACTTGGGATAAATTCAAAGATAAATTCCGCAAGTATCATATTCCCGCCGGTATCTTGAAGGTCAAGCAGCGAGAATTCCTCGCTCTTACTCAAGGGAACTCGACTGTAAGTGAGTATTTAAACAAGTTCAATCACTTGGCCCGTTATTCCACACATGATATAGCCACCGAAGAGCGAAAGATAGATCGTTTCCTCGGAGGACTCAACCATACCCTCCGATGTGCACTCAGCATGCTGGATTTCCCCGACTTCCAAACTCTGGTGAACAAAGCACTCATTGCCGAAAGGGAACACAAACTTGTTAATGATCATAAGACCGCATATGAAGACCGCAAACGCAAGTTTGAACCTAAGAAGGAAGGGCAAGTTTTTCAGAAGGTTCGTACTTGGTAGCAGCCACAGTTCGAGTTCAAGCCAACATGGCAGCAGGGGAACATCAAGAATGAAAGTTAGATCAAGACTGTGGTCACCAAGCCATTAAAGGAAGACTGTCAGCGTAACAATGCATGTTACTCATGTGGACAAACTGGGCATTATGCTAGGCAGTGTCCCAAGAACGGAAAGCCGACTACCAACCTGAAGTCTCAAGTTAATTATGTGGGACAATTCCCCAACCGGAAGTATATTCAAGGGCAAGTTCATCACATCTCCGCCGAAGAAGCTCACGAAGCTCCCGATGTGGTCATTGGTATGTTTCCTGTTAATAACATACCTGCAACAATTTTATTCGATTCCGGGGCTTCCCATTCTTTTATTTCGCGGAGTTTTGTTACCCAGCACCAGCTTCCCTATACTTTTCTGGACAAAGTTATGGTGGTACAATCCCCTGGATCCATGCTCAGGACAAATATTGTATGTCGAGGATTGGAAATCTCAATTAATGGAACTATCTTTCCCGCATTCCTGGTATCCATTGAATCTCCAAAATTGGATGTTATTTTTGGGGATGGATTGGTTGACAAGACACCAAGTTTGCATCAACTGTGCAACAAGAGAAGTCACGCTAATAAATCCCTCGGGCCAGCCTGCTCGGTTCTTTGCCGGTAGAGCCATGCCAAAGAAGGGGATGGTTTATGCAGCAATTGCTACAGACATGAATTTAATTCCAGTAGTCTGTGAATTCCCAGATGTGTTTCCAGAAGAATTGCCAGGCATGCCACCCGATCGAGAGCTTGAGTTTTCAATTGAGCTTGTGCCTGGGACTGCACCGATTTACAAGACATATTATCGAATGCCTTCATCTGAACTAGTGGAGTTGAAGAAGCAATTGGATGAGATGCTTCAAAAAGGATATATTCGCCCCAGTTCGTCTCCTTGGGGTGCACCTACCATATTTGTGGGCAAGAAGGATGGCAGTCTCCGAATGTGTGTTGACTACCGTGCTCTCAACGATGTCACTATCAAGAATAAATACCCGCTGCCCAGGATCGATGATTTGTTCGATCAACTTAGTGGAGCTCAAGTGTTCTCCAAGATTGATTTGCGAATCGGGTATCATCAGATGAAAATCAGAAAAGAAGATATCCCCAAGACAGCGTTCACTACCCGATATGGACTGTACGAGTATACGGTCATGTCATTTGGACTAACCAACGCTCATGCATTCTTCATGCACATGATGAACAAGGTGCTCATGGACTTTTTGGACAAGTTTGTGGTGGTATTCATTGATGACATCCTCATATATTCCAAAAGTGAAGAAGAGCACAAGTAGCATCTCCGAGCAGTATTGGAGCGATTACGAGCTCATTAACTCTATGCCAAGTTCAACAAATGTGAATTTTGGCTTAAGGAAGTGGGATTCCTTGGGCATACTCTTTCCACTCAAGGAGTGGCCGTGGACCAAAGCAAAGTCACAGAAGTATTGAATTGGAAGACACCGGTTTCTGTGTCAGAGATCAGAAGTTTCTTGGGTTTGGCAGGCTATTACCGTCGCTTCATTGAAGGCTTCTCAAAGATTGCCAAGCCAATGACGGAATTGCTCAAGAAGAATAAGAAGTTCATATGGACAGAAGCTTGTGAGAACAGTTTCAATGAGCTAAAGACTCGGTTGACCACCGCTCCGGTGTTGACTTTACCAGACATCTACCGAAGCTTCGACATCTATTGCGACGCATCCAGGTGTGGCATTGGGTGTGTGCTTATGCAAGATGGAAAGGTCGTGGCCTATGCATCGAGACAGCTACGACCGCATGAGGAGAATTATCCTACACATGACTTGAAAATGGCAGCCGTGGTCCATGCCTTAAAAATTTGGAGGCATTACATCATTAGAAAACGATGTCAAATCTACACCGACCTCAAGAGTCTCAAGTATATATTTACGCAACTGGACTTAAATCTCCGACAAAGGAGATGGCTTGAGTTGGTCAAAGACTATGACCTTGGTATCAACTACCACCCAGGAAAGGCTAATGTGGTCGCCGATGCTCTCAGTCGCAAACCGGCCACAACAAATTCATTAATCGAGCTGTTACACCCCGCACTTCGAGAAGAAATAGCTTAGCTCAATATGATCATTTGTGATGCAACATGCTAGGTTACCTTGGAAGTTACCCCTACTCTGGAAGATGAAATCCGTAAGGCTCAACCTAGTGACCCAATGTTACTCAAGGTAATGGCCCAAGTACGAGAAGGGAAGACACAAGATTTCAACATTGATGATAAGGGTACACTCCGATTTCGGAATCGAGTCTGTGTACCGGACCTTGGGGAATTAAAGTAGCAGATTCTGAAGGAAGCCCACGAGTCTGCATACTCCATTCATCCCGGAGGCACTAAAATGTATCAAGATTTGAAGCAAACAATCTGGTGGGAAGGTATGAAGAAAGATATCGCCTATTACGTCGCCTGTTGTGATATATGCAATAAGGTGAAGGCTGAACATCAGAAACCCGCCGGTCTACTTCAACCCTTACCCGTTCCGCAATGGAAATGGGATGATATTTGCATGGATTTCATCGTGGGATTGCCAAAAACACCACGTGGAAATAACGCTATATGGGTTGTGGTCGACATGCTTACCAAGGTGGCTCACTTTATTCCCATAAGGACAACCTACCGTGCAGATCAACTTGCTCAACTTTACATATCCAGGATTGTCAGTCTGCATGGAGTACCCAGGACTATCACTTCAGACCGAGGAACTTTGTTTACCTCGGCATTCTGGTTACGTCTCCATCAAGCCCTAGGAACCGCTTTGAAGCATAGCACTGCTTATCACCCTCAGACAGATGGACAGACAGAACGGGTGAATCAAATCTTGGAAGACATGCTTCGGGCATGCGCTCTTCCTCATGGACCCAAATGGGAGGACAGTCTACCGTACGCTGAGTTTTCCTACAACAATGGCTATCAAACTAGCCTCAAGATGTCACCCTTTGAGGCTCTGTACGGACGTAAATGTCGCACACCGCTGAACTGGTCTCAGACGGGAGACAACCGAATATTTGGGACTGATTTAATGATGGAAGCAGAAAAACAAGTTAAAGAAATTCGAGACCGATTGCAAGTAGCGAAATCTCGTCAAAAGAGCTACTATGACTCAAAGCATAGGCAGATCAGTTTCGAACCAGGTGAATATGCATATCTCCGAGTCACCCCCATGAAAGGAGTTAAACGATTTCATACTCGGGGAAAGCTTGCACCAAGGTACATCGGTCCGTTTCCAGTCATGGACAGAGTGGGCAAAGTGGCTTATCAGTTAGAATTACCTCCAGAGCTATCCGAGGTTCATGATGTCTTTCACGTGTCTCAGCTACGGAAATGTATCGCACCACCCGCAAAACAGACGGATATGACAGAACTAGAGCTCGCCAAAGATTTAACATATGAAGAGAAACCCTTGAGGATCTTGGATGAGATGGACAGAGTCACCCGCAACAAAGCTATAAAGTTCTACAAGGTCCAATGGGAGCATCACACCGAGGATGAGGCCACCTGGGAAAGAGAGGATTTCTTAAGGACTGCATATCCACATTTGTTTCCTGAGCAACCGAATCTCGAGGACAAGATTCATCCTAAGGGGGGGGGGGAGGTTTGTAACACCCTGGTTTTTGCCCTTTTTATTTGTTTTGATTTATTGAATATTTTAATTTGCATTTGGGGTTTTCAGTCAATTCTTTTGGACTTGCCACTTGGAGTTATTTTTGATTTTCTTCCAAGTGGGTTCTATCATCCTTAAACCCTCCCTAGACCTCACCCCTCCCACCATAATGCCATGGGATAATTTTCTTTAATGGCATTATATTCATTTTCTTCCTGAAAATGACTGTTTTCTCATTAAGCTATGAAGCAACCCTCATTTTTATTTCTCAGAAAATTCCAAGAAAATTCCCAAATATTCTTTGGATCTTGCCTAACCTCCCTATGCAAAAATATCCCATAGTCATTTGGAAATTTTCAGCCAAGGAAAATATTTTTGCTTCTGGTCAGAATTGGCACTTTGTGAAGCAAGTATATTTTTCCTTGATCTGTTGGAGCTGAAATTTTTACCACATGACTACCATCCTAAGAGATGCTTAACCCCCAAATTTCAGACCTTAAATCCTAGCCATTTGTCCCCAGCAATTGTCCCAAGTTTCTGTCCAAAAACTTTGCATCCAGCTCAAGTCTTGTCCAGTGAGCCAGATGGCAAACCAAGCGCATATCTAGGCACCGCATTGAAGGGACTTCACATTTGACATGGTCTGGCATCTACTAAAGCACCGCGTGTGCCAGTGCATGCGGTGACTACGTGTGTGCACGGGGTTTGGCATGCGCTCGCCGCGCTCTGTGCATCGGGTCCCTCTGTCGCCGTCCGTTCGCCCTCCTCGCGCCACCGCAGCATGTCCCCGCCTCTCAGCAGCCTCCCGCACGCCACCTAGCCTCTCCCTGTTCCTCCCCGACGCCGGCAAGCAGCTCGCCGGAAGCAGCCGAAGCACTAGCGGGCGGAACAATGCACACACGTGCGCCGTCTGCCCCGCGTAGTGCGCCACACTGTGTCCGCGTGCGTGCACCACGTTGCTGTGCTCCACTACTTCATCTCCACGTCGCGCTCGAGCTCCTCCCTCTCTCATTTCTTCTGCAGCTCGTCGCCGGCGGAGTCCCGTGCACGGCCACCTCGCCATCTATAAATAGAGCCTCTCCCGAGCCCCTCTAGTCATCGCCCTCACCTCCACTGGCCATAAATCGCTCCCCAGCAAGCGCGGCAAGGCCGGGAAGGCCTCCTGCCACCGATCTTCGCCGGAGTCCGCTGCGGATCCACCTGGATCGTGCCCTCATTCCAGTCGTCCCCAACTCCGCCCTCTGCTCCCATCGAGGTCGTGGTGATCTCCTGAGTCCGTTCGTGGCGTTGGTTCGTCGGATCGTTGCCGAAATCGCCGTAGCCGACGAGCTCCGCCGCCGCCGTCTCTGGAGAAGAACGGTTCGACGCCGTCCGTCCACCCCCGCCGTCGCCTCGGGTACGTACGTGTTCGCCGTGACGTGCTTGTTGGGGAACGTTGCATGGGAAACAAAAATTTTCCTACGCACACATAAGATCTATCCATGGTGATGAGCATCTACGAGAGGGAGAGTGAATCTACATACCCTTGTAGATCGCTAAGCGGAAGCGTTAATAAACGCGGTTGATGTAGTCGAACGTCTTCGCGATCCAAATCGCCGAGCGTCCCGCGATCCAATCACGATCCTTCCGATCTAGTGCCGAACGGACGGCACCTCCGCGTTCAACACACGTACGGCTTGATGACGCCTTCACCTCCTCGATCCAGCGAGCGATGGTGAAGTAGTGGTTGAGTTCCAGCAGCACGACGGCGTGGTGATGGTGGTGAGGAACAATCTCTGCAGGGCTTCGCCAAGCACTACGGAGATTATGACGGAGGAACTAGAGGGCTAGGGTTGCCGGCACACGGCTTGGGAAATCCTGATGTGTCCCGTGTGCTAGCCCTGCCCCTCTATTTATATGTTGAGCCTTGGGGTCTAAACTTGGAGTAAAAGCCTCCTCCGGGTCGGTTTTGCCCGCACAAGGTCGGTTTGGCCCGCAGGGAAAGAGTCCAACTCGGATCCCTGCCGAACCGTGCACAGCCGCGCACAAGCGGTAGTACCGCTTCACACAAGCGGTAGTACCGCTTGGGCGGTAGTACCGCTTCACACAAGCGGTAGTACCGCTCGGGCGGTAGTACCGCTTCACCAAGCGGTAGTACCGCTTACGCGGCAGCAAAACTACTTTTGCACTTTCCAATACCTTGTGGGCTTTATCCCTTTGGCTCATATAAAGTGTTGCTGCACCCGAACACTTCGGTAAACATCCGGAATCCCTTCCGGTGAACTCCGGAACCCTTCCAGAGATCAAAACACTATTATCACATATATCAATCTTTACCTCCGGACTATTCCGGAGATCCTCGTCATGTCCGGGATCTTATCCGGGACTCCGAACAACTTTCGGTCACCAACATAATAACTCAATTATACTAATCGTCACCAAACGTTAAGTGTGTAGACCCTGCGGGTTCGAGAACTATGTAGACATGACCGAGACACCTCTACGGCCAATAACCAATAGCGGGACCTGGATGCCCATATTGGCTCCTACATATTCTACGAAGATCTTTATCGGTCGAACCTCTATGTCAAGGATTCAGTTAATCCCGTATGCTGTTCCCTTTGTTCTTCGGTATGTTACTTGCCCGAGATTCGATCGTCGGTATCACTATACCTAGTTCAATCTCGTTACCGGCAAGTCTCTTTACTCGTTCCGTAATACAAGATCCTGTGGCTAACTCTTTAGTCACTTTGCTTGCAAGGCTCAATGTGATGTTGTATTACCGAGTGGGCCCTGAGATACCTCTCCGTCATACGGAGTAACAAATCCCAGTCTTGATCCATGCCAACCCAACAGACACCCTCGGAGATACCTGTAGAGCACCTTTATAGTCACCCAGTTACGTTGCGACGTTTGATACACACAAGGTATTCCTCCGGTGTTAGTGAGTTGCATGATCTCATGGTCAAAGGAACAGATACTTGACATGCAGAAAACAATAGCAATAAACTGACACGATCAAATGCTACGTTTACAGTTTGGGTCTTGTCCATCACATCATTCTCCTAATGATGTGATCCCGTTATCAAATGACATCTCATGTCCATGGCTAGGAAACCTTAACCATCTTTGATCAACAAGCTAGTCAACTAGAGGCTTACTAGGGACACAGTGTTGTCTATGTACCCACACATGTATTTGAGTTTCCAATCAATACAATTATAGCATGGATAATAAACGATTATCATGAACAAGGAAATATAATAATAACCAATTTATTATTGCCTCTAGGGCATATTTCCAACAGTCTCCCACTTGCACTAGAGTCAATAATCTAGTTCACATCACTATGTGATTTACATTGTAATGAATCGAACACCCATGCAGTTCTGGTGTTGTTCATGTTTAGCCCTTGGAAGAGGTTTAGTCATCGGATCTGCAACATTTAGATCCGTGTGTACTTTGCAAATATTTATGTCGTCCTCCTTGATGTAATCGCGGATGGAATTGAAACGTCGCTTTATGTGTCTGGTCCTCTTGTGAAATCTTGGTTCCTTGGCTAGAGCAATGGCACCAGTATTATCACAAAACAGAGTCATTGGGTTAAGTGCACTAGGCACTACTCCAAGATCTGTCATGAACTCCTTCATCCAGACACCTTCCTTCGCCGCCTCCGAGGCTGCGATGTACTCCGCTTCGCATGTAGAATCTGCTACCACGCTTTGCTTGGAACTGCACCAGCTAACCGCACCCCCATTAAGAATAAATACGTATCCGGTTTGCGACTTAGAGTCATCCGGATCAGTGTCAAAGCTTGCATCGACGTAACCCTTTACGACGAGCTCTTGATCACCTCCATAAACGAGAAACATGTCCTTAGTCCTTTTCAGGTACTTCAGGATATTCTTGACCGCCGTCCAGTGTTCCATTCCTGGATCACTTTGAAACCTTCCGACCATACTTATGGCAAGGCTGACATCGGGTCTTGTGCACAGCATTGCATACATGATAGAGCCTATGGCCGAAGCATAGGGGATGACACTCATCTTTTCTCTATCTTCTGCAGTCACTGGGCATTGAGTCTTACTCAACTTCACACCTTGCAAAAACAGGCAAGAACCCCTTCTTGGACTGATCCATTTTGAACTTCTTCAAAATCTTATCAAGGTATGTGCTTTGTGAAAGTCCTATTAAGCGTCTCGATCTATCTCTATAGATCTTGATGCCTAATATGAAAGCAGCTTCTCCTAGGTCCTTCATTGAAAAACTCTTGTTCAAATATTCCTTTACGCTTTCCAGCATTTCTATATTGTTTCCAATCAGCAATATGTCATCCACATATAATATTAGAAACGCTATAGAGCTCCCACTCACTTTCTTGTAAATACAAGCTTCTCCGTAAACTTGTATAAACTCGAACGCTTTGATCACCTCATCAAAACGAAGATTCCAACTCCGAGATGCTTGCACCAGTCCATAAATGGATCGCTGGAGTTTGCAAACTCTGTCAGCATTCTCTGGATCGACAAAACCTTCTGGTTGCATCATATACAACTCTTCCTTAAGGTAACCGATAAGGAACGCTGTTTTGACATCCATCTGCCAAATTTCATAATCGAAAAAGGCAGCTATTGCTAACATGATTCTGACGGACTTAAGCATCGCTACGGGTGAGAAGGTCTCATCGTAGTCAACTCCTTGAACTTGTGAAAAACCCTTTGCCACAAGTCGAGCTTTATAGACGGTGACATTACCGTCCGCGTCCGTCTTCCTCTTAAAGATCCATTTGTTCTGAATGGCCTTACGCCCTTCAGGTAATACTTCCAAAGTCCATACTTTGTTTTCATACATGGATCCCATCTCGGATTTCATGGCCTCTAACCACTTCTCGGAATCCGGGCCCATCATCGCTTCTCCATAGCTCGTAGGTTCATCGTTGTTTAACAACATGACCTCTAAGACAGGGTTGCCGTACCACTCAGGAGTAGTACGCGTCCTTGTCGACCTACGAGGTTCGATAGCAACTTGATCCAAAGCTTCATGATCATCATCATTAACTTCCTCTTCAGCTAATGTAGGCTCCACAGAAACAACTTTCTGCGCTGCGCTACTCTCAGGTTGAAGTAAAGGTTCAATAACCTCATCAAGTTCTATCTTCCTCCCACTCAATTCTTTCGAGAGAAACTCTTTCTCAAGAAATGTTCCGTTTTTAGCGACAAACACTTTGCCTTCGGATCTGAGGTAGAAGGTATACCCAACTGTCTCTTTTGGGTATCCTATGAAGACGCATTTCTCCGCTTTGGGTTCCAGCTTTTCAGGCTGAAGCTTTTTGACATAAGCATCACATCCCCAAACTTTAAGAAACGACAGCTTTGGCTTCTTGCCAAACCAAAGTTCATATGGCGTCGTCTCAACGGATTTCGATGGTGCCCTATTTAAAGTGAATGCAGCTGTCTCTAATGCATAACCCCAAAACGATAGTGGCAAATCGGCAAGAGACATCATAGATCGCACCATATCTAATAAGGTTCGATTACGACGTTCGGACACACCATTACGCTGTGGTGTTCCAGGCGGTGTCAATTGTGAAACAATTCCACACTGTCTTAAGTGACTGCCAAACTCATAACTCAGATATTCTCCCCCTCGATCAGATCGTAGGAATTTAATCTTCTTGTTACAATGATTCTCAACTTCACTCTGAAATTGTTTGAACTTTTCAAATGTTTCAGACTTGTGTTTCATTAAGTAAATATACCCATATCTACTTAAGTCATCAGTGAAGGTGAGAAAGTAACGATAACCACCGCGCGCCTCAATACTCATCGGACCGCACACATCAGTATGTATGATTTCCAATAAGTCACTTGCCCGTTCCATTGTTCCAGAGAACGGCGTTTTAGTCATCTTGCCCATGAGGCATGGCTCACATGTGTCAAGTGATTCAAAATCAAGTGATTCCAAAAGTCCATCAGCATGGAGCTTCTTCATGCGTTTTACGCCAATATGACCTAAACGGCAGTGCCACAAGAAAGTGGTATTATCATTATCAATTCTACATCTTTTGGCATCAATGTTATGAACATGTGTATCATTACTATCGAGATTCAATAAGAATAAACCCCTTACATTGGGTGCATGACCATAAAAGATATTACTCATATAAATAGAACAACCATTATTCTCTGATTTAAATGAGTAACCGTCTCGCAATAAACAAGATCCAGATATAATGTTCATGCTTAACGCAGGCACCAAATAACACTTATTTAGGTTCATCACTAATCCCGACGGTAATCGAAGAGCGAGCGTGCCAACGGCGATCACATCAACCTTGGAACCATTTCCCACGCGCATCGTCACTTCGTCCTTTGCCAGCCGCCGTCTATTCCGCAGTTCCTGTTTTGAGTTGCAAATATGAGCAACCGCACCGGTATCAAATACCCAGGCACTACAACGAGAGTTGGTAAGGTACACATCAATAACATGTATATCATATATACCTTGTTTGTTGTTGGCCGCCTTCTTGTCAGCCAAATACTTGGGGCAATTCCGCTTCCAGTGTCCAGTTCCCTTGCAATGAAAACACACAGTTTCTGGTTTGGGTCCAGCCTTGGGTTTCTTCACGAGAGGAGCAACTGCTTTGCCACTCTTCTTAGAGTTACCCTTCTTACCCTTGCCATTTTTCTTGAAACTAGTGGTTTTATTGACCATCAACACTTGATGCTCCTTCTGAATTTCAGACTCAGCGACTTTCAGCATCGCAAACAGCTCGGCGACTGACTTGTTCATCCCGTGCATGTTATAGTTCAACACGAAGCTCTTGTAGCTAGGCGGCAATGATTGAAGAACTCTGTCAGTGATAGCCTCTGGCGGAAGGGGCATCCCTAACTCAGCCAGACGGGTGGAGTACCCAGACATTCTGAGCACGTGATCACTGATAGACCCGTTCTCCTCCATCTTGCAAGCATAGAACTTATCGGAGATCTCATATCTCTCGATCCGGGCATTCTTCTGAAAGATAAACTTCAACTCCTGGAACATCTCATATGCTCCATGACGTTCAAAACGTCTTTGAAGTCCCGGTTCTAAGCC
The DNA here is from genome assembly GCA_039707655.1 of Elymus sibiricus. Classification (NCBI taxonomy): domain Eukaryota; kingdom Viridiplantae; phylum Streptophyta; class Magnoliopsida; order Poales; family Poaceae; genus Elymus; species Elymus sibiricus. Next base: position 379,009,570 of record CM077674.1, on the reverse strand, counting down.
ATACAACATTGCACATTGAACTATTGAGTAATCATCAGAACGAGCCTGCCAGGCGTTCACAACGTCTAGAGACTCAACTGGAGCGGGTGGATCACCAAGCGGTGCATCAAGGACATAAGCCTTCTGGGAAGCCGTAAGGATAATCCTTAGATTACGGGCCCAGTCCACAAAGTTACTTCCATCATCTTTCAACTTAGCTTTCTCTAGGAACGCATTAAAATTCAGGGGTGCTACTGCGCGAGCCATGATCTACAACATAAATATAGCAAAGACAACTTAGACTATTGTTCTAGATAATGAGTTTAGTTAATCATATTACTTAAAAACTCCCACTTAAATTGACATCCCTCCGATCATTCGAGTGTAACATGATCCAAATCCACCAACTCAAGTCCGATCATCACGTGAGTTGAGGTGGTTTCAATGGTGAACATCTTCATGTTGATCATATCTACTATATGACTCATGCTCGACCTTTCGGTCTCTTGTGTTCCGAGGCCATGTCTGTACATGCTAGGCTCGTCAAGTTTAACCCGAGTGTTCCGCACGTGCAACATGGCTTGCACCCGTTGTATGCGAACGTAGAGTCTATCACACCCGATCATCACGGCGTGTCTCGAAACGACGAACTTTCGCAACGGTGCACACTTGGGGAGAACACAATTTATCTTGAAATTTAAGTGAGGGATCACCTTATAATGCTACCGTCGTCCTAAGCAAAATAAGATGCATAAAAGGATTAACATCACATGCAAATCATAAGTGACATGATATGGCCATGAACTTGTGCTTTTGATCTCCATCTCCAAAGCACCGGCATGATCTCCATCGTCACCGGCATGACACCATGATCTCCATCATCTTGATCTCCATCAATGTGTCGCCATAAGGTTGTCGCGCCGACTGTTGCTTCCACGACTATAGCTAACGTTTAGCGATAAAGTAAAGCATTACATAGCGCTTAATGATTGACACGCAGGTCATACAATAATTAAAGACAACTCTATGGCTCCTGCCAGTTGCCGTACTCATCGACATGCAAGTCGTGATATTCTATACAAAACATGATCATCTCATACATCACATATATCTCATCATGTAATTGGCCATATCACATCACAACATACCCTGCAAAAACAAGTTAGACGTCCTCTAATTGTTGTTGCAAATTTTACGTGGCTGCTATGGGTTTGCAAGAACCGTTCTTACCTACGCAAAACCACAACGTGGTGTAGTGATTGCTTTTTGATCTTCTAAAAGAACCCTCTTCATTGAAATCGATTCAACTAAAGTGAGAGAGACAGACACCCGCTAGCCATCTTTATGCAACGAAGTTACATGTTAGTTGAAGGAACCTGTCTCGCGTAAGTGTACGCGTAATGTCGGTCCGGGCCGCTTCATCTCACAGTACCGCCGAATCAAATATCAACTAGTAACGGCAAGCAATATGTATACACCCACGCCCACAACTCGTTTGTGTTCTACTCGAGATCTCATCTACGCATAGACCTAGCTCATGATGCCACTGTTGGGGAACGTTGCATGGGAAACAAAATTTTTCCTACGCACACATAAGATCTATCCATGGTGATGAGCATCTACGAGAGGGAGAGTGAATCTACATACCCTTGTAGATCGCTAAGCGGAAGCGTTAATAAACGCGGTTGATGTAGTCGAACGTCTTCGCGATCCAAATCGCCGAGCGTCCCGCGATCCAATCACGATCCTTCCGATCTAGTGCCGAACGGACGGCACCTCCGCGTTCAACACACGTACGGCTTGATGACGCCTTCACCTCCTCGATCCAGCGAGCGATGGTGAAGTAGTGGTTGAGTTCCAGCAGCACGACGGCGTGGTGATGGTGGTGAGGAACAATCTCTGCAGGGCTTCGCCAAGCACTACGGAGATTATGACGGAGGAACTAGAGGGCTAGGGTTGCCGGCACACGGCTTGGGAAATCCTGATGTGTCCCGTGTGCTAGCCCTGCCCCTCTATTTATATGTTGAGCCTTGGGGTCTAAACTTGGAGTAAAAGCCTCCTCCGGGTCGGTTTTGCCCGCACAAGGTCGGTTTGGCCCGCAGGGAAAGAGTCCAACTCGGATCCCTGCCGAACCGTGCACAGCCGCGCACAAGCGGTAGTACCGCTTCACACAAGCGGTAGTACCGCTTGGGCGGTAGTACCGCTTCACACAAGCGGTAGTACCGCTCGGGCGGTAGTACCGCTTCACCAAGCGGTAGTACCGCTTACGCGGCAGCAAAACTACTTTTGCACTTTCCAATACCTTGTGGGCTTTATCCCTTTGGCTCATATAAAGTGTTGCTGCACCCGAACACTTCGGTAAACATCCGGAATCCCTTCCGGTGAACTCCGGAACCCTTCCAGAGATCAAAACACTATTATCACATATATCAATCTTTACCTCCGGACTATTCCGGAGATCCTCGTCATGTCCGGGATCTTATCCGGGACTCCGAACAACTTTCGGTCACCAACATAATAACTCAATTATACTAATCGTCACCAAACGTTAAGTGTGTAGACCCTGCGGGTTCGAGAACTATGTAGACATGACCGAGACACCTCTACGGCCAATAACCAATAGCGGGACCTGGATGCCCATATTGGCTCCTACATATTCTACGAAGATCTTTATCGGTCGAACCTCTATGTCAAGGATTCAGTTAATCCCGTATGCTGTTCCCTTTGTTCTTCGGTATGTTACTTGCCCGAGATTCGATCGTCGGTATCACTATACCTAGTTCAATCTCGTTACCGGCAAGTCTCTTTACTCGTTCCGTAATACAAGATCCTGTGGCTAACTCTTTAGTCACTTTGCTTGCAAGGCTCAATGTGATGTTGTATTACCGAGTGGGCCCTGAGATACCTCTCCGTCATACGGAGTAACAAATCCCAGTCTTGATCCATGCCAACCCAACAGACACCCTCGGAGATACCTGTAGAGCACCTTTATAGTCACCCAGTTACGTTGCGACGTTTGATACACACAAGGTATTCCTCCGGTGTTAGTGAGTTGCATGATCTCATGGTCAAAGGAACAGATACTTGACATGCAGAAAACAATAGCAATAAACTGACACGATCAAATGCTACGTTTACAGTTTGGGTCTTGTCCATCACATCATTCTCCTAATGATGTGATCCCGTTATCAAATGACATCTCATGTCCATGGCTAGGAAACCTTAACCATCTTTGATCAACAAGCTAGTCAACTAGAGGCTTACTAGGGACACAGTGTTGTCTATGTACCCACACATGTATTTGAGTTTCCAATCAATACAATTATAGCATGGATAATAAACGATTATCATGAACAAGGAAATATAATAATAACCAATTTATTATTGCCTCTAGGGCATATTTCCAACAGTGCTGAACCCATCCCGACCATCGCTGGCGACCGCCGTGGTCTCCTCGCCGAAGAATCACCGGCGACAGTGCTGCCTCCCCTGTTTCCCTCTCTCTCTCCTTTTAACCCTGACAGGGTGTCCCACCTGTCAGCCTCTCTCTCTCTCCCGAACCGTTTTCTAAGTGGAAGCGTATTCTGAGAATACCCCTTCGACGTGGCCCTCTCTGGGATTTCGGAAAAATTCATTTAAATTCATATTTTTACCCTAACTTTGACCAGCTCTAATTTCTATTCTATAAGTCCAAATGAGTTGATTCTTTTTGCTACTGTTTTGTATTGAGCTAAAGTTCCTGTATGCCAAATTTCAGAGTTTTCCTTGCTGTTTGGAATTTCTGGTGAAATAAAATGCTTTATGTGACATTTTCTTTTCATTTAGAATATTTTCAGAAGCTCCTAGTTGTGTTGGAGAAGACCAGGAGTATTGTGACACTCCTCTGAACCAAGGCAAGCCACAACATTCATATGCAAGGATGGCATTGCAATGACAATGGTTTATTTGAATTAAATTCATCATATGCTTCACTATTAAAATGATTTACTATATATAACTCATTGCATTGTAGTTGTTTCATGCCATTTTAATGTTATGCAGTAGAGAAGATGTTTTCTTGCTAAAGTGTGCAGTAGAGATCATGTCATATACTCTCATGGTAACATGATGCATTTGTTACTCATGATCATGACCCGTGCATCCATTCTCATACTATGGCTCGAATCTTTTTATTTCAAGTTAAACCTGAAGATAATTCAACTTGAACATACTGTTGATCGAGTCATGGTGCCACCGAATCGAGCTCACCAGTGCAACCACACTTGCCTGGATGGGGAGGCCCTAATTCGGTCTATTGTCATGCCTCTCGCCGGTGCCTCCTACTAGGGAAGGTTGTGCACTTGCGCTACCCTAGCCCGGTAGGCAGTCATAACCTTGTGTGCCCGAGTTTTACGGTACCGATGTCCCCGTTTGGGACGACTTGTTTTTTTTTGGCCACGACGGTGGCAGCCACAAAGGTGGCGGATGTCACGAGTTGACATCGGGGCCACCCATGACATAGCCCAAAGGGGAGTTTGTCGGAGTGGCTGGGAGAGTGTCATGCAATAGATTGGTTTTGTCGGAATATGGTTGATCCACCCGAATGGGAGCACGAGGCCATGAGTTCCGTGGTGTGGGTACAGTGTACTAACCTTTGCAGAGTGTATAATCTATCGATAGCCGCGTCCTCGGATATGGACACAGTTCGTAGTAGGTCACACCGTGGGTCAACAGAAATAAATAACCTGCACACTAAGAACCACATGATGGCACATGCAGAAGTAGGTGATCGGGAGAGGATCACTATGGTAACGTGTTGGCGGTGGTTACGAGATAACCCCGAGATGGTAAGTTGGTCCAAGGGACCATGGCAAAATTTCTCGCACACTTCATGACTGGTAGTATCATGATCATGTTCATGCATTAAGCTTGCTAAATGCCTTGTTATTGTTTGTCATATTTGCTTTGTTTGCTGTGAGCTTGCGAGTACATTCAAAGTACTCACCTGGCTTATCATGCCAGATGCAGGAGAAGCCGTGCAAGGTGTGGATGTCGAGCAGTATGTCGCGATCTAGGCCATGTCCCAGTGGAATGGAGTTCCGCTACATCGTCGTTCCGCTGCCGCGTAGTAGTTCCCTTTATCATCGAGGCCCCTGAGATGTCTACTAAATAATGTACATAAGTGTAGCCGCACCGTGTGTGCCGCTTGGCCTCGCTTATTTTGTAATATTTGAACCTATGTATCCGCTAGAGATCAATAAAGCGGTTATTGTCTGTACCAAGTTGTTGTGTATTGCCAGAAGACTTGATCTCTGGGCTGGCAATGCAAGGTAAACCGGTTGCTCTGAGCCGGGGTGCCACAACGCTTGGTATCAGAGCCAAGCTGACTGTAGGACGCCCTAGACAGCCGACGCGTTAGAAAACGGTAGTTTTGAGTCCTTGTGTTGATTTGAGGTTGCTTCTGCACTTGGGTGTTGCATTGCATGCATATAGTTTACTTTGATGCTGATCTGCTAATATTGTGAGTGTAGATGGCACCAGTCCCCTATCCGTATCAACCTGAGCCGGCACCTTCCACCTTTCCGCATCTGCTTAGCAATGTGTGGCGCCGACTCTACCCAGACGGTGATGACCCAGTGTACCAGGTGTATCGAGAGCAGCTTGCTGATGGTGTGTACGAGTATCACGCAGAGGTCATCATGCACAACAGTACCTTGGTGGGCACACTCGCTCCTCCAAGGGCGGGACCGCTTCTACACCTGACCAGGCGATCCAGTTTGCAGCATTCGAGGCTCTTACTGACTTGCTGTAACACCCCGATTTTTGGCCCTTTCTTTTTCTTTTGGATTTCTTTGAATTTTTATTTGGAGTTCTTTTTCCGTGGCTATGTGGTCTTAAAACCTGGGGAGATCATCTCTTCTTCCTCTCCCAAGTGGTTTGTCACTCCCAAAGCTTTCCCAAGACCATGCCATTTCCATCTTAGCCCAACCCCAATTTTTATTTCTTGGGAATATTCCTTTTTCTATTAAAGGAATAACCATGTTTGCCCTAGGTTGTAAAGCAACCTATATTTCTGTCTTCCATAAAATTCCCATAAAATTCTCATAAATTATTTGGATCATATATTCCACAAATATGTGAAAACCCATCCTTGCCTAGTTCAAAAATAATTCAGGAATATTCATTTCCTATTCTGTCCAGTATGGCACTTTGTGAAGGAAGTGCTATTTTTGTTTTCTTGATTGCCCTCAAACTTTTTGATCACTCTCTAATATCCAAATAATTGTCACATGCCAAAATTCAACTTCATTTGCCCAGTAAATCTTCCTCAGCAAATTTCCAAAGTTTCTATCTAGAGAGAAGCTTTGTAAAGGAATTACTAGCTAGGATAATTGAAATGAGTTGAAATTTTGGTATGTCATCCATATGATAAAATAATTACTCTCCACCAAATTTCATCTCCATCCAACAATCTATGTGAGCACACCTTCAAATCTTCGTTTCTGGTCACAATTTCAGTTTGTGAAGCAACTATATTTTATATTGCTTCATAAAATCTGAAATTAATCCAGGACCTAAACATCCCTATATAATTTGAGCATGCCAAAATTCACATCATTTTGACAAGCCATTTTCTCCACAAAATTCCCCCAAGTTTCTGTCCACTGGAAAGCATTGTGAAGCAAGTACCATTTTGGTATATCCAAATGGTATGAAATTTTTATGGTGCCTTCATATGACCAAATCTTCATCCTACACCAAATTTCAGCTCAATTCAATCATCCATGTGAGTGCCACTTCATGATCTAGTTTCTGGACCAGATTTTGTGGTTGTAAAGCAACTATGATAAATTTTGGTCCAAATCATTTCATAATCCACGGGACTGTAGTCCTTCCTACCCTAAACCCCTGTGACATCCTGGTTATCCCTTATCCCATTTATTTTGACCACAACTTCATGATCAAGTTTGCTACAGCAAACTTCAGTCGATCACTCCCATCAGCACACAGTCGATTTCTTCGAGCTATCACCTCAGGAGGGTCCCACGACGCAAGGACTACGCTGCGGACACCTTTTGCCAGTCCCGCGTGCCCTCAGAGTGCCATGCCACGCGGTGATCGCATGCTTGACATGCCTTGGCCGCGCGCTCTGCGTTGTTTTGCTTCGGGCACCTCTCTCCCTGCCGTTTCCGCGCGTCCCAGCGTGTCCTCGAGCCCCGCAGTAGCCACGCGCTCGTTTCCCAGCCCTGGCCCCCTCCTCCTTCGCCCTCCTCGTGCCACGGTAGCTCCGGCCGCGTGCGCATAGTGTCTCGGTGGCCGACCGGACTTCGCCCCTCGCGCGTCTGCCCTCCTCTGGCGCCCCACTACTCCTCTCTCGTCACCGTCAACCTCTCCTCGCATGCGCACGCGTACACGGTCACGCCAGGGCATCAACTCCGCGCTCCCGTCGGCATTCGGCGAGGGCATCACCGCCATGGCTATATAAGCCATTCCCGAGCCTCTCCGAGCTATCCATCCTCTTCTCTGCCCTCCTCTAGCCCTCCCCAACAACTTGCTTGAGCTCGAAGAGCTCTCCTCGGCCGCCATCGTCGCCATGGCCGCTGCTCGGCTTCGTCTAAATTCGGGCAAGACCGAGCCCCTCTGTGACATCCCCAGATTACTAAACCGTGGTTATGCTAATTAGTCCTGCTAAGTCATCATCATTAAACCCTAAGAAAAACAATTAAGTAATAATCCAACTTCAAATTCAAATTTCAAATGGAAGTCAAATAATTACTTCTTCAAATAATTAAACAAAATAGTTCATAATATTGCAAATAATCCCAAAGCTATTATAAAAATAAAACCAACATTATTTAAATTCCCAAATTGACCCTAGTGTAGGGGAACGCAGCAGAAAACAAAAAATTCTGACCTATGCACCAGCCCAGGACCACTATGGAGACTGCATACAAGGTTTGATCTTTTCGTTACCGACTCGTAGCACAGCGGAAGTAGAGTCGATGACGATCAGTGGTGCAGATCCCCGCAGCTAGGATTTACAACCTCCCAACCGCGAGGATGTACTCCCTCGACTGCCCCTCGGACAGTCCTCCGGGAGGCAGTCAGACAGTCCCTCGGACGGTGTCGCGGACAGCCCTTCGGGAGGACCCTCGAAACTCGGACAGTCACCCGGACAGCCCTTCGGGAGGACCCTCGAAACTCGGACGGTCACTTGGACAGCCCTTTGGGAGGACCCTCAAAACTCGGACAGTCACTCGGACAGCCCTTCCGGAGGTACTCTCGAACTAAGACCGAAACTACGATCTCTCTACAGAGTTGCACACATACGGTGTCATCTATCCGGCAGGGCTTCGCCGTCCAGAACTAGTTCCTGCCGGAACCCAGACAACCTTTCGGCTCTACAAAACTATTTTGCTGGGAGGGAGAGAGAAGGCAGACAAGTCTATGGCATGTGTATGAGAGCAAGGGATGAGTGTGGAGAGCACCCCCTCCACCTCTATTTATAGGAAAGCCAAGGGGTAGTGTGGCTCCCAAAATACCAAAATGCCCTCAGATATTTTCACACTATTCATAATAGTGTTTCCACTATTCATAATAGTGTCTCACTAGTCATGAGATATTTTCTCCCAATAGTGTTTCCACTATTCATAATAGTGTTTCCACTATTCATGAGATATTTTCTTCCAATAGTGTTTCCACTATTCATGAGATATTTTCTCTTAATAGTGTTTCCACTATTCATAATAGTGTTTCCACTATTTGTGAGATATTTTCTCCTAATAGTGTTCCACTATTCACGGAGACAATTTTCCGCGACCATTAAATCCGAAAATATTTCTGTGGGTCTTAGAATAATTCCAGTACCCACTAAAATGATTTTGGATTCGTTCCGAAACAATTCCGGATTAGTGATTTTCATCTGCGAAAAGCAACCAAACTGGTTCCGGCAGCTCCGGAACATTTCCGGTTTTTGTCCCGGAAAAATCCCAGAAGTTACCAGAACAATTCTGGCACCCTCCAAGAATTTCCAGGCATGTGCCGAAACCAATTTGACTTAATGGTATACCCCAAAACAACTTTTCAGTTTTACCGGAACTATTCCGGTGTCCTCTCCGGAACGTTTCCGTTGCGTCCGAAACTTTTCCGGTGATTTTCTCTCAGACTCCCTATCTAGTATTCAGCAGATAGATGACCCTTAAGTGTGTGACCCTATAGGTTCGGTGAAGTATAGACATGACCCGGAACACTTTCCGATCAATGATCAACATCGGAGCCGTGGACACCCATATTGACCCCTATACCCACACAAATGAATATTTAAGTGAACCTCTAGTTGCCGTGTGCTATTCCTATTGCTTCACGATATATTACAAACACCCGAGGTGAGATTTATTGGCATCCCCGCGGATCAACAACTTGTCCACTATGCCAGTTACCTCGTTACCGGTTTTGCTCTCTTTTCTCGTTTCCGTGTTCCGGCATCCCTGTGATCAAATCACATTGTGTCTGGCCAGACGATGATGGATACCGTAACACCGAGAGGGCCTGAGAATATCTCTCCATCGTCGGAGGAGCAAATCCCAATCTCGAGCTATCAAGTTACTTGACATACTTTCCCATGAACCTGTAAGCCGCCGTAATAGCCACCCAGTTACGGATGACGTTTAACAAACCCTAAAGTTCATGAATCAAGCATGAAGAAACTCGATACTCTCATGGTCTAAGGAATTATGCAAACGTTAACTTCTTTGTGTTATTAACCATTAACTTGTGACGAATGTATCTCATAGCATAACATCAATTCGGGTCGATTCAACACAAGTGTTCTCCTAACATTGTGCCCTCAAAGTTGCCGGCATAGTCATGCCCATGATCAGGAAAACAGAACCATCATGCAACACTTGAGCTAGTCTTAGAGGCCAGACTAGGAATACATTTTACCGTTTATTATTCCACACGTGCATATGATTCTTCCTTCGAGCCTCGTGGTTATTGCAGACTTGAGAACCATAGCAGTCATAGCATGGAACATAAACATAATTATGATCATGGAGATAAATAATAACATTTATTATTGCCTCTAGGGCATATCTCCTACACCTAGCAACCAAAACAGTGGACCAGCAACATTTAAATTGGCCTTTTCAATTTCTAAAAATGTTTAAAATTTTCCAAATGCCCTGAAACTTTTTGTACAACACCACAATATTGTGCTTGATTTATGTGTAAAGTTTCACATCTAACAAACATCATTTAGTAGCTAAATTAAATAGAAAATAGAGAAGAAATAAAAGAAACAAAAACTAACCTACTGTGCACTGAAGCCCACGAGCTACAGAAACCGGCCCAGCCCACCATAGCCATCTTCTACCTCCTGCTACAGGAGGCAGAGGGAGGGCGTGGCTGCCATCCAGCCGCCATGGCTGCGCCTTGGCCGCGTGTCGAACATCCAACCCGTCCTCGACGCCCTACAAAGCCGCCACAACCCCCTTAGCCGAACCCTAGCTACACCCCCCATCTTCCCCGCGCCGTTTACTCTCTGCCCGCCACACACCCGACGCCACCGTCGTCGTCCGCACGCACCGAAGCCTTCCCACGACGCCAGAAGGTGTCCAGAAGATGCTGCTGCTTCGTCTGCTTCGACCACGAACATGGGTTCATCTGGAGATGCACCACATCGACGGATCGGTCGTCGTCTTCCCCCGTCGGCCGCCGCACAACCTCGCCTTGATTCGCCGCGCTCCGACCACTCCCAGCCGTCCCCGAGCTCACTGTCGACACAACAGTGAGCAATTCCTTCGGATACCCCTTTTCCCGCCCCATTCCATCGCCGTTTAGCCGCCGCCCCCACGCTTCGGCCGCCTTGGCCGGATGAGCTCACGCCGCCCACGCCCTGCCTTGCCTAGGCCGCGCCCTGGCCGCGCGCTCCACCCGCGCTGGCCGAGCCCGCCTCCGCCTGGCCACGCCCGCCTCCGGCCGCCCCCGTGCGCGCCCCGGCCTGTCGTCGCTCGCCTGCTGCCGCCTGCTGCCCCCGTGCACTGCTGCTTGCTGCGCTGCTCCCGCTGCTTCTTCTGCTGCCGCCGCTGCCTGCGCTCGCCCCGCCAGCCACGTGTGGCCGTGGCCCCGCTCGCCCCTGCTCGCCGCGCTGATCACCGCTGCCGGCCGCACCGAGGCCGGCCTCTGCCTGTGCGTGGGCGCGTGCACGACAACCCCCTGGCGGCTCTGTGTTTTTGCCAAGTGGGGCCAGCCCCTGTTTAATTAGGGTGCTAATCCCCCTTTAGTACTAACCCTCTCCTAAATAGTCACTGACCAGTGAGGCCCCCCACCTCTAATTAAGCTAGGTTAAATAATCTGTTAAAAATGGGTCTATGACATGTGAGTCCCTTTGACCCTGTTGACTGGTCAACATTGACCCAGTCAACACTGGCTGTACTGCTTACTGGTCTATTGACTTTGACCCGGCCCCACATGTCATTGACTGTGGCTGGCACTGCACTAGGTGACAAAAGTAAATACTGTTTTTAATTCGAATTTACAAATAAATTCCAGAATATTGATAAAACTTTGAAAATTCGTAGAAATTCAACCGTAACTCGGATGAAAATAATTTATATATGAAAAATGATCAGAAAAATAAGACGAATCCGAATATGCCATCCACATACCTGTCACATGCCTCCAACACAACAAACATGGAACCTTCCCATTCGAAGCAATATACCGATAAGCACCTGGAGCTGTGAAATATTCCCGGATATTTTCCCGCTCCATTTAAAATACCTAGCACTGCATTAGGACACCCCCTAGCATAACCTACCGGCATGTCGTGCATCTGTGTTACATCTGTGTATTTTATATTTACTGTTTCTTCCCCCTCTTCTCTTCGGTAGACCCCGAGACCGACGCTGCCCCTGTGATCGACTACGTCACCGATGACCCCTCTTTTACCGCAGAGCTTCCAGGCAAGCAAAACCCCTTGATCATTCCTATATCGCCTATTCCTTCTCTCCCATGCTTGCATTAGAAATTGCTACTGTATTTGATTGCTCCTATTCTGATGCATATCCTGTTTTTGTAACTGCTGTTGATACCGTACCTGCTATCCTAAATGCTTAGTATAGATTGGTTAGTGATCCATCAGTGACCCCTCACCCTTGTCCCTGTTGCCCCGATCAATGTGATCGATGTTCAGAGACCGGCACAACACTGCACACCCCCTTAGTTGTACGACTCTGCAGAGCTACCATCGAGTGCCGAGGGTGATACCTCCTACCTCACTCCTGATGTTATCTTTGTAGCGTAGCTAGTCGGTTGTGGGATACCGAGGGTGATTCCTCTTTCACCACCTCCGATGATGCCTCCGTCGGACAGCCCCTCAAGTGTGAACTTATCGAGGGTGATTCCTCCTAGTCCACCTTGACGGTTACATCGAGTGGGAGTCCTTCGAGGGTGATTCCTCAGAACTCCCCGCGATGTTATGGACACACGGGTACTTTGACCTTCACCTCAGTCCTTTGAGAAGTCGGGTTGGCCATGAGGGCACCCGCGAGAGGTTCTTCTGGCGAAACGACAGGGCAGGCGGAGACCACCTAGGAGAGAGGTGGGCCTGGTCCCTGGTCGTTGAACCGCGGATTACCAAGTCGGTGCGGCAGGGTGTTGGCGGTGAGCCTTGAGCCCTGTTCATGTCCGCGAGATACTAATAACACGCTTAACGGATTTGGGTAGTTGATCTGAGTTGGCCACTGGCCTATACGCACTACCACCACGGATAATGGTTTAATGGGGCCCTCGGCGCCGTATGTATCAGCCGAAAGCTCTGTCAGACGTCCAGTTCAGCATTGCGGCACGGCTGGGCCGGCGCCATCCAGGACAGAGGTGGTGCCTGGGCTCGCCCTGCATGCAACAACCCGGAGTGCAAAGGGCGATGGGCCCAAGACCCCTGAGCACTTAGGATGTAGACCGGCGGGGACCTCTCTGCGGAGCCTAGGTAGGATTACATCAATCGTGTCGATCAGCCAAGGCCAGGCATGATTGAGAAAAGTGTGTCCGGCCAGAGTTAATCGAGCGTGTTGGGTAACAGTAGTGCACCCTTGTAGGGAAGTTATCTATTCGAATAGCCGTGTCCACGGTAACAGGACGCTTAGTGTTGTATCCCGATCTACTACAACTTGAACTGGATACATGTTACTTTAATTAATATGTAAGCTCCGGGATCGCTTTCTCGCAGGGAGTCGAGGAAGGATCTCTGGGCTTTGCTACTACATACTTATTGCTTTATTATATGCTGCTAATCTGCACTCTTCTAATGCTACAAGACGCTGCAAGATGCTAGTCTTCAATAGGCTAGGCCTTCTCTCTATTCTGGCATTTCTGCAGTCTAGTCCACAGATACAGCCCCTTCATTTGATACCGATGCATAAATAGATAGATCTGATGTAAGTCTTGCGAGTACTTTGGATGAGAACTCACGGCTGCTTTGCTACCTCTTTTCCCCATACCCGATTGCTGCGATCAGATGACGGAGCCCCGGAGCCAGCTGATCCCGCCGACGACTACTACTACCCCGACGGAGCCTATTACTACGTGGAGACCGACGACCAGGAGTAGTTTAGGAGGCTCCCAGGCAGGAGGCCTGCGCCTTTTCGACCTAGATGTCATTGTTTTGCTCAGCCTTCTTAAGGCAACCTTGTCTAATTATGTCTGTACTCAGATACTAATGCTTCCACTGACTCTTGTGTAACTCGAGCTTATGTATTCGAGCCCTCGAGGCCCCTGGCTTGTAATATAAAGCTTGTATTATTTTATTTTGTGTCTAGAGTTGTGTTGTGATATCTTCCCGTGAGTCCTTGGGCTTGATCGTGCGCGTTGCGTGTATGATTAGTGCACAGTCGGGCCGGGGGCGTCACACCCTCCCTCCTTCTCCTCACCACCAGAGAAACCACACGAGCCCCCTCGAGCTTCCCCGCCCTTCCCCTCTTCCTCCCGTGTCCCGTGGCGCCGTGCCCGACCTCACCCGTGGCCGCCGTCCACCGCGGCCGAGGTCCCGCTTGCTCTGCTGCTCCCCGGCAAGGACAAAGCCCACTGGCGGGTGCGTAGCCTCGCGCTGATCACTCCGGTGGCCGGAGCATCGCCAGGCATGGCCGGAGCCGCCGGGACGGGCGCCGGCGCGCGCCCGGCCTCTCCTCTGTCTCCGTCGACGCGGGCAAGAAGAAGGAGGCAGGGAGGAGAGAGAGAAGGAACGGTGGGGCCCAGCTGTAAGCGACCCAGCCGGCCGGGCCCGTGACTTAAGTGGAGACGTATTCTGTAGAATACGTTTTCATCGTTGGAAAGCGTACTCCGGACTACTTTGGGCCAGAATACGTTTGCCCGCAGCGAAGACGTATTTCTGGTAAAGGCGCTTTCTGTTTAACCTCGCTGGCCAAAATCCTTAAATAGTGAACGTTCGTCAGTTAGCCGCAGAAAAGCACAAATTTCAGTTGTTTTTCTGCCTAACGAGCGAACGGCCATATCTCAGCAACCGTAACTCCGATTCAGGTGATTCCAAAGCCCACGATCTCAGTTTGTCGAGCCTGTTCTATTGGCATCATTTTCACCATGTTGTAACATTCTGAAAATGACCATTTTGCCCCTGCCCTTATTCAGCCCCCTTCGAGAGGGAACCGTTTCCGACAAATTTTTCTGCGAGCGTCTCGCACTTCTTCCCGGTTGTTCCTCCATCCCCAGGCAAGCCACAACAGCCACTTGCATGATGGCCTTGCAGTAGCCATGGTTTCCACTTAAATATTTAAATGATTGTTTGCTCATTTAATTATTTTGTGAATAATATGTGCTTGTGAATCCATGTCTATGCTTATGCCATGTTCATTTTCATCTAGTAAGTGAAATGATTAATTGCCAATATTATTGTTATCATGTTTCATTTCCGATGCTAGTGATAATGACATGCTCACATGAGTAGTTACGGTTTGATATGAAACCACTGTGATATTCATGATCCTCTTTATGCCATGCTCGTCTGCATCCCGTAGACTAAATGAGTTATCATTGTTGATGTTATATTGTTAAAAGGTTATGTTGCCCATCCATGGTTACACTGATATCATGCTCACATGCATTGTCATGTTATTTTATTGTGGCTCAGCTCATCACCATTCAAGTTGAACCTGACATTAATCAAACTTGAACAAATCTGTTGGCTGAGTCATGGTGCCACCGAATCAAGCTCACCAGTGCAACCACACTTGCCTGGATGGGGAGGCCCTAATGTAGTCTATTGTCATACCTCTCGCCGGTGCCTCCTACTAGGGAAGGTTATGGGTGCGCGCTACCCTGATCAGGTAGGCAGCCATAGCCTTGTGTGCCCGAGTTTTACGGTACCGAGGTCCCGGTTTGGGACGATGTTTTGTTTTGGCCACGACGATGGCAGCCACAAAGGTGGCGGATGTCACGAGTTGACATCGGGGCCACCCATGACATAGCCCAAAGGGGAGTTTGTCGGAGTGACCGGGAGAGTGTCATGCAAAAGATTGGTTTTGTCGGAATGTCATTGGTCCGCCCGAATGGGAGCACGAGGCCATGAGTTCCGTGGTGTGGGTAAAGTGTACTAACCTCTGCAGAGTGTATAATGTTGGGGAACGCGACAGAAAACAAAAATTTTCGGTACAGCGAGCACGCCCAGGATCACTATGGAGACTGCATACAAGGTTTGATCTGATCCGTACCGACTCGAAGCGCAGCGGAAGAAGAGTCGGTGTAGATCGTCGGTGCAGATCCCTGCAGCTAGGATTTACAACCTCCCAACCGCAAGGATGTACTCCTACTCCGGACAGCCCTTCGGGAGACGGTCGGACAGTCCCCCGGACGATGTCGCGGACAGCCCTTCGGGAGGACCCTCGGAACCCGAACAGTAACCCGGACAGCCCTTCAGGAGGACGCCAGAAACCCGAACGGTAACTCGAACAGCCCTTCGGGCAAAAAGATCGAAACTACAATCTCTCTACGGGGTTGCACACATACGGTGTCAGCTATCCGGCAGGGCTTCGCCGTCCAGAGCTAGTTCCTGCCGGAACCCAGACAACCTTTCGGCTCTACGAAACTATTTCGTGGGAGGGAGAGAGAAGCCAGAAATCTCTATGGCATGTGTATGAGAGCAAGGATGAAGCATATGGGGCTGCCCCCTCCCCTCTATTTATAGGAAAACCAAGGGGTAAAAATGGTATTCACAAATACCAAAAGTGCCCCCACTTTATGCCTTTTCTAAAAAGAATAAAGCAAAGAAGTGTGGCAAGTGGAGCTCCATGGAGCCCCACCTCCCTTGGCCGGCCACCCTTGGGGGGCCCCCCATGAGGAGCTTGCTTGCTCCCCAATCCCTTCTAGAAGCCTTTTTGGAAATATCCAAAAAGGTGTTTTTCCACAAATATCCAAAAAGCACTTTCACTATTCACGACGACATTTTTCAGCGTCTGATCGAACTGAAAATATTCATGTGGGCTTAGAACAATTCCAGTACCCACCAAAATAATTTTCAACGCGAGCCGGAACAATTCCGGTTTAGTGATTTCATCTGCGAAAAGCATCTGAAGCGGTTTCGGCAGCTCCGGAACATTTCCGGTTTTCATTCCAGAAAATTCCAAAAAGTTTCCAGAACGATTCTGGCACCCTCCAAGAATTATCAGGCATGTGCCAAGACCAATTTGACTTTATGGTATCCCCTGAAACAACTTTTCCAGTTTCACCGGAACTTATCTGGTGACCTCTCTCTGCGGAACTTTTCCGCTGTCCGAAACTTTTCCAGTGTCCGAAACTTTTTCGGTGATTTTCTCTCAGACTCCCTGTCTAGTATTCAACAGATAGATGACCCTTTAGCGTGTGACCCTATAGGTTCGGTGAAGCATAGACATGACCTGGAACCCCTTCCGATCAATGATCAACATCGGAGCCGTGGACACCCATATTGACCCCTATACCCACACGAATGAATATTCGAGTGAACCTCCAGTTGCCGTGTGCTATTCCTGTTGCTTCACGATATGTTACAATTACCCGAGGTGAGACATGTTGGCATCCCCGTGGATCAACAACTTGTCCACTATGCCAGTTACCTCGTTGCCGGTATTGTTCTCTTTTCTCGTTCCCGTGTTCCGGCATCCTTGTGATCAAATCACAAAGTGTCTGGCCAGACGATGATGGATACCGTAACACCGAGAGGGCCCAGAGATATCTCTCCATCGTCGGAGGAGCAAATCCCAATCTTGAGCTATCAAGTTACTTGACATACTTTTCCATGAACCCGTAAGCCGCCGTAATAGCCACCCATTTACGGATGACGTTTAACAAACCCCAAAGTTCATGAAGCAAGCATGAAGAAACTCGATACTCTCATGGTCTAAGGAATTATGCAAACGTTAACCATCTCTGTGTTATTAACCATTAACTAGTGACGAAAGTATCTCATAGCATAACATCAATTCGGATCGATTCAACACAAGTGTTCTACCAACATCGTGCCCTCAAAATTGCCGGCATAGCCATGCCCATGATCAGGAAAACAGGATCATCATGCAATACTTGAGCCAGTCTTAGAGGCAAGACTAGGAATACAATTTACCGTTTATTATACCACACGTGCACATGAGTTTCCCTCCAAGCCTCGTTTAATTTGCAGACTCGAGAATCATTGCAGTTATAGCATGGATCATAAACATTCATTACAAACTCGGAGATACAAAAGTAACTCAAATTACTGCCTCTAGGGCGTATCTCCTACAGACTCCCACTTGAACTATAGTCATAATCCAGTTACATGGCTTCCCTAACACCAATGGCTATCCGGTGTTGCTCATGCTTTGCTCGTGGTAGAGGCTTAGTCATCGGGTCTGACACATTCAGATCCGTGTGAACTTTGCGTACTTTCACTAAACCTTCTTCGACATGATGTCGAATGAGTTTAAATTTGCGTTGAATATGCATTGTCTTATGGTGCGAACATGGCTCCCTTGCCTGAGCCACGGCGCCACTATTATCACAATAGATCTCCACCGGGTCCAGAGCACTTGGAACCACACCAAGGTTTTCAAGAAATTGCTTGATACCGACAGCTTTCTTGGAGGCTTCTGAAGCAGCAACATATTCTGCCTCCGTCGTAGAATCCGCCACAGTCTTTTGTTTGGAACTTTTCCAATCAACTGCGCCGCCGTTCAATATGAAAACATAGCCAGATTGAGATTTGAAGTCATCCGGGTCAGTCATGAAGCCTGCATCAGTGTAACAACTTACAATGAGCTCTTCATCACCTCCGTACACAAGGAGTAAATCCTTGGTCCTTCTGAGGTACTTTAGAATACCCTTGACTGCGGCCCAGTGTTCCAATCCTGGATCACCTTGGTACCGGCTGCTAACACTTAGCGCATAGGAAACATCCGGTCTTGTACATAGCATGGCATACATAATAGAACCAACTGCCGAAGCATATGGAATATCATTCATTTGTACTCGCTCATCAAGGGTCCGAGGACACTGATTCTTGCAAAGCACTGTGCCAGGTGACATGGGGAGTAGGCCTTTCTTGGAGTTCTCCATGTTGAACCTTTTCAACACCTTGTCAATGTACGTGCTTTGGCTTAGCGCTATCAGGTGTCTTGATCTATCTCTATAGATCCTGATGCCTAATACATATGCCGCTTCGCCTAAGTCTTTCATTGAAAAACTCTTCTTCAATGAGTCTTTTATTTCGCTAAGAAAATTCATGTCATTTCCAATCAACAATATGTCATCCACATACAAGATTAGAAATGCTTTTGCGCTCCCACTAAACTTCTTGTAAACACAAGATTCTTCATCGTTCCTGATGAAGCCAAACTCTTTGACCACTTCATCAAAACGAATGTTCCAGCTCCTTGATGCTTGCTTCAGACCATAAATGGCTTTCTGAAGCTTACATACCTTTCCAGCATTCTTAGGATCGACAAAACCTTCTGGTTGTATCATGTATACATCCCTTTCAAGGTTTCCATTTAGGAAAGCCGTTTTGACATCCATCTGCCATATTTCATAATCGAAATAAGCAGCAATTGCTAGTAATATCCGAACAGACCTAAGCATAGCTACGGGCGAGAAAGTCTCGTCGTAGTCCACTCCTGGAACTTGCGTGAACCCTTTCGCGACAAGTCTAGCTTTGTGGACAGTAATGTTACCATCCGCGTCCGTCTTTCTTTTGAAAATCCATTTACAACCAATGGGTTTTACGCCATCTGGAAGTTCTTCCAAGTTCCAAACTTGGTTTTCGTACATGGATTCCATTTCGGATTTCATGGCCTTGTGCCATTCCCTTGAGCTAGGCCCCGCCATCGCTTCCTTGTAGTGCGCAGGTTCATCGTCTTCAAGAATGAAGATTTCGTTATGAAACCACTCAGGTGGCTGGATAGCCCTACCTGATCTGCGCGGTTCAGTTACAACATTGTCTGAAGTCTCCGCATCATATGCGACAACTTCCGGCTCAGTTGTAGGGATAATTAGCGGAATTTCTTCCGGTTCCTTAGCCATATCAACGGTTGCCGAAGATTCACTAATCTCATTAAGTTGTACTGTCCTCCCACTCACTTCTTTAGCGAGAAACTCCTTTTCAAGAAATATTCCGGTTTTTGCGACAAACACTTTGCCCTCGGATGGGTGGTAGAAGGAATACCCAAAGGTTTCCTTTGGATAACCTACAAAGTTACATTTGTCTGATCTGGGATCGAGTTTGCTCGGTTGTAAACGTTTTACATAAGCTTCACAACCCCAAACTTTGAGATGCGACAAATTGGGTTTCTTCCCGTGCCATATCTCATATGGCGTCGTCTCAACAGACTTAGACGGTGCTCTGTTTAGTGTGTGAGCAGCAGTTTCCAGTGCGTGACCCAAAAAGATATCGGAAGATCTGTAAGAGACATCATCGACCTTACCATGTCTAACAGGGTTCGGTTACGTCGTTCCGACACTCCGTTTCGCTGTGGAGTTCCGGGAGGCGTAAGCTGTGAAACGATTCCACGGTCACTCAGATGTTGGCCAAACTCGTGACTAAGATATTCGCCTCCGCGATCAGACCGCAGAAACTTAATCTTTTTGTTACGATGATTTTCCACCTCATTCTGAAATTCTTTGAACTTTTCAAAGGTTTCCGACTTATGCTTCATCAAGTAGATATAGCCATACCTACTTAAATCATCAGTAAAAGTCACGAAGTAGAAATACCCACCCCGTGCGATTGTGCTCATTGGACCACATACATCACTATGTATTATTTCCAATAAATCACTCGCCCGTTCAGGATGACCCGTGAACGGCGTCTTGGTCATTTTTCCCATCAAGCAAGCTTCACATGTGTCAAATGATTCAAAATCAAAGGACAGTAAAACTCCATCTTTATGGAGTCTTTGCATGCGTTTCTTTCCGATGTGGCCAAGCCGACAGTGCGACAAGTAAGTGGTGGTGGTATCAGCCTTCTTAAGGCGTTTAGCATTCACGTTAAAGACATCATTTTCACATTCAAGATTTAGTATGAAAAGGCCCCCAACAATGGGTGCAAATCCATAAAACATATCCTTACAATAAAGTGAACAACCATTGTTCTCAGACTTGTAGGAGTACCCATCGTGTACTAAACATGATCCAGAGATAATGTTTCTACACAGCAACGGAACAAAATAACAGTTACTAAGTTCGAAAATAAATCTTGAAGGGAGACGTAGAGGCATAATGCCGACGGCTTGAGCGGCGATCCCAGCGCCGTTCCTGACACGCATCACGACTTCATTCTTTGCCAGCTTGCGCACCTTCTGAAGCCCCTGTATCGAGTTGCAAATGTGAGCAACCGATCCGGTATCAAATACCCAAGACTTAGAATTTTCGCTAGCAAGCAAAACGTCAATGACATTAACTTGTATAACAATTATACCTTTTCCGGTTTTCCCGGACTTCTTATCTTCCAGATACTTCTTGCAGTTTCTCTTCCAGTGTCCTGTGCCCTTGCAGTAGAAGCACTCAGTTTCATTCTTGGCTCCGCCCTTAGATTTGCGTTGGAAGCCGGTCTTACCGGCGCCCTTGCCCTTCTTTGGCTTGCCTTTCTTTTTGAAACTGGCAGTTTTATTCACAAGCAACACTTGCTTGCGATTTTTCTGCAGTCCTCCTTCAACAGTTTTCAGCATGGCAAGCACCTCATTAGGCGTTTTGTTCATCCCATTCATGTTGTAGTTCATGATAAAACCGCTATAAGACGGGGGGAGTGAACCTAACAACAAGTCCATAACATGCTCTGGCGGAAGTGGAAATTCCAGGGTTTTAAGCCTTTCAGCGTAGCCAATCATATTGACTACGTGCTCGCCAACTGAACTGCCCTCAGCCATCTTGGTCTCCGCCATCATTTTCATGATATCAAAACGTTCAGACCGTGCATTAAACTTGTACAGAGCATCCAGATCTTTGATCATATCAAAGGAGTTATGGAATTCAAAACGTTTTTGAAGCTCTGAACTCATGCAAGACAGCATGAGGCACTGTACTAAGTTGAAATCATCATCCTTAGTGGCCCAGACATTTTGTTCGTCTGCCGGGCTGTTTCCGCCGGCTTAGGTGGAAGAGGTCCGTCAAGCACGTACACTTTCTTAGCGCTCCTGAGGACAATCCTCAGTGCATGGACCCAGTCCGCATAGTTGTTTCCATTCGCAGATAACTTCTCTTTCTCTAACATCGGGCCTAAGTTGAACGCGCTATTGCGAGCCATTTGATCTACAACGGAAAACACAAGTTCACTTAGACTTTGTTCATAATGATATTTGCACTAGTGAATAAACAATTTTATTCTAAAGTGCGCTCCCACTCAAATCAATATCTCTCAAAATTGATTATGAATGATTCAAGACACGAATTTAATTTCAACGCCATTGATGGTGAGCATCACTGATGACGAGAACTTCAATCGTTAGGCAAACTTGCCGATCACATCTCTATGTGACTCTTGTTCATCTTTCGATGCGTGTGTTCCGAGCTCATGACTTTCATGCCTGAACGTCAAGACAACCAAGTGATCTTGCTGCGAGGTCTTAACTCACCCGCCTCACACATCCCTAATTGTTCGTACCCATGTCAGCATGGCGCACCCCGAAAAGTTAGGTGCCGTGACGGTGCTACACTTGGGAGAACACTGACTACTTGATATTTTTAGTGAGAGATCACCCTAATAAAAGCGACTACCGCGCAATCAAAAAGGGTGCAACATAAGGGATAAACATCTCAGGCAATTCATAATAGCATGATATGGTATATCCCCTTCTGACGGAGAAGTCAAGTATTTCTTCGTCTCCGGCATTCGCGTCGGTGTTCACCTTTGCGAAGATTGCCACCACCTTGTTGATGCACCAAATAATATTGCTATCTCTATAGCTAATAAAATAACTGCATTACATAAGGTTGACATGCAGGTCATTAAAGTGCAATCATATAGCTCCAGCCATCATGCTGAATCATGACACGCAGGTCATGTTAATTACATCATATAGTCATCTCATACATAATCGAATTAATATGAGCTTTGCTATACCACATCACATCTCATGCACATCCTGCCAAACCAAGTTAGACGCCTCTAATCGGTTTATGCAAAATTTTATTTTACGTGGCTTCTAAGGTTTTGACTTAAACCGCAGTTACCAACGTTTCATCATCAAGTATGATAATTCAAAATTGCTAGATTAACATCTCGGGGTGTATGAAACACGAGATAATTGAATCTCGAGCCCCATACTAAACTTCGTCATACGCATGACCCCCGTGCAGATCATATCTGCAATGCCCTTTCATCTGCGAATTTCATCTTTCTTTTGACTATGGCGGAACCCAAAGAACTGTTAGCACTTCCTTGATCAATCAGGATCGCGGATTGCCAGAACTTTGTGAAATTCCACCATGCTGTCTCGAGATTGAGCAAACGCAAATTTCAGGGAAGCAACAAGAACATCGGGTAACAGACTTCTTCTGCTACCCGCATAAATAATTTTCAGCAATAGATCTCATCTACTCCAAAATTATATTATGCAATACCCATACATCACCATGTATTCTAGATCGTAACCTGCATCTACGCATAGCACGGCTCTTGATGCCACTGTTGGGGAACGCGACAGAAAACAAAAAATTTCGGTACAGCGAGCACGCCCAGGATCACTATGGAGACTGCATACAAGGTTTGATCTGATCCGTACCGACTCGAAGCGCAGCGGAAGAAGAGTCGGTGTAGATCGTCGGTGCAGATCCCTGCAGCTAGGATTTACAACCTCCCAACCGCAAGGATGTACTCCTACCCCGGACAGCCCTTCGGGAGGCGGTCGGACAGTCCCCCGGACGATGTCGCGGACAGCCCTTCGGGAGGACCCTCAGAACCCGAACAGTAACCCGGACAGCCCTTCGGGAGGACGCCGGAAACCCGAACGGTAACTCGAACAGCCCTTCGGGCAAAAAGATCGAAACTACAATCTCTCTATGGGGTTGCACACATACAGTGTCAGCTATCCGGCAGGGCTTCGCCGTCCAGAGCTAGTTCCTGCCGGAACCCAGACAGCCTTTCGGCTCTACGAAACTATTTCGTGGGAGGGAGAGAGAAGACAGAAATCTCTATGGCATGTGTATGAGAGCAAGGATGAAGCATATGGGGCTGCCCCCTCCCCTCTATTTATAGAAAAACCAAGGGGTAAAAATGGTATTCACAAATACCAAAAGTGCCCCCACTTTATGCCTTTTCTAAAAAGAATAAAGCAAAGAAGTGTGGCAAGTGGAGCTCCATGGAGCCCCACCTCCCTTGGCCGGCCACCCTTGGGGGGGCCCCCCATGAGGAGCTTGCTTGCTCCCCAATCCCTTCTAGAAGCCTTTTTGGAAATATCCAAAAAGGTGTTTTTCCACAAATATCCAAAAAGCACTTTCACTATTCACGATGACATTTTTCAGCATCTGATCGAACTGAAAATATTCATGTGGGCTTAGAACAATTCCAGTACCCACCAAAATAATTTTCAACGCGAGCCGGAACAATTCCGGTTTAGTGATTTCATCTGCGAAAAGCATCTGAAGCGGTTTCGGCAGCTCCGGAACATTTCCGGTTTTCATTCCAGAAAATTCCAAAAAGTTTCCAGAACGATTCTGGCACCCTCCAAGAATTATCAGGCATGTGCCAAGACCAATTTGACTTTATGGTATCCCCTGAAACAACTTTTCCAGTTTCACCGGAACTCATCCGGTGACCTCTCTCTGCGGAACTTTTCCGCTATCCGAAACTTTTCCGGTGTCCGAAACTTTTTCGGTGATTTTCTCTCAGACTCCCTGTCTAGTATTCAACAGATAGATGACCCTTAAGCGTGTGAACCTATAGGTTCGGTGAAGCATAGACATGACCTGGAACCCCTTCCGATCAATGATCAACATCGGAGCCGTGGACACCCATATTGACCCCTATACCCACACGAATGAATATTCGAGTGAACCTCCAGTTGCCGTGTGCTATTCCTGTTGCTTCACGATATGTTACAATTACCCGAGGTGAGACATGTTGGCATCCCCGTGGATCAACAACTTGTCCACTATGCCAGTTACCTCGTTGCCGGTATTGTTCTCTTTTCTCGTTCCCGTGTTCCGGCATCCTTGTGATCAAATCACAAAGTGTCTGGCCAGACGATGATGGATACCGTAACACCGAGAGGGCCCAGAGATATCTCTCCATCGTCGGAGGAGCAAATCCCAATCTTGAGCTATCAAGTTACTTGACATACTTTTCCATGAACCCGTAAGTCGCCGTAATAGCCAGCCATTTACGGATGACGTTTAACAAACCCCAAAGTTCATGAAGCAAGCATGAAGAAACTCGATACTCTCATGGTCTAAGGAATTATGCAAACGTTAACCATCTCTGTGTTATTAACCATTAACTAGTGACAAAAGTATCTCATAGCATAACATCAATTCGGATCGATTCAACACAAGTGTTCTACCAACATCGTGCCCTCAAAATTGCCGGCATAGCCATGCCCATGATCAAGAAAACAGGATCATCATGCAATACTTGAGCCAGTCTTAGAGGCAAGACTAGGAATACAATTTACCGTTTATTATACCACACGTGCACATGAGTTTCCCTCCAAGCCTCGTTTAATTTGCAGACTCGAGAATCATTGCAGTTATAGCATGGATCATAAACATTCATTACAAACTCGAAGATACAAAAGTAACTCAAATTACTGCCTCTAGGGCATATCTCCTACATATAATCTATCGATAGCCGCGTCCTCGGTCATGGACATAGTTCGTAGTAGGTCACACTATGGGTCAATAGTAATAATAATCTGAATAATAACAACCCCGGTTCTATGAGGAAAGAAGTTGGTTGATCTTTATGTGGTCACGAGATGATCACGATGGTATTCTTGATGATGGCTGATCATGAGGTGATCGCGTGATGATCACGATGGTAAGAAAGATTGATACCTATGGTGGTTACGGGATAACCTCCGAACAGAGTAAGTTGGTCCATGAGACCTTAAACGTCGACCCCCTGGCATGCTAGTGCTAGTATCATCATGTTCATATCATGAATTACATGTACCTGTCATGCTCATGTTGTTCTAGTAGTATTGTGTCCATCATTGCTGATTAACCTATAAATGCCATGCTGTTGTTTGTCTTGATTGCTTTGGTTGCTGTGAGCTTGCGAGTACATTCAAAGTACTCACCTGGCGTGTCATGCCAGATTGCAGGTGATGCCATGATTGATTGTTTGTCGAGGACCCTGAGGTTGCGCTCTAGGATGCGTCCCAGCCAGAGTCCCTGCAGAGGGGAGTTCATCACCGTCGTCGTTGTTCCGCTGCTAGAATTTATTCCGCTTTGAGATGTTCCGCTGCTAGCATAGAACTACCTTAGCAGGCGAAGTGTCGCCGTGCCCCTGTAACCTTTGTAATATCGGACCCTTGTACCCCGGCCCCGATTATTTGTAATAAAGAGCTGATTTGTTCTATGCTAAGCAGTGCCGTATTCCAGAAGACTTGATCTCTGGGCTGGAATACGGGGCGTTCCGGTCTCTCTGAGCCGGGGTGCCACACTTGCGCTACAACGAGATTCAGATGCAGACTCACCCAGGTTTCTACTCCTATCCGTCCTTGTTTGACTCAGGACAGATCTGTTTCCCTTTTATTGATCCGAAGTGTGACCGGTCAGCCAGCCACCTGTCTCGTTACATAACGGTTGGGTATCTTCTGATCGTCAGCTTAGCCCAGGAGCGGAACCGCACCCGGGACGAACTAGCCATCGCTCGAGCCACGGTCGCTCCCCCTTCACTTGCTCATACACCGCCTGTTCCTCCAGTTACCTTACCCCCACTTACTCCCGTGACTCCCGCACTTTCTCAGAGTAACTCGGATACCTCGACAGTGACTCTTCATGAGTCCCCAACCCAGTGGGCTTTACTTCTCGCTACCCCAGCTGCTATTATGCTGCGGAGCCACCCTGCTCCAGACCCTGAGGGAGAGCCATCCCGTCAGCGTCGTCGTGTTTCATTTGCTCCGGAGGTTTCCATTAACATTATCAGTTCTGATTCGGAGTCAGATACCGAGGAGACATCCGCAGGACCGTCAGAGTGCCAGTGCGACCATTGCCGTCACGAGTAGACGAGGATGATGTGGTTGTATGCATGTAGCAGTACTATCCATGCTGTCGTCCTGTTATGTATGTTGGATGATGTATTGTATAATTATGTTGTTTTATGTTATTCGCTTTGGGTTTCCTCGCTTTCTTTTTCGGGGTTGTTGCTTCACCTTCCTGTTTTCACCTAATGGATGTTGCTCATCTTGATGCTTCGTATTGGGAAACATATATAGGATGACAAGGTGTGGCAGTGATGACCCACAAGTATAGGGGATCAATCATAGTCCTTTCGATAAGTAAGAGTGTCGAACCCAACGAGGAGCAAAGGAAATGACAAGCGGTTTTCAACAAGGTATTTTCTGCAAGCACTGAAATTATCGGTAACGAGTAGTTTGATAGCAAGATAATTTGTAACAAGTGACAAATAGCAATAGTAACAAAGAGTACAGCAAGTTGGCCCAATCCTTTTTATAGCAAAGGACAAGCCAGAACAATCTCTTATAATAAGTAACACGTTCTCGAGGACACATGGGAATTTCATCTAGTCACTTTCATCATGTTTGTTTGATTCGCGTTCGCTACTTTGATAATTTGATATGTGGGTGGACCGGTGCTTGGGTGCCGTTCTTACTTGAACAAACCTCCCACTTATGATTACCCCCTCTCGCAAGCATCCGCAACTACGAAAGAAGAATTAAGATAACTCTAACCATAGCATTAAACATATGGATCCAAATCAGCCCCTTACGGAATAGCGCATAAACTAGGGTTTAAGCTTCTGTCACTCTAGCAACCCATCATCTAATTACTACTCCACAATGCATTCCCTTAGGCCCAAATATGGTGAAGTGTCATGTAGTCGACGTTCACACGACACCACTAAGAGAATCAACAACATACATATCATCAAAATATCGAACGAATACCAAATTCATATGATTACTTATGACAAGACTTCTCCCATGTCCTTAAGAACAAAAGTAACTACTCACAAATCATCAACATGCCCAAGATCAGTAGGGTATTGAATAGCATAATAGATCTGAACATATAATCTTCCACCAAATAAACCAACTAGCATCAACTACAAGATGTAATCAACACTACTAGCAACCCACAGGTACCAATCTGAGGTTTTGAGACAAAGATTGAATACAAGAGATGAACTAGGGTTTGAGATGAGATGGTGCTAGTGAAGATGTTGATGAAGATTGGCCCTCCCACGATGAGAGGGTCGCTGGTGATGTCGATGGCAACGATTCCCCCTCCCGGAGGGAAGTATCCCCGGCGGAATCTCTCCGCCGGAGAGCAAAAGTGCTCCTGCCCAAGTTCCGCCTCGAGACGGCGACGCACCATCCCAAAAGTCTTCTCTATATTTTTTTAGGTCAAATGCAGTTATATACCAGAAAATGGGGGCCAGAAGTGGGCCAGGGGCTCCATGAGGTACCAGGGCGCGCCTAGGGGGGGGGTGGCGTGCCCTGGTGCCTCGTGGGCACCTGGGTGGCCCCCTCTGGTACTTCTTGATGCCAATATTTTTTATTTATTCCAAAATAAATCTCCAGAAAATTTCAGCTCATTTGGAGATGTGCAGAATAGGTATCTCTGACATAGCTTTTTCAGGTCCAGAATTCCAACTGCCGGAATTCTCCCTTCTTGTGTAAATCTTGCATATTAAGAGAGAAAAGGCATTAGAATTGCTCCACAAAGTGTTATATTAATCAAAAACATTATAAATAACAGTATCAAAACATGATACAAAATGGACGTATCAACTCCCCCAAGCTTAGACCTCGCTTGTCCTCAAGCGAAAGCCGATATCGATAATCATGTCCACATGTTTAGAGAGAGAGGTGTCGATAAAAACAAAATACGGACATAGAAGCATCATGATCATTATTATAACATCAATATTTATTATCATAAACTTCTCATGAGCAAGTAACAATTCATCACAACAATGAAGTATAAGTCATAAACTTTCTTGAAAACTAACAAACTATGTTCTCAGTCAACAATGCAATTGCAATTCATCATATTTTCAGGAAGGGTCTCATGTAGGAGCTATTTTAGCAAGTCCACATACTCAACCATCATTTAGTCTTCTATGATTGCTAACACTCACGACATATATATGGAGAAAAAAGTTTCAGCCAGACACATAGAAAGATAGGGGCTTATAATTCCGCCTCCCAACTTATTCACCTCAAGGGTGATGTCACCAATAATAACTCATGATCACTCATATCCAACTAGATATATGTGCCTAGATCTTTCCCCACCACATGATGCTTGCAAAAGAGAAAAACAAGAAGGAAATAGAGGAGAACACTATTGACTCTTGCATAAAAATTAAATACATAAAAGTAAAGGATAGGCCCTTTGCAGAGGGAAGCAGAGGTTGTCATGCGCTTTTTGTTGTTGGATGCAAGAGCTCTTAATGCAAAGGAACGTCACTTTATATTGCCCCTTGTGATAGCAACCTTTATTATGCAGTCTGTCGATTTATTTCTTTACCATCACAAGCTCATACAAAGCTTATTTAACTTACAATAAAAGTTCAGACATATTTAGAGGCAATTTTTATTGCTTTTTGCACCGATGACAACTTACTTGAAGGATCTTATTCAATCCATAGGTAGATATAGTAGAATCTCATGACATGAAACTGGGTTTAAGGGTTTTGGATGCACAACTAGTATCTCTACTTGGTGCAGATTTTTGGCTAGCAAAGATATTGGGCAAGCACCACATGTTGGAGGATCTATAACAATATAACTTCTATGTGAATATGAACAAACATAATTCATTACGTTGTCTTCCTTGTCCAGCGTCAACAATTTGACATAAAATATTTAATGGGGGCTCACAATCATAAAAGATGTCCAAGATAGTGTATTTGCATGTGAATCTTCTCTTCCCTTATTAATTCTTTCATGAATTGCATCATTGACTAATACTATGTTTGTTATCCTCCAATAAATTTTACCACTTATACTTTTCTTTATGTAATGTCATTACTTTCCATAAGATTAGCATATGATCTTTTTCATTATTTTCATTGCTATGATTGAAACATGAAAGTAAAGAAGCAAAAACTCAAACTACTCTTTATTATATAACTCTCAACTCGATTACATAGATAGATGGATCACGAAACTAACACTCGAAAATAGATCATACTAAACTTTTATTCAACTAGATCACGAAATAACTAAGGATCGAACTAAAAGTAGGTAAAGATAATAAAAGTGATGGTGATACGATACCGGGGCACCTCACCCAAGCTTGGCACAAGCCAAGGGGAGTGCCCATACCCATGTGCTCAAGTGTCCTTCTTCGGTGATGATGGTGGTGATGAAGTAGTGGGCTTGTCCTCCGGCTTCCATCATACAAAGACGAACGAGTCTCCGAGGTCTTGAAACTTGCAGCTAAACTCATACCTTTGAATCTTGCCTCATACTCAAAATTTTGATTTTGAAGATCATAGATTTGGCCTTGAAGATAGTCGATCCGTTCATTGAGCTTGAAGACGATGTCTCCCATTGATTGGCCATCCACCTTCTGATTACGGGTGAGTTCCGTGATCATGGAGTGGTTGGCGCTAAGTCCATGCTCCACCATCCCTTGGCACTTGAAGATCTCCTGCTCCACCGCTTCGAGCCTGGACTCCACGCTCCCGGTCTTCTTGGGTCCTTGAACATCCCAGATGTGAAGCACCCCCTCACGCATCTCAATGGGTTGAGGGTGTTTCATCACCTCCGGTAGGTAGGGATTGATGACCTTCTCGTAGAACTTGTCCTTGGAAGAGGTTGGTGGAGCCATAGCGATCTAGATCTGTCAGAAAAATAGCACGAAACAAGAACAGAGGAGATTTCTGCGATACGATGGTCAAAACATACAGGAGTATATATAATGATTTTTTATCTTGCAAAACAAGTAATCCAGAAGAAAAACGGAGTCGGGAAGGCTCACGTGGGGCCCCTCGGCTGTTTCTTATTTTTGTATTTTTCTAAATATTCCAAAACTGACAGAAAATATTTTTATGGAATTTTTGGAGTCGGTTTACTTACCGTATCACATACCTCTTCCTTTTCAGGGTTCTGGAGTGTTCTGGAGGGTCTCTCTTATGTATTCCTCCGGTGTAATTGTTTCAATAATATTAGTTTCAACATTAATGGGGGTACCTGAAATATAATGTTTAATTCTTTGCCCATTCACCACTCTCGGATTAGTGCCTTCGGAGTTGTTTATTTTGATGGCTCCGGAGCGATAAACTTCTTCGATGATATACGGTCTTTCCCATTTAGAGAGAAGCTTTCCTGCAAAGAGTCTCAAACGAGAGTTGTACAATAGAACTTGCTCACCCACTTTGAATTCCCGTTTTTGAATTCTTCTATCATGCCATCTTTTAATTTTTTCTTTAAACAATTTGGCATTTTCATAAGCTTGGGTTCTCCATTCATCTAATGAGCTAATATCAAATAACCTATTTTCACCGGCAAGTTTAAAATCATAGTTTAATTCTTTAATTTCCCAATATGCTTTATGTTCTAACTCAAGAGGTAAATGACATGCTTTTCCATAAACCATTTTATAAGGAGACATACCCATGGGATTCTTTTAAGCGGTTCTATAAGCCCATAGTGCATCATCAAGTTTCTTAGACCAATTCTTTCTAGATCTATTGACGGTTTTTTGCAAAATTAATTTTATTTCCCTATTGCTCAATTCAACTTGACCACTAGTTTGAGGATGATAGGGAGATGCAATTCTATGGTTGACATCATATTTAGCAAGCAATTTACGGAATGCACCATGAATAAAATGTGAACCACCATCAGTCATTAAATATATAGGGACTCCAAACCTTGGGAAAATAACTTCTTTAAGCATTTTAATAGAAGTATTATGATCAGCACTACTAGTTGGAATAGCTTCTACCCACTTAGTAACGTAATCAACATCAACTAAAATATGAGTATACCCATTGGATTTAGGAAAAGGTCCCATATAATCAAATCCCCAAACGTCAAATGGTTCAACAGCAAGTGAATAATTCATAGGCATTTCCTGACGTCTACCAACATTACCAATTCTTTGACATTCATCACAAGATGAGACAAACTTACGAGCATCCTTGAAAAGAGTAGGCCAATAAAAACCAGATTGCAATACCTTATGTGCAGTTCTGTCTCCCGCATGGTGTCCTCCGTAAGCCTTGGAGTGACACTTCCGTAGGATTTGTTCCTGTTCATGCTCAGGTATACAACGCCTAATAATACCATCTACTCCTTCTTTATAAAGATGTGGGTCATCCTAGAAATAATGTCTTAAATCAAAGAAGAACTTTTTCTTTTGTTGGTATGTGAAACTAGGTGGTATGTATTTAGCAACAATGTCATTAGCATAGTCTGCATACCAAGGAGTATTACGAGAAGCATTTATGATAGCTAATTGTTCATCGGGAAAGTCATCATTAATAGGAAGTGGGTCATCAAGAACATTTTCAATTCTAGACAAATTATCTGCTACGGGATTCTCAGCTCCCTTTTTATCAATAATATGCAAGTCAAATTCTTGTAGCAATAAAACCCACCTAATAAGTCTAGGTTTAGCATCTTTCTTTTCCATAAGATATTTAATAGCAGCATGATCGGTGTGAACAGTTACTTTAGAATCAACTATGTAGGATCTGAATTTATCACATGCAAGCACGACTGCTAGAAATTCTTTTTCAGTAGTAGCATAATTTCTTTGGGCACTGTCTAGAGTTTTGCTAGCATAATGGATAACATTTAATTTCTTATAAACTCTCTGTCCTAGAACAGCACCAATAGCATAATCACTAGCATCACACATAATTTCAAAAGGCAAGTTCCAATCAAGTGGTTGAACAATGGGTGCAGTGGTTAAGGCTTTCTTAAGTGTTTCAAAGGCTTCTAGACAATCATCATCAAAAACAAATGGAACATCTTTTTGCAAAAGATTGGTAAGAGGCCTAGAAATTTTAGAGAAGTCTTTAATAAACCTCCTATAGAAACCAACATGACCAAGGAAACTTCTTATACCTTTAATATCTTTAGGACATGGCATTTTCTCAATAGCATCAACCTTAGCTTTATCAACTTCAATACCTCTCTCAGAAATTTTATGCCCCAAGACAATACCTTCATTCACCATAAAGTGGTACTTCTCCCAATTCAAGACAAGATTAGTTTCTTCACATCTCTGCAAAACTCGATCAAGGTTGCTTAAGCAATCATCAAAAGAAGTTCCGTAAACGGAGAAATCATCCATGAACACCTCAACAATATTTTCACAAAAGTCAGAGAATATAGCAGTCATACATCTTTGAAAGGTAGCAGGTGCATTGCATAAACCAAAAGGCATATGTCTATAAGCATAAGTTCCAAAAGGACAAGTAAAGGTGGTTTTCTCTTGATCAGATTGTGCTACGGGTATTTGAGAAAAATCAGAATAACCATCTAGGAAACAAAAGTGTGTATGCTTAGACAATCTTTCTAACATTTGATCAATGAAAGTTAAGGGGTAATGATCTTTTCTAGTAGCTTTGTTTAATTTTCTAAAATCAATTACCATCCTATAACCAGTTACAATTCTTTGTGGAATAAGTTCATTTTTATCGTTAGGAACAACGGTAATACCTCCTTTCTTAGGGACACAATGAACAGGACTTACCCATCTACTATCAGCTATGGGATAGATTATACCTGCTTCCAGAAGTTTTAATATTTCAGTTCTTACCACCTCTTTCATCTTAGGATTTAATCGTCGTTGGTGGCCGACAACTGGTTTAGCATCAGGCTCCATATTAATTTTGTGCTGACATAGAGTGGGACTAATGCCCTTAAGATCATCAAGAGTATATCCAATAGCAGCTTGGTGCTTCCTTAGAGTTTTTAGTAATCTCTTTTCTTCATGCTCTGAAAGGTTAGCACTAATAATAACATGATATATCTTCTTTTCATCAAGATAAGCATATTTCAATGTATCAGGTAATTGCTTCAATTCGAATACAGGATCACCCTTAGGTGGAGGAGGACCTCCAAGAGTTTCAACAGGCAAATTGTGTTTAAGGATGGGTGGCTGATCAAAGAACATTCTATCTATTTCATTTCTTTCATTCATATGCATATCATTCTCATGGTCTAGCAAATATTGTTCTAAAGGATCAGTAGGAGGTACGACAATAGAAGCAAGACCAATAATTTCATATTTACTAGGCAATTCTTTATCATGAGGTTGTCTACGAAATTTGGAGAAATTAAACTCATGAGACATACCACCAAAATCAACTCTAACAATTTCTTTAGCTCAATCAATCTTGGCATTAACAGTGTTCAAGAAAGGTCTACCAAATATAATGGGACAAAAATCATCTTGTGGAGAACCAAGGACTAGAAAATCAGTAGGATATTTTATTTTTCCACACAAGACTTCAATGTCTCTAACGATCCCAAGCGGTGTAAAGGTACCTCTGTTTGCAAGTTTAATAGTAACATCAATGTCCTCAATTTCAGCAGGTGCAATATCCTTCATAATTTCTTGATATAAGGTAAATGAATTAGCACTCACACTAGCACCCAAATCACATAAGCCATGATAACAATGATCTCCTATTTTAACTGAGACAACAGGCATGCCCACAACGGGTGTATTTTTATCTTTAGAATCAAGTTTAGCAATCCTAGCCACTTCATCGCAGAAGTAAATAACATGCCCATCTATATTATCAACCAAGAGATCTTTAACCATTGCAACATTAGGTTCAACTTTAATTTGTTCAGCGGGTCTAGGTGTTCTAATATTACATTTGTTAACCACAGTTGAAACTTTAGCATGTTCCTTAATGCTAACAGGAAAAGGTGGTTTCTCAATATAAGCGGTAGGCACAACTGGATCAGCATGGTAAACAATTGTTTCTTCTTTAACACTAACAGGTTCCTCAATCTTTTTTTAGCAGGGGGATGATATTTAAACCACTTCTCCTTAGGGAGATCAACATGAGTAGCAAATGATTCACAAAAGGAAGCTACTATCTCAGAGTCAAGTCCATATTTAGTGCTAAACTTATGAAAAGCATCGGTGGCCATAAAAGATTTAACACAATCGAACTCAAGTATTATACCTGACTCATTACCTTTGTCGAGTTCTCAATATTCAGAGTTGCGTTTAATTCTATCCAGAAGATCCCATCTGAATTCAATAGTTTTCTTCATAAAGGAGCCAGTCGAAGAAGAATCGAGAGTATTTTGATTATCATGAGAAAGCCGAGCATAAAAATTCTGTAAGATAATTTCCTTTGTGAGCTCATGATTGGGGCATGTGTACATCATGTACTTAAGCCTCCCCCAAGCTTGAGCGATGCTTTCTCCTTCACGAGGCCAAAAGTTATATATATAATTCCAATCACGATGAACCAAATGCATAGGATAAAATTTCTGATGGAATTCTAGTTTCAATCAGTTCCAGTCCCATGTATCAGTATCATCACATAGCCTATACCATGTCAATGCCTTTCCCCCCAAAGATAAAGGGAATACTTTCTTCTTAACTCCATCTCCGGATAAACCTGCAAGCTTAAACAATCCACAAATTTCATCCACATAGATCAAGTGCATATCAGGATGTATTGTTCCATCTCATGCATAAGGATTAGCTAGCAGTTTCTCTAT
This sequence comes from Elymus sibiricus, assembly GCA_039707655.1. Classification (NCBI taxonomy): domain Eukaryota; kingdom Viridiplantae; phylum Streptophyta; class Magnoliopsida; order Poales; family Poaceae; genus Elymus; species Elymus sibiricus. Next base: position 378,974,255 of record CM077674.1, on the reverse strand, counting down.
CATACCCGAAGGAATTTCATATTCAATATTTTCAGTAGGTGCAGTAGGTTGAGGAGCAACTCTTGGTGTTTCCGGTCGAGGTGAAGATACCCTGAACAAACCCCTCAAAGGATTACTTTCCATAGTGACAAGTGACAGTAAATTTCAGCACGTAATATAAATGTTTCCTTACCAAATTCCACTCACCAAAGGCGCTTCACTCCACGGCAACGGCGCCAGAAAAGAGTCTTGATGACCCAAAAGTATAGGGGATCAATCGTAGTCCTTTCGATAAGTAAGAGTGTCAAACCCAACGAGGAGGAGAAGGAAATGACAAGCGGTTTTCAGCAAGGTATTTTCTGCAAGCACTGAAATTATCGGTAACGAGTAGTTTGATGGCAAGATAATTTGTAACAAGTGACAAATAGAAATAGTAACAAAGAGTGCAGCAAGTTGGCCCAATCCTTTTTATAGCAAAGGACAAGCCGGAACGATCTCTTATAATAAGTAACACATTCTCGAGGACACATGGGAATTTCATCTAGTCACTTTCATCATGTTTGTTTGATTCGCGTTCGCTACTTTGATAATTTGATATGTGGGTGGACCGGTGCTTGGGTGCTGTTCTTACTTGAACAAACCTCCCACTTATGATTACCCCCTCTTGCAAGCATCCGCAACTACGAAAGAAGAATTAAGATAACTCTAACCATAGCATTAAACATATGGATCCAAATCAGCCCCTTACGGAATAGCGCATAAACTAGGGTTTAAGCTTCTGTCACTCTAGCAACCCATCATCTAATTACTACTCCACAATGCATTCCCTTAGGCCCAAAGATAGTGAAGTGTCATGTAGTCGACGTTCACACGACACCACTAAGAGAATCAACAACATACATATCATCAAAATATCGAACGAATACCAAATTCACATGATTACTTATGACAAGACTTCTCCCATGTCCTAAAGAACAAAAGTAACTACTCACAAATCATCAACATGCCCAAGATCAGTAGGGTATTGAATAGCATAATAGATCTGAACATATAATCTTCCACCAAATAAACCAACTAGCATCAACTACAAGATGTAATCAACACTACTAGCAACCCACAGGTACCAATCTGAGGTTTTGAGACAAAGATTGAATACAAGAGATGAACTAGGGTTTGAGATGAGATGGTGCTGGTGAAGATGTTGATGAAGATTGGCCCTCCCACGATGAGAGGGTCGCTGGTGATGTCGATGGCGACGATTTTCCCCTCCCGGAGGGAAGTATCCCCGGCGGAATCTCTCCGCCGGAGAGCAAAAATGCTCCTGCCCAAGTTCCGCATTGAGACGGCGGCGCACCATCCCAAAAGTCTTCTCTATAATTTTTTTAGGTCAAATGCACTTATATACCAGAAAATGGGGGCCAGAAGTGAGCCAGGGGCTCCACGAGGTACCAGGGCGCGCCTGGGGGGGGGGGGGGGGGGGGGGTGGCGCGCCCTGGTGCCTCGTGGGCACCTGGGTGGCCCCCTCTGGTACTTCTTGATGCCAATATTTTTTATTTATTCCAAAATAAATCTCCAGAAAATTTCTGCTCATTTGGAGATGTGCAGAATAGGTATCTCTGACATAGCTTTTTCAGGTCCAGAATTCCAGCTGCCGGCATTCTCCCTTCTTGTGTAAATCTTGCATATTAAGAGAGAAAAGGCATTAGAATTGCTCCACAAATTGTTATATTGATCAAAAACATTATAAATAACAGTAGCAAAACATAATGCAAAATGGACATATCAGGTAGCAGTTGTCATGGTGGCGACGATACCCCAGTTCGTCGATCCGCCAAGCAAGCAGGGCATTCTCCAGAACCATATCAGCCACCACCTCCTCCACCTCAAGCACCCACAACAGAGCAGATTATGTGCATGTTTGAGGAAAAGAGAAACCAAGATCTGATGAAATTCCTGAGAAGCTTGCAGACTATGGTTGGGCAGAATAATCATAATGGTAGTCATTCCAAGCTGTCAGACTTTCAGAGGACCAAACCGCCAAGCTTCACTCAAGTGGTAGATCCGATGGAAGCCGATGAGTGGCTGAGGACCATTGAAAAGAAGCTAGAAATTTCTCGCACTGAAGATGCTGATAAAGTACCCTTTGCAACTCATTATTTGGAAGGACCCGCTGCTATATGGTGGGATAATGCCAAAATTATGTGGCCTGCTGAAGACGAGATTACTTGGGATAAATTCAAAGATAAATTCCGCAAGTATCATATTCCCGCCAGTATCTTGATGGTCAAGCAGCGAGAATTCCTCGCTCTTACTCAAGGGAACTCGACTCTAAGTGAGTATTTAAACAAGTTCAATCACTTGGCCCGTTATTCCACACATGATATAGCCACCGAAGAGCGGAAGATAGATCGTTTCCTCAGAGGACTCAACCATACCCTCCGATGTGCACTCAGCATGCTGGATTTCCTTGACTTCCAAACTCTGGTGAACAAGGCACTCATTGCCGAAAGGGAACACAAACTTGTTAATGATCATAAGACTACATATGAAGACCGCAAACACAAGTTTGAACCTAAGAAGGAAGGGCAAGTTTTTCAGAAGGTTTGTACTTGGAAGCAACCACAGTTTGAGTTCAAGCCAACATGGCAGCAGGGGAACATCAAGAATGAAAGTCAAATCAAGACTGTGCTCACCAAGCCATTAAAGGAAGACTCTCAGCGTAACAATGCATGTTACTCATGTGGACAAACTGGGCATTACGCTAGGCAGTGTCCCAAGAACGGAAAGCCGACTATCAACCTGAAGCCTCAAGTTAATTATGTGGGACAATTCCCCAACCAGAAGTATATTCAAGGGAAAGTTCATCACATCTCCGCCGAAGAAGCTCACGAAGCTCCCGATGTGGTCATTGGTATGTTTCCTGTTAATAACATACCTGCAACAATTTTATTCGATTCCGGGGCTTCCCATTCTTTTATTTTGCGGAGTTTTGTTGCCCAGCACCAGCTTCCCTATACTTTTCTGGACAACGTTATGGTGGTACAATCCCCTGGATCCATGCTCAGGACAAATATTGTATGCCGAGGATTGGAAATCTCAATTAATGGAATTATCTTTCCCGCATCCCTGGTATCCATTGAATCTCCAAAATTGGATGTTATTTTTGGGGATGGATTGGTTGACAAGACACCAAGTCTGCATCAACTGTGGAACAAGAGAAGTCACGGCAATAAATCCCTCGGGCCAGCCTGCTCAGTTCTTTGCCGGTAGAGCCATGCCAAAGAAGGGGATGGTTTATGCAGCAATTGCTACAGACATGAATTTAATTCCAGCAGTCTGTGAATTCCCAGATGTGTTTCCAGAAGAATTGCCAGGCATGCCACCCGATCGAGAGCATGAGTTTTCAATTGAGCTTGTGCCTGGGACAGCACCGATTTACAAGAAATATTATCGAATGCCTTCATCCGAACTAGTGGAGTTGAAGAAGCAATTGGATGAGATGCTTCAAAAAGGATATATTCGCCCCAGTTCGTCTCCTTGGGGTGCACCTGCCATATTTGTGGGCAAGAAGGATGGCAGTCTCCAAATGTGTGTTGACTACCATGCTCTCAACGATGTCACTATCAAGAATAAATACCCGCTGCCCAGGATCGATGATTTGTTCGATCAACTAAGTGGAGCTCAAGTGTTCTCCAAGATTGATTTGTGAACCGGGTATCATCAGCTGAAAATCAGAAAAGAAGATATCCCCAAGACAGCGTTCACTACCCGATATGGACTGTACGAGTATACGGTCATGTCATTTGGACTAACCAACGCTCCTGCATTCTTCATGCACATGATGAACAAGGTGTTCATGGACTTTTTGGACAAGTTTGTGGTGGTATTGATTGATGACATCCTCATATATTCCAAAAGTGAAGAAGAGCACAAGTAGTATCTCCGAGCAGTATTGGAGCGATTACGAGCTCATCAACTCTACGCCAAGTTCAACAAATGTGAATTTTGGCTTAAGGAAGTGGGATTCCTTGGGCACACTCTTTCCTCTCAAGGAGTGGCCGTGGACCAAAGCAAAGTCACAGAAGTATTGAATTGAAAGACACCGGTTTCTGTGTCAGAGATCAGAAGTTTCTTGGGTTTGGCAGGCTATTACCGTCGCTTCATTGAAGGCTTCTCAAAGATTGCCAAGCCAATGACGGAATTGCTCAAGAAGAATCAGAAGTTCATATGGACAGAAGCATGTGAGAACAGTTTCAATGAGCTGAAGACTCGGTTGACCACCGCTCCGGTGTTGACTTTACCAGACATCTACCGAAGCTTCGACATCTATTGCGACGCATCCAGGTGTGGCATTGGGTGTGTGCTTATGCAAGATGGAAAAGTCATGGCCTATGCATCGAGACAGCTACGACCGCATGAGGAGAATTATTCTACACATGACTTGGAAATGGCAGCCGTGGTCCATGCCTTAAAAATTTGGAGGCATTACATCATTGGAAAACGATGTCAAATCTACACCGACCACAAGAGTCTCAAGTATATATTTACGCAACCGGACTTAAATCTCCGACAAAGGAGATGGCTTAAGTTGGTCAAAGACTATGACCTTGGTATCAACTACCACCCAGGAAAGGCTAATGTGGTCGCCGATGCTCTCAGTCACAAACCGGACACAGCAAATTCATTAATCGAGCTGTTACACCCCGCACTTCGAGAAGAAATAGCTCAGCTCAATATGATCATTTGTGATGCAACATGCTCGGTTACCTTGGAAGTTACCCCTACTCTGGAAGATGAAATCCGTAAGGCTCAACCTAGTGACCCAATGTTACTCAAGGTAATGGCCCAAGTACGAGAAGGGAAGACACAAGATTTCAACATTGATGATAAGGGTACACTCCGATTTCGGAATCGAGTCTGTGTATCGGACCTTGGGGAATTAAAGCAGCAGATGCTGAAGGAAGCCCACGAGTCTGCATACTCCATTCATCCCGAAGGCACTAAAATGTATCAAGATTTGAAGTTAACATTCTGGTGGGAAGGTATGAAGAAAGATATCGCCTATTACGTCGTCTGTTGCGATATATGCAATAAGGTGAAGGCTGAACATCAGAAACCCGCCAGTCTAGTTCAACCCTTACCCGTTCCACAATGGAAATGGGATGATATTTGCATGGACTTCATCGTGGGATTGCCAAAAATATCACGTGGAAATAACGCTATATGAGTTGTGGTCGACATGCTTACCAAGGTGGCTCACTTTATTCCCATAAGGACAACCTACCGTGCAGACCAACTTGCTCAACTTTACATATCCAAGATTGTCAGTCTGCATGGAGTACCCAGGACTATCACTTTAGATCGAGGATCTTTGTTTACCTCGGCATTCTGGTTACGTCTCCATCAAGACCTGGGAACTGCTTTGAAGCATAGCACTGCTTATCACCCTCAGACAGATGGACAGACAGAACGGGTGAATCAAATCTTAGAAGACATGCTTCGGGCATGTGCTCTTGCTCATGGACCCAAATGGGAGGACAACCTGCCGTACGCTAAGTTTTCCTACAACAACGGCTATCAAACTAGCCTCAAGATGTCACCCTTTGAGGCTCTGTACGGACATAAATGTCGCACACCGCTGAACTGGTCTCAGACGGGAGACAGCCGAATATTTGGGACTGATTTAATGATGGAAGCAGAAAAACAAGTTAAAGAAATTCGAGACCGATTGCATGTAGCGAAATCTCCTCAAAAGAGCTACTATGACTCAAAGCATAGGCAGATCAGTTTCGAACCAGGTGAATATGCATATCTCTGAGTCACGCCCATGAAAGGAGTCAAAAGGTTTCATACTCGGGGAAAGCTTACACCAAGGTACATCGGTCCGTTTCCAGTCATGGCCAGAGTGGGCAAAGTGGCTTATCAGTTAGAATTACCTCCAGAGCTATCCGAGGTTCATGAGGTTTTTCACGTGTCTCCGCTACGGAAATGTATCGCACCACCCGCAAAATAGACAGATATGATAGAACTAGAGCTCGCCAAAGATTTAACATATGAAGAGAAACCCTTGAGGATCTTGGATGAGATGGACAGAGTCACCCGCAGCAAAGCTATAAAGTTCTACAAGGTCCAATGGGAGCATCACACCGAGGATGAGGCCACCTGGGAAAGAGAGGATTTCTTAAGGACTGCATATCCATATTTGTTTCCTGAGCAACCGAATCTCGAGGACGAGATTCATCCTAAAGGGGGGGGGAGGTTTGTAACACCCTGGTTTTTGCCCTTTTTTTGATTTATTGAATATTTTAATTTGCATTTGGGTTTTTCAGTCAATTCTTTTGGACTTACCACTTGGAATTATTTTTGATTTTCTTCCAAGTGGGTTCTATCATCCTTAAACCCTCCCTAGACCTCACCCCTCCCACCATAATGCCATGGGATAATTTTCTTTAATGGCATTATATTCATTTTCTTCCTAAAAATGACTGTTTTCTCATTGAGCTATGAAGCAACCCTCATTTTTATTGCTCAAAAAATTCCAAAAAAATTCCCAAATATTCTTTGGATCTTGCCTCACCTCCCTATGCAAAAATATCCCATAGTCATTTGGAAATTTTCAGCCAAGGAAAATATTTTTGTTTCTGGTCAGAATTGGCACTTTGTGAAGCAAGTATATATTTCCTTGATCTGTTGGAGCTGAAATTTTTACCACATGACTACCCTCCTAAGAGATGCTTAACCCCTAAATTTTAGACCTTAAATCCTAGCCGTTTGTCCCCAGCAATTGTCCCAAGTTTCTGTCCAGAAACTTTGCATCCAGCTCAAGTCTTATCCAGTGAGCCAGATGGCAAACCAAGCGCATATCTAGGCACCGCGTTGAAGGGACTTCACATTTGACACAGTTTGGCATCGACTAAAGCACCGCGTGTGCCAGTGCACGCGGTGACTACGTGTGTGCACGGGGTTTGGCATGCGCTCGCCGCGCTCTGTGCATCGGGTCCCTCTGCCGCCGCCCGTTCGCCCTCCTCGCGCCACCGCAGCATGTCCCCGTCTCTCAGCAGCCTCCCGCACACCACCTAGCCTCTCCATGTTCGTCCCCGACGCTAGCAAGCAGCTCGCTAGAAGCAGCCGAAGCACTAGCGGGCGGAACAGTGCGCACGCGTGCGCCGTCTGCCCCGCGTAGTGCGCCGCACTGTGTCCGCGTGCGTGCACCGCGTTGCTGTGCTCCACTACTTCATCTCCACGTCGCACCCGAGCTCCTCCCTCTCTCATTTCTTCTACAGCTCATCGCCGGCGGAGTCCCGGGCACGGCCACCTCACCATCTATAAGTAGAGCCTCTCCTGAGCCCCTCTAGTCATCGCCCTCACCTCCACTGGCCACAAATCGCTCCCCAGCAAGCGCGGCAAGGCCGGGAAGGCCTCCTGCCGCCGATCTTCGCCGGAGTCTGCCGCGGATCCACCTGGATCGTGCCCTCATTCTAGTCATCCCCAGCTCCGCCCTCTGCTCCCATCCAGGTCGTGGTGATCTCCTGAGTCCGCTCGTGGCGTTAGTTTGTCGGATTGTCGCTGAAATCGCCATAGCCGACGAGCTCCGCCGCCGCCGTCTCTGGAGAAGAACGGTCCGACGCCGTCCGTCCACCCCCGCTGTCGCCTCGGGTACGTACGTGGTCGCCATGACGTGCTGAACCCATCCCGACCATCTCCGGTGACCGCCGTGGTCTCCTCGCCGGAGAATCACCGGCGACTGCGCCGCCTCCCCTGTTTCCCTCTCTCTCTTCTTTTAACCCTGACATGGGGTCCCACCTGTCAGCCTCTCTCTCTCTCTCCCGAACCGTTTTCTAAGTGGAAGTGTATTATGAGAATACGCCTTTGACGTGGCCCTCTCTGGGATTTCGGAAAAATTCATTTAAATTCATATTTTTACCCTAACTTTGACCAGCTCTAATTTCTATTCTATAAGTCCAAATGAGTTGATTCTTTTTGCTACTATTTTGTATTGAGCTAAAGTTCCTGTATGCCAAATTTCAGAATTTTCCTTGCTGTTTGGAATTTCTGGTGAAATAAAATACTTTATGTGACATTTTCTTTTTGCATTTAAAATATTTTTAGAAGCTCCTAGTTGTGTTGGAGAAGACCAGGAGTATTGTGACACTCCTCTGAACCAAGGTAAGCCACAACATTCATATGCAAGGATGGCATTGCAATGACAATGGTTTATTTGAATTAAATTCATCATATGCTTCACTATTAAAATGATTTACTATATATAACTCATTGCATTGTAGTTGTTTCATGGCATTTTAATGTTATGCAGTAGAGAAGATGTTTTCTTGCTAAAGTGTGCAGTAGAGATCATGTCATATACTCTCATGGTAACATGATGCATTTGTTACTTATGATCATGACCCATGCATCCATTCTCATACTATGGCTCGAATCTTTTTATTTCAAGTTAAACATGAAGATAATTCAACTTGAACACACTGTTGATCGAGTCATGGTGCCACCGAATCGAGCTCACCAATGCAACCACACTTGCCTGGATGGGGAGGCCCTAATTTAGTCTATTGTCATGCCTCTCGCCGGTGCCTCCTACTAGGGAAGGTTGTGCACTTGCGCTACCGTGGCCCGGTAGGCAGTCATATCCTTGTGTGCCCGAGTTTTACGGTACCGATGTCCCCATTTGGGACGACTTGTTTTGTTTTGGCCACGACGGTGGCAGCCACAAAGGTGGCGGATGTCACGAGTTGACATCGGGGCCACCCATGCAGAAGTAGGTGATCGGGAAAGGATCACTATGGTAACGTGTTGGCGGTGGTTACGAGATAACCCCGAGATGGTAAGTTGGTCCAAGGGACGATGGCAAAATTTCTCGCACACTTCATGACTGGTAGTATCATGATCATGTTCATGCATTAAGCTTGCTAAATGCCTTGTTATTGTTTGTCATATTTGCTTTGTTTGCTATGAGCTTGCGAGTACATTCAAAGTACTCACCTGGCTTATCATGCCAGATGCAGGAGAAGCCGTGCAAGGCGTGGATGTCGAGCAGTATGTCGCGATCTAGGCCGTATCTGCTACTTGTAGCTTGCGTTGGTATTTTCCCCGAAGAGGAAGGGATGATGCAGCACAGTAGAGGTAAGTATTTCCCTCAGTTATGAAACCAAGGTTATCAATCCAGTAGGAGAATCACGCACCACCTCGTTAGCAGTACCTGCACACAAACAACAAATCCTTGCACCCAACGCAAACGAGGGGTTGTCAATCCCTCGGCGGTCAATTGCAAGATTAAATTCTATGTGATAGATAGATAGATAGAAACAAAAATACAAAATAAAATAAATAAAGAAAATGTACAAGAAGTATTTTTAGGGTTTTAGTAATTGATTTAGATAGACCCGGGGGCCATAGTTTTCACTAGAGGCTTCTCTCAAGAAAATAGCATACGGTGGGTAGACAAATTACTGTTGGGCAATTGATAGAAAAGAAAATAATCATGATGATATCCAAGGCAATGATCATGTATATAGGCATCACGTCTGAGACAAGTAGACCGACTCCTGCCTGCATCTACTACTATTACTCCACACATCGACTGCTATCCAGCATGCATCTAGTGTATTAAGTCCATAAGAACGGAGTAACGCCTTAAGCAAGATGACATGATGTAGACAAAGTAAACTCACGCATGAATAAACCCCATCTTTTTACCCTTTATAGCAATGATACATACGTGTCATGTCCCTTTCTGTCACTGGGATTGAACACCGCAAGATCGAACCCATTACAAAGCACCTCTTCCATGGCAAGATAAATCAATCTAGTTGGCCAAACCAAATCAATAGATTGGAGAAGAAATACGAAGCTATAATAATCATGCATAAAAGAGATCAGAGAAGACTCAAATAATATTCATGGATAATCTGATCATAAACTCACAATTCATCGGATCCCAACAAACACACCGCAAAAATTGATTACATCGGATAGAACTCCAAGAACATCGAGGAGACCATTGTATTGAAGATCAAAAAGAGAGAAGAAGCCATCTAGCTACTAACTATGGACCCGAAGGTCTGTGGTAAACTACTCACGCATCATCGGAAGGGCAGCAAGGTTGATGTAGAGCCCCTCCGTGATCGATTCGCCCTCCGACGGAGCACCGGAAAAGGCCTCCAGATGGGATCTCTCGAGAACGGAAACTTGCGGCGGCGGAAAAAGTATTTCGTGGACTCCCCTGTTGGTTTCCCGATTTTTGGGAATTTATAGTGGTGGAATTAGGTCAAACGGAGCTAAGGTGGGCCCACGAGGCACCAGGGCGCGCCTGCTCCCCCAGGCGCGCCCTGGTGGCTCGTGGCCACCTCCTCTGGTGTCTGGTCTTCTCCCAAAGCTTCTAGTGTTTATCTTGTCCAGAAAAAAATCTCCAGAAAGTTTCGTGGCATTTGGACTTCGTTTGGTATTGATTTTCTGTAAAACCAAAAACAAGCAGAAAACAACAACTGGCACTGGGCACTAAGTTAATAGGTTAGTCCCAAAAAATGATATATAATTACTGTAAATGTATATAAAAACATCCAAGATTGATAATATAACTGCATGGAACAATAAAAAATTATAGATACGTTGGAGACGTATCAGCATCCCCAAGCTTAATTCCTGCTCGTCCTCGAGTAGGTAAAAGATAAAAACAAAAATTTTGATGTGGAATGCTGCCTATCATATTCATCATATATTCTTTTCTTTTATAGCATGGACATTGGACTTGAATGATTCAAAGCAATAGTCTATAGTTTGACATGAAAATATAAATACTCAAGCATGCTAACAAGCAACCATGTCTTTCAAAATATCAACGCTAAAGAAAGTTATCCCTAGCCCATTATGCTCAATCATTGATCCATTCATGAAACACACTCAAATATTAGCTACATCCAATGCACAAGTATGACAATAGTGCTCTCTAGTTGGTGCTTTATAAGAGAAGATGGAGACTCAAATAAAAATAAAAATTGCATAAAAGTAAGTAGATAGGCCCTTCGCAGAGGGAAGCAGAGATTTGCTAATGTGCCAGAGCTCAAGGCTGAAATTAAAGAGATAAAATTATTTTGAGAGGCATGCTTTTCCTATCAATGAAAATGACCGAGAATTCCCAATATTTTCCATGCTAGACACATCATAGGCGGTTCCCAAACAGAAAGTAAAGTTTATTTCCTTTCCACCATTCTTTCACAATCCATGGCTAGCCGTATCCACGAGTGCCCTCCAAACCAACACTTTCCAAGGAATTTTGTTGTTATTATTTTTGATTTCATTGTGGTACTGGGCATCCCTATTACCAGCCACTCTCTCGTGCAATGACAAGTGAATAAACACTCATCGTGAGAATAACAAACCTAGCATAGAAAATAATGGCCACCCCCTGCCGCTTCATGAGCGGTACGGGTACACAAAACGGAAAAATTATTTTGAAAATTAGAGTTGGCACACGCAAATTTACTTGGAACGGCATGGCAATACCGCATATAGGTAGGTATAGTGGACTCATTTGGCACAACTTGGGTTTAAGGATTTTGGATGCACAAGCAGTATTTCCGCTTAGTACAAATGAAGGCTAGCAAATGGATTGAGAAGCAACCAGCCAAAAAGCAAAAACGGTCATAAACATGCATTGAACATAACTAACACCGAATAATGCACCATAAGTAGGATATAATTTCTTTGCATAACTATTGACTTAACGTGCATGCATAGGGAATCACAAACCTTAACACTAATATTCTTACTAAATCACAATTACTCACTAACATGACTCGCATATTATCATTTCCATATCGTAAAACTATTGCAAGGAATCACACTTATCATATCCAATGATCTATATGAAAGTTTTTATTATATCCCTCTTGAATATTCATCACTTTGGGACCAAATTCATATCTTGTGCAAATTACCGTTACTATCATCAACTCTCAAAAAGATATAAGTGAAGCATGAGAGTGCAAATATTTCTTCAAAATTTCAATCTTATCAATTCTCAAAATAATATAAGTGAAGCATGAGAATTCATTTCTTCAAAATTTTAATCTTATCAACTCTCAAAATAATATAAGTGAAGCATGAGAGTTCATTTCTTCAAAATATAGCCACCGCCGTGCTCAAAAAGATTTAAGTGAAGCACTAGAGCAACTGCCTAGCTCAAAAAATTTAGGTGAAGCACATAGAGTATTCTAACAAATTATGATAAACGTGTGGCTCTCTCAAAATAGGTGTGTTCAGCAAGGATGATTGTGACAAACTAAAAAGCAAACAAAGCAAAGACTCATATAATACACGACGCTCCAAGTAAAACACATATCATGTGACGAATAAAAATATAGCTCCAAGTAAAATTACCGATGGTTGGTAGAAGAAAGAGGGGATGCCTTCCGGGGCATCCCCAAGCTTAGACGCTTGAGACTTCCTTGAATATTACCTTGGGATGCCTCGGGCATCCCGAAGCTTAGGCTCTTGCCACTCCTTATTCCTTCATCGTGATCTCACCCAAAACTTGAAAACTTCAATCACACAAAACTCAACAAAACCTTCGTGAGATCCGTTAGTATAACAAAATAAATCACTACTTTAAGTACTGTTGCAAACCCATTCATATTTTATTTTTGCATTATAACTACTGTAATCTAACTTCACCATGGCTTATACCCCCCGATACAATCCATAGATTCATCAAAACAAGCAAGTAGTGCATCAAAAACAGAATCTGTCAAAAACAGAACAGTCTGTAGCAATCTATTTAAAAGCCATACTTCTGTAACTCCAAAAATTCTGAAAAATTAGGACAACGTGGGAAATTCATATACCAATACAGTGTAAAAATTTCAGATTTTTATGGCGCTCCAGTAAAGAACCAAAATTCCAGCACTGAATGCAAAACTTTCTGTTTTCCAAACAGCATCAAGTATACTATCTTCCAAATCATCCCAAAGGCTTTACTTGGCACAAACACTAATTAAAACATAAAAACACAATCATACCAGTAGCATAATTGTGAGAACACACAATAACATAAACAAAACGTAAAAATTTATTTTATTCATTGGGTTGCCTCCCAACAAGCGCTATTGTTTAAAGCCAATAAGATAGGCTCGAGATTTTAATGATACTCACATGAAAGATAGTAATTGAAACACGAAGAGAGCATCATGAAACATGTGAAAAACACATTTAAGTCAAACATACTTCCTATGCATAGGCATTTTATAGTGAAACAAATTATGAAGACAAGCAATACCTAGCATATGCAAATAGGAAGAGTGAAGCATTAAAAATTTCAACACAAAGAGAGGTAATTTAGTGACATGAAATTTTTTATAATCATATTTTCCTCTCTCATAATAATTACATGTAGGATCATAATCAAATTTAACAATATAGCTATCATATACAATTTTCTCTCCATGATCCACATGCATAAAATTCCTATAGTCTTCCAAAATAGTGGGATTATTATTACCTAAAGTTGACACTCTTCCAAACGCACTTTTAATAGTATTGCAAACATTATTATCAATGACATATTCATCATGAGGCTTAAATAAATTTTCAAGATCATAATAAGCATTATCACCCCAATCATGATCATTGCAATAAGTAGTGGTCATAACAAAACTATTATCGCCAAGCTTGTAGTTTTTCATATTATTAGCACAATTCACATTAATAGAATTTATAGTAACATCATTGCAATCATGCTTTTCATTGAAGGAGCTATTATGAATCACTTTATAAATTTCTTCTTTCAGCACTTCATCACAATTTTCAGATTCATGATTTTCAAGCAAAACTTCATAGAGGAAATCAAGTGCACTCAACTCACTAGCAATTGGTTCATCATAATTGGGTCTTTTGAAAAGATTGGCAAGTGGATGAGGATCCACATCAATAGATTTTTAGCAAGCAAAAATGCAAGCAAATAGAAGGCACATGGCAACACAAGCAAAGATAGTAAACAAGCGAAAAGGCAAATGGAAAATATTTTTGTATTTTTTTAAAAACTTTTTAGAAGTGGGGGAGATGAAAATGAGAGGAAAATAAAATAAATGCAAGGAGATGAGAGTTTATGCGAAGGTACTTGATAGATGTTGATGATGTCTCCCCGGCAACGGCACCAGAAATTCTTCCTGCTACTTGTAGCTTGCGTTGGTATTTTCCCCGAAGAGGAAGGGATGATGCAGCACAGTAGAGGTAAGTATTTCCCTCAGTTATGAAACCAAGGTTATCAATCCAGTAGGAGAATCACGCAACACCTCGTTAGCAGTACCTGCACACAAACAACAAATCCTTGCACCCAACGCAAACGAGGGGTTGTCAATCCCTCGGCGGTCAATTGCAAGAATAAATTGTATGTGATAGATAGATAGATTGATACAAAAATACAAAATAAAATAAATAAAGAAAAAGTGCAGCAAGTATTTTTAGGGTTTTAGTAATTGATTTAGATAGACCCGGGGGTCATAGTTTTCACTAGAGGCTTCTCTCAAGAAAATAGCATAGGGTGGGTAGATAAATTACTGTTGGGCAATTGATAGAAAAGCAAATAATCATGACGATATCCAAGGCAATGATCATGTATATAGGCATCACGTCTGAGACAAGTAGACCGACTCCTGCCTGCATCTACTACTATTACTCCACACATCGACCGCTATCCAGCATGCATCTAGTGTATTAAGTCCATAAGAACGGAGTAACGCCTTAAGCAAGATGACATGATGTAGACAAAGTAAACTCATGCATGAATAAACCCCATCTTTTTACCCTTAATAGCAACGATACATACATGTCATGTCCCTTTCTGTCACTAGGATTGAACACCGCAAGATCGAACCCATTACAAAGCACCTCTTCCCATGGCAAGATAAATCAATCTAGTTGGCCAAACCAAATCAATAGATCGGAGAAGAAATACGAAGCTATAATAATCATGGATAAAAGAGATCAAGGAAGACTCAAATAATATTCATGGATAATCTGATCATAAACTCACAATTCATCGGATCCCAACAAACACACCGCAAAAAGTGATTACATCGGATAGAACTCCAAGAACATCGAGGAGAACATTGTATTGAAGATCAAAAAGAGAGAAGAAGCCATCTAGCTACTAACTATGGACCCGAAGGTCTGTGGTAAACTACTCACGCATCATCGGAAGGGCAGGAAGGTTGATGTAGAGCCCCTCCGTGATCGATTCCCCCTCCGGCGGAGCACCAGAAAAGGCCTCCAGATGGGATCTCTCGAGAACAGAAACTTGCGGCGGCGGAAAAAGTATTTCGTGGACTACCCTGTTGGTTTCCCGATTTTTGGGAATTTATAGTGGTGGAATTAGGTCAAACGGAGCTAAGGTGGGCCCACGAGGCACCAGGACGCGCTTGCCCCCCCTCCCCAGGCGCGCCCTGGTGGCTCATCGCCACCTGCTCTGGCGTCTAGTCTTCTCCCGAAGCTTCTAGTGTTTATCTTGTCCAGAAAAAAATCTCCAAAAAGTTTCGGGGCATTCGGACTTCGTTTGGTATTGATTTCCTGTAAAACCAAAAACAGGCAGAAAACAAGAACTGGCACTGGGCACTAAGTTAATAGGTTAGTCCCAAAAAATGATATATAATTGCTGTAAATGTATATTATAACATCGAACATTGATAATATAATAGCATGGAACAATCAAAAATTATAGATACGTTGGAGCCGTATCAGTGTCCCAGTAGTGTCCCTGTGGAATGGAGTTCCGCTACATCGTCGTTCCGCTGCCGCGTAGTAGTTCCCTTTATCATCGAGGCCTCTGAGATGCCTACTAAATAATGTACATAAGTGCAGCCGCACCGTGTGTGCCGCTTGGCCTCGCTTATTTTGTAATATTTGAACCTAGGTATCCGCTAGAGATCAATAAAGCGGTTATTGTCTGTACCAAGTTGTTGTGTATTGGCAGAAGACTAGATCTCTGGGCTGGCAATGCAAGGTAAACCGGTTGCTCTGAGCCAGGGTGCCACAATAATGGACCAGTTTCCACGTCTGAACATGAACCAGCAGCCAGCCCCAATTACCTTGCAAGACTTCGTGCGCCTCAACCCGACTGTCTGTAGGAGATATGCCCTAGAGGCAGTAATAACACTTATTTTATATCTCCAAATTTGTAATGAATGTTTATGTTCCATGCTATAACTGCAATGATTCTCGAGTCTACAATATCCACGAGGCTCAGAGGGAAACTCATGTGCACATGTGGTATAATAAACGGTAAAATGTATTCCTAGTCATGCCTCTAAGACTGGCTCAAGTATTGCACGATGATCCTGTTTTCCTGATCATGGGCATGACTACGCCGGCAATTTTGAGGGCACAATGTTAGAAGAACACTTGTGTTGAATCGACCCAAATTGATGTTATGCTATGAGATACATTCGTCACAAGTTAATGGTTTATAACACAGAGAAAGTTAATGTTTGCATGATTCCTTAGACCATGAGAGTGCCGAGTTCCTTCATTCTTGCTTCATGAACTTTGGGGTTTGTTAAATGTCATCCGAAACTGGGTGGCTATTACGGTGGCTTACGGGTTCACGGAAAAGTATGACAAGGAACGAGATAGCTCAAGATTCGGATTTGCTCCTCCGACGATGGAGAGATATTCTTGGGCCCTCTCGCTGTTATGATATCCATCATCGTCTGGCCAGACACAATGTGATTTGATCACAGGGATGCCGGAACACGGAAACGAGAAAAGAGAACAAAACCGGTAACGAGGTAACTGGCATAGTGGACAAGTTGTTGATCCATGGGGATGCAGATAAATCTCACCTCGGGTGTTTGTAATATATCATGAAGCAACAGTAATAGCACACGGAAACTGGAGGTTCACTCGAATATTTATTCGTGTGGGTATAGGGATCAATATGGGTGTCCATGGTTCCGCTATTGATCATTGATCGGAAAGTGTTCCGGTCATGTCTATACTTCACCGAACCTATAGTGTCACATGCTTAAGGGTCATCTATCTGGTGAATACTAGACAGGGAGTCTGAGAGAAAGTCACTAGAAAAGTTTCGGAGACAACGGAAGAGTTTCGGAGAGAGAACACCGCAAGAGTTTCGGTAAAACTGAAAAGTTGTTTCGGAGTATACCATTAAGTCAAATTGGTTTCGGCACACGCCTGGAAATTCTTGGAGGGTTCCAGAATTGTTCTGGGAACTTCTGGGATTTTTTCGAGAAAAAACCCGGAAATGTTCCGGAGCTGCCGGAACCGCTTTGGTTGCTTTTCGCTGATGAAAATCATTGATCTGAAAATGTTTCGAAACACGTCCAGAATTATTTTAGTGGGTACTGGAATTATTCTAAGACCCACAGAAATATTTTCGGATTTATCGGTCGCGGAAAAATGGGTTCATGAATAGTGAAAAAGTACTTTATGGTTACTTTATGGAAAGCCACCTTTTTGGGCTTTGTCCCAAAATATCTTAGGGATGACATGGATGGATGAGAGCCCTTCATGGGGGGCCCACTTGTGGTGGCCGGCCAAGGGAGGAGCTCCTCCATGGTGCTCCTCTAGCCTTCCCATTATGCCCTTCTTGAAACTCCATGTGATGGTTTTTTTGGGTATTTCAAGTGCCACCCTACCCCTTGGGTTTTCCTATAAATAGAGGTGGAGAGACATCTCCACACTCACTCTTTCTCACATACAAATGCCATGCATGATCTGGCCTTCTCTCTCCCTCCCCGCGAAATAGTTTCGTAGAGCCGAAAGGCTGTCTGGGTTCCGGTGGGAACTAGTTCTGGACGGTGAAGCCCTGCCGGATAGCTGACACCGTATGTGTGCAACCCCGTAGAGAGGTCGTAGGTTCGATCTTTTGCCCGAGGGGCTGTTCGAGGGTCCTCCTGAAGGGCTGTCCGAGTTACCGTTCGAGCTTCGAGGGTCCTCCCGAAGGGCTGTCCGTGACATCGTCCGGGGGACTGTCCGACCGCCTCCCGAAGGGCTGTCCGACAAGGGAGTACATCCTCGCGGTTGGGAGGTTGTAAATCCTAGCTGCGGGGATCTGCATCGACGATCTACATCGACTCTACTTCCGCTGCGCTACAAGTCAGTAATGATCAGATCAAACCTTGTATGCAGTCTCCATAGTGATCCTGGGCGTGCTCGCTGTACCGAATTTTTTTGTTTTCTGTCACGTTCCCCTACAGTGGCATCAAGAGCCTTGCTATGCGTAGATGCAGGTTACGATCTAGAATACATAGAGATGTATGGGTATTGCATAATATAATTTTGTAGTAGATGAGATTTATTGCTGAAAATTATTTATGCGGGTGGCAGATGAAATCTGTTACCCGATGTTCTTGTTGCTTCCCTAGAATTTGCGTATTTCTGATCTTGAAATGGCATGGTGGAATTTCACAAAGGTTTGGCAATCCGCGATCCTGATTGATCAACGAAGTGCTATCAGTTCTTTGGGTTCCACCATAGTTAAAAGAAAGATGAAATTTCGCAGACGAAAGGGCAATGCAGATATGATCTGCACGGGGGTCATGCGTATGACGAAGTTCAGTATGGGGATCGAGATTTTATTATCTCGTGTTTCATACACCCCGCAAAGTTAATCTAGCGACTTGAATAATCATACTTGATGATAAATGTTGATAGCTGCGGTTTAAGTCAAAACCTTAGAAGCCACGTAAAATAAAATTTTGCATAAACCGATTAGAGGCATCTAACTTAGTTTTGCAGGATGTGCATGTGATGTGGTATAGCAGTTCTCATATTAATTCGATTGTGTATGAGATGACTATATGATGTAAATTTACTAACATGACCTGTGTGTCATGATTCGGCATGATGGCTGGAGCCATATGATTGTCACTTTAATGACCTGCGTGTCAACCTTAAGTAATGCACTTATTTTATTAGCTATAGAGATAGCAATATTATCTGGTGCATCGACAAGGTGGTGGCAATCTTCGCGAAGGTGAACACCGCCGCAAATCCCGAAGACGAAGAAATTAAAGACTTCTCCGTCAGAAAGGGCTATACCATATCATGCTATTATGAATTGCCTGAGATGTTTATCCCTTATGATGCACCCTTTTGATTGCGCGGTAGTCGCCTTTTTTAGGGTGATTTCTTACTTAAAATATCAAGTAGTTAGTGTTCTCCCAAGTGTAGCACCATCACGGCACCTATCTCTTCGGGGCATCACATGATCTCCATGGGTGCGAACGATTAGAGAAGTGTGAGGCGAGTGAGTTGAGACCTTGCAGCAAGATCACTTGGTTGACTTGATGTTCAGGCAGGACAGTCCTGAGCTCGGAACACACGCATCGAAAGATGAACAAGAATCACATAGAGATGTGATCGGCAAGTTTGCCTACCGATTGAAGTTCACGCCATTTGTGTTCATCTCGAACCGTGGCATTGAATGGAAATGCGGGTCTTGAATCACTCATAATCAATTTTGAGAGATATTGATTTGAGTGGGAGCGCACTTTAGAATAAAATTGTTTATTCACTAGTGCAAATTAATTATGAACAAAGTCTAGGTGAAACTTGTGTTTACTGTTGTAGATCAAATGGCTCGTAACGCCGCGTTCAACTTAGGCCCGATGTTAGAGAAATAGAAGTTAGCTACGACTGGAAACAACTATGCGGACTGGGTCTGTAACCTGAGGATTGTCCTCAGGAGCGCTAAGAGAATGTATGTGCTTGAAACTCCTCTTCCAGCTAAACCGGCGGCAACTACCCTGGAAGATGAACAAAATGTCTGGGCCACTAAGGATGATGATTACAACTTAGTGCAGTGCCTCATGCTAGCTTGCATGAGTCCAGAGCTTCAAAAACATTTTGAATTCCATAACGCCCGTGATATGATCCGGGAATTGGATGCTCTGTACAAGGAAACTGCATGGTCTGAACGTTTTGATATTATGAAAACCGTGATGGATTGCAAGATGGCTGAGGGCAGTTCAGTTGGCGAACACGTGGTCAAAATGATTGGCTACGCTGAAAGGCTTAAAACCCTGGAATTCCCAATTCCACCAGCCCATATGATGGACATGTTGCTTTCTTCACTCCCCCCGTCTTACGACGGTTTTATCATGAACTACAACATGAGTGGGATGGAGAAGACACCAAATGAGGTGCTCGCCATGCTAAAAACTGCGGAAGGAGGACTGCGGAAAAATCGCAAGCAAGTGTTGCTTGTGAATAAAACCGCCGGTTTCAAAAAGAAAGGCAAGTCCAAGAAGGGCAAGGGCGCCGGTAAGACCGGCTCCCAAAGCAACTCTAAGGGCGGAGCCAAGAATGAAACTGAGTGCTTCTACTGCAAGGGCACAGGACACTGGAAGAGAAACTGCAAGAAGTATCTGGAAGATAAGAAGTCCGGGAAAACCAGAAAAGGTATAACTATTATACAGGTTAATGTCATTGACGTTTTGCTTGCTAGCGAAAATTCTAAGTCTTGGGTATTCGATACCGGATCGGTTGCTCACATTTGCAACTCGATACCAGGGCTTCAGAAGATGCGCAAGCTGGCAAAGAATGAAGTCGTGATGCGCGTCGGGAACGGCGCTGGGATCGCCGCTCAAACCGTCGGCATTATGCCTCTACGTCTCCTTTTAGGATTTACCTTAGAACTAAATAACTATTATTTTGTTCCAGCATTGTATAGAAACATTATCTCTGCATCATGTTTAGTACACGATGGGTACTCTTACAAGTCTAAGAACAATGGTTGTTCACTTTATTGTAAGGATATGTTTTATGGATTTGCACCCATTGTTGGGGGCCTTTTCATACTAAATCTTGAATGTGGAAATGATGTCTTTAACATGAATGTTAAATGCCTTAAGAAGGCTGATACCACCACCACTTACTTGTGGCACTGTCGGCTTGGCCACATCGAAAAGAAACGCATGCAAAGACTCCATAAAGATGGAGTTTCACCGTCCTTTGATTTTGAATCATTTGACACATGTGAAGCTTGTCTAATGGGGAAAATGACCAAGACGCCATTCACGGGTCATCCTGAACGGGCGGGTGAATTATTGGAAATAATACATAGTGATGTATGTGGTCCGATGAGCACAACTGCACGGGGTGGGTATTTCTACTTCGTGACTTTTACTGATGATTTGAGTCGGTATGGCTATCTCTACTTGATGAAGCATAAGTCGGAAACCTTTGAAAAGTTCAAAGAATTTCAGAATGAGGTAGAAAATCATCGTAACAAAAGGATTAAGTTTTTGCGATCAGATCGCGGGGGCGAATATCTTAGTCATGAGTTTAGCCAACATCTGAGTGACTGTGGAATCGTTTCACAGCTTACGCCTCCCGGAACTCCACAGAGAAACGGAATATTAGAAAGACGTAACCGAACCCTGTTAGACATGGTAAGGTCGATGATGTCTCTTACAGATCTACTGATATCTTTTTGGGGTCACGCACTACTCACTGCCGCTTATACATTAAATAGAGCACCGTCTAAGTCTGGTAAGACGACACCATTTGAATTATGGTATGGGAAGAAACCCAATGTGTCGCATCTCAAGGTTTGGGGTTGTGAAGCTTATGTAAAACGTTTACAACCAAGCAAACTCGACCCCAGATCAGACAAATGTTACTTTGTAGGTTATCCAAACAACACCATTGGGTATTCCTTCTACCACCAGTCTGAGGGCAAAGTGTTTGTCGCAAGAGTTGGACACTTTCTCGAGAAAGAATTTCTCGCTAAAGAATCAAGTGGGAGGATAGTACAACTAAATGAGATTAGTGAATCTTCGGCGACCATTGATATGGCTAAGGAACCAGAAGTAATTCCACAAATTATCCCTACAACCGAGCCAGAAGTTGTCGCATGTGATGCGGAAACTTCAGACAATGTTGTAACTAAACCACGCAGATCAGGTAGGGCTATCCAGCCACCTGAGTGGTTTCATAATGAAATCTTCATCCTTGAATACGATGAACCTGTGCACTACAAGGAAGCGATGGCGGGGCCCAGCTCAAGGGAATGGCACAAGGCCATGAAATCCGAAATGGAATCCATGTACGAAAATCAAGTTTGGAACATGGTAGTACTTCCAGAAGGCGTAAAGCCCATTGGTTGTAAATGGATTTTCAAAAGAAAGACAGACGCGGATGGTAACATTACTATCCATAAAGCTAGACTTGTCGCGAAAGGGTTCACGCAAGTTCCAGGAGTGGACTACAACGAGACTTTCTCGCCCGTAGCTATGCTTAAGTCTGTTCGGATATTACTAGCAATTGCTGCTTATTCCGATTATGAAATATGGCAGATGGATGTCAAAATGGCTTTCCTAAATGGAAATCTCAAAGAAGATGTATACATGATACAGCCTAAAGGTTTTGTCATTCATAAGGATGCTGGAAAGGTATGCAAACTTCAGAAGGCCATTTATGGTCTGAAGCAAGCGTCAAGGAGCTGGAACATTCGTTTTGATGAAGTAGTCAAAGAGTTTGGCTTCATCAGGAATGACGAAGACACTTGTGTTTACAAGAAGTTTAGTGGGAGCGCAAAAGCATTTCTAATCTTGTATGTGGATGAAATATTGTTGATTGGAAATGACGTGAATTTTCTTAGCAAAATAAAAGACTCATTGAAGAAGAGTTTTTCAATGAAAGACTTAGGCGAAGCGGCATATGTATTGGGCATCAGAATCTATAGAGATAGATCAAAACGCCTGATAGCGCTTAGCCAAAGCACGTACAATGACAAGGTGTTGAAAAGGTTCAACATGGAGTACTCCAAGAAAGGCCTACTCCCCATGTCACCTGGCACAGTGCTTTGCAAGAATCAGTGTCCTCGGACTCTCGATGAGCGAGTACAAATGAATGATGTTCCATATGCTTCGGCAGTTGGTTCTATTATGTATGCCATGCTATGTACAAGACCAGATGTTTCCTATGCGCTAAGTGTTAGCAGCCGGTACCAAAGTGATCCAGGATTGGAACACTGGGCCGCAGTCAAAAATATTCTTAAGTACCTCAGAAGGACCAAGGATTTACTCCTTGTGTACAAAGGTGATGAAGAGCTCATTGTAAGTGGTTACACTAATGCAGGCTTCATGACTGACCCAGATGACTTCAAATCTCAATCAGGTTATGTTTTCATATTGAACGGTGGCGCAGTTGATTGGAAAAGTTCCAAACAAAAGACTGTGGCGGATTCTACGACGGAGGCGGAATATGTTGTAGCTTCAGAAGCCTCCAAGGAGGCGGTCTGGATCAAGCAGTTTCTTGAAGACTTTGGTGTGGTTCCAAGTGCGCTGGACCCGGTGGAGATCTATTGTGATAATAGTGGCGCCGTGGCTCAGGCTAGGGAGCCATCTTCGCACCATAAGACAAGACATATTGAACACAAATATAAACTTATTCGACATCATGTCGAAGCGGGTTTAGTGAAAGTACGCAAAGTTCACGCGGATCTGAACGTGTCAGACCCGATGACAAAGCCTCTACCACGAGCAAAGCATGAGCAGCACCGGATAGCCATTGGTGTTAGGGAAGCCATGTAACTGGATTATGACTCTAGTGCAAGTGAGAGTCTGTAGGAGATATGCCCTAGAGGCAGTAATAACAGTTATTTTGTATCTCCAAGTTTGTAATGAATGTTTACGTTCCATGCTATAACTGCAATGATTCTCGAGTCTACAATATCCACGAGGCTCGGAGGGAAACTCATGTGCACGTGTGGTATAATAAACGGTAAAATGTATTCCTAGTCATGCCTCTAAGACTGGCTCAAGTATTGCATGATGATCCTGTTTTCCTGATCATGGGCATGACTATGCCGGCAATTTTGAGGGCACAATGTTAGAAGAACACTTGTGTTGAATCGACCCGAATTGATGTTATGCTATGAGATACATTCGTCACAAGTTAATGGTTTTTAACACAGAGAAAGTTAATGTTTGGATGATTCCATAGACCATGAGAGTGTCGAGTTCCTTCATTCTTGCTTCATAAACTTTGGGGTTTGTTAAACGTCATCCGTAACTGGGTGGCTATTACGGCAGCTTACGGGTTCATAGAAAAGTATGACAAGGAACGAGATAGCTCAAGATTGGGATTTGCTCCTCCGACGATGGAGAGATATTCTCGGGCCCTCTCAGTGTTACGGTATCCATCATCGTCTGGCCAGACACAATGTGATTTGATCACAGGGATGCCGGAACACGGAAACGAGAAAAGAGAACAAAACCGGTAACGAGGTAACTGGCATAGTGGACAAATTGTTGATCCACGGGGATGTAGATAAATCTCACCTCGGGTGTTTGTAATATATCATGAAGCAATAGGAATAGCACACGACAACCGGAGGTTCACTCGAATATTTATTCGTGTGGGTATAGGGATCAATATGGGTGTCCATGGTTCCGCTATTGATCATTGATCGGAAAGTGTTCCGGTCATGTCTATACTTCACCGAACCTATAGGGTCACACGCTTAAGGGTCATCTATCTGCTGAATACTAGACAGGGAGTATGAGAGAAAGTCACTGGAAAAGTTTCGGAGACAACGGAAGAGTTCCGGAGAGAGAACACCGGAAGAGTTTCAGTAAAACTAAAAAGTTGTTTCGGAGTATACCATTAAGTCAAATTGGTTTCGGCACACGCCTGGAAATTCTTGGAGGGTGCCAGAATTGTTCTGGGAACTTCTGGGATTTTTCTGAGAAAAAACCGGAAATGTTCCGGAGCTGCCGGAACCGCTTTGGTTGCTTTTCGCTGATGAAAATCATTGATCTGAAAATGTTTCGGAACGCGTCTAGAATTATTTTAGTGGGTACTGGAATTATTCTAAGACCCACAAAAATATTTTCGGATTTATCGGTCGCGGAAAAATGGGTTCATGAATATTGAAAAGGCACTTTATGGTTACTTTATGGAAAGCCACCTTTTTGGGCTTTCTCCCAAAATATCTTAGGGATGACATGGATGGATGAGAGCCCCTCATGGGGGGGCCACTTGTGGTGGCCGACCAAGGGAGGAGCTCCTCCATGGAGCTCCTCTAGCCTTCCCATTATGCCCTTCTTGAAACTCCATGTGATGGGTTTTTTGGGTATTTCAAGTGCCACCCTACCCCTTGGGTTTTCCTATAAATAGAGGTGGAGAAACATCTCCACACTCACTCTTTCTCACATACAAATGCCATGCATGATCTGGCCTTCTCTCTCCCTCCCCGCGAAATAGTTTCGTAGAGCCGAAAGGCTATCTGGGTTCCGGTGGGAACTAGTTCTGGACGGTGAAGCCCTACCGGATAGCTGACACCGTATGTGTGCAACCCCATAGAGAGGTCGTAGGTTCGATCTTTTGCCCAAGGGGCTGTTTGAGGGTCCTCCCGGAGGGCTGTCTGAGTTACCGTTCGAGCTTCGAGGGTCCTCCCAAAGGGCTGTCCGTGACATCGTCCGGGGGACTGTCCGACCGCCTCCCGAAGGGCTGTCCGACGAGGGAGTACATCCTCGCGGTTGGGAGATTGTAAATCCTAGCTGCGGGGATCTGCATCGACAATCTACATTGACTCTACTTCCGCTGCGCTACGAGTCGGTAATGATCAGATCAAACCTTGTATGCAGTCTCCATAGTGATCCTTGGCGTGCTCGCTATACCGAAGTTTTTTGTTTTCTGTCGCGTTCCCCTACACTATCTTCCGCAACTCAGTTCAGCCACTTGATGCTAATGACTGGCTCCGTGATATCACTTATGAGATGGAGTCGGCCAATGTTGCCCCTGCCAGCTATGTCACGTTTGCATCGTACTTCCTGAAGGGTCCCGCTGCTCAATGGTGGGACAGTCACATGCGTACCCTCCCTGTTGGAACGATCATTACTTGGCTGGAGTTCCAAACTGCTTTCCGTGCCCGTTATATTCCTCAAGGAGTCATGGACCGGAAGAAGCGTGAGTTCGGCAACCTCATCCAAGGTAGCAAAACTGTGGATGTCTACCAGCGGGAGTTTCTTGACTTGTCCCGCTATGCTGAAGAAGATATCGCTACTGATGCCCGCCGACAGGAGAAATTCCGTGAAGGGCTCAACCCTGACATCAAGCTCGTGCTTCTTGTACAGGACTTCACTGACTTCGCCACCTTGGTGAACAAGGCCATTCAGGTTGAGACTGGTCTAAAGGAACACAAGGATGCCATCAAGCGCACCCGTGACGTTGGCTCATCTTCGGGCTCGTCATCCCAAAAGCGTCGGATTTGGATCCCTCACAGCTTGTACTGTCCAGATGCCCCTGTGCCAATTCCGTCCTATGTGGTGCCTCGTCTACCTCCTCCACCTCCGAGGCAGCCAAGATTTCAAATTGCACCACCTCAAGCTCCTGCTCCCCGTCCCAATTATGGGCTCTGCTTCAAGTGTGGCCGTCCAGGTCACCGTGCCAGAGAATGCCCTCAAAATCAGAATCAGCTTGCGCTTCCGTCAGCTGGCCATGGAAATGGTCATGGTAACAATCAACCCCACAACAACAATGCCAGGCCTTCTAATGGTCGTGGTCAAGCTTATCATGTTGAACTGAATGAAGATCAAGACCAGCCGGCTACTATGATGGGTACTCTTCTTGTTAACTCAGTACCAGCTTCTATTTTATTTGATTCGGGAGCATCGCACTCATTCATGTCAAAAGCTTTTGCATACACGCATGGCATTAGATGTGAGCAGTTGCACAATCCGTTAATGGTAAACACTCCCACGGGCCAATGCCAAGCCTCCTTGGTAAGCCATGATGTTCCCATTGAAATCGGAGGGCTAGTGTTTCTAGCCTCTCTCATCCCCCTCCAGTCTTCCAATATTGGCCTCATTCTAGGAATGGATTGGTTGAAGGCTCATGTTGCTTCATTCGATTGCGCCGCTAATACCGTCCAATTCCTGCATCCTTCTCATGGATAGTGGTCTACTATTCTCATCTTATTCGGGATGCCGAAGCCCAGTTTTACTCTCCGAAGGCGTTGAACGCTTCACCTGGAGCGTCCGATCCGCATTCTTTGTCAAGCTGAATGTCGAACCCGTTAGAAGGCAATCAAGTTTCTTAAAGTGCAGTGGTCGAATCACACTGAAGATGAAGCCACTTGGGAACGCGAGGATCGTCTTCGCGAAGAATACCCTGATCTTCTTCCTTCTACCTCCTGAATTCTTGGGACGAGAATTTATTTTAGAGGAGGAGAATTGTAACACCCCCTGTGTAAATGAGCCACAGTGATCTTCATATTAATGCTAAGCTACTTTGATTTGCAAGGAATGATCACAGTGAAATCATATCTCATTTCAAACTCCTTCACTTAAATCAATTTCCATTTGCAAGTGAAATATGAAGTTGCACAAAAGTTGATGCAAAATAGTTCATCATTTAGCAAATATTCCATAACAATTATTTGTTAAGGAAAACAACATCACCTATTTGCTTAAATGGGCTATAGCAATTAAAACAGTGCCAAATCAACATTTTTAAATGCTTTTCCATTTGTGAAAAATCCAAATCAATTCAAACTTCTCCCAAACTTTTTGTGGCAGTGCCAAATATTGCAATGTATTTATGTGGCCAAGTTCCATATTTTATAAAAGTCATTTGGTGGCTATTTAAAATGCAAAACTGTTGCTGGAAAAATAAAACAAAAAAGAAATAAAAGCAAGCCACTGTGCACTCGGCCTTAGTGCACAGTGACAGGCCCAGACTGGCCTCTCGCGCGGTCGTCATCCTCCTCGCCTCCTTGTCGCCATGCCCATGGCCAGAGGGCGCGACGTCGGCGGCTGGCTGCTACTTGTAGCTTGCGTTGGTATTATCCCCGAAGAGGAAGGGATGATGCAGCAGAGCAGAGGTAAGTATTTCCCTCAGTTATGAAACCAAGGTTATCAATCCAGTAGGAGAACCACACAACACCTCGTTAGCAGTACCTGCACACAAACAACAAATCCTTGCACCCAACGCAAACGAGGGGTTGTCAATCCCTCGGCGGTTAATTGCAAGATTAAATTGTATGTGATAGATAGATAGATTGAAACAAAAATACAAAATAAAATAAATAAAAGAAAAGTGCAGCAATATTTTTAGGGTTTTAGTAATATGATTTAGATAGACCTGGGGGCCATAGTTTTCACTAGAGGCTTCTCTCAAGAAAATAGCATACGGTGGGTAGACAAATTACTGTTGGGCAATTGATAGAAAAGTAAATAATCATGACGATATCCAAGGCAATGATCATGTATATAGGCATCACGTCCGAGACAAGTAGACCGACTCCTGCCTGCATCTACTACTATTACTCCACACATCAACCGCTATCCAGCATGCATCTAGTGTATTAAGTCCATAAAAGAACGGAGTAACGCCTTAAGAACGATGACATGATGAAGACAAGATAAACTCACATATGAATAAACCCCATCTTTTTACCCTTAATAGCAACGATACATACGTGTCATGTCCCTTTCTGTCACTGGGATTGAGCACCGCAAGATCGAACCCATTACAAAGCACCTCTTCCCATGGCAAGATAAATCAATCTAGTTGGCCAAACCAAATCAATAGATCGGAGAAGAAATATGAAGCTATAATAATCATGCATAAAAGTGATCAGAAAAGACTCAAATAATATTCATGGATAATCTGATCATAAACTCACAATTCATCGAATCCCAACAAACACACCGCAAAAAGTGATTACATCGGATAGAACTCCAAGAACATCGAGGAGAACATTGTATTGAAGATCAAAAAGAGAGAAGAAGCCATCTAGCTACTAACTATGGGAACGAAGGTCTGTGGTAAACTACTCACGCATCATCGGAAGGGCAGCAAGGTTGATGTAGAGCCCCTCCGTGATCGATTCCCCCTCCGGCGGAGTACCGGAGAAGGCCTCCAGATGGGATCTCTCGAGAACAGAAACTTGCGGCGGCGGAAAAAGTATTTCGTGGACTCCCCTTAGGGTTTCTGATTTTTTGGGAATTTATAGTGGTGGAATTAGGTCAAACGGAGCTCTGTGGGCCCCATGAGGCACCAGGGCGTGCCTGCCCCCCGCCCCCCAGGCGCGCCCTGGTGCCTCGTGGGCACCCTCTGGGGCTTCTGGCCTTCTCCCGAAGCTTCTAGTGTTTATATTGTCCAGAAAAAAATCTCCAAAAAGTTTCGTGGCATTTGGACTTCGTTTGGTATTGATTTTCTGTAAAAGAAAAACAGGGCAGAAAACAGCAACTGGCACTAGGCACTAAGTTAATAGGTTAGTCTCCAAAAATGATATATAATTGCTGTAAATGCATATAAAAACATCCAAGATTGATAATATAACAGCATGGAACAATCAAAAGTTATAGATACGTTGGAGACGTATCAGCATCCCCAAGCTTAATTCCTGCTCGTCCTCGAGTAGGTAAATGATAAAAATAGAATTTTTGATGTGGAATGCTACCTATCATATTCATCACATATTCTCTTCTTTTATAGCATGGACATTGGACTTGAATGATTCAAAGCAATAGTCTATAATTTGACATGAAGATATAAATACTCAAGCATGCTAACAAGCAACCATGTCTTTCAAAATATCAACGCTAAAGAAAGTTATCCCTAGCCCATTATGCTCAATCATTGATCCATTCATGAAACACACTTAAATATTAGCTACACACAATGCACAAGTATGACAATAGTGCTCTCTAGTTGGTGCTTTTGTAAGAGAAGATGGAGACTCAAATAAAAGCAAAAATTGCATAAAAGTAAATAGATAGGCCCTTCGCAGAGGGAAGCAGAGATTTGTCAAATGTGCCAGAGCTCAAAGCTGAAATTAAAGAGATAAAATATTTTGAGAGGCATGCTTTTCCTATCAACGAAAACGACCGAGAATTCCCAATATTTTCCATGCTAGACACATCATAGGCAGTTCCCAAACAGAAAGTAAATTTTATTTCCTTTCCACCATTCTTTCACAATCCATGGCTAGCCGTATCCACGGGTGCCCTCCATACCAACACTTTCTAAGGAATTTTGTTGTTATTAATTTTAGATTCATTGTGGGACTGGGCATCCCTATTACCGACCATTCTCTCATGCAATGACAAGTGAATAAACACTCATCGTGAGAATAACACACCTAGCATGGAAAACAGTGGCCACCCCCTGCCGCTTCATGAGCGGTACGGGCACACAAAACGGAAAAATTATTTTGAAAATTAGAGTTGGCACACGCAAATTTACTTAGAACGGCATTGAAATACCACATATAGGTAGATATAGTGGACTCATTTGGCACAACTTGGGTTTAAGGATTTTGGATGCACAAGCAGTATTTCCGCTTAGTACAAATGAAGGCTAGCAAATAGATTGAGAAGCAACCAACCAAAAAGCAAAAACGGTCATAAACATGCATTGAACATAACTAACACCGAATAATGCACCATAAGTAGGATATAATTTTGTTGCATAACTATTGACTTGATGTGCATGCATAGGGAATCACAAACCTTAACACTAATATTCTTACTAAATCACAATTACTCACTAACATGACTCACATGTTATCATTTCCATATCGCAAAACTATTGCAAGGAATCACACTTATCATATCCAATGATCTATATGAAAGTTTTTATTATATCCCTCTTGAATATTCATCACTTTGGCACCAAATTCATATCTTGTGCAAATTACCATTACTATTATGAACTCTCAAAAAGATTTAAGTGAAGCATAAGAGTGCAAATATTTCTTCAAAATTTCAATCTTATCAACTCTCAAAATACTATAAGTGAAGCATGAGAGTTTATTTCTTCAAAATTTTAATCTTGTCAACTCTCAAAATAATATAAGTGAGGCATGAGAGTTCATTTCTTCAAAATATAGCCACCACCGTGCTCAAAAAGATTTAAGTGAAGCACTAGAGCAACTGCCTAGCTCAAAAAATTTAAGTGAAGCACATAGAGTATTCTAACAAATTATGATGAACGTGTGGCTCTCTCAAGATAGGTGTGTTCAGCAAGGATTATTGTGACAAACTAAAATGCAAACAAAGCAAAGACTCATATAATACAAGATGCTCCAAGCAAAACACATATCATGTGACGAATAAAAATATAGCTCCAAGTAAAATTACCGATGGTTGGTAGAAGAAAGAGGGGATGCCTTCCGGGGCATCCCCAAGCTTAGACGCTTGAGTCTTCCTTGAATATTACCTTGGGGTGCCTCGGGCATCCCCAAGCTTAGGCTCTTGCCACTCCTTATTCCTTCATCCATCATTATCTCACCCAAAACTTGAAAACTTCAATCACACAAAACTCAACAAAACCTTCGTGAGATCCGTTAGTATAACAAAATAAATCACTACTTTAAGTACTATTGCAAACCCATTCATATTTTATTTTTGCATTATACCTACTGTACTCTAACTTCACCATGGCTTATACGCCCCGATACAATCCATAGATTCATCAAAACAAGCAAGTAGTGCATCAAAAACAGAACAGTCTGTAGCAATCTATTTAAAAGCCATACTTTTGTAACTCCAAAAATTCTGAAAAATTAGGACAACGTGGGAAATTCATATACCAATATTGTATAAAAATTTCAGATTTTTCTGACGCTCCAGTACAGAAACAAAATTCCAGAATTGGACGCAAAACTTTTTGTTTTCCAAACAGCATCAATTATACTATCTTCCAAATCATCCTAAAGGCTTTACTTGGCACAAACACTAATTAAAAACATAAAAACACAATCAGACCAGTAGCATAATTGTGAAAACACACAATAATAGAAACAAAAATTATTTTATTCATTGGGTTGCATCCCAACAAGCGCTATTGTTTTATGCCCCTAGCTAGGCATAATGCATAGTTTCAAGTATTGTCATCTTTCAAGTTGATTCCATAAGTGGACCTCATAATTGATTCATATGGTGCTTTAATTCTTTTCCTAGGGAAATACTCGACACCCTTTTTTAATGGAAACTGAAATTTTATATTCCCTTCTTTCATGTCAATAACGGCACCTATGGTTCGTAAGAACGGTCTACCAAGTATTATGGGGCAAGAAGAATTGCATTCACTGTCAAGTACAATAAATCAACAGGCACATAATTTATATTTGCAAGAATAAGAACATCATTAATTCTACACATTCGCTTTTTAATAGTAGAATCCGCAAGATGCAAATTAAGAGAACATTCATCAATATTGGTGAAACCTAGCACATCACATAAGGATTTTGGAATTGTGGAAACGCTAGCACCCAAATCACATAAAGCATTGCACTCATAATTTTTAATTTTAACTTTAATGGTGGGTTCCCATTCATCATATAATTTTCTAGGAATTGAAATTTCTAGTTCTAGCTTTTCTTCTAACGCTTTCATCATGGCTTCTACGATGTGTTTAGTAAAAGCCTTGTTTTGCTCATAAGCGTTGGGTGAATTTAACATGGATTGTAACAAAGAAATGCACTCAATCAAAGAACAATTATCATAATTAAAATCTTTGTAATCCAAGAGAGTGGGCACATCACTATTTAAAGTTTTTACCTCTCCAAACCCACTTTTAGCAATTCTTTCATTAAGATTTTCACCCTCCGAATTATGGGAACGCCTTCTAGCTAAAGTTGGCTCTTCTTCAGTCCCCTTTTCATCAAGTTTTATATTGCTAAACAAATAATCAATAGATAAAACACCAATTATTTTAATATCCTCATCATTACTACGATAAAATCCGGGAGGAATCGCTTTTTCTAAAAATTCTTGTTTAGCTTTTAGCATGGCGGTTCTTTTCTTACTCTCATCCATGGAGACATATAAAGCTTTAATTGATTCACTAATATCAATTTTGGGTGGCAAAATTTTAGTCTTAAGATTTTCCACATCATGAATAATTCTATCAATGCTTCTAGACATATCATCAAGCTTACTCAATTTTTCTTCTATCGTAGTGTTGAAATTTTTTTGAGCATTAATAAATTATTTAATATTACTTTCAAGATTAGAGGGCATCCTGTTATTATTATTAGAAGAATTACCATAAGGACTGCCATAATTATTAGAGGAATTTCCAGGAAACGGCCTAGCATTGAAATTACCTCTATAAGCATTATTATTGAAATTGTTTCGCGAGACAAAAGTCACATCTATGGGATCATTATTTTGATCAATCAAAGTGGACAATGGCACATCATTAGAATCAATATGAGCATTTTTACTAGCAACCAATTTCATAAGAGCATCAACTTTATCACTCAAAGTACTAATTTCTTCAATAGAATTCACCTTTTTACTAGTAGGAGCTCTTTCAGTATGCCATTGTGAATAATTTTCCATAATATTATCAAGCAATTTAGTAGCTTCTCCCAAAGTAATTTCCATAAAAGTACCACCCGCGGCGGAATCTAAAAGATTTCTAGAAACAAAATTCAATCCCGCATAAAAATTTTGTATGATCATCCATAAATTTAAACCATGAGTAGGGCAATTTCTTATCATTAATTTCATCCTCTCCCAAGATTGGGCAACATGTTCATGATCAAGTTGCTTAAAATTCATAATTTGATTTCTAAGAGAAATAATTTTCGCGGGAGGAAAATACTTAGTAATAAAAGCATCTTTACACTTATCCCAAGAATCGATACTATTTCGTGGTAAAGATGAGAACCAATTTTTTGCACGATCCCGTAATGAGAATGGGAATAATTTTAATTTCACAATATCATTGTCCACATCTTTTTTCTTTTGCATGTCACACAATTCTACGAAAGTGTTAAGATGGGATGCGGCATCTTCATTAGGACTACCGGAAAATTGATCTTTCATGACAAGATTTAGCAAAGCGGCATTAATATCACAAGTCTCCGCACTAGCGACGGGAGGAGCAGTCGGAGTACTAATAAAATTATTATTATTAGTATTGGAAAAATCACACAATTTTGTATTTTCTTGAGACATCGTGACTACGCAAACAAGATAATAAGCAAGCAAAAAAAGCAAACAAGAAAAAGGCAAACGGAAAATATTTTTGTATTTTTGTAAAAACGTTTTAGAAGTGGGGGAGATGAAAACGAGAGGCAAATAAAGTAAATGCAAGGAGATGAGAGTTTATGCAAAGGTACTTGATAGATGTTGATGATGTCTCCCCGGCAACGGCGCCAGAAATTCTTCCTGCTACTTGTAGCTTGCGTTGGTATTATCCCCGAAGAGGAAGGGATGATGCAACACAACAGAGGTAAGTATTTCCCTTAGTTATGAAACCAAGGTTATCAATCCAGTAGGAGAACCACGCAACACCTCGTTAGCAGTACCTGCACACAAACAACAAATCCTTGCACCCAACGCAAACGACGGGTTGTCAATCCCTCGGCGGTTAATTGCAAGATTAAATTGTATGTGATAGATAGATAGATTGAAACAAAAATAAAAAATAAAATAAATAAAATAAAAGTGCAGCAATATTTTTAGGGTTTTAGTAATATGATTTAGATAGACCCGGGGGCCATAGTTTTCACTAGAGGCTTCTCTCAAGAAAATAGCATACGGTGGGTAGACAAATTACTGTTGGGCAATTGATAGAAAAGCAAATAATCATGACGATATCCAAGGCAATGATCATGTATATAGGCATCACGTCTAAGACAAGTAGACCGACTCCTGCCTGCATCTACTACTATTACTCCACACATCGACCGCTATCCAGCATGCATCTAGTGTATTAAGTCCATAAAAGAACGGAGTAACGCCTTAAGAACGATGACACAATGTAGACAAGATAAACTCACGTATGAATAAACCCCATCTTTTTACCCTTAATAGCAATGATACATACGTGGCATGTCCCTTTCTGTCACTGGGATTGAGCACCGCAAGATCGAACCCATTACAAAGCACCTCTTCCCATGGCAAGATAAATCAATCTAGTTGGCCAAACCAAATCAATAGATCGGAGAAGAAATACGAAGTTATAATAATCATGCATAAAAGAGATCAGAGAAGACTCACATAATATTCATGGATAATCTGATCATAAACTCACAATTCATCGGATCCCAACAAACACACCGCAAAAAGTGATTACATCGGATAGAACTCGAAGAACATCGAGGAGAACATTGTATTGAAGATCAAAAAGAGAGAAGAAGCCATCTAGCTACTAACTATGGACCCGAAGGTCTGTGGTAAACTACTCACGCATCATCGGAAGGGCAGCAAGGTTGATGTAGAGCCCCTCCGTGATCGATTCCCCCTCCGGCGGAGTACCGGAGAAGGCCTCCAGATGGGATCTCTCGAGAACAGAAACTTGCGGCGGCGGAAAAAGTATTTCGTGGACTCCCCTTAGGGTTTCTGATTTTTTGGGAATTTATAGTGGTGGAATTAGGTCAAACGGAGCTCTGTGGGCCCCACGAGGCACCAGGGCGTGCCTGCCCCCCGCCCCCCAGGCGCGCCCTGGTGCCTCGTGGGCACCCTCTGGGGCTTCTGGCCTTCTCCCGAAGCTTCTAGTGTTTATATTGTCCAGAAAAAAATCTCCAAAAAGTTTCGTGGCATTTGGACTTCGTTTGGTATTGATTTTCTGTAAAACAAAAACAGGGCAGAAAACAGCAACTGGCACTGGGCACTAAGTTAATAGGTTAGTCTCCAAAAATGATATATAATTGTTGTAAATGCATATAAAAACATCCAAGATTGATAATATAACAGCATGGAACAATCAAAAATTATAGATACGTTGGAGATGTATCAATGGCCGACACGGCGACGCTACAGGGCCGCCGAGGGGATAAGAACGAGCCCCTCGGCTTCGTCATCGACCCCATCCACTTTCCGCCTCGCCGACGCGGCCGACGCCATGGATCACCTCACCGCCGTGGCCACCGACCTCTCCGACGCGTAGGACTGCGCCACGAGCTTCGCCTGCCTCCTCTACTTCCTCTCCGACCCCGATCTCGAGCTCCGCGCCACCACAGCTCCGGGATCAAGCTCTTCTTTGTCCACGATCGCCGGCGCTTCTCCGACGAATGCCGCCGCTCCGCCACCAACGGGCCTACGTGCGCCTTCCCGATGAGCCTCCGCCCCTTTCCCCTCTGCTAGCTAGCTCGTGCGCTTCCCTGGCTCGTCTCGCCGTCGTTGACGTAGCTCGCCGCCGCCACCGTGCTCGCTGCCGCCGCTGTAGTGCTGCTCCGGCTCGGGCGAGCACACCACGGTGCTCCTGGCATCGCATGAGAGCTGCCTAGCCCTTCGGTGCGTCGCGTACGTGCCCATAGCCTCGACTCCGTCGAGCTCCACCTCCGGCCGCCACCTGTCGTCAACGCAGGCGCCGCTATAGGCCATCTCCGGTCGAGCCACCGCCACCACTCAACGCGCCTCGTCGCGCCCGTTTGAACGGACCCAAGCGCGCATCAAACCGAGCCCCGTAGGCGATTTCCGATGCCGGCCCGAGCTCCTCCGCCGCGTTTTGTGGTCGCCGGCGTTTAAACGCCGGTGGTCCGACGTGGCTGGCCCTGGGGCCCACCCTGGGTCACTGCCACTGGGCCCCATAGACCCCGTTGACCGCGTTGACCAAGTCAACGTGCTGACTGGGCGGCCCCAGTCTCTGACATGTGGCCCCCACGCGCTAATTAAACTAGTTTTATAAAATAACTTAATATGTTAATTAATATGACACTGACAAGTGGGTTCCACTAGATAATTAGTTTAGTTAGTTAAATTAATCCATTGTTTAATTGTTTCAGTCTATGACAGGAGGGCCCCACCTGTCAGTTTGACCAAGTCAACAGTCAACCCAGTTGACTGCTGACTGGGCGGTTGACTAAGTCAACTGGGCCCCCTGGCCCCACCTGTCATCCACTGTGGCTAGCCCACAGTGGGTGTAAAAGGTCCCAGCACTGTTCATTTTCGAATTAAATAAATCCAGGATTTTCAGAATATTGCTAAAACTTTGGAAATTCGTAGAAATTAAACCGTAACTCGGATGAAAATGATTTATATATGAAAAATGTTCAGAAAAATAAGATGAATCCGAATATGCCATCCACATACCTGTCACATGCCTCCAACACTGCAAACATGGAACCTTCCCCTCCAGATCGTCTGTCCGATAATTGCCTAAAGCCGGGAAAATATTCCCAGATATTTTCCCGCTCCGTCTGTAACGCTTAGCACCGCATTAGGTCACCCCAGCACAGCATATTGCCATGTCATGCCTTGTGATGCATTTGTTTGCTTTATATTTACTGTTTCCTCCCCATCTTCTCTCTGGTAGACCCCGAGACTGCAGTTGACCCCGAGTACGACTACGTCGTCGACAACTCGTCCTTCACAGCAAAGCTTCCGGGCAAGCAAAACCCCCTTGATCATCCCTATATCGCCCATTCTTTCTCTCTCATGCTTGCATTAGATTTTGCTATTGTTATTCAATAGCTCCTATTCTGATGCATAGCTTGTTTTTGTAACTGCTGTTGATACCTTACCTGTTATCCTAAATGCTTAGTATAGGTTGGTTAGTGATCCATCAGTGGCCCCGCACCCTTGTCCGTGTTGCCATGCTTTGCTTCCGGATGCTCGATCAGTGTGGTCGACGTGCAGAGACCGACACATCACCGCACACCCCCTTAGTTGTACGACTCTGCAGAGCTACTATCGAGTGCCGAGGGTGATACCTCCTACCTCACTCCTGATGATATCTCTATAGCGTAGCTAGTCGGTTGTGGGTTACCGAGGGTGATTCCTCTTTCACCACCTCCGATGATGCCTCTGTCGTGCAGCCCCTCAAGTGTGAACCCATCGAGGGTGATTCCTCCAAGTTCACCTTGACGGTTACATCGAGTGGGAATCCATTGAGGGTGATTCCTCGGACTTCCCCCTTGATGATAAAACACACTGTTACCTTTAACTATTGCCCCTTTAACTGTTACTGCGGGACTGAAGGGACAGGCGGTACCACCCCGGTAGAGGTGGACCTAAGTTCCCGACAGTCTCTTGTGAAGTCAGGTTGACCTGGAGGGCACCCGCGAGATAATTACGCGGCACGGCCGGGCAGGTAGAGACCGCTCCAGGAGAGGGATGGGCCTGGCCCTTGTCGTACTTCCGCGAGACGGGGCGACAGGATCACTGATCGTTTCTGCGAGCTCCCAATACGCTAATGGTTTGGATATATGATCTGAGTAGGCCTCCGGCCTTTTCGCACTAACCACCACGCGGGATAAGATATGGGCACTCAGCGGCGTACGATTCTCCTGAAAGCTCTATCAGACGTCCAGTTCAGCATTGTGGCCGGGCCGGATCGCGCCATCCAGGACAGAGGTGGCGCTGGTATCCCCCTGCGCACAACGACCCAGAGTTCTTAGGACGATTGGCCCATGACCCCTTCGCACTTAGGATGTACACCGGCGGGGACCTCTCTGCGGAGCCTAGGTAGGACTACGGCGTGTCGATTAGCCAAGGCCGGGCATGACCAGGAAAAGTGTGTCCGGCCAGAGTTAATCGAGCGTGTTGGGTAAGTTGGTGCACCCCTGCAGGGAAGTTATCTATTCGAATAGCCGTGTCCACGGTAACGGACGCTCGGAGTTGTATCCCGATCTACTACAACTAGAACTGGATACTTGTGATACTAAACTGATATGATGGCTCCGGGATCACTTTCTCGCAGGGAGTCGAGGAAGGATCTCTGGGCGTGGCTAATATATACTTGTTACTATATTATATGTTATTCTACTCTCTTCTGTTGCTGCAAGACGCTGCAAGATGCTAGTCTTCGATAGGCTAGGCCTTCCCCTCTATTCTGGCATTTTTGCAGTATAGTCCACAGATACACCCCCTTCCCTTTGATACCGATGCATACTTAGCATAGTTCTGATGTAAGTCTTGCGAGTACTTTGGATGAGTACTCACGGTTGCTTTGCTACCTTCCCCCCCCCCCTACCCGATTGCTGCGATCAGATGACGGAGTCCCGGAGACAGCTGATCCCGTCGATGACTACTACTACTACCCCGACGGAGCCTACTACTACGTGGAGACAGACGACCAGGAGTAGTTTCGGAGGCTCCCAGGCAGGAGGCCTGCACCTCTTCGATCTAGTTGTCGTTGTTTTGCTCAGCCTTCTTAAGGCAGCCTTGTCTAATTATGTCTGTACTCAGATACTGATGCTTTCGCTGACTCTTGTGTAACTCGAGCTTATGTATTTGAGCCCTCGAGGCCCATGGCTTGTAATATAAAGCTTGTATTATTTTATTTTGTGTCTCGAGTTGTGTTGTGATATCTTCCTGTGAGTCCCTGGGCTTGATCGTGTGCATTTGCGTGTATGATTAGTGCACGGTCGAGTCGGGGGCGTCACAGATTCCCTTCCCCCGCACGCGACGTGAGTATGTGGTGGGTCCCACGCAACTGTCCCTCTTTCTCCCTTATCCTTTTCCTCGCCTCTCTTTTTCCCCCTTTCTTTCTACCTCCATTCGCGACGGGCTCTGCTCCTCCACAAGCTTTTTTGTTGCGAGCGTCGGAGCTGGCCGTCGGTGGTGAGGCAAAAGGGCGGGGGGAGTATGCGCGCTGCGCGACGTAGGGGTTGGGGGTGGGGGCGGCCGCCATGGCCTCCAACCAGAGTGGTGGCGGAACCACCAACAAGCTCTCACCAGCGACGATGTGCTCGTGCGCGAGAAGCCTCTCCGCCATGCTGCAAGCTTCAAAGTCGATCAGGTGTTGCAACCAGCAGCATAATTTGCTGGAACCGGCTGGCAGCGGTGCTGGAACCGGCCTGGAGCGGTGCTGCAACCAGCATCACTTTTTGCTGGAACTGGCCGGCGGCGGTGTTGGAACCGTCCTGGCGCGGTGCTGCATCCGCCACCAGAGATGCTGGAACCGCCTTCGCGGTGTGCTGGAACCGGCAAACCAAGTGCTACATTGGGGCGAAAGGCGTGGTCCTGTCGACCGGTGACGTGTTGCAACCGGCGATCCACAATGCTACGACTGGCATGCCGAGGTGCTACAACGGCACGAGGTGAGGTGCTAGCGGCCCAACGATTTATGTGGTGCTACAACCGGCACCAAAATATGCTAGCACAGGTGATCCAAAGTGCTATGCAGGATTTTTGCTACGACGGGGCGGTGACCGCGCGCTGGATGCTACAACCGTTCCGCTAGAATGTTCGAACTGTGTCTGGTATATGCTGGAATCACAGTGATCATGAATCGCCGACGATGGACCATGGGACGATGGTGACGACGGCAAGTCTCGACGGCGAGAGGCATGCAGGAGACCCATGCTGGGGGTGCCGAGCGTCTACGCTGGAAATGGGGGCGAAGCGCACGCTGCAACCGCGCGCCCCGTGCTGGAAGACGGCAATGGCGCTCGAGCCGCGAGGATCTTGTCGGAGATGCGTGCCTCTGCTCTGCGCGTGGCTGACTGGGGATGGAAGGAGATCTTTTCGAAGACGAAGAAGACGTGTGCGACGTCCTAGCTTGCGGATCGGGCAGCCTAGGATGCGCGGATCGGACCGCTGCGCGGCGACCGGCCGAAACTTTGGGCCGGCACGCCTGCGCCTAGTACCACCCTTAAAAATTAGGGAGAATAGTGTGTGAGTATAGTGAATTAAAAGAATTTAATAAAAGCTCCTTGAGAAATGATTGATCCGGTCAAAATCGGGTAACCCAATTCCAATTGAAGACCTCAATTGATTATGAGGCCTTAGAAATTAGGGAGTATAGTGTATAGTAGTATTAAAAACAGAATGAGAGAGCTTTTTAAGAAATTGTTGACCTGATCAAAATCAAGTCACCTAATTCTAAATTGGAGATCTCAATTGAATGAGAGGCCTCTAAAATTAGAATGCATGTGTATTAGATGGTTAAGTAATTTTTCATAAATTGATTACTCGCGAGGCAGTTCATGAGGCAGTTCATGGATGATCGTTATCTGATGAAGGGCCGATCTTTTTTTTTTTGACGTGTTTGACGGGCTGATCATGACGTGGAACAAAAGAATCACCCGATGAAGCTTGGGAACGCGGACGAACGGCTCGACGGTCGGCACGCACTCTCGAACCATGTGGCAGCTGCAGTGCCGTGCACATCTCACCCAAGTTGCGTACTGTTTCGTACTCCCTCCGGTTCTTCTTAGTTTGCTTATAAATTTTGTCCGAAATCAAAGCATCTCTACTTTGACCAAATTTATAGAAAAAAGCATCATTATTCAAAATGCTAAATCAATATTGTAAGATTCATTATGAAATGTAGTTTCATAGTATATATATTTGATATTGTAGATATTAATATTTTTTAATATAAATTTGGTCAAACTTTGTCAAGTTTGACTTGACACAAATCGAATATGCAGAGTAAAAAGGACCGGAGGTAGTACTACCTGACGGCCGTTGACGCCACTACCTAACGGCCGTTGACGCCTGCGTCGCCTAGCTTCCGCCCGAGCAAAGAAGTCTCGTGAACGTTCCAGAGCCGATCGAGCTCTATTCGCCGGCTCACGTCTATAACACTTTGTCCCCGCGGCTAAGCAACCGCTATCTCGGATCTCGATCCACGTTTTCATTCTTTTTCTCCTGTCTCCTTCACAATGAAAAGTTATACCCAAATGATAAGTACCACACGTGTGGTATGAAGCAATCCGGTTCTGACGTTTTTTACAACTAACGTTGCCATCTGAAAAGAAAAAAAAAACTCAAAAAAAAAACTGAAACTTGCAATCAAAAAAGAAGTTGTCATGCTTGACAACTAAAGTTGTCATTCTCGCGTCACTAAACTTGCCATAAAAAACGTTCGGAGTTGTCATGTGTTCGTGGCACACATGTGGTATTTATCAGGATCCAAGTTATATGAATCCGATAGCTAATCGTCTTAATAGAATACTTCATGGATGATCGCTATCTGATGACCGGCTGATCATGAAGTGGAACAAAATAATACAATCAAGTCTGCATAGCTCTACATGTTCGGGTGGCGAATGTAAGCTTTTTTTTTTTTGGCGAAAATGATCCAGAGCTATTATCAAGGTTCACTGGATGTGCAAAGCATCTCAAACATAATTAAAATTACATCGAGATTCCAAAACCATCGAGCAACCACTATTGCCTCCCGCCGACGCCGCTCCCGTACCAGAGCCGGCTTGACCTAGTCATGACAGCCGAAAAATCTGCGTGCACGTATCCCAAGGACCAACGTCCTAATAGAAGCATCTTCAACGATTTGGTATTTTAATGGTTGATAATAGGAGGTGAAAGAATACGAAAGCTAGTTTACTTTCACTTTGGATCTTGCCATAAAATGTTGGCTCCTTTTATTACTTGACACATCATTAAAGATATTTATATGGCAAATTAAAAACAAGCATCTTACAGCCATTTGAAATGCCATAATTTGATCTGCAAGGCGTTATTTTCAACCCTGCTATTGTTCTGTGTGCACCTATCCAGACATTGATTGATTTATTTAAAATAGTAATAAGGACATGATCCCCTTTTCTTAAAACAAAAGTTTACGTATAGAGAATTCACATAGTATAATGCAGATGCCCACATACGCACACATACACTCACCTCTATGGACGCATGCACGCACACCCTACCCTATGAGCACTTGAGATACTGAGCCGGCGCAACATCTTCAGATTGACGTATCCACCATAGGCTCCTTTGTAAATCGACGGAAGATCTCCTCCCACTGAACAAGCATCGCCGGAAAGGCTGAAATAAATCCAGAAAAATATGAGTACGAGTGCCAATTCTATGACTTGAACCCTGATGGACTGGCTCCACCACAAGGAAACTAACCATTTGACTCAGTTCACAAATATAAGGAAAATTGACACACAAAACAACACGCACCATCAGTTTTTTAAACCCAACAATGTTTAGGGTCTCACCTTCCCCAGATAGAGGGGAAGATTGATCTTCTCCTGTATTTTTTTAATACATGCCACCTCAGCATGCCGCCGCCAGTGACCGATGTCGCCTCGCTCCGCACGCCGCCGGCCTCCGGAGCTCCGCCTCCTCGACGCCGCACGCCGCAGGCCTCCGGAGCTCCGCCTCCTCGACGCCGCACGCCGCAGGTCACCAGAGCTCCACCGGAGTCTTCCATGCAAGAGAGAGAGAGAGAGAGAGAGATTGATTTTAGCCACTCACAGATGGGGCATATATGTCAGGCTAAGAGCATCTCCAACAGATGCGCTAGATAAGTTGCGCGCCCGAAAAAACGGCTATATAGCGCGCGTGCGACCGAAAGAAGCTCTCCAGCAGCCGCGCTATAATCCCGCGCGCGGTAAACAAGGTTCAGCGCGCTGGGGAAAACTGCATCGCGCGCTGGTTATTTGGTGCGCCCGCTCGCACGCGCTGGACAAGTCAATCGCGCGCGCGAATCTCACCAACCGCCGGATCTGAAACCTCCAGGAGCATGGTCAAGATTTAGACTATTCTCAGTATGAGTTGATGGGACATCCCGTGCGAGTGCGGAGGAGGGCTGCGAGGGTGGCCCGCTTTGTTACCTCCTATCATGCCATTCGACGTGCCGAAATGCATGATGACCTTCAAAAGGATCTAGTCGAGGAGTGGTGGTCATGGAATGGGCGACAAAACTAGTTTGATGTTGTATGTTTGTTGTATTGTTGACTATTTGTTATATTGTTCATGAACTAATTGTTGTGTTGAAGATAAATTATTTGTTTGAGTTGTAATAATAATTGAATTATTTATTGTTGATTTATTTTGTGTGTGTTTGATCTTCTTGGTTCTGTGTGAGTGGGAAATGTTGTTTGTGCTGGGCGCGCGCGCTGTAATTTAGCGCGTCTGCTGGAGCGCCACCTGCGGCGCGCAATATATATCGCTTCTGGTAAAGCAAAACACCAGCCCAGAGCGCTAAAACGCTATTTCGGCGCTACAAAAAATTTTTAGCACGCCGCGCTACCGCGCGCCTGTTGGAGATGCTCTAAGTGTACAAGAAGTTGTATTGGGAATATGCTAAGAAGTGTACCAGTGTACCTATGAAATCCAATATAAATTCATTGGGAAATTTCCAATAAGCATATGGGAACGTTCTTGAAGTTGGTGGTGACGCTCTTTACCCAGTGTGAAAATGTCACGGTGTGATGTTTCTACGCCTCTAAGGCTGCCTCTAAGGATTTCTGGTCTGCCTCTATACACTAAACGCTTTAGTTTGTCCGCCTCTATGCTTACTGCTTAGCGTCGCCTCCAACACTAGAGGCAGCCTCCAAGTGAATAAACAATTGAAGGAAAAGAAGAGAGGAGGAAAGAGACGTGCATGCACACGGATGGGAGGTAGTAAGTTGGATTTTTTTATTTGTGGTAGGCTCCACCTTGGAGGCATGTTAAAATCTTTATACACTGTCCATAATGACGCCGGAAAACTTGAGATAGTTGTCAGCATGGATCTAGGATAAATTAATTCTAGTAGGTGATGACTGCGTCACGCCGTCCCTCGATCTTCCTCCCTGCTTCTCGATTCAACGGATGTCCCGCTCATCGTCCTGTTCAAAGGATGAGGCGCGCTTCAGTAGGTCCATCACACGCACTATAAAGGGTACCACGCAGCAACGAGAGCGACAAGACCGAGCCACGACTTCGGCTTGCACACGACGCCTTTCAGCTGTGAAGCTTGCACTTCCAAACCGAAGTCGTGGCTCGTCTTGTCGAATCGTCCTTTCAGCTGTGAAGCCGTGGCGTCGCGGAACCGAGACGTCGATTTGATGCTGGTCCTAGTCAACCCAGGTCTTGCTTCCATTACACTTACCCCCAGGTGTTTCTGCATTGTTCTGTTCTTTCTTTCGGTGACAGTAACTTGTTATTGACCAGTCTGCATTTTGGCATTCACTTACAGGGACATCTTTCCACAGGTCACAGCTGCAGTCTCTCTCAGCACTCGTAGATTTGGTCCCTGATCCCTTCCATTCGAGCACTCCACAACTCCTG
Organism: Elymus sibiricus; assembly: GCA_039707655.1. NCBI lineage: Eukaryota > Viridiplantae > Streptophyta > Magnoliopsida > Poales > Poaceae > Elymus > Elymus sibiricus. The sequence continues at coordinate 378,929,355 of CM077674.1, read as the reverse complement.
AATTTTCTCACAGGTTTAGCACCACCTCCATGAGGAAAATTTCTGACTTGCTGTTAGATGGGCAGCAGGCTTGATGTGCACCTACTGATCACAGTATCTCTTTCAGGAAACTTCATGAAGATGTCGTCGAGAGTCGGTGGAGCTGGTCAGGCATTATCGGAGGTCGCCAGTGGTTTGTTGCCTTCTCTCATGGTGAGCTGCAAAATATTGAGGAAATTGCTTCTCCGTAATTCTTTGTGAGCTGCAATCAAAATGATGCTTTTGCGCGCTTCTTTCTGCAGTATTTGGCTGATATTTTGCCGAAGGAATCCATTGTTTGGAAGATGAAAATGTTGAGGACTGCGTCATCGTTTGTCAATTCTCGCTTACATGCAGTCAAATCCCAGACCCTGGTGGTCGCTAGGTATGTATGACCTGCAGTAGTCACACTCATACAGTATAGCTGAGATCTGAGGAGAATATTCCCTTGCAAATGTTAAGAAGAGCAGTGTCCAAATGCTTTTCATCAACTCTGTGCCACACTCCAATGATTCAGCTTTCGAGCATATTGCACTTGCTTAGACATATCTGAAGTTGGTAATCTTTTTTGTCAGTGGAAATGATGAACTTCTGCCAAGCCGCGAAGAGGCTGAAAGGCTACATGGCACACTGAAGAAATGCAGAATCCGTCACTTCAGGGATAATGGCCACAAAATCTTGTTGGTAATACAGATAAATAATCCTCACTGATAAAAGGCATACAGAAACAGCCTATTATTTTAGCTATGTGTGTGCAGTCATATCCTTGGCTTGCACTTGAACCCCATTTCTTCCATGGTCCAAATCACCATTTGCATCAACCATAGCATTCAAGCTCTCTCAAGAAATAAAAAACTACAGTTATTCAAGCATTTCAAAATTCTAACCTATAACTGCACAAAAACCTGGCAGGAAGATGGATTTGATCTAGCAACAACCATTAAAGGAGCCGGATACTATCGCCGCTCCAGGCAGACAGACTGTTTTAGACTATCTACCGGTGACCGATGATGAGCTCGAAAAGGCAATCGATCGTGACAGGTACCATTCCTCTAAGTTTAAAGCTTGATGGGTAGTGGCGTGACTACTAAACTGCTGCTGAATTTCCTGAAACTTCAGGCTCCTGAATTTTGCCACTGACCCGGTGATGCTATCGACACTGCCTGATGGGAAGATAGTGAGGGGACTGGCAGGGCTGCCAAGGGAGGGCCCTGTCGTGCTTGTTGGGTACCACATGCTCATGGGGTTTGAGCTTGGACCCCTGGTCACAGGAGTGCTGAGGAGTACTGGAATCCACATCCGCGGCTTAGCGCATCCATTCATGTTCAACGAGAGTTCAGAGCAGCTCATGCCGGATTCGTCGAACTTCGACCTCCACCGGATCATGGGTGCGGTGCCTGTTACGGCGGTGAACTTTTACAAGCTCCTTTCAGAGAAGCAATTCGTTTTGCTGTATCCGGGAGGCGCGCGTGAAGCTCTTCATAGGAAGGTAAGAATTTGGTATGAGCAGTCTGAATATATCTTTGTAGACAGTAAAAACATCAATTGTTCTGGAAGATGACAGTTGTTTACAGGGAGAGGAATACAAGCTATTTTGGCCTGAGCAGTCTGAATTTGTGCGGATGGCATCAAAGTTTGGAGCAACAATAATACCATTTGGAGTGGTTGGAGAAGATGATATATGTGATGTAAGTGCCACCATGTTATCTTACTCTGCTATTTCTAATGTATATAAACAATGTTTTTCACCTCAGATGTTGTTAGACTACAACGATCTTATGAAGCTCCCATTTTACAACATCCTTGACAAGAAGCTAAACGAAGAGGGGCTAAAGCTAAGGTATATTTTGATTTTATTTTAGAAGCAAAATTTTATTTAGTTTTGTAGTCTCCCAAATGCTTTGCCCATAAGAAATCAATGATCTTGATTTACCTTGTTGTTTCACAGGACTGGTTCTACGGGAGAGATAAAGAATCAAGATATGCATCCTGTAGTGCTGACGCCAAAAATGCCAGGAAGGTTTTACTTCATCTTTGGGGAGCCTATTGAAACAAAAGGTAACCAGTTGCACTAGCAAATACATAGTAATCTGAAAAGATTTTTCTAGATGTTCCCATGGCAAGTCAACATACACTACACCGTTATTCTTTTCTGATAATTGAAAAGCAAGTCAGAATGCATGCAAACAAATTGCTGTGACCCGATGTCTGATTAGGCTTGCTTCTTGTTACCATAGGGAGGGAGAAGGAGCTAAGAGACAAAGAGACGGCCCAACACCTCTATTTGCATGTCAAATCTGAAGTGGAGAGCTGCATCAAGTATCTGAAGGAGAAGAGAGAGGAGGATCCCTACAGGAGCATACTGCCCAGGCTTCTATATCAGGCAGCTCATGGTTCTGATGCAGAAATACCCACATTTGAACCCTGAGTCTGAGATGATCACTTCCAGAATACCATTAGTTAGGATCCAAACCAATTGTTTACATTGTTCATGTTAATCTTTTATATACATAGTTATTTGTAATTGCAGTTTATTCAAATTAGAAGGGTCAATAAATATTAAAAACTAAGTTCAGAACTGTAAATTTCTATGTTTGCTTCTTGTAAAACAGGTGCATCAAAGTATGATGGTTAAATAGAACTTTAAATAGATTAGCAAATAAGAGAACGACTCGAGGGTGGTGGAGATGGAGACAGTACATCAGCCTCACAATTAGCGTCAGATATTGACATGCACACACGAAGAGCAAACTTTGAATTTCATATTCCATTTTCGAAATGGCAGAAAATAGTAAACGGATATTTGAGGCATCCATTATAATGAATTGAGGGTGTTTTATTTGTTTAGATAGTTGAGCACAGTGGTGTTAGCTTGTGAAGATTAGCGATAGGGTGAAAAAGAAAAAGAAATTACAAACACAAGCATGCACCCATGTCCCACCTATTGTATATTCTAATATGTTCATCATTAGATTAGCTTATTAAAACTTCAGGACTTCACCCACAGGCAAAATGAGTCAAGTGTTATATTGGGAAAAGAGCTAGAGACTACTAAACTAGCAAGGGTGGGGATCCCACAGAAAGCTGAACTCATGCCCAGTGCAAACATATACATAGTAATGCACCAATTCATCAGAAACAATCCAGTATTTAATAAGGCCAATAATTTAGTACCAGCTGAATGCGCCCTTTAATTGGGATGTGTAAGCGACTTCTCGATGATCTTGAATCATTATTGTTGGAGCTTCTTTTAAGTTTTGGGCTTTTGCTGTTGTTAGTAGGCAACCTCCCAGCAAGATCAATCGACGAATAGTACAGCAGGGAGCTATCCTCATCAATGCTGGTTACTGCAAATGGAAGCTTCTGAGTTGGGGGAGAGAAGTTGCCGCCGGTCACATTCAGGACAGCCAGAAAACCATCAATATTCTGCATTTCAAGAAAAAACAGAATGAATACCAAAAAAATGTGTACGGTGTCCAACTGAAAAACTCGGTTAGGAGGAAAGTAGTAAAAGACACACTGCAGACCTGCTTATCTTTTCCACACGAATAGCGACCAGATAAAAGGGACTCCTCGAAGGAGCCAACTAGTGACCTTCTTACAAGAAAGAGGCTTAAACCCCGAAGACATCCAATGCGTGGGGATACAGGGGCAGATTCTGGGACCCAATTTTGGAGTCTTCTATCTGAACACCTCTTAGGGGTCATCGTATCAAGGTTAATATGCAAGATAGTAGTTTTTCCTGTTGCGTCCCTTGCCCTGATTCTATCGCCATGTTCAGAACCATCTTCACCTATCGATATTTCTGTTTCCTTCAAGTGTAGAAAATCATTTTCAATTTCTCTGGCTAAATCTCTCTGAGCCCCCGCATTCTTCCCTCTCTGCATCCATTTTGGGCCGAGAGGGGACAAGCTGAGTGGAGGGGAATGTGCTAATTTTGGTAGTGGGACAGCTACCGCAACCCTTTTGAGATTCACAATACTTTCGGCCTCTAGGTGATCTGAACAAGAATATGACTCCCTGCCCTCAAGCAAAGGACCATCAGTGAATATATTACTGCTAAACTTATCAACTACCTGCGTTTTGCTCCAACTGGAGTGTCTGAAGGCTGGCCAAGTAGGTGATTCAAACGAATCAAGAGACGCAGTGTGGGCTTTTTTACAATCTTGAAATCCAGAGCTGCAAAGTTGTGTAACTTGATCAGAATGCTGCATTTTGGCATCAGCAGAACCAATATTTAGTGCATCGCCGCTGAAGTGTCCATGGAGCACACTAGTTAAAGGCGATAACACCCTTTTCCTTGCTTGAGGCCCATGCTGTTCAATAGATGAATGGCAAGTGTTGATGACTAAAGATGAATGCATTTTGTCAGCTACCATTGTATCAGAATCTCCCTTGAAACCAGCAAAACCTGATTCAAACCCAACAACCCTCCTCGCAGGCATCTGAACAGAAGGTCGCAACTTAGGGCATGATCTAGAACTTGGATTCCTCGAATCAGGTTTTAGGCCTTGGGAGCCTGCAGGCCCATCGACGGCATGGCTGGCTCCAAAATTTCCATCAAACCCATTCAGAGAATCTAACGCAGCTTTTCTCTTCAGATCGCTGATGGATGGGTATGGAAATTCCCTGTTACTTGAGCCTCCAGTGGGAAGCCTGCCCAAATCACTATTATCACTACCACCAAAACAAGGAGGACTAACTACACATGTACTCAGCTTAGGAGGCTCCTCCTCCTTAACTGCAGGAACCTGAGGCAAACCCATCACAATGTACCTTCAACAAAAGGAGAACAAACTAGAAGTTGCTCCTAAAATGCGCTAACTTGGATCTTCCAATGACCCCTTCAGCTATAACTTTCAATTTCCAAAACTGTTGCAATTGTTCTAGTAACAACTAACTCTGACTCTGCACGAAGGCTTCAACTGCATTGAGGTTTCTGATTCAAATCCATCAGCAGTAAAGATGCCATCGTCGAACCGCCAATCATGCTCTTGTAGTTACTGCAACAATTGGAGATGAAGCACAATTTAGAGCCTGAACAAGCAACAAGGAACCTAGGATGAACCATGTCAACAGTTCAGATCGCTGTCCTGCATAAACAAATCAAAGGCAGTCACTACATTGTTGAATTGAGTTCGATGGCCATTTATCTCTGCAGAAACAGTATGGCATTGTCCATTTACAGAGCTTCTACACATCAGAAACAACATTGAACTACCAATTATGTAATATATGATGCAATGCAGCAAAATCAGCAAATAAAAACCGTCCATTGCACATCAGCAGTGTTAAAAATTAATCTTGCAGCTAAATCTATGGGCAACAGAGGGGAACAGAAGGCATCTATATGGCCTCAGATCGAGAAAACTAGGAACGATCTGAAAGCGATCACCACATCGATGACCAGAGCACAAGAACTAGAATCACATCAACGCATCCAAGATCCCCCACCATACGGACCAAAAATCCATACATACAAAGGAGGAAAGGTTGCCGCAGAAATCCAGGGCGACAGGCATCAGCCCACGAACCAGATCAAGAAACTGACCGGAAAAACAGCCGCGGAACAGCGATCGGGGAATTTCTTTGGTTCAGGAAAAGGGGAAACCAGATTGGGTTTCCTGCGGCAATCGGAGGATCGGAAGCACGGGGAATTTAGGCAGGATGATCTTGCTAGCGGATTTACCGAGGAACGGATTGGGCCATTCGCCTGAGCGATCCCCTTCTCCGGTCCCGGGTTATCTTGTGCGGTTGTTCTCAGCCTCCGCGTCCGCCTCGTGATGTGCTAGCTTGGGCATTGGGTTCTTCTCTCTCCCCTCTCCGCCATGGCTTAAATAGATTCCTACCGTCCAAGGATTTTCTCCCTGCGGCCCATTTCTTTTCATCAATTTTTTTTCCGGTTTGCACCAATGGAAACCAATATTTCTTTTTCCAATTTTCACTGTATGGAAACCAATATTTTTCAGCAGCCTATTTGTAGAAGGGGAAAAAAAATGTAGCAACACCAAATCAAATTACGCGTGGAAAGATTATTAGTAATGCTCGATGTTTTCCCCCTTTGGCAGTACTTAATTTTGAGTTGTCGGATGTGGCCTCGTGATTTGCTCTCCGCGCGGCTCTAGAAAGCCGACCGTTATTACGAGATTAGGGCTTACGCAGGGGCGGGGCTATGTCGAGTCCTGTAGGGGCCACACCCCCTTCCCGGCATTGGTACCCCCCCCCCCCCCCCCCTCCGAAAGATCTTGCCATCGAGAACAATGAGAGTTAAATGTTGGGAGGTAATGAGGGATCTACACAATGGATAAAAGGCTTTGGAGGCATAGACATAGACAACCGAAAAGATGGTGTGACAGGCGGATGAAGATAAACTAACATGGCGGAAAGATGGTGACGGGCGCGTCAGAAGGCGGATGAAGATAAACTAGCATGGCTGATGATCCGATAGACATAGTTGCGCCAATGTTGGTGACACAAACGAGATAGTGTGAGCCCAAGATGCAGAGGGGAGGGAGTGTGTGGGTTGGGATTTGGGGGAGGGCTAACGAGTGTTGTCGGTGACAATGTAGGCAGTAATGGTGGCGGGCAGGAAGTCGCTCAACTGCTCAAAATTATGGTTTGGTTACAAAGGGCATTGTACTTTAGAGAATTCCTTATTTGACATGGAAAAAAAATACATTTTTAGCTCTTTTTTTAGAAACAAAAGATAAACCTGATAAATTCTATTGACCGTCAGTGTAAATTTTATTCCCAGTGTGACACTTGCATCAACTACACATGTCGGGGTTTTCCTCCATGGACCAAATTGTCCATCCATGACTCTTAAACTATGGAAGTATAGATTGTGTTTTATAAAAATTTAATTGAATTAATTAGAAATCAATATACTAGTATTTTTCTGTAAGATAAGAGAAGATTTGACCAAGAGTTTAAACAAGTTTGGCTAAAAAGGTTAAACTTTAATTAATTTGAAACGGAAGGAGTACTTGGGCTGCATTCACCCGCCTCTCATCAAAGGTGATACTCCTACGGAATGAAAAGCGTACATAAAGAAATGTGCCTAAGCTGGACACCGAGGAGAACAAGACCGGTGATGCGTTGTGAGTTGATCCAAACCAGTTCCACGGGGAAAGATATATAGACTCCAACCTTGTCATCTCACCAATAAAAATGGGAAATGCGTTTTAATGCGACATACATCTACTTCAGTTTTCTCTCACTTTCAGTTAGTTACATTACAAGGAAGAAGCTGGCATACGCTGCTTATGCACGCACGCACCAACTTTTTTTTTTGCGACAAACTTCCAATCTATTCATCTTCAATCATGACAGTACAAAGAACAACAGAGGTAATAAAAATTACAACCATGTCCGTGGACCACCTAGCGATGACTACAAGCACTGGAGCGAGCCGAAGGCGCGCCGCCGTCATCGCCCCTCCCTCACCGGAGCCGGGCAAACCAACTTGGTCCCAGTTTTTCTTTTTTGAACAAGAAAAGAGATGAGCTCGCTCGTTCGTTCGTTCTCCCTGCAGGATTTACTTTTCCACCGGTGCCATTTCATTTCCAGCACCTACATACATTCCGTCGTGGGCGACACTCCTGTTTGCTGTCCTGCACCGCAGCGCCGGTCGAAGGGCTTCCCACGACTTCGACCTGCACCGGTCGAAGGGCTTCCTACAAGACGAGCCACGGCTTCGACTGGCTCGTCTTGTCGCTCTCGTTGCTGCGTGCCACCAGTCCTCCACCAACGGCACCCTCAAAAAAGTCCTCCACCAACGGCGCCGGTCTATAAATACCGAGTCCTGATTCCTGAATCGAATCTAAACTCACGGAGCTTTACAGGGCTTTTACAGACCTGATTAAGCATCCACGTAAATCCCGCAATCACGATCCGGTCTCAACAGAACACTGTTTCCCATGGAGCAGCCGGCGAGGAGCACCTCCTCCCACTTCGCCATCAACGTCCACGACGAGAGTGACTCCGCCGCCGCCGACAAGGCCTTGATCAAGTGCCTGGTCAAGGACAAGCGCGAGGACGGCTTCCGCAGCCTCGGATGCGGCGTCGGCATCGCTGCCAAGCTCGACTCCCACCCGGAGCGCGGCATCGACGGGGACCACGCCGACGTTGGCCGCCGCAAGGAGGCGTTCGGCGACAACACCTACCCGAAGCCCATGCCCAAGAGCTTCATCAGCCACGTCTGGGGCGCGCTCAGCGACTTCCTGCTCGTCGCGCTCCTCGTCTGCGCCGCCGTCTCGCTCGGCTTTGGCATCAAAGAGCACGGCATCAAGGACGGGTGGTACGACGGCGCCAGCATCTTCCTCGCTGTGTTCCTCGTCTCCGGCGTGACCGCGGTTATCAGCCACAACCAGGCCAAGTGGGACTACAAGCTAGCCAGCGAGTCCGCCAACATCGCCGTCACCGTCGTCCGCGCCACCAGGAGGCATGAGGTCTTCATATTCGACGTTGTCGTAGGCGACGTGGTGGTACTGAAGATCGGCGACACCGTGCCAGCGGACGGGGTGTTCCTGAACGGCCATGGCATGCGGGTGGATGGGTCGAGCTTGACCGGCGAGTCACACCCGATCAAGATCGACGCCGAGAAGAACCCCTTCCTCGCCTCCGGCGTGAAGGTCGTCGACGGCCACGGCTCGATGCTTGTCACCGCTGTCGGCTCCGACAGCTCGTGGGGCGAGGCCTGGAGCAGCCTCTTCACGGTTAACACAGACCCGGCGCCGCTCCAGGAGCGCCTCGAGGGTCTCACTTCGACCATCGGCAAAGTCGGCGTCGCCTTCGGAGTTGTCGCGTTCACCGTGCTCGCCGCGCGCCACTTCACTGGCAGCGGCACGGGGAAGCCGCTGCTGTTTGACAAGGGCGTCCCGCTCTCGTTGACTCTGATGATCACCTTCTCCATGAAGAGGATGGTGAAGAATACCGCGCTGGTGCACCATCTGTCGGCGTTGGAGGTGATGGCGTCGGTCACGGTCATCTGCGCCGACAAGACCGGAACGCTCACCCTGAACCAGCTGGAAGTGACCGAGTTCTGGGTCGGCACTTCCCAGCCTAGAGCCGCCACGGCGATCGCCGGCAGCGTCGTTAGCTTGCTATGCCAAGGAGCAGGGCTTAACACCACCGGAAGCGTGTACAAGCCGGATAACGTATCGCCACCCGAGATATCGGGCACCCCGACAGAGAAGGCGCTGCTGTCGTGGGCCATGGCGGACCTCGACATGGACGTTGCCGCGTTGAAGAGGAGCTGCAAGGTAGTACACGTCGAGGCGTTCAACTTCGACAAGAAGCCCAGCCGTGCAATAACCAGGGACAAGGCTACCGGTGCGGTGGTCGCGCACTGGAAAGGTTCCGCGGAGGGGGTCCTGGTTAGGTGCTCCACGTACGTGGACATGGACGGAGCCGCGCACGAACTTGACGCCGAGCAGCGGAACAAGCTTGAGAAGGTGATCAACGACATGGCGGCGGGTGGCCTCCAATGCATTGCCTTCGCCTACAAACAGGTAGAGGGCATTGAGCGATCAATGCTCGACGACGAGGAGGGTCTGACATTGCTGGGCTTGGTCGGCTTGAAAGATCCGTGCCGACCAGAGGTCAAGGCCGCCATTGAAGCTTGCACCAAGGCGGGCATCGCCGTCAAGATGGTCACAGGAGACAACATTCTCATGGCTCGCGCGATGGCCATCGAGTGCGGCATCATGTCCAGCAACGACATCGACGGTGTCATCGATGCGCACGAGTTCCGAACCATGGTACCGGCGCGGCAGCTCCAGACGGCGGACAAGATCCGTGTCATGGCGGGGTCGCGGCCCCAGGACAAGAAGGTGCTGGTGAAGCGGCTGAAACAAAAGGGGCACGTGGTAGCCGTGACCGGCCACGGCACCAACGACGCGGCAGCGCTCAAGGAGGCCGACGTGGTGCTATCCACCGGCATTCAGGGCGCCGACGTCGCTGCCAAGGACACCATCATCCTACACGACTGGTTTGACACGGTGGTGACGGCCACGCGGTGGGGCCGCTCCATCTACGACAACTTCCAGAGGTTCATCCAGTTCCACCTCACCGTCAACCTCGTGGCCATCGTCGTCAACTTCGTGTCCGCGATCACCACTGGCAATATTCCGCTGACCACGGTGCAGCCCCTGTGGGTGAACCTGGTGATTGGCGTCATGAGCGCGCTGGCGCTGGCCGCGGACCAGCCAACCGACGCGCTCATGGATCGCCCACCCATTGCCCGCACGGCGCCGCTCATCACCAACGCTATGTGGCGCGACCTCGCCGCGCAGGCGGCGTTCCAGATCGCCGTGCTGCTGGCGCTCCACTATAACGGCACCGCCAGCGATAAGGCCAATGAAACCATGGTCTTCAATGTGTTCGTGCTCTGCCAGGTGTTCAACAAGTTCAACGCGCGTGAGACCGAGAAGAGGAACGTCCTCACCAGGGTGCTCAAGAAGAACAAGATGTTCCTCATCGTGATCGCCACCACGCTCGTGCTGCATGTGGTGATGGTGGAGGCCCTCACGAGGTTCACCGGCATCGAGAGGTTGGTCTTGGGGCAGTGGGGCGTCTGCGTCGCCATCGCCGCCGTGACATGGCCCATCGGCTGGGCCATCAAGTTCATCCCCGTGCCAGCATAGAATACCCGAAAATGCTGAAGTTACCGGAGGTTAGTGTACGGCGTGGACTACCGATAACCTCCACGTTGACAGAAAATTGCCATGAAATCCTCTATCCTCTATATCCTCTATTCTAAAATAGCTACAACCCACCACCTAATTTTCCTCTTCATGCAACAATGCCACATCATGCATGTAGTCATAAGTTACTTTTTACATTATCTCTTCATCATGCAAAGCATACCACCTCATGCATAGTTTTTTTCCGCAACGCGCAGGCTATCGTCTAGTTCTTTTGTTCTTTATACCATGAGTACAACCGTCAGTTACCGACTATGTATTTACTTTCTTGAGAAAAAAAGACTGTATTTATTGCCTTTGATCTTCGGTTGATGAAATAAACTGTTTTTGAGTAAGTGTGAAGTTGATGATGCATTCTGCAAACCCTGACACCTTCAATGCCACGAACACTCTATGAACCAGAGGATTAGACAAACCTTCTGCACAAATCAAGAACAAATATAAGGATAGGGGGTCTATGCCGGAGGGCCCTTCTAAAAATAAAAGAGTTTGTCTCTTGATTATTAAATCTGATCTCGTATGTAGCTGAGTGAACACAGGCCATCAAAAGATTTACAAACTCGACATGATATCCCAAGTGAGTCATCATACTGCGCAAAAAAATTCCATGCAATCCGGTCATAGACCTTATGCATACCCAATTTTACCGAGCCCCACTTGCCCTTCTTCTTATTTTTCATTGCATGCATGCTCTCATAAGCCAACACACTATTTTCTGTAATGAGCCTACCCGGTACGAAAGCACTTTGTGTTGGAGAGATAATATCAGGAAGAACAGATTTCAAGTGAAAAGCAATCATTTTCGAGAATACCGTGTACAAGACATGGCACAAGGTGATGGGTATACATTGTGTAATTAACTCTGGGTTTCCACATGTGCAAATGTAATAAATTGTTCATTTTCACATCGCTCTCTCTCCCGATCTCTAATCTAAACAATACTAGCTAATTGCATTGCAACGACGTCGGTGTAAAAACCGGCAGACCTCGGGGTAGGGGGTCCCGAGCTATGGATCTCGGATCGGTGGTAACAAGGACAAGGGAGACGATGTTTACCCAGGTTCGGGCCCTCTTGATGGAGGTAAAACCCTACGTCCTGCTTCTGTTTATATTGATGGAGATGTATCGAATGCAGAGTTGATCTACCTCGAGATCGTAATGTGTGTCTAACTTCTAGGGCTAGATGAGCGATATTGCGTTGATGTCCCTCCTACAGGCTAAACCCTATGGCTTATATACACGCCAGGGAGGGTATCTAGGGTTACAAAGTCGGTATCTAGGAGAGAGGCGGCAGGAGAGATCTTGGAGTATACGTCAAGTCTTCGGTAGAGACAGTCTCGATCACGCTTCCTGTATACGGCCTCCGGAGTCCATCTTGATCATGTACGAGGGCCCATCGGCCCAACCGGGGAGACGGGCCGGCTAGGTTAGCACCCCCTAACCCAGGACACCGTCAGTAGCCCCCAAACTGGTCTTCTACGCCGAGGACGTCTTTCAACAAACATCACCTCGGATCCGGAGTCCTTGGCTTGACAGACGAGTTCCCCCTCATATTTTACTATTTATAGTAGAGCGGTGGTATCCGAGGTCCAACCGAGCTCGTACCCTGTCCGAGGAGGACAGATATCTTAGCCTCGAAGGCTTGTTGCTCAGGTATAAATGGTCCAATCCGGCCTGACAACTGTATCGAAGAGGCTTACCCCACGACAGGTTGAGCAGTTACTGCCTCCCCCTTAAATCGTGGTTCGAGAAAACCTTTTTACTGGCACGTCCCCTCGAGGCAGAGATCGTGCCCGTTTTCTTAGGGATGTCATCAAGATTTTGTTTCCCCCCATATGTTCAACGGTATTTTTGATGGGAATAGCGAGTTTATCGGCGCAGCGAGGGGGACTCTTGGCCTTTCACAGGCTTATAAGAGCAAAAAGGAGGACAGCGCAATCGACCACACTCCCATTCTCCCCCTCTACTGCTTCGTCCAGCTCCAGCGCCCAGATCCATCCTGCCCGCCCTTTCCTTTCGCGAGTCCAACTTCTACCACCAGCCATGGCCGACACCCTCAAGGGGCACTGGGGCGGCTCCATCGTGACGGCCGCGACCATCTCGGAGCTGCGCAGCGCGGGGTATCTGACCCCCGCAATCGCCGCCCGCGCTCCGGCGGCTGGCTAGCTGGTGCCCGCTCCCAACACCGGGGAGCGGCTAGTCTTCGTCCCCCACCTCATCCGAGGCTTGGGGTTCCCGCTGCACCCCTTCGTGCGCGGGGTAATGTACTACTACGGGCTGGATTTCCACCACATGGCCCCCAACTCCGTTCTTCACCTCGCCGCCTTCATCACGGTCTGCGAGGCCTTCCTCCGCTGCCAGCCGCACTTCGGCTTGTGGCTGAAGCTCTTTGGGATTAAACCGAAGTCCAGCGGCTCGGATCTCGCGGAGTGTGATACGTCTCCAACGTATCTATAATTTTTTATTGTTCCATGCTGTTATATTATCAATCTTGGATGTTTTTATATACATTTACAGCAATTATATATCATTTTTTGGGACTAACCTATTAACTTAGTGCCCAGTGCCAGTTGCTGTTTTCTGCCTGTTTTTGGTTTTACAGAAAATCAATACCAAACGAAGTCCAAATGCCACGAAACTTTTTGGAGATTTTTTTTCTGGACAAGATAAACACTAGAAGCTTCGGGAGAAGCCCAGAAGCCCCAGGGGGTGCCCACGAGGCACCAGGGCGGGGGGGGGGGGGCAGGCGCGCCCTGGTACCTCGTGGGGCCCACAGAGCTCCGTTTGACCTAATTCCACCACTATAAATTCCCAAAAAATCAGAAACCCTCAAGGGACTCCGCGAAATACTTTTTCCGCCGCCGCAAGTTTCTGTTCTCGAGAGATCCCATCTGGAGGCCTTCTCCGGTACTCCACCGGAGGGGGAATCGATCACGGAGGGGCTCTACATCAACCTTGCTGGCCCGATGATGCGTGAGTAGTTTACCACAGACCTTCGGGTCCATAGTTAGTAGCTAGATGGCTTCTTCTCACTTTTTGATCTTCAATACAATGTTCTCCTCGATGTTCTTGGAGTTCTATCCGATGTAATCACTTTTTGCGGTGTGTTTGTTGGGATCCGATGAATTATGACTTTTTGATCAGATTATCCATGAATATTATTTGAGTCTTCTCTGATCTCTTTTATGCATGATTATTATAGCTTCATATTTCTTCTCCGATCTATTGATTTGGTTTGGCCAACTAGATTGATTTATCTTGCCATGAGAAGAGGTGCTTTGTAATGGGTTCGATCTTGTGGTGCTCAATCCCAGTGACAGAAAGGGACATGACACGTATGTATCGTTGCTATTAAGGGTAAAAAGATGGGGTTTATTCATGCGTGAGTTTATCTTGTCTACATCATGTCATCGTTCTTAAGGCGTTACTCCGTTCTTTATGGACTTAATACACTAGATGCATGCTGGATAGCGGTCGATGTGTGGAGTAATAGTAGTAGATGCAGGCAGGAGTCGGTCTACTTGTCTCGGACGTGATGCCTATATACATGATCATTACCTTGGATATCGTCATGATTATTTGCTTTTCTATCAATTGCCCAACAGTAATTTGTCTACCCACCGTATGCTATTTTCTTGAGAGAAGACTCTAGTGAAAACTATGCCCCCCGGGTCTATCTAAATCATATTACTAAAACCCTAAAAATATTGCTGCACTTTTTCTTTATTTATTTTATTTTGTATTTTTGTTTCAATCTATCTATCTATCACATACAATTTAATCTTGCAATTGACCGCCGAGGGATTGACAACCCCTCGTTTGCGTTGGGTGCAAGGATTTGTTGTTTGTGTGCAGGTACTGCTAACGAGGTGTTGCGTGGTTCTCCTACTGGATTGATAACCTTGGTTTCATAACTGAGGGAAATACTTACCTCTGCTGTGCTGCATCATCCCTTCCTCTTCGGGGATAATACCAACGCAAGGTACAAGTAGCAGGAAGAATTTCTGGCGCCGTTGCCGGGGAGACATCATCAACATCTATCAAGTACCTTTGCATAAACTCTCATCTCCTTGCATTTACTTTATTTGCCTCTCATTTTCATCTCCCCCACTTCTAAAAAGTTTTTTACAAAAATACAAAAATATTTTCCGTTTGCCTTTTTCTTGTTTGCTTGTTTGCTTGCTTGTTATCTTGTTTGCGTAGTCATGATGTCTCAAGAAAATACAAAATTATGTGATTTTTTCAATACTAATAATAATTATTTTATTAGTACTCCGATTGCTCCTCCCACCGCTAGTGCGGAGACTTGTGATATTAATGCCGCTTTGCTAAATCTTGTCATGAAAGATCAATTTTCTGGTAGCCCTAATGAAGATGCTGCATCCCATCTTAACACTTTCGTAGAATTGTGTGACATGCAAAAGAAAAAAGATGTGGATAATGATATTGTGAAATTAAAATTATTCCCATTCTCGTTGCGGGATCATGCAAAAATTTGGTTTTCATCTTTACCATGAAATAGTATAGATTCTTGGGATAGGTGTAAAGATGCTTTTATTACTAAGTATTTTCCTCCCGCGAAAATTATTTCTCTTAGAAATCAAATTATGAATTTTAAGCAACTTGATCATGAACATGTTGCCCAATCTTGGGAGAGGATGAAATTAATGATAAGAAATTGCCCTACTCATGGTTTAAATTTATGGATGATCATACAAAAAATTTATGCGGGATTAAATTTTGTTTCTAGAAATCTTTTAGATTCTGCCGCGGGTGGTACTTTTATGGAAATTACTTTGGGAGAAGCTACTAAATTGCTTGATAATATTATGGAAAATTATTCACAATGGCATACTGAAAGAACTCCTACTAGTAAAAAGGTGAATTCTATTGAAGAAATTAGTACTTTGAGTGATAAAGTTGATGCGCTTATGAAATTGGTTGCTAGTAAAAAATGCTCATATTGATCCTAATGATGTGCCAATGTCCACTTTGATTGAGCAAAATAATGATCCCGTAGATGTGAATTTTGTCTCGCGAAACAATTTTAATAATAATGCTTATAGAGGTAATTTCAATGCTAGACCGTGTCCTGGAAATTCCTCTAATAATTATGGCAATCCTTATGGTAATTCTTATAATAATAATAATAGGATGCCCTCTGATCTTGAAAGTAATATTAAATTTTTTATTAATGTTCAAAAAGTTTTCAACACTACGATAGAAGAAAATTTGAGTAAGCTTGATGATATGTCTAGGAGCATTGATAGAATTATTCATGATGTGGAAAATCTTAAGACTAAAATTTTGCCACACAAAATTAATATTAGTGAATCAATTAAAGCTTTATATGTCTCCATGGATGAGAGTAAGAAAAGAACTGCCATGCTAAAAGCTAAACGAGAATTTTTAGAAAAAACGATTCCTCCCGGTTTTTATCGTAATAATGATGAGGAAATTAAAATGATTGGTGTTTCATCTATTGATTCTTTGTTTTGCAATATAAAACTTGATGAAAAGGGGACTGAAGAAGAGTCAACTTTAGCTAGTAGGCGTTCCCATAATTCGGAGGGTGAAAATCTTAATGAAAATTTTGCTAAAAGTGGGTTTGGAGAGGTAAAAACTTTAAACAGCGATGTGCCCACTCTCTTGGATTACAAAGATTTTAATTATGATAATTGTTCTTTGATTGAGTGCATTTATTTGTTACAATCCATGCTAAATTCACCCAACGCTTATGAGCAAAACAAGGCTTTTACTAAACACATCGTAGAAGCAATGATGAAAGCGTTAGAAGAAAAGCTAGAACTAGAAATTTCAATTCCTAGAAAATTATATGATGAATGGGAACCCACCATTAAAGTTAAAATTAAAAATTATGAGTGCAATGCTTTATGTGATTTGGGTGCTAGCATTTCCACAATTCCAAAATCTTTATGTGATGTGCTAGTTTTCACCAATATAGATGAATGTTCTCTTAATTTGCATCTTGCGGATTCTACTATTAAAAAGCCTTTGGGTAGAATTAATGATGTTCTTATTCTTGCAAATAGGAACTATGTGCCCGTTGATTTTATTGTACTTGACATTGAATGCAATTCTTCTTGCCCCATAATACTTGGTAGACCGTTCTTACGAACCATTGGTGCCGTTATTGACATTAAAGAAGGGAATATAAAATTTCAATTTCCATTAAAAAAGAGTATGGAGCATTTCCCTAGAAAAAGAATTAAAGAACCATATGAATCAATTATGAGGGCCACTTATGGAATCAACTTGAAAGATGACAATAATTGAAACTATGCATTATGCCTAGTTAGGGGCATAAAACAATAGCGCTTGTTGGGAGGCAACCCAATGAATAAAATAAATTTTTACTTATTGTTTCTGTTATTGTGTGTTTTCACAATTATGCTACTGGTGGGATTGTGTTTTTGTGTTTTTAATTAGTGCTTGTGCCAAGTAAAGCCTTTAGGATGATTTGGAAGATAATATAATTGATGCTGTTTGGAAAACAGAAAGTTTTGCGTCCAGTGCTGGAATTTTGTTTCTGTACTGGAGTGTCAGAAAAATCTGAAAGTTTTACAAAGTATTGGTATATGAATTTTCCACGTTTTCCTAATTTTTCAGAATTTTTGGAGTTATATAAGTATGGCTTTTAAATAGATTTCTACAGACTGTTCTATTTTTGACAGATTCTGTTTTTGACAGATTCTGTTTTTTTTATGCACTACTTGCTTGTTTTAATGAATCTATGGATTGTATCGGGGGGTATAATCCATGGTGAAGTTAGAGTACAGTAGGTATAATGCAAAAATAAAATATGAATGGGTTTGCAACAGTACTTAAAGTAGTGATTTGTTTTGTTATACTAACAGATCTCAAGAAGGTTTTGTTGAGTTTTGTGTGATTGAAGTTTTCAAGTTTTGGGTGAGATCACGATGGATGAAGGAATAAGGAGTGGAAAGAGCCTAAGCTTGGGGATGCCCGAGGTACCCCAAGGTAATATTCAAGGAAGACTCAAGCGTCTAAGCTTGGGGATGCCCCGGAAGGCATCCCCTCTTTCTTCTACCAACCATCGGTAATTTTACTTGGAGCTATATTTTTATTCGTCACATGATATGTGTTTTGCTTGGAGCGTCTTGTATTATATGAGTCTTTGCTTTGTTTGCTTTTTAGTTTGTCACAATCATCCTTGCTGAACACACCTATCTTGAGAGAGCCACGCGTCATCATAATTTGTTAGAATACTCTATGTGCTTCACTTAAAAAAAATTGAGCTAGGCAGTGCTCTAGTGCTTCACTTAAATCTTTTTGAACACGGCGGTGGCTAGATTTTGAAGAAATGAATTCTCATGCTTCACTTATATTATTTTGAGAATTGATAAGATTGAAATTTTGAAGAAATATTTGCACTCTCATACTTCACTTAAATCTTTTTGAGAGTTGATGATAGTAACGGTAATTTGCACAAGATATGAATTTGGTCCCAAAGTGATGAATATTCAAGAGGGATATAATAAAAAATTTCATATAGATCATTGGATATGATAAGTGTGATTCCTTGCAATAATTTTGCGATATGGAAATGATAATATGTGAGTCATGTTAGTGAGTAATTGTGATTTAGTAAGAATATTAGTGTTAAGGTTTGTGATTCCCTATGCATGCACATCAAGTCAATAGTTATGCAACGAAATTATATCCTACTTATGGTGCATTATTCGGTGTTAGTTAAGTTCAATGCATGTTTATGACCGTTTTCGCTTTTTGGTTGGTTGCTTCTCAATCTATTTACTAGCCTTCATTTGTACTAAGCGGAAATACTGCTTGTGCATCCAAAATCCTAAAACCCAAGTTGTGCCAAATGAGTCCACTATATCTACCTATATGCGGTATTTCAATGCCGTTCCAAGTAAATTTTCGTGTGACAACTCTAAATTTCAAAATAATTTTTCCGTTTTGTGTGCCCGTACCTCTCATGAAGCGGCAGGGGGTGGCCATTATTTTCCATGCTAGGTGTGTTATTCTCACGATGAGTGTTTATTCACTTGTCATTGCACGAGAGAGTGGTTGGTAATAGGGATGCCCAGTCCCAAAATGAATCAAAAATTAATAAAAACAAAATTCCTTGGAAAGTGTTGGTTTTGCGGGCACCCGTGGATACGGCTAGCCATGGATTGTGAAAGAATGGTGGAAAGGAAATAAACTTTACTTTCTGTTTGGGAACCACCTATGATGTGTCTAGCATGGAAAATATTGGGAATTCTCGGTCGTTTTCGTTGACAGGAAAAGCATGCCTCTCAATTTTTTTATCTCTTTAATTTTAGCCTTGAGCTCTGGCACATTTGACAAATCTCTGCTTCCCTCTGCGAAGGGCCTATCTATTTACTTTTATGCAATTTTTATTTTTATTTGATTCTCCATCTTCTCTTACAAAAGCACCAACTAGAGAGCACTATTGTCATACTTGTGCATTGGATGTAGCTAATATTTGAGTGTGTTTCATGAATGGATCAATGATTGAGCATAATGGGTTAGGGATAACTTTCTTTAGCGTTGATATTTTGAAAGACATGGTTGCTTGTTAGCATGCTTGAGTATTTATATCTTCATGTCAAACTATAGACTATTGCTTTGAATCATTCAAGTCCAATGTCCATGCTATAAAAGAAAAGAATATGTGATGAATATGATAGGTAGCATTCCACATCAAAAATTCTGTTTTTATCATTTACCTACTCAAGGACGAGCAGGAATTAAGGTTGGGGATGCTGATACGTCTCCAACGTATCTATAATTTTTGATTGTTCCATGCTGTTATATTATCAATCTTGGATGTTTTTATATACATTTACAGCAATTATATATCATTTTTTGGGACTAACCTATTAACTTAGTGCCCAGTGCCAGTTGCTGTTTTCTGCCTGTTTTTGGTTTTACAGAAAATCAATACCAAACGAAGTCCAAATGCCACGAAACTTTTTGGAGATTTTTTTCTGGACAATATAAACACTAGAAGCTTCAGGATAAGGCTAGAAGCTTCAGGAGAAGGCTAGAAGCCCCAGGGGTGCCCACGAGGCACCAGGGCGCGCCTCGGGGGGGGGGGGGGCAGGCGCGCCAGGTACCTCGCGGGGCCCACATAGCTCCGTTTGACCTAATTCCACCACTATAAATTCCCAAAAAATCAGAAACCCTCAAGGGTGTCCACAAAATACTTTTTCCGCCGCTGCAAGTTTCTGTTCTCGAGAGATCCCATCTGGAGGCCTTCTCCGGTACTCCGCCAGAGGGGGAATCGATCACGGAGGGGCTCTACATCAACGTTGCTGCCCTTCTGATGATGCGTGAGTAGTTTACCACAGACCTTCAGGTCCATAGTTAGTAGCTAGATGGCTTCTTCTCTCTTTTTAATCTTCAATACAATGTTCTCCTCGATGTTCTTGGAGTTCTATCCGATGTAATCACTTTTTGCGGTGTGTTTGTTGGGATCAAATGAATTGTGAGTTTATGATCAGATTATCCATGAATATTATTTGAGTCTTCTCTGATCTCTTTTATGCATGATTATTATAGCTTCGTATTTCTTCTCCGATCTATTGATTTGGTTTGGCCAACTAGATTGATTTATCTTGCCATGAGAAGAGGTGCTTTGTAATGGGTTCGATCTTGCGGTGCTCAATCCCAGTGACAGAAAGGGACATGACACGTATGTATCGTTGCTATTAAGGGTAAAAAGATGGGGTTTATTCATGCGTGTGTTTATCTTGTCTACATCATGTCATCGTTCTTAAGGCGTTACTCCGTTCTTTATGGACTCAATACACTAGATGCATGCTGGATAGCGGTCGATGTGTGGAGTAATAGTAGTAGATGCAGGCAGGAGTCGGTCTACTTGTCTCGGACGTGATGTCTATATACATGATCATTGCCTTGGATATCGTCATGATTATTTGCTTTTCTATCAATTTCCCAACAGTAATTTGTCTACCCACCGTATGCTATTTTCTTGAGAGAAGCCTCTAGTGAAAACTATGGCCCCCGGGTCTATCTAAATCATATTACTAAAACCCTAAAACTATTGCTGCACTTTTTCTTTATTTATTTTATTTTGTTTTTTTGTTTCAATCTATCTATCACATACAATTTAATCTTACAATTGACCGCCGAGGAATTGACAACCCCTCGTTTGCGTTGGGTGCAAGGATTTGTTGTTTGTGTGCAGGTACTGCTAACGAGGTGTTGCGTGGTTCTCCTACTGGATTGATAACCTTGGTTTCATAACCGAGGGAAATACTTACCTCTGCTGTGGTGCATCATCCCTTCCTCTTCGGGGATAATACCAACGCAAGCTACAAGTAACAGAGTGCGGAGGGGCCATGATCAACAAAAACCAGGGGGCCACCTGGTTCAAGGCCACCTTCATCGAAACGGTGAAGGAGTGGCAGAAAGAGTGGTTTTACATCACTAAGCCGCTCACCCCTGGTCAAACCGAGGTCCCGGCTTTCTTAGCCGGGCCTCCCAAGAAGCTCAAATTCTGGAAGGAGAAGGGCATTGCCTGGGGGAAGCCAGAAGAGGTGGAGACCCTGATCGAGAGGATCTTGTGGTGGTCCACCACGAGGAAGGTTGAGCTTGCCGACATCATCAACGTCATGCTCAATCGCCACATACTCCCTCTCCAACTTCGGGCTACCCCGATGTGGGCACAAAAGCCCGAGGACATGGACACCATCACTGCTACTTGTAGCTTGCGATGGTATTTCCCCGAAGAGGAAGGGATGCTGCAGCACAGTAGAGATAAGTATTTCCCTCAATTATGAAACCAAGGTTATCGAACCAGTAGGAGAATCACACAACACCTAGTAAGCAGTACCTGCACACAAACAACAAATCCTTGCACCCAACGCAAACAAGGGGTTGTCAATCCCTTGGCGGTAAGATTGCAAGATTAAATTGTATTTGATAGATTGATAGATTGCAGCAAAAATACTAAATAAAATAAATAAAAGAAAATGGCAGCAATATTTTTAGGGTTTTAGTAATATGATTTTGGTAGACCCGGGGGCCATAGATTTCACTAGAGGCTTCTCTCGAGAAAATAGCATACGGTGGGTAGACAAATTACTGTTGGGCAATTGATAGAAAAGCAAATAATCATGACGATATCCAAGGCAATGATCATGTATATAGGCATCACGTCCAAGATTAGTAGACCGACTCCTGCCTGCATCTACTACTATTACTCCACACATCGATGGGCTATCCAGCATGCATCTAGTGAATTAAGTCCATAAGAACGGAGTAATGCCCTAAGAACGATGACATGATGTAGACAAGACAAAGTCACAAATTAATAAACCCAATGAATAGATCCCATCTTTTTACCCTGAGTAGCAACGATATATACGTGTCATGTCCCTTTCTGTCACTGGGATTGAGCACCGCAAGATCGAACCCACTACAAAGCACCTCTTCCCATGGCAAGATAAATCAACTTAGTTGGCCAAACCAAATCAATAGACTGGAGAAGAAATACGAGGCTATAATAATCATGCATAAAAGAGATCAGAGAAGACTCAAATAATATTCATGGATAATCTGATCATAAACTCACAATTCATCGGATCCCAACAAACACACCACAAAGAAAGATTACATCGGATAGATCTCCAAGAACATCAAGGAGAACATTGTATTCAACATCAAAAAGAGAGAAGAAGCCATCTAGCTACTGCCTATGGACCTGAAGGTTTATGGTAAACTACTCACGCATCATCGGAGAAGCAGCAAGGTTGATGTAGAGCCCCTCCGTGATCGATTCCCCCTCCGGCAGATTACCGGAGAAGGACCCCAGATGGGATCTCTCTGGAACAGAGGCTTGCGGTGGTGTAAAAAGTATTTCGTGGACTCTCCTGAGGGTTTCTGATTTTTCTGGAATTTATAGTGATGGAATTAGGTCAAACGGAGCTTGGTGGGGCCCACGAGGCATCAGGGCGCGCCTGCCCCCCCAGGCGCGCCCTGGTGGCTCGTGGGGCCCACCAAGGTCTTCTGGCCTCCCCTCGAAGCTTCTGGTATTCTTCTTGTCCAAGAAAAAATCTCCAAAAAGTTTCACTGTATTTGGACTTCGTTTGATATTGATTTTCTGTGAAACAAAAACAGGGCAGAAAACAGCAACTGGCACTGGGCACTAGGTTAATAGGTTAGTCTCCAAAAATAATATAAAATTGCTGTAAATGATTATAAAAACATCCAAGATTGATATTATAATAGCATGGAACAATCAAAAATTATAGATACGTTGGAGACGTATCAGCATCCCCAACCTTAATTCCTGCTCGTCCTCGAGTAGGTAAATGATAAAAACAGAATTTTTGATGTGGAATGCTGCCTAACATATTTATCACATATTCTTTTTCTTTTTGTAGCATGGAAATTGGACTTATATGATTCAAAGCAATAGTCTATAATTTGACATGAAAACATAGATACTCAAGCATACTAACAAGCAACCATGTCTTTCAAAATATCAACGCTAAAGAAAGTTATCCCTAGCCCATTATGCTTAATCATTGATCCATTTATGAAACACACTCAAATATTAGCTACAACCAATGCACAAGTATGAAAATAGTGTTCTCTAGTTGGTGCTTTTGTAAGAGAAGATGGAGACTCAAGAAAAATAAAAATTGCATAAAAGTAAATAGATAGGCCCTTCGCAGAGGGAAGCAGAGATTTGTCAAATGTGCCAGAGCTCAAAGCTGAAATTAAAGAGATAAAAAAATATTTTGGGAGGCATGCTTTTCCTGTCAACGAAAATGAATGAGAATTTCCAATATCTTCCATGCTACATACATCATAGGCGGTTCCCAAACAGAAAATAAATTATACTCTCCTTCATTAAGATTTTTCTTTCCGCGAGAGTACTCCCCTTCATTAAGATTTTTTTATTTCTTTCTGAGGGAGATTTGCTTTTGTTTTCATTATTTTTTGCATTACTGCAATTTTGGCATTTTAGCAATTTAACAATTCGGGACGGGCATCCCTATTACCACCACACTCTCGTGCAATGACAAGTGAATAAACACTCATCTTGAGAATAACACACCTAGCATGGAAGATATTGGCTACCCCCTTCCGCTTCATGAGCGGTACGGGCACACAAAACAGAAAAAATTATTTTGAAATTTAGAGTTGGCACACGCAAATTTACTTGGAACGGCATTGGAATACCGCATATAGGTAGATATAGTGGACTCATAAGGCAAAACTGGTTTTAAGGATATTGGATGCACAAGCAGTATTTCCGCTTAGTACAAATGAAGGCTAGAAAAAGATTGAGAAGCAACCAACCAAAAAACGAAAACGGTCATAAACATGCATTGAACATAACTAACACCGAATAATGCACCATAGTAAGATATAACTTCATTGCATAACTATTGACTTAACGTGCTTGCATAGGGAATCACAAACATTAACACTAATATTCTTACTTAAACACAATTACTCACTAACATGGCATCACATATCATCATTTCCATATCGCAAAACTATTGCAAGGAATCACACTTGTCATATCCAATGATCTATATGAAAGTTTTTATCTATATCCCTCTTGAATATTCATTACTTTGGGACCAATTGCATAACATGTGCAAATTACCGTTACTATCATCATCTCTCAAAAAGATTTAAGTGAAGCATGAGAGTGCAAATATTTCTTCAAAATTTCAATCTTAACAATTCTCAAAATAATATAAGTGAAGCACGAGAATTCATTTCTTCAAAATTTCAATCAAGTCAATTCTCAAAATGATATAAGTGAAGCATGAGAATTTATTTCTACAAAATTTCAATCAACTCTCAAAATAATATAAGTGAAGCATGAGAGTTTATTTCTACAAAATTTCAGCCACCACCGTGCTCAAAAGGATTTAAGTGAAGCACTAGAGCAACTGCCTAGCTCAAAAAATTTAAGTGAAGCACATAGAGTATTCTACAAATTATGATGATAACATGTGGCTCTCTCAAAATAGGTGTGTGCAGCAAAGATGGTTGTGACAAACTAAAAAGAAAACAAAGCAAAGACTCATATCATACAAGACGCTCCAAGCAAAACACATATCATGTGACGAATAAAAATATAACTCCAAGTAAAATTACCGATGGTCGGTAGAATAAAGAGGGGATGCCTTCCGGGGCATCCCCAAGCTTAGACGCTTGAGTCTTCCTTGAATATTACCTTGGGGTGCCTTGGGCATCCCCAAGCTTAGGCTTTTGCTGCTCCGTATTTCTTCATCCATCGTGATCTCACCCAAAACTTGAAAACTTCAATCACACAAAACTCAACAAAACCTTCGTGAGATCCGTTAGTATAACAAAACAAATCACTACTATAAGTATTGTTGCAAACCCATTCATATTTTATTTTTGCATTATACCTACTGTACTCTAACTTCACCATGGCTTATACCCCCCGATACAATCCATAGATTCATCAAATCAAGCAAGTAGTGCATCAAAAACAGAATCTGTCAAAAACAGAACAGTCTGTAGAAATCTATTTAAAATCCATACTTATGTAACTCTAAAACTTCTGAAAAATTAGGAAAACGTGTAAAATTCATATACCAATACTGTGTAAAAATTTCAGATTTTTCTGACGCTCCAGTACAGAAATAAAATTCGGGCACTGGACGCAAAACTTTCTGTTTTCCAAACAGCATCAATTATACTATCTTCCAAATCATCCCAAAGGCTTTACTTGGCACAAACACTAATTAAAAACATAAAAATACTATCATACCAGTAGCATGACAGTAAAAACACACCATAACAGAAACTTATAACAAAAATTTATTTTATTCATTGGGTTGCCTCCCAACAAGCGCTATTGTTTTATGCCCCTAGCTAGGCATAATGCATAATTTCAAGTATTGTCATACTTCTTAATGGTCCTAGCAACTCCTATTTCATTATATTTGCCATTATAAATTATGTATACTAGATGATCAAGCTTAGTGCATAGGGTTTTTATTTCTTTCAGGACACATAAAGAGATCTTTTTATCCAAGGCACCGATCCTCCTATTTTGTGATACTACATGACCATTTATCGTAGAAGCAAGATTAAATATTCCTCGAAAGTTGGAATCCATGCTAGCCTTTGTTTCTTTTATTAGCTCATTCTGATAAAAGCACACTAAAGCAGTAGGTTCAATAGTTTCAACTGTTGGTTGCCCAAATATGTTTTTCATCTTTTCATAGGTGTCAAAGGCATCACCCCCAAGAAAATTGTTTTCAAATATAGAGTCCAAAACGCGTCTATGAGCAAGGGGTAAACCAACATTAAAACTCCTTAGGAATAACTTAACATGATATTGAGGCCTAGCACTTGTTTGAATTTTTAATAATCTATCCCAAGCTTCTTTTAAAGATTCATCACTCAAGTATTTAAAATTTAAAATTCCTGGATCATCTTCGGCAAGATTGTCAAATTTTTCTTTAGAAACCTTAGGAAAACCTCTTTTAATATTTTCATCATTCATAAGCTTCAAGAGGATAGACGGATTGTCTAAAGAACTAGCACTAGGAAGAGGATTACTTTTCTTAAATTCAGCCCTGATAGCAACTTCAAGCACACAAACGAGAAAACAGGCAAAAAGGCAAACGGAAAATATTTTTGTGTTTTTGTAAAAACGTTTTAGAAGTGGGGGAGATGAAAACGAGAGGCAAATGGCAAATAAAGTAAATGCAAGGAGATGAGAGTTTGTGCAAAGGTACTTGATAAATGTTGATGATGTCTCCCCGGCAACGGCGCCAGAAATTCTTCCTGCTACTTGTAGCTTGCGTTGGTATTTCCCCGAAGAGGAAGGGATGCTGCAGCACAGTAGAGATAAGTATTTCCCTCAATTATGAAACCAAGGTTATCGAACCAGTAGGAGAATCACACAACACCTAGTAAGCAGTACCTGCACACAAACAACAAATCCTTGCACCCAACGCAAACAAGGGGTTGTCAATCCCTTGGCGGTAAGATTGCAAGATTAAATTGTATTTGATAGATTGATAGATTGCAGCAAAAATACTAAATAAAATAAATAAAAGAAAATGGCAGCAATATTTTTAGGGTTTTAGTAATATGATTTTGGTAGACCCGGGGGCCATAGATTTCACTAGAGGCTTCTCTCGAGAAAATAGCATACGGTGGGTAGACAAATTACTGTTGGGCAATTGATAGAAAAGCAAATAATCATGACGATATCCAAGGCAATGATCATGTATATAGGCATCACATCCAAGATTAGTAGACCGACTCCTGCCTGCATCTACTACTATTACTCCACACATCGATGGGCTATCCGGCATGCATCTAGTGAACTAAGTCCATTAGAACGGAGTAATGCCCTAAGAACGATGACATGATGTAGACAAGACAAACTCATGAATTAATAAACCCAATGAATAGATCCCATCTTTTTACCCTTAGTAGCAACGATACATACGTGTCATGTCCCTTTCTGTCACTGGGATTGAGCATCGCAAGATCGAACCCACTACAAAGCACCTCTTCCCATGGCAAGATAAATCAACTTAGTTGGCCAAACCAAATCAATAGATCGGAGAAGAAATACGAGGCTATAATAATCATGCATAAAAGAGATCAGAGAAGACTCAAATAATATTCATGGATAATCTGATCATAAACTCACAATTCATCGGATCCCAACAAACACACCGCAAAGAAAGATTACATCGGATAGATCTCCAAGAACATCAAGGAGAACATTGTATTGAACATCAAAAAGAGAGAAGAAGCCATCTAGCTACTGCCTATGGACCCGAAGGTCTGTGGTAAACTACTCACGCGTCATCGGAGAAGCAGCAAGGTTGATGTAGAGCCCCTCCGTGATCGATTCCCCCTCCGACAGATTACCGGAGAAGGACCCCAGATGGGATCTCTCTGGAACAGAGGCTTGCGGTGGCGTAAAAAGTATTTCGTGGACTCTCCTGAGGGTTTCTGATTTTTCTGGAATTTATAGTGCTGGAATTAGGTCAAACGGAGCTTGGTGGGGCCCACAAGGCATCAGGGCGCGCCTGCCCCCCACAGGCGCGCCCTGGTGGCTTGTGGGGCCCACCAAGGTCTTTTGGCCTCCCCTCGAAGCTTCTGGTATTCTTCTTGCCCAAGAAAAAATCTCCAAAAAGTTTCACTGTATTTGGACTTCGTTTGATATTGATTTTCTGTGAAACAAAAACAGGGCAGAAAACAGCAACTGGCACTGGGCACTAGGTTAATAGGTTAGTCTCCAAAAATAATATAAAATTGCTGTAAATGATTATAAAAACATCCAAGATTGATATTATAACAGCATGGAACAATCAAAAATTATAGATACGTTGGAGACGTATCAATCACCTCCTTCTTCCGCTCCACCTTGGCCGCCATGTGGACGAGACTCATGAAGCTGGCCAAGGACAAGATCCCCAAGGAAGGGGAGGACCGCGGCCTCGAACACGGCTATGAGCCCCCCCCCCCCGGTGAGTGGTTCCGCCCCTCAATCGTTATTCTTTGCCCATCGTACCGAGGAGTAAAATTTTGCTTGAATCATCGTGTTTGATGTTTTGTAGAAGTGGTTGGCCTGGGTACAAGGAGTACGATGCCCGGCCCCACTGCCAGAGCAGCCTCCGACTCCCCTGCTCTCGGCGCTCCTGACCGAGGAGCCGCATGTGGTGGCCCCCAAAGGGACGAAGTCCTAGAGGGGGAGGTCAAGTGCTCGGACTCGGGGGACTTCGGTCACCCGGTCCGAAGAGACCCACACCTCCGCCGCCCAAGACGGCGATGCAAAGGAGGGTGAGGAGGAGGAGGTCCCCCCCCCCCCCCGAAGGGGAAGAGGTCGGCGTTAGAAGACGCCGACGTGGGCATGCCGCCGAAGGACCCGAAGAGGCCGAGGCGAACCTCGTCTTGGGCTGCCAACAAGTTGCCGGAGAGAGCCGAACTCTCCGGTGACTCAGAAGAAGACCTCCTTGCTATGGGGAGGAAGAAACCAGCACCTCGAGGGTAAGCCGTCGTCTCTGCATCCCATCTCTTAATTTGACAAGTTATTTCTAGGCAAGGAGAAACTTACAAAGGCGTTTTTTCTTATGTAGTCCACCGAGGGTAATCCCCAGTGGTTCCTCAAGCGTGTTGCCATCCGCCAGCGGGACTCCAGAGCCCGCTGATTCTCCCCCAGTGCATGACGGGCTAGGGGAGGCAACATCCACCTTGGTCCCTGACGTTAACACGACGGGGGCCGACGAGGTGGTCATCATGGCCAAGGTTGACACCTCGGCTCAACAGGACTCGGGGGAGAAGCGCCCCGCGGTCATCGAAGAAGGGCTGGGCCAGTCATCGGCCCACCCGACATCTACCTCGGCTCCGCCGCCCCAGGTGGAGGCTACCCGGGTAGATGTATCAGAGGTCATCCCTCCACCCCCAGCCAACTGCCCAAGGACGGGCTGGCGCGGGGTGGACCGAGGAGATGGAGGACGCCCTGAAGGGTTCCTCCATTAAAGAAGAGCACCGTGCCTTGATAGGGACGGCGCTACAGGGCTACCGGTCCGCAGGGGCCGGCCTGCATGAGGTTTTCAAGAACCTCGTAGTAGGTTTTGAGGTACGTTTTCTATCTGCGCATCCAGTCTAATTTGCTTATTTGAGCTTTTTTGAGTTGTGAGTTTGTCCGAGGACATAAGAGTACAGCCTGCTAAACGGCGTAGTGAGTGAGGAGCCCCCGAGCCCAAAGTCGGTTTCAAGAAACCGGCATTGGGGTCGTTTGATTAAGTAGGAACCCGTTTAAGTAGCCCCCAGGGCGCTACGTGAAGCAGCCGTCCTGGAGTCTTTTAGCGATTTAACTGTTCCCTTTGCCAGGTTTCGACCTCGGTTCCAGACTTCGTCTCCGAGGAGATTGCGGAGATGAACCGGAAACTTGAGAGGTCCCAGGAGGAGCTCATCCTGGCGAACCAGAAACTCAAGCAGTCTCAAGGTAAGCAAGTTTAAACTTGCCCTGTACTTTGAACGGAGGAGGTATGATATGTTTTGTTAGAGAAAACAACTAAGGCCGAACTGTTTTGACAACAGCAGCTTTAGCGGAGCTGGAGACGCTCAAGGCCGAGCTCGAAAGGGCTCGGCAGGAGGTGCGGCAGCAGGAGGCTGCTGCCGCCGCGGCAGAGAAGGCCCGGGCCGCCGAGAAGGCGGCCGGGGAGAAGCACCAAGCGCGGGTGCTAGAGGTTGAGGAGACCCTAAAGGGCGTGTTTGAAGCACGTGACAAGCTTCAGGAGGAGGGGCAACGAACGAAGGAGGAGCTCGAGAAGCTTCAACTTGCCCACTCCGAGCTCAAGACCTCGGCCCGAGCTGACCGCGAGGTGCTCCATCAAGTGGAGCAAATCGCCTCGGGTAAGCTATTTTTGCTGCAGTGTTCGTTTGGCAGCAAAGGGTGTGTCGAGCTCACCCAGTTATGGCGTTCCGCAGAGGTCTTTGCGGATCTTCCGCAGAGCGCGGCGGATGCGGTGGCGTACTTCGGCCAGCTAGCGGGCCACGAGGCAGAGAAGGCCTTCTGGGGGCAGTTCCCGGGGTCGCCATCCGCACAGCTGCTGAATCATCGAGTGAAGCAGCTGGTGGAGTTGTTTCGCATGATGAGACCGGCGCTCCAGGACCTCTGCATCACGCTGTGGCCTGCCAAGGCCATGCCGAAGAGCCTCTTCGTCCTTACGGCCCGTCTCCGAGACGTCGTGCCTTGTGTGGATCGCTGGAAGAGGTCCGCATGCTTTGAAGGAGCACGGAGGGCGTACGTCTGCGTGAAGATGCACTTCCGAAAGGTTGATGCGGTGACATGTGCCGCGGGCCCTCCTGCCGACAAGCCGCGCACCGCCGAACAGTTCTTCGCCGAGGTGGAGGCGGGAGCTCGGACCACAGAAGCCATGTGTCCAAAGGACACTATGTATTTCTAGATAGTACTTCGGAATACCGGAGTGTATGATGTATAAAACTTTATCTTCTGGTTGAATGAAATGGCTTTAAATTCCATGTGTGTTGTTTTATAATTTATTTTTCCTCCGATATGACTATTTTAAGATGAGAGTGGCCAGTCGTCGGCTTCAGCCCCAGTGTAGGTCGTACAAAGGGTGTTCCTTAAGGCACACTTGACCCTTAGCCGACGTCTCGGTACCCGAAGGTGGTCGGTGCTTTATAGGAACTAGGCAATCAGACTATAGTGGCTTTATACCTTTCACTTAGTCATAGGAGTTTGACTGTGGGGGCTGATGACCAGCCCCCGGTGTGGGAAGTGTGCGGCCAGGTCGGCCGAGGTCTAGGCCATGACACACTTCGGCTAGGAATGAAAGCCCTTCGTTTAACATGGGTGATCTCTATCATCACATCGCTTGACGCGGTCTACGGATGGCGGACCAGTTTACGCATACCTAGATAGTCAGTTTTTGGCTTTCTCCACTGAGGCGCTATGCCAATTGACCTGGCAGCGCAATCGCAGTGGTTCTCCCATTACACCCTTAGCCGAATTCATCGGAAACATAAGGGGTACACATAGGAGCCGGGCAATCCAACTATTGACCAAAATCTAGGTTCGAAACTGATGCATATAAGGCCAAAATCCGAGACGCCGAATACTTCGGACTTGTTATACAATTGTATCTTTTTTAGAGAACTTCTTCGTCCCACAGGGGCCATGCTGATAAAGAAATATGATAGAGACCTTGAAGGGGCACAGTTTCTTTATTTCATAATTTCAAGCGTGTACATGCCCAGCTGCAGCGAGAGGAATTGAAAGAATACAATGTAAAAAGTAAAGAAGAAAGAGGAAGAAACAGGGCGGATAATTGTTAACGGATTTTGAAGAATCCGGGCTGCTACTTGCCGCACGTCTGCGTTTCCGAGCTGTGTAACCAAATGTTCACCATTAGTGGTGAGGAATTTGTGAAGGTTGATGCCCTTCCGGCCCTTTATACACTTCAAGTGTTTGATTGACCGAGCTCCTTTAGAGGAGGCGCTGCCGAAGTCCGCCCTGCGGTTGAAACCACATGGACGTAGTCATGTTTGGCTGTTTCTTTTACAGAGACTTGCCTGTGCAGGGGCTCAAAGCCACGTCTTTGCTTGGTTGAACCACGCCGACGTTTGAGTAAATGTTTGGCTCCTCGACGGCCCAAGGAATCTTTAGTGCGAAATTATGCACCCTGGGGACGTAGTGCCCATTCCAGAGGGGGCACGCGAGGAGCCCGCATCCCTATTTTGGGTGCGGGGGTACTTGGCCGAGGTCGATTTGTGCGGCCCGGGTGCGCTTCAAAGAGCGGGAGTGCGTTTATCGCTGCGGGCTGCCTTCTCGGCGCCTGTACCTCGGCTGCGAAAGCCGCAGTCTGTTCCTCCATCCGGAGTGAACGTTCGGTGTTACCATTAACTGTGATAACGCCGCTAGGTCCTGGCATTTTGAGCTTGAGGTAGGCGTAATGCGGGACTGCGTTGAAACGCGCGAAGGCTGTGCGCCCTAAGAGCGCATGGTATCCACTTCGGAAAGGTACGATATCGAAGATTAACTCCTCACTTCTGAAGTTCTCGAGCGAGCCGAATACTACCTCTAGGGTGACCGTTCTGGTACAGCGGGCTTCGACGCCCGGAATGACACCTTTAAAGGTGGTGGAGCTTGGCTTGATCCGAGATGAGTCGATACCCATCTTCCGAACTGTGTCCTCGTAGATGAGGTTGAGGCTGCTTCCTCCGTCCATCAGGACGCGTGTTAGATGATAACCATCCACAATAGGGTCCAGGACGAGTGCCGCTGATTCGCCATGCCTGATGCTGGTTGGACGATCGTGCTTGTCAAACGTGATCGGGTAAGCCGACCATGGGTTATACTTCGGGGCGATGGGCTCCAGCGCGTATACATCCCGAAGAACACACTTCCTCTCCCTTTTAGGGATGTGGGTGGCATAGATCATATTGACCTCTGTTACCTTGTCAGGAAACTTCTTTTGGCCTCCATTATTGGGCCGTCGAGGTTCATCCTCGTCTTCGTTGTGGTGTTGGGTTTTACTCTGACCCTCTGCCGCTATCTTGCCGGCTTGTTTAAAGACCCAGCAATTCCTGTTAGTGTGGGTTGCTGGTTTTTCCTGAGTGCCGTGAATTCCACATGGGCGGTCCAGGAGCCTATCAAGCTGGCTAGGTCCATCTTTGTTCCCTTTAAAGGGTTTTCTTTTCTGCCCGGATTTAGGTCCGGTGAACCCTGCGTTGACTGTGGCGTCTTCAGTGTCGCTTCCGCCATTTTTACACATGTGCTTATTTTTGTTGCGCTTGGGTTTTCCATTGGCGTCGCGAGTTTCCGAGGTGCCTGTCTCGCCGTTATGAGTACTACGGGTGAGCCAGCTGTCTACTCCCGTGCAAAAGCGAGTCATCAGTGAGGTCAGGGCCGCCATAGTCCTCGGCTTATCTTGGCCAAGTTGACGAGCCAACCATTCATCTCGGATATTGTTTTTAAATGCGGCGATGGCCTCGGCTTCGGAGCAGTCTATGATATGGTTCTTCTTGGTGAGGAACCTTTTCCAGAATTTCTGGGCTGATTTGCTTGGCTACTGGGTGACACGGCTGAGGTCATCAGCGTCCGGAGGTCGGACATATGTGCCCTGGAAGTTTGCTCGAAAAGCGTCTTCTAGGGCCTCCCAGCTGCCGATAGAGTAAGGAGGGAGGCTGTTAAGCCAATGCCTCGCCGGCCCCTTTAGCTTGAGCAGCAGCTATTTAATGGCGTGGAGATCATCTCCGTTGGCCATATGTATGTGTAGGAGGAAATCCTCGATCCAAACTGCTGGGTCCGTGGTGCCATCGTATGATTCTATATTGATGGGCTTAAATCCTTCCGGGAATTGATGTTCCATCACCCTGTCTGTGAAGCAGATTGGGTGAGCCGGACCTCGGGATCGAGGAGCATCTCATCGGAGGTCGGGAGAAAGCTGTGAGTAGGCTTGATCTCGGGCACGGCCATTCCTGTCCACCCAGGCATCGTAGCCATCGAGTCCAGCGGGCGCACGTCCCCTTGATCCATAGATGGACCGAGGGGGAGCCCCGTTTTCCTCAATGCGACGTCTAGCGTCGTGAGGATCTAAGTAATCCATGGGGTCCTTGCCATAACGGCGTGGAGGTGGCCGTTCACTAAGGTCTTCTCGTCTTGGACTGTCCCGGCCTCTAGGGGGTCGGTCGAGGTCGTCAGCGAGCTCCTCGTCGAACTCCGGCAAGAGACGCCTACGTGGGTATGATTTCGGCGCACTATGGCGCCGGTTCTCCATGTCTTGCTCGGCGGAGAGCACTTCGATCCACTTTTCATTTAGTGCATCGGTATTGGCCTGCAGCAGCTGCTGCTTGCGCTTTATGCTCCGGGCCGTCGCAACGAGGCGCCGCCGGAAGAGCTCTTGTTCAAAAGGGTCTTCGGGGATGATGTAGTCCTCGGTACCGAGGCTCTCGTCCTCCTCGAATTCCGGCATGTAGTTGTCGTCGGCCCCTTCAAAGAGGTCATCGGGATCTGAGTACCTGGGAAGTCGGTCCGGTGTGCCGTTCCTTGCTGGGGAGGCTTGAACGTCCTCTTCATGGTTACCGGCATTGCCGTCCTCCGCGTCGCCGTTATTGGCTGTCACGTCATTACCACTGGGTTCCCCATTATTACCCCTTCGACGCCTTCGCCGACATCTTGGCGGGGATTTGGGGGTGTCCACCATGTAAACATCGTAGGTGGACGTGGCGGTCCAACTGCCCGCGTTTACTGGTGTCTACTACACAACTTGTTCTTGTAGACTCGTGTTGGGCCTCCAAGCGCAGAGGTTTGTAGGACAGTAGCAATTTTCCCTCAAGTGGATGACCTAAGGTTTATCAATCCATGGGAGGCGTAGGTTGAAGATGGTATCTCTCAAACAACCCTGCAACCAAATACAAGAAATCTCTTGTGTCCCCAACACACCCAATACAATGGTAAATTGTATAGGTGCACTAGTTCGGCGAAGAGATGGTGATAAAAGTGTAGTATGGATAGTAGATATAGGTTTTTTTAATCTGAAAATATAAAAACAGCAAGGTAGCGTAAAGTAAACGGGCATAAAAACGGTATTGCAATGCTTAGAAACAAGGCCTAGGGTTCATACTTTCACTAGTGCGATCTCCCAACATTGTTGACATAGTTGAATCATATGTAAATCCCTCACGTGCGACAAAGAGTTCACTCCAAAGTCACAAATAGCGGAGAACAAACGAAGAAATTGTTGTAGGGTACGAAACCACCTCAAAGTTATCCTTCCCGATCAATCTTATGAGCCATCCCCATTAATTGTCACGAACAGCCCTAGAGTTCATACTAGAATAACACCTTAAGATGCACATCAACCAAAACCCTAATGTCACCTAGGCACTCCAATGTCACCAAGAGTACCCACGGGTTTGATTATATGATATGCATCACACAATCTCAGATTCATCTATTCAAACCAACACAAAGAACTTCAAAGAGTGCCCCAAAGTTTCTACCAGAAAGTCAAGACGAAAACGTGTGCCAACCCTTATGCATAAATTCCCAAGGTCACGGAACCCGCAAGTTGATCACCAAAACATACATCAATTGACTCAAGTGAATATCCCATTGTCACCACAGATATCCATATGCAAGACATACATCAAGTGTTATCAAATCCTTAAAGACTCAATCCGATAAGAAAACTTCCAAGGGAAAACTCAATTCATCACAAGAAGATAGAGAGGGGAAAACTCCATATGATTCATCTATATCAACAAAGCTCGCGATACATCAAGATCGTGCCATCTCAAGAACACGAGAGAGAGAGAGAGAGAGATCAAACACATAGCTACTGGTACAAACCCTCAGCCCCGAGGGTGAACTACTCCCTCCTCGTCATGGAGGCCGCCGGGATGATGAAGATGGCCTCCGGTGATGCCTTCCCCCCTCCGGCAAGGTGCCGGAAAAGGGCTGTAGATGGGATCTCTCTGGTACAGAGGCTTGCGGCGGAGTAAAAACTCATCTAGGTTAACTTTCGGGGGTTTCTGAATATATATGATTTTTTGGCGTTGGAATCACGCGAAGAAGGGCCACAGGGGGCCCACGAGGCACCAGGGCGCGCCTGGGGGGGTGGCGCGCCCTGGTGGCTCGTGGAGCCCCTGTGGGTCTTCTGGCCTCCTCCCGAAGCTTCTAGTGTTTATCTTGGCCAATAAAAAATCTCCAAAAGGTTTCGTGGCATTTGGACTTCGTTTGGTATTGATTTTCTGTAAAACAAAAACATGGCAGAAAACAGCAACTGGCACTGGGCACTAGGTCAATATGTTAGTCCATGAAAATCATATAAAAGCCATATAAAAGTGCACCAAAATCATACAAAACTATAATAAACATGGCATGAATACTTCATAAATTATAGATACGTTGGAGACGTATCAGCATCCCCAAGCTTAATTCCTGCTCGTCCTCGAGTAGGTAAATGATAGAAGAAATAATTTATGAAGTGTGAATGCTAGCATAGT
Organism: Elymus sibiricus; assembly: GCA_039707655.1. Taxonomy (NCBI): domain Eukaryota; kingdom Viridiplantae; phylum Streptophyta; class Magnoliopsida; order Poales; family Poaceae; genus Elymus; species Elymus sibiricus. Next base: position 378,893,086 of record CM077674.1, on the reverse strand, counting down.
GCATAAGTTTGATCAATGATAATTTCAATCACTTTTCCTAGCATCATAACAGCAACTTTTTCTCATAAAAGTCATCATGATAAAGTAGCAATTAAAAACAGAAATTTTGATGTGGAATGCTACCTATCATAATCATCATATAATCTTTTCTTTGGTTGCATGGACATTGGACTTGAATAATTCAAAGCAAGATCATTATTGTAACAACAATATTTATTATCATAAAACTTCTCATGAGCAAGTAAAAATTCATCACAACAATGAAGTATAAGGCATAAACTTTCTTGGAAACTAACAAACTATTCTAGTCAACAATGCAATTGCAATTCATCATATTTTCAGGAAGGGTCTCATGTAGGAGCTTTTTAGCAAGTCCACATACTCAACCATCATTTAGTCTTCTATGATTGCTAACACTCACGACATATATATGGAGCAACAGTTTCAGCCAGACACATAGAAATATAGGGGCTTGTGATTTTGCCTCCCAACTTATTCACCTCAAGGGTGATGTCAATAATAATAACTCATGATCACTCATATCCAACTGGATATATGTGCCTAGATCTTTCTCCACCACATGATGCTTGCAAAAGAGAAAAATAAAAAGGAAGTAGAGGAGAACACTATTGACTCTTGCATAAAAAATAAATTCATAAAAGTAAAAGATAGGCCCTTCGCAGAGGGAAGCAGAGGTTGTCATGCGCTTTTTGTTATTGGATGCACAAGCCCTTAATGCAAAGGAATGTCTCATTATATTGCCCCTTGTGATGGTAACCTTTATTATGCAGTCCGTCGCTTTTATTTCTTTACCATCACAAGTTAGTACAATGCTTATTTCCCTTACAATAAAAAATCATACATATTTAGAGGAAATTTTTATTGCTTTTTGCACCGATGACAACTTACTTGAAGGATCTTATTCAATCCATAGGTAGATATGGTGGACACTCATGGGAAGAAACTGGGTTTAAGGGTTTTTGGATGCACAAGTAGTATCTCTACTTGGTGCGGATTTTTGGCTAGCAAAGATATTGGGCAAGCACCACATGTTGGAGGATCTATAACAATATAACTTCTATGTGAATATGAACAAACATAATTCATTACGTTGTCTTCCTTGTCCAACGTCAACATTTTGACATAAAATACTTAATGGGGGCTCACAATCATAAAAGATGTCCAAGATAGTATATTTGCATGTGAATCTTCTCTTCCCTTATTAACTTTTTCATGAATTGCATCATTGACTAATGCTATGCTTGTTAACCTCCAATAAATTTTACCACTTATACTTTTCTTTATGTAATGTCATTACTTCCCATAAGATTAGCATATGATCTCTTTCATTATTTTCATTGCAAGCAATCACACTTATCATATCCAATGATCTATATGAAAGTTTTTATTATATCTCTCTCGAATATTCATCATCTTGGGACCAAATCCATATCTTGTGCAAATTACCATTACTATTATTAACTCTCAAAAAGATATAAGTGAAGCATGAGAATTAATGACAAACTACTCCAAAAAAAAATCAAAGATCAATGAGTAGTGAAACAATTAAGTAGCTATGTAAGGACTCTCTCTTATTAAAAAGTTTCACATCTTGATATTTTATTCAAACAGCAAGCAAAACAAAAAACACAACCAAGTATAGCACACATTATGTGATCAAGTAAAAACTTGGGTTCAATCGAGACTAACCGATAGTTGATGAAGAAAAGTGATGGGATGCCTACCGGGGCATCCTCAAGCTTGAATGCTTGATACTTCTTGGAATATTAACTTGGGGAGCCTTGGGCATCCCCAAGCTTGAACTCTCGTGTCTCGTTAATTCTTCTCATATAATAGTTTCCCTAAGTTTCAAAAACTTCATCCACACAAAACTTGACAAGAACTTGTGAGATATGTTAGTATAAATCCACTCAAAACCTCGACATTCTCTACTGTAGAAAATCACTAAAATTATAATTAAACATTTAATACTAAATGCCTCTGCATATTTAATACTCCTATCCTCAAATAGAATCATTAAACAAGCCAACATATGCAAGCAATGCAAACATAACAGCAATCTGCCTAAACAGGACAGTCTGTAAAGGATAATTAAGAATCCATACTTAGATAACTCAAAAAATTCTGAACATTTACCACACTGGAAATAATTTATCAAAGTTGACTGTGTCAAAATTTCAAGATTTTATCACATTCTGACATTTCTGGGCAATTTAATCAATAGCAGCAAACTTTCTGTTTTGAAACAGCAACTCATGAACTTGCAAAATAAGCATGGTAAAGGCTATACTTGACATTTTTATTGAAATAAAAGATACAAAACATGACTCTAAGTAACAGCAAGTGAACACAAACAAAATAAAATGATGCTCCAAGCAAAACACATATCATGTGACGAATAAAAATATAGCTCCGAGTAAGGTTACCGATGGATTAAGACGAAAGAGGGGATGCCTTCCGGGGTATCCCCAAGCTTAGTTGCTTGGGTCTTCCTTAAATTTTACCTTGGGGTGCCTTGGACATCCCCAAGCTTAGGGTCTTGCCACTCCTTATTCTCCTCATATCGATATCTCACCCAAAACTTGAAAACTTCAATCACACAAAACTAAACGGAACTTCGTGAGAACGGTTAGTATGATAAAGAATAAACCATCACTTAGGTACTGTCCAAGACAAGATTCACAATTGTTCCCATATAATTCCTACTATATTCTATCATTTCCACAATTTATATCTTATAATATAAGCAATGGAAACATTAAAACAAGCAAACTATGCATTGAAAAGAGAATCTGTCAAAAACAGAACCGTCTGTAATGATCTGAGCAACTACCATACTTATGGAACTCTAAAAATTCTGAAAAATTAGGACAACGTCAACAATTTGCATATAAATACTGTATAAAAATTTCAGAATTGTTTGACGCTCCAGTAAAATCTGGGAAATTAAACGGAGGCAAAAGTTTCTATTTTTGCACAGAATTGAATCAACAAGTATCCACACTATCCCAAAGGTTTTACTTGGCACTTTATTGAAAGAAAACATATAAAACATTATTACTACAGTATCTTAATCATGTGGAAACATAAAAACAGTAGGTATAAGTATTAGGTTGTCTCCCAACAAGCGCTTTTCTTTAATGCCTTTTAGCTAGGCATGATAATTTTGAATGATGCACTCATAGAAGTAAAGGATTGATACATAACGGGGGCATCATGAGAAATATATCAAACACATTTAAGCCTAACCCACTTCCTATTCATAGGGATTTTGTGAGAAAATATTTTATAGGAGCAAGAATCAACTAGCATAGGAAGGCAAAACAAGTATAACTTCAAAACTTTCAACACATAGAGAGGAAACTTGATATTGTTGCAACACCTACAAGCGTATGATCCTCTCTCATAATAATTTTCAGTAGCATCATGAATGAATTAAACAATATAGCTATCACATAAAGCATTCTTTTCATGATCCACAAGCATTGAAATTTTACTACTCTCCACATAAGCAATTTTCTTCTCATTCATAATAGTGGGAGCAAACTCAACAAAATAACTATCATGAGATATTTGATTGGAATAATCCAATTGAAAATTAAAATCATGATGACAAGTTTCATGATTATCACTATTCTTTATAGCATACATGTCATCACAATAATCATCATAGATAGCAACTTTTTTATCATAGTCAATTGAAACCTCTTCCAAAATAGTGGAATCATCATTAAATAGAGTCATGCCCTCTCTAAATCCACTTTCATCAATATAATCATCATAAATAGGAGGCATGCTATCAACATAATAATTTTTCTCATCAAAACTTGGGGTGCTAAAAATATCATCTTCATCAAACATAGCATCCCTAAGCTTGTAGTTTTGCATATCATTAGCATCATGGATATTCAAAGAATTCATACTAGCAACATTGCAATCATGATCATCATTCAAAGATTTTATGCCAAACATTTTACTAAATTCTTCTTCTATCAATTGAGCACAATTTTCCTTTCCATCATTTTCACGAAAGACATGATAAAGACGAATAATATGAGGCAACCTCAATTCCATTTTTTTGTAATTTTCTTTTATAAACCAAACTAGTGATAAAACAAGAAACTAAAAGATTCGATTGCAAGATCTAAATATATACCTTCAAGCACTCACCTCCCCGACAACGGCGCCAGAAAAGAGCTTGGTGTCTACTACACAACTTGTTCTTGTAGACTCGTGTTGGGCCTCCAAGTGCGGAGGTTTGTAGGACAGTAGAAATTTTCCCTCAAGTGGATGACCTAAGGTTTATCAATCCGTGGGAGGCGTAGGTTGAAGATGGTATCTCTCAAACAACCCTTCAACCAAATACAAGAAATCTCTTGTGTCCCCAACACACCCAATACAATGGTAAATTGTATAGGTGCACTAGTTCAGCGAAGAGATGGTGATAAAAGTGTAGTATGGATAGTAGATATAGGTTTTTGTAATCTGAAAATATAAAAACAGCAAGGTAGCGGAAAGTAAACGGGCATAAAAACGGTATTGCAATGCTTAGAAACAAGGCCTAGGGTTCATACTTTCACTAGTGCGATCTCCCAACATTGTTGACATAGTTGAATCATATGTAAATCCCTCACGTGCGACAAAGAGTTCACTCCAAAGTCACAAATAGCAGAGAACAAACGAAGAAATTGTTGTAGGGTACGAAACCACCTCAAAGTTATCCTTCCCGATCAATCTTATGAGCCATCCCCATTAATTGTCACGAACAGCCCTAGAGTTCGTACTAGAATAACACCTTAAGATGCACATCAACCAAAACCCTAATGTCACCTAGGCACTCCAATGTCACCGCGAGTACCCACGGGTTTGATTATACGATATGCATCACACAATCTCAGATTCATCTATTCAAACCAACACAAAGAACTTCAAAGAGTGCCCCAAAGTTTCTACCGGAAAGTCAAGACAAAAACGTGTGCCAACCCTTATGCATAAATTCCCAAGGTCACGGAACCCGCAAGTTGATCACCAAAACATACATCAAGTGACTCAAGTGAATATCCCATTGTCACCACAGATATCCATATGCAAGACATACATCAAGTGTTGTCAAATCCTTAAAGACTCAATCCGATAAGAAAACTTCCAAGGGAAAACTCAATTCATCACAAGAAGATAGAGAGGGGAAAACTCCATATGATTCATCTATATCAACAAAGCTCGCGATACATCAAGATCGTGCCATCTCAAGAACACGAGAGAGAGAGAGATCAAACACATAGCTACTGGTACAAACCCTCAGCCCCGAGGGTGAACTACTCCCTCCTCGTCATGGAGGCCGCCGGGATGATGAAGATGGCCTCCGGTGATGCCTTCCCCCCTCCGGCAGGGTACCGGAAAAGGGCTGTAGATGAGATCTCTCTGGTACAAAGGCTTGCGGCGGCGTAAAAACTCATCTAGGTTAACTTTCGGGGGTTTCTGAATATATATGATTTTTTGGCGTTAGAATCACGCGAAGAAGGGCCACAGGGGGCCCACGAGGCACCAGGGCACGCCTGGGGGGGTGGCGCGCCCTGGTGGCTCGTGGAGCCCCTGTGGGTCTTCTGGCCTCCTCCCGAAGCTTCTAGTGTTTATCTTGGCCAATAAAAAATCTCCAAAATGTTTCGTGGCATTTGGACTTCGTTTGGTATTGATTTTCTGTAAAACAAAAACAGGGTAGAAAACAGCAACTGGCACTGGGCACTAGGTCAATATGAGTCCATGAAAATCATATAAAAGCCATATAAAAGTGCACCAAAATCATACAAAACTATAATAAACATGACATGAATACTTCATAAATTATAGATACGTTGGAGACGTATCATTTACCGGGGGCATGGTGTTCTCGATGGAACCATCAGCATCTCCCTCCATGTCTGAGGCCTCGCCGTAGTCCAGCACGTCGGTTAAATCGTCGATCGTGGTGACTAGGTGGGTGGTGGGTGGGATGTAAATTTCCTTATCGTCGGCTTTAAGTCCGATCTGATTGTAAACCGAAGTCTTGCCGTCCGAGATGGACATGCCCCGGATGCGGTCAAGCATCTCATCGAGGTGAGATAACTCTTCGGGATTCATTGATGCACCATGTTGGAAATATGCCCTAGAGGCAATAATAAATTGGTTATTATTATATTTCCTTGTTCATGATAATCGTTTATTATCCATGCTATAATTGTATTGATTGGAAACTCAAATACATGTGTGGGTACATAGACAACACTGTGTCCCTAGTAAGCCTCTAGTTGACTAGCTTGTTGATCAAAGATGGTTAAGGTTTCCTAGCCATGGACATGAGATGTCATTTGATAACGGGATCACATCATTAGGAGAATGATGTGATGGACAAGACCCAAACTGTAAACGTAGCATTTGATCGTGTCAGTTTATTGCTATTGTTTTCTGCATGTCAAGTATCTGTTCCTATGACCATGAGATCATGCAACTCCCTGACATCGGAGGAGTACCTTGTGTGTATCAAACGTCGCAACGTAACTGGGTGACTATAAAGGTGCTCTACAGGTATCTCCGAGGGTGTCTGTTGGGTTGGCATGGATCAAGACTGGGATTTGTTACTCTGTGTGACGGAGAGGTATCTCAGGGCCCACTCGGTAATACAACATCACAATGAGCCTTGCAAGCAATGTGACTAAAGTGTTAGCCACGAGATCTTGTATTACGGAACGAGTAAAGAGACTTGCCGGTAACGAGATTGAACTAGGTATAGTGATACCGACGATCGAATCTCGGGCAAGTAACATACCGAAGAACAAAGGGAACAGCATACGGGATTAACTGAATCCTTGACATAGAGGTTCGACCGATAAAGATCTTCGTAGAATATGTAGGAGCCAATATGGGCATCCAGGTCCCGCTATTGGTTATTGGCCGTAGAGGTGTCTCGGTCATGTCTACATAGTTCTCGAACCCGCAGGGTCTACACACTTAACGTTTGGTGACGATTAGTATAATTGAGTTATTATGTTGGTGACCGAAAGTTGTTCGGAGTCCCGGATAAGATCCCGGACATGACGAGGATCTCCGGAATAGTCCGGAGGTAAAGATTGATATATGTGATAATAGTGTTTTGATCTCCGGAAGAGTTCCGAAGTTCACCGGAAGGGGTTCCGGATGTTTACCGAAGTGTTCGGGTGCAGCAACACTTTATATGGGCCAAAGGGATAAAGCCCACGAGGTATTGGAAAGTGCAAAAGTAGTTTTGCTGCCGCGTAAGCGGTACTACCGCTTGGTGAAGCGGTACTACCGCCCGAGCGGTACTACCGCTTGTGTGAAGCGGTACTACCGCTTGTGCGCGGCTGTGCACGGTTCGGCAGGGATCCGAGTTGGACTCTTTCCCTGCGGGCCAAACCGACCTTGTGCGGGCAAAACCGACCCGGAGGAGGCTTTTACTCCAAGTTTAGACCCCAAGGCTCAACATATAAATAGAGGGGCAGGGCTAGCACACGAGACACATCAGGATTTCCCAAGCCGTGTGCCGGCAACCCTAGCCCTCTAGTTCCTCCGTCATAATCTCCGTAGTGCTTGGCGAAGCCCTGCAGAGATTGTTCCTCACCACCATCACCACGCCGTCGTGCTGCTGGAACTCAACCACTACTTCACCATCGCTCGCTGGATCGAGGAGGTGAAGGCGTCATCAAGCCGTACGTGTGTTGAACGCGGAGGTGCCGTCCGTTCGGCACTAGATCGGAAGGATCGTGATTGGATCGCGGGACGCTCGGCGATTTGGATCGCGAAGACGTTCGACTACATCAACCGCGTTTATTAACGCTTCCGCTTAGCGATCTACAAGGGTATGTAGATTCACTCTCCCTCTCGTAGATGCTCATCACCATGGATAGATCTTGTGTGTGCGTAGGAAAATTTTTGTTTCCCATGCAACGTTCCCCAACAGTGGCATCATGAGCCAGGTCTATGCGTAGATGAGATCTCGAGTAGAACACAAACGAGTTGTGGGCGTGGGTGTATACATATTGCTTGCCGTTACTAGTTGATATTTGATTCGGCGGTACTGTGAGATGAAGCGGCCCGGACCGACATTACGCGTACACTTACGCGAGACAGGTTCCTTCAACTAACATGTAACTTCGTTGCATAAAGATGGCTAGCGGGTGTCTGTCTCTCTCACTTTAGTTGAATCGATTTCAATGAAGAGGGTTCTTTTAGAAGATCAAAAAGCAATCACTACACCACGTTGTGGTTTTGCGTAGGTAAGAACGGTTCTTGCAAACCCGTAGCAGCCACGTAAAATTTGCAACAACAATTAGAGGACGTCTAACTTGTTTTTGCAGGGTATGATGTGATATGATATGGCCAATTACATGATGAGATATATGTGATGTATGAGATGATCATGTTTTGTATAGAATATCACGACTTGCATGTCGATGAGTACGGCAACTGGCAGGAGCCATAGAGTTGTCTTTAATTATTGTATGACCTGCGTGTTAATCATTAAGCGCTATGTAATGCTTTACTTTATCGCTAAACGTTAGCAATAGTCGTGGAAGCAACAGTCGGCGCGACAACCTTATGGCGACACGTTGATGGAGATCAAGATGATGGAGATCATGGTGTCATGCCGGTGACGATGGAGATCATGCCGGTGCTTTGGAGATGGAGATCAAAAGCACAAGTTCATGGCCATATCATGTCACTTATGATTTGCATGTGATGTTAATCCTTTTATGCATCTTATTTTGCTTAGGACGACGGTAGCATTATAAGGTGATCCCTCACTTAAATTTCAAGATAAATTGTGTTCTCCCCAAGTGTGCACCGTTGCGAAAGTTCGTCGTTTCGAGACACGCCGTGATGATCGGGTGTGATAGACTCTACGTTCGCATACAACGGGTGCAAGCCATGTTGCACGTGCGGAACACTCGGGTTAAACTTGACGAGCCTAGCATGTACAGACATGGCCTCGGAACACAAGAGACCGAAAGGTCGAACATGAGTCATATAGTAGATATGATCAACATGAAGATGTTCACCATTGAAACCACCTCAACTCACGTGATGATCGGACTTGAGTTGGTGGATTTGGATCATGTTACACTCGAATGACCGGAGGGATGTCAATTTGAGTGGGAGTTTTTTAAATATGATTAACTAAACTCATTATCTAAGAACAATAGTCTAAGTTGTCTTTGCTATATTTATGTTGTAGATCATGGCTCGCGCAGTAGCACCCCTGAATTTTAATGCGTTCCTAGAGAAAGCTAAGTTGAAAGATGATGGAAGTAACTTTGTGGACTGGGCCCGTAATCTAAGGATTATCCTTACGGCTTCCCAGAAGGCTTATGTCCTTGATGCACCGCTTGGTGATCCACCCGCTCCAGTTGAGTCTCTAGACGTTGTGAACGCCTGGCAGGCTCGTTCTGATGATTACTCAATAGTTCAATGTGCAATGTTGTATGGCTTAGAACCGGGACTTCAAAGACGTTTTGAACGTCATGGAGCATATGAGATGTTCCAGGAGTTGAAGTTTATCTTTCAGAAGAATGCCCGGATCGAGAGATATGAGATCTCCGATAAGTTCTATGCTTGCAAGATGGAGGAGAACGGGTCTATCAGTGATCACGTGCTCAGAATGTCTGGGTACTCCACCCGTCTGGCTGAGTTAGGGATGCCCCTTCCGCCAGAGGCTATCACTGACAGAGTTCTTCAATCATTGCCACCTGGCTACAAGAGCTTCGTGTTGAACTATAACATGCACGGGATGAACAAGTCAGTCGCCGAGCTGTTTGCGATGCTGAAAGCCGCTGAGTCTGAAATTCAGAAGGAGCATCAAGTGTTGATGGTCAATAAAACCACTAGTTTCAAGAAAAATGGCAAGGGTAAGAAGGGTAACTCCAAGAAGAGTGGCAAAGCAGTTGCTCCTCTCGTGAAGAAACCCAAGGCTGGACCCAAACCAGAAACTGTGTGTTTTCATTGCAAGGGAACTGGACACTGGAAGCGGAATTGCCCCAAGTATTTGGCTGACAAGAAGGCGGCCAACAACAAACAAGGTATATATGATATACATGTTATTGATGTGTACCTTACCAACTCTCGTTGTAGTGCCTGGGTATTTGATACCGGTGCGGTTGCTCATATTTGCAACTCAAAACAGGAACTGCGGAATAGACGGAGGCTGGCAAAGGACGAAGTGACGATGCGCGTGGGAAATGGTTCCAAGGTTGATGTGATCGCCGTCGGCACGCTCGCTCTTCGATTACCGTCGGGATTAGTGATGAACCTAAATAAGTGTTATTTGGTGCCTGCGTTAAGCATGAACATTATATCTGGATCTTGTTTATTGCGAGACGGTTACTCATTTAAATCAGAGAATAATGGTTGTTCTATTTATATGAGTAATATCTTTTATGGTCATGCACCCGATGTGAGGGGTTTATTCTTATTGAATCTCGATAGTAATGATACACATGTTCATAACATTGATGCCAAAAGATGTAGAATTGATAATGATAATACCACTTTCTTGTGGCACTGCCGTTTAGGTCATATTGGCGTAAAACGCATGAGGAAGCTCCATGCTGATGGACTTTTGGAGTCACTTGATTTTGAATCACTTGACACATGTGAGCCATGCCTCATGGGCAAGATGACTAAAACTCCGTTCTCTGGAACAATGGAACGGGCAAGTGACTTATTGGAAATCATACATACTGATGTGTGCGGTCCGATGAGCATTGAGGCGCGCGGTGGTTATCGTTACTTTCTCACCTTCACTGATGACTTAAGTAGATATGGGTATATTTACTTAATGAAACACAAGTCTGAAACATTTGAAAAGTTCAAACAATTTCAGAGTGAAGTTGAGAATCATCGTAACAAGAAGATTAAATTCCTACGATCTGATCGAGGAGGAGAATATCTGAGTTATGAGTTTGGCAGTCACTTAAGACAGTGTGGAATTGTTTCACAATTAACACCGCCTGGAACACCACAGCGTAATGGTGTGTCCGAACGTCGTAATCGAACCTTATTGGATATGGTGCGATCTATGATGTCTCTTGCCGATTTGCCACTATCGTTTTGGGGTTATGCATTAGAGACAGCTGCATTCACTTTAAATAGGGCACCATCGAAATCCGTTGAGACGACGCCATATGAACTTTGGTTTGACAAGAAGCCAAAGCTGTCGTTTCTTAAAGTTTGGGGATGTGATGCTTATGTCAAAAAGCTTCAGCCTGAAAAGCTGGAACCCAAAGCGGAGAAATGCGTCTTCATAGGATACCCAAAAGAGACAGTTGGGTATACCTTCTACCTCAGATCCGAAGGCAAAGTGTTTGTCGCTAAAAACGGAACATTTCTTGAGAAAGAGTTTCTCTCGAAAGAATTGAGTGGGAGGAAGATAGAACTTGATGAGGTTGTTGAACCTTTACTTCAACCTGAGAGTAGCGCAGTGCAGAAAGTTGTTTCTGTGGAGCCTACATTAGCTGAAGAAGAAGTTAATGATGATGATCATGAAGCTTTGGATCAAGTTGCTATTGAACCTCGTAGGTCGACAAGGACGCGTACTGCTCCTGAGTGGTACGGCAACCCTGTCTTAGAAGTCATGTTGTTAGACAACGATGAACCTACGAGCTATGGAGAAGCGATGATGAGCCCGGATTCCGAGAAGTGGTTAGAGGCCATGAAATCCGAGATGGGATCCATGTATGAAAACAAAGTCTGGACTTTGGAAGTATTACCTGAAGGGCGTAAGGCCATTCAGAACAAATGGATCTTTAAGAGGAAGACGGACGCGGACGGTAATGTCACCGTCTATAAAGCTCGACTTGTGGCAAAGGGTTTTTCACAAGTTCAAGGAGTTGACTACGATGAGACCTTCTCACCCGTAGCGATGCTTAAGTCCGTCAGAATCATGTTAGCAATAGCTGCCTTTTTCGATTATGAAATTTGGCAGATGGATGTCAAAACAGCGTTCCTTAACGGTTTCCTTAAGGAAGAGTTGTATATGATGCAACCAGAAGGTTTTGTCGATCCAGAGAATGCTGACAAAGTTTGCAAACTCCAGCGATCCATTTATGGACTGGTGCAAGCATCTCGGAGTTGGAATCTTCGTTTTGATGAGGTGATCAAAGCGTTCGAGTTTATACAAGTTTACGGAGAAGCTTGTATTTACAAGAAAGTGAGTGGGAGCTCTATAGCGTTTCTAATATTATATGTGGATGACATATTGCTGATTGGAAACAATATAGAAATGCTGGAAAGCGTAAAGGAATATTTGAACAAGAGTTTTTCAATGAAGGACCTAGGAGAAGCTGCTTTCATATTAGGCATCAAGATCTATAGAGATAGATCGAGACGCTTAATAGGACTTTCACAAAGCACATACCTTGACAAAGTTTTGAAGAAGTTCAAAATGGATCAGTCCAAGAAGGGGTTCTTGCCTGTATTGCAAGGTGTGAAGTTGAGTAAGACTCAATGCCCAGTGACTGCAGAAGATAGAGAAAAGATGAGTGTCATCCCCTATGCTTCAGCCATAGGCTCTATCATGTATGCAATGCTGTGCACAAGACCCGATGTCAGCCTTGCCATAAGTATGGTCGGAAGGTTTCAAAGTGATCCAGGAATGGAACACTGGACGGCGGTCAAGAATATCCTGAAGTACCTGAAAAGGACTAAGGACATGTTTCTCGTTTATGGAGGTGATCAAGAGCTCGTCGTAAAGGGTTACGTCGATGCAAGCTTTGACACTGATCCGGATGACTCTAAGTCGCAAACCGGATACGTATTTATTCTTAATGGGGGTGCGGTTAGCTGGTGCAGTTCCAAGCAAAGCGTGGTAGCTGATTCTACATGCGAAGCGGAGTACATCGCAGCCTCGGAGGCGGCGAAGGAAGGTGTCTGGATGAAGGAGTTCATGACAGATCTTGGAGTAGTGCCTAGTGCGCTTAACCCAATGACTCTGTTTTGTGATAACACTGGTGCCATTGCTCTAGCCAAGGAACCAAGATTTCACAAGAGGACCAGACACATAAAACGACGTTTCAATTCCATCCGCGATTACATCAAGGAGGACGACATAAATATTTGCAAAGTACACACGGATCTAAATGTTGCAGATCCGATGACTAAACCTCTTCCAAGGGCTAAACATGAACAACACCAGAACTGCATGGGTGTTCGATTCATTACAATGTAAATCACATAGTGATGTGAACTAGATTATTGACTCTAGTGCAAGTGGGAGACTGTTGGAAATATGCCCTAGAGGCAATAATAAATTGGTTATTATTATATTTCCTTGTTCATGATAATCGTTTATTATCCATGCTATAATTGTATTGATTGGAAACTCAAATACATGTGTGGGTACATAGACAACACTGTGTCCCTAGTAAGCCTCTAGTTGACTAGCTTGTTGATCAAAGATGGTTAAGGTTTCCTAGCCATGGACATGAGATGTCATTTGATAACGGGATCACATCATTAGGAGAATGATGTGATGGACAAGACCCAAACTGTAAACGTAGCATTTGATCGTGTCAGTTTATTGCTATTGTTTTCTGCATGTCAAGTATCTGTTCCTATGACCATGAGATCATGCAACTCCCTGACATCGGAGGAGTACCTTGTGTGTATCAAACGTCGCAACGTAACTGGGTGACTATAAAGGTGCTCTACAGGTATCTCCGAGGGTGTCTGTTGGGTTGGCATGGATCAAGACTGGGATTTGTTACTCTGTGTGACGGAGAGGTATCTCAGGGCCCACTCGGTAATACAACATCACAATGAGCCTTGCAAGCAATGTGACTAAAGTGTTAGCCACGAGATCTTGTATTACGGAACGAGTAAAGAGACTTGCCGGTAACGAGATTGAACTAGGTATAGTGATACCGACGATCGAATCTCGGGCAAGTAACATACCGAAGAACAAAGGGAACAGCATACGGGATTAACTGAATCCTTGACATAGAGGTTCGACCGATAAAGATCTTCGTAGAATATGTAGGAGCCAATATGGGCATCCAGGTCCCGCTATTGGTTATTGGCCGTAGAGGTGTCTCGGTCATGTCTACATAGTTCTCGAACCCGCAGGGTCTACACACTTAACGTTTGGTGACGATTAGTATAATTGAGTTATTATGTTGGTGACCGAAAGTTGTTCGGAGTCCCGGATAAGATCCCGGACATGACGAGGATCTCCGGAATAGTCCGGAGGTAAAGATTGATATATGTGATAATAGTGTTTTGATCTCCGGAAGAGTTCCGAAGTTCACCGGAAGGGGTTCCGGATGTTTACCGAAGTGTTCGGGTGCAGCAACACTTTATATGGGCCAAAGGGATAAAGCCCACGAGGTATTGGAAAGTGCAAAAGTAGTTTTGCTGCCGCGTAAGCGGTACTACCGCTTGGTGAAGCGGTACTACCGCCCGAGCGGTACTACCGCTTGTGTGAAGCGGTACTACCGCCCAAGCGGTACTACCGCTTGTGTGAAGCGGTACTACCGCTTGTGCGCGGCTGTGCACGGTTCGGCAGGGATCCGAGTTGGACTCTTTCCCTGCGGGCCAAACCGACCTTGTGCGGGCAAAACCGACCCGGAGGAGGCTTTTACTCCAAGTTTAGACCCCAAGGCTCAACATATAAATAGAGGGGCAGGGCTAGCACATGAGACACATCAGGATTTCCCAAGCCGTGTGCCGGCAACCCTAGCCCTCTAGTTCCTCCGTCATAATCTCCGTAGTGCTTGGCGAAGCCCTGCAGAGATTGTTCCTCACCACCATCACCACGCCGTCGTGCTGCTAGAACTCAACCACTACTTCACCATCGCTCGCTGGATCGAGGAGGTGAAGGCGTCATCAAGCCGTACGTGTGTTGAACGCGGAGGTGCCGTCCGTTCGGCACTAGATCGGAAGGATCGTGATTGGATCGCGGGACGCTCGGCGATTTGGATCGCGAAGACGTTCGACTACATCAACCGCGTTTATTAACGCTTCCGCTTAGCGATCTACAAGGGTATGTAGATTCACTCTCCCTCTCGTAGATGCTCATCACCATGGATAGATCTTGTGTGTGCGTAGTAAAATTTTTGTTTCCCATGCAACGTTCCCCAACACACCATAGGCAGGGCTGACTCGAAGTACGCCCGACGTGTAACCGGATGCGTTTTCGGTGCGAAGGGAATCCGAATATAACTTTGAGTTCTGCGCCGGAGTCAGTTCTAGCACCGGCGTAATTTCGGGAGTAAGAGCCGGATCCATCTCCGGACTGACGATCGGAAGGAAACTGGCTGGAGTGGTGGCGTCAGGGGTCTCAAGAGGCGCCGCGACAGAGTTTGGTTCCGGAGTCAAGCCTCCAGAACCGGCCGAGCTCTCAATCCGGCCGTTAGTCCATCCCGATAGGATGAGTTCACCACGGGAATCCGCAGTGTATTCGAGGCCACCGAAGGTCACGATCCGACCTGGGGCGTAGTTCTCAACGGAGGTAAGATGACCTATCGAGTCGGCGCAAAATACCATGTTGCCGAAGACAAAAAGCTGTCCGGGGGCGTAAACGTCCCCGTGGCCGTTGGCGTAGTTGATCTGCAGGTGAGCCATCGATCCTTCTGGTGATCGCGCAGCGGGACTCTCAATGAAAGCACCAGTGTCGGTGTAAAAACCGGCAGACCTCGGGGTAGGGGGTCCCGAGCTGTGGATCTCATATCGGTGGTAACAAGGACAAGGGAGACGATGTTTACCCAGGTTCGGGCCCTCTTGATGGAGGTAAAACCCTATGTCCTGCTTCTGTTTATATTGATGGAGATGTATCGAATACAGAGTTGATCTACCTTGAGATCGTAATATGTGTCTAACTTCTAGGGCTAGATGAGGGATATTGCATTGATGTCCCTCCTACAGGCTAAACCCTATGGCTTATATACACGCCAGGGAGGGTATCTAGGGTTACAAAGTCGGTATCTAGGAGAGAGGCGGCAGGAGAGATCTTGGAGTATACGTCAAGTCTTCGGTATAGACAGTCTCGATCACGCTTCCTGTATACGGCCTCCGGAGTCCATCTTGATCATGTACGAGGGCCCATCGGCCCAACCGAGGAGACGGGCCGGCTAGGTTAGCACCCCCTAACCCAGGACACCGTCAAACGGGGACATACATATTTTAGTGGTTCAACGCCAATCGTGTCCGACATATACCATACATCCACCATATTTCTAATGCAAGAAGTGATTTATTTTGATTTGATTGAGTTAATGGAAAAGAGGATTAGAGAGTGGCCCGAAGTGACTGCCGTTAAGTGTTTCAGGTAGGCCATAGGGAAACTTGCAGTCCAATCAAATTATGCAAGGGCACGGTCTAGCCTTACCTTAGTGTAGCTTCCACCCGAGACCTTTTTTTCAAACGTCCAGAAATTACCTTGATAGCCTAAATCCTCCAGTATGCAAAACATCAACCTCATCGCAGAAGCCCTGGATTTGGGCATTACTCCGTTCTCCAATACCTTCTTGTTCATCCGGACGTAGCACCTCATTGAAATCCCCAACGCACACCCAAGGGAGATCGCTCAAAATTGCTATCCCCTTCATTATGTCCCATGTCTGATGCCGTAGGTGAGTTTGTGCTTCTCCATAAAACATGTGACTCTCCAAGGATCATGACCTGGATCATCAATTGAGCAGTTTATGTGATACACCGAATAGCCTAAAATCTCAATCTTTATTGTATTATTCCAAAATATTCCTAGGCCGCCATTGTGACCTTGACTACTAACAGCTTAAGCATTATCAAAACCAAGAGTACTAGCTAGATTTTCTACCCTTGCTCTATCAAGCTGAGTTTCTACAATACAAAGCAGGGCAGGGGCAAATTTCCTCGCTAATTCGTGAAGCTCTCGGACTGTCGCAGCTTTGCCCGCACCGCGACAGTTCTAACTCAGGATACTCATTGTGCCCCGGCGGTACTCCATGGGGGAGTCCGCCGATGTTGCATCAGGAATTTTGCCACCCTTCATGTTGTTGGTCTTGTCTTGATTGCCCTCCTCTCATGTCCTTGTCCTTGCCCGCTTTGGATCTTGCTTAGCTGGTGGGCTCAGTGGTATCTGTGGTGGGGGCCGCACCAGACCACCCTCCCATTGACTCCACCTGAAATAGCGAGCTAAGAGCTTGCAACTGCCGATGGATCGGTATCCTGGAGATGCTTCCTGTTCACGTCCGCATCAGCCATGTCGGCATCTCGATCAACCAGACTTCCTGAATACTGTCCCTCAGGTTCAGATGGATTCAGCTGTTCGCCCCTGTTTCTGTTCCTCACCCCTCCCGGACCAGGCCCAGCTCCCCCAAACCATGGAGCCTTCAAATTCTTGAATACCAAAGCTGATGGTGGATGAATGCCACTCCCATGTTCCTTATATTGATGGCCCAGCCGACCACATACTGCGCACCAGTTTGGCAACCGCTCGTATTTGACATGGAAGATCATCCGTTTTGTCGCCAATCTTGAGCGAGACAGTATTCCTTACAGCTTTAGTAACATCAACTTTAACTCCGACTCTAAAGAAAATTTCACTCGAAATCGTGGGATGCAGTTTCAGCATACACTAGTTCACCGATCTTTGCTACCAAAGATGGTATCTGAGAAACATAACCATCTGGAAAATCATGAATCTGAGCCCATATTTCTAGCTTGTAAGCTTGACAGACGACGGCTTCGTGAACCCATCGTACTCTGCCAAGATCACGACGTCTCCACAAAAAGTCCATGGCCCCTCCTCCATCGCGTGTTCCCAGTCGCCAAGGCACGAGAACTATAGGGTATAGATATTATCTTCCAGGGGGCGTATACTGACTTTCTGCGCAAGATCCCACGCCGTCCGCATATTCTTGTAAAACAAAAGTTAGTTGTAGGGTTTCTCATTGTGAACCCTAGCAATCGCCATCCTGCGTGTTGCTTCCGGCGGTAGAGCTTTCTGATCCACTACCACATTGTCAAGGTCATCCTCTGAGAGCCCTAATTCCTTCATCATCGCCTCGAGATCGTCTTGATCACCCCATCCAGAAGCGTTGGTCGCCATACTTGTTCCCTTGCACGAAGAACTTCCTTCGCCGGGCCTTGACTGAACTCTAGACTCCCAAACCTCCGGCAATCCCTAACCAAGATCGGGCAGCGATGCAAAGATCACCCCTTGATCGATCCTAGTCTGGAGATCGGGCGAGGCTGGGCAGGGAATAGAGATCTCAACGTCGGCTAGATCGCCGCCGAGAGGAAGGATACCCTAACATGAGTGGAGGTTGTTGGTAATTAGCAAAGCCTTTATTGATCGAAGTTCACAACTAATGGGATACAATTAGAATCGTGGGGTTGGCCTAACCATAGCGCCTCCGATCCAGAGAATGGGAAAACTTGGCTAATAAATGGGCTTCGGTATTTGATGCCCGACCCTCACAAAGAAAAGTACAATTAAAAACCGAAACTCCCAAGTTTAATTTCTGCTACTATCTGGCCATACACCCCATTGCCTCCTTTCTGGATATCGTTTGCCACTTGTTTTGAGTCTGTCGCCACCACAAAATCATGGAGGAGTAGATCGTCGGCTAAGGCAAGCGCCTCCCTACATTTTTTTTAGGGGAAGCGCCTCCCTACATGCAATGTAGTCCATGCACCTTTAGACATGTGCTTTTTGTGAATGTATATATTTTAAAGGCCTGTAATCAACTCGGGCCCAAACGCTTGCTCTCCTGAGCTGGGCTTTATTTCCTCTACGATGTGTTGTTGCTCAAAAAAAAATCCTTGTTCTAAAAAAAATAAAAATTCCTCTACGATGTCTGTTTACTGTTAGTTTCACGGCAACATATCTTGTGAATCCGCTTTGCTCGTGTATCCCTGCATCCCTCTCTTTCTCAGCCCCCCGATCTAAATCCTTCGCCTCAGGTGCAGCGAAGTGAATTTTTGCACTCACCCGCCCGCTTTCTAACCTAAGAAATATTTTCGTTTACGGAAACCCCCCTAAAGCCTCTGATCCATCATCCCCAACCCAAAGCTCCAAGTCGTGCGTCCTGCGACTCCTGACCCAAATCCTTCCCTGCCAGATCTCTCGCATCGGCCCCCAAATCGAATCTCAATCCGAAGGCCATGTACGACGGCAACGCCTGGATGATTCCCTCGAACTTCTCTAGCGGCGGCAATCAAGTAGCGACAACAACGGCTCGACGGTCACTTAGACCCGGCCGGCCGGCCGTCTCGACGGCGAAGCCATGACAACCGACGACCTTCTACGGCGGTGATGATGCGGAACAATGAGGCGACAACGCCGCCCTGGATGGCCTCCCCCGCCGGCGATGATTCCTACATAGGAAGCTGCAGCCTCTCGTCCATAGGAAGTTGTCGGCTGTAACCTGTAGCCTGTACAAAATGTACTGGTGCTATGCTCATATGAGTAAACTGTATCAGTATTTGCACCTAAATGAATGGCATCGTGTGAGATGCTTGTATGTGTTTCTTTTCTTTTCTAAATTCCTTACCAATACGTGATATGCCTTACCAAGCTTGTTCAGATCAGATGCTTTGGTTGAGCTTTTCCCTTATTCAAAAATCCTGTTTGCTGTTGCCACAGAATTCAGTGACTAGTTCAGTTATGAACTTAAATGTTGAAAAAAATCAGTGATTTTCTCAGTCATGTGGTCAAAGCATATATTGTTCAGTAAAGCTTTTGAGTTGCAGAAGTGGGCTGGGATGGCTTTCTCCAGTTTTGATATCTAAGCTATAAGCAGCAAGTCACTATCCAAAATATCCTGAACATTCACAAAGTTCAGTGACTAGGCTCCATATGTGTTGAACAAAATCAGTGACTTATTCAGAAAATCTTCTTAATTACCAGAAGTGGCCTAGGATGGCCGTAATCAGTTTTGAGATAAAAAAAAAGGCTATAAAAAACAAGTCCATATCCAAAGTTTCCTGAACATTTACTGTAGTTCTTGATTGATCATGTATAATAAGTATATTGACAAACTGCATTTTGTGCTCTGGTATGATGCAGGTCTGTGCAAAGAATTTATTTAACATAATGAAAATTTGACAATCATCCGCCGACTGATGTTCATATAATGTAGTAATTTGATAATCATCAAATTTGTTATAAATCAAGTCAAATTTGATTTAACACAGTGCAAATCCCCATCCATTACATGGCTCCTGTACATCAAAGAGTAAATCATAACATATATAAAATCATTCTTTGCATGGCAAAATTTGGCATCAGAAAGCACCATTTAGTTGCATATCTTCCACAATCATACTCCTTTTCCCTTTGCTTGGACAATTGCGACTATCATGAAATACTATTTGCTTGCATGTCTTGCACAAGCGTGCTACCCTTGCCTTTACTTCTTTGTCCTTCTTTTTTCGACTATCCTCCTTGGTCTCCTTTCCGCTCTTTATTCTTTTGCATCTCCTCACCGTATGAACATCAGTGGGCGGATGTATATGAACTTCAGTAGGAATGTTGCAACCAATAAAAGCCTCATATTCCTCTTGCCTAGTGCTTGCATGGGGTGGCGCCTGCCGGTAGACGCCGTCGCCGCCGAACTGAGAGCACAGGGGCGCGGGCGTTCGGCCTAGGGTTCCACGCCGCCGTGGGAGAGAGAAATACCGAGAGCTGTCTATTACGACGCACGATGCAGTCCTGCGTCCAGGGTTGTTTTTGCAAAGTAAAACTGTTGGTATGGGCTACAGGCGGGCGTTTCAATGCAAAATTACTGGAAATTAACCCAAATCGAAGGATTTAGATCGGGGGGCTGAGAAAGAGAGGGATGCAGGGATACAGGAACGGAGCGGATTCACAAGATATGTTGCCTAGTTTCACAGCCCAAACAAAGCACAAGAATCAAAACGACCGAGCACCCCCGAGAGAGGAAAAAAAAAAATCCATGGCGTCCGACGACCTCTTCGATGGCTTGCCTCCGCCCGCGTCGCCCGCCGGCGAAGACCGCGCGGCCTCCCCCGTGCCGCCTCCCCCGCCGGCGGCTCCGGCGCCGAGGCCCTCCGCGCTGAAGAGCGCCCTCAAGCGCGACAAGCCCTCCCCCTCCTCGGCCGCTACCTCCTCCTCCTCCTCACCCGCCGCCGCCGCCGCCAGCGTCGCTCCCCCCAATGTCGCCGCCGAAGGCCGCGGTGAGCGCTCTACCCCGCTGATTCCTCTCCTTTCCAATTGCTTGCTGCTGCGGCGGCTGCTGCTGCTCGGGAGTTGGATGCCCTGCTAGGCGTAGTGGGATTTCAGATTAAGCCACTGGTGTTGCTGTAGATTTTAGCACCGATCTGTCCTTGTGTGGCAGTGTTACCTAAGAGTTGGACGCTGTGGGCGGTCGACCGGAGCGCGGCGAGAGTGTCATGGCGTTACCAAACAACTTCGTGTTGAGATCGAGATGTGGATTTGGTTAACAGGAGGGGATTTCTAGGTTGCGGGTTAGGGTTTCCTGTTTCCCTTATCCCAGAATGCGAGGAAAAAGTGCATTTGGACCGGATGGCTTCAGATTAGTAACTGTACCGGCTAGAACAGCTTACTTGAGCAAATTGCTAGAACCTGTTGCCGAACTAGACTAGGAACAGATAGGGATCATGGCAAACTTAGGTGGTTGTAGCTTGTTTTGCCATGATAATAAACCTAGGGATCAGTCACTGCAGCAGCTAGAACAGCCTATTTGGACAGTGGAGTCAAACGTGAAATGCAGCACGCGCTGGCATATAGAAGATGCTTTATTAGTTCAGTCACAGCGAAGTTCTGAATCTGAACCTGGGTTTAGATGAGTTGTAGAGGTCCGAAACTGAATGTCTTTTAAGCTTGATTCAGCATTTTTTAGCTTGCCTCGAGGACTTGCTACCATCTTGAAGTAACTCAATGGGGACTATATTGCATCCTATTCAAATTAATGCCATGCGCCAAATACGAACGTTGTTCACTTGATTTTTCTGCTCATTGTTTGCTAGACCTGTCTAGTAAATGTTCGTTTTTACTATGTTATTTAGTGTTGAATGTATTTGTGGAAGATTTCTGACCAGTGACCTTGCCAACTTGTATTACCATTACTCTTAACTCAAAAGGTGAAACCATAATCCATAAGTGACTCTGTTTCTTGTAATCTGGTCTTACATCACAGTTATGCCAGCAGTGGTAGCACTGAATGTCTTGCTTCTATGCCTATGGCAAGAATATGGGTCCTGTGCGACTACTTTTTATTATCTCCATTTGTCTGAAGGTTCTGATTCATCCAGCTGTTCTCCACATGTTTTCCTGCTAATTTATGCGTAGCCTTTCTCTGAAGTTATTTGCTCTTTGAACTCTTGTAGCAATAACATAGTTCTTTCATTGCCACACAGTCATGTTCTAAGACCAATGTGTTGCTTGCAGTTCCTGAGAAGCGCCTTCGCTTCAGAACTACTGTTGATGCATCAGAGATGCAAATCATTGAAGCTATGCAGAAGATAACTTCACACATAGGAAATCCTTCAAAATTCAGCAAGGCATCAAAGCTAGCTCTACAGCTTATTGAGGCCGGAAGTGTCAAGCCAGAGACAATCGGGCACTTCTTTGGTCTATTAGAGGCTGCAATGTCTTCGCCTGGAGCTTGTAATGAACCTTCTGTGCGCGCAGATTACCAGGCATTGTTTAATGCTGCTGAGTGTGTAACAGAGGTGAAGTTTCTACTGTTGTTAAAATAAATACTACTCCCTCCGATCCATATGGAGTACAGTTGACAAAATCATAGTTTTCTTCCTTTCTGCGCAGTTCTGGTAAGCCATTATCTCATGTACTTACAACTTTCTCGTTGATGTGCAGTGTTTCAACGAACAGCAGAAAAATCAGTTTGATGTATGGATGCTTCATGCGGTGGTGGCTAATGATCTCTGTACTGACGACAGTTTTGTGGTAAGTGTACTGTGGTGAAACGCTGATGTTGCTTATTTTCTCAACTCAAGTACTCCCTCCGATCACTTGTCGCTGCTTTAGTACAACTGTATAAAGTTGTACTAAAGCAGTGACAAGTAATATGGATCAGAGGGAGTATCAAAATTTGTACCTACCTGCATGCTACGGCTGCTGTAGCTGTCTACCTCCATGTCCCTTGAGAAATGTCATTACCAGAATGCATTGTTCAATATTGGCTTGTGTGTTTTACAGTAATGTAATTGTGTGTCTTATTCTGCAGTTCTCAAAGGCCGTAGGGAAGATCAAAGATGCCATCTCTGCCCTGCCAGTGGCAACAGTGGATGATGATAACGATGAAGCAACAGCACTTGCAGCACTTGCTGAAAGCCAATCTAGCACCACAGAGAATAAGGCAGCTGATAGCAACACACACGCTGCAGCCTCCAACTCGGGAGAAGAAGAATCCTCTGATCCTTTCGGTCTAGATGATCTCCTCGAGCACAAGCCAAAGAAGTCTGAGAAGGCGGCTGAGGCGCTGAACAGAAAGGCGGACGAGGAAGAGTCCAGAAGACTTCTGAGGTCACGGCGCGAAGCCCTCCTGAAGTGTCTCGAGACGGCTGCTCGGCGCTACAGGATACCGTGGTGAGCCCTCTGACAGGCGTGTGCACGCCCCATGTATATATGCATGCCACGCATTTTGTCTGCTGTTCTAAAATTCAGTTTGCTGCGGCTTTGGTTTTGTCAGGACGCAGACGACCATCGACATCCTGGGGCGGCACGCGTACGACAGCGTGGGGCGGTTCACGGCCCGGCAGCGGGAGGCGGTGGAGAAGCTGTGGAACTCGATCAAGGAGCAGCAGATCCGGCGCAAGCACGGCAAGTCGGCGAGTGGGAAGCTGGACGTGAACGCCTTCGAGCGGCTCCAGGAGAAGTACTCCCACGAGAAGATCAGCATCCGGCGCGCCGTCGGCGGCGCGGGTGACCGCCGCGCCACTCAGTGGCTCGGCTAACCAAGTCGGCACCCCGCCTCCCACTGCACCGCCTGATGATGATCACGAGTTACACCGATTCGAATGACGAAAAAACGACGACGATTCCGCCGCTCCCTGTTGCTGGCCTGAATGTCTGCGGCCGGTTCAGGGAAAGCTGTTGAGCTCTGATTTTCCACAAGGACGGCGTTCACTTTACCTGAGGCGTTGATTGGACTTGTGCGCAGGGTGTGCGTGAGTTGCTGGCGAAGATGATGCAAACGGCGAGCGTGTGGATTATAGTTTTCATAGTCGCGTTCGTGTGTGCGCCCCATTCTTGTGATCTCATATTGGGTTGCGGCACTATCCACAGGTTTCTTGGGCGCCCGTGCGTGCGTGCGTGCAACGCTGGTGTGCACGTGTGAATGCGACTGGGGTTTGGGTTTTCGGTTGCCGCTGGTGTCTGGTGATGATGATAAATGCTTCGTTATTCTGAAATCGTCAGCGTCTTGGTCTCAGGGAAGCTGACCAGGAGGAGGAGAGAAGAGGATACCAGATAGTGGGCAGAAAACGAGACGGCCGGTCGACCTGAGAATCTGAAGCTGAAGGAGATAAGCACAAGCACTCCAACGCTGTAAAAAATGCGATGGCCTGCATATGCACTGCTATTTTCACTCTCTCACCCTTGTTTCCATTACCGTTTTCTAGTACTCTGGCACGACGACTATACTCGTTGATAACAAACTTCTTTTCCTTCGGGAAATACTGGTATATACGTATGCACTGTCACAGTACTACTAGTACTAGTAGTAGTATTTTTGGAAGTATTCCCTCCGTTTTTATTTACTCTGCATATTAGATTTGACTGAAGTCAAACTTCATAAAGTTTGACCAAGTTTATAGAAAATAGTATTAACATTTACAATAACAAATCTATATGATATGAAAGTATATTCAATAATGAATCTAATTGTATTGATTTGTTATTGTATATGTTAATATTTTTGTCTATAAACTTAGTCAAAGTTTACAAAATTTGATTTTGACCAAAGCTAATATGCGGAGTAAATAAAAACGGAGGGAGTACGTTTTGGACAGTGGGAGGAGAGGCGCCACCATTGTGTGCACGTCCGGATAAATCCATGGAGATATGTATTCATTCAGGTGGTGGTCGTCGACCATTGGAAACTAAAGCGCGGCCATTCGGCGGGAAATGCTTTCTTTATCCATGTATGCCACCCAGCCCAGCCAGTGCACGTACGTGCGCACACACTCACCTGGTTTCTCAATTCATTTTTCAGATGCAATGTTGACCGGCCAGTGGCTGATTGATCCCTTTGTACGTACTCCCTCCATCCATATATATAGGTCCTAATGTGTTTTTTGAGATTGTCTTTGACTATTGATAAGATTAATAATATATGAGTTGTATAATGTGAAAATTTTATCATTGGAAGCTCCTTTCCCGTACGAATTTGATGATATGCTTTGTGTAACTTGCATGTCATATATTATTGCTCTAACATGTGTTCAAAGTTAGCCTTAAAAAACGCATTAGGCCCTATATATAGATGGATAGAGGGAGTACGTTTCAGCTTCTCCTGCGACTCTCTGTATTATAAATTCGGTTTTGCTAGATCGCATCTAGATGTGACATAAGTATTGCACATCTAAGTTTTATGCCATTGATTTCATACGGAGATTCGTGTGACTATTTCTTTTTTAATTTTAGTTTTTTCTTTTTATGCTTGATGGAGTCACTTAAATGTGCAATAACTATGTCACATCTAGATGTGTCCTAGACACACCCTTATAAATTATAAATAATTCAATTTTTTTAGTGGTTAATTGGTTGTATAAATTATAAATTAGGGTAAAAGAAGCCGGCCGGGCCCTTGCATTCAACCCAGCATTTACACGTTTGCTCCCCTCAAACCAGACCAACCCTGCCCTACTTGTCTCTCCTCTCCACCACCTTCTTCTAATCTTCTTCCTCTTCTCCTTCTTCATTCGCCACCATCCCATCGGGCACGCTCCCTAGCTTCCCTCTATAAATACCAGTACCGCCCGGCCAAGTAGTACTAGCTAGCAAGCCACGTCCTCCTTCCTTCCTTCGTCCTCGATCGAGAAGCTCCGCCGTCGCTACGAATAATCGATGGCTGCGGCTGCTGCTGGTGGTGTAGCGGGAGTGGCGGGGTCGCCGTGCGGGGCGTGCAAGTTCCTGCGGCGGCGGTGCGTGGCGGAGTGCGTCTTCGCGCCCTACTTCAGCTCCGAGCAGGGCGCGGCGCGCTTCGCCGCCATCCACAAGGTCTTCGGCGCCAGCAACGCCGCCAAGCTGCTCGCGCACCTCCCCCAGGCCGACCGCTGCGAGGCCGTCGTCACCATCACCTACGAGGCCCAGTCCCGCCTCCGCGACCCCGTCTACGGCTGCGTCGCGCAGATCTTCGCGCTCCAGCAGCAGGTCCGTCGTCTCATTCTTCTTCCATCTCCTTCCTTGCCGAACACTTCTTCCTCTTCGATCGATCAATCAGCTGGCCACTTCCGCCATGGACGCAAGCTGATGATTTCTTGTTTGTTGCAGGTGGCGATCCTGCAGGCGCAGCTGATGCAGGCAAGGGCGCAGATCGCCTGCGGCGTCCAGAGCACCACATCGCCGGCCAGCCACCACCAACAACAGCCGTGGTTGCCGGACAGCAGCATCGCCGCCCTGCTCCGGCAGCAGGAAAACGGTAGCAGCTTCGCCGCCGGCGGTGCGCTTCTGCCAGAGCTCATGGGTGGAGACGTATCCCTGCTGCAGCAGCATTGCGGCGGCAAGGTGGAGGGCGGTGGCGGCGGCGCCGGGGACCTCCAGTACCTGGCACAGGCCATGATGCGAAGCTCCAACTACTCCCTGTAGAAGAACCCGTGCATTTTGCATGCTTCCATCAATCTCATCGATCGATCAGAGTTCTAGCTGATGGAATCGTGCGGCGGCGCCAGATCGAGCTAGAAGGACGCAGGAGGGAATTGATTAACCTGTACTGAACTTTTTATCAGTGTTAATTCTGATCCTACAAGTTACTACTGTACTACATATATATTAGAGGAGGCGCAAGCCCTGCATGAGTGGCTGAGTTGATGATTACCACTTCTATATAAGCAGCTTATATATTGCAAAATCACCCCTTATCGGATTTATTTTTTTGCAAGTCTTGATAATGACATCACTGAAAAAGGTATATGTGTGGAAGTATATGTAATCTTCTTGATGGCCTTGTGAACCCAATCATGTGGAACAAATTAAGCGATTAGGTTACAGCAAGATGCATGAAACAAAGTTCAGTATGAATGATGTAGTAAAATGTGCAAATCTTGCAGTTGCAGGCCAAAACTCTACCGTCTGCAGCTGCCCTTTGTATGTTTATTTGTGTTGGAAATAGTTTCGAAGTTTGATAGTGCATCCCAAAAGTTCAAGGAAAAGAGTTTGAGCAATGAATACAAGTTTCATTTATGCACTGTTGCTCTGTTGTATCTCAACTGTCTGAAGCGGTCAGTTTTACGCGAATCTCTTTTCAGCGCAAGTTTGAAAACTGTTTGGATTTTATTTCTGTTGGAAACAATTTACGCCAAAGTTTGGTACTAGTGCATACCAAAAGTCCAATGAAGAGTTACTATAGCGCACAACTTTGAGTTGCCACCAAGTTTCCCTCTCTAGAGACCCTAAAATCACTTGTATACATTCATAGCTAGGCTTGTACCAGTACTAGTATAAACTCATAGGCTGCTGCTGATAATCCTAGTTTTTCATGCCAAGCACAAAGACTGTCCCCCTGATCAAGGACATGTATGAACTGCGCAGCCGCTCAGCAACGCGTTTACTTTTGGTTCCATTCACCGAATTTGTGATGTTCTACACAAATGTTGACCATAGTCACTCATGCACACAAACAGAGACACGGCGAAATCACTGATCCCAATGGTTGTTGATTAATTTCCTGGTAGAGTTGACTGCAGCAGATGATTGACCAAGTTAACCGCTATAGTAATTGATTAATTTACTCCTACTAGTAGGCCAGTACAGTTTTGGTGCTATACAAAGAAAAATTAAGAACTCTAGCACTCCAAATTGAGCTAGCACACTAAAGAAATATGGTTGTACAAATCAACTGGAATGGCTGGACATTCTACTAACAATAATTGAGAAAGATAGATAGATATGCCAAATACTACTGCTGACACAGTGATCCTTTAGTTTAATTAGTCTGCAGATAAGAACAGTGCTACTACTATTGCTGTAGGTTTTGGAGGACAGGCTACCATCTTGGGACTCTGCAAATTATTTCACCTACACATGTTCACTGAATCCATTACAGTAGGGCTAATTAAACTAGTACAAGTTCAGGTCAGAAGCTAAATGCTAACTAAGAGCCAAAATGTATAGCCAATGAGCAGCAGCAAACAACTGTTTCAGGTCATCAAAAGCTGCTGTACGCAATCAAGCAAGCAAGAAGCTGCACATGAGTTCATTTTTTACTTGATTCAGGGGCGGAGGTTGCTACAAAATCTGGAGTCTGCTAACCTGCTTGGACACCTACATTGGAAGCAAGCTGAGGCATAGCCGAGTTAACAATCCGCATAGGGCAGTGACTTTTGCGATCCGCTCCCCCCTATCGATCAGCGCAAAGCCGTAGTTTTAACGCGTGATTAATGTGGGTCGGTACAAGATGATCTCCTCACATGCACATGGTTAGGTGGCCTAGGATGCTGCCATCCGTGATTAGGTGGCCCTAATTAGCACTAGCTCAAGTTTTTGTCCTTGTCAGTGTCTGAAGGTGAAGGGGTTAACTCCAATCAGTAACTCACAACAGCATCTGTTTTTGCAAAGCCTGAAGAAGAGATCGAGGTTAAGAAGAGCTTCTGGTGTGTTCTCTTCTTCGTTCCCTTTTCAAAATTTATATTAGTCAATGGATGAGGAACACAAAAAATGAAGAATGAGATGGGACTGTCTCTTAAAGCTGAAGCCAAATTTCATTAGTTTTGTTTGCTTTGTCCTCACTTTGTGTTTTGTAAGCACTGCTGCTACTAGCATCAAACAATAGGGAATATAAGTAGAATATGTTTGGACTCAGCTGGTCAAGAAGCTAGTCATTTGGTCAAACAAGGGTGAGCACAAAAGGCAGGCTTATTATGGCACTTGAGGGTGATTAGGCCCCACTAATCACAGACAGCTTTAGCACTAATCCCAACCCACAAAGAAGTAATGGGAAATGAAATTTATAAGAGCTAGCACTGCTTTCTTCTGTGAGTGTGCAGCTGCTTTTGGTTCAGTCTTGGACCAAAAGAAGAGGGAAGAGGCCTTTCCAACATGGCTTGCAATTGGAGAAGATGATAATAAAAACAACACTAATTGTTCCAAGCAGAAAAAGCTTGAGGAAAAGAAGACAAGTGAGATGGAATATATATGATGAAACAGGTGCCTTGGAAATTGTGCATGTGGCGCCTCCACCATCATTTCGGCTCCAGAGACTGTTTGGCCGTTGCTGCTTACCATGTTGCTTATCAAATTCTTTCTGAGATGAACCCTTATTAAAACTGGAATCTTGTTTATGGGACAACTTCACCAAAATAATGATGCTTGGTCGTTGGAACTAAGGTTACATAGTACCCTTGGTTTGTAACTGCTGACAAATAAAAACTTTGTCTGGAAATTTAACTGTTGAAAAGCCATCCTTTTTTAGGGAATGGCGGAGATCCGGTGAATCCTATTGTCTGCCCTAAGCAAAGAACAGAGGCAGGCGACCGCTCGTACATGGGCCGTCCACTTGTGTAGCACATATTTCATTTTTTCTTTTTTAAAATATTTTTCTGTTTTTCCAGTCACATTCTTCTCGCATTTTATTTTAATTTTAATTTTTTTCTATCCTTTTTTATGTTCATGCTCTATTTTTAAGTTATTTACAAACTACATGATATATGTACATTTATTTTGACATTCATGGACATTTTCTAAAAAGGTATAGATTTTCTAAGTATCTGAATATTGTTTCAAATAATTCATAAATTGACATGACCATATGAATTTCTATTTTAGAATACATGAAAGATTCATTTTGCAATACTAAAATACTTTCTATAGTTAAATTTAAAATTTGTATAGAATAAAGATACATCTTTGCCAAATGCTATAAAAAACAAAAAAAAATGTATGTATCAGTAGAAGCTCTTCAGGCAAATTTGCATCTATCCTTAGGTTAAAATGATGAATGTTTTTGAATGCCTTCTTTCTTTGTTGGAAAGCCACAAATGAACATGTTTTTCTCCTAACACTCACTTAGTCAATAATTAATCTTGGTGGAAAAACATATGTCCTCTCGCGACCCCCTTCATTATATTGAACCTAGTTGGCCACTCAAGCAATGATTTTCTTGTAGCATCTTCAAATTTCAAAAGCATGGGTTAGTTGTAAATAATATCATTTGCTAATCTAAGAAGTTCGAGTGATAAGTGATCCAAACATACCAAAAATGAAGGCATCAAGGCTCTTGTCAGGTAAGTATTCATACATACATGAGAAGAGGCGCTACAGTTTGGCAATTGAATTTACTTCATTTCTAAGCTAGTCAATACCTTGTCCAGAAACATCGGTAAGCCATTTGGCAGCAATTTCATTGTCATTTTCCAGTATACCATGGCCGTCATGTAAATCAAGGGGAGGGGGACATACCCCCCCCCCCCCCCCCCCCTCGTCATAGTGATCCTGGGAACTTGATGCGATTGAAAGATTTTTTGTTTGTTTTCTACTACGTTTCCCAACACCATCATGATGACAAACGAAGATATGAACGAAATGTACAGGATACCGCACCACCTCAATTTTGGGCCATGCCTATGTATTTTTGAAACCCCCCTTTGTTTTTCTAAAATCTTGACCATATGATTTGTATTGTTTTAGTAACATAATAATCGGATTTGCTAACACACATTTGACTGAGAATTATTTAAATCTGAGTCATACCGAGTATCATCGATCTTATGTTGAGATCCTTCCGAGATTTATTTTTTCTGAGTTCTGAAAATAAACACTACAACTTTTTGCACTAAACGAACATTTCTTTTTGTAACACGGTGAATTTTTTTTTTTTGCAAATAAAAGACCTTTCATTAATCAACCAGGAGGATCACAGTCCATATTACCCCTACGGTGACCATCGGCATCAACCATCTGATGACAGCATAAGGACTGCGAGAAAAGGTTTCTCCAAAAGCGACACCAGCCCGCTGTCTGCAGTGTCGATTTCGTCCCTGGAAATTATAGACAAAACTCCCATCTCTACAATTAAGAAGCAAAAAGGCATCGCAGCCATATTTTCGTTGTCTGTTCTCTTAGAGAGAAGCTATTGGTTGGTACTACTAGTTAGTTCATCTTCTTTCATTCGAAGCAACATCATTTTGTTGCCGAATATGATGCTACCAACCAAATGAATCTGGTACTAGCAGCAACTGTATTTGATGACAGGTTCAGACTTATGAACCGTCGGATTTGGGTTCAGCCAATAGCTGAAGCCATTACAATTGAAGGAAAAGCAAAGTGAAAGAAGACAGAACAACGGATGTCGCCGGCAATTTGAATAGCGACCAGTCGAAACGCGTGAGCCGTCCGACCATGTCTACCAGGTCATTATCCTGGCACGAAGCAGTAAGGAGCGATGACGTCCCGTTGGATCAGAGGTCGACGTCCAGCAAGAAGGGGGTCACAACGGTACACAACATACGGCATATGTTAACTGAATCTGATCTTCAGTGTCAAGCTCTTCAGGTTCAGGAAAGGAATCCTGACATTTGCTGCCCCTGAGAGCCCTATCTCCTTTACCAGTCTCTAAACAGGTTTGGTCTCGATGAAATGACATACGTAATTAGCAAAAAATATTGAAATAGTGAGAGTTGTATTTTCTTAATTATTCTATGAAGTACATGATACATCTGAAATAATCAAACTAAGAGAGCTCAAAGCCAAAGACAGCTTTAGTCCATGATTGTAACTAGCATACGTGCCAAAGCATACTGTTTTCCTTGGTAATTATCAAATCTAAGATACCCTTTTCGTAAAAAAATAAATGCTCAAAGAAGCTTCCCTAGCCTAAAAAACCCGCTCAGAGAAGCTGCAGTGTCAAGCAAGGCATCGGTGGATCGATATGAATTTCAGCGGAAGCACAACTCCAGATAGATTGGAGCACTGTCAGATATTGTACATGGCAAATGCTTAACGGTGGATCATACAAACTAGAACAGATAGCCTTGATACCCACATCACCTGTGTGCTTTGGCTACTGGCAGAGCTAATTCTGAACAAGACATAGCAATAAGCCTACTTCGCACAACTCTGAATTTTGAAATTTGTACTGCTACAATTGGCACTCTGTAACATTTCTTGTCAGGTCTCATCATAATCGCTGCAAAACAATATGAGCCCACAGAATAAAAGCTTGAGCTGCAACGAAAAACTAAGTTCGTAATATCGGATCCAGTTCAGTACCACCATGCTTCAGTCAAAAGTTGAATTCTTAGAATCACACTCAAGAAAAGGCAAACAATTGATCACAGCAATACATTCATTAACCAAGAACGATTTTTTCCAGCCCATCCAAAACTTGGCTATGTCACGCTAAAGAGAAATAAAAACAGAGGAGTGACATATTCAATTGCAGAGTAAGGACAAACAGGACATATATATCATGGAGTTGTTGTCTTTTAGAACGAGGAGCAGAGATCCCCCGAACATATTATGCAGTCTAAAAGCAACAGCACAAATACTGTCTGATTCACGATACACCTTTTAATTAGGAGAGAAGAAGTAGAGGATTGCAATCTGAACATAAGACATCATGTAAAACAGAATTCTACATAGAGTAGCCGAAGACCTTGCAAACCGTAACAGGAACTGAAGCAAGCAAAAGAAAAGATAAACTGGTCAGCACCAGGGGCGGCGCCAGCGTGGGGTCATGTAGGGGCGGCCGCCCCGGCTAAATTTTTTGAACCTAGGTACATCCCTTGCTACTTTGGCCAGTACCCACCATGGGAGGCAAGACGAGCTGTTCCTGAACCTGTAGGTTCGGTCATAGCTCGAGCAGGAAGAAGATGCGAAGGGAGAAAACGATTCGTTTATGTCGCGAGATGGGCCAGCTAGCTAGTAAAGGCCCAATTAAACACGGGCCCATTTTTTATGTACAACTTTAAGCCTTGACAGCTCTAAGCAAAAAAACTTTAAGCCTTGACGCTCCCAATTCCTTTTAGCTTGCCACATCACGATCAATCAAGAAAACAAATCTCGATCACACCCTCCACCACCGCCAGTCCTGCTCGCCTCGGCGCTGCACATGTTGAACCGATGGTGCTGGATGGAGAAAGGAGTTCACCTGTTTCTGCTTCGAGCGTCGTCCGCAAGGGGGGTAGCATCATCGCCACTGCCATAGCTCTGCGCACCGCTCAAAACTGTAAGCAAGCATCCAATAAGGGAAACAAGCAGCAGGTTGTTCCGCTCTCCCCCAATCTTCTTTTCTTCCTTCTACCATTACAGCATTTAATTTCTTTCACATCGACAAAATTCCTTAAAGTTGGACACTGAAAATCAGATAAAATATGTGATGTTATACAGACCTAAGGAGATGAATTCCTTATTCTAGGACTAACTAGTACACCCCCCCCCCCCCCCCCCCCCCCACACACACACACACACACACCCTCACCCCTCCCCGCGGTTTCGCGAATTTGGAATAAATGCGACCATTATTTTTTCCATTAAAAATCCGCCCCGGGTAACTTCAAATCCTGGATCCGCACTGGTCGGCACTCATGCATCTCAGAAAATAGAAAATATACATACGACACCAAATCAATCACATTATACTTGCAATACAGATATATAGCAGTCTTTTGGGTCAAAGTAGCCACATGGCAAACTTCAGAGCCAGCACACCATACTTAGAAAACTAATCTTAAACATGGATAGATACTTAATTAATTAATTTAGGTGTGGTCATCATGCGCCAAAGTACTAAAGTGTCATGACGATATCCTTGGACGCTTTCATGTTAGCTGGAAGGAGGCTAGCAATCAGCTCCTTGAGGGCAGATGGGCAACTGCTTTTGAGATGCTTGTAGCCATCACTTGTCATCATCGCCTCCAAATTGGAAGGGGAAGCAAGGAACTGTAGGCAAGCTTCCTTGAGTCCATTGCAGCAATGCTGCTCAGCTAAGGCCAAACTGGTGGCCACCATGCTGGCATCAATGTGGCTGCATAACTTGTGCTCGCATATCAGTTTCAGCCTCTCGATGTTGTACCTGTCTGCTGCCACCAGTAGATGGCTAGCCATCTGAAGATGCGCTTCACCTTGGTTGCTAGCCATCTGAAGATCAGGCACTGAGTCGGTGTATATGAAATGGATCAAACGCTTGAACACATCAGCTTCCATCTCATGGATTTCAATCGGGCCACCGGCAGCTCCGCCCTGAACACAACCTCGCAGCGAGCACAAGCCTATGAGCCGAGAACTGCTCCCCGCCGACAAGAAAGGTCACGTCCGCTCCCTCCATGCTCTCTAGGAGGCTCCCGAAATGCAGATGCAGGTCGCTTGGAGGAACAAAAACAAACCGATTACCCGCCGTCTCTCTTTCGCTGAGAGTAAGAACACACCTGATGCTGAAACAGTCATCTTTTATATCCCCTGATTGCTCCAACTCCTCCTGATCTATAAGGAAGAGATGATATGAACTTAAGCCAGATGCACTGATGAATGGCTCTGTGTAGCAGGCATTGACGACGTATGGCGGCACCAGCTGCAGCCCATCTCTGTGACGTAGACTAATGGGCGGCACTGGTAGGCCATCCTTGGCATCAAAACATTCAACAGCCAGGGATATGTAACGAGCAGCACCTTCTTCCGATTTACCGTTGGGATAATACCTTAGAACCCAGTCGTGGCCTTTAAAGCTGAGGAGGGGAGACGCCAGGCACTCGCCGGTCTTGAATCGCTCCTTGGCGTTTGAGTACCCATCTACCTTGAGCAAGTAGGACCTTTCCACAGAGTCAGCTACAATGGCGGCAGAAAGCTTACACCGATCTGCCATTCCGGCCGGATCCAGGTAGGCGGGACACGGATCGAGGGTTGGGGACCAGTGCGGAGCGAAGGGCACCGCTAGCTCAGCTTGCCGGAGCAGAAGAGGAGAGTGGTAGAACAAAGGAAGGGAATGCGGCGGCGTGAACAACTGCTGGGCGTGAGGTAGGTTTTGTTTTTTTGAGAATGGGCGTGAGGTAGGTTTTTTTTTTCGAGGGATATGGACGTGAGGTAGGTGATGGCTCACGTGAAGAAAGTTGTTATTGGGCTTATGTGGGCTTCCGAGACCAACATCCAACAGCCACTGTACACTTCTATTTTTTAGAAGCTAAGAGCATCTCTAGATGTGCTATAATCCCGAACCGTAAAATCGTGATACGGGCCGCCCGTAAAAATATTTACGGTACGAAATTGGCTTTGGCAGAACAGGTCTCGCAAAACCGTACTGCAAAAAAAAAAAAGGCGACTCTCCGGCGAGGCTTCGGCACTGCTCCGGCAGTCTGCCTACTCCGGCGACGCTCCGGCGACCGCTGCCGAGCTCCTCCGCCTGCTCCGGTGATGCTCCGGCCGTCCGCCTACTCCGGCGACACTCGGCGACGCTCCGGCGGCCGCTGCCGAGCTTCCCCGCCTGCTCCGGCAACGCTCCGGCCGTCCGCCTACTCCGGCGATGCTCCGGCGGCCGCTACCGGGCTCCTCCGCCTGCTCCGGCGATGCTCTAGCCGTCCGCTGCTGAGCTCCTCCGCCTGCTCCGGCGTTGACCGGTTTACTGTTTCAATATATGGGGACTTGCAAAACGGCTCAAAAACTGCAGATATGAGGTAGGTAACTAGGGGATAATATATGGGGACCTTTAAAAAAAATTAGGGGTCAGCCGTTTTACGAGATCTATTTGGTGCGTTTTACAGGACCTATACTGTAAATTTAGAGGTTTGACCGATTATAGCGGCTCTGCTAGAGATGCTCTAACAACTCACTGGACTGAATTTCTACCAAATTTGCATCAAAAAGGGATTGCTGCATTAGGTCGTCTGGTGCTGCAACATAAACTGCTCAAAATTGAAAAACCAACGTGCTAGAGCATCCCCAACAACTAGCGTAAAATTTGGCTACCTAAAAACAATTGTAGGCATGGCGATAGAAGGTTTAGGTAGCAATTTTTTTTCGCTTTTACAACAGACCTAAGAACTGGTACCTAGATTTCAGACCACATGAAACATAGAGATTTGACGGTGGGGATCCGCCTCTCCGATGGTCGCCAAGGCACCGAGCTCAATTTCGGCCGACGGAGCTAGTTGGGGCCGAGACGGTCGCCGGAGGCCAAGGGAAAGTGTCAGAAGGGACACGGGGGACGGAGGGAAGCCGTGTGTGCGTCCAACTCCGGTGGTGCCTAGTCGCTCGAGCGCTGAGAGCTCGGCACGGAGCCTCGGCTTGGCAGTGGTCGTGTGGGGGTCACCCTACCGCTGGTCGACCATATCGGATAGCGGCGATGGGGGACGGCCAGAATGGCGGTTCCGGGCAGAGATAAAATATTTTTGCTTTCCCTTCGAAAAACTTGTATTACTCATATTAGTCGTAACCAAAACATTGTTAGTGATTATTTGGCTAAGTTTGCTAGAACTGAAAGTAGAAATGTTGTTTGGTTGGGATCAGGGCCACCGGAGGCAGTGGACTTATGCAAGTAGATTGCAATGAGGACTTTGATTGAGTAATACAAGTATTTACCTGAAAAAAATGCAATGGTGTAGACGAGCGCATCTGGCATGATATGGAGTATATAGCAAAAAACTACCACATTACGGGCTAGGGTTAAAAAAACAACCACTTTTCTTAATTTTTCAAAAAACTACCACAAAATTGGTTGGCTGTTCCAAAAAACTCAAATGACCATGTGATTTAAAATTGATTCGGTTTGTGACAGGTTAGGCCCGCTCCAAAATAAACCGTTAGTTGACTGTTGGTTTTACCATTAACTTACATTTAGGGCCCACATGTCAGCTCTTTCTTCTTCCCCTTTTCTTTCTTCTCTCCCTCTCTTTACCTTATCTCTCTCCATGGCCGGCACCAAGGCTCTGCCGCCGCCGCTGCTTGCCCTTGGAGCTCCGCCACCGCTGCTGCGTGCCATTGGAGCTCCCCCGTGTCCACACACAAGGCAGCAGCCCTTGGAGCTCCGCCGCCGCTCCTACTTGCCACCGACCACGGCCGCCGCAGCCACGACCGCGTGCTCAGCTCCGCGCCATGGGGAGGCTTGCGCCACCGCCTGCCTGCTCAGCCCGCACCATGGGGAGTCCCCTGCAAGCAGTACCCCGGGCGGGCGAGCAACACCACGGGGAGCACCGGCAACCAGCAGCCCGGGCGGGTGAGCAGCACCACGGGGTAGCTCCGGCGGCCAGCAGCCCGGGCAGGCTAGCACCACCACGGGGAGCCCCGGCGATCAACAGCCCGGCGGGTGAGCAGCACCACGGGGTGGCTCCGGCAGCCAGCAGCCTGGGCGGCGCCAGATGCGCCCGTGAGCAGCAGCCTGGGCGGCGCCAGATGCGAGCAGCAGCTGCTTGTCGCCGGCCATGGCCGCCGCAGCCACGGCCAGCGCGACGCCGGCAGACCAGCACATCGGCTCCGGCGACGAGCTCGCCGGCGAGGACCCGATTGTTTTTTGTACTATTTTTACAGGGACACGATTGCTTTTTTAAAAATATAACAGGACCTGATTGCTTCTTTAAAAATATTTGGGCCCCACCTGTCATAACCTGTCAACGGTCAACCTAACGTTTAAACCTAATGGTCAACCTA
Organism: Elymus sibiricus; assembly: GCA_039707655.1. Taxonomy (NCBI): domain Eukaryota; kingdom Viridiplantae; phylum Streptophyta; class Magnoliopsida; order Poales; family Poaceae; genus Elymus; species Elymus sibiricus. The sequence continues at coordinate 378,855,303 of CM077674.1, read as the reverse complement.
ACGAGTGGGCCTGAGCTGTCATAATCTAGCTTAAAACTTAACTGCTCAACCATTAGGGTTTTTTGGAACAGCCAACCAATTTTGTGGTAGTTTTTTGAAAAATTATGAAAAATGGTAGTTTTTTGTAACCCTAGCCCGTAATGTGATAATTTTTTGCTATATATATACTCCATGATATGCACATCTCCGCAGTGTCATTATGCACATCTCCACCAGCACTGTGCAGCACAGGCGGTTGCCGGTGAGTTAAACATGTCGTTGCGCACAAGGTCGAGAAGCAAGGGGAGAAGACAGCGAACCCTCTGGGCGTGGCAATATATGTAACATCGACAAGATCAACCACATGCAGTACAAAATATTTTCTTCAAAATAAAACATATTTATTTCAGTGTATCATTTCCAACAATGATTTCCCATACAGTAAGTTAAGTAGATTTTTTAGGGGTGTAAACTAAGTAGATATTATAACCACCTTATTCAGTATTCACAACCACGCATAGTAAGTCATAAGGAAATAATAGGCTATGCTGAAATTCATATACAAACTTGACCTTAAACATCTACCGACCATACCAGTATACCACACCGTTATACTCACTTCATTCTTCCAAATATCCGGCTTTGTCCTGTTTGTTTTCCCATTCTTTAGATAAAAAAGTACTTCACTTGGATGGTCTCGAACACATAGGAAAGCTACCTGGGTATACACTGTACAATTTCAATAAGTTTACAACTCTAAACAACAGAGCGATCCACAAATTATGTTGCTTTCCCATCTTCCCAAAGGTCCGAAGATTTGCCGAGAATCACCGATCATATGCTATATTTTCATTTTGACTGCTGAAACTTTGTGGATTCAAACCTTTTACATAGTATGTAAGGTCGGAAAAGTTCGTGATTTTGTGGCGAGATGATCTTCAGTCCACTTATGATCTCCAATAGAAGGACAACGAATATATGTCTGATTTTATGGAAAATCACCTCCCATCACATATTCGTGTGACACACAACGATTTTTTCAACTATTTGACCGTAAAGGAGTGTAAGAAATTGAATTGACCTGTACCATGGTAGCCATAGTGGAAGAGTTGCATAAGTAGTTACTTACAATGCCCCAACTACATGATTTGTGTTTGGTTCTTATTGGTTTCCACCCAAGATTCTTGCCATGACAAGGTATAATATACTGGGATTTATTTATGTGTCTAACAACATGTTTCTTGTTTTGCTATCTCAAAGGACTATCTTTACACTTGAACCTTAGTGGAGATACAGAAGTCCTCTTGTGGTCCCCATGAGGGAGCCCCAAGTGTGGCTGGCCAAGGTTGGGGAAAGCCCCCCCCCCCCCCCCCCCCACAGGGCTTTCTCCCACCTTTGGTGGGTTGCTTTTTGCCCTCCCTCCACCCCTTTGATCACACTATAAAGGGAGGAGGAGAGGAGCTCTCAAACTCACTCAAGTCTCTCCAAGTTTCTCACCACAAGGCATGCAATGATCCTCCATTCTTTCTCTCCCTCCACGAAATAGTTTCGTACTGCCGCGAGGCTGTCTAGTCGCCGGTAGGAATTAGTTCTGGATGGCGAAGTCCTGCCGGATAGGTGACATCGGATGTCTGTCAGATATGTGACACCGGTCGGTGGAGACGGCAGTTAGGGCTTGGTGCCTCGAGGGCGTGGAGATGGGGTAGAGATCCCCTCTATATTCGAATATATCAATGCAGATGTTCCCCGTAGCATGTGGTCGATTAGTGTGGGGAGAAGCCATCAAATCCCAATATATGGCGCAAAAAATGATGTCGGGCGGCGAGCAAGAGTGGGCAAGTAAAGATTCCCTACATGTGAGTTGGACTCATGTAAATCCCCCCCCCCCCCCCCCCTCGTGAGATTAAGTTATATTGAATCAAGTCAGCCAAACATGTAATGATTTTGCCGTAGCATCTTCAAATGGCAACAAGCATAAGTTAGTTATACATAACATCATTTGCCAATCTAGTGATAAGTAATCATAACATACAAAAAGGAAGGCACTTTAGTTGTTAGGTATGTCTTCATATATAAGAAGCTTCTCCTCTTCATGAATGCATTGACCAGGAATTCTAACTAGACTTGAGTGTTGCAATTTTTCAATTAAAGTTACTTTATTTCCAAGCTCCTCGATACCTTCTCCAGAATCATCACTAAGCATTTTGATGGTAATTTCATCACCATTTTCGAGTACACCCTTGTAGACATTGCCAAAACCTCATTTCCAAGCATTAATCAGAGAAATTGCAACAGATCAACACATTTGTCTCCTAACACTCACTTAGTCAAATAATGTTTAAATTTTTAAATGAGAGATCTTGTTTAAAATATATCAATGCAGATGTTCCCCGTAGCATGTGGTCCAATAGTTTGGGGGGGAAGCCATCAAATCCCAATATATGGCGCAAAAAATGTTGTTGGGCGGCGAGCAAGAGTTGGCAAGTAAAGAGTCTATGTAAATCCAGGGGTAGGGGCTATTGCCCCCCCCCCCCCCCCCGCCCCCCGCGTGAGTAGAAGTTTCAGTCATTTCAACATATATGAGTGCAAGGATTTGAATTAAACCAAACCAGAAATCAATATTGTAAGAGTTGCATAAGTAGTTACTTACAATGTCCCAACAACACAGTGGCAGCCCGATGCTCGATCGGTGTAGGGGCGCGCTGTACTCGGGACGGTCTTCACGGGACCTGCGGAGGCGCGCACAACCGACGGGCCAGGTCGGTCGCACGGCGCAGATGAGGCGGATCGCGGCGGCGGGCGGGTGATCAATCCGATCGCGCGCGAGGTCGGGGATGCCGCTCGGTGGAGGCGGGGTGGTGGCAGAGTCCCGGTCGTAGCAGGGCGGCGACAGCCGGCGTAGATCGACGAGCAAGCCGACGCGCGAACGGCGGCTGTGATGGGCCGCCGGGTCGGGGCGGAGGCCGGGTGGGCGCGCAGGAGTCCCGGTCGGAGTAGGGCGGCGACAGCCGGCGTAGATCGCGGGAGTGTCGGCGCGCGAACGGCGGCGCGGGGCCGCCGGGTCGGGGCGACAGGCGGGCAGACGCGCGGACGACGGGCGGGAGGGGCCGCCTGTCGCGCGAGGCCGCCGAGTCGGTGAAGAAGCCGTCGGGTCGTGCCGGTGTTGGAGTAGAGGCGCACAGAGGTCGATGGCGGCGGCGGGCGACGCAATCCGATCTATGATCGGTAAACCAAAAAGTAAACGCCGATCAAGGTGACCGGCGAGAGAGAGAAAAAACCGGATCAAAGGATCGGGAAAAAGACTCTCTAGGGCAGCCGATCAACACGACCGGCGGACGAACCCTAGGTACGGGCGGCGCGGCCCCCGGCGGCGGTCATGGTGGCCGACCACCCCGGGGGCGGCGCGCAGGGCGGAAGCGGTGGGTGGCGGCTAGGGTTGGATCGATTAGGCTGATACCATGTTAGAAGGGATAAAGAGAGATTGGTGGAATTGTTGGATATATTGCTTGAGCCTCGTAGGCGTATATATAGTGAGTACATGACCTTCTTGGAGTACAAGGCAAGGTAGAACAAATCCTACGCTATCCTATACTACCTAAATAATCACGATACTCAACACCCGGCATTATTATGCTGGGTTCCACTATTCGTGTCAAAATAATTTGCTAAAGTAGGACCTATTGTTTACTCCTTCCTTTGCATTTCCAGGGCCTAACTGGGCCATGGATCCTCAGTAATTCACATGATTAAATGTTCCCTGAAATAATTTGCACGTCCTCGTGCAAAAAATAAAATAGAAATTTCGGGTTTACAGTGAGAACTCAGAAGCAAGACTTCAAGACTATATGAGGATATTTGATAATGCTGTCACTGATTGGCAGAGACCAATTGAATATTCATCTGATGAGCTCGAAACTGCAACGTGTTATCGCTATGCCTTGATTGTGTTGTCAGTTATTCTCTCTGCGCAAGTTTCTCTACGGCCTCACTCACAATCTCTTCTCTTCTCTTCGAGGAACTCTGAACCTGGTCTCCAGGCTTCGCCTCCCGAGTTGCGAGCTCTCGCGACTCCGGAGGCCCTCCCGCCGCCGCTCCAAGCGAGCCCTTCCGCCGCCCATCCCTCACTCGCCGTCGCCGGAGGCTGACGGCCGCGGCGAAGACGCGTGCGGCCTGTGCCCACGCCTCTCCTTGATCCCTTTCTTTCCTCCCCAGCCAGATCCAGATCCACTCCCGCCTCGGCCTCCGACGCGCCCCCGTGCGGCGCGCCTCTCCCGCTCATCACCAACCTCCGGCCGGCTCCCGAGGGCGTCCCTCGACCCTTCCTCGCCTCGCCGGGCTCGCTCCCTTCCCTGGTCGCGCTCCCGCGGACGGCCACTCCTCGTCGCGGCGGTGCCTTTCTCCGCTCTGCCCTGGCCGGGGCTTGACGACCTTCGCCACCGCTCGATCTACCTAGGTATCAACCGCATCGACACCGCCCCCTAGTCTGCTTCTCGGCGTCGTCGCGGCCTTCCTCATTCTGCCACTTGCCATGACGGTCCGCGCTCGCCGGGTCGCCCGGCCGTCCTTCGGCCTCCTGTGGCTTCCGCCCGTGGTGTCCCTCTCTCCGCCGGCTGTCATCCCTTCGCGTCGCTCCATCCTCAGCCCTCTCGCGCCCCCGCGTGGCGTCCTCCCCTACCGCTCCCTCCCCCCGACGATGGAGCCGTCCGGTGCTCCATCGTCCAGCTCCTCTGCCCCTGGACCTGCTCGCTGTTGATGCTCCGCCCGTGGACATCGCCGAGCTCTGGTCTGCCACCACCCCACCCACACCCCTCCCGGGTCTGCCACCCCCACCCTCTCCCTTCAGATCCAAATTTGCCAAATGCCCTGCTCTTGATCTTCCGTTGTTCATGCTGCAAACTCTGCTTCTCTGCGTGCCTGTTCGGTGGAGTGGGGTTGTTTGGTTGGTGTGGAGGCCAGAGAAATCTGCGCCGGCGGTCTCCCGGCGGACAACGACGACGTCTGCGGGCGCCGTGTCCACCTTGGTGGCGTTGTCCTGTCTCCTACACCTCTGAAGTCGGCTTGGTGACTCGGAAAACCCATGCTGACTCCCCTGCTCTGCCTCCTCCTCCCTTGTGTCGATGTTTTCATTCTCGGCAACCCGGTAATCTCCTCTTTCTTGCCATGTGAGCTCCCTGCAAAACTATGTTTGGCCTCTTTCTTGGATCCTCTGTTCTCGCTGCTTGGTGGTTGTGTGTGTCCTCCATTTACACTCCGCTGTTCTTGGCTGAGATATTTTCTTCTGAGGCCTCTCAGTGTGCTTGTCACTCCTTCGTTACTTCCCATCAATCTCTTCCGGTGGTGAATTGACATTCTTTCGGTGCAAGCTCATTGAGCCGGCGTCTCCCCTTCGTCATCCTCACCTCACCACGGGCAACCACTGCTGCCACTCTAATGTTGGGTGTGTGATGGCTAGGGGTTGGCAATGGTGCAGCCCCCTGTGGTGGAACCCTGCGTCATCCTCTGTATGTGGTTTCGATGTTGCTGCTGCTCGTGTGCTCTCGCGGCGACCTCTGAAGTTGCCACCTTGTTGTCTTGCTAGTGGTGCCTTGTAGATGGTTCGGCATAACCCGTGCTGCTACACCCAATTACCTACTTCTCTAGGTTGTTGGCCTTTGCGTTGTGTTGTATCTATGTATGGGGTGTTTTGTACTTTTCTGTTTCTTTGCCCCTCGGGTTGTATGGTTTTCAGGTCTGGTTTTCCTTATAAACTGGATCAAGGTTTTCGATCCGGTCTTCCTAATAAACTGGATCATGGTTTTTGGCCTGGTTTCCCTCATAAACTGGATCATTTTCTTTGAATAGAGATCATATTCAGGTGGGGATTTCTTCCCCCCCCCCGGTGACATGTTCAAAAAAAAAACAATGTCTTCTCTTCTCCTGCATAGAACAAATGGACAATCAAGGCATGAAACTTTTTTTTTCTTTTTTCAAAAGGGAAATATATTAATATCAAGCAGATACCAATTACACCCAGCCTCTGAACCAACAAGATGCCTAAAAACATCCAGGATGCAGACATCCAGAAAAGAAAATAAAAAGAGAAAAAAGACCCTGCCACGATGATCAATCACCCGCAGTAGCAACACTCTAACCACCACCAAAGACAACACCCGTACTACAAAGGAGGTTCTTCAAAAGCAACGCCTCCGGGAAGGAAACAATGCACAAGCGTTGTCGTTGCCCGATCAAAGATCTTAGGTTTTCACCCTGGAGAAAGACCGCGTTCCCAAAACAATGCCTTCAACAAGGCCACAGCCAGGCAGAACCAATAAAGGCCAGACCTTGGGTTTTCACCCTGGAAATCACGACTCGGTACTCAGAGGAGGACCACCAATAAAGAAGTCCTCCAATGCTGCCGCCCCCACTTGCGAAGGCCACTACTGCAAGTCACGTACCACCAGGCTCACATGAACTCGTGTACGGTCTGGACGAGAACATATCCCACAAGCCAAGTCTGAACAACTACCTGTGAAGCAAACTCTTCATCACATCCAAGATCCCCCCTTCGCCACACTTGCAGGTCCTCCAATCACTCCATGGCATTCGCCACATGTGTTGATCCCTTGGAAATCTTGGTGCAGACATGTCCCAAGGTGTCAACAAAAACAGAGCTTTGCGATACACCGGTGAAGCTGGTTATGCTGATGTTGCGGGTGCGCACGACCAGCCCCTATCCAATCAAGGTGTCCAAAGAGCGCCATATGCGCCAGTCCTTGTTTTCCTTCGAAGGAGAAGTCCGGAACTCGCCGATGGCTAGATCAAAGAGGAACGACCGCAGGTAGAACGGTGACTCCGCGCGAAGACCACTAGGGGCACCGCCTAGCCGATTATTCTGCGAGACATAAGATCCCAAGATCCACCATATCTCGCTGCCCACCTCCGGCGGAAGGAGGAGGCCGCGGCCGCCGTGTCCGGGGCCGCCGCCCCGGTGCTCAAGTGATGCGGGCAGAGCCGCAGACGGTCGTTGCCACGCACAGGAACCAACAGGGTGCAGGATCGGGGCCCGCCAGGCCCATGCGGGACTAGATCGAGCCCGCCCCGCCGCCACCTTCCGCCGCCGCCACGCTTCACCGCGGCTGAAGGAGCAGAAGCGGGCGCCGCCACCGCCACGTCACGCGGGCTTTGCCCGACGGCGGCAGAGGGAGGGGAGGAGGTGAGAGGAGGGGGCCTCGAGTGCTGGCAGGGGGAGCCCCGGTGCGGCGCGGCGCCGCCACATGGGGGGTCGAGGGAGGGTTAGGTTAGGTCGGGAGGTGATAAAAAGATTACTGGAAGACGCCTATCAGATTTTACTGACTATCTTTTTCTGTGTTATTAATATTTTTACCGACAACATGTACAGTGCTGTAGAACAGTAATGTTGTCATATGTACTGTTGCAAAACCTACAAGCTGTTGTCATATGCAAGACTAACAGTATATGGGGGGTATTTGACAATATTGTCACTTTTACTGCGAGATGCTAATGGAATATTCATCTGATGAGTTCAACACTGCAGAGTCTGTGGGTTATGTGTGTGGTATCAGTTTATTCTCTGTGCACAAGGGGATTTCTTTACTTCACCCACTCATCGACAGTGTGTCTTCTCTCCTCCTGGATAGGAACCTGCTGCACATTCAGAACGCAGAGAAGAGGACCGAGCCATCAGCAATTCAGCAGCCATGGCAACAATAAGAAATCATTCGAGTGATCCAAATAATTTACCACTTTTCTTTCGAGTGAATTGAACTCTAGATTGTAAAAGAAGCTGTTTCTTAAATAAAGAAATTATTATTGTCTATGATATTGATAGTATTTTTCATGTTATGGTTGCAACATTGAACCTCTCAAAAATAAATACTCAGGGCTGGAGTAGAAAGTATATAGATAACCAGTGTAGCATAGACTTCAATGGTTATCGATGGATAAAGGTGACAAAACATGACCTCTCAAAAATAAATATAAATATATATATAGATAGCCAGTGTAGCATACTGTGTGGACCATGTCATCGATGGATGCAAAACGCTCTAACCCTTCTAGTACGAGTACTAAATTGCCATGACAATATCCTTGGCCGCTTTCAGTTCAGCAGGCAGGAGTCTAGCAATCAGCTCCTTGAGAACAGACGGACAACTGCTTTTGAGATGCTCGTAGCCATCGCTTGCTATCATCGCCTCCAAATTGGAGGGAGAAGCAAGGAACTGTAGACATGCTTCCTTGAGCCCATGGCAGGTATGTTGCTCAGCCAAGACCAAACTGGTCGCCACGGTGTCGGTGTCAATGTGGCTGCACAGTTTCTCCTCGCAGATGAGCTTCAGCCTCTGGACGTCGTACCTGTCAGCCGCTACAAGGAGATGGCTAGCTGCCACCACATCGTCTCCCTCACGGGTCATCTGCGGGAGCGAGTCGGTGTATATGAAATGGAGCAAGGATCCTTACACGTTGGCTTCCATGTCATCAACCATAATCAGATCATCAGCACTCTCCATGGCGCCGAAGAGCTGCGCCTTGAACACATGCGACCGAGCAGCGAGCACGGACCGATGGGCCGAGAAGGTCTTGCCGTCGACATGGAAGGTCACGTCCGTTCCATCCCCGCTCTTCAGGAGGGCTCCGAGATGCCGGTGCAAGTCGCTCGGAGGGACCTCGACGAACCGGCCATTTTCTTGGCCCTTGAACTCCTTCATGACTGTGACGTCGCACCGGATGGTGAAGCAGTCGTCTATCAGGTGCGGCGATCGCTCCAGATCCTCCTGCTTGATGTTGGCGACGGCCCTGGATGATCCTTTGCTTGCGAAGACATATTCATGGAGCATGTTGCTGTAGCTGTACAACGGCACTGGGACGCCGTCCTTTCTGAGTAAACAGAACCTGACCTTCGTCTTCACGTCTTTTGCATCAGCCGAATCAAGAACTAGGAAGACGGATACTCGATCTGCATTCTTTGGGTAGTACCAAAGGATCCAGTCGTGACCTCCGACGCAGAAAGGGGCAGAAGACACGCGCTCGCCATCCTCGATCAGACGCTTGGTTCTAGAGTATCCGTCTATCTTGAAGGCATATGATCTTTCCTCGGACTCGCAACAATGGCAGCAGAAATCTTGCAGTGCTCCGCCATTCCGGTGGTGGGATGGATGGATTGGGAACATGGGTGTTAGGGACAAGCTATTCTTCCTCTACCCGAACCCTAGCCAAGCTCGAAAGGGGAAATTCATGGAGAAATTGAGGTAGCTTGCTGATCCGCCCAACCTCCCACACAGCAAGTTCGAAATACAGAGTAGCTAAGCCGTTCGTTCCTTCCTATCCACTCCTTCTCCGGAGCTATCTATCTATATGACGAATTACAAGGCCTAATGGGCCCACTCATGGCCTGCAAGCCATTTAGGTTGACGATGCTCTCTCGTGGGCCTGGTCGATGCTTCTCTTGCTGGGCTCAGTTCCTCCTCTTGACTCCCTCTGTTCCCGCCGCGTCACCAGTAGCCTTTGAGGGAGAGCTGCTGACACCCCCCCCCCCCCCCCCGATCTTGAGAAACGGCTTAACCCCAAGCCGGCGCCCTGGGAAATTTTTGCTTCAGGGATTCGAGATCTTCCCAGGTTGCAGCATCCGGACCACCAGCACTCCATTGGACAAGTCCCTGGGACACCGTGCGTTTGCCTTCCTGCCGGACTCGACGCTGCAGAATCTGTGTAGGTACTAGTGTTGGGGAACGTTGCATGGAAAACAAAAAATTTCTACGCACACGCAAGATCTATCCATGAAGATGCATAGCTACGAGAGGGGGAGTGTGTCTACGTACCCTCGTAGACCGTAAGCGGAAGCGTTAGAACAATGCGGTTGATGTCGTCGAACAACTTCACGATCCAACCGACCGAGCACCGAACGTACGGCACCTCCGCATTCAGCACACGTTCAGCTCGGTGACGTCCTCGACTTCTTGATCCAGCAAGACGGCGAGGTAGTGGATGAGTTCCGGCAGCACGATGGCGTGGTGACGGTGATGGTGATGCTATCTCCGCAGAGCTTCGCCCAAGCACTGCGAAAATATGACCGAGGGACGGAACTGTGGAGGGGAGCGCCGCACACGGCTAAGACAATGTTGTGTCTCCTTTGGGGCGCCCCCTCTCCTCTATTTATATATGTGTAGGGGCTTGGAGTAGAAGGAATAGTGCCACGTGAACAGTAACCGTGAATAGTACACACGTGGACTTGAACTCCAAAGTCCAATCCTATTCCTACTAGGACTCTCCCTTTTTTCCTTCCCTAGCTGCGTGGGCTTTTGAGGACTTGGTGCGCCTGGCCCAATAAGGCCAGGGCGCCTCCCCTTAGACCATGCCAGCCCTTTGGGACATGGTGGACCCACTTGTGGACTTCCGGACCCCTCCGGAATCCTCCGGAACCTTCTGTAAGCTTCCCGGTACAATACCGAAAAAACTGCACTTTTTTCCGGAACCCAAAATATGACTTCCCATATATAAATCTTTACCTCTCGACCATTCCGAGACTCCTCGTGACGTCCGGGATCTCATCCGGGACTCCGAACAATATTCGGTTACCAATTCACATAACTCATATAACACTATATCGTCAACAAACGTTAAGCGTGCGGACCCTACGGGTTCGGGAATGATGTAGACATGACTGAGACGCCTCTCCGGTCAATAACCAATAGCGGAACCTGGATGCTCATATTGGTTCCTACATATTCCACGAAGATCTTATCGGTCGAACCGCAATGACAACATACGTAATTCCCTTTGTCCGTCGGTATGTTACTTGCCCGAGATTCGATCGTCGGTATCTCCATACCTAGTTCAATCTCGTTACCGGCAAGTCTCTTTACTCGTTCTGTAATACATCATCCCGTAACTAACTCCTTAGTCACTTTGCTTGCAAGCTTCTTATGATGTGCATTACCGAGAGGGCCCAGAGATACCTCTCCGAAACACGGAGTGACAAATCCCAGTCTCGATCCATACCAACTCAACGGACACCTTCGGAGATACCTGTAGAGCATCTTTATGATCACCCAGTTACGTTGTGACGTTTGATAGCACACAAGGTATTCCTCCGGTATCCGGGAGTTGCATGATCTCATGGTCTGAGGAACATGTATTTGACATTCAAGAAAGCAGTAGCAATAAACAGAACGATCATATGCTAAGCTAACGGATGGGTCTTGTCCATCACATCATTCTCCTAATGATGTGATCCCGTTATCAAATGACAACTCATGCCTATGGTTAGGAAACCTTAACCATCTTTGATCAACGAGCTAGTCTAGTAGAGGCTCACTAGGGACACGGTATTTGTTTATGTATTCACACATGTATTTAAGTTTCCGGTCAATACAATTCTAGCATGAATAATAAACCTTTATCATGAACAAGGAAATATAAAATAATAACAACTTTATTATTGCCTCTAGGGCATATTTCCATCAGTCTCCCACTTGCACTAGAGTCAATAATCTAGATTACATAGTAATGAATCTAACACCCATGGAGTCTTGGTGCTGATCATGTTTTGCTTGTGGAAAAGGCTTAGTCAACGGGTCTGCCACATTCAGATCCGTGTGTACTTTGCAAATTTCTATGTCTCCATCCTTGACATATTCACGAATGGAGTTGAAGCGTCTCTTGATGTGTTTGGTCTTCTTGTGAAACCTGGGCTCCTTGGCTATGGCAATTGCTCTAGTGTTGTCACAAAAGATTGTCATTGCACCCGATGCACTAGGTATTACACCTAGATCGGATATGAACTCCTTCATGTGCTGCTTTCGAAGCAGCTATGTATTCCGCTTCACACGTAGATCCCGCCACGACGCTCTGCTTGGAACTGCACCAACTGACAGCTCCACCATTTAATATAAATACGTATCCGGTTTGTGACTTAGAGTCATCCGGATCAGTGTCGAAGCTTGCATCGACGTAACCCTTTACGACGAGCTCTTCGTCACCTCCATAAACGAGAAACATGTCCTTGGTCTTTTTCAGGTACTTCAGGATATTCTTGACCGCTGTCCAGTGATCCACTCCTGGATTACTCTGGTACCTCCCTGCCAAACTTATGGCAAGGCACACATCAGGTCTGGTACACAGCATGGCATATATAATAGAACCTATGGCTGAGGCATAGGGAATGACTTTCATTTTCTCTATATCTTCTGCCGTGGTCGGGCATTGAGTCTGACTCAACTTCACACCTTGCAAGACAGGCAAGAACCCTTTCTTTGACTGATCCATTTTGAACTTCTTCAAAACTTTGTCAAGGTATGTGCTTTGTTAAAGTCCTATCAAGCGTCTTGATCTATCCCTATAGATTTTGATGCCCAATATATAAGCAGCTTCACCGAGGTCTTTCATTGAAAAATTCTTATTCAAGTATCCCTTTATGCCATCCAGAAATTCTATATCATTTCCAATCAACAATATGTCATCCACATATAATATTAGAAATGCTACAGAGCTCCCACTCACTTTCTTGTAAATACAGGCTTCACCGTAAGTTTGTACAAAACCATATGCTTTGATCACCTCATCAAAGCGTATATTCCAACTCCGAGATGCTTGCACCAGTCCATAGATGGATCGCTGGAGCTTGCACACTTTGTTAGCACCCTTAGGATCGACAAAACCTTCTGGTTGCATCATATACAACTCTTCTTTGAGAAAACCATTAAGGAATGCAGTTTTGACATCCATTTGCCAGATTTCATAATCATAAAATGCGACAATTGCTAACATGATTCGGACAGACTTAAGCATCGCTACGGGTGAGAAAGTCTCATCGTAGTCAACCCCTTGAACTTGTCGAAAACCTTTCGCGACAAGTCGAGCTTTGTAGACAGTGATATTACCATCAGCATCCGTCTTCCTCTTAAAAATCCATTTATTCTCAATGGCTTGCCGATCATCGGGCAAGTCCACCAAAGTCCACACTTTTTTCTCATACATGGATCCTATCTCAGATTTCATGGCCTCAAGCCATTTGTCGGAATCCGGGCTTATCATAGCTTCTTCATAGTTCGTAGGTTCGCCGTTGTCTAACAACATAACTTCCAAAACAGGATTACCGTACCACTCTGGTGCGGAACGTACTCTGGTCGACCTACGAAGTTCAGTAGTAACTTGATCTGAAGTTTCATGATCTTTATCATTATCTTCCCCTCTTATTGGTGTAGGCATCACGGGAACGGTTTTCTCTGATGAGCTACTTTCCAATTCGAGAGAAGGTACAATTACCTCATCAAGTTCTACTTTCCTCCCACTCACTTCTTTCGAGAGAAATTCCTTCTCTAAAAAGGACCCATTCTTGGCAACAAAGACCTTGCCTTCGGATCTGTGGTAGAAGGTGTACCCAATTGTTTCTTTAGGGTATCATATGAAGACGCACTTCTCCGCTTTGGGTTCGAGCTTATCAGGTTGAAGCTTTTTCACATAAGCATCGCATCCCCAAACTTTAAGAAACGATAGCTTAGGTTTCTTGCCAAACCATAGTTCATATGGTGTCGTCTCAACGGATTTAGACGGTGCCCTATTTAACGTGAATGTAGCTGTCTCTAATGCATAACCCCAAAACGATAGTGGCAAATCGGTAAGAGACATCATAGAACGCACCATATCCAATAAAGTACGGTTACGACGTTCGGACACACCATTACGCTGTGGTGTTCCAGGTGGCGTGAGTTGTGAAACAATTCCACATTTTCTTAAATGAAGGCCAAACTCGTAACTCAAATATTCGCCTCCGCGATCAGATCATAGAAACTTTATTTTCTTGTTACGATGATTCTCTACTTCACTCTGAAATTCTTTGAACTTTTCAAATGTTTCAGACTTGTGTTTCATCAAGTAGATATACCCATATCTACTCAAATCATCTGTGAAGGTTAGAAAATAACGATATCCGCCGCGTGCTTCAACATTCATCGGACCGCATACATCGGTATGTATTATTTCCAACAAATCAGTAGCTCGCTCTATTGTTCCGGAGAACGGAGTTTTAGTCATCTTGCCCATGAGGCATGGTTCGCAAGTATCAAATGATTCATAATCAAGAGATTCCAAAAGTCCATCCGCATGGAGTTTCTTCATGCGCTTTACACCAATATGACCTAAACGGCAGTGCCACAAGTATGTTGCACTATCATTATCAACTTTGCATCTTTTGGCATCAATATTATGAATATGTGTATCACTACGATCGAGATTCAACAAGAATAGACCATTCACAAAAGGTGCGTGACCATAAAAGATGTTACTCATATAAATAGAACAACCATTATTCTCTGACTTAAATGAATAACCGTCTCGCAATAAACAAGATCCAGATATAATGTTCATGCTCAACGCTGGCACCAAATAACAATTATTGAGGTCTAAAACTAATCCCGAAGGTAGATGTAGAGGTAGCGTGCCGACGGCGATCACATCAACCTTGGAACCATTCCCGACGCGCATCGTCACCTCGTCCTTAGCCAATCTTCGCTTATTCCGTAGCTCCTGTTTCGAGTTACAAATATGAGCAACCGAACCAGTATCAAATACCCAGGCGCTACTGCGAGCATTAGTGAGGAACACATCAATAACATGTATATCAAATATACCTTTACTCACTTTGCCATCCTTCTTATCCGCCAAATACTTGGGGCAGTTCTGCTTCCAGTGACCAGTCCCTTTGCAGTAGAAGCACTCTGTTTCAGGCCTGGGTCCAGCTTTGGGTTTCTTCGTGGGAGCGGCAACTTGCTTGCCGTTCTTCTTGAAGTTCTCCTTCTTTCCCTTGCCCTTTTTCTTGAAACTAATGGTTTTGTTAACCATCAACATTTGATGCTCCTTCTTGATTTCTACCTCCGCTGATTTCAGCATCGCGAAGAGCTCGGGAATTGTCTTCTCCATCCCTTGCATATTATAGTTCATCACGAAGCCTTTATAGTTTGGTGGTAGTGACTGAAGAACTCTGTCAATAACACTCTCAACCAGAAGATCAATTCCTAGCTGAGTCAAGTGGTTGTGGTACCCAGACATTCTGAGTATGTGTTCACTGACAGAACTGTTCTCCTCCATCTTACAGCTAAAGAACTTGTTGGAGACTTCATATCTCTCAACCCGGGCATTAGCTTGAAATATCAATTTCAGCTCTTGGAACATCTCATATGCTCCGTGGCGTTCAAAACGCTTTTGCAGTCCTGGTTCTAAGCCGTAGAGCATGGCACACTGAACTATCGAGTAGTCATCAGATTGAGCCTGCCAGGCGTTCACAACGTCTGCAGTAGCTCCTGTAGCAGGTCCATCACCTAGCGGTGCATCAAGGACATAATTCTTCTGTGCAGCAATGAGGATAATCCTCAAGTTACGGACCCAGTCCGTGTAGTTGCTACCATCATCTTTCAACTTAGCTTTCTCTAGGAACGCATTAAAATTCAACGGAACAGTAGCACGGGCCATTTATCTACAACATAGATGTGCAAAGAAACTATCAAGACTAAGTTCATGATAAATTAAGTTCAATTAATCAAATTACTAATGAACTCCCACTTAAATTAACATCCCTCAAGTTAACTAAGTGATACATGATCCAAATCAACTAGCCCATGTCCGATCATCACGTGAGATGGAATAGTCATCAATGGTGAACATCTCCATGTTGATCATATCTACTATATGACTCATGTTCGACCTTTTGGTCTCCAGTGTTCCGAGACCATGTCTGTACATGCTAGGCTCGTCAAGTTTAACCCAAGTATTCTGCCTGTGTAAAACTGGCTTACACCCGTTGTATGTGAACGTAGAATCTATCACACCCGATCATCACGAGGTGCTTCGAAACGACGAACTTTAGCAACGGTGCATACTCGGGGAGAACACTTTTATCTTGAAATTTAGTGAAAGGATCATCTTATAATGCTACCGTCGTTCTAAGCAAAATAAGATGCATAAAGGATAAACATCACATGCAATCAAAATATGTGACATGATATGGGCATCATCTTGTGCTTTTGATCTCCATCTCCAAAGCATCGTCATGATCTCCATCGTCACCGGCTCGACACCATGATCTCCATCGTTGCGTCGTGGTCGTCTCGCCAACTATTGCTTCTACAACTATTGCTAACGCATAGCGATAAAGTAAAGCAATTACATGGCGCTTGCATTTCATACAATAAAGAGACAACCATAAGGCTCCTGCCGGTTGCCGATAAATTACAAAACATGATCATCTCATACAATAACGTATATCACATCATGTCTTGACCATATCACATCACAGCATACCCTGCAAAAACAAGTTAGACGTCCTCTACTTTGTTGTTGCAAGTTTTACGTGGCTGCTACGGGCTTCTAGCAAGAACCGTTCTTACCTACGGCACAAAACCACAACGGTGATTTATCAAGTTTGCTGTTTTAACCTTCAACAAGGACCGGCCGCAGTCAAATTCGATTCAACTAAAGTAGGAGAAACAGACACCCGCCAGCCACCTTTATGCAAAACAAGTTGCATGTCTGTCGGTGGAACCGGTCTCATGTACGTGGACATGTAAGGTTGGTCCGGGCCGCTTCATCTTACAATACCGCCGAATCAAAATAAGACGTTGGTGGTAAGCAGTATGACGATCACCGCCCACAACTCTTTGTGTTCTACTCGTGCATATCATCCACGCATAGACCTGGCTCATGATGCCACTGTTGGGGAGCGTTGCATGGAAAACAAAATTTTTCTACGCACACGCAAGATCTATCCATGGAGATGCATAGCTACGAGAGGGGGAGTGTGTCTACGTACCCTCGTAGACCGTAAGCGGAAGCGTTAGAACAATGCGGTTGATGTCGTCGAACAACTTCACGATCCAACCGACCGAGCACCGAACGTACGGCACCTCCGCGTTCAGCACACGTTCAACTCGGTGACGTCCTCGACTTCTTGATCCAGCAAGACGGCGAGGTAGTGGATGAGTTCCGGCAGCTCGACGGCGTGGTGACGGTGATGGTGATGCTATCTCCGCAGGGCTTCGCCCAAGCACTGCGAAAATATGATCGAGGGACGGAACTGTGGAGGGGAGCGCCGCACACGGCTAAGACAATGTTGTGTCTCCTTTGGGGCGCCCCCTCTCCTCTATTTATATATGTGTAGGGGCTTGGAGTAGAAGGAATAGTGCCACATGAACAGTAACCGTGAATAGTACACACGTGGACTTGGACTCCAAAGTCCAATCCTATTCCTACTAGGACTCTCCCTTTTTTCCTTCCCTAGCTGCGTGGACTTTTGAGGACTTGGTGCGCCTGGCCCAATAAGGCCAGGGCGCCTCCCCTTAGCCCATGCAGCCCTTTGGGACGTGGTGGACCCACTTGTGGACTTCCGGACCCCACCGGAATCCTCCGGAACCTTCTGGAAGCTTCCCGGTACAATACCGAAAAAACTGCACCTTTTTCCGGAACCCAAAATATGACTTCCCATATATAAATCTTTACCTCTCGACCATTCCGAGACTCCTCGTGACGTCCGAGATCTCATCCGGGACTCCGAACAATATTCGGTTACCAATTCACATAACTCATATAACACTATATCGTCAACGAACGTTAAGCGTGCGGACCCTACGGGTTCGGGAATGATGTAGACATGACTGAGACGCCTCTCCGGTCAATAACCAATAGCGGAACCTGGATGCTCATATTGGTTCCTACATATTCCACGAAGATCTTATCGGTCGAACCGCAATGACAACATACGTAATTCCCTTTGTCCGTCGGTATGTTACTTGCCCGAGATTCGATCGTCGGTATCTCCATACCTAGTTCAATCTCGTTACCGGCAAGTCTCTTTACTCGTTCCGTAATACATCATCCCGTAACTAACTCCTTAGTCACTTTGCTTGCAAGCTTCTTATGATGTGCATTACCGAGAGGGCCCAGAGATACCTCTCCGAAACACGGAGTGACAAATCCCAGTCTCGATCCATGCCAACTCAACGGACACCTTCGGAGATACCTGTAGAGCATCTTTATGATCACCCAGTTACGTTGTGACGTTTGATAGCACACAAGGTATTCCTCCGGTATCCGGGAGTTGCATGATCTCATGGTCTGAGGAACATGTATTTGACATTCAAGAAAGCAGTAGCAATAAACAGAACGATCATATGCTAAGCTAACGGATGGGTCTTGTCCATCACATCATTCTCCTAATGATGTGATCCCGTTATCAAATGACAACTCATCTATGGTTAGGAAACCTTAACCATCTTTGATCAACGAGCTAGTCTAGTAGAGGCTCACTAGGGACACGGTATTTGTTTATGTATTCACACATGTATTTAAGTTTCCGGTCAATACAATTCTAGCATGAATAATAAACCTTTATCATGAACAAGGAAATATAAAATAATAACAACTTTATTATTGCCTCTAGGGCATATTTCCATCAACTAGCAACAATGAATCAGTAACAGGTAAATCAGAAAGAACCTGCTGATGAGGAGCAACAAACTTCACATAAGTCCATCAGGAGCAGGAGAAGCATCCTCATCATCATAGCAGGAAGAAGAAGAACCAGAGTCCAACTGGTCAATAAGTTCCTGAACGAAATGCAGCTGGACAAAGCTCTTGCACTGGTGATCACGGGACCATTTCTCACCACAAATAAAACATAAACCCTTAGATTTCCGGTAAGCTCGGAGAGCAACCCACTTATCATCAACAATATGAGAGGGAGCAGAAACAGAGGAAGACTTGGGTTCAGACAACACAGGTTTAGCAGGTAAAACAGGTGTAACAGCAGCAGATTTCTTTGGGTAAGAAGAAGGCAGTGGAACATACACCTCACCCAACTCCTCATGTACCAAGGCTAACTCATAGGCAGCATCCAAATCTTGTGGTTTCTGCATTGCAACAGAACGACGAACATCGGGCTTCAACCCTTCCTGAAAACGGGTAAGATAGTGCAAAGGATCTGGAGCAGTCTCATAAGCAGTTAACTGATCATATAATTCAGAAAAACGTTCCACATAGTCAACAACTGTAGTATGCTGTGCAATCTGAAAAAACTTGCGGATAAGAAGTTGGTGTTGATTTCTACCAAATCGACTCTGCAGTAACTGACAAAATTCACTCCAGGTTGCACGCGGGGCTCTACGCTGAACTGATTCTAACCAACGAGTGGCCGCGCCCTCAAATTGAGATGAAGCATACTGAATCCACAAGTGAGCAGGCGTTCCCCACAAAGCAAAATAGTCCTCACACCGATATTGCCACAAGCGCGGATTACTATCATCAAATCGAGGCAACTCAACGCGGGGTGCAGACAAAGGCTGCTCAGGTTCAGATGCAAACGGAGAAACGGGGGTAATAGGCAGCCTGTCACGCGCACCTCGAACTGGTGGAGGAACATATAGATTGCTCGTCCTTGCACGCATCTCAGCATCAGTACGAGAATCAGTTTGGTGTGGATCAGCCGTACCTGAAGACGAGCCATCAGTCCGAGAAAACGATACCCCCGAAGAGCGCGGCAAGTCTCCACGGCCACTCTTGTCGTCAGCGATGCACATCTGCGCGATGTCGACACCGAGATCCTCACGGACCGCCTCGATCTTCGAAGTCAACGAGCCGTCGATGCGCACCGCCGTCTCGTCAAGCATCTTCTGGACGGCCTTGAGGACGCAATCCTGGCTCGCATGCACACGCGAATCAACATCGGTGTTGATGTCGGCGCGAAGTAGATCGTATAGCGCCTTGGACTCCGACGACAGCGCCTCCATAGTTGCTGCGCGCCGGCGAAATTGAAGACGAGTACGGAGCGGAAGCTCCAGGATATCGACTGTATCTGATACCAGGTGTTAGGGACAAGCTATTCTTCCTCTACCCGAACCCTAGCCAAGCTCGAAAGGGGAAATTCATGGAGAAATTGAGGTAGCTTGCTGATCCGCCCAACCTCCCACACAACAAGTTCGAAATACAGAGTAGCTAAGCCGTTCGTTCCTTCCTATCCACTCCTTCTCCGGAGCTATCTATCTATATGACGAATTACAAGGCCTAATGGGCCCACTCATGGCCTGCAAGCCATTTAGGTTGACGATGCTCTCTCGTGGGCCTGGTCGATGCTTCTCTTGCTGGGCCTAGTTCCTCCTCTTGACTCGAACCCTCTGTTCCTGCCGCGTCACCAGTAGCCTTTGAGGGAGAGCTGCTGACAATGGGAGATAGGAAAGGTTTTGCTGCGTGCGTTTATATATAGAGGTGTACGCGGGAAGCTGGATCGATTGGTTTCACCTTCAGCTTTAATGAAAACGGCGGCCTGAAATTGCATGTTCTCGTTCTCGTTGCCTGTCATTAATTACCTCCACGAAGAGACGCCAGTGCACTTCGATGCTCTGAGATATTGCTGGAACCTGAAGGGTTTGCTATGTGTGTTTATACAACGCTGACCAGTAGTACCACTCCTACTGGGCAACCGCCTCAGGTTGGATCCAGAAAGGGACGCCGGCTTCATCGATCTGTCCTGTCACAGAGATGCACTGGTTCGCCGACCCCGCGAGGCGACGGGGAGGGGCCTCCCATCTGCGCCGCCGGTCTCCTCCTCCTGCCTCCCCCTCCCTCGCCGCCGCCCAAGGGCGCGGCCGGGCGAAGCCCGACCGGCGGCGGCGGCGGCGGGGCGTCTTCTTCCTCACGCGCGATGGGGTGGCGCGGGCCGACCTCCTCGGGCCTGGGCGCGGCACAGGGCGCGGCGGCGCGCCGGCGTGGGGGTGCCTGCACGGGTGATGCGGCGGCGTGGAGGACTTCGTGGCGGTGGTGACCCGGGGCGGCGGTCCTGGAAGGTGGTGGCAGGTGAAGCCCAGGCCTCTCGCGGCGGCATGGTGTGGCGATGTCCCTGTCCAAGGCGGATCTGCGCCGGCGATCTGGTGACTTTGGCTCCGGATTGGATCGGATCAGCGACGGTGACGAGCACGCGGGATTCATCTCAGCGGTTCTCGCGGTTTGGCGAGGTGGGGTGGCGGCCCTCCTCCCAGGCTCCAGTGGTGACACACGCGGGCTGTGGCCGGTGTGCTAGGGCTCCCACGGTGGCAGTGCTGTTGTGGATGGTCGCCGGATCTGGGTGGCCATATCTGGGGCTTTGAAGGCGGTCTGGATGGTGCACATGTTGTCGGTTGGATGCTCATGGAACAGATCTGGGTGAAAACCTGGTCTCCGGCCGGTAGCCGGAGCCGGTGATGGTGACGCCCTCGGCGTCGTTTCCTTCTTGAAGGCATCATCGAGGTGAAGTTCCCAACTCCTTCCGCTACCTCCGGGGGAAACCCAAGATCAGTCGATCGGATGATGGCGGCGCACTTGTGTCGTTCCCTCCTTGGGGGCGTCATTCTTGGAGGTGTGCATTGGCTTGAGGGACCAGTGGACAGTTCCAGCGGTGGAGCGGCATTCCATGTGACGCATCGACGACGTGGAGTCTCGGCGGCGTGGCGCGGCAGGGCCTCGGCGACGGATGTGTGACGATGGACGCGCGCAGAGAGGAGGCGTTGTCTGGCGTCATGGGGGCGTCGACGGCAGGCCTGGCAAGGTTGATGCGTCAGTACCTGCTCTGAAGATGGATCAGTGGAAGACGGCAGCGACGACCTATGAGAGTGCGTCAGACCGGTTTGCGCCCCAAACCCAGTATGTGGCTTGGTTGGGGCCTCCGGCTTTAGATGTTAGGCATTTGTGCGATGTCTGTTTGGTATTAGGCTCGGACTATCGACACCCTTTCATCAAGTGGATAGGAGTAGCGACAGATGTTGCTAAGATGGTGGCTTCAGACTACCTGATGTACTATTTTGTAAGGTCTTTATGAATAATTAATAAGATGGCTGCATGCATCTCCCAGATGCAGAGGCCGGGGGTCATCCTCCTTTTCGAAAAAAATCACCGCGTCAAGAAAAAGAAAAAGGAAATCCTGAAATAAGAGGCCTAAGTTTTCCTACTTTCTTAATTTGCATGTCCAGGGCCATGGATCTTCAGTAATTAACCTGCAGGTCCCCAGAAAAAAAATGCAGCTTTAGAGACAGAACTCAGAAGCAAGAATTCGAGAGAGTACGAGGATATTTGCTAATGTCGTGACTGATTGCCTTGCACCAACTGAATGTTCATCTGATGAGCTCAACACTGCAAACTGTTACCACCATGGTGTGTGTGGTGCCAGTTTATTATTCTCTCTGTGTGCATAAGTTTCTTTACTAACCTCAAGACTGCACTCACCGGCCCACAATGCCTTCTCTTCTACTGCATAGAGCAAATGGAGAATCAAGACACGGAACTTACCTACCGATTATCTTATTTTTACCCAA
Source organism: Elymus sibiricus (assembly GCA_039707655.1). Lineage (NCBI taxonomy): Eukaryota > Viridiplantae > Streptophyta > Magnoliopsida > Poales > Poaceae > Elymus > Elymus sibiricus. The sequence continues at coordinate 378,833,002 of CM077674.1, read as the reverse complement.
ATGATAAGTGCACCACATGTGGCACGAAGCACTCCGGCCCTGATGTTTTTTACAACTAAAATTGTCGTCCAAAAAGCAAAAACAAACCAAAAAAAAAACTAAAACTTGCCATTCGAAAAGAAAGTTGCCATGCTTGACAACTAAAGTTGCATCCTCACGTCACTAAACTTGCCATAAAAACCGTTCGGAGTTGCCATGTGTTCGTGCCACAGGTGTGGCACTTATCAGGGTCCTATTTTTATCCCCATCATGTACAGGTACAATTTTTCTCATTACAAAGGAATATATGTAAAGGTGTTGTAGACAATAATGTTGTAATATGTACTGCTGCAATACCTACAAGCTGTTGTGATTTACGTAATACATTCTAATGTTGCGATATGTCTTGCTGTATCTCAGAAAATTTGCCTCAAGTAAATAGACGTCTTTGTACCTACCACTTACCATGCCTAACCATTATCTTCCATCACAGATATTCTAAACATTTGCAAACAAACAAAAAACCTGCTGTAACACACAAGGACGACACTAACTGCTCCAAGATATCCTCCATTTCCTTGCGTATCCAGGGCCTAACTGGACTATGGATTTCATCGCTTAACATGATCAAGTGTTTCCCTGAAATAACTTGCAGGTCAGTGTCCGAGAGCAAGACTAACAACATATGAGGATATCTAGAACATCAGTATTGTCACTTACTGCGAGATGCTAATGGAATGTTCACCTGATGAGTTCAACACTGCAGAGTCTGTGGGTGCTGTGTGTGGGAGTACGAACTGGTCCTCCTGGAGAGGAACGTGATGCACATTCAGAAAGCAGAGAACAGGGCAGAGCCATCAGCAGCCATGACAACAATAAAGAATAAAAAGACAAGCCCAAGTGGGGGGGAGAGAGGCAGAGAGATGGAGCAATTTGGTCGTATTGCCAACCACCAGCAACTAAAAATTTGGTATGGTGCTTATGTTTGGTGATATACTATACTGTTTTTCCATTTGGAGTTGCTATGGGTGCACAATGTGCTCTCTCTTTTGGCACATACTCCCTCCATCCCAAAATAAGTGTATCAACTTTATACTAACTTTAGTACAAAGTTGTACTAAAGTCGAGACACTTATTTTGGGATGGAGGGAGTATAATATTCTAACCATATAAATATATAATAGAATGGAAAAAATATGGGCAGTTGAAACTTTGGCCAAAAACTTTTGGATCGTTGGTTTACATGGCTAATTGATGTAGATTTGACCCTTCACACACAACCTAATGTAGCCTGGCCTTTTTTTTCGCCTTGGCCGCCCATGTTTACTCCTTTATCAATATAAAAAGAATTTTCTTAAAGGAAGCGTTAGTGAGACAGACCTCGTCGGTCTTCTCCGGCCAACTAGCTCGATCTATATCAGTACTCCAAAGAAGGGGAGGAAGCATTTCTCTAGCACCCAGCCTTAATTCCAGAGGTATTCAACACACAGCAACCAGATCAGAGGGTGGTGTGTGAGCCAAGATAGCTAGTAGCTGAGCTGCCATGGAGTTGGTGACAGGGGCGACGAGCAGCCTGCTCCCGAAGCTGGGCGCGCTGCTGCAAGACGAGTATAGGCTGCAAGGAAAAGTGAGGAAGGACATCGAGTCTCTCCAAAACGAGCTTGTCTTCATGAATGTCACCCTCCACATGGTGGCGGAGGTGCCTCGGGACCAGCTCGACGAGCACGTCCGGATCTGGGCCGTCTTCATCAAAGAAGGTCTCCTACGACATGGAGGACGTCGTCAACACCTTCGTGCCATGCGTGCATGGCGCCCCACATCTGGACGGCTTCATCAAGGGACCCACCATGAGATCGCCAGCATGGTTGAGGAGATCAGGAGCCTTATCAAGGAGGTGTCCGATCTGCGTGACAGGTACCGGTTCGACAACATCGTCGCCAGGGCCGCCACACCGGTTGTTCTCCCGCAAAGGGAGAACACGTTGACCAGATATCTTGCTGCTGACTGTGAGGAGATAACCCCGTCGGCGCATCGGCATCAGGTACGAATACCCCACGGGAGTAGAAGAGCACATGAAGATGCTTAGAACCTGGATTGCCTCCGGCGACAAACACAGTATGCTGTCCATTCTTGGATTGAGTGGGGTGGGGAAAACAACCATTGCACTGGCGCTCTACCGGTACTATGCATGGGGATCAGTTTCAGTGTCGGGCAATGGTCAACGTGTCTCGGGAGTCTGACTGTGAGACGATCCTCAGGGATATACTGAGCCAAGTCAAGCCGCAGGAGCTGCAAGACCATGATGCCGACATTTTTAAGATAGAAGCCGAACTGAAGGATTACCTCCAAGGAAAAAGGTACAGTGATTTCCAACTGATGTTTAGAAACATATTCTGAATCAGTATAGTCCTATAAGGTCTTTCCTTTTTTACCCCATCAAGATACGAGTTTATGTGCTCTTCTGTTTTGATTCTGCTCATGATAACTTTGACTTGAATACATTTTTTTTTTTAAATTTCACGGGGCGTGGGGGGATGGGAGGTCCCCCACCTGAATTTTCCATATTAGGGCTGAAACCCTGGATAGTTACAAAGAGCACATGGGTACAGGCTGCCCAACAGGGTAATAACTTGGTACCACATTGAAGGCAGAGCACAAAAAACCACCGGAAATGCGCCTAATGCGTAACGCGGAGCACTGGCGCTCGAATTTGGTCGCGAAAACAGTGAAACCGATAGGTGGGGCCCGCCTGTCGGGATGAGGTGGCATGCTTGCGTGGACAATATGCTGAGTTGGACGAGGGTCCCACATGTCAACGACTCAAGTGTTTATTAATTTTTTACCTTTTCTTTTTATTTCTTCCTCTTTTTCTCACTGGGCATTTAGCCGAACAGGTTGTGAGCGCTGGACCATGGGCATCACCGGCGCAGCCACCAAAGAGGACGTGCGCAACGGCAACGCCTGACCAGGCCGCCGCGCCGGGAGACCAGGTTGTGTATGCGGGCCGCGTCCTGGAAGTAGCCGCCGTCGGAGGTGGACGCGGACATAGCCGGTGCGGGATCTCGCCGGAGCTTGGTGTGCGGCCACTGAACCTCGCGTGTGGCCACGGGGAGGGGCACAGGAACCACAGTGCGCTCGCGCGGCGCGGACAGCAATGGCGGACGGCTGCGAGGCAGGGCCAAGCGAGCGCGCGCGGGTAGGGCCACGCGTGGGGGTGCTCCGTGCGGCCGAGGTCAGCCATGGCCGACGACCAAGGTCGGCGCGGGACGAGCTGCTGCCGGATCTCGCGGGAGTGGTGCTGGGCGCGTGTAGGTGTGTGCGTGCTCGTGGCGTGGGGCGCGCGTAGACCAGGTGACCCGGGGGCCGGGGCTAGCTCGAGCAGCTGCTCGGCTACCATGGCCATGGTGGCCATGGACCTCTCAGCTCGGGGCACAGAGAGCTCGAGCGTCCACACCGATGGGAGCGGCGTCAGGCTACGAGGCCTCACGCCCCCCCCCCCCCCCCCCACCACCACCACGGTGCTCGCCGGTGTGGGCATAGTCGCCGGAGTCCGGCCGCCCACAAGTTGCTCGATGTAATGTCGCATAGAAAAAGAAATGGGATCAAGATGATCATGTAGTCACAGACAGGCGGGGTCCGCGTCTCATTTGCCACCTCAGCTGGTCAAAGTTTTTTTTGCGCTTGGTCTTTGCCACATCAGCCCCGACAAGCGGCCCCACCTGTCGGTTTCGCTGTTTTCGCGACCAAATTCGAGCGTCAGTGCTCCATGTTACGCATTAGGCGCATTTCCAGTGGTTTTTTGTGTCCTGCCTTCAATGTGGTACCAAGTTGTTATCCTGGCCCCAAGTGTGGTGGTTTTGGGCAAATAACTCCCCTAGAGACATATCAGGTACCAAGAGAAGAGAGGGAGAGGGGGGAGGACTTAGCACTGGGGGACAATTTTCACCCAACGACACCCATCACCATGGGAGCGAGAGCACGCAGCCAGACGTTAGCGTGTCCGCGCTCACCCCCGCGTAACTTTTCGCGCCACAAAACGGTGTCCTCTCGACACCACCATAAGACGCCAGCGAGTGACGGGGTTTGCCTTTGAAAGACCCAGGGGCGGAGCCAGAAAATTTAGTCATTGGGTTCACTTGTTGACTCGTGAGGATTTGATACGAATTAGTTAAGCGTAAAAGCTATTTTACACCATTTTACAGCACCCAAAAATAACATAACAAATAGAAATATGATAATACCTACTACATATTTTGTTATGTTAATAGTTGAAGAGTACAAGACATACCAGTTGGATGAAATTCTAAAACCACATGTTTAGATACTATAAATAAAGTAGTACCCAAATAACTTCATAGCTCGGGTGTAGCTCCTCGTCTTTCTGAAAACAGTAAAAACAAGACAAGTTAGTTTGGTAAGTTTAATATAAGTACCATCAAGCCAAAAAAAAAAAAGTAAAGTTGCTCATATTTTAGAGTGTCTCCTTTTTATTTGTCTCATTATCTTAAGAAGACCAAACACTGGATCATTACGAATGGTAGAAAACATGTATTTCTTCCCATAGCAAATTAGACAATCATTTATAAACCGATCACCCATTTTATTGCGCAGCTTTTCTTTGACATCATTAAATCACCATTGAGTATCTTCAAATTTCTCTCTGGATAATCAAACTTAGCCGGTGGCTTCTAATTCCCGCCGTTAAATATTTGCGTGTAATCTCAACTTGCTCGTGGGGGTTTACTTGTGTATTATGAAATTCTCTGCCAATCCGTCGGATCATTAGGCAACTGATCTAAATTAATTTCTCCAAGGTGTGAGAAGACTACTTGCAATGACATTTGATGAATTTTGCCTACATCTAACAGGTCATCTTAACATGTCTGCATCTTTGTCTTGATGTGGTGATCGATTTCTCTTTGAAAAATATTGTTCCATGGTCTAGATCAATCAAAGTCCGTGATTTACTTTAGCAAACTAGGGCAAAAATATTGTCATACTAGACTATTATGCTAGACAGAACATACAGACTATGCGATCTCACTATTCAGTACCTTCAATTTGGAAATTGAATTGACGGCTTGCCGCTGGGGTCCGATGATGGATGGATGGACGAACAGAAGAGACGAGAGGAGAGAGGCCAGAGGTGAATTGGCGAATTGAACGAGTAAAGGCGTGGCGGCGGCTGCGTAGGAATCGTACGAGTACAGTTCACGATTGAGAGACATGGGTAGTTGTGGGCACCGAGGCAATTTACTTATGGGCTTTTGGGCCTTTTTAGCCTATATCCATCGAGGCAGTTCACGAGATTGATGGGGTCAGTCTAATATTTTTACTGGGTTCAGGCCTACAAAGTACCTGCCGATGCGTACGTAGCTACCAAGTTTCGCTGGGTTCAACTGCACCCAACGATACAACGGTGGCTCCGCCACTGGAAAGACCACCCCGTTCCGGTGTTTCCAAAGGACTTGAATATTAACTTCTGACAAGTTTTAAAATTACATCGCTGTTGTTATGGGCTAGGTTGTTTGGGGAACTGGTGTGTAGGATTATGGGTGAGAGATGGAACGCTTTAATGAAGGCATATAAGCTCGTGAATTTCACACCTAAAATCTCAGCCACCAGAAATTGCACACTACTAAGTCTAACATAGTCTTCTTTGAAGGTGTTCAGCTTTGGTGACATGTTGTGTAATATTTCTAGTTTGGTGGTTACATATGGAATGACTTGTACATGCAAATGGTGTATGGTTCAATGTTGATCCAAACTTTGGTGATATGACTGATTTTTTTTAAAAATAATTAACGATGAATAGACGCTCCCTAAGAAAATATAGTGTGATTGCTATATAACCAATAATCCCATATCACGGTTATGTGTATATATTTTAATATACCTGTTTAGAGCATGATATTTGGCAGAACCAATCATGAATGGGTTGACGAGGAAGTTAAATGGAATTTGTTGCATGCATCTGTTTTTAGATAGCCAGAAAACCTGCCTAGAATAGTTTTCGCTTGGTTACTGTCAGGAATAGCCCAACACGGTTCTTGTCAGAAATATAGTAGTTTCATTTCGAATTCAGTAAATGATTAGTTCAACTGCACTCAGTCATAACTAGTTTCTCATAGATACAAGACTTTTGTACTTGAACCAATAGTCTTTCCCTCTATTGCCTCTCTGAAAAGTAAAACATATCTCTTTCGGGCCATAAATGTAAAATATATCTCTTCTCATTTATCACCCTCATAGAGATCTCTGTCTCGAGATCATGTGAAGCACAATGTTTTTCACATATGAAAAATATTTACATACTAGCTATACATAATAAGTTGACAATCTCTCCTGATCAGCACTTTGTTGCCATTATTTCCCTTTCCCTGTAGGTTCTTGGTCTTACTTGATGATGTGTGGTCTACGACAACACTGGAGCATATCAGAAGGTCATTGCCTAATAGTGAGGAAGGGAGTAGAATAATAGTTACTGCTCGGCCAGATGCTGTTGCTAGAGAATATCAAATGAATACAGGAGATTGTGTTCATGAAGTGGGTTTACTCAGTGAGCAAAATGCAAAACAACTGTTTATAGAACTCGTAGGCAAAGAAAATGAGGAGAACATTCCACCCGAACTCTGGAAAATGTGCGGTGGTCTGCCGTTAGCCATAGTTACAATGGCTGGGCAGTTTGCCTGCAACCCATGGAAATCAGATGATGAATGGACTGAAGTTTCCAGTGTTCTACCACCAACTCCCAGTACAAGTCAAACCAACTACAATCTCATGAGGATACTTAGCACCTGCTACAATGATATGCCTGTTGAGATCAAGACGTGTTCCTTGTATTTTAGCATATTCCCGATGGGTGAAAAAATCAGCAGGAAGCGTCTGACAAGGCGATGGATATCAGATGGGTTTGTCAATGAACAACAGGGTTTGAGTGCGGAGGAGGTTGCAGAGGCATACTTGAATCATCTCATCAGAAGGAAGGTCTTACGAGCTGTGGAGCACAGCAGCAACGGGAAGGTGAAGAGCTACCAAGTGTTCCACGACAAGGTTCTTGAGTACATTGTGTCCAAGGCAAGCGAAGAAAATTTTGTCACTATGATTGGTGGCTATGGCATGGCGCCACCTAGCACCAAAGTACGCCGGCTGTCCGCCAGACACCTTGATTATCCGCCAGACACCTTGTCCGCCACCTAGCAGAGATGGGGTGATACTATTTCCGGTTGGTGGGTTTGAGAATCTCAAGCTTCTTCACTTCTTTGCCCCTTGCGTGCCACAACTAAGCTTTCCAGATGGTGCCTTGCCTACGTACCCTTGAGAGGCTTGAGCTACGGTTCAACAACTTTGAGGGCCTTGTTGGAATAAGAGGGCTAAAAATCTCCAACAGGTTCATATTAAAGTACATGGCGAAGCAAGTGAGACCACTGAATCAATGGTAAAAGAAATGGCAACTGCAGCTAGAGAAGATCATGAGGGGCCAAGAATAATCCTTGATTAATATTGAGATGCCAATCTATCTGCTGTGCTCCGCTGCTCTTGAAGTCGTTGCTTTTGGCCTGAGAGGTTTCTCAATTCTCATGCTGAGCTGTAATAAGTAGTGTTTCTGGAACTCTGAATGTTTAGTGATGCCAGGTTTTTGCCCTGTAGTGGCTGGTTCGATTTCGGCCAGTTACAGCGGGTTTCCCGGCAGTGCCCAAACTCATTATATTTCTTTCCCATCCTCTTGCATGTAATCGTTTGTAAAACTGTTATTTCCGCTTTGAGTAATGGAAAAATCTGTGAGTGTTTCGTTTTTTTTCCAGTGTCTTATTCCACCCTTGAGGCAGCTGGTTATATTATACCCATCATAATGTCATTTTGCATGCCTTTGGTTCACTACTTTGGTCTGTTATTTAACTTCATTATTGTCGGTGTATATTTACGTTCAGACCAGACTGGTTTGCTTGTCTTTGTTTCTTTCTTTTCCTAGAGAACAATGTCTATGTGCCCTAGTCCCCAGGCAATTTTTTCCTTTCCTTTTCAATGTAAAGGGATGAGATGTAAGCTTATTCGTCACAAGCATACAAACTTGTGCCTTGTGGCACCAACCCACATGAATTTTATCAACAGAATGTACTAGTAGCAACCTAAAAGAAGAACAGCTTCGGTACAAATAAAGAAAACATGATATGTTACCATGGAGCAAGTTATTTACAAAGTGGCATACCTCTTGTCCTTAAGGAATATTCAGTGTCCAGATCAACTCATTCTTGTCGCATATTCCCCGTGTTAGATGAATTACCAAAGCTTTCGAAACCAAGGACAGAGAACCCATTACACCTTCTGCTGCTGCTGCACGGAAACACCTTTATCATCCATCACCAACTATGACATACAAATTACAATTTTTTTGCTGAAAACACATGGGAAGCGCAGTCGGCACTAACCACGGTTTCCAGAAACCAGAGTCTAGGAAAATCCTCCTTCCCGCCGTCCTGCACTTGGGGCTATGAGCTAACAGCAGCTGACAGGAGAGAAAAACATACCCAGTTGTCCTTGTCTCCGGGAGTATTCACATAGGAAAACCATCAGCTGACACAACACAAAGCAGGCATGTATAACAAGTATTTATTCAGAAGGTATCATGCTGTGTTGAGCGGTTCAGCATACGAGGAAACGAGGTTTCGAGACAAGCAATCAGTTTCTGAGCTTCTGAAGGTATATACAATGTACTAATGGATTGGGCAAGGCAGTGAGGGAACTTCTGACCAGCAAAAATGTCTCAGAACAAGTGAGAATTTCTGTGCAATGCAGTTAACCGACGGATCCAGTATATTTTACACTTAAGTATCTACAATAGCATTTTCGGCAATATTAGTAAGTCAAGGATAGTATATTGTATACCTTCTGGAGCAGTTGCAGCCTCTCGGTTGCAGTACCAGCCCCTACAGTAAGTATCTCAGAGCAGCAGCAGGACGCGCGAGAGCCCAAATAGAGGCCACAGTGGGGGAAAATCCCCTCCGGCAGAGTAGCCACCGGGCGCGGCATCCGGAGCTGGTCGGAGAGCGGGAGCAATAGAGACCCCGGCTGGGAGACGCTGGGGCAGAGCGCATCGGCGGCCACGGACATGAGCTCCTTGGCGAGGGACAACCCGGCGTGCGTCGCCCGCCCGTGCCTATGTCACGGCCGAGGGAGGAGGGAGGACGCCGGCCGCCGGGCATTGAGCGGCGCTGCTGTCCGGAGGTGGGGGGAGGCGTTTCGACGGAGGGAGAGAGACGGGAGTTTTATTTTTCTCTCTTTTCTCTTTTCTTTTATTTGAAAGATGAAGGGAGGGGCTCGAGTCCATCACAATTCTGATGGATTGCTTGAGGCAAGTTGCTCTTTGATCATGCCTTGACGCTGTTCCGTTTCTCATCGACGGGATCTCATGTGTCATTGCTGACGTGGCCATCTGACGTGGATTCGACCGCGCCTAACCTGATCAACTCGGTCAGAACACCACCGAGCAAGTAATCATCGACGAGTCACTTTTACGGCTCTCTCGCCCATCGTCGACGCCAACACCCCTCCCCACGTGCTCTTAGTTTGTTTTCAATTTTAGGCCCTTTTCTAATTATGATTCTTTCACTTAAGCTAGGTGACTTAACCGTAGCTGGCATGTGTCCTAGTCCCCATGCAATTTTTTGCTTTCCTTTTCGATGCAAAGGGATGAGGTATAAGCTTATTGGCCACAAGCATACATGTGCGAGTCGTGCGACTTCCAATGCAAGCTTCTCTTCTCACTTCACACTAACCTTGTGGTTGTGATTAGTCTTGTGCTCACATACATACCATCCATTGTCTTTGCTCCTTAGTAGTCGTATCATAGCCGGGAAGCCACACCTACTGGACCGGCTGTTAGCCTTCAGCGGCTTCCCCTGCACGGTTGTTCGCAGCAAAGTATAACCAGGTTTCAATATATTATTCAGCATCATAAGATCAATCAGTGATGAACTACCGCTTTGGACAAAGCGGTCATGAGTTTAAGAAAGACCATTTTTACGGTACCCTATACTGCTACGGGTGAGGGGAGCAGTATAACAAAATCACACCATCGATTTCACGTGGTAGAATAGGCATTTCCTCAAAAGTTATCGTGAAACATCAGCAGCAGGCCAGCAGCATCATGAGACTCGGAATCGACATCGCTGCAACCTCTAGCAGGTAGATGTTGCTTCCGCGTACTTGACCTGGCTGTGACCGCCGCCACGCTCCGGCCGGCCGGCCGGCCGACCTTGCTGATGCATCCCTGTTTCATATCACGCTCTCGCCGTCACCGCTCGCCGTCGCTGCGTTCTCTCCTCGACCTTGGCATCGCGTCCGCAAGCACGACTGAAAAAGAAACACGCCCAGGCAGCCGACGGGTGTTGCGGCCAGTGAGAAAAATAGGAGAGTACGAACGGGTTGAGTAGGTCGAGACGAATCGTCCGACAGGCTAAATTTTCTCTCCCTAAAACACCCTCAGAACACGTAAACTGATGCCCGCTGAGCGGCCAGTGCGAGCGCTACTGCTGAGCCAATCACAGCAGTATGGATCGCTCACCGCCCTTGGATTTCGTGAATGGACGTTGCGTATTCATCAAAGGGTACCATAAAAGAGCTCAGAAGAAACATACTGCACGGAACACAATTTCTTGCATGCACTTCTTCCTATGAACTTTCAGCCTGACAAAGGCATACCGCACACCAAACCTAGCCTCCCAGGAATACAGGCTGCAAAAATCATACGCCTCTTCAGGTGAGTCGGAAGTCGTACCAATAGCAGGATTTACCAAAGCCCCTGCCTTCTTATCAGCATAAGCTCGCAGTAACAATTCCAAGGCAGAAACCCTTTTAGGGTCCCTTTCCCTCTCTTCGCCACAGTTGCCAACCCGGACCCTGCGACAGCAAGCTACGTTGTCAGTGCTCATGATCAATCAATGCAAGAAATGGTAACAACTAATCGGGCATCCAATATCTACTCCAGCTGTTTTTTGCTTATACTACAGCCCTGAGCCCCCAAATTGAGAATCCAATTGCCCGCACAAGCAAATCAGACCTCGCATGCAAGTTTTCAGCACATCAATATCGCCAATGCTAGTATTCGTAATCGGCCCAATAAAGAACTAAGCTGATGTGCTAATACTACAGGCTTCAACTCATCCCCAGCAATATGAATGTTCACATGAATAATTCAGCACGCACACTAAGCAGATTCAGAATCCGTACGGCAAGTCGATCTTTTGCACTAGTGCTGGCGAGTAACACATCACTCGCTCATCCCCAGACCGTGGGTTGCATACTTTTAAGTTCCCACACCTTATAGTAGTAGACATTATTCGTAAGTTTAGTATATAACATTTCTTATTCATGATAGCAACCGCCAACCGTGTCACAAATATTTATATGCAGAGAACGTCTTTAGTTTAGCACACCTCTGCTCTTAACAGCAATGGTGCTGCAGATTGGGTCTCTGCAACTGCAAGCAGTACAAGGAATGGAGGCATAAAACTTACAACAGGGAGCATCAGAAAAATGGATGAAACATTACATCCATACCCTGTTCTAATACCCTGTACAGCAGTTCCAGAGACTGCCAGTAATGAAACCAAAAACTCGTTTCTTGCACGGTACATGACATTGCAAAATTAACAATACATAGAATGGCAAGGGGTAGTAATATGTCCAATTGCAGGAGCAAAGTTCAGAGACTGGCAAAAACTGCGCAACAGATAGTTCTGCACAAAGTAACTAAGAACGGCATGCAATGATCTCAGAGAGATAATGAAACTAGCGATTATCTTGGACTGCTAGAAAGAAAAACAGAGGAGGCAGAAGCTGCAGTTCATTTAGAGTTTAAAATGTATCCCCTGAAACAGAAGAGGATTTCACTTTCACAGGTACAAAACTAAACGACTAGTTAGTGCTAAAAAAAATTACATTTGACCTCTATGTCACCTATCGTCTACCAGGTTAAAAACAACTGCATTTTGTTTTAAGAAAAATACTTGATATCCTAAGTGAATGAATTGATGACCTCAATGGCACATTGCAAACTCCCAGTTTCCATCAGTTAACTAGAGATTCAACTTACCAGGATCTCAAGAGCCACCAAACCCGGGCTCCCAACAAGAAGGAACAAGGCCAAAGAGAAACAAGGCCCCAACCTTGTCTCCCAGGCACATAGGGATCCATCACGCCAAGCTTAAAAATGGATAGTTCATTCATTGATGAATGGTAAACTACAGCTTCAGTATAGTTCAACCAGGACACAATTCTTTTTCAGAGAACAAAACAGAGACTTGATGCAGCTGTTCCAGGTGGAGATGAATTGAGTAGTTGTGCATGTACCTGCTGCTCACTAGCTCACCCACTTGTCTATACTACTTTCAACTACTCTTCTTACTGTTGCATCATTATAAGGATTGAAGCATTTTTTTTGCTCTTCTTATGCTGTCTAGTTTGGTTCGTGATCAGTTGTACCTCCATTACAATGTTCATTCGAAACAGCTTTGTTTCATAGCATGATGTACATCACCTGCCCAAAAAAAACTCAAACAGGATAAATTATACATCACCTGCCCGGCAAAAAATATGCAAAGAATCTACAGGACCCTTTGTTCTTAACATCATCGGTGCTGCAGATTGTGTCTCTGCGGTAATGCCGAGAAATACAAGGAACAGATTACAAATTAGATGCCAGGAATTGAAGCATAGATGCCAGGTAGCATTAGAAAATTAGATGGAGCGTTACTTTCATTACCCATACCCTATTCTAAGCCTTGGCATCAACTTACAGGTGCTCACATGCCATTTGTAAGCAAACCCAAAATCCATAAACCTGATTCTTGTCTAGTACAGGACATTGCAAACTAACAAAGCTTATAGAGAAGGACATGGCATAGTAATAGATTCAAGGCCCGATTGTAGGAGCTAAATTTAGAAGTTGGCAAAAACTGGGCCGACATTACTAAGAAATTAAGCACTATACTACGTTGTTAAGAAGTAGTACAAGACTGCAAGAGAAGAATAAGTGGACACAAGCATAAGATAGCATCAAGCACAATAGATGTAGCGTAGCATTAGCTAGGTAGTACTCATTGAGATAGAAAGCAGTAGTTCCACCACAGGTGATCTATCCTATAAGCAACCTGTTTCTTACCCGTAACAGGGCCAGGCAAACCAAAATAACAAAAGAAAATGACTAGGAACAATTACTACTTGGCAAAAGCATAACCCTGTCGGTCGGTTGTTGAGATCACTGTCCCCAAAGTTGATTTGTCGGCGCCTTATGGCTTTTGTTACAAGGGCAGTTGAGAATCCGGCATGTTGATGGTGTAGCTGGAGAGGAGATGGATGATGGTGAAAGTACGGTCGGCGACGAGGACAAACTGATCGTCCTGCTCCAAGAAATCGACATCTTCAGATATCGCTTGGACCAGATTGAAGTTATACTTCCAGATGCGAGCGGACCGATCCAGATGTTGAGTGAAGTAGACGCAATTCGGCTCAATGCCTGGGAACTTATCAGCATCCACAGCCACACACCTCCGATGCCCAACGAAGATGGCAAACCTGCCGATGCTCCACATAAGCACGAGCTGGCGCGTCGCGGTGTCAAATTTGAACACACTGGGGTAGACGGCAGTACGTTTTCTGAAGACGAGCAACATGTGTCCATCCAACCCGACTAGAAAACCCCGGTCGTCGTCTGTGGCATATGTGCAGCCGGAGAAAACATTGGCGAGCAACATGCTTGTACTCATAACAGGCGGGAAAGAATAGGCTGCCAGGTAGGTGATTAGAATAGCAAACATGGCAGCTTTGTTCAAACTCGCGTACACACCACCACTCACGGCAGCCTTGAGTAGGAAGTTGTAATCTGATACATACTCATGCACGGTGAAACTCCGGCTTTCAGGACCGGCCGTGTAGTGCTGCACGTGAGACGAGTTGCAGATGAAAACGAGCTTGAGCGAAGAGTCATCACGGAAGACGACGTCGGTGGCCCCCATCTGCGGGGGCACGGGCACCAGGAAACGGACAACGGCGCCGGTGAGAGGGTTGAGGACGCTGGCCGCGTGAGGAGGGCTCTTGTCTGCCAGGACGAGGTAGCCGCTGTGAGTGGCTGCCACGGCGTAGTGGTCGCGCAGCATGGGGAACTTTCTGCGGAGGAAGCGGCCGGTGTCGAAAACATATAATAGAGCACCTGCACTCAGGCCCTCCTATCTAGCCATCCATTTCCCGCATCGTGATTCGTGCAAATATTTTTTTTTTTTTGTTTCTCTCACATAGAACATGTCTTGAAGTTCAAACCTTTGCAGCATGGCAAAACTTTCTAACTAGAATTTAGGGTAAATCTTTCAGAATTTTTTGTTAAACATAAATATACAAAATAAGTTTTGTTTGATTAAAAAATCATACTTTCAGTATTTATGTCAGACAAAAAATTCTGAAAGATTTACCCTAGATTCTAGTTAGAAAGCTTTGCCACGCTGCAAAGGTTTGAACTTCAAGACATGTTCTATGTTAGAGAAACAAAAAAGAGAAAATTTCATATAGAAAGTTAGTTGTGTCGCACGGATCTTAAAGCGATATTGGAGAGGGTAGGATAGCAGGGCCGGGGTGCAGCTGCTCTAAAAATCCACGTCCTGGCCGGTGTCGACGTTCAACAAGAGCATCTCTTCACCCTCGCTCTGGAAGACCTCGTCGAGGAGGATCCACCGGCGCGGCTCGAAGCGGTGGTCAGAGCCGCTGCTCTTGGGGCCGTCGGTGGCGGCGCGCCAGCCGGGGCAGGGCGGCGCGGAGGTGCATGTAGCAGTCGAGGTCGTTGGTGGCAAGGAGAGAGTCGGCGACGCGGCGGACGAGGTCGGGCGGGAGGCCGGACCAGCCTGCGGCCGCCGTGGGGGAAAGAAGAGGCGAGGTTTGGAGATGAGTTGGATCCTCTTTCTTCCTTTTGGCCGGCGGGGGAACTCTGGCTGCCAAGCGCGCCGGGTCCGCCATTGCTGAGCGCTCGAGCTAGGGAGAAATGGGATTGAGAGACAGAGGACTTGTTAAGTAGCACGATCGACTTATTAAGCACGCTGGCTTCGTATCCTCACGATTTTTTCTTTCCTTTTTTCTCAAGGCAAATCAATCAAATCGATACGATTTCCCCCCCTCAGATCGATACGATACGATTCGATTCGATTCCCCTCCTTCCGCCGGCGAGCCCTCAAATCGATAGGACCAGCATGCGCGCGCAAGGAGGCCCTCCATCTCGTCGCCGCGTTCGGAGCTCTCGTCCCGCCACCGCGACGTGGGGCTCTCCTACCTACAACTGCCGGCCGGGTGCTTCGCTAGCTAGCTCGCCGCCGTTTAATGGAGCATGCATGGCTCCGCCGAGCCAGCCGCCGTGCCCGCGCGTCCCAGCTCCACGACGATCCAACGCGAGTGCCGCAGTTATGCGACGCCATGGAATCAAAAGCCATGCATGCGTGCGGACTGCGGAGTAGTACTCGTCGTGTACGAATCCATCCATCCATGCATGTGTACGTCACCACAACTTCACCTAGTATTTTTTTTTTTTGCGGGTTCACAACTTCACCTAGTAGCTAGCTTATATTTCTCAAAAAGAAAAAACCTAGTACCTCCGTCCGGGTTTATTAGGCACCCTAATATTTTGAGCCAGACTTTGACCATCCATACGACTAATAAAATATAAAATATATGCTTGGGTGACCACCCACGTCCAAATACGCTAGATACTTGGGTGACCACCCACGTCCACTTGCAGCCTGATTCCATCCACTCACTAGGTCCATCCAGGACAGTCATCGTGACTGCAAATACCGGTGATCCCCAAGATGATTAAGCAATACCACTGATATCACATTTCCTCTCCCTCCACCCCGTCCCTTCGTCCCATGTAGTAACCATCGTATTCTTGCAATGGTGGCATGGCACTGCCGCTACACCTCTTCAGGATTGCCAATCCCATGTTGCTGCCTCGCCAGGGTTTTCTCTGTCTAAGCCAGAGGCTCACACACTCCGCGCGGTTACATGGGTCACGGGCGCAAACTTGGTCAGGCCCACTGGTCGTGATAGATGCGGCTGGAACTTGGCCGTCTGCGGGCAGCGCTATATGTCTCGCTTCTAGCGAGACAAACCATCCGCTCGCCCGAAGCGACATGGTAATGGGCCGGCCTAGTGGCGTTGTTCGCTCCATCGCTTTTCGTTCGTTCGTTTCGTTTTATCGTTCGTTCGCTCGATTTCTTTTTTATTTTTATTTTTTCACATTGTTTAAAAACTAAAAATATACAAATATCAAAAGAAAAACTTAAGCTTGAAAAAAAAATTGTGCAACTTAAGAAAATGTTGATGGCATTTTGAAAAAACATTTTGACATATATATGAATTTTTTTTAACACATGTTCAAACAACAATGTTCAAAAACATGTGTTTAAAAAAATCTTGATCATGCATTTAAAAAATGTAAAGCATATATAAATTTAATGTTTCAGATGTACACGAAAAATGTAGAAATATGTATGGCACAAAGTTGACATCGAAACATCTATCTGAAAAAATGTTAATCATTGTATTAAAAAATGCTAATCATGTATTTAAAAAATGTTAAACGTGTATAAAAATGTTCATGATATATAAAAATATGTAGACAGAAAAGCCATACATTTGAAAAAATGTGTATTTTTAAAATGTTAAACATGTATAAAAATAATGTTTGATATGTATACGAAAAATGTACAAGGTGTATGAAAAAAATTAGACATCGGAACATATATAATAAAAAATAGACTTAAAAATATAAGTTTTCAAAAATATTAACCATGTATTGGGAAAATGTTAGATCTGTATATAAACATATTTCTAATGTATACGAAAAATGTTGAGTCTGTACTCAAAAAAGATGACATTTGTTGAACAAAAATAAGTCGATGAAAAACACAAAAACCATAGGAAAATGAAGAAAACCAATAAAACCTGAAAATATAAATAAAGAAAATAATGCAAAAGAATGGATAGTGAAACCCGGAAAGAAACGAAGAAAAACCAAGAAAAGAAACAAATGAATGAAGAAAAACAAAGAATGAAAAAAAAACAGTGAAAACCAAAGAAAAAATTGTTAGGACATAATTTGAAATTTCAAAATTGTTGAATTTTTTTAAGAAATGGATAGGATATAAGAAAATATTCATGTTGGTTGATAATGATGGAAATTTTAAATAATAGAAGCATTCAAATTAGGAAAATTTACATGCTCACGGATGCACCCGTCTAGCATAGTCCAGCACACTCCTCTCAGTTGGTGTTTTTTGAACTATAGATCGATGACCCCTACTCATTGCAACAGCCTCACAGGGACATATGAGGCATCCATGCAAGGTTTGAACTACTTTCGACACCGTTTACACGTTGTGATACGGCCGACCATTTTATCGGCCCTTTTTCACCGAGAAAATTTCAGAAAATGTAAAACTTGTCAAAAATTCAAACAACTTGGCATGATGCCTTGAATTGGTCATAGAAGCTATTGGAAAACAATTGGGCCATTTGACGGATGTCGAAAAACAACGAGCTTTTAAACGGACCCTTCTGGCCTACCCAAACACCTGCGTTGAACATGGTTTATTTTTGGACAAAGTTGAAATGACCCCAACTTTTGCAATTAGGTGGGCACGCACATGGTAGGCATCCATGCCAGGTTTGAATGACTTCCGACACCGTATGCACATTGCGACACGTCCGACCATTAATCAGTCTTTTTTCACCAGAAAACTCCATAAAATGAAAAACTGCCAGAATTCCAAACAACTTGACATGGTGTCTTGAATTGATCATACAAGGCTACTAAAAAAATTAAGCACATTTAAAGGATGTCGAGAAACAACGTGACCTCAAACGGAGCCTTCTGGCCTACCCGAACACCCTCCATTCAACATGGTCTATATTTCGACATCCTTCAAATGACCCCAAATTTGTAGTCAGGCGGGCATGCCCATTTTAGGTATCCATGTCAGGTTTGAACGATTTCCGACACCGTATGCAAGTTGCGACACGTCCGACCATGTATCAACCTTTTTTGACCAACAAAACTCCAGAAAATGCAAAACTTGTCGAAAACCGAAAAAAATTGACATGGTGCCTTGAATTGGTCATACAAGGTCATGAAAAAAATTGAGGTCAATTTAAGGATGTCGAGAAACAATGTGCTCTCAGACGAAGCCTTCTGGACTCGAACACTCTCCGTTCAACATGGTCTATTTCAGACATCCTTGAAATGATCCCAACTTTTGCAATCCGCTAACATGCCCATGGTAGGCATCCATGTCAGGTTTGAACGATTTCTGACATCGTATGCAAGTTGCGACAAGTATGGCCATTCATCGGCCTTTTTTGACCGAGAAAACACATTACGTTGAACATGGTGTTTTTTCGAACATTGTTGATATGACCCCAACTTTTTGCAATAGGGGGGCATACCCATTGTAGGCATCAATGCCAGGTTTTAAGAAAAAAAGTATTTAAAATCATAATTTAAACAGGTACTTAAAACAACTTTTTTTAAGTTTTAACATAACTAATAAATACAAAGGGATAAAACTAAAAACAGTAAAGGTTTTTTTAAAAAGTATCTAATAAATATTCGAAGGAAAAAAGAATCTAAAATCATAATTTTAAAAATTTAATTAAAAATGTTATTTTGGTATTGGAAACAAAGTTTCAAAATTTTGAAAAGGTTTCAAAAAGAATAATAAACTTAAAAAAGGTGAAAATGAATTAGCAAAAAAAGAAGAAAAATAAAAAATAAAAAAACTTAGGCCTTGGCCCAACTAGGAGACGGCATCGCTCCCATTGGGCTGGTCCAAGCGCTCGCGGATTTGAAAATAGTTCATTGGTTCAGAAAATGCCGCGGTTTTCCAAATTTGTTCACAAAGTCAGAAAAAATGTTCCTTTTAGCAAACAATTGTTCATAAATACAAAATATTTTTGGGGAGTTTCAAATAATGTTTACACTTCCAAAATTTGTTCGGAATTTTAAAATGTTCCTGTTCAAAAATATCTACACAAATACAAAAAGTGTTTGGACAAATTCAAAAAATTTGTTTGCAAATTTTTGTTCGTATTTTTTTGTTTTTTTTCTGAAATTCCAAAAAATTTAGTGTTTTTCAAAAGATGTTCGTACTCATAATTTTGTTTCCTCTTTTTAGAAAAGTTTCGTGTTTTCTTAGCAATTTTGGAAGACTCGTTTTCGTTTAATTTCTGCATTTTTTTTCAAAATGCGAATATTTGTATTTTTTTAACAAAATTTGAAAATGGATTTTTTTTAAAATTTTGAACAAATATTTGAATGCATGACCATTTTTTTGAAAAATAAACAATAAATAAAGAGGTAAAACAAAAAAGAACAGAAAAAAGAAGTAGTGAGATAAAAGGCAGGTTTTTTACCCACAAATAAGTGACGCCCTACTATTAAATCACAAAGCCGGCAGTGACTCTGTGGCTCGCAGCGCCGGTTAGCGACCAAAAGACCCGAGATTGATTCCTCATTCTTCCTTTTAATTCTCTATTTATTTTAATAAAGTGTGCCGTAATGGGCCGACCTGCGAGCGGATATGTTCCGGCGGGCTACCCAGTGAGCGGACCCAGCCCAAAATTTCACTGGGGGCCAATTGAGTGGGAGCACACTTGTTTTGCTATATGGTGGCCCAACTAGTAAAAAAATTGAGCTTCAAGGCTAGAAATCCAGAAATTGACTGGGGGCCTAGGCCCTCACTCAGCCTAACGTGGGTCCGCCCAGCACGGACATTACTGTAGAGACACAATCTGCAGCACCGATGATGTTAAGAACAAAGGTTGTGCTTTGCACTCACTGACAATTCCTTCTCTTCTCCTCCTACGTAGGAACCTTCTGTTCTGCACGTCAAGAAAACAGAGCCATCAGCAGTTACCCTGAAAATGATAGCAATAAAGGATAGAGAATATGACACGCCGCACAAGAGCGGACAGAGAGTGATAGTGACGGACAGAGCATGGAGCAATTTCACATCCAAAACCTAACTAGTTTTACTCGTTTTAAAAGGTGTATAGTTTTTCATTTGTGGACAAATTTGCCTTAATTACTGTCACATATATTGGCAGTGGTTATTTTATAGTATTCCCCAACAAATGTTAAGCGTGGTGAAAATATAGCCGTTAAACATATGTTGTTAATTAGTACGAGATATAATTAAAATACAGGAAAAAGAGCTTGTCTTCTCTAGTCTCCCGGGGACACCCTTTGGATCAGCTACTTGTCAGTAGTTCATCCCTTCGCGTGGAAGCAACTTCCATTCGTTGCTGCCTACTGATACCAGTACTGTAGCCATCGATTGTATTTGGTGAATGGTGCGTGCAACGGTGCAAGAACCCTATTTCCTTAACTGTCCTCTTTTTCAGAATTGCTTCAGTAGCCGTGGTGCCCCTCGAGGCTTTGGCATCTACTAATGATGCCATTGGTGAAATCATGCAATTCTGACAGATTATTTTCCTGTGGAGATGAGAAGAGCTGAAAAACCAGAAAGAAACAGCTTCCAGTTCCATGATTGATTGTAACAAGCACATGTGCCAAAGCATATAAACAACATTTTTCTTACGGCATAGACCTAATTCTTCCTAATTTCCCCTTCCGTTTTCTTTGCATTTTCAGAACCTAACTACACCATTGACCTCCAGTGCTGAACCTGACGAAGTGTTACGGTCTGCAGGTTATAGTTACAAGGCAAAAAAAAAAAACCTTCAAGAGGGTATTTCGGTTTATTCTCTACGCACATGTTGGTTCACTGCACTCAGTGTCCTAAATAGAAACCTCTTCTGCACATTCAGAAGCACATTCAGATTCAGAAGACAGAGCCATCAGCAGTACCCATAGGAACCTCTGCTTCTCTTTTCCACCTACATAGGAACCTTCTGTTGTGCACCTTCAGAAAACAGAGCAATCAGCAATACCCATGAATACGATGGCAATAAAGGGTAGAGAAGATGACACACACACACACACACACACACACACACACACACACACACACGAGCGGATAGAGAGAGACAGTGACGGACAGAGAGATGGAGAATCTCATATCCAGAACCTAACTGGCCTAACTGGATCATTGGACCTAGAGTGTTCGATGGGCGCAAGAGCGAAGAGATAGTTGACAGGAAAGCGAGAGCAACTGGATGAGAAGACGATGTCAAACTACTCGGCGAGTTAACCAGGGTGGTGCTCGGTCGATCGCGTGGAATGGACTCGTCATCCCTGACAAACACGCTGGACCCATCAGTCAGAAATATCGTCAAAACTTCACAAAAAGAAAAAATATATTGTCAAAACTTTTTCGAAGAGCAGTCATACTTTTTGCAACAACTTGCCTAGAGAGCAACGTGTTTTTAAAAAGTTGCAAAAGCAGTAGTTGAATGTTGATGGCTGCCCCAGACAATTTTCTAGTTTTAAAAGGTGTCCCCAACAAAGAAAGTACTCCCACCGGGGGATGGCGTTTTGGCTCCCGGGAGCATTTGCTCCTGGATGAACAGTACCTCAGAAAAAGTGGTACAATGTTTTCAACAATTCTGAATTTTTTTGTGGATGTTCGTGTTAGTGTCGCAAGCATGCTTGGCAATTTTCATGCGAAACGGAGCAGTAGTGTTTGGTCGATGAAAAAAAAACAAATTTGAGGTGGCATTTTTGGGTAACATTTAGTGTTCAATTTGTTTTTTTTTTCCACAGGCCAAAATGTTTAACCTTTTTGCCTAAAAGGTAGCATTTGGATGTGACTATGAATACATACAAATTTCGTTAGGATTATTTTGACATTTCAAAAATCATTTTCCGTGTGCAGGAGCACGTGCTCCCGGGAGCCAAATTGGATTTCCGCTCCCTCCGTCCCAAGCTAGCTTGAAAAACGTTCTTATATTATGGGACGGAGGGAGTAGTAGTTTTGCATTTGTAGACAAAATTAGCTGAAATGTTTGTCATACATATTGGTAATAGTTATTTTTATGGTATTCCCCAACAATGTTAAACGTGCTCAGAATATAGCCGTTAATTTTCTTTATAATATCTTGTACTCCCTTTGTTTCGAAATATAATATTTTTTTCTACTTCGGATGTATATAGACGTAAAAAGGCCTCCCCTACAGCCAAGTATAAGAAACTTAAAGTAGTAGTGGTAAATGGGGGCCATCTCTAAACTGATACTATTGTTTTTTTTTTTGCGGGTGAAACTGATACTATTGTTAATCAGTGCTCTTATACAATCCAGGGACATGAGTTACTGTCTGAAATCAGAGTACTCAAATTGCAGGGATATGATATGATGCTGGGAGCTGACTGGCTTTGCCAGTTCAGTCCTGTGCTCATGGACTATCAAGAAATGATAATGGAAATCAAACTTCCCAGTGGAGATAGAGTTACTTTTGTGGATGAAACCCACTCGTCCCTTATGGAAATCCAGAATTCCTCCAGTCTACAACAGTTACAAGAGAATGCTGTGCGTGGGGCATTTCTCCTTCTCAAACATGTCTTATTAGCAGAAGGGACAAAGCTGGTATGGCGAGGGCGCTTGCAGCTGTCCCTTTCCTTTACTATTGGTTCAGTGCAATTTTCAATCTCCAGCGGGCAACATACAATCGGAGGAAAAGAAGGCTGGTATGATAATCAATGTAATTTTATTTTTTACTGCCGTTCTGGTCCAGTTCTATCCATTATACTAGTTTTTGTTTTCCTTGATATTAATCAGATCTAAGATGCCCTTTGGGTGTCTTTATTCAAAAGGAAAAGTCATCAACTACATTTGGTGCATCAAATAGCTCTGTTTTCTTAACAATTCCTCTTCACAATTTCTTCAGTCATAGTGGTTGTCCTCAATTTTGCAATGTTTGGCTTCTGCTAAATGATATAGTCAGTACAACAATGCAATCCCACGAGCCCTATCTCCTTTAGTTGTTTTAACAAATGAAGTGCATGAAGGATCTAGATGGGGAGAAAATCCAACCGATAGACTTGATATCTTAAGATAACCAATTCCATGATGCTAATTAACACATGTGACATGTGTCACACCATATTATCAAACTCCTTAACTATGGACCCTCACAAAAAAAACTTCTTGATCATGGACTATAATACTAAGGACTATAAGGTCTGAATTTTCCTTCGTATACTGCATATTCGTGGCATAATTAGTGAAGAATTTTGGTATCTTTGTTGATGCTACTAGAATACCAAGGACGTAGCAACCGGCAAGCATCTGTTTCTACCAAATTATAGACCCTACATGAAAATGTGATACGTCCATTTTGCATCATGTTTTACTACTGTTATTTATAGTGTTTTTAATCAATATAACACTTTGTGGAGCAATTCTAATGCCATTTCTCTCTTAATATGCAAGATTTACACAAGGAGGGAGATTGCCGGCAGCTAGAATTCTGGACCTGAAAAAGCTATGTCAGAGATACCTATTCTGCACATCTGCAAATGAGCTAAAATTTCACGGAGATTTATTTTTGAATAAATAAAAAATACTGCAAGAAAGAAATACCAGAGGGGGCCACCCAGGTGCCCACGAGGCACCAGGGCGCGCCACCACCACCCCCCCCCCCAGGCGCGCCCTGGTGGCTTGTGGGGCCCCTGGCCAGCTTCCGGTGCCCATTTTCTGGTATATAAGCCCATTTGCCCTAAAAAATTAGGAGAAGACTTTTGGGACGGAGCGCCGCCGTCTAGAGGTGGAACTTGAGCAGGAGCACTTTTGCTCTCCGGCGGAGCGATTCCGCCGGGGATACTTCCCTCTTGGGGGGGGGGGGGGGGGGAATCGGAGCCATCGACATCGCCAACGATCCTCTCATCGTGGGAGGACCAATCTTCATCAACATCTTCAACAACACCATCTCATCTCAAACCCTAGTTCATCTCTTGTATTCAATCTTTGTCTCAAAACCTCAGATTGGTACGTGTGGGTTGCTAGTAGTGTTGATTACATCTTGTAGTTGATGCTAGTTGGTTTATTTGGTGGAAGATTATATGTTCAGATCCAATATGCTATTCAATACCCCTCTGATCTTGAACATGAATATGGCTTGTGAGTAGTTACTTTTGTTCTTGAGGACATGGGAGAAGTCTTGTCATAAGTAATCATGTGAATTTGGTATTCGTTCGATATTTTGATGATATGTATGTTGTTGATTCTCTTAGTGGTGTCATGTGAACGTCGACTACATGACACTTCACCATCTTTGGGCCTAAGGGAATGCATTATGGAGTAGTAATTAGATGATGGGTTGCTAGAGTGACAGAAGCTTAAACCCTAGTTTATGCGCTATTCCGTAAGGGGCTGATTTGGATCCATATGTTTAATGCTATGGTTAGAGTTATCTTAATTCTTCTTTCAAAGTTGCGGATGCTTGCGAGAGGGGGTAATCATAAGTGGGAGGCTCGTTCAAGTAAGAACAGCACCCAAGCACTGGTCCACCCACATATCAAATTATCAAAGTAGCGAACGCGAATCAAACAAACATGATGAAAGTGACTAGATGAAATTCCCATGTGTCCTCGAGAACGCTTTGCTTATTATAAGAGATCGTTCCGGCTTGTCCTTTGCTACAAAAAAGATTGGGCCACCTTGCTGCACTCTTTGTTACTATTGCTACTTGTCACTTGTTACAAATTATCTTGCTATCAAACTACTCGATACCGGTAATTTTAGTGCTTGCAGAAAATACCTTGCTGAAAACCGCTTGTCATTTCCTTCTGCTCCTCGTTGGGTTCGACACTCTTACTTATCGAAAGGACTACAATTGATCCCCTATACTTGTGGGTCATCAAGACTCTTTCCTGGCGCCGTTGCAGGGGAGTGAAGCGCCTTTGGTGAGTGGAATTTGGTAAGGAAACATTTATGTTACGTGCTGAAATTTACTGTTACTTGTCACTATGGAAAGTAATCCTTTGAGGGGTCTGTTCGGGGTATCTTCACCTCGACCGGAAGCACCAAGTGTTGCTCCTCAACCTACTGCACCTACTGAAAATATTTATTATGAGATTCCTTTGGCTATGATAGAGAAACTGCTAGCTAATCCTTATGCAGGAGATGGAACGGTACATCCTGATATGCACTTGATCTATGTGGATGAAATTTGTGGATTGTTTAAGCTTGCAGGTTTATCCGGAGATGGAGTTAAGAAGAAAGTATTCCCTTTATCTTTGGAGGGAAAGGCATTGACATGGTATAGGCTATGTGATGATACTGATACATGGGACTGGAACCGATTGAAACTGGAATTCCACCAGAAATTTTATCCTATGCATTTGTTTCATCGTGATCGGAACTATATATATATTTTTTGGCCTCGTGAAGGAGAAAGCATCGCTCAAGCTTGGGGGAGGCTTAAGTACATGATGTACACATACCCCAATCATGAGCTCTCAAGAGAAATTATCTTACATAATTTTTATGCTCGGCTTTCTCATGATGATCAAACCATGCTCGATTCTTCTTCGATTGGCTCCTTTATGAGGAAAATTATTGAATTCAGATGGGATCTTCTGGAAAGAATTAAACGCAACTCTGAAGATTGGGAACTCGACAAAGGTAATGAGTCAGGTATAATACTTGAGTTCGATTGTGTTAAATCTTTTATGGATACCGATGCTTTTCATAAGTTTAGCACTAAATATGGACTTGACTCTGAGATAGTAGCTTCCTTTTGTGAATCATTTGCTACTCATGTTGATCTCCCTAAGGAGAAGTGGTTTAAATATCATCCCCCTATTAAAGAAAAGATTGAGGAACCCGTTAGTGTTAAAGAAGAAGCAATTGTTTACCATGTTCATCCAGTTGTGTCTACTGCTTATATTGAGAAACCACATTTTCCTATTAGGATTAAGGAACATGCTAAAGTTTCAACTGTGGTTAACAAAAGTAATATTAGAGCACCTAGACCCTCTGAACAAATTAAAGTTGAACCTAATGTTGCTATGGTTAAAGATCTCTTGGTCGATAATATAGATGGGCATGTTATTTACTTCTGTGATGAAGCAGCTAGAATTGCTAAACCAGATCCTAAAGATAAAAACAGACCTGTAGTAGGCATGCCTGTTGTCTCTGTCAAAATAGGAGATCATTGTTATCATGGCTTATGTGATTTGGGTGCTAGTGTGAGTGTTATTCCGTTTACCTTATATCAAGAAATTATGAATGACATTGCACCTATTGAAATAGAGGACATTGATGTTACTATTAAGCTTGCAAACAGAGATACCATTACACCGCTTGGGATTGTTAGAGATGTTAAAGTCTTGTGTGGAAAAATAAAATACCCTACTAATTTTCTAGTCCTCGGTTCTCCACAAGATGATTTTTGTCCCATTATATTTGGTAGACCTTTCTTGAACATTGTTAATGCCAAGATTGATTGCGCTAAAGAAACTGTTAGTGTTAATTTTGGTGGTATGTCTCATGAGTTTAATTTCTCCAAGTTTCGTAGACAACCTCATGATAAAGAATTGCCTAGTAAAGATGAAATTATTGGTCTTGCTTCTATTGCCGTACCTTCTACTGATCCGCTAGAACAATATTTGCTAGACCATGAAAACGATATGCATATGAATGAAAGAAATGAAATAGATAAGATGTTCTTTGATCAACCACCTATCCTTAAACACAATTTGCCTGTTGAAACTCCTGGAGGTCCTCCTCCACCTATGGGTGACCCTGTATTTGAATTGAAGCAATTGCCTGATACATTGAAATGTGTTTATCTAGATGAAAAGAAGATATATCCTATTATTATTAGTGCTAACCTTTCAGAGCATGAAGAAAAGAGATTACTGAAAACTCTGAGGAAGCACCGAGCTGCTATTGGATATACTCTTGATGATCTTAAGGGCATTAGTCCCACTCTATGTCAGCACAAAATTAATATGGAGCCTGATGCTAAACCAGTTGTCGACCACCAACGACGATTAAATCCTAAAATGAAGGAGGTGCTAAGAACTGAAATATTAAATCTTATGGAAGCAGGTATAATCTATCCCATAGTTGATAGTAGATGGGTAAGTCCCGTTCATTGTGCCCCTAAGAAAGGAGGTATTACCGTTGTCCCTAATGATAAAAATGAACTCATTCCACAAAGAATTGTAACTGGTTATAGGATGGTAATTGATTTTAGAAAATTAAACAAAGCCACTAGAAAAGATCATTACCCCTTACCTTTTATTGATCAAATGTTAGAAAGATTGTCTAAGCATACACACTTTTGTTTCCTAGATGGATATTCTGGTTTCTCTCAAATACCTATATCACAAGCCGACCAAGAGAAAACCACCTTTACTTGTCCTTTTGGAACTTATGCTTATAGACGTATGCCTTTTGGTTTATGCAATGCACCTTCTACCTTTCAAAGATGTATGACTGCTATATTCTCTGACTTTTGTGAAAAGATTGTTAAGGTTTTCATGGATGATTTTTCCGTTTACGGAACTTCTTTTGATGATTGCTTAAGCAACCTTGATCGAGGTTTGCAGAGATGCGAAGAAACTAACCTTGTCTTGAATTGGGAGAAGTGCCACTTTATGGTTAATGAAGGTATTGTCTTGGGGCATAAAATTTCTGAAAGAGGGTATTGAAGTTGATAAGGCTAAAGTTGATGCAATTGAGAAAATGCCATGTCCTAAGGATATTAAAGGTATAAGAAGTTTTCTAGATCATGCTGGTTTCTATAGGAGATTTATTAAAGACTTCTCGAAAATTTCTAGGCCTCTTACTAATCTCTTGCAAAAAGATGTTCCATTTGTTTTTGATGATGATTGTGTAGAAGTCTTTGAAATACTTAAGAAAGCCTTAACCACTGCACCTATTGTTCAACCACCGGATTGGAACTTGCCTTTTGAAATTATGTGTGATCCATTATGCTAGTAAAACCCTAGACAGTGCTCAAAGAAATTATGCTACTACTGAGAAAGAATTTCTAGCAGTTGTGTTTGCATGCGATAAATTCAGATCTTACATAGTTGATTCTAAAGTAACCATTCACACCGATCATGCTGCTATTAAATATCTTATGGAAAAGAAAGATGCTAAACCTAGACTCATTAGGTGGGTTCTATTGCTATAAGAATTTGACTTGCATATTATTGATAGAAAGGGAGCTGAGAATCCCGTAGTAGATAATTTGTCTAGAATGGAAAATGTTCTTGATGACCCACTACCAATTAATTATGATTTTCCTGATGAACAATTAGCTGTCATAAATGCTTCTTGTAATACTCCTTGGTATGCGGACTATGCTAATTATATTGTTGCTAAATTTATACCACCTAGTTTCACATGCCAACAAAAGAAAAAGTTCTTCTTTGATTTAAGACATTACTTCTGGGATGATCCACATCTTTATAAAGAAGGAGTAGATGGTATTATTAGACGTTGTATACCTGAGCATGAACAGGAACAAATCCTATGGAAGTGTCATTCCGAGGCTTACGGAGGACACCATGCGGGAGACAGAACTGCACATAAGGTATTACAATCTGGTTTTTATTGGCCTACTCTTTTCAAGGATGCTCGTAAGTTTGTCTTATCTTGTGATGAATGCCAAAGAGTTGGTAATATTAGTAGACATCAGGAAATGCCTATGAATTATTCAGTTGCTATTGAATCATTTGATGTTTGGGGATTCGATTACGTGGGACCTTTTCCTAAATCCAATGGGTATACTCATATTTTAGTTGCTGTTGATTACGTTACTAAGTGGGTAGAAGCTATTCCAACTAGTAGTGCTGATCATAACACTTCTATTAAAATGCTTAAAGAAGTTATTTTCCCGAGGTTCGGAGTCCCTAGATATTTAATGACTGATGGTGGTTCACAATTTATTCATGGTGCATTCCGTAAACTGCTTGCTAAATATGATGTCAACCATAGAATTGCATCTCCCTATCACCCTCAATCTAGTGGTCAAGTTGAATTGAGCAATAGAGAAATAAAATTAATTTTGCAAAAAACTGTCAATGGATCTAGAAAGAATTGGTCTAAGAAACTTCATGATGCATTATGGGCTTATAGAACCGCTAATAAAAAATCCTATGGGTATGTCTCCTTATAAAATGGTCTATGGAAAAGCATGTCATTTACCTCTTGAGTTAGAACATAAAGCATATTAGGCAATTAAAGAACTCAATTATGATTTTAAACTTGCCGGTGAAAAGAGGTTATTTGATATTAGCTCTTTAGATGAATGGAGAACCCAAGCTTATGAAAATGCCAAGTTATTCAAAGAAAAAGTTAAAAGATGGCTTGATAAAATAATTCAAATACGGAATTCAAAGTGGGTGAATATGGTCTATTGTACAATTCTCGTTTGAGATTCTTTGCAGGAAAACTTCTCTCTAAATGGGAAGGACCGTATATCATCGAAGAAGTTTATCGCTCCGGAGCCATCAAAATAAACAACTCCGAAGGCACTAATCCGAGAGTGGTGAATGGGCACAGAATTAAGCACTGTATTTCAGGTACTCCCATTAATTTTGAAACTAATATTATTGAAACAATGACACCGGAGGAATACATAAAAGAGACCTTCCAGAACACTCCAGAACCCTGAAAAGGTAGAGGTACGTGATACGGTAAGTAAACCGACTCCAAAAATTCCATAAAAATACTTTCTGTTAGTTTTGGAATATTAGAAAAAATACAAAAATAAGAAATAGCCTAGGGGACCCACGAGGTGCACACGAGGCACCAGGGCGCGCCACCCCCCCAGGCACGCCCTAGTGGCTCGTGGGCCCCTCGTGAGCCTTCCCGACTCCGTTTTCCTCTGGATTACTTGTTTTGCGAGATAAAAATTCTTTATATATACTCCCGGACGTTTTGACCACCGTATCGCAGAAATCTCCTTTGTTCTTGTTTCGTGCTATTTTTCTGACAGATCTAGATCGCCATGGCTCCCCGAAGGCTCCATACCAAGCACCGTATTGTGCAACCATCGCCGGGCAAACGCCCCTACAGCGAGGTCTACTACGAGTGGTCATCAGGGGAGGAAGACAATGGCAAGGAGGACAAGGCCGAGGAAGTTGCGGGAACCCAGGCTCTGGAAGGAGGGCAAGCCATCCCCATGGAGGAGGCCGCAGAGAAGGGAGATATCCTTCAACCCCTCTATGATCATCTTCCCCTATCCGTAATTGAAGCCCTAAGAGTCTTTGAAACAGTTAGTGCTCAGAATACATCTCTCACTCGTGAAGTTATTTTGTTGGAAGAGCAAAACATCGCCCTTCGGAGCATCAACCGTAAACTGGAGTATCGGCTAAAGTTGAAGGACAAGCCCAACACTTCATCACCACCACCATCACCGAAGAAGGAAACTTGAGTACATGGGTATGGGCACTCCCCTTGGCTTGTACCAAGCTTGGGGGAGGTGCCCCGGTATCGTATCACCATCACTTTTGCTATTTTTACCTACTTTTAGTTCGATCCTTAGTTATTTCCTGATTTAGTTGAATAAAAGTTTAGTATGATCTATTTTCAAGTGCTAGTTTCGTGATCTATCTATCTATGTAATTGAGTTGAGAGTTATATAATAAAGAGTAGTTTGAGTTTTTGCTTCCTTACTTTTATGTTTCAATACTAGCAATTAAAATAATGAAAAAGATCATATGCTAATATTATGGAAAGTAATGACATTACATAAAGAAAAGTATAAGTGGTAAAATTTATTGGAAGTTAACAAGCATAGCATTAGTCAATGATGCAATTCATGAAAAAATTAATAGGGAAGAGAAGATTCACATGCAAATACACTATCTTGGACATCTTTTATGATTGTGAGCCCCCATTAAGTATGTTATGTCAAATTGTTGACGTTGGACAAGGAAGACAACGTAATGAATTATGTTTGCTTATATTCACATAGAAACTATATTGTCATAGATCCTTCAACATGTGGTGCATCCTCAATATCTTTGCTAGCCAAAAATCTGCACCAAGTAGAGATACTACTTGTGCATCCAAAACCCTCAAACCCAGTTTCATGTCATGAGAGTCCACTATATCTACCTACGGATTGAATAAGATCCTTCAAGTAAGTTGTCATCGGTGCATAAAGCAATAAAAATTGCTCATAAATATGTATGAACTTTTATTGTAAGGGAAAATAAGCTTTGTACGAACTTGTGATGGTAAAGAAATAAAAGCGATGGACTGCATAATAAAGGTTGCTATCACAAGGGGCAATATAAAGTGACGTTCCTTTGCATTAAGAGCTTGTACATCCAACAACAAAAAGCGCATGACAACCTCTGCTTCCCTCTACGAAGGGCCTATCTTTTACTTTTATGTATTTACTTTTTATGCAAGAGTCAATAGTGTTCTCCTCTATTCCTTTTTTTTATTTTTCTCTTTTGCAAGCATCATGTGGTGGGGAAAGAACTAGGCATATATATCTAGTTGGATATGAGTGATCATGAGTTATTATTGTTGACATTACCCTTGAGGTGAATAAGTTGGGAGGCGAAATTATAAGCCCCTATATTTCTATGTGTCTGGCTGAAACTTTTTGCTCCATATATATGTTGTGAGTGTTAGTAATCATAGAAGACTAAATGATGGTTGAGTATGTGGACTTGCTAAAAAGCTCCTACAGGAGACCCTTCCTGAAAATATGATGAATTGCAATTGCATTGTTGACTGAGAACATAGTTTGTTAGTTTTCAAGAAAGTTTATGCCTTATACTTTGTTGTTGTGATGAATTGTTACTTGCTCATGAGAAGTTTTATGATAATGCATATTGCTGTTATAATAATGATTATGATGCTACTATGTCTGTATTTTGTTTTTATCGACACCTCTCTCCCTAAACATGTGGACATGATTATCGATATCGGCTTTCGCTTGAGGACAAGCGGGGTCTAAGCTTGGGGGAGTTGATACGTCCATTTTGCATCATGTTTTACTACTGTTATTTATAGTGTTTTTAATCAATATAACACATTGTGGAGCAATTCTAATGCCTTTTCTCTCTTAATATGCAAGATTTACACAAGGAGGGAGATTGCCGGCAGCTGGAATTCTGGACCTGAAAAAGCTATGTCAGAGATACCTATTCTACACATCTCCAAATGAGCTGAAATTTCACAGAGATTTATTTTGGAATAAATAAAAAATACTGGAAGAAAGAAATACCAGAGGGGACCACCCAGGTGCCCACGAGGCACCAGGGCGTGCCACCACCCCCCCCCCCCGGCGCGCCCTGGTGGCTTGTGGGGCCCCTGGCCAGCCTCCGGTGCCCATTTTCTGGTATATAAGCGCATTTGCCCTAGAAAAAAAATAAGGATTCTTCCGCCCCTCCGAGAGAGAACCTTTCCGGCGAATTCTTCCGCGAGGTGATCGCACTTCTTCCCGGAGTATTCCTCGACCCCCAGGCAAGCCGACCATCTGATATATGCCCTAAAGCATCGCTCTGTGTTATTCTTGCGTGTTTAAATTAATGTGCTTATGCTCGTGTGCATAGTGGTGAGCTGCATGTGACGCTGATGAACCCTTGCTTGCCTTTCTTTGATGACGGCACCACGCATGTGTTCTGAGCTGCTTTCGGCCGTCCGGGGTGGATGCCGACTTTATGTTTATCTTTTCAACAACTGGCCCGTGTTCTGAGCTGCTTTTCGGCCGTCTCGGACAGCTGTTGAATTTCTTTCTGTAGCGGTGACCCTATGCTCTGAGCTGTTCTTCGGCCGTCTTAGGGAACCGCTACACTCTTTTTATCAACACCGTCTCATGCTCTGAGCTACTTTTCAGCCGTCTTGAGCCGGGGTTGAGTTATTCCGGTAACGTCCCAGATCTGAGTTGTAAAGACCGTTCTGGTGGCTACTGGTTTAATTGCCGGTTTCATGCAAGGGTTCAGATGGTCGTAGCTTACAGCTAGAACTTGTAAAGTGATAACTCGCCATTTAAATATTGTTTCACAAATGATTCGTTGTGACATTGTATGGAGAAAGGTTGTTATGTTTTCATAATTGTTACATTATGCATTACTACTGTTATTGTAATGTTAAAGAAATGTGATTTAATAATGACAACCTCCTCCGTCGGCTGGATCGAGTCATAGTGCCACCGAACCAAACGTTCCAGTGCAGCCACACCTGCCGGTATGGGACGGCCTTAGCTTGGTCTAACAGCGTGCTCTTTTATCGGTACCACCAAAGAGGGAAGGTTGTGCGTGCGCGCTACCCTGGCCCGGTAGGCGGCGATAACCTTGTGAGCCCAGTTGATTTATTTGCCGGCGTCCCCATTTGGGACAGTTTTGTTGGCCACGACGGTGGCAGGTGTCACGGGGTGACACAGGGGCCACCCAGGGCATGACTCCGGGGGAGGATGATTGTCGGTGGTACGGTGGAGGAGTCACGGGTTAGGCAAGTTTCGTTGGAGAAGCACCGGTCCACCCGAATGGGAACATGTACTAAGTACGAGGCCGGGAGCTCCATGGTGTGGGTAAAGTGCGCAACCTCTGCAGAGTGTAAATCTATTCGAATAGCCGCGTCCTCGGTCATGGGACACAGTTCGTACTAGGTCACACTATTTGGTCTGTGTCGAGTCTGGAGGAACACACTATATAATGTTATTGCTAAGACTGAACCAGATAATGGTAACGTTTGTCAGACTTGCAGTACGGATGCATGGACATCAGAGGATGTCTGGTATATGGGATGTTAGCCATGCGATGGCTATGAGATGAGTGGTCAAATGACCACATGACTTGGATTTGATGTGGATCGGGTTTGGATTGGATCCTAAGATTATTCAGAGTATGGATTAAATTACTTGATATGCTTTATCTTCGTCATACTGTAGTTACTTTGATAGTTTACATGCTAGATAATATTGTTAGGACATGATTCGTAATAATGATACTAGATAATTCTGCTATGACATGATGATTAATGCTGCTACATGAATAATCTTGCTGGATAATCCTGCCATAATGTGATAGTTAATGCTGTTAAGATAACAAATGCATGCTTGAATGCCATGGATTGCTTTGCTTGGTGTATATGTTGGATTGGTTTGCTTGCGAGTACATTCAAAAGTACTCAGCAGCCTTCAATGTGGCCAGGTTCACCTAAGAATCCGACGTCCACTAGCGAAGAGCCGGAGTGTTCGCGGGCTAGAAGAGTAACCCAGTCAGATCCCTGTGGATTGGAGCCGCACCAGACCATGCTGCCTTAGATAGAGCTTTTCCGCTGCCATCACCCTTGTAAGATATCATGTAAGACTTATATATATCCATTAGTGTTCATGATACTTGTTGTAAAAGCACATGCCAGAGTGATTTCCTGGGCTGGTGTGTGCGGTGACCGTCTGACTACAGTGGTATTCAGGCGGGGTGCCACAACGGATGGTATCAGAGCCAGGCTGACCGTAGGTTACCCTAGCCAGACTTCATTGCCTCTTGATCAGTAGAAAGCCCAGATGAATTTCAGCCATCTTTGCCAGACAGGCACGGCTACTATTGATCGTAAGGCAACCCCATAGGTTTTTGGCTCCATCAGACCTCAACTCTCGTGGCCTTTGCCTCTGGTGTGAAATGTCCGAACCAGGCAACGACCCGTGAGCCCTGAACCCCTAGGTGAACCAGATATCCCTACCTTGGTTGCTAACCATGGCATTTCTCTCCTTAAATCTAGTTTCCTTTGGGAAACGCCTATAAATTCCATCTTTCCTCGATAACTCTAGGATCGCTGACTACGCCACTTTGGCTTTGGTCATGCGACGAGTTTGATGTCCCCTAAGGAAGTAGTAGGAGCTTGACACCAATTGCTACCAGGAGCATTGTGTGGTTTTGCTTCTAAATCCTTAGAGGTACATCGAGTGCGCTATAATAGTTATACTAGTGAATCTTCGGCCACATGTGTAAGGTCAGCCAAATTTGAGCTTTATTTGCTTTTTGGTTTTTCGCGGTTCTTGCCTCTTTTCTCGTTTCCGTTCTCTTGCTCCGACTGGATCCATCCGCAAGTGCTGTCAAGAAGACCAGTATACAACTTGGATAATACCCAATAATCCAAATTCGGTAAGAGCCAACTACCCGAGATTTAGAACATTATCATCAGATCTATCAAGAATGAAGAATGGGTCAGAAACAGACTTTGCGTGGCACAGACAAGGCCAGAATATATCCGAGAGAGTTTGCCCCAGAACAAATCACATTTAAGGAACAGCCAGATGAGCTATCGGGAAGGGACACCAGTAAGAGCAAGTTATTCGGCCCTCGACACAAGGATTATTTCAGTCAGTGGGGTGAACCATGAGTCTTTTCTGAAGAATCATTTATCATCCACAGAAGACATATTTCAAGAAGGTGAATGTGTCGAGATCAACAACAACACTCTGGTATGTTGATATGAATTTCCAAGCATATTCTGGAATTCTTCGATGCATATACAAATTTTCTGGGCATGATGAACAAGGTCTACGAGAAATATGGATGAGTTCATGGCTGCCCAGAATCAATGAGAATTTCAAACACCTGGAGGCTCAGCTAAATCGAATGGAATTATCCGTCAACTACTTACTACCGGCAACACTTGGCTTGGATGCAAAGGGTATTCTGAATTAATTGTCAACATAACGTCGGCATCAGTTGTGCAACCTTTATAACAACAGTGATCAGACCAGCAGAAGGACTAACGGTGTGCATGACCCACGGAATATCTTCAGTCAAGGTATGGCCTGTACCAAGTTCTGGCTCTGCTATGAGTAAATTCCGGGTACTTCGGAAGGAAGCCAGAATCAGCCACAGGTCCGACTGCATATCACAGTGAAAGGCTTCTGGTATAAGGAACCCAGTCTTCCTCCGCGAGCTATCGGGAAGAGCTTACGACGCAAGACTCCCAATCATCTTCGCTACACTACTTGGGAAGAAAATCTTCTGGGATACGGTACTCTAGTCTTTCTCAGCCCGCTACCGCGAAAAGCTTCCAGCATAAGGCACCTGACCTTCCTCAGTAAGCCACATGAGGGAAAGCTTCTGAGGTACGATACCCAGACTTCTTCGGCACACTACCCCGGCAGAAGCTTCGAGCGTAAGGTATTCAACCTTCTTCAGCATGCCGTCATGGCCACAACAATCTTGTCAGAGGCACGAACTAGTCCAGACACACGTCCGCCTCAGAGCTCAATGGTTATGAAAAGGTTCGTCCTACCTTGCATATGTTGTGAGCATGTTGGGTAAGTTGGTGCACCCCTGCAGGGAAGTATATCTATTCGAATAGCCGTGTCCACGGTAACGGACGCTCAGAGAGTATCACGATCTACTACAACTAGAACTGTATACTTGTGGAACTTAATAATATGTTAGCTCCGGGATCGCTTTCTCGCAGGGGAGTCGAAGAAGAATCTCTGGGCATTGCTACTATTACTTATTATTATATGTTATGATACTAATCTGCACTCTTCTAATGCTGCAAGATGCTAGTCTTCGATAAGCTAGGCTTTTCCCCTCTATTCTGACATTTCTGCAGTCTAGTCCATAGATACAGTCCCTTTCATTTGATACCGATGCATAAGTAGAATAGTTCTGATGTAAGTCTCGCGAGTACTTTGGATGAGTACTCACGGTTGCTTTGCTACCTCTTTTTCCCCATACCCGATTGCTGCGATCAGATGACGGAGCCCCGAAGCCAGCTGCCCCCGTCGACGACTACTACTACCCCTCCGGTGGCACCTACTACTACGTGGAGATCGATGACCAGGAGTAGATAGGAGGCTCCCAGGCAGGAGGCCTGCGCCTTTTTCGATCTAGTATTGTTGTTTTGTTCAGCCTTCTTAAGGCAGACTTGTTTTACACTTTATGTCTGTTCTCAGATGTTGTTGCTTCCGCTAACGCTTGATCGCGAGCTTATGTATTCGAGCCCTTGAGGCCCCTGGCTTGTAATATAAAGCTTGCATGACTTTTATTTTGTGTCTAGAGTTGAGTTGTGATATCTTCCCGTGAATCCCTGGGTTTGATCGTGCGCATTTGCGTGTATGATTAGTGCACGACTGAGTCGGGGGCGTCACAACGCAGGCGGCTCCTGCCGGCCGCCGATTGACTTTGGCCCGCAGCAGACAAGAACGACGACGAGAACAGAGTGATGAGGTGGCGAGTAGCAAACAAAACGAATGACCACATCTATCTATCTGCACACTAGCCGGCCGTCCGCCGGCCGCCGGCCGATCACCTATTACTGTATCCGCTTCAGCGAGAGATCCTTTCACGTACGGCATATACATTCCGGCGGACAACCCAGTGAGCGGACACAGGCCAAAATTTCACTGGGGGCCAATTGAGTGGGGGCACACTTGTTTTGCTCCCAAGTAGTAAAAAATTGAGCTTCAAGGCTAGAAATCCAGAAATGGACCGGGGGCCTAGGCCCCCACTCAGCCTAACGTGGGTCCGCCCAGTACGGGTATCACTGCAGAGACACAATCTACAACACCGATGATGTTAAGAACAAAGGTTGTGCTTTGCACTCACTGACAATTCCTCCCCTTCTCCTCCTACGTTTTTTTTTTTCTTGAGCGGTTCTCCTCCTACGTAGGAACCTTCTGTTCTGCACGTCAAGAAAACAGAGCCATCAGCAGTTACCCTGAAAATGATAGCAATAAAGGATAGAGAATATGACACGCCGCACAAGAGCGGACAGAGAGTGATAGTGACGGACAGAGCATGGAGCAATTTCACATCCAAAACCTAACTAGTTTTACTCGTTTTAAAAGGTGTATAGTTTTTCATTTGTGGACAAATTTGCCTTAATTACTGTCACATATATTGGCAGTGGTTATTTTATAGTATTCCCCAACAAATGTTAAGCGTGGTGAAAAAAAGCCGTTAAAAATATGTTGTTAATGTACAAGATATAAAATACAGAAAAGGAGTTTGTCTTCTCTAGTCTCCCGGAGACAGCCTTTGGATCAGCTACTTGTCGGTGGTTCATCCCTTGGCGTGGAAGCAACTTCCATTCGTTGCTGCCTACCGAGAACAGTGTTGTAGCCATGGATTGCATTTGGTGAATGGTGCGTGCGAGAACCCTATTTCCTTAACCAGTCCTCTTCTTCAGGATTGCTTCAGTCGCAGTGTTTTTCTTAAATGGATGCGATTGGCGAAATCATGCAATTCCGAGAGATATTTTTTCCTGTGGAGATGAGAAGAGCTGAAAGCCAGAAAGAAACAGCTTCCAGTACCATGATCGACTGTAACAAGCACATGTGCCGAAGCATATACAACATTTCTTTTTTCTTACAGCAGAAACTTAATTTTCCCTCCTGTTGTCTTGTAACTATAACCTGTTGACCTTCAGTGGTGAACATGACGAAGTTTTACAATCTGCAGGTTATAGTTACAAGCCAAGCCAAAAAAAACTTCAAGAGGGTATTTTACAGGAATATTCATGTGATGAGCTAGTCGACAGTGCAGTTTCAGTGTGTAAATGTTGGTTCACTGCACTCACTGACAGTGTCCTAAATAGAAACCTGTTCTGCACATTCAGATTCAGAAGACAGAGCCATCAGCAGTACCCATAGGAACCTCTGCTTCTCTTCTCCACCTACATTGGAACCTTCTGTTGTGCACCTTCAGAAAACAGAGCAATCAGCAATACCCATGAATACGATGGCAATAAAGGGTAGAGAAGATGACACACGCACATGACCAGATAGAGAGTGACAGTGACGGACAGAGACATGGAGCAATTTTCATATCCCTAACCTAACTGGCCTAACTAGATCATTGGATCTTTAGTGCAGACAAAGAGAGCACAGTGGCGGTGGGCGCGAGAGCAAAGAGATAATTGACAGGACGACGAGAGAGGTTGAGCTAACCAGGTCGTGCTTGCTTCGGTTGAACACGTCGAATGGCCATGTCATCACAGACACGCAAGCCCATCTGTCAAAACTTTCGCAAAGAAAAGAAAAGAATATTGCCATAACATTTCCAAAGAGCATTCATACTTTTTGCAACAACTTGCCTAGAGAGCAACGTGTTTTAAACAGAGTTGCAAAAGCGGTAGTTATGTTGATGGATGTCCCTGACTGTAGTGACTTTGAGCAATTTTCTAGTTTTAAAAGGTAGGAGTAGTAGTTTTGCATTGTAGAAAAAAATTACCTTAATTGTTTGTCTTACATATTGGTCGTAGTTATTTTTTATGGTATTCCCAACAAATGTTAAATGCGGTCCGAACATAGCCGCTAAAAATATGTTGTTATTTACGTACAAGATATAATTAAAATATAGAAAAAGAGCTTGTATTCTCTAGTCTGCCGGAGACATCAGCTACTTGTCGGGAGTCCATTTGTGTGCTGCCTACTAGTACTAGATACTTTCTCCGTTTCTTTTTACTTCGCATATTAAGTTTGCCTTAATTCAAACTTTCTGAAGTTTGAGCAAGATTACAAGCAAAAGTGTTAACATTCACAAAACCAAATAATTGTCATTAGATGCATCATAGAGAATATTTTCATATTTTATTTATTTGGTAGTGTAGATCTTGACATTCTTTAAAATAAATTTGGTTAAATTTAGAAAGTTTTACTTAAGACAAACCTAATATATGTGAAGTGAAAAGTAACGGGAAGAGTACACGATATTAGGTTAATGGTGCATCAGAGAGCCCTATTTTGTCTTAATAGGTTTGCCATCGATTGCGTTTGGTGAATGGTGCATCAGAGAGCCATATTTCCTTAACCAGTCCTCTTCATAGTTGCTTCAGGTGCAGCGGTGGTCTGTTAAGTCGGCCAGAAACATTGCCAAAACGTGGGCAGAGAGCAGTCAGTGATTTTTGCAACAACTTACATAGAGAGCAATGTTTTTTAGCTTTATTTGGAGCTGAACATGCCAAGTAAATGAACGCTTGAATTAGAATCATAAGTTGTCCCCGCTATCGGGAGGGACTAGCGCCGCCGCCGGTTCCTTCCTCCACCGCCATCTCATCCGACCCTACCCCCGCTCCCGTGCGGCGCCGCCGCGCCGCACCGGGGCGTCCCCGCTGTCGGGGAACGCAGCAGAAAACAAAAATTTCCGACCTACGCACCAGCCCAAGATCACTATGGAGACTGCATACAAGGTTTGATCTGTTTCGTTACCGACTCGTAGCGCAGCGGAAGTAGAGTCGATGACGATCGGCGGTGCAGATCCCCGCAGCTAGGATTTACAACCTCCCAACCGCGAGGATGTACTCCCACATCTGCCCCTCGGACAGCCCTCCGGGAGGCGGTCGGACAGTCCCTCGGACGGTGTCGCGGACAGCCCTTCGGGAGGACCTTCGAAACTCGAACGATCACTCGGACAGCCCTTCGGGAGGACCCTCGAAACAAAGACGATCACTTGGACAGCCCTTCGGGAGGCACTCTCGAACTAAGACCGAAACTACGATCTCTCTACAGAGTTGCACACATACGGTGTCATCTATCCGGCAGGGCTTCGCCGTCCAGAACTAGTTCCCACCGGAACCCAGACAGCCTTTCGGCTCTACGAAACTATTTCGCTGGGAGGGAGAGAGAAGCCAGACAAGTCAATGGCATGTGTATGAGAGCAAGCATGAGCTGATTTTGGAGAGCTCTCTCCACCTCTATTTATAGGAGGAGCAAGGGGTAGAGGAAAGACCAAAAGGACCTTCCTAGGATCTTTCCACCACATGCCACATAAGGGTGTGTAGAAGATATCCACCATGAGGTGGAAGGACACCTCAAGGAGGGCCGCCCCATGCCATGGCCGAAATTTGCAGCCCCCTTGGGGAGCTCCACCTCCCTTTCACACACCAAAAGTGGTTTTCTTCTAGAAGAAAAACCCCATTTGCAAATCAGCCCAAAAAGTGCTTTTCACTATTCACGAAGACATTTTTCTGCGTCCGTTAAAACCCAAATTATTTCTGTGTGCCTAGAATAATTCTAGCACCACCAAAACAATTTTGAACGCATTCCGAAACAATTTCGGAACAATGTTTCTTCAGCGAAAAGCAACCAAAACGGTTCCGGCTGCTCTGGAACATTTCCGGTTTTTGTCCCGGAAAATTCCCAGAAGTTTCCAGAACACTTCTGGCATCCTCCAAGAATTTCCAGGCGTGTGCCAGAACCAATTTGACTTAATGGAATACCTTGAAACAACTTTTCAGTTTCACCGGAACTATTCCGGTGTTCTCTCCGGAACGTTTCCGTTTCGTCCGAAACTTTTTCGGTGATTTTCTCTCAGACTCCCCGTCTAGTATTCAGCAGATAGATGACCCTTAAGCGTGTGACCCTATAGGTTCAGTGAAGTATAGACATGACCGGAACTCTTTCCGATCAATTATCAACATCGGAGCCGTGGACACCCATATTGACCCCTATACCCACACGAATGAATATTCGAGTGAACCTCCAGTTGCCGTGTGCTATTCCTGTTGCTTCGCGATATGTTACAAATACCCGAGGTGAGAAACATCGGCATCCTCGTGGATCAACACTTGTCCACAATGCCAGTTACCTCGTTACCGGTTTTTGTTCTCTTTTCTCGTTTCTGTGTTCCGGTATCCCTGTGATCAAATCACACTTGTGTCTGGCCAGACGATGATGGATACCGTAACACCGAGAGGGCCCAGAGATATCTCTCCATTGTCGGAGGAGCAAATCCCAATCTTGAGCTATCAAGTTACTTAACATACTTTTCCATGAACCCGTAAGCCGCCGTAATAGCCACCCATTTACGGATGACGTTAACAAACCCCAAAGTTCATGAAGCAAGCATGAAGAAACTCGACACTCTCATGGTCTAAGGAATTATGCAAACATTAACTTCTCTGTGTTATTAACCATTAACTTATGACGAATGAATCTCATAGCATAACATCAATCGGGTCGATTCAACACAAGTGTTCTACTAACATTGTGCCCTCAAAGTTGCCGGCATAGACATGCCCATGATCAGGAAAACAGAACCATCATGCAACACTTGGGCTAG
Source organism: Elymus sibiricus (assembly GCA_039707655.1). Lineage (NCBI taxonomy): Eukaryota > Viridiplantae > Streptophyta > Magnoliopsida > Poales > Poaceae > Elymus > Elymus sibiricus. The sequence continues at coordinate 378,791,040 of CM077674.1, read as the reverse complement.
TCTTAGAGGCTAGACTAGGAATACATTTTACCGTTTATTATTCCACACGTGCATATGAGTCTTCCTCCGAGCCTCGTGGTTATTGCAGACTCGAGAACCATAGCAGTTATAGCATGGAACATAAACCTAATTATGAACAGGGAGATAATCAATAACATTTATTATTGCCTCTAGGGCATATCTCCTACAGACTCCCACTTGCACTAGAGTCAATAATCTAGTCAATGCTAATGCACTTTACACCTATGGCATACTGGTGTAAAAAATGCTTCGCATGTGGTATAGCCTGATGTCCAATGGATCTGACGACTTCAGCTCCGTGTGTAACTTTGCATATCCTCGCATTTTCACGCTTTCACAAAATTCATATTTTGTGTGGACTTGGCTTTGCATATGTGTGAATCATTGGTCGAAACCTGATTCCTCAGACTGAGCTATGGAGCAACTATCTGCAATAGTGTCCCATAGACCAAAGCCATCTTGGAACCATACTAAGTTCATGAATGAACTATATGATTCAACAACTTCTTTGTCGCTTCTTAAGCGTCAACATACTTAGCCTTTGTTATAGAATTCGCCACAGTATCTTGTTTGGAACAATTTCCAACTACCGTGCCATCATATTGTGTATTACACAAAACCCTTAACTTACATCGAAAATCGCATGGAGCATTGATGAAGACTGTATCGATGTAATTACTTACAACGAGCACTTCATAATCTCTGCTTGCGAGAAAACATGTCATCACTACTACTCTAGTACTCAATGACATCTTTCACTGTTGTCCTATGATCAGTACTTTGATCACTTTGGTATCCATACTCGCAACAACTTTTGGAGTATCGGACATATCTGGTTGTTTTACATACCATGGAATACATGATTAATCCAAACACAAGAGTGTGTGGAATCTCCATCATGTATTTTACTCATCAGTGTTTTGGGACACCGAGTCTTGCAAAAACTCTTTCCATGTGACTTCGGCAAGAATCACTCCTTGGCGTTTTAAATGCTAAAAAGTTTTAGCATCTTGTCAATATGTATTCATTGCTTAGCCCCATTAGGTAAATCTATCTCCATAGATTATCATGCCTAATATTGAGGCTACTTAGCCCAAGCACTTCATCGGAAAAACTATTTTCAAATGAAGTCCTAATTCGTGTCAAGAAATTTATTTCCAATTAACAATGTGTCAAGTACACAAGGTTTTTAGAAATATTATTATGCTCCCACTTACTTTCTTGAATCACAAGCATCTTCGATACCCATTTGATGAAGTCAAAACCCTTTTGACCATTCCATCAAAAACGAAGATTCCAACTCCAGTTTGCTCTCTTCTGCCCATCGCTGGAACTCTGAAGTTTGCATACTTACTAGCATCCTCTGGATCGACAAATTACTTTGGACTGTATCACATACAAGTCCTAGGTTTCATTTCCATCACATGTGAAAGATCGTGGATGTCGCCTAGAGGGGGGGTGAATAGGCGCTTTAAAATAATTACGGTTTAGGCTTGAACAAATGCGGAATAAACCTAGCGGTTAATTTGTCAAGCACAAAACCTAAAACGACTAGGCTCACCTATGTGCACCAACAACTTATGCTAAGCAAGATAAACAACTAAGTGATAGCAAGATATATAACAAGAAACAATATGGATATCACAAAGTAAAGTGCATAAGTAAAGGGCTCGGGTAAGAGATAACCGAGGCACGCGGAGACGACGATGTATCCCGAAGTTCACACCCTTGCGGATGCTAATCTCCGTTTGGAGCGGTGTGGAGGCACAATGCTCCCCAACAATGCCACTAGGGCCACCGTATTCTCCTCACGCCCTCGCACAATGCAAGGTGCCGTGATTCCACTAAGGGACCCTTGAGGGCGGTCACCGAACCCGTACAAATGGGACCCTTGAGGGCGGTCACCGAACCCGTACACTTTGGCAACCCTTGGGGGCGGTCACCGGTACCCGTCAAATTGCTCGGGGCGATCTCCACAACCTAATTGGAGACCCCGACGCTTGCCCGGAGCTTTACACCACAATGATTGAGCTCCGAGCACCACCAAGACACCAAGCCGTCTAGGGTGCCAAGGCACCCAAGAGGAACAAGCTCTAGGGTGCCCAAACACCCAAGAGTAATAAGCTACTCAACTTCACAACTTCCACGTATCACCGTGGAGAACTCAAACCGATGCAACTAATGCAATGGCAAGAACACACGAAGTGGACAAGTCCCTCACTCCCAAATCCCACCAAAGCAACAAAAGCTATGGATGAATATGAGAGGAAGAACAAGGAGAACACCAAGAACTCCAAGATCTAGATCCAAGGGGTTCCCCTCACTTAGAGGAGAAAGTGATTGGTGGAAATGTGGATCTAGATCTCCTCTCTCTATTCCCTCAAGAACTAGCAAGAATCATTGGAGGGATTGAGAGTTAGGCAAGCTCAAGAAGGTCAACAATGGGGGGAGAAATGAGCTCAAAGGATAAGAAAACCGTTGGGGAAGAAGACCCCTTTTATAGGGCCACCCCAAATCCAACCGTTACCCGTGCAGGACGCGCACAAGCGGTACTACCGCTCTTGCGAGCGGTACTACCGCTCGTGCGGTAGTAATTCAAAAACAGCAGGCAATCAACAAGGAACTGGAGCGGTAGTGCCGCACTAAGCGGTACTACCGTTCCGACCAAGCGGTACTACCGCTTAGGAAAACTGGGCAACAGAACAAAGCACGGCAGTGGCACGGTAGTAGGGGGCGGTAGTGCCGCACCAAGCGGTACTACCGCTCTACTACCGCTCAACTACCGCTTAGCGAAAAATAACACCAGAAGAAAACACGGTAGTGCAGCGGTAGTAGGGGCGGTAGTACCGTGTCAAGCGGTACTACCGTGGTCCCGAGCGGTACTACCGCTTTGGTGACAGGTAAACTGCCCAGACAAACAATAAACCCTGAACTGCCATAACTTCTGCAAATGAGCTCCGAATTGAGCAAACTCAAGCTTGTTGGATAGAGGACGACAAATACTATCCAACAGCGACTGGTTATATTAAGAAGTGGCAGTAGAGAAAATACCAATGATATAGAGATGAGAAACCTCTATGAATGAAGAACCGGCATAAACTCCAACATCGAAAACATCATAGAAGATGCATATATGAACTCCGTTTTCGATGACCTCGAGCTTGTCATGAAGATGACCAAAAGCTCAAAGACTCACAAAGAGAAATACCAAACACAAACCAAGAAATATGATGCAAGGATGCAATGGTTTGAGCTCTCTACGAAGATATGATAAAGCTACTCACTTGAGAGCCCCCCTTGATAGTACGGCTATCGATCCTATAACCCGGTCTCCCAACTACTACCATGAGACCGGTAAAATAGAAAACCTATCAAGGGCAAACCTTTGCCTTGCGCATAGTCCACTTGAGCTGGATGATGACGATCTTGACCTCCTCAAGTTGGACCACCTTTCTTGATTGCGCCGGCTCGATGAAGACTAGTTGATTGCTCCCCCATACTCCACTATGGGTGAGCCACTCTTCGGCACATCTTCACAAGTCCATTGTCACCACAATGGACAGCAAGCTTCAAGCATGTGATCTCTTCGTGATGCTCCACTTGAACTTGCACACCGCAATCTTGATGACGATCACCACTTGATGTCATCCTCCATGGGTTGTGTGATATCTTCCTTTTGATGCACGCCCATGGAAACAAACCTAACCCCACAAAGAACTCTTGCATAGAACATGGGTTAGTACACAAAGCGTAATGGACAATGCTTACCATACCGTGAGATCACTTGATCCCACTCGGTACATCTTCTACGCTTTGTGGTCTTGATCAACCTTGAATCTTTCCAACTCTCTTCATTAGGATGATGTCTTGAAGATAAACATGAATGTTCACACAATCTCCTTCTTCAAGACATGCTTGCAATAGGCTCATCTCTTACATGACCAATCTTTGGATAACTCCATGAATAACCTTGGTCAACACATATTCTTCTTCAAATCACCTTGAGACCAACAAATGGTCTACAAGCAAAGCCTATGGACAAACCCTTCAAATATAACTCAAGGCAACCATTAGTCCATAGAGATTGTCATCAATTACCAAAACCAAACATGGGGGCAGCACATGTTCTTTCAACATGGAAATCCTTTTGTCATCCATGTTTCATATCTCATGATTGAAATATGTATTAATTGCTAGTTCAACCCGAACCGACTTTAAGCATCGCTACGGTGAGACAATCTCATCGTAGTCAACTCCTTGAACTTGTTATTGCAACAAGTCGAGCTTTATGGATAAAATATTTTATCCGTATCAGTTTTTAGTTCCATAAATATTCGTTAGACTCTAAGTCTTCCGAAAGGTGTATCAAGATCTTAATCTTGAATCACTTATATGGAAACTATCTCGGATTGTATTGGCATTTAGCCAATTCCGGAGTCAGGGCCCATCAACGCTTCCTTGTGAATCGTAGGTATACTGTTGTCTAACAACAATATCTTGTTTGCGCACCTGATAGGTTTGCACGAGCTTTGCCTACGTGGTTCAGCTGCAAGTTCGACAGAAGTCCATACATTTTATTGTAGAGACTTCCGTATCAGTCGCAGTAAGAAACTCCGGAATTACTTCCAAGGTCTCTTTCCTTTGATCTGATGACGATGATACTGTTTATCTCATCGAGTTGCACTGTTCTCCCACTCACCTTTTTGAAAGAACCATTTTCTTCAACAAAGCATACCGTTCTTTGTGGCAAACCTATTTGCCTCGGTATTGTGGTGGGGAAATACCCAATGACTTGGGATAACCTACAAAGTAGCACTTGTCTGATTTGGAATAGGTTTGTAACCTTTTACACAAGCCCCATATTCCAAATGTTAAGAAAAGATATAATATGGTTGGGCGTACCATACCATGGCGTCATTTCAACAGACCCGATGGAGCTCTTTTCAGTGTAAAAGCCGCAGTCTCTAAAGCATCACTTTAAAAGGGATAATGGCAAATTTATTTATGTCATCTTTGATCTTACCATGTCATGAATGGTTCGATTACATCTACACGGACTCTCCACTTGCAGTGGTGCTCCGGGAGGTGCAAGTTATGAAACCCCTTTCACAACTCATCAGACATTCGCTAAACTTGTAACTCAAATATTCCTTTCTGCAATCGAATTGTAGAAACATAATTTTCTTGTTACAACAACTTCTACTTCATTTTTGAAAACCTTATGAATGAATTCAAAAGATCCAGACTTACGTCTCATCAAGTAAATATCAATATATCTACTTGAGTCATTTCTGAAGATAGATAAATCCACTACTTGCAACAACATTTATTGAACTACACACATCAAAATGTATGATCACCAATAAGTTTGTTGATCGTTCCTTATGGCCTGTGAACGGTATTTCAGTCACTTCACTTTTCGGAGGAAAGTTGAAAGTGTCAGATGATTCAAAATCAAATGACTTTAAAATCCATCATAATGGAATTTTCCATGCGGGTTTCTCCAATGTGACCAAATGCAGTGCCACACATATGTGGTATTCTTTTAGTCTTGCGACATTTAGCGTCAGTGTTATGGATGTATCATATTACCATCAATATTCATAACATACATCCCATCCTGGATGGAAGCATGACCCTTCATGTTATTCATAACACCGAACATCAAAAGTTCTCTTATGAATAACCTCCTTGCAAGATACCTTATGCAAAGGGCTAGAGTGTATGAAACTCTAAATGAATTATGAAAGTAAATACAGAGGTAATGTATTATTATCAATATTCATAACATACTTCTCATTCATAATGAAAGTATGGCCCTTTTGTTATTCATAACTCCGAACATTAAAAGTTCTCTTATGAACAACCTTCTTGCAAGATACTTTATGCAATGGGCTAGAGTGTGTAAAACTCTAAAATGATTTATGAAAGTAAATACATAGGGAATACACCTATGGAAGGCATAGTAACATTTACTATGTTCCCTGCGTGTATCTAAACCTCATTCCTGGCTAGTCTTTCAGGCCATAGTAGTTCTTACATCGAGTTGCAACAGAATGCAATCGAGCGGGTATCTTTGTGATTAACTCGCAATACCCAAGAATTAGTGATTAACATGTTTAACCATAATTCCCAAGAACTATATCTTTGACCAGCCTTCTATACATCAAAAACCTGTATGACATTCATACATGAGCTGGATATTCCAGTCTTCTTTCCTTTTGCCTTTATACTTCTAACAGTTTAACTTTCAGTATTTCTCCTACTCTCAGAAGAAGCACCCAACTTAAGAGTGGTGATAGCCCCGGACTTCCTAGGCGTGAAAGTTTCACTAACACCCTTCGGACACTTCCTTTCTCTTTAAGTTGTCTGTTTTATTCACCATCATCATATGACAGGCGTTCTTCTGGATCCCTCTCTTATCAGTCTAATGCATAGTAAACTCCTTTACTAATAGTTTGCAAACAAACATTGCTTTGGATATCTCATATCTTTTAGCCTTTGTCTGTCTCTGAAAATGATTTTCAGATTCCATGAATATCACATAACTATCCAAACTTTCGAAGTTCGGGTCTCATGGAAGCAAACATATTGCACTTGACTGAAACGGAATTCTAGCTTTTGGATCGATGGACGAGAGTCACATGATCCATAGCATTAGCGGGAGAATACCGAAAGCATGCGATAGGACAAGTCCTTCTCGGCACTCTAGAGGACAATCCTCTCATTACGTTACCAACCGTAAAGTTTTAACCAGATATTTAATAGCTATTCAATTTTAATTGGGAAGGTGGAAACGCGAGCCATTATTCTACAACTATTATGCAAATAACACTTAGACAGTGTTCATAATTAATTGCACTGAGAATTAAAAGAATTAATTCTACAATGCGCTCCCACTCAAATCAATATCTCTCATAATTGATTGTGAGTGATAAAAGACCCCCATTTCAATTGTTCGCCATTGGTGTAACACCACTGATGACGAAAATCTCAACCGGTAGGCCAACTTGCCAATCACATCTCTATGTGATTCTTGTTCATCTTTCGATGCGCGTGTTCCGAGCTCATGACGGTCATGCCTGAACGTCAAGACAACCAAGTGATCTTGCTGCGAGGTCTCAACTCACCCGCCTCACACTTCCCTAATCGTTTGTACCCGTGTGACACGGCGCACTCCGAGAAGTTAGGTGCCGTGACGGTGCTACACTTGGGAGAACACTAACCACTTGATATTTTTGTGAGAGATCACCCTAATAAAAAGCGACTACCGCGCAATCAAGAAGGATGCATCATAAGGGATAAACATCTCAGGCAATTCATAATAGCATGATATGGTATAGCCCTTTCTGACGGAGAAGTCTTTCATTTCTTCGTCTTCGGCATTCGCGTTGGTGTTCACCTTCGCGAAGATTGCCACCACCTTGTCGATGCACCAGATAATATTGCTATCTCTATAGCTAATAAAATAAGTGCATTACTGAAGGTTGACACGCAGGTCATTAAAGTGACAATCATATGGCTCCAGCCATCATGCCGAATCATGACACGCAGGTCATGTTAATCAATTTACATTATATAGTCATCTCATACATAATCAAATTATAATGAGCACTGCTATACCACATCACATGCACATGCAAACCATCCTGCAAAACCAAGTTAGACGCCTCTAATCGGTTCATGCAAAATTTTATTTTACGTGGCTTCTAAGGTTTCAAAACAAACCGAAGCTACCAACGTCCATCATCAAGCATGATAATCCAAGTCGCTAGATTAACATTGCGGGGTGTATGAAACACGAGATAATAAAATCTCGAGCCCCATACTATACTTCGTCATACGCGTGACCCCCGTGCAGATCATATCTGCATTGCCCTTTCGTCTGCGAAATTTCATCTTTCTTTTTAACTACGGTGGAATTCAATGAACTGTTAGCACTTCGTTGATCAATCAGGATCGTGGATTGCCAGAACATTGAAACTCCACCATACTGTTATCAAGATCAGAAATATGCAAATTCCAGGGAAGCAACAAGAACATCGGGTAACAGATTTCATTTGCTACCCGCACAAATAATTTTCAGTAATAGAACTCATCTACTACCTAATTATATTGTGCAATACCCATACATCTCTATGTATTCTAGATCGCAACCTGCATCTACGCATAGCACGGCTCTTGATGCCACTGTCGGGGAACGCAGCAGAAAACAAAAATTTCCGACCTACGCACCATCCCAAGATCACTATGGAGACTGCATACAAGGTTTGATCTGTTTCGTTACCGACTCGTAGCGCAGCGGAAGTAGAGTCGATGACGATCGGCGGTGCAGATCCCCGCAGCTAGGATTTACAACCTCCCAACCGCGAGGATGTACTCCCACATCTGCCCCTCGGACAGCCCTCCGGGAGGCGGTCGGACAGTCCCTCGGACGGTGTCGCGGACAGCCCTTCGGGAGGACCTTCGAAACTCGAACGATCACTCGGACAGCCCTTCGGGAGGACCCTCGAAACTAAGACGATCACTTGGACAGCCCTTCGGGAGGCACTCTCGAACTAAGACCGAAACTACGATCTCTCTACAGAGTTGCACACATACGGTGTCATCTATCCGGCAGGGCTTCGCCGTCCAGAACTAGTTCCCACCGGAACCCAGACAGCCTTTCGGCTCTACGAAACTATTTCGCTGGGAGGGAGAGAGAAGCCAGACAAGTCAATGGCATGTGTATGAGAGCAAGCATGAGCTGATTTTGGAGAGCTCTCTCCACCTCTATTTATAGGAGGAGCAAGGGGTAGAGGAAAGACCAAAAGGACCTCCCTAGGATCTTTCCACCACATGCCACATAAGGGTGTGTAGAAGATATCCACCATGAGGTGGAAGGACACCTCAAGGAGGGCCCCCCCATGCCATGGCCGAAATTTGCAGCCCCCTTGGGGAGCTCCACCTCCCTTTCACACACCAAAAGTGGTTTTCTTCTAGAAGAAAAACCCCATTTGCAAATCAGCCCAAAAAGTGCTTTTCACTATTCACGAAGACATTTTTCTGCGTCCGTTAAAACCCAAATTATTTCTGTGTGCCTAGAATAATTCTAGCACCCACCAAAACAATTTTGAACGCATTCCGAAACAATTTCGGAACAATGTTTCTTCAGCGAAAAGCAACCAAAACGGTTCCGGCTGCTCCGGAACATTTCCGGTTTTTGTCCCGGAAAATTCCCAGAAGTTTCCAGAACACTTCTGGCATCCTACAAGAATTTCCAGGCGTGTGCCAGAACCAATTTGACTTAATGGAATACCCTGAAACAACTTTTCAGTTTCACCGGAACTATTCCGGTGTTCTCTCCGGAACGTTTCCGTTTCGTCCGAAACTTTTTCGGTGATTTTCTCTCAGACTCCCCGTCTAGTATTCAGCAGATAGATGACCCTTAAGCGTGTGACCCTATAGGTTCGGTGAAGTATAGACATGACCGGAACCCTTTCCGATCAATTATCAACATCGGAGCCGTGGACACCCATATTGACCCCTATACCCACACGAATGAATATTCGAGTGAACCTCCAGTTGCCGTGTGCTATTCCTGTTGCTTCGCGATATGTTACAAATACCCGAGGTGAGAAACATCGGCATCCTCGTGGATCAACACTTGTCCACAATGTCAGTTACCTCGTTGCCGGTTTTTGTTCTCTTTTCTCGTTTCTGTGTTCCGGTATCCCTGTGATCAAATCACACTTGTGTCTGGCCAGACGATGATGGATACCGTAACACCGAGAGGGCCCAGAGATATCTCTCCATTGTCGGAGGAGCAAATCCCAATCTTGAGCTATCAAGTTACTTAACATACTTTTCCATGAACCCGTAAGCCGCCGTAATAGCCACCCATTTACGGATGACGTTTAACAAACCCCAAAGTTCATGAAGCAAGCATGAAGAAACTCGACACTCTCATGGTCTAAGGAATTATGCAAACATTAACTTCTCTGTGTTATTAACCATTAACTTATGACGAATGAATCTCATAGCATAACATCAATCGGGTCGATTCAACACAAGTGTTCTACTAACATTGTGCCCTCAAAGTTGCCGGCATAGACATGCCCATGATCAGGAAAACAGAACCATCATGCAACACTTGGGCTAGTCTTAGAGGCCAGACTAGGAATACATTTTACCGTTTATTATTCCACACGTGCATATGAGTCTTCCTCCGAGCCTCGTGGTTATTGCAGACTCGAGAACCATAGCAGTTATAGCATGGAACATAAACCTAATTATGAACAGGGAGATAATCAATAACATTTATTATTGCCTCTAGGGCATATCTCCTACACTCCCTCCTTCGGCCCCCCGCCACCACTCTCCTCTCCGCCGCCGCCGGCGACGACGCCAGGGCAAAGCCCGAGCGGCTCGGCGGCGGCGGCCTTCTTCTCGCGTGTCAGCTGCTCAAGATTGCTGCGACGGTTCCGATCTTGATCTCCTCGGCGGTGATGGCAGACAACGACGGCTGGAGTGTGGCGGCAGGTCGGTAGCCGCAGCAGCAGGTGGCGGCGGCGGCCATGTTGCAGCCGCTCAACCTCCGGTTCGGCTTCGGATCGCGGTGGCGCTCCTGGTCTTGATCTGCATCACGCGGGTGCCCGGGGCGGTGACCCTGGGCTTGGCGGTGGTGGTCATCTCCTTCGTCGGAGGTGGTCGTCCTGAGGCTGGGTGGTCGGATCTCGAGATCCGTCATCTAGTCCCGGATGCGAGTTGGGGAGACATAGTTGCCGGTGAAAACCGAGCCGACGGCGGGTGATGGCGGTGTTCTACGTCGTTACCTTGATGAAGGCATCGTCGGGTAACTACTGTCGACCCACTCGTGCTGCTCCGGGGGAAACCCTAGGATCTGGTCTTCCAGATCGGACGATGACGACACTGCGGTGTCGTTTCTCTTTTGGGAGCATCGTTTGTGGAGCAGCGCTGGAAGACAGAGGCAGGAGGTGGAGCGGCTTCGTCTTGCACGGAGCTTCGGTGGAGATGTCAAGTCATGCCTGGCCGACAGGTGCTACGCTATGTCATGCCTGTTCGCCAGGTGCTACGCACGACAGATTTTCCAGAGGCTTCAAGCTGTGTCGGCTGGTGGTACTTGGTGGCATGGTGTTGCAGCGTACCGGCGGTGACTGGGACGTGCTCAGCAGTTTGCGCGCAGGGAGGTGGTGCCGTTGGACGCCGTGGTGGCGTCGACGGATGGCCGGACTGGCAAGGATGATGCGGATCTCTTCCCTGAAGATGGGTCAGCGGTTCGATGATGATGACGGCTTCTAAAACGTGTGCATGTGGTGTGCGTTTTAGGTTTGCTGCACCGGCTGTAGGTTCCGATACGTTATACGGATGGATCGGCGACGACACCGGTTTTAGATATGGGGAGTGAGAGCACTCCACATTATCGAATTTGTAGGTGTGAGTGGTGGCTTCGGGTGGCTTGATGTATGTTCTTGTCAGCCATTTGTTGAATAATTAATAAAGATGTCTGTATGCATCGATTGATGCAGAGGCCGGGGGTTTTAACCTCCTTTTCCAAAAAAAAAAAATTATAAAGCGGGGCGAAAGCCTATTTCGAGAGAGAGCAATATTTTTCTCTCTCTTTTTAAGTTGAGTAGTGGTAGTTACTTTGATGGTGTTGTCCCTGATTGCAGTGGTTTTGAACAATTTACTCCTCTAAAAGGTGTGTGTTGGTAACTAGGATTGTTTTTCAATAATGCATACAAATTAAATCATTTTTTGTCATGAATATTGATAACCCCAACAAATGTTAGATGCAATTAGAGTTTAGCGAAAAGACGATTTTTCTGTATAAGCACATGATCTCTCAGAATATACTGCGTCTGGCACCAAGGTATTTTTGAAGTTTTAGGAGAATACCATGGTTTTCTTAAAAAGCCATGGTTTTACTTTGATGTGTTTGGCATTAACAAATACTTTACAGCCTGTTTGGTAAACACTTGGGCAGGGGAATGGGAGTTTGCACAAGGATGTTTATGGACGCGTAGTATCTCCAAAACTGAGGTTTTTTTGCAATATCTAAAAAAGAGGTCCGGACCTCTTTTTTCCAAACCGAGAAACACTCACGCCTAGCTGATCTTAGAAAGACTGTGCTTGCCAAACGCTCTGTAGTTTTGCTAAAGCAAGGAAAACTGCAGTTTTTAGAAACTAACGTATTCACTGCCCAGGCACAATACCATAGTTTTGGATTGCTGTGGTTTTAGAAATACTGTGGTCCCAAACTAGGCCTTAAGAATATGTTATCAGTTACTCCCTCCGTAGCAAAATATAAGATGTTTTTTAGGCTAGTTTAGCCTACAAAAACGTCTTATATTTTGGTACAGAGGTAGTACAAGATATTATCCAAATATAGAAGAAAGAACATAGAAATATAAGATTTGTCTTGTCTTCGCTAGGCTGTCGGTGCCGGAGATGCCTTGGGATGAGCTTCGTTGGTAGCTAGCTCATCCCTTCACATGGAAGCGACTTCCTTTCGTTGCCGTCTACTGATACTGGTACTGACCATTCATTGAATTTTGGTGCTTCTGATAGCCTTACTATTACCTTCACCGGTCATTTTTCACAATTGTGTTCAGTCTCAGTGGTGGCCCTCGAGGCCTTTGGCATCTGATAATGATACGATTGGCGAACCCATGCAATTCTGACAGATTCTTTTCACAATTGCTTTCAGTTCCATGATTGATTGTAACAAGCACATGTGCCGAAGCATATTATCAGCATTTTTTTTTCTTGCAGCACAGACCTAACTTTTCCATCATGTTTTCTTGCATTTTCAGAGCCCAATTGGACCATTGATCTTCGGTGCTGAACCTGATTAAGTGCGCAGCCCTGTAGTCTTCAGTGCAAAACTTCAAGAGGGTATCTTAGGCGAATATTCATGTGACGAGCTCCTTGGCACTGCATCTTGTTTACCATTGTTCCTCGTGTGACTGTCAGTTTATTCTCTGCCATTTTACTGCAATCACTCACTGATATTGTCTTCTCTTCTCCTTGATTGGAACCTATGCTGCACATTCTACTAGTATTCTCCAAAAGACATGTCTTGAAGTTTTGTCTACAGGCTGGGTTTTTTTTTTCCGAACAACTAAGCTGAATTTCTACTAGTATTCTCCTAAAATGTTTCTGACGTGTCCAATGGTTAGTACATGTCGAATTGTCAGTTTATTCACTGCACATTAACGAGACTAGGCTGAGTTAACCAGGTTGTGCTCGGCCAGGACACGTCGAATGGCCATGTCATCTCTGACAAGCTGGACCCGCTGGTCAAAAGATGGTGAGAGAGCAATCGGTGCTTTTTTTGATAATTTGCCTAGAGAGCGGTGGGTTTTTTGAAAAAAGTTGCAAAGTGGTAATACTAATGTTGATGGTCGTCCCTGATTGTGGCGGTTTTGAGGAATTTACTCATTTAAAATATGTGTGTTAGTAATAGGATAGTTTCCCATTAATGTGGACAAATTTACCTTAATTATTCATCGTGAATATTGATAATGGTTCTAAATCAATATTCCTATATTATTTCCCAACAAATGTTAGTGTGATCAGGGTTTAGCAAAAAGACGATTTTGCTGCATACTTATATGGTGAAATACAGCCATTAGAAATATGGTGTTAGTTTTTTTTTTTTTTTTTTTTTTTTTTTTGCGAATAGAAATATGGTGTTAGTTATTACAAAGTGTAAATAAAATATAGAAGAGTGAGCATAAAAATATAGAATTTGGCTTGTCTTCTTCTAGTCTACTTGGTTGGTAGCCCATCCCTTCACGTGGAAGCAACTTTCATTCGTTGCTGCCTACTGGTACTATACTAGCAGTAGCAACCACATTGCATTTGGTGACAGCCTTACCATTTCCTTCACCAGTCCTCCTCACAATTGCTTCAGTGGCAATGGTGGCCCTCAAGGCCTTGGAATCTGCTAATGATGCGATTGGCGAAACCATGAAACTCTGACAGATTCTTTTCCTGTGGACACGAGGAGAGCTGAAAGCCTGAAAGAAACAGCTTCCAATCCATCCATGATTGATTGTAACAGGCACATGTGCCCAAGCATACTACTGTCAACATTTTTTCTCTGAAATTAGATATCTAACCTAACTGGCCCAACTGCACCATTGACCTGATTAACTGCTGCCCTGAAACTGCTCGTAGGGTTACAGTCACAAGCAAAAAACTTAAGAGGATATTTAAGAAGAATTTTCATGTGACCACCACTGTTTCTCGTGTGATTGTCAGTTTATTCTCTGTATCTTTACTGCAATCACCCACTGACAGCATTTCCTTCTGTTCCTCGTGTGTGATTGTTCACCACTGTTGTGCACATTCAGAAAGCAGAGCCATCAGCGGCCATGACAGCAATAAAGAACAGGAAGACACACACGCACACGACAGTGACCGACGGACAGAGAGACGGAGGGAGGGAGCGAGCTCATCTGCCAACCACCGGCAACCAACGATTTGGTTTGTTCGGTGTAGTGCGTGAGTTTGGTGGATCTGAATCGCTAAAGCTCCCATCTTTCTCCCACTCCCCCCTCCACCAACGCCAACAAGAACAGGGGAGCACGCCGCGGCAGCAGGGGGATCTCGAATCGAGCTCCCTTCCATGGCCACCAGGGTCCTCGACACGCTCGCCGTCGCGGCGGAGGACGGCGGGGGCGGCGGCGCGCTGCCGCTCACCTTCTTCGACGTGCCCTGGATCTTCACCGGCCCGGTGGAGCGCGTCTTCTTCTACCCCTACCCGCACCCGACCGAGCAATTCCGCGCCGCCCTCCTGCCGCGCCTCGTCTCCTCCCTCTCCGCCGCGCTGGGCAAGTTCTACCCTCTTCTGGGCCGCGTCCGGCCCTGCCCGGACGGCGGCGGGTACGAGTTCTTCTGCCCCGCGGGAGGAGGGGCCGGCGATTCCGTCGAGCTTACCGTCGCCGAGAGCGAGGACGACTTCGAGGAGCTCTCCGGCGACGGGCCCCGGGACGTCGCCCGGCTCTACTCGCTCGTGCCGCGGCTTCCGGTGGTTCAGGGGGGCGAGGACGGCGGGTTCGCGCTCGCCGCGGTCCAGGTGACGGTGTTCGCCGGGCGCGGGGTCGCCGTCGGCGTGTCGATACACCATGTCGCCTGCGATGACTCGAGCTACATGCATTTCGTGAAGACCTGGGCCGGCCACTGCCGGTTGGCCGACGGTGGGGAGGACGCCGCTACGCTGCCGCCCCCGCCGTTCCTGGACCGCGCGGTCATCGCGGACCCCCGAGGGCTTGCCGCCAGGACGCTCGACGAAATGCGGCAGCTGGCGGCCAACGGGCCTCCTCCTCCACCGCCAGCGCCTGCGGTGCCGCCGCCCAAGCTCGTCATCCGGTCGTTCACGCTGGCCCGCGGCTGCATCGACAAGCTGAAGCAGCGCGTGGCCGCCGACGCCAAGGACGCGACCGCCCACTGCTCGGCGTTCACGGTGGCGTGCGCGTTCGCGTGGGCCTGCCTGGCGCGCTCCACCGACGGCAACACCCCCTCCGACGAGCGCGCGCACCTGCTCTTCTCAGTGGAGTGCCGGCGCCGCCTGTCCCCGCCGGTGCCGCAGGAGTACCTGGGCAACTGCCTGCGGCCCTGCTTCGTGGAGGTCGGCACGCGCGACCTGCTCGGCCCGGGCGGCGTGACGACGGCCGCCGTGGCGATCGGCGCGGCCATCCGGGCGCTGGACGGGGACGGCGTGCTGGCAGGCGCCGAGGGATGGTTCCAGAAGATCCTGTCGCTGGTGCCGCGGCGGCCCATGTCCGTGGGCGGCTCACCGCGGTACGGCGTGTACGACACCGACTTCGGACTCGGCCGGCCAAGCAAGGTGGAGCTGGTGTCCATCGACAAGACGCCCGGCACGGTGTCGCTGGCCGAGGGCACCGACGGGCAGTGCGGCATTGAGATCGGCGTCGTGCTGCCGGAGGCCGACATGACGCGGTTCGCCTCGTGCTTCTCCGATGGCCTGCACCAGCTATGAGAAGAGGATCTTTGCTGGTAGTCACTGTAAGAACAAGAGGAGAATTGCAAAATTGCAATTGTTCGTATATTGTTATTATAAAATGTATATTTGAGAGGACCGGATACTAAAAATAAAATGAGGCTTATGTTATTGGGATTAACTAGATGATTCCCCGCGCGTTGCTGCGGGATTTTTTTCATGAATTTTCTAAGAAAGGTCAGGAAAATAACTCAAGTAACTGCATGGATGGCAGTGAACATTAAGGTAAAGTCAAGAGGACAACAAATGGCTCACAGTAGGTTTGCAGAAAATATGTGCATGATAACAGCTGATGCCATGTAGTCCAACATGATCCGGAAATTGCTTTTGGAGGCCGAGCTCCATGGAGGCCTCCAAATGCAAAATCCAAAATTCATGAAAATTCATATTTTTACATTTGAAGAAATTCTGAAAAAAAAATACAGAGATAAGTGAGGGTGTAACACACATGTGTGCAAATTTTCAGAAAAAAAATACGTTGAAATGAGGCATGTACAAAAAAGACAAATCTGGGACTTTTTAACACATGATACTATTCATTGTCCCAGGCCATGAATTTGTCTTTTTTGTGCAGATCGTATTTCATCCTAAAAATTTACACACATACACATAACATCCTTCTTTACTTGCATAATTTTTTTCAGATTTTTTTGAAACCGAAAAGTTTGAAATTTGAATTTTTCAAAAATTTCGAGCTCCATGGAGCTCGGCCTCCAAACGTCCGTTCTCAACATGATCATACATTTGTAATTATATACCGCTGAAGAATAGGGTCCCTAAATGCAGCAATTATTTATACTACTATATAGGTAACCGGCATGGAAGAAAATGAAGCATGCATCTTCATTGTAGCATAGCCTGCCCTGCAGTGTGTAAAAATTTGTAGCATTGTTAGGAAGGTATTAAGTGGATCTTATCGTGAGTGTGTTCATTCTAAAGAACTGGTTCAAACTGTTAGATAATACCTTGATAGTTATTTTTTCCTTGTGGCATTGCTCCTCCTATCCTCAAATGTTTCTCGTTGTTCTTGTTGTTTGTAGTGCTGCATAAAGCCAGAAAATGGTCATACACACCTTGACATAGAGATACTTACCATAGTGCCTCATGTTGTTTCTGTCAAGTGCCATAATTTCAGGTTATTTTAATTCAAAGACAACATGCGTCTTGTGTACTGTTGGTCCTAAACACTCTTAGAGCTACCGCTGACTAAAGAGTCTATCTAATCTTAAACCAAAGAAACTGACATAATTTCGATGATTTATATATAGCAAAGGTTCATTTCAAAAACTCAAGCATACGATCTTCAAAGAATTCATCGATCGAACAATTGATGTAGAAAATAAAAAATCATGAACTTTTAACTGCTGCAGCGGAGGTGTTCCTGGGTAAGATCAAATTATTTTTCAGTTGTTGATGTTAAACTATGGGAAGAAGATAATGTCAAATCAGAATATGTATTTTAATTTTCTTCTATAAATGTATGGATGAATGATAGGATTTACCTAGAAGGATGTTGATTTGTTGACTTTCTGTCAGTAATGGCGATGTGTGTGTATTCATTGATATCAGTAACTGCCCTAGATGAGAAGATTTATATATTGGATAAATATATGGTACATTGCAGGGTGTTGAAGTGTTTTATACCTTAGGAATTTGCTGCTAGCATCTTCAGTAAAGTCGACTTTTTATTTTGTACCCGGGTTTCTTTGAAAGAAAGTTTTGTGTTAAAAACATTCATCGAGGAATTATAAGTATGCACATCTATGAGTAGCACCTCGTTTGAATTTTTTCTGTATCGTCAGAATCAATTACACCGACTGTTGGTGTATTATCTTGTGAGGTCCCTTGTCTAAGGATAGTTGGGCTATAAAGTGGTGTTCCAAAGGATAATAACAACCCTCTCACTACTTGTTTGGCTGGAACCTGGAAGTGACAACATGTCCTCACTTTGAGATGCCTGAAAATGTTCGTAGTTTAACTTAGTATGCATGTTGGAGATGGGATTCATAATACGAACGTTGTCTCGCTTGGACATACAAAAGGAAAGCAAGTAAAAAATTGATCAAACATGTCAAGTTCATGGTTGTAATCTAACAGGAAAAAAAATGTTGCAGGAATATTGGAAATGAAGGAATCGGGGAGAACCTCGTACAGAGAGGGGATTCAAACATGTTCCAGGTGGTGTCGAGGGCGCAGATGTTTCCTAACTCTGGCAGATGATTCCAAGAGCAAACTGGAGTTCATACATGGTAAATTATTTTGACATCTATAGTAATGACCTTTCTGCAAAAAACGTGACAGAGTACAATTTCACATAAATCTAGTTATATAAACATAAATCCTGACTAAGAAAAATGACATGGAGGATGAAGGTGTGTGACATATCTGGCTGAAGGAAGATTAATAACAGTGCATCAGACAGCTTTATAGTATGTTCCAACAAAAAAATCAAGAGTTCTTTGTTGTTGTAGCCAATCAATTGCAGACGAAAACAGACTGGTCAGTTCCTCCAATGAAGGTACTGTTTTCATGTACGCATATGTACTGTCTCCTTTGCTGGATGAATACATGAGGCATACCTGTCCTTTTCTCAACAACAACAAAATCCCCAATTCTACCCACCACAAGCACCCTGATAGCAACATGCGAGCAAATCGTCCACCTTCATCAGCAATCCGGTCATTTTATCCAGCAAACAAAACACGTCGTTCATGTATTCATCTTGCAAATAGAACAGTACATACACGTACATGAGACACAAAGACGAAGAACTCCCCAGCCACCGAAGGAAGGCGAACCCCACAGGAAGACAAAACACGATGCTCACCGATGCCATCAAGCGGGCCGGCCGCTCACCCGTCTGCTCGAGCCGCCGTTGAGAAATCTTCCATGATCCATCTGCATCACCTTCAAAGACTTTAGAGGCCACATCAGCCAACATGTATATCATGTCCCAGAAAACAGGAACAATGGTCTGGTTC
Source organism: Elymus sibiricus (assembly GCA_039707655.1). NCBI lineage: Eukaryota > Viridiplantae > Streptophyta > Magnoliopsida > Poales > Poaceae > Elymus > Elymus sibiricus. Next base: position 378,772,008 of record CM077674.1, on the reverse strand, counting down.
CAATAATCCCCACAGATTGGATGGCTCCATGCCTCCGCCAAGACTCCAGTTCGCCAGAGACGCGAAGGATGAAGAATTGCCGCCATACTCGTCCCCAAAATAGGGACTGAAGCCCCCCGAGAGCCACCACCATCACCGGCGCAACTCCCGACGAACAGAAGCACCTTCACATACTCCGGTCAACCGGATCCGCGATACAAAAGGCCTCGGCACCTCGCCGGCGCCGTATCTGACGCCGTACGGAAGGGGAGAAGCCGGCCATCCCTTATTCCACTCGCGACCACCTCCTTCGCCACGGTGACGACGACGGGATACCACACCCCTTAACCACCCTATATACACCTCCACACCGCCCAGCACTGAATCGGCCGCCGGAAGCGAATGGAAACGTCGGATCTCCGCCAGAGGGCACCTCTCAACTGTAGCAGAGGACGGGAGAGACCGAGAGATTTCGGGGGAGATGCGTCCATCTGGGAGCCGAGAAGCCGGAAAAAGGCGGAGTTAACTTAAAAGCATGCAGTACAGGCGATCGACTCTTGGGCTACGCCGTGGCTAATCAAACGGCTGCATGATTTTTATGGTGATGTGGTGCATAGGCTGACATGGCAGTAGGAGAATGGATGCTGACGTGGATAGGCTGCATGCTTAGTTAAATAGGTTAGTGAGGATGAACTATTTAGGTATTATAGATTAGTTGTATTAAGTGAGAGAAGAAGCAAGGGATTCATCGTCAACAAGGCTCGATCATATCATGATCTAGCAAGAACAAAGTGCATCATTATTCGGTTAGTGCCAAAACTCAAAAGGGTTTGGTTGGAAATGTTTCCCAACAATAATGTTCGTTGCGTGTATGCATCGTGGGATGAGCTATCAGCGGTGCAGCACAGCTAAGCAAACCCAATGAGATCACCCATCACCCCCGTTTACATGATCACATCCACTCCACATCCACTAGCAGGAATGTTCTTTTGTCTTTTGTCGGTGCAAACTACTAGTACTCCAAAACCTGGCATTCATTCAAAGACAAAGAAAAGTCTAAGTAGGTTAGATGGTTTTCCTTTATCAATAGAAGTACACCTTCTTCCAAAAATGTATCTGAGCAGAGTAATAATCCTTTAAAAAAAATTAATTTTGTCGAATTTACACCTTTAAATATACAATAATAGATTAGTTTGCCCTTGGTCGGTTTTCGAACCGACGATACATTGGTTATGTGGTTTTGATGTTCCATTGACCCAGGAGACGTCGATGTGTTGACCTCTCGTTTCTCCGCCATGTGTGAAACCTTTTTTTCCCCATGAGGACGAAGAGTTTAGGCACGGCGGCGGCACCGACATCCACTACCTCTCTCACTACCACCGCGAGTTTCCCACTATCGGTTGCATGAAGCTGCATACCAGACTACTTGACCTTGAGGATCCTTTCGACCACCGACCACCGGTAGCCACAAAATCGATGAGAAAACGACACCCTCGTCAGACTTGACGACGTAAGTGATGGCTCAGAGCGACCAGAGGATTCCGGACTTGAGGAAGAAGGGGGGTGTCTAGCCGGTCAAAATGAGGCAAGTCCTAATCAACATCTACTTGGCTCAAAACCACCAAAAATGTATGCCACATAAGCTCGAAAACCGACCAATGGGGCGATGTATTTGATACATTATTATATTTGAGAGTGTAAATTAGACCAAAATTCACTTCAAAGAGTATAGTCCGCTAGGTACTTTCTTCATTTCTCAAAGGAGCGGACTTGGTGTCAATGATGATGAATAAAAGTCTGCTCTAATCAACAGCCAAGAGCACTAGTGCCTCACGTTAAGGAGCTCGTATCAAAAGCTACAAGGTGTTTTTTTCCGGGAATTCTTTCAATTTATTCATCTTCAATCATGGTAGTACAACGAATACCAGAAATAATAAAAATTACATCCAGATCCGTAGACCACCTAGCGACGGTTACAAGCACTGAAGCGAGCCAAAGGCGTGCCGCCGTCATCGCCCCTCCCTCGCCGGAGCCGGGCAAAACTAGTTGTAGTAGACAGTCGGGAAGTCGTCGTGCTAAGGCCCCATAGGACCAGCGCACGAACAACAACCGCCGCCGTTGAAGAGTAGCGTAGATCAGAAGGATCCAACCTGAAGACACACGAACGTAGACGAATTACGACCAAATCCGAGCAAATCCACCAAGGACAGATCCGCCGGAGACACACCTCTACACGCCCACCGACGATGCTTGACGCACCACCGAGACAGGGCCCATGCAGGGAGAACCTTATTCCATCTTCAAGGAGCCGCCGCCGTCTCGTCTTCCTGAGCATGACACAAATCCTAACAAAAGTTAAAGAAACATCTAAAAACAATGCCCTCCAGCCAGCAAGGGTTGGGATCCACCGCGCCGCCATGGCCCTAAGGCCACCGGAGGAACCCTAGATTTGTTTGAGGAAGGAGGCCATTGTGTGATTGGGAAACACACATTCAAAAGCCTACAAGGCTTGATAGCTTAGACAACCAATTCCATCAAGGTAGCTAGCACATGCGTCGCAACACATTGTCAACTTCTTAATTATGTGGAGAGTTGGATTTTCCACCTTATGATGCATATTTGTGGCCTAATTAAGAAGAAAAGGCAATGTGAAATTTTCCGTCTTTGTCAAAACTGATGCAATTCTAATACCAACAACATAGCAATCATGTGTTGCCGTCAGATTATTGACTGCATGTGAAGATGTAAGACATATTTGACCAAGACTGAACCAAGAAAACCAATGCTAACAATTCGATCACAGTATCCACTTGAAAACATTAAATACTCTAGACTCTATACTTCTCAGTTTGCGAAAACCATAATAATCCACTAGAAACCACTAGCAAGATATACCTTATACCGTACGCTTTAGACCTCGGTACCAAGATATTCAAGGATACTAACATATATGCCTCGCACATATATATGTATACACTATAGTTCATGCAAATGCCACAAATTATGCATAGGCATATAAGGCTTTTTTTTCTCCGACTTAAGATGGTTTAGTCTAATGGGAGATCTTTTAAAACAACAACATCTCGAATTAACACAATTTATGCTATAAACCCTAATTTAAATGTAGCCAAATAAGTTTTATGTGATAAATATTAAGATTATATAAGAACAAAATTGCATCTTATTATTAAATTAGAAATATTATGACATGGTTAATCATGCTAACTAATAAAAAAATTAAAAGACTGTAAAAAGAATTACCGATAAGTATAAATTTTTAGTACAAATTAATAATTTCTTTATCATCGCTATTAATCACCATAGAGTTTGGGCTCCAGCGTATACAGTGCTAAAGAACTGAAACATGAAGCTGCGGATTAAACCTTCTTCAGTCTCATCATTCTTCATCATAGTCCATCAAGGTATTGAGAATGAATCTCTAAAAGTGTTGCCACAACAACTTCATCTTCTCCCTCAAGAGGAAAAGGTAGAGAATCAGAGCGTATGCCAAACACTTGAGTTACTATTTCTCTCCTCAGATGGATTATCTTCTTGTCTTTTTAGAAAACTCCAATACCATTACAATTCAAATGGTCAGCAATCCATTGCACAATTGGAATATAGGAATCATTAGACAAGTATGAATTTTCAGAAGACTATCAAGCTCATATTCTGAAATATACTCTTTTTGTTTGTCAGCTAATCTGCAATTGCCTTATTCAATCTAATAGTAGAGATTTTGTGCTTAATATTACCGACATGAAATCTATGAATTCTAGGCATCTTGATTGTTGAGAAAGTATTGTATAAAAATAAAAATAAAGTAAGGTGGTGACCAACCATTCTTTGGAGAACACGTGCACTAATTAGTATCACTAATAATTATATTATTTTGAAAGTAAGGTAACAAAAACCCGTAAAATTCGTATTATCAAGTATAAGCCAAAAAAACCTAAAAGTAGTACAACAATTGAATAATGTTTCTAGCCATGGATTATGACCACATCGAAAAGAAAGACAGAAATCCACCTATGGATTATCACCAAAAAACTACAACTACCCAGCTTAAGAAAATCAACCACCACTCCCTGGATTATGACCCAAAAAAAATCTACAATAACCATAGCTTAACAAATCATGATTCCCACCTGGAAAACAAATTAACTCCTAACCATAGTTATAACAGTTCAAGTTCAAGTTCCATCACATCTTAAAATAAGACAAAACTAATAAGCACCACATCTTACAAGTAACCACACAAACCACTACAACAATTCATCTTTTATGCTTGGATTATGTCCTATATCAAAACTACAACCACCACATCAAATATCAATTCAAGTTCAACCTCTGTCCTATGACCAAAAACAAAACTTGTGAGCACCATAACTAAACAGTAGAATAGTACCACACAAGATCCATCTTATAACAGTTCAAGTACAAGTTCTAGTTCTAAACTAGAAGAGAGCTACAACACTATCACCAGTGCATAAGTATATACATGGAAGATTTAAGAACATCTTCACAATTTTAGGGACATGCTTGTTCACTTCTCTAGCCATATCCAAAACATCTTATAACATATCCACGCAAGGGTTATAAACAAAAACTGTCAAGCACTAGAACAAAAACAGTTGACCTCGTACTTGTTGTAATGATTTACCTTCAACCCTGCAAAACAACCACGATATGTTAGTTCTCAGCCGAACCTGCAAACACAAAAAGAAACATAAAGCCAAATGCAGTTGAGGAAACTATAAAATTGGAATAAAAAATCAAACGGGGAACGCCGGATTTGACGAACCTCAACCAAGCATCACAAACTTAAGTGCTATTCCTCATAATTTGGTTGCCAAAACACCGTCTGCCAACAAAATCAGCAAACCCTAAGTACTATCCGAGAGACTTGCAGGAACGGGTGAGAAGATGAAGAAGAACCAGAGCACCTACCGCCCCGAGACGCACAAACGAGAAAGGAATGACGGCTACGGGCTATTCCTCATAACTTGGTCGCCAAACACCGTCTGCCAACAAAGTTAGAACAAAACAACAAACCCTAAATACCATTCGAGAGATTTGCAGGAAGGGGGGGGGGGGGGTGTGAGAAGATGAAGAAGAACTAGAGCGCCTACCGCCTCAACACGAATGAAGAAAGAAGGAATGACGGCGACGACGAAGAATCGAGAGGAAGAAGCAGAGGTATCAAGAGGATGGGTCACGCGAGGAAGGAATGAGAGCAAGGAAAAATGCTTGCACTAGTCGGGTTACAGTGGAGTCGGTCGAAAGAGGAAGGAAGAAGAGAAACTGCGAAAAAGAAAAACTGCATGTGCCAATTACGGGCGAAGGGTGTGCGGCGCGCCGACAGTTTGACGCAAAATGTGTCAAATAGTGTTTTCCCAAAGATCATCCTTACAAAATGTCCAAGTGGGCTGGATAGTTTTCCTTCCTTTTTGAGAGGATTATTTTTTAGGACATTCTGAGAGGAAATGGGTTGGATAGTCAATGATGATGAATAAAAGCCTGCTCCCAAGAACGGCCCAGAACCTCCCGAGTCACACGTTAGGAGCTCGTGTCGAAAGCCTAGAGCAGCCCAGCCCACTCCACCATTCCCTACCCATCCACTCCGCTCTACCCCCACACCGCCGGCCGCCGCCGCCGCAGCCGCCGCGATCGGTCGCCGTCCGCCATGGCGCTACGCAGAGCTGCCTCCCTCGTACTCAGGCAGCGCCTCCGTACCATCGCCCCCGCTCCCGCGCCCAAACCCCTAAACCCTCTGCTCCCGCATCCCCGCCGCCACTACTCCCGGCGCCCGCCGCCCGCGCTCCCCGCGTCCGCCCGCGCCCTCGCGGAGGCGGCCGAGGAGGCGTTCGAGGCGGCCTCCACCACCACCGACCTCTTCGCCGCCTTCTCCCGCCTCGAGAACGCCGTCCCGCCCACGGACAAGCGGCTCGCCCTCGCCTGCCTCAAGCTCGGCCAGCACCTCGACTCCTCGGCCTCCGCCGACCCCTCCCGCGTCCTCGAGCTCGCGCTCCGCTCCGTTGGGATCCTCGAGGCCGGGGGCCCCAGGTCCTCCGGGCCGTCGTCGGACTCCGACGCCGTCTCGCTCGCTATGGCACTCCACCTCGCCGGCTCCGCCTCCTTGGACCTCACCCGCTTCCACGACGCGCTCTCCTTCCTCTCCCGCTCCCTCCGCCTCCTCACCCCGCTTCTCCCGTCTAAAGACGCCGCCGTTGGGGATGAGGGCGGCGACTTGGATGCCGAAGGGTTCGACGTGAGGCCCGTGGCGCACGCGGTGCGGCTGCAGCTTGCCAACGTGAAGACGGCGCTGGGGAGGCGGGAGGAGGCGCTCGCCGACCTGCGCGCTAGCGTGGAGCTCAAGGAGTCGATCCTGCCGCCGGGCAGCCGGGAGCTTGGCGCGGCTTACCGGGACCTCGCGGAGGCGCACGCCTCGGTGCTTGACTTCAAGCAGGCGCTGCCGTTCTGCCAGAAGGCACTGGAGCTGCACGAGTCGACGCTGGGCAAGAACTCGGTGGAGCTTGCGCACGACAGGCGGCTGCTCGGTGTGATATACACTGGCCTGGAGCAGCACGAACAGGCGCTGGAGCAGAATGAGATGTCGCAGAAGGTGATGAGGAAGTGGGGCGTGGCAGGTGCCGATCTCATTCATGCTGAGATTGACGCGGCGAACATCAAGATCGCACTGGGGAAGTTTGACGAGGCTGTAAGTGTGTTAAAGGATGTCGCTAAGAAGGTGGAGAAGGACAGCGATGCGCGAGCTCTAGTGTTCATATCGATGGCAAAGGCGCTCGCCAACCAGGAGAAGGTCGGGGACACCAAGAGGTGCTTGGAGATCGCTTGCGACATTCTTGAGAGGAAGGAAGTGTCTGAACCTGACAAGGTGGCCGAAGCGTATATTGAAGTATCCTCACTTTACGAGATGGTGAATGAATTTGACAAGGCAATATCTTTGATGAAGAGGAGTTTGGGGATGCTCGAGAGGATCCCTCAATCACAACACTTGGAGGGGAATGTCGCAGCTAAGATTGGATGGCTATTGCTTCTGACAGGGAAGGTGACTGAGGCCGTCCCGTATTTGGAGGATGCGGTGGAGAGGATGAAGGAAAGTTTTGGGCCGAAGCATTATGGGGTAGGATATGTATATAACAACCTGGGGGCTGCGTATATGGAGATGGACCGCCCCCAATCTGCTGCACAGATGTTTGCGCTCGCAAAGGAAGTCATGGATGTTTCCTTAGGGCCTCACCATTCAGATACAATTGAGACCTGCCAGAGCCTCGCCAATGCATACAACACGATGGGAAGGTACTTTCTGTTTACTTTTCTTTTCAAATTGGTGTTCACTCAAACACAAACATGCTTTCTTTCTTTTAGCCTGGCAGAAAATCCAATGGTCTAAGATAATTTGCATGTTAATCTGCAAGTAGGTTTGTTTTTCCATATTCCTGCCTTTTAGCTAGTTTACATGTCCATGCTACTACTGCAAGAACTGCTAAGCTAAAAAATTGTTGGCAAACAGTGTAGAAAGTACAGACTGTTGGGTGTTACATAGCTAAAATTAGAAGGAAAGAGAGTCTGTTTGACAGTGTGTATAGCTCTGGAAGATTTTCTCCACCAACTATTTACAGTGTTTGTATTCAAGGCGGTCGCCCAGACTCTCGGCAGTGATAAAGCAAACACAAAATAAACTTGCTTCACAAAAGGGCAATGAAGCATGAAGTGAGCTACCGATTCAATCACCTTTCCCTCAGCCCTCACAGTCCACACCTTCTTCAGATTGTTATTCTGGATATTGCCAATGAAATGAACACTATATGCTGACCCAGCGGAGTATTCGCATTACACGCCAGCTTCCAAGAGATAGTAACTATCTGGGCTGTTAACTAACTGAATGTTCTGCAGCATAGCCCAAATATGAATAAAACGATCCATTTGAGTTTCTGAATTAATTCTATGAAGGCCTCTCATCCACTTCCCCTCCATAATCCCCTCTTTAACAGAAAAGTTCTTCCGAGCTGCCAGCATTTAAAGATCAGGGGCAAAATCTTTGAGAACACCAACCTGTAGCCACTTTTCTTTCCAGAATGAAGCCTGCACGCCATTTTTAATCTCAATGTTGGTGCAGCAGCAAAGAGCTGCTGATCATTCTCATTGCAGGGAACAGTTTACCCTTCCAAGGTCGATCCTCGTTGTCCGAACCATACCGTAACCATGTCAGGCGCAATGCCCGGCTAAAGAAATCTAGGTTTTTGACACCCAGACCACCGAAAGATTTAGGAGAACACACTTTTTTCCAGTTAACCAAACATAATCCTCCATGAGCATACTCATCCCCACACCAAAGGAAACTTCCCCTGATCTTGTCAATCTTCTTGACGATCCATTTAGAGGGAGGAAAAGCAGTGAAAAGAGTGGTGAGGGCAGAAAGCGCCGAATTGAAGAGCACCAAATGTCCCTCCCTAGACATGAGCTTTCCTTTCCAGGGCTTTAACCTTCCAGAGATATTATCCAATAAAGGCTGGCAATCAATCTTCCTAGGGTTTCTGTAACCAAGGGGAAGCCCAAGATACTTGCACGGCAGATAGCCCATCTGACCTCCAAAGACCGAGAGGCTATCACTCAAATCCAAACCATGACAGCTGATTGGGTAAGCCGCATATTTACCAAGGTTCACCTTCAAGCCTGAGGCACAAACAACTCCAAAAAATCACATGAACAAGGTGCACAGGCACCATAGTGGCGAGCTGCTATTATAAGCACACAGTTGTATGCGGGGTGTTGTTTCCTCTTTAGCTGGAGTCTTGGGACTAATTGAGCAATGATGCTTCCCTGGCAGTAATTTCACTAATTTGTTATGCCTTTTGACTTTGAGTTGATCAGTAATATCCTCTTCTTTTTAAATGCAGCTATGCCCTGGCCATGGAGTTCCAAAAGCGAGTGATTGATTCATGGCGAAACCATGGTCCCAGTGCTGCGGACGAGCTCAGGGAAGCCATTCGTCTATATGAGCAGATCAAGATAAAGGCCCTAGCATTCCTGTCACCTGGTGATCAAGCAATTGCGTTGCCTGAACCTCAGGAACAGGAAGTCGATTCTGATCCGGCCAAAGTTGCACAACAGTAATTAGGAACTTCGCGTCGTGTACCCTTTTCTTTCCTCTATTTTGATGCTGCTTTGCTGTTCTGTAGTAGAAGAAATTTTGGCTGTAAATTTAGCGCAGGAGGTAGCCTTCTGTATCATCTAGAAGATTCGACAGTCTATCTAAAGTAATCGAGATTTTACTTAGCCATGATGAAGAATAGGAACTTGGTTGAACTATTGGGTGAGGAGTTTTTCCATGCTATAGAGTATGAGTATGAAAATATCCGAGTCCCAGAAATCAACGTTTGGTGGACAGCCATTTTGCTGTGACAAGGGAGAAGCCCCTGACGATGTAACGGAGGACGAGATCTCGACATTTGCTGGTGTCTTAATAAAGTTTTGGTGAGACTTTGCTGCCTGTGCTAAGATCAGGATATCACAGTGAGCTCAAAGGGCCACAACTCCTGCTTTTTTCCCTTTTCACTTCATGTTCTTCTTTGGCTTGCCTCTGAAGTTTCAGTTTCTTCGTCACAGTTGTTCCACCACCCACAGGTTATTTGCCTTTTGTGTTCTGCTTCTTCACTGCTTGCCAATCTTTTTTGTAAGAATTTGAAGAGTATTTATTATTCCTGTTTGTTCTCATCCAAGTAATAATACAGTAAATCAGGTAAGTGGTTGTACAGTTACAGTAGGAGCAGCTGCTCATGTTGTTCTGAAGTTCTCATGCTCTGAAGAAATATTCAGGGAGAACTGAACCTGTGACACCTTAGAACTGTCATGACAACTAATTACCCTTCATTAGAGATAATACAAAAGCTCCTCCTCTTTTGATGCACTATCTTTCATGAATCTTGCAAGCGGCAAAAAAGATGAACACACACCCCAAGCAATGTGACACAATTTTGTTTTGCCTAAGCCAAGTGATGCAACTAAATAAAATCACTACCTACTACAATGCGCTTCATTGCTGCTGCCGCCACTGCATTCTCCATGGAAGTGAGCGCTGCTCTTCGAGGCCACCGTGCCGCCTTCTTGCTGCTGTGTCAGTGTGTCTTCTTCTTCTCCGGTGCCGGCAACCTGCACCTGGATGACTACCTCCTCTCGTCTCGGCGGCCGGTCCATTATCAACGGAGCTTGTTTGCCGGTGGTGGCGGTGATGGCTGCCCGGCAGAGCGGGCAGTTGGCGCAGCCCTGCAGCCAAGTGTCAATGCACTCCGCGTGGAAGACATGGAGGCAGCCCGGCAGGAGCCTCACCCGCTCCCCCTCCTGGAACTCGCCGAGGCACACCGCGCACTCGCTTGCGTCGCCCATGCCGGTGGCGTCGTTCTTGGCTGCCTTGCTGTACCTGAACGCCGGCAACGCCCTGATGGCCGGCTCTCCCAGCCCGGCGCGAGCCTCGTCGGGCTCCGGCCCGTGCACCACCGGGAGCTCGTGGTCAAAGGCGGCGCTGCTGCGGCGAGGGCGACGGCGGGTGAGGGAGATGACGAGGCTTCTGGGCGCGCCGGAATCATGGTCGGAGGAGGTGGCGTGCCAGGTGAGGCAGCAGCGGATGACGAAGACGTAGTAGGTGAGGAGGAGCGCGGAGGTGGTGAGGATGCCGAGCACGGTGAGCACCAGGATGGGCAGGCTCGTGAGGCTCAGCGTCACGTGGTGCGTCAGGCGGGACGGCGTCGCCGGAGAAGACGATGACGAGTAGTAGTAGTAGGGTGCCAGCGGCGTGGACGACGGGGCCTCCTGCTGCTGCGGCACCGGGAAGACGGGGGCGTTGCTTGTTCCGTCTACATCCATGGACGCTTGAGCTCAGAAAGAAGGAAGAATGGATGGATGATGGGAGGTTGATTAGATTACCGTGATGCTGATGCGACATATGTAGCGGTGGTGGTGGCTTAGCTCGAAAGCTGGAAGCAATGGCGGGCGGCGATGTGGCCGGGTGGTAGGAGGGAAGGAGGAGGACAAGGATGGGACGGGTAGGAAAAAGGAAGGAATTGCAGTGAGGTGGAGGAAGGGACAAGAAGAATTTTCAGCAAGTTCCGAACGTACGAGTCTATCTAGAAGCATTTGGCTTTCCTCGTTTCTTTTTGTGAGTGAAACTTGGCTCTCCTCCTTGGTTGTTGGATTTGGAAGGTCTCTTTCGTGTCTTTGCATTTGCTTTTGGTCATGTCTGTTGCCACGTTTACACTCTGCTGCCTGCGGAGGTGGTGCACAGATACATTCTGAGAAATGAACAGGTAGCAAAGATGTGTAGAGGCACAGATTATTTACCTTTATTTACATGAAGATGCGTGTATGCAACTGACGGTACGTACTCCTATGGACTTGAAGGATCCAAGGGATTCTCGTGAACTTAACTGGATTACCCTGCTGCTCATAGAACAGTACCCTGGTGCTGTCTCATGACAGAGGGAAAGAAGTGGTGTCATTTGATGATATGGACCAAGCCGCAGAGGACTGAAAATTCAGAAACAGGAGTGCTATGACATTGCGGAATGCAGAGCAGAAATGGCGAAAACCGTCGCCTGTTTGGGTTAGCATTAAATCACGATTTCTTTTCACGCTTCATGTTCTTATTTGGCTTGCCTCTGACATTTCAGTTTCTTGGTCACAGTTCTTCCATCATCCTCAACTTATTTCCCTTCTGTGTTCTACTTTTCCACTACTTGCCAATCGTATTGTCAAGAGCATGGAAATTATTTATCATTTTTTTTTGTTCTCATCCAAGTGATGAAGTAAAGCAGGTAAGTGGCCGTACAGTTACAGTAGGAGCAGCTGCTCATGCTGTTCTGAAGTTATGCTCTGAAGAAATGTTCAGGGAGAACTTTACTAGACCTTGTCATGACAACTAATTATCCTCCATTAAAGATAATAGAAATCCTTTACAGTAGGACAGGAGATCACAGTGAGTTCAAACTTCAAAGGGCTACCACTCCTACTTGCCTTTTCCTTTCCACTTCCATCTTCTTCTTTGGTTTTCCTCTGAAGTTTCAGTTTCTTGGTGTTGAGTATAATGTTTATTTAGGAAACATAGGATAGCGTAGGATTTATTCTACCTTGCCATGTACTCCAAGATGACCATGTACTCCTATATATATGCCCACGAGGTTCAAGCAATAAACAACATCAATTCCACCAATCCCTCTCTATCCCTTCTAACATGGTATCAGCCTAATCGATTCAACCCTAGCCGCCGCCCGCCGCTTCCGCCCTGCGCGCCGCCCCGGGGCGGTCGGCCACCATGACCGCCGCCGGGGGCCGCGCCGCCCGTACCTAGGGTTCGTCCGCCGGTCGTGTTGATCAGCTGCCCTAGAGAGTCTTTTTCCCGATCCTTTGATCCGGATTTTTCTCTCTCTCGCCGGTCACCTTGACCGGCGTTTACTTTTTGGTTTACCGATCATAGATTGGATTGCGTCGCCCGCCGCCGCCATCGATCTCCGTGCGCCTCTACTCCAACACCGGCGTGACCCGCCGGCTTCTTCACCGACTTGGCGGCCTCGCGCGACAGGCGGCCCCTCACGCCCGTCGTCCGCGCATCTGCCCGCCCGTCGCCCCGACCCGGCGGCCTCGCGCGATGCGGCGGCCCATCACAGCCGTCGTTCGCGCATCGGCTCGCCCGTCGATCTACGCCGGCTGTCGCCGCCCTACTCCGACCGGGACTCCTGCGCGCCCACCCGGCCTCCACCCCGACCCGGCGGCCTCGCACCATGCGGCGGCCCATCACAGCCGCCGTTCGCGCGTCGGCTCGCCCGTCGATCTACGCCGGCTGTCGCCGCCCTGCTACGACCGGGACTCTGCCACCACCCCGCCTCCACCGAGCGGCGTCCCCGACCTCGCGCGCGATCGGATTGATCACCCGCCCGCAGCCACGATCCGCCTCATCTGCGCCGTGCGACCGACCTGGCCCGTCGGTTGCACGTGCCTCCGCAGGTCCCGTAAAGACCGTCCCGAGTACAACGCGCCCCTACACCGATCGAGCATCGGGCTGCCGTTGCGTCGCCCCGTCGGGCCGCAGCGCCGTCGCCCAGTGGTTCTCCCTGTGGCTGCACCGATCCGCGCCGCCGCTGCGTCGCCCCTTCGGGTCGTAGCGCCGCGGCATGTGGTCCCCGCCGCCGCCCTGAGGCCGTCCCCGTGGTTGCACCATCCCGCGCGTTGCCGCTGCGTCGCCCCTTCGGGCCGTAGTGCCGCGGCTCGCGGTCAACCACCGCCCCGAGGCCGTCCGCTCCAGGCCGTCCCCGAGGCTGCACCGACCCTCGCTCTGCCACTGCGTCGCCCCATCGGGCCGTAGCGAGCATGGCACGCGGTCCATGCAACCACCCCGAGGTCTTCCCGCCGTCGCCCCTTCGGGCCGTAGCGCCGCGACCGGCGGTCCCCTCCGCCGTCACCGCGTGTCGACTTTTCGTGGTATGCGCCGCGCCGCCTCCCCTAGAGCGGGAACGCCACCGTCCGCGCCGGTCTTCGTCACACTCTCGGGTTCTTCGCCTACTTCGAGCACCGCCGCCGCGCTCCTAACTAGCCGCCGCCGCTGCCGTCAGGCCGCCGCCGCCGCTCTTCTTCGGCCGTCGCTACCCCCGTAGCCGCCGCCGCCGCCCGTCCACCCCCTTCGTCTACGTCCAGCACCAGCCCGTCGCCAGCGTCGCCATCATCTTCCCCGACCACTTCGTCTACTCCGACCACCGTTGGTGACATCGGCCCCAGACCGATTGGCGCCACAACCGTCGTCGAGTCTTCTTCTCTGCTGGTCCTCCGACTCCTCGACATGGCGTACAGCTCGTGCAGGTCCCTCGTCTACGCATGCCCGGTGCTGGCAACACCGATGCGTGCCTTCGTCCACGACGTGTCCTCGGGCCTGGCAAGCCTGGTCGGCGCTTCGTCAACTTCGTTTTCGTCCGTCTACGCATGCCCGGTGCTGGCAACACCGGTGCGTGCCTTCGTCTACGATGTGTCCCCGGGCTTGGCAACCCCGGCGCGACGCGTCGTCAACATCGTCCTCTCCCCGGCGCACCACTACCTCGACACCACTGCGCCCGTGACTAACTCGGCGCCTCCTTGCGCCCGCGGCTCCACGGGGACTTCCTCGATGTTGGGGAACGTTGCATGGGAAACAAAAATTTTCCTACGCACACACAAGATCTATCCATGGTGATGAGCATCTACGAGAGGGAGAGTGAATCTACATACCCTTGTAGATCGCTAAGCGGAAGCGTTTAAGAAACGCGGTTGATGTAGTCGAACGTCTCCGCGATCCAAATCGCAAGTCGTCCCTCGATCCGATCACGAACTAGCGCCGAACGGACGGCACCTCCGCGTTCAACACACGTACGGCTTGATGACGCCTTCACCTCCTCGATCCAGCGAGCGATGGTGAAGTAGTGGTTGAGTTCCAGCAGCACGACGGCGTGGTGATGGTGGTGAGGAACAATCTCAGCAGGGCTTCGCCAAGCGCTACGGAGATTATGACGGAGGAACTAGAGGGTTAGGGTTGCCGCACACGGCTTGGGGAAATCTTGATGTGTCCCGTGTGCTAGCCCTGCCCCTCTATTTATATGTTGAGCCTTGGGGTGTAAACTTGGAGTAAAAGCCTCCTCCAGGTCGGTTTTGCCCGCACAAGGTCGGTTTGGCCCGCAGGGAAAGAGTCCAACTCGGATCCCTGCCGAACCGTGCACAGCCGCACACAAGCGGTAGTACCGCTTCACACAAGCGGTAGTACCGCTTGGGCGGTAGTACCGCTTCCAACAAGCGGTAGTACCGCTCGGGCGGTAGTACCGCTTCACCAAGCGGTAGTACCGCTTACGCGGCAGCAAAACTACTTTTGCACTTTCCAATACCTCGTGGGCTTTATCCCTTTGGCCCATATAAAGTGTTGCTGCACCCGAACACTTCGGTAAACATCCGGAACCCCTTCCGGTGAATTCCGGAACCCTTCCGGAGATCAAAACACTATTATCACATATATCAATCTTTACCTCCGGACTATTCCGGAGATCCTCGTCATGTCCGGGATCTTATCCGGGACTCCGAACAACTTTCGGTCACCAACAAAATAACTCAACTATACTAATCGTCACCAAACGTTAAGTGTGTAGACCCTGCGGGTTCGAGAACTATGTAGACATGACCGAGACACCTCTACGGCCAATAACCAATAGCGGGACCTGGATGCCCATATTGGCTCCTACATATTCTACGAAGATCTTTTATCGGTCGAACCTCTATGTCAAGGATTCAGTTAATCCCGTATGCTGTTCCCTTTGTTCTTCGGTATGTTACTTGCCCGAGATTCGATCGTCGGTATCTCTATACCTAGTTCAATCTCGTTACCGGCAAGTCTCTTTACTCGTTCCGTAATACAAGATCTCGTGGCTAACACTTTAGTCACATTGCTTGCAAGGCTCATTGTGATGTTGTATTACCGAGTGGGCCCTGAGATACCTCTCCGTCATACGGAGTAACAAATCCCAGTCTTGATCCATGCCAACCCAACAGACACCCTCGGAGATACCTGTAGAGCACCTTTATAGTCACCCAGTTACGTTGCGACGTTTGATACACACAAGGTACTCCTCCGATGTCAGGGAATTGCATGATCTCATGGTCATAGGAACAGATACTTGACATGCAGAAAACAATAGCAATAAACTGTCACGATCATATGCTACGTTCGTAGTTTGGGTCTTGTCCATCACATCATTCTCCTAATGATGTGATCCCGTTATCAAATGACATCTCATGTCAATGGCTAGGAAACCTTAACCATCTTTGATTAACGAGCTAGTCAACTAGAGGCTTACTAGGGACACAGTGTTGTCTATGTACCCACACATGTATTTGAGTTTCCAATCAATACAATTATAGCATGGATAATAAACGATTATCATGAACAAGGAAATATAATAATAACCAATTTATTATTGCCTCTAGGGCATATTTCCAACAGTCTCCCACTTGCACTAGAGTCAATAATCTAGTTCACATCACTATGTGATTTACATTGTAATGAATCGAACACCCATGCAGTTCTGGTGTTGTTCATGTTTAGCCCTTGGAAGAGGTTTAGTCATCGGATCTGCAACATTTAGATCCGTGTGTACTTTGCAAATATTTATGTCGTCCTCCTTGATGTAATCGCGGATGGAATTGAAACGTCGCTTTATGTGTCTGGACCTCTTGTGAAATCTTGGTTCCTTGGCTAGAGCAATGGCACCAGTATTATCACAAAACAGAGTCATTGGGTTAAGCGCACTAGGCACTACTCCAAGATCTGTCATGAACTCCTTCATCCAGACACCTTCCTTCGCCGCCTCCGAGGCAGCGATGTACTCCGCTTCGCATGTAGAATCAGCTACCACACTTTGCTTGGAACTGCACCAGCTAACCGCACCCCCATTAAGAATAAACACGTATCCGGTTTGAGACTTAGAGTCATCCGGATCAGTGTCAAAGCTTGCATCGACGTAACCCTTTACGACGAGCTCTTGATCACCTCCATAAACGAGAAACATATCCTTAGTCCTTTTCAGGTACTTCAGGATATTCTTGACCGCCGTCCAGTGTTCCATTCCTGGATCACTTTGAAACCTTCCGACCATACTTATGGCAAGGCTGACATCGGGTCTTGTGCACAGCATTGCATACATGATAGAGCCTATGGCCGAAGCATAGGGGATGACACTCATCTTTTCTCTATCTTCTGCAGTCACTGGGCATTGAGTCTTACTCAACTTCACACCTTGCAATACAGTCAAGAACCCCTTCTTGGACTGATCCATTTTGAACTTCTTCAAAACTTTGTCAAGGTATGTGCTTTGTGAAAGTCCTATTAAGCGTCTCGATCTATCTCTATAGATCTTGATGCCTAATATGAAAGCAGCTTCTCCTAGGTCCTTCATTGAAAAACTCTTGTTCAAATATTCCTTTACGCTTTCCAGCATTTCTATATTGTTTCCAATCAGTAATATGTCATCCACATATAATATTAGAAACGCTATAGAGCTCCCACTCACTTTCTTGTAAATACAAGCTTCTCCGTAAACTTGTATAAACTTGAACGCTTTGATCACCTCATCAAAACGAAGATTCCAACTCCGAGATGCTTGCACCAGTCCATAAATGGATCGCTGGAGTTTGCAAACTTTGTCAGCATTCTCTGGATCGACAAAACCTTCTGGTTGCATCATATACAACTCTTCCTTAAGGTAACCGTTAAGGAACGCTGTTTTGACATCCATCTGCCAAATTTCATAATCGAAAAAGGCAGCTATTGCTAACATGATTCTGACGGACTTAAGCATCGCTACGGGTGAGAAGGTCTCATCGTAGTCAACTCCTTGAACTTGTGAAAAACCCTTTGCCACAAGTCGAGCTTTATAGACGGTGACATTACCGTCCGCGTCCGTCTTCCTCTTAAAGATCCATTTGTTCTGAATGGCCTTACGCCCTTCAGGTAATACTTCCAAAGTCCATACTTTGTTTTCATACATGGATCCCATCTCGGATTTCATGGCCTCTAACCACTTCTCGGAATCCGGGCCCATCATCGCTTCTCCATAGCTCGTAGGTTCATCGTTGTCTAACAACATGACCTCTAAGACAGGGTTGCCGTACCACTCGGGAGCAGTACGCGTCCTTGTCGACCTACGAGGTTCGATAGCAACTTGATCCAAAGCTTCATGATCATTATCATTAACTTCCTCTTCAGCTAATGTAGGCTCCACAGAAACAACTTTCTGCGCTGCGCTACTCTCAGGTTGAAGTAAAGGTTCAACAACCTCATCAAGTTCTATCTTCCTCCCACTCAATTCTTTCGAGAGAAACTCTTTCTCAAGAAATGTTCCGTTTTTAGCGACAAACACTTTGCCTTCGGATCTGAGGTAGAAGGTATACCCAACTGTCTCTTTTGGGTATCCTATGAAGACGCATTTCTCCGCTTTGGGTTCCAGCTTTTCAGGCTGAAGCTTTTTGACATAAGCATCACATCCCCAAACTTTAAGAAACGACAGCTTTGTCTTCTTGCCAAACCAAAGTTCATATGGCGTCGTCTCAACGGATTTCGAAGGTGCCCTATTTAAAGTGAATGCAGCTGTCTCTAATGCATAACCCCAAAACGATAGTGGCAAATCGGCAAGAGACATCATAGATCGCACCATATCCAATAAGGTTCGATTACGACGTTCGGACACACCATTACGCTGTGATGTTCCAGGCGGTGTCAGTTGTGAAACAATTCCACATTGTCTTAAGTGACTGCCAAACTCATAACTCAGATATTCTCCTCCTCGATCAGATCGTAGGAATTTAATCTTCTTGTTACGATGATTCTCAACTTCACTCTGAAATTGTTTGAACTTTTCAAACGTTTCAGACTTGTGTTTCATTAAGTAAATATACCCATATCTACTTAAGTCATCAGTGAAGGTGAGAAAGTAACGATAACCACCGCGCGCCTCAATGCTCATTGGACCGCACACATCAGTATGTATGATTTCCAATAAGTCACTTGCCCGTTCCATTGTTCCAGAGAACGGCGTTTTAGTCATCTTGCCCAAGAGGCATGGCTCACATGTGTCAAGTGATTCAAAATCAAGTGACTCCAAAAGTCCATCAGCATGGAGCTTCCTCATGCGTTTTACGCCAATATGACCTAAACGGCAGTGCCACAAGAAAGTGGTATTATCATTATCAATTCTACATCTTTTGGCATCAATGTTATGAACATGTGTATCATTACTATTGAGATTCAATAAGAATAAACCCCTCACATTGGGTGCATGACCATAAAAGATATTACTCATATAAATAGAACAACCATTATTCTCTGATTTAAATGAGTAACCGTCTCGCAATAAACAAGATCCAGATATAATGTTCATGCTTAACGCAGGCACCAAATAACACTTATTTAGGTTCATCACTAATCCCGACGGTAATCGAAGAGCGAGCGTGCCGACGGCGATCACATAAACCTTGGAACCATTTCCCACGCGCATCGTCACTTCGTCCTTTGCCAGCCTCCGTCTATTCCGCAGTTCCTGTTTTGAGTTGCAAATATGAGCAACCGCACCGGTATCAAATACCCAGGCACTACAACGAGAGTTGGTAAGGTACACATCAATAACATGTATATCATATATACCTTGTTTGTTGTTGGCCGCCTTCTTGTCAGCCAAATACTTGGGGCAGTTTCGCTTCCAGTGTCCAGTTCCCTTGCAATGAAAACACACAGTTTCTGGTTTGGGTCCAGCCTTGGGTTTCTTCACGAGAGGAGCAACTGCTTTGCCACTCTTCTTGGAGTTACCCTTCTTACCCTTGCCATTCTTCTTGAAACTAGTGGTTTTATTGACCATCAACACTTGATGCTCCTTCTGAATTTCAGACTCAGCGGCTTTCAGCATTGCAAACAGCTCGGCGACTGACTTGTTCATCCCGTGCATGTTATAGTTCAACACGAAGCTCTTGTAGCTAGGTGGCAATGATTGAAGAACTCTGTCAGTGATAGCCTCTGGCGGAAGGGGCATCCCCAATTCAGCCAGACGGGTGGAGTACCCAGACATTCTGAGCACGTGATCACTGATAGACCCGTTCTCCTCCATCTTGCAAGCATAGAACTTATCGGAGATCTCATATCTCTCGATCCGGGCATTCTTCTGAAAGATAAACTTCAACTCCTGGAACATCTCATATGCTCCATGACGTTCAAAACGTCTTTGAAGTCCCGGTTCTAAGCCATACAACATTGCACATTGAACTATTGAGTAATCATCAGAACGAGCCTGCCAGGCGTTCACAATGTCTAGAGACTCAACTGGAGCGGGTGGATCACCAAGCGGTGCATCAAGGACATAAGCCTTCTGGGAAGCCGTAAGGATAATCCTTAGATTACGGGCCCAGTCCACAAAGTTACTTCCATCATCTTTCAACTTAGCTTTCTCTAGGAACGCATTAAAATTCAGGGGTGCTACTGCGCGAGCCATGATCTACAACATAAATATAGCAAAGACAACTTAGACTATTGTTCTAGATAATGAGTTTAGTTAATCATATTACTTAAAAAACTCCCACTCAAATTGACATCCCTCCGGTCATTCGAGTGTAACATGATCCAAATCCACCAACTCAAGTCCGATCATCACGTGAGTTGAGGTGGTTTCAATGGTGAACATCTTCATGTTGATCATATCTACTATATGACTCATGTTCGACCTTTCGGTCTCTTGTGTTCCGAGGCCATGTCTGTACATGCTAGGCTCGTCAAGTTTAACCCGAGTGTTCCGCGTGTGCAACATGGCTTGCACCCGTTGTATGTGAACGTGGAGTCTATCACACCCGATCATCACGGCGTGTCTCGAAACGACGAACTTTCGCAACGGTGCACACTCGGGGAGAACACAATTTATCTTGAAATTTAAGTGAGGGATCACCTTATAATGCTACCGTCGTCCTAAGCAAAATAAGATGCATAAAAGGATTAACATCACATGCAAATCATAAGTGACATGATATGGCCATGAACTTGTGCTTTTGATCTCCATCTCCAAAGCACCGGCATGATCTCCATCGTCACTGGCATGACACCATGATCTCCATCATCTTGATCTCCATCAACGTGTCGCCATAAGGTTGTCGCGCCGACTGTTGCTTCCACGACTATTGCTAACGTTTAGCGATAAAGTAAAGCATTACATAGCGCTTAATGATTGACACGCAGGTCATACAATAATTAAAGACAACTCTATGGCTCCTGCCAGTTGCCGTACTCATCGACATGCAAGTCGTGATATTCTATACAAAACATGATCATCTCATACATCACATATATCTCATCATGTAATTGGCCATATCACATCACAACATACCCTGCAAAAACAAGTTAGACGTCCTCTAATTGTTGTTGCAAATTTTACGTGGCTGCTACGGGTTTGCAAGAACCGTTCTTACCTACGCAAAACCACAACGTGGTGTAGTGATTGCTTTTTGATCTTCTAAAAGAACCCTCTTCATTGAAATCGATTCAACTAAAGTGAGAGAGACAGACACCCGCTAGCCATCTTTATGCAACGAAGTTACATGTTAGTTGAAGGAACCTGTCTCGCGTAAGTGTACGCGTAAAGTCGGTCCGGGCCGCTTCATCTCACAGTACCGCCGAATCAAATATCAACTAGTAACGGCAAGCAATATGTATACACCCACACCCACAACTCGTTTGTGTTCTACTCGAGATCTCATCTACGCATAGACCTGGCTCATGATGCCACTGTTGGGGAACGTTGCATGGGAAACAAAATTTTTCCTACGCACACACAAGATCTAGCCATGGTGATGAGCATCTACGAGAGGGAGAGTGAATCTACATACCCTTGTAGATCGCTAAGCGGAAGCGTTTAAGAAACGCGGTTGATGTAGTCGAACGTCTCCGCGATCCAAATCGCAAGTCGTCCCTCGATCCAAGCACGATCCAGCGCCGAACGCCACCGTCCGCGCCGGTCTTCGTCACACTCTCGGGTTCTTCGCCGACTTCGAGCACCGCCGCCGCGCTCCTAACTAGCCGCCGCCGCCGCCGTCAGGCCGCCGCCGCCGCTCTTCTTCGGCCGTCGCTACCCCCGTAGCCGCCGCCGCCGCCCGTCCACCCCCTTCGTCTACGTCCAGCACCAGCCCGTCGCCAGCGTCGCCATCATCTTCCCCGACCACTTCGTCTACTCCGACCACCGTTGGTGACATCGGCCCCAGACCGATTGGCGCCACAACCGTCGTCGAGTCTTCTTCTCTGCTGGTCCTCCGACTCCTCGACATGGCGTACAGCTCGTGCAGGTCCCTCGTCTACGCATGCCCGGTGCTGGCAACACCGATGCGTGCCTTCGTCCACGACGTGTCCTCGGGCCTGGCAAGCCTGGTCGGCGCTTCGTCAACTTCGTTTTCGTCCGTCTACGCATGCCCGGTGCTGGCAACACCGGTGCGTGCCTTCGTCTACGATGTGTCCCCGGGCTTGGCAACCCCGGCGCGACGCGTCGTCAACATCGTCCTCTCCCCGGCGCACCACTACCTCGACACCACTGCGCCCGTGACTAACTCGGCGCCTCCTTGCGCCCGCGGCTCCACGGGGACTTCCTCGATGTTGGGGAACGTTGCATGGGAAACAAAATTTTTCCTACGCACACACAAGATCTATCCATGGTGATGAGCATCTACGAGAGGGAGAGTGAATCTACATACCCTTGTAGATCGCTAAGCGGAAGCGTTTAAGAAACGCGGTTGATGTAGTCGAACGTCTCCGCGATCCAAATCGCAAGTCGTCCCTCGATCCGATCACGAACTAGCGCCGAACGGACGGCACCTCCGCGTTCAACACACGTACGGCTTGATGACGCCTTCACCTCCTCGATCCAGCGAGCGATGGTGAAGTAGTGGTTGAGTTCCAGCAGCACGACGGCGTGGTGATGGTGGTGAGGAACAATCTCAGCAGGGCTTCGCCAAGCGCTACGGAGATTATGACGGAGGAACTAGAGGGTTAGGGTTGCCGCACACGGCTTGGGGAAATCTTGATGTGTCCCGTGTGCTAGCCCTGCCCCTCTATTTATATGTTGAGCCTTGGGGTGTAAACTTGGAGTAAAAGCCTCCTCCAGGTCGGTTTTGCCCGCACAAGGTCGGTTTGGCCCGCAGGGAAAGAGTCCAACTCGGATCCCTGCCGAACCGTGCACAGCCGCACACAAGCGGTAGTACCGCTTCACACAAGCGGTAGTACCGCTTGGGCGGTAGTACCGCTTCCAACAAGCGGTAGTACCGCTCGGGCGGTAGTACCGCTTCACCAAGCGGTAGTACCGCTTACGCGGCAGCAAAACTACTTTTGCACTTTCCAATACCTCGTGGGCTTTATCCCTTTGGCCCATATAAAGTGTTGCTGCACCCGAACACTTCGGTAAACATCCGGAACCCCTTCCGGTGAATTCCGGAACCCTTCCGGAGATCAAAACACTATTATCACATATATCAATCTTTACCTCCGGACTATTCCGGAGATCCTCGTCATGTCCGGGATCTTATCCGGGACTCCGAACAACTTTCGGTCACCAACAAAATAACTCAACTATACTAATCGTCACCAAACGTTAAGTGTGTAGACCCTGCGGGTTCGAGAACTATGTAGACATGACCGAGACACCTCTACGGCCAATAACCAATAGCGGGACCTGGATGCCCATATTGGCTCCTACATATTCTACGAAGATCTTTTATCGGTCGAACCTCTATGTCAAGGATTCAGTTAATCCCGTATGCTGTTCCCTTTGTTCTTCGGTATGTTACTTGCCCGAGATTCGATCGTCGGTATCTCTATACCTAGTTCAATCTCGTTACCGGCAAGTCTATTTACTCGTTCCGTAATACAAGATCTCGTGGCTAACACTTTAGTCACATTGCTTGCAAGGCTCATTGTGATGTTGTATTACCGAGTGGGCCCTGAGATACCTCTCCGTCATACGGAGTAACAAATCCCAGTCTTGATCCATGCCAACCCAACAGACACCCTCGGAGATACCTGTAGAGCACCTTTATAGTCACCCAGTTACGTTGCGACGTTTGATACACACAAGGTACTCCTCCGATGTCAGGGAATTGCATGATCTCATGGTCATAGGAACAGATACTTGACATGCAGAAAACAATAGCAATAAACTGTCACGATCATATGCTACGTTCGTAGTTTGGGTCTTGTCCATCACATCATTCTCCTAATGATGTGATCCCGTTATCAAATGACATCTCATGTCAATGGCTAGGAAACCTTAACCATCTTTGATCAACGAGCTAGTCAACTAGAGGCTTACTAGGGACACAGTGTTGTCTATGTACCCACACATGTATTTGAGTTTCCAATCAATACAATTATAGCATGGATAATAAACGATTATCATGAACAAGGAAATATAATAATAACCAATTTATTATTGCCTCTAGGGCATATTTCCAACACTCGACACCGGCCACCCCGACTCGACATCGACCACGGCGTTCTTCGCACGGCTACCTCGACCACGGCTCCACCACCCTACGCTCTCGGCTACCTCGACAACGGCACAAAGGGCTACCGCCTTGCTTGAGCAACCTCATCGGTTTCCACTTCAGCCACGACTTTCGCGATGCATCGACCGTTACGACTGTGGGGGGTGTCCGTCGGCTTAAATTCGGATTCTTCTCCAGTCTCACCGTCTGCGTTGCTACCGTTGTGACTGCGGGGGGATGTTGAGTATAATGTTTATTTAGGAAACATAGGATAGCGTAGGATTTATTCTACCTTGCCTTGTACTCCAAGATGACCATGTACTCCTATATATATGCCCACGAGGCTCAAGCAATAAACAACATCAATTCCACCAATCCCTCTCTATCCCTTCTAACACTTGGTCACAGTTCTTTCACCACCTCGGCTTATTTCCTTCTTGTGTTTTGCTTTTTCACTACTTGCCAATCTTTTTTGTAAGCACTTGGAAATTATTTATCATTACTTTCTGTTCTCAGTAAAGCCGGTAAGCAGGTAAGTGGTTGTACAGTTACAGTAGGAGCAGTTGCTCATGTTCTGAAGTTCATGCTCTGAAGAAATGTTCAGGGAGAACTTTACTATACCTTGACACCTTGTTATAGGAACTTGGGACACCTCAGAACTGTCACGACAACTAAGTGTTACAATTGAAATCACTACCTACAATGTGCTTCACTGCTGCTGCCGCCACTGCATTCTCCATGGAAATGAATGCTTTTTAAGTCCGCCGCCTTCTTGCTGCTCTGTCAGTGTGTCTTCTTCTTCTCCAGTGCCGGCAAGCTGTACCTCGATGACCACCTCCTCTGGTCTCGGTGACTGGCCCCATTATCAATGGAGCTTCTTTGCCGGTGGTGGCTCTGCAGGGCAGCTGGCCAAGTGTCGATGCACTCCGAGTACGTCGATTGCATTGGAGGAAGAGAAAGAGAGTAGTTGCTATTTCTCAGGGATAAACTGCCATGCGGTTAAGCGAAGATTTCCCTAGTCCAAAACCGACATACTTTACCGATAGTTTAGAAAAGGACCTTCGACTCCAAAACCGGGAAAACCTAGTCACTCCATTGTTGAAACCGAATACTTTTCGTCCCTCGAACCACTTCAGGTGGCATTGTTTTCACCACTGACCTCGCTACATCATCGTCCACCTCACCGTCGTCTTCTTCCTCCCTCTCTGCCCACGAAAAATTATAACAAATGATTAATACTCCCTCTGTACCGGTGCATTAGGCATCTTAGGTTGTGCACCGTGACTAAGGTGGAGGGAAAACAAGAAACTTGATGTTTATTTGCTAATTAATACCATTGCATGTAGAGAATTGACCACTGCATGCCATGCTAGGTAGTCTCATGTCATTGAAGGCATACACGCCCCACGTCCTCTATTGGCTGATTTCTTTTTTCGTGGCAAGAAACAGGGAACGAGGTGGGAGTTAATGCATCGCGCCTAAGCGTTTTGGGATTATCTGGTTTTCATAATGTGACTAATGCACTGGTACGGAGGGAGTAATAAACATAGTCAAATGCTTGTGCCCCCAATGTCACACATGACTAGTAGATGAAGCCAGCGGCGCTTCGTAGAAGGCACAACAGTGGTGCTTTGGCCCGGGGCGTGCAGTGGCACGCTGATCCATGCGCAACCACGCCAGAAAAACAAACGATAAAACCATCATAGCCAACTTCGATTAGTCTCACATGCACTTTCAAGGAGGAGCACCAAACAAACAACATAGCAAGTAAGCAAAACAACGAGTTCGAGTTAACTAGAAAAACTAGTTGTCAGACCCAAAATTTGCATACAAATGATAGCACAAGTACTATTGAATCTATCCTCTCTTTATCGTTGATTTGGGTTCTAGGATAGACAAATATGCTTAAGTGCATGTGACATATAGCTGTATAATAAATAAAGTATGATCACCAACAAAATTTGATCAGACAAAACAAAGTCACCAGTGGTTCTCATGAGACGAAATTTGACTAGACAAAACGAGTCACCAGCGATCTTCCCATGAATCAGGAACCTCTTCCTCCTCTTCCAGAGGTTGATGCTGCTTTGCCGGTGGCACTGCCCATGGATTATCTGGCCACCAGTCTTCATCTTCATTCCGTTTGACCTGCTCCTCCACAAGAACAACTTCAACCTCCTCTCCTTGCGGAAGAACCTCAACCTCTTCAAACTCATTGTAACGTGCCTAACCTCTCGGTGGATCTAAGGAAGGAAGGTAGGAAGAGCAGGAAGGAAGAGCAGGAAGAAGGGGATCGATTAATTGGGAAGGAGGAGGTCCTGGAGATCAGCTCCAATACAAGTCGTAGTACATTTACCATACCCCACACACCCACACGCTAGGCTATATGTAGTAGTCGTTAGTTGGCATCCGCAAGCCAATCGCCGAGCAACTCCTCGTCACGCCTTGTCCATCTAGCAGTCTACCAGGTCAACGACTCCCTTGCTCGTCCCTGCCTCAGCTAGGGCCCCCTCGTCAGGTGGTTCCAGGGCGGCCCTAACATCCCCCTCCCCTTGGAAAACGGCTTGTCCCCAAGCCGTGCAGGAGGGAAATCGTTGTTGCAGCCGCTCCAGGTCTTCCCAAGTGGCTAAGGACTGAGGTAGTCCCGTCCAGCACACGCAAACCTTTGTCGCGGCTCCAGCGGCTGTCTTGACCGTGTGCTCCCCGATGATTGCCACTGGCTCGTGCTCCATGCGAAGGACCTCATCCTTCGGAGGAAGGTCTTGTTCGACAAGAGTGTCGTTCCCCACTGCTTGCTTCAGCTATGACACATGCACCACGGAATGAATCTTACTGCCCGCTGGTAATTGGAGTTTGTAAGCCACCTTACCAACCCGAGCAATGATTTTGTATGGGCCATAGTATCGAAATGCCAGCTTTTGGAACGGACGCTGTGCGATGGAGGTCTGGATGAATGGCTGTAAGCGCAAGAAGACGGAGTCGCCCACTTCAAACTCCCTGTCCGTGCGCCTCTTATCCGCTTGTTTTTTCATCCGGTCCTGGGCTTGTTTCAGTTGCTGTTGTAACAAGTCAAGCATCACTTCCCTTTCTTTCAGCCATGTTGCTAGATCAGGGACGGTGCAGGCATCCACTTGATTCACACCAAATTCCCTTGGCAATGTGCCATAAATCACTTCATACGGAGTCCTCCCCAGAGCGGAGTGAAACGTGGTATTATACCAATATTCTGCAAGGAACAGCCACTTGTACCAGTTTTTGGGGCAGGCATGCACAGAACACCGAAGATATGTCTCAAGGCATTGATTTACTCGCTCCGTCTGCCCATCCGTCTGCGGATGATACGACGAGCTCATTCGCAGCTGGGTTTGTGCAAGTTTGAAGAGTTCCTGCCACAGACTGCTAGTAAAAATTCGATCACGATCTGAGATGATGGCCAACGGAAGCCCATGCAATTTGAAGATGTTCTGCATGAAGGCTGTGGCCACCGACAGGGCTGTGTACGGGTGTTTCATTGGCACAAAATGGCCGTATTTGGAGAACTTGTCGATCACCACCAAAATCACATCGTATCCATTTGATTTTGGGAAGGCCCTCGATGAAATCCAACGAGATGACTGCCCACGGACGCTTGGGAATTGGCAGAGGCTGGAGCAGTCCGGCTGGAGCTACGCGCTCTGTTTTTTGCTTGTTGGCAAAGCATGCACTGTCGAACAAACTGACGAACCATGTCCTTGAGCCCTTTCCAAGCAAACAGGCGCCGCACCCGATGATAGGTGGCGTGGAATCCTGAGTGTCCCCCAGCTGCACTGTCATGGAGGGCTTTGATCAGCGATTCTTGAGTTTTGGAGTCACTTCCGATCCAAATGCGCCCTTGGAAGCGAATCACTCCCTCCTGAATGGCATATCCAGGGTCACTGTTTTTATCGAGCGCCAGCCTTGACATCAGTTGTTGAGCTGCAGGGTCTTGTTGATAGCTATCTAGTATTGCTTGTAACCAAGCCGGTTTGGCCAATGCGATCGCCGCCAGCTCCTGAGATGTGTCTTGCGCGCGCCGGGACAGGGCATCAGCGGCTCTGTTAGTCACCCCTGCCTTGTAGTGGATCTGGAACCGCAGCCCTACCAATTTGGTAAAAGCTCGTTGCTGAATAGGCGTGTTAAGTCTCTGACCCGTCAGGTTTAACAGGCTGCGTTGATCTGTGCGAATTATGAATTCTGAATGTTGCAAGTAGGCACGCCAATTATCCACAGCGAGGAGCAAAGCCAGGCATTCTTTCTCATATGCTGATAAGCCCAGGTTGCGGGGGGCCAAACTCTTGCTCAAGTATGCGACCGGGTGCCCTTCCTGCATGAGGACTGCACCGATTCCAGTGGCACTGGCATCTGTCTCAACCACAAATTGCTTCGAGAAATCCGGTAAGGCAAGCACCGGGGCTGTGACTAGGGCACGTTTGAGAGCTTGGAATGCCTTGTCCGCTGTTGGAGTCCACACAAACACTAATCCTTTCTTGAGCAGATCATTCAACGGCCGACTGAGCAGACCAAAGTTTTTGACAAATTTCCTATAGTAGCCCGCCAGCCCCAGGAAACCCCTTAACTGCTTGACATTGGACGGTTGCTCCTAGTTTTGCACTGACTGAATGTGTTCTGGCAAGGTGGTCACTCCATCCCCACTGATCTGATGCCCCAGGTATGCTATCTGATTAGTAGCGAATGAACATTTGGAGCGCTTGACCACTAACTCATTGTCGGCTAACAATTGCAATACTTGACGCAAGAGCGCTAGGTGTTCTTGAAATGTGTCAGAGTGGACCAGGATGTCGTCCATGAAAACCAAGACTCCTTTGCGCAGCAATGGTGACAGGACAAAATTCATAGCCGCCTGAAATGTGCTCGGACCACCGGTGACTCCGTACGACAGCACCCGGAACTGGAAATGTCCTTGGTGGGTTTTGAAGGCCGTCTTTTCTTCATCCTCTTCCACCAGGCGGATCTGATGATATCACGCGCGTAAATCCAGCTTGGAAAACCAGTGGGAGCCTGCCAATTCGTCGAGCAATTCATCAATGATGGGTAGGGGAAAGCAACTTTTCACTGTGATTGCATTCAGGTGACGGAAATCCACACAAAAGCGCCATGTTTGATCCTTATTTTTCACAAGTAGTACCGGAGAAGAGAAAGGACTCATGCTGGGAACAATCAATCCTTGTTTCAGCATCTCTGCGACCTGTTTCTCAATTTCAGATTTCTGCTCCGGGGTGTATCGATAAGGCCTGATATTGACTGGCTTCGTTCCTTCCAATAGCTGGATCTTGTGGTCCCAAACTCGATGTTTAGGCAGGGTAGTGGGTTCTGCAAACACCAGATGGAATTCCTCTAGGAGTGCTGTCACTTCTGGATGTTGCTCTGCTTGCTCTTGGTTTGTCGAGGCTTCTGTCATGCTGCACAGGAGAACCACATGTGCAACATCGTGCTCCTCCTCCAAGGCTTGCAGCTGAACGGCTGAAATCTGCTCCACCGGTCGTAGCTGAGGTTGTACTCCGACGAGCTCGATCCACTGATCATGATGCTGAAACTGCAACACTTTCTGCTCCCAGTCGATCCACATAGGTCCGCAGCGTTGCAACCAATCCATCCCCACTACCACATCATAACAACCCAAAGGAAGCACCCTGAGGTCAGTTTCAAACACTTGCCCTTGCGTGTGCCACGAGCATCGAGGAATCATACTGACATCGAAGAACTCCACCATCGGCAATCTTAACTGATGAACAGCCGGTCTTCTGCACTTGGTGAGGCATTGTGGCAGCCACTGCTTCACTGACAAAACTATGAGAACTGCCAGAATCGACCAGGATCAGCACTTCTTTAGAATCGATCATCCCCACCAATCGGACCGTATGTGGTGTAGTCTACCCTGTAGTAACCATTTTGGAAATTGACATGAGTACCTCATCATCAGACTCTGCTCCTTGCTGTTCTTTGTACAGGTTGTCAGCTTGAAGGAGATCAAGCAATTCTTCTACCACATATAGTTGGACCGTGGCGGCACACTGGTGGCCTTGGCCCCAGCGTTCCCCACATTTGAAGCTTAAGCCCCGCGCTCGTCGATAATTCCGGAGCGCGGCGATCCGATCATCACCCGCACGCGAACGATCCGGTGGGTGAGTCGCCTCGATGCCGCGACGCTCTTCAGCCGCTGCCGGCGCCCCGAGCACTGCTGCGCGAGCCGGTGGTGCTCCCAGCGCGATCAGTGGTCGGACGCCCCCACGCTGCTGCGACGCGTCTTGCCGGCGGTACTCGCGCCTCGGCAGCGCGTCCATCAGCTCCTCCTGCATAGAAGCCAAGGAAAAGGCGGAGTCCAAATCCTTTGGTTGATGTAGAACCACACCAGCACGAATTTCATGTCGCAATCCTTCTAAAAACTGGGTAGTGAAAAAGACATGATCGAATGAAGAATTGTGTGCTAGTAATTGGTGTTGGAAATATGCCCTAGAGGCAATAATAAAATGTTATTATTATATTTCGTTGTTCATGATAATTGTCTATTGTTCATGCTATAATTGTATTAACCGGAAACCGTAATACATGTGTGAATACATAGACCACACCATGTCCCTAGTGAGCCTCTAGTTGACTAGCTCGTTGATCAATAGATGGTCATGGTTTCCTGACCATGGACATTGGATGTCGTTGATAACGGGATCACATCATTAGGAGAATGATGTGATGGACAAGACCCAATCCTAAGCATAGCACAAGATCGTGTAGTTCGTCTGCTAGAGCTTTTCTAATGTCAAGTATCATTTCCTTAGACCATGAGATTGTGCAACTCCCGGATACCATAGGAATGCTTTGGGTGTATCAAACGTCACAACGTAACTGGGTGACTATAAAGGTGCACTACAGGTAGCTCCGAAAGTGTCTGTTGGGTTGGCACGAATCGAGACTGGGATTTGTCACTCCGTGTGACGGAGAGGTATCTCTGGGCCCACTCGGTAATACATCATCATAATGAGCTCAATGTGACTAAGGAGTTAGTCACTGGATCATGTGTTACGGAACGAGTAAAGAGACTTGCCGGTAACGAGATTGAACAAGGTATAGGGATACCGACGATCGAATCTCGGGCAAGTAACATACCGATGGACAAAGGGAATTGTATACGGGATTAATTGAATCCCCGACATCGTGGTTCATCCGATGAGATCATCGTGTAACATGTGGGAGCCAATATGGGTATCCAGATCCCGCTATTGGTTATTGGCCGGAGAGGTGTCTCGGTCATGTCTGCATGGTTCCCGAACCCGTAGGGTCTACACACTTAAGGTTCGGTGACGCTAGAGTTGTAATGGGAATTGTATGTGGTTACCGAAAGTTGTTCGGAGTCCCGGATGAGATCCCGGACGTCACGAGGAGTTCCGGAATGGTCCGGAGGTAAATATTTATATATGGGAAGTCCTATTTTGGCCACCGGAAAATGTTCGGGATTTTTCGGTATTGTACCGGGAAGGTTCTAGAAGGTTCCGGAGTGGGGCCCACCTGCATAGGGGGACCCACATGAACGTGGGTAGTGGGGGCAAGGCCCCACACCCCTGGTCAAGGCGCACCAAGATCCCCCCTTAGAAGGAATAAGATCATATCCCGAAGGGATAAGATCAAGATCCGTAAAAAGGGGGGATAACAATCGGTGGGGAAGGGAAAGGATGGGATTTCTTTCCTCCCACCTTTGCCAACGCCCCAATGGACTTGGAGGGCAAGAAACCAGCCCCCTCCACCCCTATATATAGTGGGGAGGCGCATGGGAGCTGCATCCCTTACCCCTGGCGCAGCCCTCCCCCCTCCTACTCCTCCTCCTCCGTAGTGCTTAGCGAAGCTCTGCCGGAGAACCACGAGCTCCACCGCCACCACGCCGTCGTGCTGCCGGAGCTCTCCCTCAACTTCTCCTCCCCCCTTGCTGGATCAAGAAGGAGGAGACGTCCCCGGGCTGTACGTGTGTTGAACGCGGAGGCGCCGTCCGTTCGGCGCTTGGATCGGATCTTCCGCGATTTGAATCGCCGCGAGTACGACTCCATCAACCGCGTTCTTTGCAACGCTTCCGCTTAGCGATCTTCAAGGGTATGAAGATGCACTCCCTATCTCTCGTTGCTAGCATCTCCTAGATTGATCTTGGTGACACGTTGGAATTTTTTTGAATTATTACTTCGTTCCCCAACAGTGGCATCATGAGCTAGGTCTATGCGTAGATTCTATGCACGAGTAGAACACAAGTAGTTGTGGGCGATGATTTGGTCAATTTGCTTACCGTTACTAGTCCTATCTTGATTCGGCGGCATTGTGGTATGAAGCGGCCCGGACCGACTTTACACGTACGCTTACGTGAGACTGGTTCCACCGCCTGACATGCACTTGTTGCATATGGTGGCTAGTGGGTGTCTGTCTCTCCCACTTTAGTCGGATCGGATTTGAGGAAGAGGGTCCTTATGAAGGGTAAATAGCAATTGGCATATCACCGTTGTGGCTTTTGCGTAGGTAAGAAACGTTCTTGCTAGAAACCCATAGCAGCCACGTAAAACTTGCAACAACAATTAGAGGACGTCTAACTTGTTTTTGCAGGGTATGCTATGTGATGTGATATGGCCAAAAGGATGTGATGAAATATATGTGACGTATGAGATTGATCATGTTCTTGTAATAGGAATCACGACTTGCATGTCGATGGGTATGACAACCGGCAGGAGCCATAGGGGTTGTATTAATTTATTGTATGACCTGCGTGTCAATCAAAAACGCCATGTAATTACTTTACTTTATTGCTAACCGTTAGCCATAGTAGTAGAAGTAATAGTTGGCGAGACAACTTCATGAAGACACGATGATCGAGATCATGATGATGGAGATCATGGTGTCGTGCCGGTGACGATGGTGATCATGCCGCGCCACGAAGATGGAGATCAAAGGCGCAAGATGATATTGGCCATATCATGTCACTTTATGATTTTCATGTGATGTTTATCATGTTTTTACATCTTATTTGCTTAGAACGACGGTAGCATAAATAAGATGATCCCTCACTAAAAGTTCAAGAAATGTGTTCCCCCTAAGTGTGCACCGTTGCGAAGGATCGTTGTTTCGAAGCACCACGTGATGATCGGGTGTGATAGATTCTAACGTTCGCATACAACGGGTGTAAGCCAGATTTACACACGCGAAACACTTAGGTTGACTTGACGAGCCTAGCATGTACAGACATGGCCTCGGAACACGAGAGACCGAAAGGTCGAACATGAGTCGTATAGTAGATGCGATCAACATGGAGATGTTCACCATTGATGACTAGTTCGTCTCACGTGATGATCGGACACGGCCTAGTCGATATGGATCATGTATCACTTAGATGACTAGAGGGATGTCTATCTAAGTGGGAGTTCATTAAATAATTTGATTAGATGAACTTAATTATCATGAACTTAGTCTAAAATTGTCTTTACAATCTATCTTGTAGATCCAATGGCCCACGCTAATGTTGCCCTCAACTTCAACGCGTTCCTAGAGAAAACCAAGCTGAAAGACGATGGAAGCAACTATACGGACTGGGTCCGTAACTTGAGGATCATCCTCATAGCTTCCAAGAAAGCATATGTCCTTGATGCACCGCTAGGTGACGCACCCATTTTCCCACCAACTCAAGACGTTATGAACGCCTGGCAGTCGCGTAGTGATGATTACTCCCTGGTTCAGTGCGGCATGCTTTACAGCTTAGAATCGGGGCTCCAAAAGCATTTTGAGCAACACGGAGCATATGAGATGTTCCAAGAGTTGAGAATGGTTTTCCAAGCTCATGCCCGGGTCGAGAGATATGAAGTCTCTGACAAGTTCTTCAGTTGTAAGATGGAGGAAAATAGTTCTGTCAGCGAGCACATACTCAAAATGTCTGGGTTGCACAACCGCTTGTCTCAGCTGGGAGTTAATCTTCCGGATGACTCGGTTATTGACAGAATCCTCCAGTCGCTTCCACCTAGCTACAAGAGCTTTGTGATGAACTTCAATATGCAAGGGATGGAGAAGTCCATTCCTGAGTTATATTCGATGCTGAAATCAGCGGAGGTGGAGATCAAAAAGGAACATCAAGTGTTGATGGTGAATAAGACCACCAGTTTCAAGAAAGGCAAGGGTAAGAAGAACTTCAAGAAGGACGGCAAAGCAGTTGCCGCGCCCGGTAAATCAGTTGCCGGGAAGAAGCCCAAGAATGGACCCAAGCCTGAGACTGAGTGCTTTTATTGCAAGGGAACCGGTCACTGGAAGCGGAACTGCCCCAAGTACTTAGCGGATAAGAAGGCCGGCAACGTCAAAGGTATATATGATATACATGTTATTGATGTGTACCTTACCAGCACTCGTAGTAGCTCCTGGGTATTTGATACCGGTGCGGTTGCTCACATCTGTAACTCAAAACAGGAGCTGTGGAATAAGCGGAGACTGGCGAAGGACGAGGTGACGATGCGCGTCGGGAATGGTTCCAAGGTCGATGTGATCGCCGTCGGCACTCTACCTCTACATCTACCTTCGGGATTAGTTTTAAACCTCAATAATTGTTATTTAGAACCAGCTTTGAGCATGAACATTGTATCTGGATCTCGTTTGATGCGAGATGGCTACTCATTTAAATCCGAGAATAATGGTTGTTCTATTTATATGAGAGATATGTTTTATGGTCATGCCCCGCTGGTCAATGGTTTATTTTTATTGAATCTCGAACGTGATGTTACACATATTCATAGTGTGAATACCAAACGATGTAAGGTTGATAATGATAGTCCCACATACTTGTGGCACTGCCACCTTGGTCATATTGGTGTCAAACGCATGAAGAAACTCCATGCAGATGGACTTTCGGAGTCTCTTGATTATGAATCATTTGACACGTGCGAACCATGCCTCATGGGCAAGATGACTAAGACTCCGTTCTCCGGAACAATGGAGCGAGCAACCAACTTGTTGGAAATAATACATACCGATGTATGCGGTCCAATGAGCGTTGAGGCTCGCGGTGGCTATCGTTATGTTCTCACCCTCACTGACGACTTAAGAAGATATGGGTATGTCTACTTAATGAAACACAAGTCTGAGACCTTTGAAAAGTTCAAGGAATTTCAGAGTGAGGTAGAGAATCAACGTGACAAGAAAATAAAGTTCTTACGATCTGATCGTGGAGGAGAATATTTGAGTCACGAGTTTGGCACGCACTTAAGGAAATGTGGAATTGTTTCACAACTCACGCCGCCTGGCACACCTCAGCGTAATGGTGTGTCCGAACGTCGTAATCGCACTCTATTGGATATGGTGCGATCTATGATGTCTCTTACTGATTTACCGCTATCATTTTGAGGATATGCATTAGAGACTGCCGCATTCACTTTAAATAGGGCACCGTCTAAATCCGTTGAGACGACACCGTATGAATTATGGTTTGGGAAGAAACCTAAGCTGTCGTTTCTGAAAGTTTGGGGATGCGATGCTTATGTCAAGAAACTTCAACCTGAAAAGCTCGAACCCAAATCGGAAAAGTGCGTCTTCATAGGATACCCTAAGGAAACTATTGGGTATACCTTCTACCTCAGATCCAAAGGCAAGATCTTTGTTGCCAAGAATGGATCCTTTCTAGAGAAAGAGTTTCTCTCGAAAGAAGTAAGTGGGAGGAAAGTAGAACTTGATGAGGTAATTGTACCCCCTCTCGAACCGGAGAGTAGCGCAACGTAGGAAAATGTTTCTATGGTGCCTGCACCGACTAGAGAGGAAGTTAATGATGATGATCATGAAACTTCGGATCAAGTTACTACTGAACTTCGTAGGTCCACGAGGACACGTTCCGCACCAGAGTGGTATGGCAACCCTGTCCTGGAAATCATGTTGTTAGACAACGGTGAACCTTCGAACTATGAAGAAGCCATGGCGGGCCCGGATTCCAACAAATGGCTTGAAGCCATGAAATCCGAGATAGGATCCATGTATGAGAACAAAGTATGGACTTTGGTGGACTTGCCTGATGATCGGCAAGCCATAGAAAATAAATGGATCTTTAAGAAGAAGACTGACGCGGATGGTAATGTGACCGTCTATAAGGCTCGGCTTGTCGCTAAGGGTTATCGACAAGTTCAAGGAGTTGACTACGATGAGACTTTCTCACCCGTAGCGATGCTGAAGTCCGTCCGAATCATGTTAGCAGTTGCCGCATTTTATGATTATGAGATCTGGCAAATGGACGTCAAAACGGCATTCCTTAATGGTTTCCTTAAGGAAGAATTGTATATGATGCAGCCGGAAGGTTTTGTCAATCCTAAGAATGCTGACAAGGTATGCAAGCTCCAGCGCTCCATCTATGGGCTGGTGCAAGCATCTCGGAGTTGGAACATTCGCTTCGATGAGGTGATCAAAGCATTTGGGTTTATATAGACTTATGGAGAAGCCTGTATTTACAAGAAAGTGAGTGGGAGATCTGTAGCATTTCTCATTTTATATGTGGATGACATATTGTTGATGGGAAATGATATAGAACTTTTGGAAAGCATAAAGGCCTACTTGAATAAGTGTTTTTCAATGAAGGACCTTGGAGAAGCTGCTTACATATTAGGCATCAAGATCTATAGAGATAGATCGAGACGCCTCATTGGTCTTTCACAAAGCACATACCTTGACAAGATATTGAAGAAGTTCAATATGGATCAGTCCAAGAAGGGGTTCTTGCCTGTATTGCAAGGTGTGAGATTGAGCACAGCTCAATGCCCGACCTCGGCAGAAGATAGAGAAAAGATGAGTGTCATCCCCTATGCCTCAGCCATAGGCTCTATTATGTATGCCATGCTGTGTACCAGACCTGATGTGAACCTTGCCATAAGTTTGGTAGGGAGGTACCAAAGTGATCCCGGAATGGAACACTGGACAGCGGTCAAGAATATCCTTAAGTACCTGAAAAGGACTAAGGATATGTTTCTCGTTTATGGAGGTGCCGAAGAGTTCGTCGTAAAGGGTTACGTCGATGCTAGCTTCGACACAGATCCGGATGACTCCAAGTCACAAACCGGATACGTGTATATTTTGAATGGTGGGGCAGTCAGCTGGTGCAGTTGCAAGCAAAGCGTCGTGGCGGCATCTAAATGTGAAGCGGAGTACATAGCTGCTTCGGAAGCAGCGCAGGAAGGTGTCTGGATGAAGGAGTTCATCACTGACCTAGGAGTGATTCCCAATGCATCGGGCCCGATGACTCTCTTCTGTGACAACACTGGAGCTATTGCCATTGCCAAGGAGCCCAGGTTTCACAAGAAGACCAAGCACATCAAGCGCCGCTTCAACTCCATTCGTGGTTGCATTCAGGATGGAGATATAGATATTTGTAAAGTACATACGGATCTGAATGTTGCAGATCCATTGACTAAACCTCTTCCACAAGCGAAACATGATCAACACCAGAACTCTATGGGTGTTCGATTCATCACAATGTAACTAGATTATTGACTCTAGTGCAAGTGGGAGACTGTTGGAAATATGCCCTAGAGGCAATAATAAAATGGTTATTATTATATTTCCTTGTTCATGATAATTGTCTATTGTTCATGCTATAATTGTATTAACCGGAAACCGTAATACATGTGTGAATACATAGACCACACCATGTCCCTAGTGAGCCTCTAGTTGACTAGCTCGTTGATCAATAGATGGTCATGGTTTCCTGACCATGGACATTGGATGTCGTTGATAACGGGATCACATCATTAGGAGAATGATGTGATGGACAAGACCCAATCCTAAGCATAGCACAAGATCGTGTAGTTCGTCTGCTAGAGCTTTTCTAATGTCAAGTATCATTTCCTTAGACCATGAGATTGTGCAACTCCCGGATACCGTAGGAATGCTTTGGGTGTATCAAACGTCACAACGTAACTGGGTGACTATAAAGGTGCACTACAGGTAGCTCCAAAAGTGTCTGTTGGGTTGGCACGAATCGAGACTGGGATTTGTCACTCCGTGTGACGGAGAGGTATCTCTGGGCCCACTCGGTAATACATCATCATAATGAGCTCAATGTGACTAAGGAGTTAGTCACTGGATCATGTGTTACGGAACGAGTAAAGAGACTTGCCGGTAACGAGATTGAACAAGGTATAGGGATACCGACGATCGAATCTCGGGCAAGTAACATACCGATGGACAAAGGGAATTGTATACGGGATTAATTGAATCCCCGACATCGTGGTTCATCCGATGAGATCATCGTGTAACATGTGGGAGCCAATATGGGTATCCAGATCCCGCTATTGGTTATTGGCCGGAGAGGTATCTCGGTCATGTCTGCATGGTTCCCGAACCCGTAGGGTCTACACACTTAAGGTTCGGTGACGCTAGAGTTGTAATGGGAATTGTATGTGGTTACCGAAAGTTGTTCGGAGTCCCGGATGAGATCCCGGACGTCACGAGGAGTTCCGGAATGGTCCGGAGGTAAATATTTATATATGGGAAGTCCTATTTTGGCCACCGGAAAATGTTCGGGATTTTTCGGTATTGTACCGGGAAGGTTCTAGAAGGTTCCGGAGTGGGGCCCACCTGCATAGGGGGACCCACATGAACGTGGGTAGTGGGGGCAAGGCCCCACACCCCTGGTCAAGGCGCACCAAGATCCCCCCTTAGAAGGAATAAGATCATATCCCGAAGGGATAAGATCAAGATCCCTAAAAAGGGGGGATAACAATCGGTGGGGAAGGGAAAGGATGGGATTTCTTTCCTCCCACCTTTGCCAACGCCCCAATGGACTTGGAGGGCAAGAAACCAGCCCCCTCCACCCCTATATATAGTGGGGAGGCGCATGGGAGCTGCATCCCTTACCCCTGGCGCAGCCCTCCCCCCTCCTACTCCTCCTCCTCCGTAGTGCTTAGCGAAGCTCTGCCGGAGAACCACGAGCTCCACCGCCACCACGCCGTCGTGCTGCCGGAGCTCTCCCTCAACTTCTCCTCCCCCCTTGCTGGATCAAGAAGGAGGAGACGTCCCCGGGCTGTACGTGTGTTGAACGCGGAGGCGCCGTCCGTTCGGCGCTTGGATCGGATCTTCCGCGATTTGAATCGCCACGAGTACGACTCCATCAACCGCGTTCTTTGCAACGCTTCCGCTTAGCGATCTTCAAGGGTATGAAGATGCACTCCCTCTCTCTCGTTGCTAGCATCTCCTAGATTGATCTTGGTGACACATAGGAATTTTTTTGAATTATTACTACGTTCCCCAACAATTGGTGCATAAGCTCCTCAAATTGGGTCATATAAGCACTAACTGTCCCTGTCTGACGAAGAGTTCTAAACTGACGGAGATGTGCTTGGTACTGTTCTCTACCGAATTTGCCACACAAGGTTGTGCATAATTCTTCCCAAGTCATGCTGTTGCCCCTAGATTCATGTAGCTGCAACCACCGCGCTGCATTCCCCGTGAAGTGGAGAGTAGTGACACGGACCCACAAATCAGGTTGAACCCCATAAACATTGAAATATTTCTCACATCGTGTCCTCCAGAACTGTGGATTTTCTCCGTCGAAGGCTGGAAAATCCAGTTTCGGCAGCGACCAACTAGGAGGGGAGTGGATGGGTGGATCGGACTCACTAAGCTGGAACCCTGAATTTACTACGAGAGCACGCGAATCGGTCAAGGACGTACCCTTGACCGGAGGCGGCAACTGGGTGGTGACCACCCCGTGTGCCGGGCCCCCGGTGTTGTCGATCTCGCTGCGGCCGTTGGCCCTGTGGTCGCCGCGGTCGACGCCTTCGTTTGCTGTCGCCGCCGGCCGCACCACCGCGTCCTCCTCCTGGATCGGGTCCGGAGGTGTCGTGAGTGCTGGATGCAGAGCGATCCGCCCCACTTGCGTACGCAGCTCGTCGAGTTGCTGTTGCAGGTGAGTCACCGCCGGCTTCCAAAGCTCGAGGGAGGTCTGGAT
Organism: Elymus sibiricus; assembly: GCA_039707655.1. NCBI lineage: Eukaryota > Viridiplantae > Streptophyta > Magnoliopsida > Poales > Poaceae > Elymus > Elymus sibiricus. Next base: position 378,731,981 of record CM077674.1, on the reverse strand, counting down.
CGCGTCGAGGCGGGCCTCGTTGGCCACCCGCCCGTCATTGACGGCCTTGGCTAAGGCGGCGAGTTGTTCCTCCATCAGCGCCGCTTGCTGCGCCTGCTTGGTGTGATAACGAGGCTTCGGGTACGCGGTCTCCAGGGTGTCCTGACCTCTGATACCAGATGTAACGTGCCTAACCTCTCGGTGGATCTAAGGAAGGAAGGTAGGAAGAGCAGGAAGGAAGAGCAGGAAGAAGGGGATCGATTAATTGGGAAGGAGGAGGTCCTGGAGATCAGCTCCAATACAAGTCGTAGTACATTTACCATACCCCACACACCCACACGCTAGGCTATATGTAGTAGTCGCCAGTTGGCATCCGCAAGCCAATCGCCGAGCAGCTCCTCGTCACGCCTTGTCCATCTGGCAGTCTACCAGGTCAACGACTCCCTTGCTCGTCCCTGCCTCAGCTAGGGCCCCCTCGTCAGGTGGTTCCAGGGCGGCCCTAACACTCATCTTCTCCTTGCAGAACAACCTCAACCTCTTCAGCCTCCTCTTCTCCTTGCGGAACAACCTCAACCTCTTCAGCCTCCTCTTCTCCTTGCAGCTGCTGGTGTTACTGCACCCATTCAGTCAAATGGGCGGCACACCTCCGCAACCCCAAAGCAACTCTCTTCAGCCTATCAAAGTCTTCAAACACCAGCTCAAAATCCCCAAGGATGGCGTCTCTCAGATGCTCGAGAAAAATATGTGCAGATTACCACAATGATGATTCGTCTCCACGAACAACTCGTTGGACAGTATGTTCATTTCGTCAGCATGTGCAAGCATATTCACAGCGAGTGCCGAGAACTGATCTACCTGAAATAATCCTTGCAAAAGCATCTCATACTCGAACCTCTGTAAAAGCATATCATACTCTCCCAACAGCTCATCAGCATGTGTACACAAATCATCAGCATGTGTACACAAATCATCAGCCTCTGTACGCATCTCCTATGCCCTTGCTGAGAACTAACAAAATTTTACATCTCTTCATAACTCATCTTGACACTAAACATAATTCAATTTTTATTGATACATCCTTCGATATATAGTTTTTAAATACAAACATCGTAACAAACAAAGTAGTCATGCTTATATAAATGGTGTTGTTAAAGTGGAATTATATCTTATTACAAATGTTCATTCATTTTAAATTTAGTTTGTGAAATTTTAGACAATATTTTGTTACAATAGATTTAGTTCTAATATAATCGAACCAGAAGTATAACATGACTTCACAAATTATTTTACGCATATGTGTGTACTATGTTCGAGGGGTTGCCAATAGCATCATTAATTAACTATAAGATCTCATAAAGTGTTTTGGAGTGTAGATGTAACAAATAACTTCATGGTGGTTTCTTGAAGGTTCCTAGAGTATAAGATTATCAAATTTATTTGCAACAAAGTAGAAGGTTCTAGAGTGTATGAGTTGTTTGTCCTCCAATCCTTTTTCATGCTCGCTCCTTGGTAGCACTAGCTTGTTTCTTGTTCAGATTTGCCCCGCCTTGTTCTTCGAGTATTTAGTAGATAGTCATCATATGTATTTGTTATCGGAAACATACAAACTTTTAGACGTTTAGTCTTAGTTTGTCCTAAAGATATATATAACTTTTCTATCATAAACCCACTTGGAGTTCTTTGAAATTCATGCCTTTCGCATGCTAAATCTGAAATTACATATAACACTATCAACTGTGAATATGTAGCTCAAATCTCCTACTACACCATTATAATATAAACTAGTAGAACGCCCGTGCGTTGCTACAAGCTACGATGCATATAAATGAATCAAACAAAAATGATTAAGGTCGTCTTCAAGGTCAAAGTTTATTTCTTCCTCGTACGTACGGGGCGTGTTCGGATATCAAACGGGCGCCCAGCGGGCTCCCCAAATCCAGCCCATATGTGGGGGAGAAATGTGATTGTTCGGACTATCCACCGTGTTATCTCCAACACACAGTCCCACAAAAACCCTACCCCACGACGCACCCTTCCCTTTTCCTTCCGGACCCTCCCCTTCCCGCTCGGTTTCCCGCCGTAGCGGGACATTTCTCGCTGGAGCCCTCTCCTTTAAAACCGGATGACGCCCACCTCACCTTCGCCATGGCGCCCTCTCTCCTTCACACTGTACTTCCTCACTGACCGCCAAGGAGTAGTCCCCCGCCAACCGCCCCGCTCTTTGCCCTGATCCCCTCCCGCCATGTTCGTGCCGATCCGCCACCACCATCAAGGGGGATGAGGCGTGCGCCGCCCGTGACACCCTCCGAGCCAAGAAGGCATATCCGATGCCTCTGGAGCCATTGCCACGTTGTAACATACAATTGAATGTCATACATTACCACGAAACAAAAATATGATGTCCGTTGTTGGGCATGCAACTGATACGCCGCCTTGTCCGTTATTAACTCTTGAAGCAACCAACCAATGCATTTTCCCTTCTATCCTAACCAAAAAATTGTACAACTTGATGAAAAAAATATGAATCGCTTGCTCATGCAATTTGTTGCAAAGCCATATCTAATGAAATGCAATTTGCCACATTTTCTAAAGTAGAGAAATTATTCCGCTCAGACGAACAGACCAACCCCAACCCCCACCCCGCTCACCCTCAACCCTTACTCGCAACCGACACTTTAAATTTCAAATACTTAACCATGGAAACTGTAAGCATTACATGATTCAAAACTATAAATCTAAGTCCATGCAACACTATTAATGTCTGATCCTGGCAAGCTATAATTACTTACAAGTTGTGTCTCCTAGTCTAGTCGAATAAACTGCACTTAATAGTGGTTCACTGTAATCATGTTTCAACTACTCCTGGAAAAGTACACTGAAATGGTAGCTATGCATTTAAACCATTCTTTTGGTTGCTTAAATTTTCAGTACTCCCCAAACTCTAAATGTTCAACTTCTCTATAGGTTTTAAACCATTCTATTTGTAACATAAGAAACATCATCATGCAACTATTCTGGCTACTACATAGGCTTAAGCAATTCTGTTCTTTAAATAATAGGAACACAAACCATCATCAAGATCATCCATACAGCCGCAACAACTGTTGTGAAAACGAAAGACTAAGGCCCTGCTTGGGAATCATGTCATTTCTTTTTATTGTAATATCAGAGCCCCTCCATTTACCATATACAGTTCCAAAAGTTTCAGAACTGAGTTCTTGGAGCTCTTTGTCTTGGAGGTCATCATTATTTATAATCTGAATCATGAACATGTGGTTTGTGGATCTTTCAGAATGAGAACCTCTGCAGTGAACACAATAGTGTCATGTACCTGCATCCTAATCAAAGAGTCTAGTTGATGTCAGCAATTTACGCAATAAAGAATGTAAACAATCAAAAGATAGTTGTATGCTGTACTTGGTTTTACAAATTGCATAACGTTGCCACAACTCTCGATTCAGTTTGGCACACATTAGAAACACTCAAGGTCCTAATTTTCCCACCAAATAATGTTCAAAATAGGAAGATCCACTAACCATATGAGAAGAACTCAAAATTGCAATGTTCATACTATATCAGCGGAAGAAAAACTGAGAGGTGGAGCTCCGGATTGTACACGCCAATGAAGAAACAATATGGATTGATCGTGCAAAACCATTAAATTTAACCAGTGAAGAAGCATCAACTGAAGTAATTTGTACATTCAGCTCTCCGTTTCATATGAGAGAACAAGTGCCAGCAGAATACTTCAAAACCAACCAGGAACAGTAGGACTTGGTTATAACTTATGGATTATTTAGTTGTGCAAAAGAGTTTCCACACTTAGGGAATAAATTAAGTGATAGCAGACATAGAAAAGAAAGGGATATCAGCTTGCAAGACAATCACCTTTCGAGTGTTTAATGCATCTCTTTCTCTCATGTTCTTCTATCTAGCTAAGGCCTTTCCCGCTGATCTCTTGTAATTTCTTGTTCTTCCTAAAAGGCATCACATACTATAATGGATTCAAAAGCACATTTTAATTGACCATTTCATACCTATGCATTTTTATGTACAACAAAATCAGATCCTAGAAAGAATGGCATACATCAAGAGTGTCGATGCCCTCTTCATCATCCATTTATTCTGTTCTCCTTCGGACAGTCCCCTCGGAAATATATGCTATTGTTTCCTGCAACACAAAATTATCAAGTTGGGTCACAGCATGTGGAAGCAGCACGACTAATGGGTGGAGGATGACCTCTGTGTCCAACGAGTTGTTGAAGATGGAGCCCTGTGCCTCTAGCTTGTGGCGCAGCAGCAGGTAGTTCACCAGGTTGCCATTGTGCACCACCGCGAGCTGCCTGAACGGGTGCCCGGCGAGGAACGGCTGCACGTTGCACAGCTGGGTGTCGTCGCTGGAGGTGGAGTAACGGACGTGGCCGATGGTGGCTTGGCCGGGGAGTCCATTGAGGTGCGCCGGGTCCCTGAACACGTCGCCCAGCCCAGGTAGATTACTTCTTCTATTTCAGGTAGCCATCGACGTCGCCCAGCCAAGGTAGATTACTTCTTCTATTTCAGATTACTTCTTCGATTGAGGCGGATTACCAGGTAGCCGTCGCCGTCGACGCTCAGCAGCCCGAGCCCAGCCGCCGTGCCCGTGCATTGCCAAGGAATAAAGAAGACATTGTCAAACATTTGTTCTATTTCAGAAATGTGATTTAATTATCTCTCATGCTTATTTCCTCCACCCCTACCTAACCCTCCTCTACTTTCGAGAAGACAAGTGACATCTTTTCCTCCACCCCTCGTTTCTGAAATAGAAAAAGCAGCAAGTAATTCTTCAGTTAGCTGCCAAAGGAGCAATAAATAAGACATGTGTCATCAATCAAAATGAAGTTTAATATTATCATGATATTCAAGCATGTTTCTCTTTCTTGGTATGTTCTCCCTGAAGAACTGAGAAAATGAAGAATTAGAATGATGTTGCACATGTCTAAGGAACAAAAGTATGTAAAAAAGGAAGTGACAAATCAGGAATGTTAAAAGGAACATGACCATAATATTTGAAAGAGATTAAAATAGAAATAGGGGAGTCATCATGCTCAAAGCATAAGTTTTTGAAACTTCAGCATTTTGGTTGTTACCACAACTTCTGAACTTGCATATGATACAACCCGAGCAGTACTCTACATGTGGAAGCTCACCCTGCACTGTAATTGTGTGTGTGTGTGGGTAAATCAGGTTGTAGCACGCTAAAAGACCAGCCATGAACCATGCAATTAAGCTTCGTAGCTCGAAACGTAGGTGCAGACAAATGGATTGTTGCCTCACGAACGTGTCCGTCTTGGCGATAAGTATAGATCGAAGGCGCAGTCTGCCGCGAAGGAGGAAGGGCGGCGCAAGGGGGGAAAATCCCTGTAGAAAATAATATTTCGAGGTGATCAGGTGAACTAAAATAAATGAAATTCGGACTCCAGATTCAGGAAAAAGGTACTACTTATAAATTATCTAGACAAATTCTATGCAAACCTATATTTCAATGCAAGTGTTGCTCGAAAAGTCAAAATCATTTGTATCATGCATGTAATGCAAATCCCATATCAAAGAACAACCACGTTGGTTAATATGGACAACACAACAGCGATCTTTGTACATCAGATTGCTTGGAAACATCAATGAAGATGATTTCAATAAAGAATAACTTAAATATATGATAACAATGTAATGCAGTAGCACTCTCAACTCTCCATGGCAGAACAATATGCCAAAAGTTTCAAATCACACCATTAATTATCTTGAAGGATAGAAAGAGGGGGAAGCAGGAACAATGCAGTCTGCTATATTTCAAGTTTCATTGAACAAAAAGAAAACTATTTTACGTATTGTCCTTAATGATAGTGTTACAGCTTCAGACAAGAGTACATGAAAGAACTATATTAGCTCATATATTACGTATTGTCCTTACTCTTTACTGGTCAGAGTCCCGACCTCTAAATTCCTTCTAGCATAATAGTTCTGTCCTCTCAATTGATCGACTCCTTACTTGAACATTTCTTGGTCAACAGTTATATTGAACTTAGCTTCTCTTGGACTTGTAGTTGTGATAATTTTTCAGTTTGATTAATTGTTAACTTGATGATCACATAACAGTGTCCCATTTTGTGGCCCATGGTTTATACAACATCTGCTTATTTATTTAGAAAATAGCTTCCTTAATTACAGAGAATTACATTACCAGTAGACTTGGTCACTTCGAGCTGCTGCCCCTTTTGTATTTGCTTGGCAAACCTAATGTAATGGAACACTTCATAAATGTCAAAGCTTGGGTGCAAAACTTTACCACTCTGCAAGCACTACACTATCAAATACTGTAATGACATGTTTGTGTATTGGTTTAAAGCTTACTAACATGCCAAAAGATTGTCTTTCTTTTAAAGGATGAAAAGTACTGTTGCAGCAAGACTGGCTACCATTTCCCTTTGAAATGTGTACAAGTACAAAATGGTATCAAAGAAGAGAACATGACCAAACAAAGAAAGGTGTTGGCTGAGACGTCCAAACATTATCTCTACTCCTAAAGAGAACATGACCATTTTTTTAGTTTGTGGCAGTGAGTATCTGGGGCATGAAATTTAGACTGATATGCAGTATGGTGCATATCAGTCTAAATTACTTTCAAATATTGAAACCTCTACTTCTCCACTTAAAATTAAAGGCTACTTATGTACTCGGAAGTGAACCATATGCTCCTGTACTCCTACTATATTCAGAAAAATGCAGCTATTTCCTTATACATGTTCAGAAGCATGAGGTGGCACAAAAAAGTTCTATCTGCAAATCTGAATTCCATAATCATAGTGTAACGCCCCGGATACACCCGCCGGTGGTCGTTACTCCTGGCGGGATCTAGACTGGCCCCACAGATCAATACTAGTCTTTCCTGCACACTTTGTCCTCACTCGTGCGCACCCGGGTCCAACTTCCCGGTCGGTCACCCATCCTGAAATTACTTCAAGCTGAGCACGCTTAACTTTGAAGTTCTGTCCGAATGGGCTCCCGGAAAAGAAGGAATTCCTTATTTATATGAGTAGTCTATCATCCCTATTAAGCCAGGCTATCACATACACCCCCACTCAGAGGAACCGACGTCCTCATCGGGCCACATGAACGTTCCCTCTTGGCACATACGTCTGTGCATCCAGTCCGGTACATGTGACGTGTGCCACGACGGGTCACAAACGTCATGAACAACATGACCGCGCACCTGTCTGCAAACATCCGTGTAACCGCGAGGGTCGGCTCTGATACCAACTTGTAATGCCCCGGACACACCCGCCAGTGGTCGTTACTCCTGGCGGGATCTAGACTGGCCCCACAGATCAATACTAGTCTTTCCTGCACACTTTGTCCTCACTCGTGCGCACCCGGATCCAACTTCCCGGTCGGTCACCCATCCTGAAATTACTCCAAGCTGAGCACGCTTAACTTTGAAGTTCTGTCCGAATGGGTTCCCGGAAAAGAAGGAATTCCTTATTTATATGAGTAGTCTATCATCCCTATTAAGCAGGCTATCACACATAGTTTGGTACCTTTCCATGGCCTTGATTAAAAGGCGTCCCCTGCCTCTCCCTGTGCCACCAGATGGACCAAAGTGCTTTCCATCCCTACCATCTCATCACCACTTCCCCTTCGGCCAGATGGACTGAGTTGCTTTCCACTCCTATTGTCTCCTCCCCCTTCCACCAGCAGGACCAAACTGCCATCCATGTTCCATCCCCTGTCATCTCTTCCAGGATTGAATTAGGATTTTTGATCTATTGGATTATTTCCTCGCACCATTTTCAGAGGCAACATGATGCCATCTAATTTGTTATTGGTGTGGTTTACCTGTCATAAATTTAGAGAAATACCAATTAGGCCGTGCTATACATTAACATGAACCAATACATTAAAAGTTCTACAATCAGGTCTGCTCATTAGAGTTTAGCGATGATATAGCAAATCTTAGTAATACCAATTTGTAACGACAAATCTTACAAAAACATGCCATGTTCATTAGAGAATTAGTGGCGGTGGTTAACATAAAGAGTTTGAAATTACATTACAGAAAAAGAGAAAAGGGAAATCCATAGCATCAGATCATATAGTGAGAAAGAAGCCAATGACTTCAATAGATCAGATTCATAGTAGAACCTTTGAGCTAATTGGGACATATACGAAAACCAATTTGATACACCTTCTTTCCCATGACCTGGGTGGAAGAATTTGTTAGAATTGTTTCGTTGGTACAACAAACCTAAATATGCAGGTGATTGGACGTGGCGGAGGCCGTCGAGATAAGTGTGCTGGCCTCGTGGCCGCACAACCCTGTAGCCGCACCACAGCGCTGGACGGTGGGAGCGTCGCATGCGGCGCCGCCGGCTCGCTGCGCTGCAGCAGTACCTTGGAGAAGGCCACCGACTGCAGGCAGCGCCACTCCCCCGCCTCCGGGCCACGAGCGGCTGCTGCAGCCTCGGCCGTCTTCTCTATGCAAGATCGTCGGGGGAGAGGACGCTTAGCTGGGAGAAAGTCATGGGGGGCGAGAGCGATGGTGCAGAACGCACGACGAATAGAGGCGGAGGAGGCATGGGGGCGGCGTAGGCGGCAGTGTTGGAACCCTAGAGGAGAGAGGACCGAGATGGAGAGGACTTGGGTGGAGCGATTTGTTGCGTGGGTAGGAAAAAACGGTTTAAAAGCAGGGAACGAGGGGTGGTTTTTTTTTTGGTTGGATAAAAATCGTTGAGGGGGGAGCGGGGGCGTTCGATCGATGGGAGGCTACGTAGGGAACGAAGCAAAATGAAACGACGTACCAACACCCTCCTTAGGAGTAGAGATCAATACTGATGTAAAAGTACTACCCTCAAATGCGTTAGATATGAATACCTCCACCCTAATCAATATGCCTTCGGCTCAATGTTTTCGCTTTGTTATGTCTCTCATACCGCGCCAACAATGTCGTCTCCGCCTCCTGATTGATGTGACCTCTTACTCCTAACTCCAAATTCCTAACAATTGTGACTTTATATTGAAACATTTTTTTCCTTTGTATTGATAAAGAAAAGAGATCATATGTACAAAGTGCAAAACAATGTGCATCTAGAGGACTATAAGGGAGAACTGCACCACAATTACATATAGTTCGTCTAGAAGTGGAGTTGTATTTATATGTCCATGTAAGAATCCAGGTGGAGATCACCTCGCTGATGTGTTGAACGACCGACAAGGGCACTGAAGATTTGTTTTGGAAAAACCCTAGCGTTTTCTTCCCTCTAGAACATCGAGACTATAAGCGTGACTACAAATCAGATGCCTTTGTGGGGGTGACTAAAAGAAGATGACTTATTTTCCCAATGCTAGAGAGGTCATGCTAAGCGGCTAGAGGTTCCACGACCTTCCAGACTTGCAGCCGACCAGAGGCTGGATAACAGTCCAAACCCTCTTTGATCTGATCCGCTCCGTCGAGGGTGCACGGTGTCATACCTAAGAATCAATCCTAGTGCAAAATCAATATGATTATGCCACATATGAAGCTAATCAAGTTTATCAAATTTATTTGCAGCAAAGTAGAAGGTTCTAGAGTGTATGAGTTGTTTGTCCTTCAATCCTCTTTCATGCTCGCTCCTTGGTAGCACTAGCTTGTTTCTTGTTCAGATTTGCCCGTCTTGTTCTTCGAGTATTTAGTAGATAGTCATCATATGTATTTGTTATTGGAATCATACAAACTTTTAGACGTTTAGTCTTGGTTTGTCCTAAAGATATATATAACTTTTCTATCATAAACCCACTCGGAGTTCTTTGAAATTCATGCCTTTCGCATGCTAAATCTGAAATTACATATAACACTATCAACTGTGAATATGTAGCTCAAATCTCCTACTACACCATTACAATATAAATTAATATTGATGTAAAATTACTACCCTCAAATGCGTTAGATATGAATACCTCCACCCTAATCAATGTGCCTTCGGCTCAATGTTTTCGCTCTGTTATGTCTCTCATACCGCGCTAACAATGTCGTCTCCGCCTCCGGATTGATGTGGCCTCTTACTCCTAACTCCAAATTCCTAACAATGGTGACTTTATATTGAAACATTTTTTTCCCTTTGTATTGATAAACAAAAGAGATCATATGTACAAAGTTCAAAAAAAATGTGCATCTAGAGGACTATAAGGGAGAACCGCACCACAATTACATATAGTTCGTCTAGAAGTGGAGTTGTATTTATATGTCCATGCAAGAATCCAGGTGGAGATCACCGCGCTGATGTGTTGAGCGACCGACAGGGGCATTGAAGATTTGTTTTGGAAAAACCCTAGCGTTTTCTTCCCTCAAGAACGGCGAGACTATAAGCGTGACTACAAATCAGATGACTTTGTGGGGGTGACTAAAAGAAGATGACTTATTTTCCCAATGCCAGAGAGGTCATGCTAAGCGGCTAGAGGTTCCACGACCTTCCAGGCTTGCAGCCGACCAGAGGCTGGATAACAGTCCAAACCCTCTTGGATCCGATCCGCTCCGTCGAGGGTGCACGGTGTCATACCTAAGAATCAAGCCTAGTGCAAAATCAATATGATTATGCCACATATGAAGCTAGTCAAGTTTATCAAATTTATTTGCAGCAAAGTAGAAGGTTCTAGAGTGTATGAGTTGTTTGTCCTTCAATCCTCTTTCATGCTCGCTCCTTGGTAGCACTAGCTTGTTTCTTGTTCAGATTTGCCCGTCTTGTTCTTCGAGTATTTAGTAGATAGTCATCATATGTATTTGTTATCGGAATCATACAAACTTTTAGACGTTTAGTCTTGGTTTGTCCTAAAGATATATATAACTTTTCTATCATAAACCCACTCGGAGTTCTTTGAAACTCATGCCTTTCGCATGCTAAATCTGAAATTACATATAACACTATCAACTGTGAATATGTAGCTCAAATCTCCTACTACACCGTTACAATATAAATTAATACTGATGTAAAAGTACTACCCTCAAATACATTAGATATGAATACCTCCACCCTAATCAATGTGCCTTCGGCTCAATGTTTTCGCTCTGTTATGTCTCTCGTACCACGCCAACAATGTCGTCTCCGCCTCCGGATTGATGTGACCTCTTACTCCTAACTCCAAATTCCTAACAATTGTGACTTTATATTGAAATATATTTTTTCCTTTGTATAGATAAAGAAAAGAGATCATATGTACAAAGTTCAAAACAATGTGCATCTAGAGGACTATAAGGGAGGACCGCACCACAATTACATATAGTTCGTCTAGAAGTGGAGTTGTATTTATATGTCCATGTAAGAATCCGTGTGGAGATCACCTCACTGATGTGTTGAACGACTGACAGGGGCATTGAAGATTTGTTTTGGAAAAACCCTAGCATTTTCTTCCCTCTAGAACGGCGAGACTATAAGCGTGACTACAAATCAGATGACTTCGTGGGGGTAACTAAAAGAAGATGACTTATTTTCCCAATGCCAGAGAGGTCATGCTAAGCGGCTAGAGGTTCCATGACCTTCCAGGCTTGCAGCCGACCAGAGGCTGGATAACAGTCCAAACCCTCTTTGATCCGATCCGCTCCGTCGAGGGTGCACGGTGTCATACCTAAGAATCAATCCTAGTGCAAAATCAATATGATTATGCCACATATGAAGCTAATCAAGTTTATCAAATTTATTTGCAGCAAAGTAGAAGGTTCTAGAGTGTATGAGTTGTTTGTCCTTCAATCCTCTTTCATGCTCGCTCCTTGGTAGCACTAGCTTGTTTCTTGTTTAGATTTGCCCGTCTTGTTCTTTTAGTATTTAGTAGATAGTCATCATATGTATTTGTTATCGGAATCATACAAACTTTTAGACGTTTAGTCTTGATTTGTCCTAAAGATATATATAACTTTTCTATCATAAACCCACTCGGAGTTCTTTGAAATTCATGCCTTTCGCATGCTAAATATGAAATTACATATGACACTATCAACTGTGAATATGTAGCTCAAATCTCCTACTACACCATTACAATATAAATTAATACTGATGTAAAAGTACTACCCTCAAATGCGTTAGATATGAATACCTCCACCCTAATCAATGTGCCTTCGGCTCAATGTTTTCGCTCTATTATGTCTCTCGTACCACGCCAACAATGTCGTCTCCGCCTCCGGATTGATGTGACCTCTTACTCCTAACTCCAAATTCCTAACAATTGTGACTTTATATTGAAACATTTTTTCCTTTGTATTTATAAAGAAAAAAGAGATCATATGTACAAAGTTCAAAACAATGTGCATCTAGAGGACTATAAGGGAGAACCGCACCACAATTACATATAGTTCGTCTAGAAGTGGAGTTGTATTTATATGTCCATGTAAGAATCCAGGTGGAGATCACCTCCCTGATGTGTTGAACGACCGACAGGGGCATTGAAGATTTGTTTTGGAAAAACCCTAGCGTTTTCTTCCCTCTAGAATGTTGAGACTATAAGCGTGACTACAAATCAGATGACTGTGGGGGTGACTAAAAGAAGATGACTTATTTTCCCAAAGCCAGAGAGGTCATGCTAAGCGGCTAGAGGTTCCACGACCTTCCAGGCTTGAAGCCGACCAGAGGCTAGCTGGATAACAGTCCAAACCCTCTTTGATCCGATCCGCTCCGTCGAGGGTGCACGGTGTCATACCTAAGAATCAATCCTAGTGCAAAATCAATTTGATTATGCCACATATGAAGCTAATCAAGAGACTATTGTGATTGTGGTAAATTTTTATGTAAGAATTCTACGTTCATAAGTTATATTAACTGTATAATTTATTATCCATGTTAAGTTTATTCAATATATGATGTTATTATGTGCAAAGTGAGATGTTACAATACACTGTAGTTTTTTTGAAACAAACTTTAGCCCCGCTTTATCTACTACCCCTATACTAGTAAGCTTGCACGTGCAACGCACGTTTCGATTGCCATCATATAATTTTCAGAATGGTTATCTAATATTTTTGTAGGTTTTCATTCTACATACTTTACTACCAATCATATTGCCTGGTGGAAGAAAACTATATCAATGGATAAATGAAAATACGCCAACAATAATCCAGATCAATGAATTCATATACCCTAATCATCAAGCCATTCGCCTACATGGGCCATTTATTTTAGGTGGTGAAATTTTTAAATAATAACATAGTTATGGCATTAATTGATCTTGTAAATATATAAAAATTCTGAAGTATTGACAATATTTATTAGTATAGATATGATAAATTACCACTCAGAGTTGATATATGTAACATTGTCTTTATAAGGAAGAATGTAAACAATTTGACATATTTTTTCGCCCTGCCTCTTCTCTCGGGAGACAGGCGGCGACCAACTCCCATCCCCGATCTCCTCCAGCGAGGGCGTTGGTCCCCTCTCCATCCGCTTGCCGCTCCGGCGACACGAGGGAGGGGATCTCATTCTTCCATTCTGGCCTAGTAGTAGGGTTAGGGTTTGTATGCTGTGGTGCGTCGTTGTGGTGGTGGGAGCGGCGTCCGGGCGAATAAATCTGCCTCAACTCTATTCCCACACCGACAGCGACCTTCACGGCGGCGCCTCGGAGTTGATGGCAATGTGTGCTTGTCGTCCTTCCACCGTTCCTGTCTTGACAGTTATGGTGATGGCAGCTTGGAATAAATTTGCGTCGGATTCGATTCCGGTGGGTCGCTATGAGGCGGTCGTCGCCAAATCTGGTAGCAGGCTAACCAATCTAGGCTGGTGCGGTGGCGGTGCCGACCTCGAGGTGGATATTATGCCCTCGCTCCACTGTCGTGATAACGCGCGCTCCGGCGTCAACATGGGGGCATGGAGCTTTTGTAGGAGCGTGGTGACTCCAAATTTGCAGGTTCTCGTCGGTGGCGGCGTTTCATCGTCGTCGCTCAACAAGCCGGCACAAGTGGCGGCGTAGTTCCAATCTGGCTTATCTCCGGCGTGCTGGTCCTCCAGGACCGAGGATGGTGACTTCCCGTCATCTTTAATCCATGCGCACAACCAAGGGTTTCCCCGGCTCTGGCAGGGAACGACGGCGACGGTGGCGCGCCCTCATCCCGCGTTGGTGGTGTGGCTAGATTGGTTCCCCAGGGTGCTATTTGTAATTTCTTATTTTTCTGAGGTTGCTTTGTACCACTACTTATTTTGAATTTAATCTGGAGTTGTTCTCGCAAAAAAGGGAGAATGTAAACAAATAATTTTTATACTCAAGAATTTGCAATGTTTTCTAGAAAAAAGAGAAATTGCCTGCGGTTGTAGCATTTGAATGATGGGTGACTGCTTGCCATTTCGATGAAGTGTCACAACCCCGATGAAAGCCCAATGAGATTATACTAACTTAAATATTTAGAAATTACCACCGTAAATTCATATCCGAAGTTTCCTCTCAATCCAGATGAGCATTGTATTTATATAACTCCTGGGTTTAATTGTGAATTCATTCAAATGTATCTAAGAAATGAGATGTTCACTCTGCAAACTGAATATAAAATACAATGTGTTGTCTAATACAATCAAATTTTGACAACAAAGGACAATGACATTGCTACATCTTGTCACATCACATTGCAAAGGAAATCCACATCAGTTACCAAAATATATCCACAGCAGTTCCATAACTTGAAGTTCATCTCATTGGTCCTTTTAGATGTATTGGGCAAAGGATTTTTTTAATAAGAGGCCTTTTCAGCTTCTGCAGTTTCAGAGAGCAGCAATTGATGATCAACGAACAAAAGGTATAGCTGGTGTTTCTTCCCATTTCTCACAACAAAAGATATAATAATAATAATAAGTCGAAACAACAAATGGCAAATGGCAGCATCCTTGTTTATAGGCAAGCAAGTCTCTTATTTCTGAAACTGCTTATATATATCTCGCAGAAAAATACATCATGTAAACAGACATAATGGACAACCAGTTTTAGGTTTATATGCGGCATGTAACACCAGCTCCCAGAAGAGAGATCCTTTAATTTCCATGAGCTTCATAGATTTTTCATACTCAACAACTTTCCATGTATACAACTCATTAGAATACATCATGTAAACAGACATAATGGACAACCAGTTTTAGGTTTATATGCGGCATGTAACACCAGCTCCCAAGAGAGATCCTTTAATTTCCATGAGCTTCATAGATTTTTCATACTCAACAACTTTCCATGAATACAACTCATTAGGATAGACTATGGAAGAATATATTGCAGTTATGTGTTATAGGAAAGATGGTGCTCGTTTGGATGGACATACATACATGGTCACTATAATGCCATAGTATCGACATAAAATGTGTAAAACGACAACTGACAATTTTCAAGAAAAAAAGTGACTTACATGTAACAAATTCTAAAGGGTGGATGATTCGGTAGTAAACAACCAGTCCATCCATTGAAAGTGAATGGAAGACGAGAAAAGAAGAGAATAAAGGGTGGACGATTCGGTAGTAAACAACCAGTCCATCCATTGGATAGTTTCATTGAGCATTTGACTTTCATAATGAGAAAGAAGTACCTGACCACTTACAGCAGATGTCCACCTGTGAATCCTTTTTCTGGGGTTAACATCACTACAGGCAGCACTTGCATTGTTAAACCAAAACACAGCGTTAGAATATAACTTGCAAGTAATAACCAAAACCTGCCCATATTTGAAATAGTATCTGCAAAGAGAAGGGTTTTACTAACTTGGCATACACATTGCACAAGACTTGCTTTGTATGGAAGGAAACACATCTTTTAGAAAGAGGCTTCTAACCATATATGAGAAACAGCAATGTGCTTCAATTTGAACTTCTTTTGCTAAGCACCACTACTAATTTAATAACATGCTAGTGTAGGCATACAACCTCAGGTCTAGGATGATCTCTTGAGCAATTTATGATCACCAATCATGAAACTTTAGTGGAACTTCACTAAATTTAAAACAAGAAGTGCCAAAAAAATTGAGCAACCTTGTAGTTAGTGTTGTAGATATTGTAGGACTTCACTGATTTTGTAATCAGTGGTTACTGATATGTATTCTAGGAAATAGCCCTGCCATGTGTAGTCTACCATGACTAACCAATCATCGACAACAGTAGACATTTGAAAT
The DNA here is from genome assembly GCA_039707655.1 of Elymus sibiricus. Classification (NCBI taxonomy): domain Eukaryota; kingdom Viridiplantae; phylum Streptophyta; class Magnoliopsida; order Poales; family Poaceae; genus Elymus; species Elymus sibiricus. The sequence goes on along the minus strand of CM077674.1, from coordinate 378,715,873 downwards.
AGAACAGATTCTCTTTCACAGCAAAATCACAGCATTTGGTATTTGCCGAAGTTACATGATTCAGAGCTTTTATTCTAGCGTGCTAACTGATTCTCTTACACATGGAATTTAATCACACAACAGCATTGTTGCAGAAATATATTTTTAGACATAAGGATCAGAAACGATACCTTTTTTTTTTCTTGAATACGCACGAGTGTGCGTACTATATATTAAAGGAGAGGACGGGGAGAAAGAACCCCTCCACGTTGGCGGTTACAAAAGTTTGTACATAACCCCAACTCCACTCAGGCTACCTATTAAAGGCTAACTCCTCACGTCAACGCCTACCTCTACAGCCGCTATGAAGCGGTCCACCTCTGCCTTAAGTAGGCCTGCCTCTTTCCACGCCCTACTCTCTATCATTACTCTGTGGATTACAAATGCTATTGACGGAGCTGCTCCATCAAACACAATTCCGTTCCGATGCTTCCATAGTTCCCACATGACAAGGATGAGGAGTGCCCTTGTGTCCCTGCTTCCTGTAGTGTTCCCACTCGTGCTCGTGCACCAATCACCCAGCCTTGATGAGTCAGTCGGTACCCTATCCGGTTTCCCCAAAGCCGTGCAAACACGCGTCCAGACTTCCCTCGCGAAAACACACTGCAGAAGTATATGGTTTATACTCTCTTCCTCCTGATTGCAGAATGGGCATACTTCTTGGTGATCGAGCCCTCGCCTTGCCAACCTGTCAGAGGTCCAGCACCGGTTCCGGAATGCGAGCCAAGCAAAGAAGCGACAACGTAGCAGTGTTCTAGATTTCCATGTGAATTGCGCTGTTGGTGCTGCTTCCTTGGCCCAGAACTTTGCGTTATACGCCGACCGTGTGGAGAAGGATCCACTTGCCTCCCAGGCCCACCGTACTGTGTCATCAATGGCAGGATCCAGGTTTACTGTCGCTAGGCGCCTAGCATTTGGGTTGTTACTTCTGGGCCTATGTCCAAGGCCCAAGTTCCGTTCATCAGTCCTTGGCTGACCGTCCTGGTGGTGCGTGTGCTTTTTCGTACCGTGTCATATAGATTAGGCGCCAATTCTTCCACTCTGTATCCCTCCAGCCATCTATCCTCCCAGAACAAAGTGCCGTCCCCGTTTCCCACCGTTGCTTGTGTTGCTGCTTTGAAAAGTTGCAGCGATTCCCGAGGGACTGTTATGTCAAACTCTGCCCACGGTCTAGTTGGGTCCACCCGCTTCAGCCAGGGCCACCTTGCCTGCATGGCAATGTTGAGCCATTTGAGATTAGGGATGCCGAGTCCACCCGCCCATCTTGGCGAACACATGTCCTCCCAAGCCACCATGCACTGACCTCCATTCGCCTGGTCCTTGGCACACCACAGGAATCCTCTACATATTTTGGCGATTCACGCGATGATGGCACTGGATATCCCGCAGAGAAACGATACCTGGAATGCAGAATTGTTAGGTGACACATACACTGCAAAATCATAGCCAAGCCAATACATGAAGGTGAACATAAGATAGTAGATTGCATCATCACCAACAAAAAGGAGCAAACAGAGAAAGACGTGCACACTGAATTTTGAAATTACATGAAGGTGAACCGTGAGCATAACAGAGTATAGTGCCACCTCACCAACAAACTGGAGCAAACAAAGGATTCTATGATCATAAAACAACAACCAGAACATCAGAACTTTAACACGTTAATAATCTCGTTCTTCTGCAGGGACCTACTGATACTCTACGTCTTCATTAATAATAACTGAGTAAATACAATTCCTAAAACATAATCTTCTACCGAACAGCTATAATTCAACAACGTCTAACAATATTCAGTACCTGGGTACTGAATAATACCTGGATGTTCAACAATATTCAGCTAAACTATAAACTTCTGCAGAGGTCACCCTCGTACATGAGACGGGTATTGAGGTGGTCGCCGCCGAGGTAGAGGTCCGACTGAAAATTATTTGTTGGGCTTGGTCGTGGGGTCCCACAAGTTCCGGCCGTAGTCCTCGCCCATGGAGGGTGCCTGCTGCTGGAATCAAACAAAAGAATTAATGAGGGGATTAGATAGGGAAGGCTAGGAGAGTATTGAGGGATGGAAGAGCCCACCTCGGTCGTCGTTGGAGGAGGGAGGCGCCGCGGATCCATGGAGGTCGTTGGGGGCGAGCATCACAGGTGCGCCACCGTCGCCGTTGCGGCTAGGGTTCTCCGTCTGGCCACCGCAGCCACCATCGTCGTCCATCTCGAGGTATATGGGTCGCCGTCGTCATTGGGAGGCGGAGGACGGAGGGCGAGGGCTGGCTGTGAGAATGAAGGAGAAGGGGATTAGGGTTGAGAGGAGGGGATTGGTCCGATTTGGTAACAGAAGAGAGATAGAAGGGGGCTCGGGCGGGGAGGTGAGGAGGTGAGGAGCGGCAGTCGCGATGTGGTTGAGGCGGCTAGCTAGGTGGGCGATCACAGCGCGCGAGCCGGGCAGGGGAAGGCGTCCGTGCGATCTGATTGAACGGGAGAGGTGGGCGTCGTGGGTGGAGTTTTTTCCTTTTCCTTTTTTTTTTTGAGGGTGTCCTTTTCCTTTTTTTGACAGGAAGCGACGTGGTGGATTAGTGCGGCGTGGTGGAGGTTGCTAAACACGCGTTTTAGATCAAACGTGTTTTTTTTTTTTGATAATCAGATCAAACGTGTTTTAGTAACTTATACTAGCACATATGCCCGTGCGTTGCAACGGGAAAGACAATTGGGATGTCTACCAAAACGCTCATCAACGCAACACTACAACATCCAAACGGTGCAACCTGGCAGCAACAGGGAGGTGCATGCGAATGTCTAGCAGAAATGCACATTAGTCAGGCATTAAAAACCATGGTAGACATGCGATATTTTTGATATGATTTTTTGTACGACAATTTATTGACACCATCCATGAATAAATCAAAGTTGAACAAAGCCATTAGATTGAAATCTACTTCATCCCTTTCAGTTTCTTGGGGCTATCTCAGGAATTTGAACCAGCTCACTGTGTCCAATTAACACACTTGCTTTTTCTCTTGAAAAAATAGATTAGTTGTGTTAAAGAAATGGATAAACTAGCTTGCAGCAACAACCCCAGCGCATGCACGCTCGCCCCTCGTTGAAGCTTCTTGGAAATTAAAAAATAGCGCCCACAAATCCGTCCGGGATTTTAGAAGGAAAAATCTCAAGGGAGCAACATAATTTAATGAGCGTAATTGATCTCGCACCGGAGCTCACGCGTGTGCACTCGCGCGCATGCATGCACGGCTGGGTCCATTTCTCCTTTTTTCCCGCTGATCCTGCATGCAACGCTGACTTAATTCAATAAGATCCCATTTAATTAGCCAGCCAATTAGCCAAATCAACAGTCGTGCATGTCTCTTCTTCATACCATCCATTAGCCATGTTCGATCACTTGATTTCTAGAGTCGATTTCTTCGCTCCCTTATTTCTTGGTTCTCGAGGCTTGTTGTTAGGCAACTTGTGAATGTATATAAATCAGTAGAATTTGATGAAAAGAATCGAGGTGGGACTATTAGACAACAAACCCTGTTTTCAACAAAAAGTGTATGCTTTCCCAGCTGGTTGCGCCCTTCTATATGAAAGGGAAGGTGGAGAGTTCGAATCCCACACAAGCTCTATTAATTTTTGTTGGTCGCTGCCCTCCAGTGGACAAAGAAAAGGATGTGTAGCAGGCCCATCTTGGCCCACAGGAGCGCGCCGGCCCAGGGCAGACCATGTACGAAGATGCCCAGCCAGGAGTTGAGGCAATCGAGCAGAGACAGAGATACAAAGCGGACGGACGAAACGTTTTTTTCCTCGTTCGCGAAACATTTTTTTTGCCACTTACGGGTGGCATTGGTGGGTAATTCTCGCCAACTTCGAGGGTAATCTGGATGACGGTGAACCCGACGGAAGCAATCCGTGCTTTATTAGTAGGTACTAGCACAAATGCCCGTGCGTTGCAACAGGAGAAACAAACTCAAGCCCCTCCCTGCACCGACTTCTAATTCCTCATGCGTTGCAACAACCGTCACATTCACGTCACGCTGGTTCAATATAAATCATGTCTTTACATATCATGTGGTGCATTTCCTTATTTATCGCACACAATAATAATTCTTAATGCAAATTATGTTAAGGTATGAGGCTCTTGACTGAACATAAGCTACACACACTTCACTGTCGCCAATGAGCTTGGGCATTTTTCAGGCAGTAAACTATGTCGTCATGTTCTTCGACCATGGCCATCGAATCATAGTACAAAAAAAACAAACCGACGAGAGTAAAATTATTGTTGTAATCATCAAGTATAAAAGAGAGCAAAAATTAATATTCATGAAGTTCATTCCCATTGGTTGGAAATCAATCAATTGTTAACTTTACATTCGCACTTCAGGCAAAAAACCTGACTTCCACACTGCTCTAAATAATTCATAATTCATATAAAATTATAAACATGGAGATTGAAAACTGATTTATATATACCACGGGAAGTTGAAAACAACATTATCAAGAAGTGGAGTACAACATTAGCGTGTGCCCATTTATTAATGGGCATCTCTCCCATTAGATAGAACACGAAATTTATTTCTTCTTCTAATTCCTTTCTTTCTGCCGAATTTATTTCCTCTTTTAATTTCAAATCTGAGTTCCCAACTGCTCATAATAGCGGATTACTTCTTCTTTTAATTATTTTAAATCCGTGCCGAGTCTTCGCATGCAACGCGGAGTTCTTGTTCCAGCCTTCCCAATTTAACGAGAATGAACCCACCATGTCACCAGCCAATCAGCAGTCATGCATGCATCCATCATATATTTAGAGTCCACAATCAGTCCGCGCATCCCTTGCATGTATGTTCCTCCTCCTTTTTCTTCCTCCATCCGAAATTTAAGCCACAATCAAGGCATATGTTGCATCTCCGTCCTTCCTTTCCTTTTCTCGATTTGTTCCTTCATTCTCTTTGTTTTTTGGGTTCTCGAGGCTTGCTGCTAGGTAACTTGTAAACGTATATAAACTGGTGAAACTTAGAGAAAAGGACCGAGGTGGGACTATTAGATAGCGAAACCAGATTTTGTAGCAAAAGCGTACATACTCGGTTGGTTGTCCAGCGCCGCACCCGCTGCTGCCCTATGCAGCTCGTTGCTGCTGCGCCCACCACCGCACGCCACTCCCTGCGCCCACCGCGGCGCCCCCGCTTGCGCTGCAGCCTCCTAGCGTTCGCTGCCGCCGCTCCCTGCTAGCGCTGCTAGCTGCTTGGCGCGCATGGCCTTACCCCTGCTGGTGCGTGCTGTGCTAGCTGCTATTGCTTCTTCTTGTTGTGCTTCCATCGCTGCTGCTTAGTACTTCTGCCGCTAGGTGCTGCTGCCGCTAGCTACCACTACCTCCTGCTGCTGGCTGCGGCTGCTTTGCTAGCTGCTGCCGGCACCGTACCTCTGCCTGCTGCCGCGCCTAGCCGCCGCATCCAACGCCCAGCCACCGCCGCCTAGCGCCACCGCGCCTGCCTCTGCCCGCCAGGCGCCGAGCCGCTTCCGCCAGGGCCGCTGCTGGCTGGGGCCTCGCTCTGCTCTGCCATCCCCTGCGCTGGGCGCTGAGGCCGCCGACGCCTCCTGTGCCGTGCGTGCCGGCCAGTGGGAAGCCCAGTCGTGGCCATTGCAAAACGTGGCTGGTGGCCCATTAGAGAAATCTTAGCGACGCGGGCCAAGGCAGAGGTCCAGCTGAGCAACCTACGATCAACAACGTACGGAAAACGAACCAGGTCGGACAGACGGACGAACATGCTATTAGTACCACCTCGTTTATATTACGATTTTGTCTATATGAATCGTAAAAGCGTATTACGACTGGGCGGAAGCGTATTGTGACGGTAAACCCACGGAGTCAATCCGTGCTTTATTATTACTAGCACAAATGCCCGTGCGTTGCAACGGGTGAAAATAAATATCATACATACCAACTCAGTAAGCATGTTATCTTCGGCAGCTTCTGGTAATGGTGCCATACAGTTCACAACCCGGATTAATATGACCGGACCACCCAAATATCTTCCCATATGTCCGGGAGAATAGCCCGGTCACTATCCGGACAGAAGAGAGATGAAAAAAATGTCACCCAATCGCGACCCGGGGACCCCCCACTTTGTCCCCGTACGACCGGGCAGTCCGCAATTGCCATATCCTCACAAAATCCATAAAAGTGAGGGGAACGACCGGGCTCCTGATCTTCCTCCCGCATGGCCCGCTGCCTCCTCTTCCTCTGTCAGGGAAGAACGCACGCGGTCGAGCTAGCACGTCTGCCCGTTGACCTGCGCCGTGTCAATTTTCTGACAATCATGGCCAGTCGCTCCTCTTGATTCTCGGTAAATCTGGGCCAGCTGTTCCTTCATTCCCTTTCTTTGCTGGGTTAATTCTTCTTCGCTTCCCTTCGGTACTTAATTAGCTCATCTTTGTTACTGCTGGTTTGTTGATTCCCGAGCTGCCTGGTATATTAACCGGTCTGATTATGTTTACAAAGGCGAGGTGGGACTATTAAGCATCAAACATGCTTGGTTTTTTTTTCTTGAGGGGCTCCAAACATGCTTGGTTGTACTTGTGCCTCGGAGGAGGTACTGAGTTTGATTCCCTTTCATGTGTCTGGAGGGCCAGAAGGCCCAACAGGGCGGCTACGTATGCATGAACGAAAATTCGTTCGAAGCGCGCCAGGTTGTTCCCCTAAATTAGTACCACCTCGCATGGCAGACCTGGGATCGAATCCCAGCAGCGTCCATCACACGTTATTTTCACTTTGCAAATTAATATGTGCAGGAGGACATTGTGCTGCTACAATTTTCATTAAAGAAGCTACAAAAGACCCCTAGTCAACATATTAACATCATGGGCAATGTTTCTGAAAGGCTGAAAATATTCACTGTCAAATTATTCAGTATACTGTCAACTGAAAATAGCTGCCCTTTCTGAAAGGCAGAAATTATTCACTGTCAAATTATTCAGTATATTGTCAACTGAAAATAGCTAAATAGCTGCCCTTTCTGAAAGGCTGAAATTATTCACTGTCAAATTATTCAGTATACTGTCAACTGAAAATAGCTGCTCGAAACTGACATGTTTATGTGAGCATCTCAAACCTGGCGGACTTGATGCCTAAGTTATTTTCAACACGAATTGGTTCATTCAGATGCCCTGCCCCATATCACTGAATAACTAAAAAGAAATAAAAAGCTCCTACATTAAGCAATATAAAGCTAGCATAGTCAGAGGCAGGGGACAGAAACAACATCTAAAACAGGGAATTTCATCCAATGAATATCAAGGGGATATATACCTCTGGTGTAGCCGTCGCCAGCGACATTGGACGGTTGGACGGACGTTCTTGTTCCTCCGGCGAACTCGGCGCTTCTTCCTCCGGCGAACTCGGCGGCGACATTGGACGTTTCGACGAAAATTGCAATTTCAACGGAATTTGATGGAGCTTCTGGTCCAAGGACGCAACCGGCGGCGAAGTCGACGGAAATGACGGCGGATGGTCGACGGAATTTGATGGAGCTTCTGGTCCAAGGACGCAACCGGCGGCGAAGTCGACGGAAACGACGGCGGATGGTCTTCACGCGAAGTCGGCGGAGGCGACATTGTTCTGTTCACCTTCAGACCTTATGATCTAATTCGGCGGAGGCTTTATTTTTATGACACCGAAAGTATGTGAAATCCAGGTCGGGCACCCATGGCAATCGTGTTGGAGTAGTTATCCTGCACGGACATGGCGCTGAATCCGATCCAAATCGGACATGACCGCCAGCGTGAGGAGATCGCCGTGGAGGAGGCTGGGTGTGGCGCCGGGTAGGATTAGGGCGGTTGGGGAGTGGAAGCAGAACAAGGGGCCGGAATGAAGCCAGAGAGTCCAGATCGGCGGCGGCCAACGCTGGTCAGGAGGAGTTCGTGCGTGTTGAGAGGAAGAAGAAGGAGATGTGCGCGTGTGCGTGCGCTTTCAGGAGTTTTTCTTTTCAATACTGTCACAGGAAGCCCAATAACAACTCCAAGCGGATCCTATAGGCCCAAATCGAAGAGTTTTTTTTCAAGTGGACGGAGAGATACTAATTGAAATGACGTAAACTCTACTGGTATAAGCAGAAAGTTCCCCCGATGCAAGTGGTTGTTGGTTTGAGGTTTGCATTCGGAGGTCGTGGGTTCGACTCCCACTCTGCTCGTTTACTTTTTCCTTACTTATGTAAGGACCGCGGATTGATTATATTGAAAAAGTCAAGGACGGCCCATAAGAGAAGGCCCATAATAAAATGATCAATGTAAGAGAAGGCCCATAATAAAAGGATCAATAGCGCGAACGAGCCTAGCGTGCGACGTACCAAATTTTATTAGTACCACCTCGCGTATATGTTTTAAATTCAAAGTGAAAGCGTAAACTCACGGGAAGAAGCGTATTGTGACGGTGAACCCACGGAGTCAATCCGTGCTTTATTATTATTAGGGAAAGATTAGGGAAAGATATATAGATCTGAACCGTGAACAGATTAATAGATGGATAGGTAGAAAAACACGAAGTGCGGAGATCCAAAACACGATCCTATCCATCTAACCATATCTGTACGGTTCAGATTAGTCACTGAAACACGTTTGCTCTAAAACAGATGTTTAGCAGCAAAACCTCCGCCCACGCGAGCGCCGCACGCACGCACGCCATCCCCACGTCGCAATGAAATCGACTCGATCGTCAGCGCCATACACACGCACGCAACAAAAAAAAAGAAACACGAACCACCCCCCGCGCGAGCGCCGCCCCCGACACCCGTGCGAGCGCCCGCTCGCAACCGCCCGTTGCCGGAGACCGCCGCCCTCGCCCGCTGCCGCCGCGCGCCCCGTGGGCTGCTCGACACCCGCGCGACCCCGCCCGCTCGCCGCCGCACGCCCCGTCGGCTGCCCGACACCCGCGCGACCCCGCCCGCTCGCCCGGCCGCCCGGTCCTACCGCCCGCTGCCGGAGACCCCGGCCCGCGACCGCCGCCCCTCGTCCGCTGCCCGAGACTCGCGAGCGCCGCCCCCGCCCGCTCGCCCCGTCCACTGCGTCACAGGGCGACATCCCTCGGCAGCGCCCCCGCCCCCGTGCTGCCCGCCGCGAACCCCGGCCAGTGCGCCCTCCCTTGGCGGCGCCTACGTTCGGCGAAGTCGAGCCAGCGGGCGTCGCCCACATCGCCTGCGCCTGGCTCCCCTCCCCCGGGCATTAAGATAGAAGTCTGGCTTGCCTCCTTTAAACGTGGAGGAGCCATGCACTGCTAATGTAGTATCTCTTGTTTTTGATAATTTCGCATAATGTAGTTCATGACTACAATGTTTCTTACTCTGATTTTATTGTGAAGATGCCGGATGATGAAGACGATATGGGTGATCGTGATGGTGACACTCAGAGCTAGAAGGCCACGAGGAGTTCAATATGAGATGTTAGTATTCACATCTGCTCTACATAATTCTGCAACTGTATGTGTATGAGTACTAATCAAACCAAAAACTAACAATATTTCTTTTATTTGTGAAGCAACAATGGTATGAAGAATATCTGCTATTGCCGGCGTGTTGTCTTTGTAGCAGCTCATTGAGAAGTTAGGCTTTAATAATGTAACTGATAAGCCAGCTGCACTTAAAATGATGAGAGATGTATGTGAATCTGTTCTTGAATCCTCCGAAAGGAAGCAAAGCTAGCACATAGTGGCGGTGATATCTTGAAGAGTTACAGAGTGGCCGTGCGGAGGCAGCTTGGGCAGGTTAACAAGGGATTGCATTGGAATTATTTCTGATTAAGTATTAGCTCTGGATTACACCTATGGTAACGTCTCTTAATTCGGATTGCACACACCGACTTAATCTTTTCCTTGATTTTCTTTAACCAATTCTACATTTCCGGGCTCAAGGTGGATTGTGATAATTTACTGTTTTTTGTACTGGGAAGCTTTGCGTTGATTTAGCTTTTAGATTGAAAGTAATTCGTTCACATCCTTGAATTGGTGGGACTAACGCTTGACAGAAATATGCATTTCAGAACATTTTAGACCATATGTATTAGTAGTAGTTGTAGAAGCAACAGCAACATAATAATAATAGAGGGATTGGTCCCAAGGTTAATTATTCCGGTATAATAGTTGACCTTTACATTCCCTGGTCTTTTTTTTTTTTTTTAAGTTATCAAACCAGTTTGGTTCTCAAAGTTAACATCACAGGTTTGCAACCACATCGAGGGGAAAGTGTAGCGCCACTACTACCGTGCAATTGCTTGATTTTAACGCATGTCATAAAATAGATACTACTAATAACAATCATATGTGTTGTACATCTTACTTAGATCTTAGATGCTACTAACAACAATCGTAAATTAGATTGTACAATTGTTCAGTGCAGAAAAGTGAGTAAACATATGTATATTCAACATGATCCCTTTGTATGCAGAATGTTACGACATTTAAAGATGTCAAAGGATGTGACGATGCAAGGAAAGAACTTGAGTAGTGTTCTACTCGCCTTGGTGGAAAGGCACCAAAGGTAATTTGTTCTATGCCAGTCTGCAAGATGCATTTTCAATCTGCTATGGACCTTTCTTTATAGAATATTCTAGATACATATTTGTAGCTTAAGATATTTTTCGTTCAATGTTGATTCAATAGCTCCGAACCTTTAATAATGTTTTTTTTTCCTGAGAATGCTTTTAACTGGAGCTCCAAGAATTGGGAAGAACCTGTTCGCTAGCTTCATGTTATTCTGAACTGAGTAAAAGAACACACCCATCTATGAGGTACTTGCTATGCTTCATACTTTGTTTTCACACACAAACAATGGATGTTAACTATGTATGTGGGAATAGAAAGGTCAAGAATTCTTGTATTTTCCCTTTTCCGCTTCCATGTTTTCTAGCAAAATGCTTAATTATATTCACTGAAAACTTGTGATGATTATTTGGTTTGCAAATTTGTGTCCTCTTTAATTCGTAGCAGGGAGCATTGCCCTTACTTTGCATGATAAAACACTTGGAAGGGCTTTGAAGAATCTTTTTTTGAGCAGTGAGAACAACCTTGATCAAGAAATAAACCTCCTTTTTGTTTTTAGACATAAAAGAACCATTGCCAATGGCCAATGCCTATCCTTCTACTACCTGCAGTAGGACCAAATCTAAGAGAAGATGGCCAGAACAACTTATTTATAGCGTGTGGTTGTGGGATGCACAAACCGGGAACAGTGGGATTTATGTTTGTTATATCAGTGGGAACAATAGCACTCAATGTCAAGTAATCTATGTTCGATACATGATATATTTGTAATGAAAACTGCAACAACATGTGCGATTTGCGGAATGTAATGAAGTTAAAAAGTTCTGTTACTACCACAGCCGAATATATATAGTATGTAGATTTTCAGCACACGAGCTCACATGCTTTCCTTTTTCAGAAAATTCAAAGAATGGAGTGTAGAGAATTCAGAAAGAAGATTTGTCATATAGATTATCTTGAGTCGAAGTTTGCATGAATTTCTGTTGTTGCTTTTTTTTCTATACAACCCAAAAGATGTAAAGATTTTCACGAAACTTGAAACCTTGACATAATAATGAATCCAACATCCCTGGAGTCGTATCAGATTAGGTAAAGAGAATAGATATAGAATTTTTCTTATCATTTGAATATTGTCAACTGACTAATGATAAGAAATATATTCATCTAGATTTTGAGCACAAGCTTCTCAACTATGTTCTGTATTAATACAATTTTGTAATAAATTTAGGTTCTTATTTTTTGATTTTTTAATTGTTTGCTAACAAGAATAAAAGACAAAAATTCTTCAAAAGGCTATACGTGCGTTGCACGTGCAAGCTTACTAGTAAATAAAGCCACATAGCCGAATGATACAAGGTGGTGAGGAAAACCTCATACATGATGATCAAAGAAAAACACGATAACACACACCAAACACGACCAACACAACACCAGGAATGCGATGCTGGACGAGGCCAACGTGCTACCGACACACAAGCACATGAGTGGTCGAACAATGTTTCCTACTTCTAAAGATTTGAGTTGGTGGTGAGTTCACTCACCCATTCACCCTCCCCCTAGCCATGGGACTCACCTAAAAAAAAAGCAAACAGTGGGACTCGACCTCAGCATGTTCCGTACAGTGATCTTCACATAGCCATCTTCCTCACAACTTTACTGCGACCGTTGCTCTTACCCAATCGCCATCCACCAGCCTGCTGTCCAATTCCCGTCCTCTAGTGTTTCAAATTTTGAACCTCCCATGGGCCCATCAGTTTCTCTAGCATCGTATCATCAAATCCACAGGTCAAGCTGGACACGGACCGGACTGAGCCAGCCAAAAGCACGTCGGCGACGAGCCGGCCGGGGCTCAACTTGGTGCTCCGGCGAGCCCCAATACGTGGCTCAGACCAACCAACCCTCTGGACCGGGAAGGCTCGGCTAGGTTGCTGGTGAGGACGGCACTGCTCACTGCCAGGTGGGCCCAATATACGACGATGTTGGCATCCGGAACATAGTTGTGGAGGCGGAGCACCAGGAGTCGGGGAGGCATGATCGTGGACGTGGTCGAGGTCGTGAAGGAGAAGCACTGTTAGCACTAATCTTGATATTTTGTATCAGCATGTTTAGTTTAAGTTTTGCATGTAGTTTAGTCTAGGGTGTCAAGTGTCCGGCAAAGCTTCAGCGGAGGCATGCGGAGAAGGCGAGATGCCAGGCCGCCGTGCGATACGGCGAGCGCGGTGAGATGCCAAAGGCGGCGTGAAGCTGCGGTGCTGCACGAGGCAGCATGGCCGTGTGATGCGGCAAGTGCGTGAGAGGTCCGAGCCTGACCGGCTAAGCACTTAGTTGGAGCCAAGTGATTTGGTTAGTCTGTTAGCTGCATGGAAGTAGTCAGTTGTGTGGGCGTGCTAGCCGCTGGCCAGGTCGTGTGTTGCCGTTGAGAAAATGATGCTCACGCGTGCATGCATGGCTGTTAGTTGGGGAAGTGGCCGGACCAGGTGGCTAATTAGTGTGTGCGTGCGTGCGTGGTGTTGGTGGCCATTCGGCCCAGTGTGTGGCCGGCTAGTGTGTGCGTGAGTCCACGTATACAAAGAGGTGTAGAGCATGTTTGTTTGAGTTGAGCAAAGAGAATAGAAAGAGTAAGAAAAGGCCGACTGTGTGATACAGCTTGGCACCAAAAAATTCATGTGTTCTTCTTTGTTCTTGAGTGAGTTGTGAGAGGCAACATCAAGTAAGAAGAAGAGGTGCTGCGAACCGAGGAGGCAGCGCCAACAAGCACCACGGCGGCGTCCCCGGTAGTCGGTGCGGACACCCGCATGAGCAGCATGGGAGGTCGGCGACTGTGTGTGCGTGTGCTCGGCAACGACAACCTAGGTGGGTTCGGAGGTGCATACGTGCATGAGCTAGGCGATTACCAGTGGGGTGGCTGGCAGCGGCGTGGCGGGGCCAGGGTGTACAACGGTGGCACATGGCAAGGAGAAGACGACGTCGTCGGGGAGAGGACGACGATGGCGTGCATCGACGCGGATGGATGGATGCGTGTGTGGCTAGGGGCGGCGGCACGATGGATGGATGCGTGCGAGCCTAGGTTGTTGCACCCCAACTCCTATTTGGCGCCCTCAGCGCCGATTATAGTGTATTCCACAAACCGGTGCATACCCCCTCCATCCTAGGCTCGGCCCATTTACTTTTTTCTTTTTTTTCCCAACCTTCAAAAAATAGGTGTGCGAAGCGAGTTTTGAATTCTCGATCTATTGGGTTATTTCCACCCGCTGTAACCAACTAGGAAAGCTCACTTGTTGTGCCTAGTTACTTCTTCTTTCCTTCTTGTTGTGCGTCTTCACAGTCTGGTTTTCTTTGGGTTTTTTTTTTAATTTTTCATTTGCTTAAATTCGTGAACTCTTTTTAGAATTGTGAACTTTTTCAAATTCATGAACATTTTTTCAAACCATGAATATTTTCTTAAATTCATGAATTCTTTCAAATCAGTGTACTTTTTTTTTGAATCCGTGAACTTTTTTCAAATGCATGAATATTTTTCAATTTTACAAACTTTTTTCAATTCATGAACTTGTTTTCAAATCGATGAACTTTTTTCAATTTCGTGTACTTTTTTAAATTCATGAACTTTTTTAAAATTCATAACTTCTTTCAAATTTGTGAACTATTTTTCAACTTCGTGAAGTTTTTTTAAAAAAATCATGAACTTTTTCAAAATCCATGAACTCTTTTTAGTGAACTTTTTTCAAAGCCGCAAACTTTCGTCAATTTTCCTAAACTTTTTTGTGAACCTTTTCAAATTCATGAACTTTTTTCAAATTTATGAACTTTTTCAAATTCATAAACTTTTTCAAAATTTCTGAACTTTTTTCAGGTTCATATTTTTTCAAAATTCAACGGTCAACCGTCAGCGGTCAACTGGTGAATGGTCAAACCTTAGACAGAGATTTTTTTTTTTTGAAAATTTCTTTAAACAGAGCGAGGGAGCGATCAGATCTGGTTTTCTTGCTGGGCTGGCCCACGAAAAGGATCGCGTGAGCGCCACTTGGATAACTGGCGCAGCAGGCACTGCATAGGAGCTCTCTTGTTCCATGGCCTCTGAGCCTCGGTCGAGCTAGAGCGAGCGAGAAAGACTGCTCAGCCCGTCGAGCCAAGAGCGCTCTCAGTATTTGTTCTATAAAAAGTTCAGTGTATATTAAAGAAAATCGTTTTATATTAAAAAATGTTTAGTGTGTATGAAAAAAAGTTCATCGTAGAATTAAAAAAGTTCATCACATATTTAAAAATGTTCAACATATTACAAAAGTTTATCGTATAATAAAAATTCATTGCGTATTTGTAAAAATGTTCATCATATACTAAAAGAAGTTGAGTGTGTATTTGAAAAATGTTGTATATTAGGAAAATGTTCACCGTATATTGCAAAAACTAAAAAAGAAAATGTGCAAAAAAACAGAAAAAGGGAAGGAAAACCAAATCTGAAAAGAGAAAAAGAAAAAAAGAAAAACCAAAACCAAAAAAAAGGGAAATGATATATCCCGAACGTCAGAAATTTAGGACCTTGGCCAGAACGCCCTTCTGACCGTAGGATAGCAGCACAGATCGTAAAGCTCGTCAGACCAGCCACGTCATCGATTCTATTCATTCGGAAAAGCAAGCGGCCGTTGCGAACGTTTCCATTTCTCCCCTCGTCCCACTACCTTATCCATCCTCTCCTCACCCCCACTGCTCACATCAAAGCAAACAACCACTGCACTTTGGCGGGCAACGACGGAGATGAGGCGGGCAGCAGCAGGGATGTCGCACGGCGGAGATGGGGCGGGCTACACTGTCCTCGCCGGATTCGCGGCTTGGGGGCATGGGGGAGGGAGCAGCGACTCCGGCGATTCCCGACATGCACTGCAGCGGAGAGCAGCGATTCCGACGATTCCGGTGGAGAGGGGGGCTGAGGGTCGGCGACGAACTCCCTAGGACAGCGCCATGGACGCGTCCGCGACGGGGGCGACGCGATGGACTCCTCACCGACGGCGTCCATCCTCAGAAGGGAGCGCGGCGGGGAGGACTCGCGGCGGGGAGGCGCTGCTCATCAAGCTCGAGCTGGACCATGGGCGAGGGGGATCCGACTGGTCGACGCGCCGCTGCTCCCTCTGCTAGGTTCCGGAGGAACCCTGTGTAAGCGCTCGTAGGAGCGATGGGTGGAAACGTATGCATCTAGGCAGGGATGCCTTCGTGTTTATATGGAGCAGCAATTACATCGGTTACAAGAATATGAAACGAATGGACTCAAGGTAATCTCTAGAGTCCACTAGACACAAGCCACCACCGAACCTTTATATCACCAGGTCGGTTTACATCGACTGCTAGTATTCTAACACACCCCCTCAATATCAACTTCCTAAGTTCAGATTGCGTCTAAAGTCTTCCAGGAGTCTCACAGGTAAAGCTTTGGTAAAGCCATCGGCCACTTGATCTTTGGAGGGAATGAAGCGTATCTCGAGCCTCTTTTGAGCCACTCTTTCTCTGACAAAGTGAAAATCTATTTCAATGTGCTTGGTTCTTGCATGAAAGACTGGATTAGCTGATAGGTAAGTAGCACCAAGATTATCACACCACAAACAAGGTATTCTATGTTGAGGAATTCCAAGTTCCTTCAATAGGGACTGAACCCAAATGATTTCAGCGGTAACATTAGCTAGCGATTTATACTCTGCTTCTGTGCTGGATCTTGACACAGTAGCTTGCTTTCTTGCACTCCATGAGATTAGATTTGGGCCCAGAAAGACAGCAAAGCCCCCTGTGGATCTTCTGTCATCTGTGCAACCGGCCCAATCTGCATCCGAGAATCCGCTAACCAATAGGGATGAAGATTTTCTGAACGTTATACCAAATTCAATAGATCCCTGAATGTAACTTAAGATACGTTTCACAGCTGTCCAGTGGGCATTAGTGGGTGCATGCAAAAACTGGCAGACTTTATTGACTGAGAAGGCAAGATCAGGACGTGTGAGACTTAAATATAGTAATGCTCCCACAACACTCCTATACCTCGTCGAATCTTCAGTATTTAGAGGTTCTCCCTCATGAGCAGATAATTTTTCGGTCGCAGACAATGGAGTTGAACAAGGTTTGCAATTTTCCATATTGACTCGTTGAAGTAGCTCTTTGGCATACTTGGTTTGGGTAAGAAGTAGCTCATCAGTTTTCCGCCGTACTTCGATGCCCAAAAAATAATGTAACTCTCCCAAATCTTTGAGAGCAAAATCTGTCCACGAGTCATGAAGAAGAGCTTGCACTGCATCTTGCGAGGAGCTTGTTACAATAATATCATCAACATATACTAGAACAAAAATGGTGACACTCCCTTTGTTGAATATGAACAATGACGTATCAGATTTAGAGGGGTTAAAACCGAGTTGTTGTAATTTTATGCTCAGCCGTGAAAACCATGCCCGAGGAGCTTGCTTAAGAGCATAAAGTGCTTTGTTAAGCTTGCAAACAAAATGTGGTGTTTTGTTGCTTTCATATCCAGGGGGTTGCCGAAGATACATTCTTCTTTTAGAATACCACGAAGGAAAGCATTCTGAACATCAAGTTGATGGAGACAACATCCACGAGAAACAGCAATAGCGAGAACAAGACGAATGGTGGTTGCTTTAACCACTGGGCTGAAGGTATCTTCATAATCTAAGCCATATCGTTGTTTAAACCCTTTCGCAACAAGGCGAGCCTTATATCTGTCAATGGAGCCATCCGATTTTCTCTTAACACGGAAGACCCATTTGCAATCAATTATATTTTTACCTTGGGGCAGAGGAACAAGATGCCATGTCTCATTTTTTTCGTAGTGCCATGTATTCTTCATCCATAGCACGCCGCCAATTCTCATCACCAAGAGCTTCAGAGAGAGATTGAGGTTCTCCTGTAGAACATAGATTTCCATACCAAATCATTCCAGGGTACAACTTTTTAGGTTGTATAATGCCTTGTTGAAGTCGAGTTTGTATACGTCGTGGAGCAGGGGCAGGCACATGATCATCAGGCGAAGAAGATCCTGAGGAGAAAGAATTCTGGGCGCTGTCCCGATCAGCCTGGCCACTTGGGATGTTCACAGTGGAGCTTCCATTCGACTGGGCCGAGGAAGATGCGCCCGAGTTGGGAGAGGCGGATGTTGGGCCTCGTGACGCAGTCTAGGTTGGGGAGCGTTGAAACCGGAGCGGGGAGGATTCACTGTCGGGTGTGTGGGATGCGGCCTCGGATCGCGTGGCATGAGCGGGAGAATCCTCCTGGGATCCCGCGCTAGCAGAGGCAGGCGAATCCTCCCCGGGATTGCCACCCGGATTTTCTGCAGCTCTGTGTGTGTAGCTATGACTGTTATCTGCTGCGATTTCTTCAATATTTCTTCCAGTATTTGCACTGCTTTCTGTTACCTGCACACCAGAATCAATACTTCGAGAGGAATGGTCAGTATGGTCGTTAGTCACTTGGTCAGCACCTACTATCTCATCCCCAGGAATTTTGGGATTGGTAAGGAAAGGAAGTAAAAGGAGAATTTCTTGGCATAAACGAGCACCGGCATTGGGTTGAAGATTTTTGAAAGGAAAAACTGACTCGTCAATGACCACATCTCGTGAAATATATACACGACCAGTGGAGATGTCGAGACATTTGTAGCCTTTGTGTTGAGGACTATAACCAAGAAAAGCGCATTGTTTTGAGCAAAATTCAAGTTTGTGGGAGTTGTATGGACGTAGGTGTGGCCAACATGCACATCCAAATATTCTGAGAAATGAGTAGTCTGGCTTGGTAAAAAAGAGACGCTCAATAGGCGTTTGATAGTTGATGACTTTACTAGGCACAATATTAATGATATATGTGGCGGTGAGAAATGCTTCGTCCCAAAATTTAAGTGGCATAGATGCTTGAGCTAGAAGAGACAACCCAACTTCAACAATGTGCCTGTGTTTTCGCTCGGCTGACCCGTTCTGTTGGTGGGCATGAGGGCATGAAACATGGTGTGAAATCCCTATTTCTTGAAAAAAGGTATTTAGTTTTTGATATTCACCTCCCCAATTGGTTTGCATGGTAAGAATTTTCTTACCGAGTCTACGTTCAACGAGTTTTTGAAAATTCAAGAAAATAGAGAACACATCAGAACGTTTCTTGAGAAGATAAATCCACGTGTACTTGCTGAAGTCATCGATGAAACTCACATAGTAAGTGTTTCTACCAACAGAGCATGGTGCTGGTTCCCACACATCGGAAAACACTAGTTCTAAAGGTGAACTTGAAGTACTAGTAGATGTGGGGTATGGAAGTTGATGACTTTTAGCTTGTTGACAAGCATCACAAACTGACTCAATGCTAGAGTCTTGAGCAAGGAAGCTCATTTTTATTTATAATCTTTTGAACTATCCTCGGAGATGGATGTCCTAGGCGATGATGCCACCGTGTAGACGATGGCTTGGTGGCACCATAAACTTGCTTTATTGGTGAGGAGGATGATGACTTGAAGGGATAGAGACCGCCACGACATCTACCGTGAAGAAGAGCCTCCCTCGTGACCTGATCCTTGACAACAACAAAATTCGAGATGAATTTCAACAAAGGCTTTGTTGTCAATAGCAATTTTATGAGCAGAGGCCAAACTTTTCTTCGCCTCAGGGACATGCAAAATATTCTTGAGATGAAGTTTGTATTTCAGGGAATGAATAGTAGTGCTACCGATGTGACTAATTTCCATACCTGCTCCGTTCGCAGCATGAACCTTGTCATGGCCGTTGTATCGTTCTCGAGTAGTTAATTTGTCGAGCTCTCCAGTGATATGATCGGTGGCTCCGGAATCAAGATACCAGTTCATATCAATCCCATAAGATGTTATTGCAGAAGCAGCTTGACGAGTTTCATCAGGCACGTAATCAGGATCAAATCGATACCAACAATCCTGGGCTGTATGATTGGGCTTGGAGCAGACTTGGCAGATCACGGTGGATGATTCTCCCTGATGGCCGCGACCATAGCCACCGTGGCCTCCACCACGGCCTCCTCCGCGGCTACCTCCGCGGCTTGCTGCACCACGGTGGGCACCACGACCACCTCGACCTCCTGCGCGACCTCCTGCACGACCACGCTGTCCAAACCCGCCACGACCTCGGCGAGCAGAATTGACTTGAAATCCAGGGCCACCGGCGCCCCCAGATTGGAGAATCTCCATGCGTGTGTCATAGCTGAGGAGTTGAGCATACAATTCATTGAGCGTAATTGGATCAGTTATTGATCTCCCAAGAACGGAAGCCACCAATGGATTGTATTCAATGTCCAGCCCGGCCAAAAGGTAAGAAATCAGGTCGTCATCATCAATTTTTTGCCTGCAGATGCAAGTTCATCCGCAAGGGCCTTCATCTTGGAGAAATAATCTGCAGCAGACATATTCCCTTTCTGCATGTTGGCCATGGCCATTCTGATGTTGATGGTGCGAGCACGAGACTGAGAAGAAAACTGTAGGGGAATGCGACAGAAAAAAAAATTCGGTACAGCGAGCACGCCCAGGATCACTATGGAGACTGCATACAAGGTTTGATCTGATCCGTACCGACTCGAAACGCAGCGGAAGAAGAGTCGGTGTAGATCGTCGGTGCAGATCCCTGCAGCTAGGATTTACAACCTCCCAACCGCAAGGATGTACTCCCACTCCGGACAGCCCTTCGGGAGGCGGTCGGACAGTCCCCCGGACGATGTTGCGGACAGCCCTTCGGGACGACCCTCGGAACCCGAACAGTAACCCGGACAGCCCTTCGGGAGAACGCCGGAAACTCGAACGGTAACTCGAACAGCCCTTCGGGAGGACACTCGAAAACAGCCCCTCGGGCAAAAGATCGAAACTACAATCTCTCAACGGGGTTGCACACATACGGTGTCAACTATCCGGCAGAGCTTCGCCGTCCAGAACTAGTTCCTGCCGGAACCCAGACAGTCTTTCGGCTCTACGAAACTATTTCGCTGGGAGGGAGAGAGAAGCCAGACAAGTCTATGGCATGTGTATGAGAGCAAGGATGAGTTTTGGGGCAGCCCACTCTCCTCTATTTATAGGATAGCCAAGGGGTAAAGATGTCATACAAAAAACCCCAAAGTACCCCCACTTTATGCCTTTTCATAAAAGAATAAAGATAAAAGGGGTGCCATGTGGAGCTCCAAGGAGCTCCACCATGCTTGGCCGGCCACCTTGAGCCCCCCCCCCCCACATGGGGGTGCCTTGGCTCCCAAGTCCTTCTAGAAAGCCTTTTGGAAATATCCCAAAAGGTGCTTTCCAAAAAATATCCAAAAAGCACTTTCACTATTCACAAAGACATTTTTCTGCGTCCGATAAATCCCAAATTATTTCTGTGTGCCTAGAACAATTCCAGTACCCACACAAACAATTTTGAACGCGTTCCGAAACAATTTCGGAACAATGTTTTCTTCAGCGAAAAGCTATCATAGCGGTTCCGGCTGCTCCGGAACATTTTCGGTTTTCTCTCCGGAAAAATTCCAGAATTTACCAGAACGATTCTGGCACCCTCCAAGAATTTCCAGACATGTGCCGGAACCAATTTGACTCAATGGAATACCCTGAAACAACTTTTCAGTTTCACCGGAACTATTCCGGTGTTCTCTCCGGAACGTTTCCGTTTCGTCCGAAACTTTTTCGGTGATTTTCTTCCAGACTCCCCGTCTAGTATTCAGCAGATAGATGACCCTTAAGCGTGTGACCCTATAGGTTCGGTGAAGTATAGACATGACCCGGAACTCTTTCCGATCAATGATCAACATCGGAGCCGTGGACACCCATATTGACCCCTATACCCACACGAATGAATATTTGAGTGAACCTCCAGTTGCCGTGTGCTATTCCTGTTGCTTCACGATATATTACAAATACCCGAGGTGAGATTTATTGGATCCTCGTGGATCAACAACTTGTCCACTATGCAAGTTACCTCGTTACCGGTTTTGTTCTCTTTACTCGTTTCCGTGTTCCGGCATCCCAGCGATCAAATCACAATGTGTCTGGCTAGACGATGATGGATACCGTAACACCGAGAAGGCCCGAGAATATCTCTCCATCGTCGGAGGAGCAAATCCCAATCTTGAGCTATCAAGTTACTTGACATACTTTTCCATGAACCCATAAGCCGCCGTAATAGCCACCCATTTACGGATGACGTTTAACAAACCCCAAAGTTCATGAAGCAAGTATGAAGAAACTCGACACTCTCATGGTCTAAGGAATTATGCAAACATTAACTATCTCTGTGTTATTAACCATTAACTCATGACGAATGTATCTCATAGCATAACATCAATCGGGTCGATTCAACACAAGTATTCTACTAACATTGTGCCCTCAAAATTAACGGCATAGACATGCCCATGATCAGGAAAACAGGATCATCATGCAATACTTGAGCCAGTCTTAGAGGCAAGACTAGGAATACATTTTACCGTTTATTATACCACACGTGCACATGAGTTTCCCTCCGAGCCTCGTGGTTATTGCAGACTCGAGAATCATTGCAGTTATAGCATGGAACATAAACATTCATTACAAACTCGGAGATACAAAGTAACTGATATTACTGCCTCTAGGGCATATCTCCTACAGACTCCCACTTGCACTAGAGTCATAATCTAGTTGCATGGCTTTCCTAACACCAATGGCAATCCGGTGCTGCTCATGCTTTGCTCGTGGTAGAGGCTTTGTCATCGGGTCTGACACGTTCAGATCCGTGTGAACTTTGCGTACTTTCACTAAACCCGCTTCGACATGATGTCGAATGAGTTTATATTTGCGTTCAATATGTCTTGTCTTATGGTGCGAACTTGGCTCCCTTGCTTGAGCCACGGCGCCACTATTATCACAATAGATCTCCACCGGGTCCAGAGCACTTGGAACCACACCAAGGTCTTCAAGAAATTGCTTGATCCATACCGCCTCCTTGGAGGCTTCTGAAGCAGCAACATTATCCGCCTCCGTCGTAGAATCCGCCACAGTCTTTTGTTTGCAACTTTTCCAATCAACTGCGCCGCCGTTCAATATGAAAACATAGCCTGATTGAGATTTGAAGTCATCTAGGTCAGTCATGAAGCCTGCATCAGTGTAACCACTTACAATGAGCTCTTCATCACCTCCGTACACAAGGAGTAAATCCTTGGTCCGTCTGAGGTACTTAAAAATACCCTTGACTGCGGCCCAGTGTTCCAATCCTGGATCACTTTGGTACCGGCTGCTAACACTTAGCGCATAGGAAACGTCCGGTCTTGTACATAGCATGGCATACATAATAGAACCAACTGCCGAGGCATATGGAACATCATTCATTTGTACTCGCTCATCGAGAGTCCGAGGACACTGATTCTTGCAAAGCAGTGTGCCAGGTGACATGGGGAGAAGGCCTTTCTTGGAGTTCTCCATGTTGAACCTTTTCAACACCTTGTCAATGTACGTGCTTTGGCTAAGCGCTATTAGGCGTCTTGATCTATCTCTATAGATTCTGATGCCCAATACATATGCCACTTCGCCTAAGTCTTTCATTGAAAAACTTTTCTTCAATGAGTCTTTTATTTCGTTAAGAAAATTCACGTCATTTCCAATCAACAATATGTCATCCACATATAAGATTAGAAATGCTTTTTCGCTCCCACTAAACTTCTTGTAAACACAAGATTCTTCGTCATTCCTGATGAAGCCAAACTGTTTGACCACTTCATCAAAACGAATGTTCCAGCTCCTTGACGCTTGCTTCAGACCATAAATGGCTTTCTGAAGCTTGCATACCTTTCCAGCATCCTTATGGACGACAAAACCTTCTGGGTGTATCATGTATACATCCTCTTTGAGGTTTCCATTTAGGAAAGCCGTTTTGACGTCAATCTGCCATATTTCATAATCGAAATAAGCAGCAACTGCTAGTAATATCCGAACAGACCTAAGCATAGCTACGGGCGAGAAAGTCTCGTCGTAGTCCACTCCTGGAACTTGCGTGAACCCTTTCGCGACAAGTCTAGCTTTGTGGATAGTAATGTTACCATCCGCGTCCATCTTTCTTTTGAAAATCCATTTACAACCAATGGGCTTAACGCCCTCTGGAAGTTCTTCCAAGTTCCAAACTAGGTTTTCGTACATGGATTCCATCTCGGATTTCATGGCCTTGTGCCATTCTTTTGAGCTGGGCCCCGCCATTGCATCCTTGTAGTGCGCAGGTTCATCGTCTTCAAGAATGAAGATTTCGTTATGAAACCACTTAGGTGGCTGGATAGCCCTACCTGATCTGCGCGGTTCAGTTACAACATTGTCTGAAGTTTCCGCATCATATGCGACAACTTCCAGCTCGGTTGTAGGGATAATTAGCGGAATTTCTTTCGGTTCCTTAGCCATATCAACGGTTACCGAAGATTCACTAATCTCATTAAGTTGTACTGTCCTCCCACTCACTTCTTTAGCGAGAAACTCTTTCTCGAGAAAGACTCCGTGTTTTGCAACAAAGACTTTGTTCTCGGAGGCGTGGTAGAAAGAATACCCAACTATTTCCTTGGGATAACCTACAAAGTAACATTTGTCTAATCTAGAATCGAGTTTGCTTGGTTGTAAACGTTTTACATAAGCTTCACAACCCCAGATTTTGAGAAACGACAGGTCGGGTTTATTCCCGTGCCATATCTCATATGGCGTCGTCTCAACAGACTTAGACGGTGCTTTGTTTAGTGTGTGAGCGGTAGTTTCTAGTGCGTGACCCCAAAAAGATATCGGTAGATCTGTAAGAGACATCATCGACCTTACCATGTCCAACAAGGTTCGGTTACGTCGTTCCGACACTCCGTTTCGCTGCGGAGTTCGGGGAGGCGTAAGCTGTGAAACGATTCCACGATCACTCAGATGTTGGCCAAACTCATGACTAAGATATTCGCCTCCGCGACCAGACCGCAGAAACATAATCTTTTTGTCACGATGATTTTCTACCTCATTCTGAAATTCTTTGAACTTTTCAAAGGTTTCCGACTTATGCTTCATTAAGTAGATATAGCCATACCGACTTAAATCATCAGTAAAAGTCACGAAGTAGAAATACCCACCCCGTGCGGCTGTGTTCATTGGACCACATACATCACTATGTATTATTTCCAATAATTCACCCGCCCGTTCAGGATGACCCGTGAACGGCGTCTTGGTCATTTTCCCCATCAAGCAAGCTTCACATGTGTCAAATGATTCAAAATCAAGGGACGGTAAAACTCCATCTTTATGGAGTCTTTGCATGCGTTTCTTTCCGATGTGGCCAAGCCGACAGTGCCACATGAAAGTGGTGGTGGTGTCAGCCTTCTTAAGGCGTTTAGCATTTACGTTAAAGATATCATTTCCACATTCAAGATTTAGAATGAAAAGGTCCCCAACAATGGGTGCAAATCCATAAAACATATCCTTACAATAAAGTGAACAACCATTGTTCTCAGACTTGTACGAATACCCATCGTGTACTAAACATGATCCGGAGATAATGTTTCTACACAACAGTGGAACAAAATAACAGTTATTTAGTTCTAAGATAAATCCCGAAGGGAGACGTAGAGGCATAATGCCGACGGCTTGAGCGGCGATCCCATTGCCGTTCCCGACGCGCATCACGACTTCATTCTTTGCTAGTTTGCGCACCTTCTGAAGTCCCTGTATCGAGTTGCAAATGTGAGCAACCGATCCGGTATCAAATACCCAAGACTTAGAATTTTCGCTAGCAAGCAAAACGTCAATGACATTAACTTGTATAACAATTATACCTTTTCTGGTTTTCCCGGACTTCTTATCTTCCAGATACTTCTTGCAGTTTCTCTTCCAGTGTCTTGTGCCCTTGCAGTAGAAGCACTCAGTTTCATTCTTGGCTCCGCCCTTAGAATTGCTTTGGGAGCCGGTCTTACCGGCGCCCTTGCCTTTCTTTGGCTTGCCTTTCTTTTTGAAACTGGCGGTTTTATTCACAAGCAACACTTGCTTGCGATTTTTCCGCAGTCCTCCTTCCGTAGTTTTTAGCATGGCGAGCACCTCTTCCGGTGTCTTCTCCATCCCACTCATGTTGTAGTTCATGATAAAACCGTCATAAGACGGAGGGAGTGAAGAAAGCAGCATGTCCATCATATGGTCAGGTGGAAGTGGAAACTCCAGGGTTTTAAGCCTTTCAGCTTAGCCAATCATTTTGACTACGTGTTCGCCAACTGAACTACCCTCAGCCATCTTGCAATCCATCAAGGCCTTCATGACATCAAATCGTTCAGATCTTGCGGTTTCCTTGTACAGGGCATCCAAATCCCGGATCATATCGCGGGGTTTATGGAATTCAAAACGTTTTTGAAGCCCTGCACTCATGCAAGCTAACATGAGGCACTGCACTAAGTTGTGATCATCATCCTTAGTGGCCCAGACATTCTGCTCAACTTCCGGGGCATCTGCCGCCGGTTTAGCTGGAAGAGCAGTTTCAAGCACATACATTTTCCTAGCGCTCCTGAGGACAATCCTCAGGTTACGGACCCAGTCCGCATAGTTGTTTCCAGTCGCAGCTAACTTCTCTTTCTCTAACATCGGGCCTAAGTTGAACGCGGTGTTGCGAGCCATTTGATCTACAACGGAAAACACAAGTTTCACTTAGACTTTGTTCATAATGATTTTTGGCACTAGTGAATAAACAATTTTATTCTAAAGTGCGCTCCCACTCAAATCAATATCTCTCAAAATTGATTATGAGTGATTCAAGATCCGTGTCTTGATTGTTCGCCATTGGTGTAACACCACTGATGATGAAAATCTTAACCTGTAGGTCAACATGCCAATCACATCTCTATGTGATTCTTTTTCATCTTTCGATGTGTGTGTTCCGAGCTCATGACGGTCATGCCTGAACGTCAAGACAACCAAGTGATCTTGCTGCGAGGTCTCAACTCACCCGCCTCACACTTCTCTAATCGTTCGTACCCGTGTGACACGGCGCACCCCGAAAAGATAGGTGCCGTGACGGTGCTACACTTGGGAGAACACTATCTACTTGATATTTTTAGTGAGAGATCACCCTAATAAAAAGCGACTACTGCGCAATCAAAAGGGTGCATCATAAGGGATAAACATCTCAGGCAATTCATAATTAGCATGATATGGTATAGCCCCTTCTGACGGAGAAGTCAAGCATTTCTTCGTCTTTGGCATTTGCGTCGGAGTTCACCTTCGCGAAGATTGCCACCACCTTGTCGACGCACCAGATAATATTTGCTATCTTTATAGCTAATAAAATAAGTGCATTACTTAAGGTTGACACGCAGGTCATTAAAGTGACAATCATATGGCTCCAGCCATCATGCCGAATCATGACACGCAGGTCATGTTAACAAATTTACATCATATAGTCATCTCATACATAATCGAATTAATATGAGCATTGCTATACCATATCACATCACATGCACATCCTGCAAAACCAAGTTAGACGACTCTAATCAGTTTATGCAAAATTTTATTTTACGTGGCTTCTAAGGTTTTGACTTAAACCGCAGCTACCAACGTTTTATCATCAAGTATGATAATTCAAATTGCTAGATTAACATCTCGGGGTGTATGAAACACGAGATAATTAAATCTTGAGCCCCATACTAAACTTCGTCATACGCATGACCCCCGTGCAGATCATATCTACAATGCCCTTTCATCTGCGAATTTCATCTTTCCTTTGACTATGGCGGAACCCAAAGAACTGATAGCACTTCGTTGATCAATCAGGATCGCGGATTGCCAGAACTTTGTGAAATTCCACCATGCTGTCTCGAGATTGAGCAAACGCAAATTCCAGGGAAGCAACACGAACATCGGGTAACAGATTTCATCTGTTACCTGCATAAATAATTTTCAGCAATAGATCTCATCTACTCCAAAATTATATTATGCAATACCCATACATCTCCATGTATTCTAGATCGTAACCTGCATCTACGCATAGCACGGCTCATGATGCCACTGTAGGGGAACGCGACAGAAAACAAAAAATTTCGGTACAGCGAGGACGCCCACGATCACTATGGAGACTGCATACAAGGTTTGATCTGATCCGTACCGACTCGAAACGCAGCGGAAGAAGAGTCGGTGTAGATCGTCGGTGCAGATCCCTGCAGCTAGGATTTACAACCTCCCAACCGCAAGGATGTACTCCCACTCCGGACAGCCCTTCGGGAGGCGGTCGGACAATCCCCTGGACGATGTCGCGGACAGCCCTTCGGGAGGACCCTCGGAACCCGAACAGTAACCCGGACAGCCCTTCGGGAGGACGCCGGAAACTCGAACGATAACTCAAACAGCCCTTCGGGAGGACACTCGAAAACAGCCCCTTGGGCAAAAGATCGAAACTACAATCTCTCTACGGGGTTGCACACATACGGTGTCAGCTATCCGGCAGGGCTTCGCCATCCATAACTAGTTCCTGCCGGAACGCAGACAGCCTTTCGTCTCTACGAAACTATTTCGCTGGGAGGGAGAGAGAAGCCAGACAAGTCTATGGCATGTGTATGAGAGCAAGGATGAGTTTTGGGGCAGCCCACTCTCCTCTATTTATAGGATAGCCAAGGGGTAAAGATGTCATACAAAAAACCCCAAAGTACCCCCACTTTATGCCTTTTCATAAAAGAATAGAGATAAAAGGGGTGCCATGTGGAGCTCCCACCATGCTTGGCCGGCCACCTTGAGGCCCCCCCCACATGGGGGTGCCTTGGCTCCTAAGTCCTTCTAGAAAGCCTTTTGGAAATATCCCAAAAGGTGCTTTCCAAAAAATATCCAAAAAGCACTTTCACTATTCATGAAGACATTTTTCTGCGTCCGATAAATCCCAAAATATTTTTGTGTGCCTAGAACAATTCCAGTACCCACACAAACAATTTTGAACGTGTTCCGAAACAATTTCGGAACAATGTTTTCTTCAGCGAAAAGCTATCATAGCGGTTCCGGCTGCTCCGGAACATTTTCGGTTTTCTCTCCGGAAAAATTCCAGAATTTACCAGAACGATTCTGGCACCCTCCAAGAATTTCCAGACATGTGCCGGAACCAATTTGACTCAATGGAATACCCTGAAACAACTTTTCAGTTTCACCGGAACTATTCCGGTGTTCTCTCCGGAACGTTTACGTTTCGTCCGAAACTTTTTCGGTGATTTTCTCTCAGACTCCCCGTCTAGTATTCAGCAGATAGATGACCCTTAAGCGTGTGACCCTATAGGTTCGGTGAAGTATAGACATGACCCGGAACTCTTTCCGATCAATGATCAACATCGGAGCCGTGGACACCCATATTGACCCCTATACCCACACGAATGAATATTCGAGTGAACCTCTAGTTGTCGTGTGCTATTCCTGTTGCTTCACGATATATTACAAATACCCGAGGTGAGATTTATTGCATCCTCGTGGATCAACAACTTGTCCACTATGCAAGTTACCTCGTTACCGGTTTTGTTCTCTTTACTCGTTTCCGTGTTCCGGCATCCCAGCGATCAAATCACAATGTGTCTGGCTAGACGATGATGGATACCGTAACACCGAGAAGGCCCGAGAATATCTCTCCATCGTCGGAGGAGCAAATCCCAATCTTGAGCTATCAAGTTACTTGACATACTTTTCCATGAACCCATAAGCCGCCGTAATAGCCACCCATTTACGGATGACGTTTAACAAACCCCAAAGTTCATGAAGCAAGTATGAAGAAACTCGACACTCTCATGGTCTAAGGAATTATGCAAACATTAACTATCTCTGTGTTATTAACCATTAACTCATGACGAATGTATCTCATAGCATAACATCAATCGGGTCGATTCAACACAAGTATTCTACTAACATTGTGCCCTCAAAATTAACGGCATAGACATGCCCATGATCAGGAAAACAGGATCATCATGCAATACTTGAGCCAGTCTTAGAGGCAAGACTAGGAATACATTTTACCGTTTATTATACCACACGTGCACATGAGTTTCCCTCCGAGCCTCGTGGTTATTGCAGACTCGAGAATCATTGCAGTTATAGCATGGAACATAAACATTCATTACAAACCCGGAGATACAAAGTAACTGATATTACTGCCTCTAGGGCATATCTCCTACAAAAACATCTGCTCGAGGGTTACCCAGAGTTCTGCCGCGCTCGGCAATGAGGCGACCTGATTCAATACTTGCTTCGAGAGGGAATTGAACATGTACCCCAGAACTTGTTGATCTTGAGAAAGCCATTGGGCATAGGCTGGATTGACGGCTTCCTGACTTTCCCCATCCGTGGTAGTGGTGATGGTTTTCTCCGGCGCCTGAAGCGACCCATCTAGATAACCAGCTAGCATGGCACCACGAATTGGGGGCAGGACTTGCGCTTTCCACAAGACATAATTCTCTCTTGTGAGCTTTTCAGACACTTGCTGGTTGAGGATGTGGGAAACGGAGGAGGAAGCAGCAGCCATACGGGCTAACACGCTCTGATACCATGTAAGCGCTCGTAGGAGCGATGGGTGGAAACGTATGCATCTAGGCAGGGATGCTTCACCAGGTCGGTTTACATCCACGACTGCTAGTATTCTAACACCCTGCGCATCGTGCTCACCTCCAGCGCCGGTGAAGCCTACAGCCTCTGCTCGCATCAAGCCTCCTTCCTCACCACTGGGAGGTGCTACTCACGGGAACGACGGCGGCGTCGACCGGGGAGGCAGTGACGCCGTCCTACTACACCAGAGGCAGAGGTGCAGCAAGGGAGGTGGCGGCGCCGTCATACTACACGGGAGGTTGGGGGCACGGTGATGGATGCAGTGGGAGAGGAGAACGACGACGAGTTGCGGTGGAGGCTGGCTATGGGATGGCCCTCGAGGTGGTAGTGGTGGCCGAGCTGCCGAGCACCTGTTGGCGGGGGCTGTCTTCGGGAAGGGCGGGAGGAGGGGCAGAAGGTGCGGGCTGTCGAGCACCTGCAGCTGTGTGTCCGGGCGGAGGGCAGCTGCAGGAACTACGTGGCTGTGAGGGTTCATGGAGAGAGCGTTGTTCGGCTTCTGCAAAGTGAGGTGGTCTCGTCCAAGAGTGCCACGGTGCGTCTGCTTGTTGAGCTGCTCCGGCTGAGAAGGTATAATTCACTGTGATTGACATGAAAATACATGCATGGTTTTGTATGTGTTCGTGATTTTGTTTGATGGAACGTGCTGATTGTCTCAGAAGCAAAATGGTGGAATTGTTCATACGTGGATTGTGCAGGGTGTCGGTCACTAGACGATGACATGCTACTGCAACATCTTCGGCATACGCCGGTCAAAGAGCGAGCTCTTGTTGTCGTTCTGCTGCTATACTTCGATTGCACACTGGTATGCTGGCTGATCCAGCCCTACACATTTTTGTTGCTACACACTTTTCTTGCCATTGTCGTGGATCAACAAGATATAGTATGAGTAACTGTAAAATCATGTTTTCCCATGTGCTCAAGTAGTCAAGTAGTGTGACCAAGAACATATTCTGAAACTCAGTCTGCAAATTTTGTGTCAGGACGAACCCGACAGAACAAACAACAGCGGATACAGAGAAGAGGCTGCCAGGACCCTCACGGAGTCTCTGAGACGTTGCCTGATCGACCAAAACGTCGTGCCCAACACCAGGAAAGCTCTGTTGTTGCTGGGAGGGCATTTCCCCTTCTTAGAAACACAACACAGTCTCATCCTTTTTAAGCGTTTTTCATGTTGTTTTCCAATTTTTGGCAATAAAGTGTCTGCACATTGCAAAACATGGCACTTTTTTATAACTTTTTTGCACTGTTTTTCACATGGCAAATTTTAGGGAAATTTTATTCACAAGTCATGGCACATATAGTATATACTCTACGACAAGTTTTTTTTTAACACAACATGGCAATTTTAATTATTTTTGCACGATGCCAAATTTGCCATGTGTCAATGCAAATATATTCTATACACTATGACATTCGTCTATGCAAATTTGCCATACAACATTTTCACACTTTTTCATGGGTTAGGATCTGTAGTGTCAAGTATACATGATAAATTCTTTTGCCATGATTGAAATGATGTCATTTTAGTTCTGTTCAACTAATAGTTAAATGGCAATGAGGTGATAATTGCATTTTATTAACTATGTGTCATCATTTCATCAATGCGGTGATCCATAAATGACAACTTTAGTTGCTTTTGCCATGGCAAACTTAACATGTGTTCATACATCATCTTTACGTTATTTTTGCCAGGGAAAGTAAAATATACTTTTGCCATGGCAACTTAAGATGTGTTTTTTTGCCAAGGCAATTTAAGATGTTCTGCCATGGCAATTTGGAGTTCTATGCACACACCAATTAACACTTGCCATGGCAACTTAACATGTGTTGCCATGGCAAGTGTAGAAGTTTTCCCACATGTCGACCATGACAAATTAGCAATTATATCCATATTACAACTTAAGTTGTTTTGCCACGACAACTTTTATATTTCTTCTTTCTACATGACATTTTTTTAAAGATGAATTATTTTTTTGGCCATGACAAATTTACTCTTTTAACCACGGCAAAGTTATATGTTCTGACCATAGCATTTTTATTGTTTGACCCATGGCAAATTCATACTTCATACCATGGCAAATTTATTTTTTTGAAGCACGGAAAACTATTTGTTTACACCATGTCACCTTAATTTTTTTTGAACCATGCAAAGTTATTGTTTTTGACCATGGCAATTTGTTAGATATACCATTGCAAATTTAGTTTTTTGGCCAACGCAAATTTACTCTTTTTTAACCATGGACAAAGTTCTTTCAATGACCATGGCAAATTCACCTTTTTTATGCACTATGGCAAATTTACCTTTTTTATTTGCCATGGCAATTTTACCTTTATATACTTGGCAAATTTACTTTTTTACATGCAAGGCAACTTTACTTTTATCGCTCATGGCAAATTTACTTTTACTTGCCATGGCAAATAAACCTCACATCCATGGCAAATTTTACTTTTCATCGGTTTATGGGACGTTTTTCTTTTATGCACCATGGTAAATTTACTTTATGAAACACGGCAATTTACTTTCATCTCTTATGGGAAGTTTTGCTTTTTTATGAACCATGGCAATTTCCACTAACCAATCCATGCTATCTTCTTTTGTTCTATATCACGGCAAATTTCTTTTCCTTTATTTTTTGGACCATGGTAATTTTTCCATAGCATGGCAAAGAACAACTAGTTTTTACCATGGCAAAGCTCGTTTTGACTACACCATGGCAAACTTCTTACATATACCATGGAAAATTTATTAATTGACCATGGCAAACTTAGTTAAGGGACCATGGCAAATTTAATAATTGACCCTAGCAAATTTAATAATTGACCATGGCAAATTTAGTTAATGGACCACGGCAAATTTAGTAATTGAGCATGGCAAATATAGTTTATGGATCAAGGCAAACTTAGTAGTTGACCAAAGCAAATTTAGTTTATGGATCACGGCAGATTTAGTTATTGACCCATGGTAAATTTAGTAATTGGCCATGGCAAAAAAGATTTAACGGATCATAAAAAATGTTATGACATGTTAATTATCATGTTTTTGCCATGGCAAAAAATTTGCCTTTTTTTCCTACAATTGCCATGTTCTTAGAGAACAAAATTCCAAAACTTGCCATGTGTACATGGAAAAATCCCTATATTCATATAATTTGACATTTTTACAAAGATAAAAAAATTCCCTCTTTTGCCATGCGCCCATAACAAATCCCGAAAGGTCGCCATGTTTGTTAGACCATGGTAGTTTTGTAGGCAGCATGGCAATTTAATTATTTTTAGTCCATGGCATATTTAATATCTATGCCATGCCAATTTTGTTAGTTTCACCAAGGCATTTTAATTATTTTTAGACCATGGCAATTTTAATATATATACCATGGCAATTCTGTTAGTTCCACCATGGCAAATTAATTAATTGGACCATTGTAGCTTTTTAGGCAGCATGGCAATTTAATTATATTAGACCATGAAAAAATTAATATCTCTACCATGGCAAAAAAATTAGTTAGACCATGGCAAATTAGTTAATTGTACAATTGTAGTTTTTAGGCAGCCTGGAAATTTAATTACATTTTTAGACCATGGCAAATTTAATTTCTATACCATGGCAATTTTGATAGTTAGACCATGGCAAAAAAAATTGTCATATAAACATTTCTTTGTACTGTTTGGGCATGTCATTTTTTACTCGGTTTATTCACGGTATTTTTATACATATCATTTTGTAAAATACTTTTTTCTATACACTTATCAAATTTGTTGACATGGCAATTTTTCCCTATCCATGTCAAATTGTTTTTGTTGGCACGTGTCTACTATACGCAACTATCTTGATTTTATTTTTTATCTACACACGCCTGTGTGTTTGTTTGAAATCAAGATTATGTTGTACTATATTTTTCAACAAGCATCGCAACTTCTGCAGCTAATTTTATCATCTAAACGTGTCAAAAATACGTACAATATTTGTTGAATTTGTGGGCTATGTGGTAGTTTCATTTGCGGATAGGATGGTGAATTTGTATGCCTTTAAGTCATTTAAAGTCGGGTGCAAAAAATTTAGTTTCTTCCAAAGGCCTGTTTTTCTAGAGCTAAAACTAGGCCTTTTTTGGCCAGTTTATATGGCAACACTTACTGTATGTGTCCTTTTTTGTAATTTTCCTGGTTATGTGTGTACAAAATAGTGTCGAACAATTTTTTTTCATTGTTTCCTTCAATTTTCTGTCTAAAGTGAATTGTACTGGGCCAAGAGGCCTACAAAGGGCCACTACTAGGGAAATACCTAGTAGTGGCGCGGGGTAAAAGGCTAGTAGTAGCGCGCGTGGCCAAGCTACTACTAGCACGCTACAACTAACTTGCTAGTAGTAGCGCGGGGTGGTAAGCCGTGCTACTACTACTTCTGCTAGTAGTAGCGCGGGTGCCACCCGCGCTACTACTACTTATCTACAGCGCGAGTCTGGACCCCGCGGTACTGCTACCTATGGGTAGTAGTAGCGTGTTTCCCGCGCTACTACTAGCCTAAAACCCGCGCTACTAATACTTTTTTATATTTATTTATTTTTCTTCTGCGTATTTACGCAGTATTTATATAGTTTTTTAATACAGTACCAATATATAGACACAGCATTGAAACTATATGATAGAACAATGTCTCATCATCATCATCATCATCATAGTGATGCAACAATGCATGATCACATAATAACAAGTCTCGAATACAACTACATGATCACATAATAACAAGTCTCGAATACAACTACATGGTCACATACACATGTTTCATCATCGATCTAAACTATGATCACATACAACAGAGAAGCGATCACGATGAGCAAGAAAGGGATTATGAAGTAGTTCTTGAGCCGGTTCTTCTTCCTCTCTCCCGCTGGCGTGAACTTCAAGTAACTAGCTTTCGCTTCGCTTTTACTTTGAAACCCTTTGTAGCTGCTGCCCGAGAAGCGGTCCACTTGGGCCTGACACTCTGACCACTCGTCGTACACTCCTGGAACCCTCCCTCTATACACGACAAACCACTTGTTCGTCATCGATCTATATCCCTAACACAGATGCGTCATAATTAAGCAAATTCATCTATAATAGGCAACATAATATACTTAAGCAACACCAAGAGAAAGAGTTAAAATGTTAGCAAATAGAAGCAACATAGTAAACATAACAAAGCTCAGTACTGATTAAACGGACATCATCATCGCCAATCACTTCTTCTCAGTCGCCTTCGGCCTTTCCGGGAGAACGTCACCTAGCTTTACAAAAGGCGTGAGGTCCTGACCCTGTAGCTTAATGCAAGTGTCCACGTCATCCCGTGTTTGTGGGCCGACAAAGAACATCCCTTCCTCGGCGATGACATCTTTGTAGATGACCAATGCAAGCGTCTGCTGGATGCGGTAGAACTCGACTCTGAGTTTATCATCCGATTCAGATGCTAAGCTTGCGGCCCATTCGCAGACATGGGAGTCGGCTGTAGATGGCATGCGAAGTTTTTGTTCATCTCTTCTGAACTCCTGCATGTGATGGATGACGTAGAATCCATCCCTCGTACTTGTTGGCGGTTGCTGGACGCAGGAGAAGTTGGTGTTATGGCCAAAACACAGCATGCCCGTCCTGTATTTTTTGTGTCTGACGTTGCCTCCCCTAAGGTTGAAGCCTAAGATAGCAGCATCCAGAACACTCTTGATGTGGGTGTAGTCTTTCTTCTCCTTGTTTTTGGACGAGTCCAAATAGAGAGCTTTGGATACTTGCGGGTACAGGACGATAAGGATGCAGTGCTCGCTGCGCAAAATAAATTAACCTCCATACGTGGAAAGGAATGATTGAAATGTACGAACGGATGTGTTATAGTGGCTAGCGAATGACTTATGTGGGATGATAAGGCAAGAGGATCATTTCCTTCTCCTTATTCGCCACCATGAAGTCTTCAATGTACTTGCTCGCAGCGTCACGTTCCACTTTGCCGGCCTTCAAGAAGTTCTCAAACATGAAGTAGAGGTCCGCTACCGTGATGGTCGAGATGTGCTCTTTTCTGACGACATAGGATAGATGGAGCGTAAAAAGGTGGACGAACGTAAAATCAAGCCGCCTCATGTGATACATCTCGAAGATGTAATCAAACCGCAGGAAGAACATGTCCGCGGGGATATGTCGGTGAAGCCTAAGCCCTTCGGCACCTTAACCGCGTAAAGCGGGTATCCTGGATCATCCGATCGGAGAAGGCTCTTCTCTGTCGATAGCACATGGTCATGCAGTCTCCTGAAATCCCCAGTTGTAGCGCGGAGCGCATCCGGCGGTAGCATCGGCTAACCCGTGATATGGAGCAGCGGCGCATTTGGGGTCCGTACCCTATCCGGAACCCGGATCATCGGAGGCGGCTGGCTGCTGGAAGCTTTGGCAGTAGGGCCTTTCTTCGTCGGTCTCTTCCTTTGCTTCTTCACGGACACAGGTAGTGAGCCTACCATACCCTCCTTGACCGCCGCCCCTATTGTGGTCGGGCTCAGTATTGTACGCTGCTCGGTTGGTTGTTCCTGGGTGCAGGCATCTGGAGGCGTGTCCTGGGAGGATTACCTGAATAGAGACTTCTTGCACTCAACCCGAGGACGTTCCTTCTTCGGTAGATTAGGCATTTCAGTATCCTGATCATCACGCTCACGGTCATAGCCTGAATCATATTGACACATTCCTCCGTCGTCATAGGAAGTATTGATGTACTGGCTAATGTCATCCTCCTCCATGTCATCTTCTTCATCCATGGGTGGCGACATGATCAGCCACTAGAACGCTTGGACCTCCTTCATGTCCACTCTGACCGACCAAGACAGAGGGTGGTAATTGGATAGATGGAGTGGTCTTACCTTGGATCGGCCTCGGCACGAATGGTGTTGCCGTTGGTGTGCTCCCGGCCGCCTCCACACGAATTAGGGTTTTCGGCCACAGCATCGGCCAATTCTTGCTTTGTAGCAGGGATCCCGGGCTCTCGTCATCCTCTCCCCCGGTTCGAAGCGGAGGGGGCAAACTCTCGTAGCCCAGCATTACACGAACCACAGAAACCCTGAATGTGTCATCGGGCATCGGCTGGCCGTGGAACAAGTGATCACATGGCTTGCTTATTGTACCCTTTGCCACATGCACCAACTGGCCGCTGATGTGGCATAGGAGGGTGCATGGAGTTTCATCGGCCTACGAAGACATGTGCGGTGTCAGAGATCCGAAAGGCAAAGGAAAGAAAGATTAAATATGTTGATGAGCGTGCGACGCGTAATTACCGTGAGGGCATTGAGCTCAGCTAATGTCGACACCCCACCGATCATGCAAGAGACGAAGGAGGGATGCTATGAGCGGCGGTGGCGAGTGCAGGTGCGGGCGCGGGTGCAGGTTAGGGTGCGGGTGCGGGTGCTAGTGCGGCTGCTATGTTGACCGAGCTACTCCCGACGAAGCTGGGAAGGGGAATTTCTGTGTTTGGATGTTCTTTCATAAACTTCACGAGAGCCGGAATCACGGTAGACCACTGAGCTGCAAATTCTTCTCTAGCCACAGCTTTGGCTGCCTCGACTCCTGTAGTTTTGGCTTCTTCTTTGGCTGCCTCGACCGCCTGCGCGACTTGCTGCTGGATAGAAACTTGTCCTAGCTTCCTTCTCTGCCTTCGCGTCTCCTTGTCTTCATGGTAATAGTACTTCCATGTGGTGCCGTCTCCGACGCCGACTACACGGCCATACTCCGGCTTCTCGTTCGCTGGCTTTCCCTTGATTATGTTCAATGCCCGGTTAAAAGGGGTGTCCCTC
Organism: Elymus sibiricus; assembly: GCA_039707655.1. Taxonomy (NCBI): domain Eukaryota; kingdom Viridiplantae; phylum Streptophyta; class Magnoliopsida; order Poales; family Poaceae; genus Elymus; species Elymus sibiricus. Next base: position 378,677,976 of record CM077674.1, on the reverse strand, counting down.
GGGTACTTCGTCAATGACTGAGATGACGAGTCGCTTTCAGATTGAAGCCTTTTTTGCTCACACTTCAAAAGGAACGTGAACCGTTTAGAAATGTGACTACTAGCTAGAACGTAGTCGACTTGATTAGAAGCTAAGGTGGTAAATTAATAATTATCAGTAGTCTTATGAACTCCCTCGTCAGCGCGTCCGTGATCCATTCCCCGGTCTTCTTGTCTTTTGTGTACTGGGCCCTGATAAAGTCACGTTCCTGCGGGTCGATGAACTCCTCGAAGGGGTCTGGTTGCTGTAGATGTTCACGTTCCGCGTCCTCCTTAGCCCACACGGGCTCCTACCCCGTGTAACCATGGCTTCCAAGGTGGTGGGCCCCAACGTTCTTGGCCTGAATGTTCTGACTTGGCCTTGGTTACAGCGTCAGTGCTAGTAGCCTTGAATTTTTCGTAGTCCTCTTCCGTAATCATCGGCCACCTCACATGGATCGTGGCGTAGCATGAACCTTCTTCATCCATCGCTTTTTCTCAACCTATTTTTCCAGGCGCTCAAGTCCTTGCTGAACTTTTTGAGGGCTTTTCTGTTTACCGGAACCATGTTCGGATCTATTACCGGATCGACTTCGACATTCCAGTCGGGGAACTTGTATCTCTAGTGCAACTTGGTTAGGAGGAGCGCCGCCAAAGGTCCTTTGGCATCTTCCCTTAGGTTCGTCTCGTTGATCGAGATGGTCTCTCGTAGGATGCATGCTAGGGTATTGCTGTAGCCCGCTGACACCACCCTACGACTTGTTGGCTCTCCTTTGCCGTGGTGCACTATGTGGACATCTAGTCTTCCGGTGCCGAGCTTATTTGCGGACTGGATCCTCTTCTTCTTCTAAGTGGCTTGGCTACCACCATTTGTGGTTCGGTTGCCACCATCTGTGCCGGTCTCGGTGCCGGTCTCGGTGCCATCGGTGGTCTCGGCGCCATCGGTGGTGTCTGTGCCACCACCACCCTCCTGGATGCGAAGGGGGACCTGCGACCCTTCCTGACTCATCAGATAGTCCAGGTATCGGTTCGCTGCTGCGGCGGCATCAGAACCCCCGGCTTCGTCGTTGTGCACCATGTTGCCTAGGGTTTTAATTGCCGGTTTAATTTTATAACTAATAAGATGAAAATGACATAAAAATTTGCCTATGTTTTGCTAGAATGTCGTTTAAATCATGTTCTGGCAAATTCCGGGCACTCGATATGTCCTACTTTCTAGCACAAGTCATGCCGAAATCCATGGAAAATTTCGGCATGACCTTTGCTAAAAATAGGACATATCGAGCGCCCAAAATTTGCCGGAACGGAAATGAATTAACATTTCGGCAAAACATAGGCCACTCGGAATTTCCCTGCAAAGCACATACACATGTCCAAATAGACAAGCAACACATGTCCAAATATCCACCTTCTGAGTTATACACCATATCCACACATCATGAATTATCTACAACATGCAAACTGCCAGTGGACAGACGAAACAGAATTAGGAGCAGCATCACAGTGGTCAATTCCTCATAGTGGTCAACTCCTCACTGTGGAGGGTGGGTTGGGATGATCACTAGATGGCTGTCGAGGATGGTGGGGATGGATGCGCGGATGTGGGTGTCGTCGGCGATCTTCTGGGCGTCGTCGAGCGGCACGTCGGTGATCTTCCCTGCACCAAAAAAAAACATAACAGAGTCATATACTACACAAACAGAGTTAAGTGGATCAGCCAACCAACATAGCAAACTGTTTGAGCTAAGCAAGTCCACCATGACTTCCTTGGAACTCGTATGATTATCTAGAACAAAAGCAAAACACCCAGCCATAGGACATAATCATCGTGCAAGCAAGGGCAGCAATACATCTGGAATGGTAAAGCCTTTGGCAAACATGGGTTCAAAGAAGCTAGAACTGCTACTGATTTGCAATAGCTATGAAAGCTCACTACATCCATCTTGCGACCCATGGCATACAACAAAGTAACTCCTCTCACTTAAGTTACTTAAATCTGAACTGTAGATCATGATTTAAGTGGTCCATTACTAATTTTCAGCATCACCAAGCATGAACATCTGTTCATTCTACAAAATGAGCACCCACAACTTCCAATACTAATTTTTAGCATCAATTACTAATTTGGCAGCATTCAATACTAATCTTTATCATCAGATGGCAGAACACAATAGATCACAGTCCATATACAAAATCTGGGGACTCCTCCTTCCTTGCCCCTCGTCCCTCCTCCTTCCTTGTCCCTCATCCTTCCTCCTCCCCGGCCGCCTCTAGATGCCTCCCCTGCCGTGCCTTGCAGCGAACGGTCCGGTGATGAGGGCGGTAGCGAACGGGGTGGCGACCAAGGAGGAGAAGACTCACGTCTGCAGCGGTTACTCGCTGGTCATCGGAGACGAGAGGAGGTGGCGACGGTGCAGACGAGGAGGAGCGGGGGCGCGGGGTCCGGCGATGGCGAGGGCGCTGGAGAGACAAGTCCAGCAACGGCGAGCGTGGGTCCGGGCGATGGGGGAATGGGGGAAGGAAGGAGGGATGCCCGCAGTGGTATACTAAGGGACACTTAGTAGTAGCGCGGGGGTCAAACACCGCGCTATAGCTAAGTTAGCTGAAGCGCGGGTCAGGAGACCCCGCCCTACTACTAAGTTTCCTTTTTCTTTTCTTTTTATTATTTTTTCAAATGTAAACTTAGTTGTAGCGCGGGTTTGGGCACCCCACGCTAGAACTAACTTAGTTGTAGCGCGGGCCTGGGCACCCCGCGCTACAGCTAACATTTTCTTTTTCTTTTTATTATTTTTTCTTTTTCTAAAATGTACTTTTCTTTTTATTCTGTATTTTTTTTTCTAAAATGTACTTTTCTTTTTATTCTTTTTTTTACACAGTACATTTTCTTTTTCATTTTCTTTTCTTTTTCTAAAATTTTATTTTTTTCTGTTTAAATTTGTAGCGTGGGTTAGGGTTAGGGTTGTTTATCGTTGAAACAATGTATAGCGATATTAGTGCATAATATATATTACATCATTTGACCGATAACGGTTAAGTGCATATACAAAATAGGTACATATATAAATGATAGTTTCTCAGCGTCGACGACGTTTCACAGTGATCTTCTTTCCTTTTTTGTTCGCTGTTGAATAATTTATCCCCTCATCGTGACTTTTTCTTTTCCACGGAGTACGATCTTTCTTAGGTAATGTAGTCTTGCTTCTTCTTTTGACGTATGCTTCATCGTCATTGTCATCTTCCCTCATCGGGTCGCCATACTGGTCGTAGTCTTCCTCGTTGGCGACTCCATCTATTTCGACGATGCTCCTTTCGCCTTTCCTCACGACAGCACGACTGGGATTGCTCGGGTCGGTCATGAAGAAGCATTGGGTCACGTGCTTAGCTTGTAGCCATGGCTCGTTTTTCGCGGTGACGTTCATGGTAGCGTTCTTGGCATCGGGTATAGACATGGTAGTGAAATAACAGTTTTCTCTTTCGACGCCATTAGCCCATCTGACACGGAACATCATCACGCTGCAATGTCCAGAGTAGTCAAGCTCCCAGATCTCTTCGAGCCTTTCGTAGTATCTTTCAGTTACGTCACCGGTCATGGATTCCATCATCACCCCTGAGTTCTGGTAATCACTGTTTTTATCTTTGGCCTCCATGTAGAATGTGTATCCGTTGAAATCGTATGCCTGATAAGTCGCGAGGTTGCACGCGGGGCCATGTGCTAAGGCGTATATGATTTTTCCGTCCTGACAACCCTCTTTCGGGGGATTAGCCAGAACTCGCTCTTTGAACCAACGCAAGAAATAAGAGTTGTGCTCTCTAATAACTTCGGCGTCCGTCTTGTGCTGCCCCGATGTGATGCCCCCGAAATTAATCATGCACTAATCATACACGCAGCATGCACGACCAAGATCGGAGACTCACGGTATAATATCACAACACAACTCTAAGACACAAATTTAAGTTCAAAGCTATATATTACAATAGGGGCCACGAGGACCCGGGGATACATCAGTACAAATACAAATAAGTCTGGGTACAGACAATTCACATAGGTAGCTGCCTTAAGAAGGCTTAAACATAAAGCGACTCTGATCGAAAGAGGCAAGGCCTCCTGCCTGGGACCTCCGAACTACTCGGTATCATCGGTCTCCACGTAGTAGACGCCCTCGGGATCGCCTACTCTGGCGGTGCCATCATCTGTGCAGCAATCAGGTTGGAGGAAAAAGGGTGCAAAGCAACGGTGAGTACTGATCCAAAGTACTCGCAAGACTTACATCAGATCTATGCTAAGTGTGCATCGGTATCAAAGAAGGGGGGTTATATCGGTGGACTATACTGCAGAAATGCCAGAGTAGAGGGGGAGAAGCCTATCTTAACGAAGACTAGCATATTGCAGCATCAGAAGAGAGTAGCATAATTGATAACAACTTGCTCTTAGTAATAACATGTAGTAACATCATATATCAACATCATACCCAGAGATCCTTCATCGACTACCCTGCGAGAAAGCGATCTCAGAGCAATTATAACAGTTAAGTATTTCATTTAGTATCCAGTTATAGTTGTAAAAGATCAGGATACAACTCCAAGCGTCTTGTTACCGTGGACATGGCTATTCGAATAGATTTGTCTTCCCTACAGGGGTGCACCACATTTGTCCCAACACGCTCGATATCCCTTTGGCCGGATACACTTTTCTGGGGAATGCCAGGCCTCAAAGTATCGACACGCCAAAGTCCTACATCAGATCTCCAGAGCGGTCGCCCGCCGGTCTATATCCTATGGCGAAGGGATCTTTGGCCGATCACCCTCCGCTCACCTGCACGTTGCGAACGCGGCCGGGACCAAGCCCACCTCAGCCTCAGCAGCAGGTAGTATCCGCTCACCCGGGTGCGCGCTGACACTGCTGAACTGCAACATCTGGATCACTTTTCGAAGGAACTGACGATGCCGAGGGCCCCATAGCCATTGTACCGCGTGGCGGTTAGTGCATATAAGCCAGTGGTAACTCAGAGCAAATACCCAAATCTCGTTAGCGTATGATTGTTAAGTATCCGCGGACGACGATCAGGGCCCAGGCCCACCTCTCTCTGGATGGTCTCTGCCTGCCCTGTCGCTCCGCCACTGTGCATCACTCGGGGCTGTCGGGAACTCAGGCCCATCACTACCTGGATGATGCCACCCGTCCCTCCAGTCCCACTAAGTAAGCATGATAATATTTAGTAAGTAATGCAGTAATATCTGTGATCATCGCCCAGAGGGATCATGGCCCGATAACATAGCATGGCAAACGGACAAGGGTGTATGCCCAACTGATGAAACCCTAGCATAACTATACTAAGCATCATAGGGTAATAGGCAAAGTAACAACAGCAGGTTACAAAAGCAGGCTATGCATCAGAATAGGACCTACAGGAATAACAATAGTAGCAAAATCTAATGCATGAAGTAGAGGGAGAGAATGGGTGATATCTGAATGATCAAGGGGGTTTTGTTTGCCTGGAAGCTCTGCAGAGAAGGACGGATCGTCGGTGATGTAGTCGTACTCCTGGTCTACCGGAGTCTCAGGGTCTACCGGGGAAAATGCAGGAAAGAAATAAACATCAAGCAAACAAATGCAACACAATGCATGGCATGGCAAAATGAGGTGACGATGTGACCTAATGCATTACTAAGCATTTTAATTGAAGCGGGAAAATATTTCGGAATATTTTTCCGGCTCCAGATATTATTCGGTATATTGATCCGGTAGCAAAAGTTCAATGTTCATTATGTTAGAGGAGTTTGTCATGCATGAGGATGACATATTCGGATTCGTTATATTTTTCTGTTCAATTTTCATATATAAATTATTTTCATCTGAGCTACGGTTTATTTTATATGAATTTCCAAAGTTTTAAACATTTTCTGGAATTTCTGGAAGTACTTTTAATTCGAAAATAGACTGAAATTTCTAAGTGTACCCAGGGAACACTACCCTGAGTGTATGACAGGTGGGGCCATTGACTGAGTTGACCCAGTCAAAGGTTGACTGGTCAAAAGGGGGAATAGTGTAAGCGGGTCCCGACTGTCATTGACACTAGTCTAATTAATCCTCACTTTTACCACTAAACTAATCTACCTCTAATTAAACAGGCTGGGGCCCATCTGGCATAGGCACAGCCGGCCTCCTCTGGCTGGACACGCACGGGCACAGGGCGCCGGCGGCCACAGCTAGCAGCAGCAGGCAACAGCAGCAGGAGCAGCAGCAGCGGCGGCGGCGGCAACAGCACTAGCAGCAGCAACAGCAGCATCGCATCAGACAACAGCAGTAGCGCAGCAGCAGGCAGCAGCAGCAGCAGCAGCAGGGCACGGCGGGGCGAGCATCGGCAGTGGCCGCGAGCAGCGCGTGGGCGCGGTGTGACGCGCCCGGCGCGCGCGGGCGCGTGGCCAGGGGCGTGGTGAGCATGAGCTCACAGAGAGCTCCGGCGTGGTGGTAACAGTGGCATACGGTGACAGAATCGAGGGGGGAAAGGGGGAACTGGCGGAGGGGCTCACCGCGGGTCCGATGGCGGGCTCAATGAAGGCTGGGGTGGCCCGGAGCAGCGATGGTGACGGCGAGGTGGTGGCAGCCGAGCGGAGAAGATGGCGATGGCGTTGGCTACATGGCGCCTCGGCTTGAGCTGGTGCCCGGGACGGACGAAGACGGTCGCGGCGGACCTCCTGGTCGAACTCCCGCGCGACGGAGATGACGGTGGCCACGACAATGACGATGAGGCAGTGGTCACCGCAGAGCTCCCGAGCTCGAAATCGAGCAGAAGAAGAAGAGGGGTGACGGGGTGATGACCCACAAGTATAGGGGATCAATCGTAGTCCTTTCGGTAAGTAAGAGTGTCGAACCCAACGAGGAGCAGAAGGAAATGACAAGCGGTTTTCAGCTAGGTGTTTTCTGCAGGCACTGAAATTATCCGTAACGGGTAGTTTGATAGCAAGATAATTTGTAACAAGTGACAAGTAGCAATAGTAACTTAAGGTGTAGCAAGGTAGCCCAATCCTTTTTGTAACAAAGGACAGGCCGAAACAATCTCTTATAATAAGCAAAGCGTTCTCGAGGACACATGGGAATTTCATCTAGTCACTTTCATCACGTTTGTTTGATTCGCGTTCGCTACTTTGATAATTTGATATGTGGGTGGACCGGTGCTTGGGTGCTGTTCTTACTTGAACAAGCCTCCACTTATGATTAACCCCACTCACAAGCATCCGCAACTACGAAAGAAGAATTAAGATAAATTTAACCATAGCATTAAATATATGGATCCAAATCTGTCCCTTACGGAATAGCGCATAAACTAGGGTTTAAGCTTCTGTCACTCTAGCAACCCATCATCTAATTACTACTCCACAATGCATTCCCTTAGGCCCACAGATGGTGAAGTGCCATGTAGTCGACGTTCACATGACACCACTAAGAGAATCAACAACATACATATCATCAAAATATTGAACGAATACCAAATTCACATGATTACTTATGACATGACTCCTCCCATGTCCTCAAGAACAAAAGTAACTACTCACACATCATATTCATGTTCAAGATCAGAGGAATATTGAATAGCATTAAGGATCTGAACATATAATCTTCCACCAAATAAACCAACTAGCATCAACTACAAGATGTAATCAACACTACTAGCAACCCACAGGTACCAATCTGAGGTTTTGAGACAAAGATTGAATACAAGAGATGAACTAGGGTTTGAGATGAGATGGTGCTGGTGAAGATGTTGATGAAGATTGGTCCTCCCACGATGAGAGGATCGTTGGTGATGTCGATGGCTTCAATTTCCCCCTCCCGGAGGGAAGTATCCCCAACGGGATCGCTCCGCCGGAGAGCAAAAGTGCTCCTGCCCAACTTCCGCCTCGAGACGGCGGCACACCATCCCAAAAATCTTCTCCTTATTTTTTCTAGGGCAAATGGGCTTATATACCAGAAAATGGGCACCGAAGACTGGCCAGGGGCCCCACAAGCTACCAGGGCACGCCTGGGGGGGGTGGCGTGGCGCGCCCTGGTGCCTCGTGGGCACCTGGGTGGCCCCTTCTGGTAATTCTTTTCTCCAGTATTTTTTATTTATTCTAAAATAAATCTCCGTGAAGTTTCAGCTCATTTGGAGATGTGCAGAATAGGTATCTCTGACATAGCTTTTTCAGGTCCAGAATTCCAGCTGCCGGCAATCTCCCTCTTTGTGTAGATCTTGCATATTAAGAGAGAAAAGGCATTAGAATTGCTTCACAAAGTGTTATATTGATTAAAAACATTATAAATAACAGTAGGAAAACATGATGCAAAATGGACGTATCAACTCCCCCAAGCTTAGACCTCGCTTGTCCTCAAGCGAAAGCCGATATCGATAATCATGTCCACATGTTTAGAGAGAGAGGTTTCGATAAAAACAAAATATGGACATAGTAGCATCATGATCATTATTATAATAGTAATATTCAATATCATAGAACTTCTCATGAGTAAGTAACAATTCATCACAACAACGAAGTATAAGACATAAACTTTCTTGAAAACTAACAAACTATGTTCTCAGTCAACAATGCAATTGCAATTCATCATATTTTCAGGAAGGGTCTCATGTAGGAGCTTTTTAGCAAGTCCACATACTCAACCATCATTTAGTCTTCCATGATTGCTAACACTCACAACATATATATGGAGCAAAAAGTTTCAGCCAGACACATAGAAAGATAGGGGCTTATAATTTCGCCTCCCAACTTATTCACCTCAAGGGTGATGTCAACAATAATAACTCATGATCACTCATATCCAACTGGATATATATACCTAGATCTTTCCCCACCACATGATGCTTGCAAAAGAGAAAAATAAAAAGGAATAGAGGAGAACACTATTGACTCTTGCATGAAAAGTAAATACATAAAAAGTAAAAGATAGGCCCTTCGCAGAGGGAAGCAGAGGTTGTCATGTGCTTTTTGTTTTTGGATGCACAAGCTCTTAATGCAAAGGAACGCCACTTTATATTACCCCTTGTGATAGCAACCTTTATTATGCAGTCCGTCGCTTTTATTTCTTTACCATCATAAGATCGTACAAAGCTTATTTTCCCTTACAATAAAAGATCATACATATTTAGGAGCAATTTTTATTGCTTTATGCACCGATGACAACTTACTTGAAGGATCTTATTCAATCCGTAGGTAGGTATAGTGGACTCTCATGAAATGAAATTGGGTTCAAGGTTTCTGGATGCACAAGTAGTATCTCTACTTGGTGCGGATTTTTGGCTAGCAAAGATATTGGGCAAGCACCACATGTTGAAGGATCTAGGACAATATAACTTCTATGTGAATATAAGCAAACATAATTCATTACATTGTCTTCCTTGTCCAACGTCAACAATTTGACATAAAATACTCAATGGGGGCTCACAATCATAAAAGATGTCCAAGATAGTGTATTTGCATGTGAATCTTCTCTTCCCTTATTAATTTTTCATGAATTGCACCATTGACCAATGCTATGTTTGTTAACTTTCAATAAATTTTACCACTTATACTTTTGTTTATGTAATGTCATTACTTTCCATAAGATTAGCATATGATCTTTTTTTCATTATTTTCATTGCTAGGATTGAAACATAAAAGTAAAGAAGCAAAAACTCAAACTACTCTTTATTATATAGCTCTCAACTCAATTACATAGATAGATAGATCACAAAACTAGCACTCGAAAATAGATCATGCTAAACTTTTATTCAACTAAATCATGAAATAACTAAGGATTGAACCAAAAATAGGTAAAGATAATAAAAGTGATGGTGATACGATACCGGGGCACCTCCCCCAAGCTTGGCACAAGCCAAGGGGAGTGCCCATACCCATGTGCTCAAATCTCTTTCTTCGGTGATGAAGGTGGTGATGAAGTGGTGGGCTTGTCTTCCGGCTTCCATGGCATAGGTTCTCCATCATAAAAGGATGAACGAGTCTCCAGAGTCCTGAAACATGCAGCTAAACTCATACCTTTGAATCTTGCCTCATATTCAAAATTTTGGTTTTGGAGATCATAGGTTTGGCCTTGGAGATAGTCAATTCGTTCGTTGAGCTTGAAGACGATGTCCCCCAATGATTGGCCATCCACCTTATGATCACGGGTGAATTCCGTGATCATGGAGTGGTTGGCGCTGAGTCCACGTTCCACCATCCCTTGGCACTTGAAAATCTCCTGCTCCACCGCCTCGAGCCTGGCCTCCACGCTCCCGGTCTTCTTGGGCCCTTGAACGTCCCGGATGTGAAGAACCCCCTCACGCATCTCGATGGCTTGAGGGTGTTTCATCAATTCCGGTAGGTAGGGGTTGATGACCTTCTCATAGAACTTGTCCTTGGAAGAACTTGGTGGAGCCATGGCGATCTAGATCTGTTAGAAAAATAGCACGAAACAAGAACAGAAGGTTTTTCTGCGATACGGTAGTCAAAACGTTCGAGAGTATATATAAAGAATTTTTATCTTGCAAAACAAGTATTCCAGAAGAAAACGGAGTCGGGAAGGCTCACGAGGGGCCCACAAGCCACCAGGGCGCGCCTGGGGGGGTGGTGCGCCCTGGTGCCTTGTGTGCACCTCGTGGGTCCCCTCGGCTGTTTCTTATTTTTGTATTTTTTTCTAATATTCCAATACTGATAGAAAGTATTTTTATGGAATTTTTGGAGTCGGTTTACTTACCGTATCACATACCTACCCCTTTTCAGGGTTCTGGAGCGTTTCGGAAGGACTCTTTAATGTGCTCTTATGGTGTAATTGTTTCAATAATGTTAGTTTCAACGTTAATGGGAGTACCTAAAATATCATGCTTGATTCTTTGTCCATTCACTACTCTCGGATTATTGCCTTCGAAGTTATTTATTTTTATGGCTCCGGAGCGATAAACTTCTTCGATGACATAAGGCCCCTCCGATTTAGAGAGAAGTTTTCCTGCAAAAAATCTTAAATGAGAATTGCATAATAAAACATGATCGCCTACTTTAAATTCCCGTTTTTGAATTCTTTTATCATGCCATCTTTTAACTTTTTTTTAAGCAATTTGGCATTTTCATAAGCTTGGGTTCTCCATTCATCTAACGAGCTAATATCAAATAACCTCTTTTCACTAGCAAGTTTAAAATCATAATTGAGTTCTTTAATTGCCCAATATGCTTTATGTTCCAACTCAAGAGGTAAATGACATGCTTTTCCATAAACCATTTTATAGGGAGACATACCCATAGGATTTTTATAAGCAGTTCTATAAGCCCATAATGCATCGTCAAGTTTCTTAGACCAATTCTTTCTAGATCTATTGACGGTCTTTTGCACAATTAACTTTATTTCTCTATTGCTCAATTCAACTTGACCACTAGATTGAGGATCATAGGGGGATGCAATTCTATGGTTGACATCATATTTAGCAAGCAGTTTACGGAATGCAGCATGAATAAAATGTGAACCACCATCAGTCATTAAATATCTAGGGACTCTAAATCTCGGGAAAATAACTTCTTTAAGCATTTTAATAGAAGTGTTATGATCAGCACTACTAGTTGGAATAGCTTCTACCCACTTAGTAACGTAATCAACAACAACTAAAATATGAGTATACCCATTGGATTTAGGAAAAGGTCCCATATAATCGAAACCCCAAACATCAAATGGTTCAATGATAAGTGAATAATTCATAGGCATTTCCCGACGTCTACCAACATTACCAATTCTTTGACATTCATCACAAGGAAGGACAAACTTACGTGCATCCTTGAAAAGAGTAGGCCAATAAAAACTAGATTGTAGTACCTTATGTGCAGTTATGTCTCCCGCATGGTGTCCTTCGTAAGCCTCGGAATGACACTTTCGTAGGATTTTTTCCTGTTCATGCTCAGGTATACAATGTCTAATAATACCATCTACTCCTTCTTTATAAATATGTGGGTCATCCCAGAAGTAATGTCTTAAATCAAAGAAGAACTTTTTTTTGTTGGTATGTGAAACTAGGTGGTATAAATTTAGCAACAATATAATTAGCATAGTCTGCATACCAAGGAGTATTATGAGAAGCATTTATGACAGCTAATTGCTCATTGGGAAAGCTATCATCAATAGGCAGTGGGTCATCAAGAATATTTTCCAACCTAGACAAGTTATCAGCTACGGGATTCTCAGCTCCCTTCCTATTAGTAATATGCAAGTCAAATTCTTGTAGCAATAGAACCCACCTAATGAGTCTAGGTTTAGCATCTTTCTTTTCCATAAGGTATTTAATAGCAGCATGATCGGTGTGAACAATTACTTTAGAATCAACTATGTAGGATCTGAATTTATCACAAGCAAACACAACTGCTAGAAATTCTTTCTCAGTAGTAGCATAATTTCTTTGAGCACTGTCTAGAGTTTTACTAGCATAATGGATAACATTTAATTTCTTATCAACTCTTTGTCCTAGAACAGCACCAACCGCATAATCACTGGCATCACACATAATTTCAAAAGACAAGTTCCAATCATGTGGTTGAACAATAGGTGCAGAGGTTAATGCTTTCTTAAGTGTTTCAAAGGCTTCTACACAATCGTCATCAAAAACAAATGGAACATCTTTTTGCAAGAGATTAGTAAGAGGCCTAGAAATTCTAGAGAAGTCTTTAATAAACCTTCTATAGAAACCAGCATGACCAAGGAAACTTCTTATACCTTTAATATCTTTTGGACATGGCATTTTCTCAATTGCATCAACTTTAGCCTTATCTACTTCAATACCTCGTTCAGAAATTTTATGCCCCAAGACAATACCTTCATTCACCATAAAGTGGCACTTTTGCCAATTCAAGACAAGGTTAGTTTGTTCACATCTCTGCAAAACTCGATCAAGGTTGCTTAAGCAATCATCAAAAGACGTTCCGTAAACGGAAAAATCATCCATGAAAACCTCAACAATCTTTTCACAAAAGTCAGAGAATATAGCAGTCATACATCTTTGAAAGGTAGCAGGTGCATTGCATAAACCAAAAGGCATACGTCTATAAGCATAAGTTCCAAAAGGACAAGTAAAGGTGGTTTTCTCTTGATCGGCTTGTGATACAGGTATTTGAGAGAAACCAGAATATCCATCAAGAAAGCAAAAATGTGTATGCTTGGACAATCTTTCTAGCATTTGATCAATAAAAGGTAGGGGGTAATGATCTTTTCTAGTAGCTTTGTTTAATTTTCTAAAATCAATTACCATCCTATAACCAGTTACAATTCTTTGTGGGATAAGTTCATTTTTATCGTTAGGAACAACAGTAATGCCTCCTTTCTTAGGGACACAATGAACGGGACTTACCCATCTACAATCAGCTATGGGATAGATTATACCTGCTTCCAGAAGTTTTAATATTTCAGTTCTTACCAGCTCCTTCATCTTAGGATTTAATCGTCGTTGGTGGTCGACAACTGGTTTAGCATCAGGCTCCATATTAATTTTGTGCTGACATTGAGTGGGACTAATGCCCTTAAGATCATCAAGAGTATATCCAATAGCAGCACGGTGCTTCCTCGGAGTTTTTAGTAATCTCTTTTCTTCATGCTCTGAAAGGTTAGCACTAATAATAACAGGATATATCTTCTTTCATCTAGATAAGCATATTTCAATGTATCAGGCAATTGTTTCAATTCAAATACAGGGTCACCCTTAGGTGGAGGAGGACCTCCCAGAGTTTCAACAGGCAAATTGTGTTTAAGGATAGGTGGTTGATCAAAGAACATCTTATCTATTTCATTTGTTTCATTCATGTGCATATCATTTTCATGGTCTAGCAAATATTGTTCTAACGGATCAGTAGGAGGTACGGCAATAGAAGCAAGACCAATAATTTCATCTCTACTAGACAATTCTTTATCATTAGGTTGTCTACGAAACTTGGAGAAATTAAACTCATGAGATATATCACCAAAATTAACACTGACAGTTTCTTTAGCGCAATCAATCTTAGCATTAACAGCATTCGAGAAAGGTCTACCAAATATAATGGGACAAAAATCATCTTGTGGTGATCCAAGAACAAGAAAATCAGTAGGGTATTTGATCTTACCACACAAGACTTCCACATCTCTGACAATCCCAAGTGGTGAAATAGTATCTCTATTTGCGAGCTTGATAGTAACATCAATATCTTCAATCTCAACAGGTGCAATATCATTCATAATTTCTTGATATAAGGTAAATGGAATAGCACTCACACTAGCACCCAAATCACATAAGCCATGATAACAATGACCTCCTATTTTAACAGAGATAACAGGCAGGCCAACGACAGGTTTATTCTTATCTTTAGGATCGGGCTTAGCAATTCTAGTAGCTTCATCACAGAAGAAAATAACATGCCCATCTATATTATCGGCCAAGAGATCTTTAACCATAGCAACATTAGGTTCAACTTTAATTTGTTCGGAGGGTCTAGGTGCTCTAATTTTACTTTTGTTAACCACAGTTGAAACTTTAGCATGTTTCCAACGCTGAAAAATCCTATAAATAGAGAACCCCCCCCCCCAGGCGTGACCTGGTACCTCGTGGAGCCCACGTGGCTCCGTCTGACCTGATTCCAATGCTAAAAAATCCTATAAATAGAGAAACCCCCAGAAATAACCCTAGAACTTCGACTCCGCCGCCGCAAGCCTCTGTACCTCCACGATATCATCTACAACCCTTTTCTGGCACCCTGTCGGAGGGGGGGAAAGCATCACCGGAGGCCATCTTCATCATCTCGGCGGTCTCCATGACGAGGAGGGAGTAGTTCACACTCGGGGCTGAGGGTTTGTACCAGTAGCTATGTGTTTGATCTCTCTCTCTCTCTCTCTCTCTCTCTCTCTCTCGTGTTCTTGATTTGGCATGATCTTGATGTATCGCGAGCTTTGTTAATATAGTTGGATCATATGGTGTTTCTTCCCTCTCTATCCTTGTTGTGATGAATCGAATCTTTTCCCTTTGATATTTCGTTATTGTTGGATTGAATATTTCAGAGTTGAGAACACTTGATGTATGTCTTGCATATGAATACCAGTGGTGACAATGGGGTATTATATTGATTCACTTGATATATGATTTGGCACTCAACTCGCGGATTCCCGCGGTGACATTGGGGTAATCTATGCATATGGGTTGATGCACATTTTCATTATCTTTTCTCCGATAGAAACTTTGGGGTGCTCCTTGGAGTTCTTTGTGTGGATTGAATATTATGATTATGAAGTTGTTTGATGCATATCGTATAATCAACTCACGGATACTTGTGGTGACATTGGAGTATCTAGGTGACATTAGAGTTGATTGATGTGTATCATATGGTGTTATTTTAGTACGAACTCTAGGGCTGTTTCTGACACTTATAGGAATAGCTCAATAGATCGATCGGAAAGGATAACTTTGAGGTGGTTTCGTACCCTACAAACAATTTCTATCTTATGTTCTCCGCTGATAGGAACTTGGGAGTGATTCTTTATTGCACGTTGAGGAATGGTTATATGATCCAATTATATTAGCATTGTTGAGAGATTGCACTAGCGAAAGTATGAACCCTAGGCCTTGTTTTCAAGCATTGCAATACCGTTTGTGCTCACTTTTCTCACTTGCTACCTTGCTGTTTTATATTTTCAGATTACAAATACCTATATCTGCTATCCATACTACACTTTTATCACCATCTCTTCGCCGAACTAGTGCACCTATACAATTTACCATTTGTATTGGGTGTGTTGGGGACACAAGAGATTTCTTGTATTAGGTTGCAGGGTTGTTTGAGAGATACCATCTTCAACCTACGCCTTCCACGGATTGATAAACCTTAGATCATCCACTTGAGGGAAAATTGCTACTGTCCTACAAAACTTTGCGCTTGGAGGCCCAACACGAGTCTACAAGAATAAGTTGTGTAGTAGACATCAAGCTCTTTTCTGGCGCCGTTGCCGGGGAGGTGAGTGCTTGAAGGTATATCTTTAGATCTTGCAATCGAATCTTTTAGTTTCTTGTTTTATCACTAGTTTGGTTTATAAAAGAAAACTAAAAAAATGGAATTGAGGTTGCCTCATATTATTCGTCTTTATCATGTCATTCTTGAAAATGATGGAGCAGAAAATTGTGCTCAATTGATAGAAGAAGAATTCAATAAAATGTTTGGCATAAAATCTTTGAATGATGAGCATGATTGCAATGTTGTTATTATGAATTCTATGAATATCCAAAATACTAATGATGATTGCACTAGTCATGACAAAAATGTTTCTTATAAGCATGTCAATTTTTGTGGAGTGCATAAAGTTTGTGAAGACATGCCTTATAGGGATGATAGATTTTGTAAGAAGCATAAACATGATAGAACAAATTTTTTGCTCAAAGTGATAGATGAATTTGCTACAAAGTTATGCTCTCTTCATCCCATTACTTGTGAACTTTGCAATAAAGTTGGTCACCTTAATTTTCAATGCATACTTTTTCATGATCGAATCATGGCTAAATATTGTAATGACTTGACCGCCCTTGAACTATATAATGAGCTTTATCTATTTTTGGGGTGTGAAGATTTGACACATAAAAATAGTTGGTTTGAAGTATTCATTCTCACAGACAACATTGAAACTAATCTAGAGGAAATCTATATGTTTTGTGTGGTAAATTGCAATGAGAATGCTTATATTGCCAACTACAGAAAGATGGGAAAACCAATAGAATATAAAAGGAACACTAATGAAAGGGTAAAGATTTCCACTTTCCCTCCTATTGTCTCTCATGATGAAATAGGTAACGAGGAGGAGCTTCCTATTCAACCAATCTCATCAATAAGAAGCTTGGAAAAATTGATTAAACCCACACATGATGTGGTGAAGAAGAAGAAAAGAAGAAAGAGTAGAGGTAAAAAAGTATCCCTCCCAAATAATGTTGCCCCTATTATTGTTGTGCCTCATGAGAGTGAATCAAAAATAATTGTGGAAGATGATATACTTGATGATGATATTGCTTCTTTGTCTTATGGTACAATGTCCGAATGAACTATTGAGGATGATTTTATTATGCCTATTACTCATTATGATGATTATGATTGGGAAGATAATGATACTTCTTATGATCTTGAAAATCTTTATGGCACCAACTTGGAAGATTATGCTGATAATTGTTATACTATTGGTGCTATTCATACTATTAATGATGAAAGTGATTATGCTTATGATATGCAAAGCCACAAGCTTGGGGATGCTATGTTTGATGAGAATGACATGTTTGAGAATTTATTTGCTGCAATTGATGTTTGTCCCAAGCTTGGAGATGCTATACTTAATGAAGATGATCTTTTTAGTCCCCCTACTTTGAATGATCAAATTTGTTATGATGATTTCATGCCTCCTATCTATGATGATTTTTGTGATGATACTTATGTTATGAAAAATAGTGATGATTATTATTATAATACTTGTTATAATCCTTTTACTGAACATCACTATTTTAATGTGGAAACAATTTATAGTATTCGAGTTTCATACTATACTCCCACTATTATGAATGAGAAGAAAATTGCTTGTGTGGAGAGTAATAAAAATTCTATGCTTGTGGATCATGAAAAGAATGCTTTATATGATAGCTATATTGATGAATCCATTCATGATGCTACTGAAAATTATTATGAGAGAGGAACATATGATTCATGATGCTCCCGTTATGTTTCAATTCTTCACTTTTTATGTGAGCATCATTAAAATCATCATGCCTAGCTAAAAGGCATTAAAGAAAAGCGCTTGTTGGGAGACAACCCAATACTTATACCTACTGTTTTTGTGTGTCCACATGATTAAGCTAATATAGTGATCATGTTTTATATGTTTTCTTTCAATAATGTGCCAAGTAAAGCCTTTGGGATAGTGTGGATGCTTGTTGATTTGATTCTGTGCAAAAATAGAAACTTTTGCGTCCAGTGATGGAATTTATATTCTATACTAGAGCGCGAAAAAATTCTGAAATTTTTACACAGTATTGGGTTACAAATGTTTTACGTTTTCCTAATTTTTCAGAATTTTTGGAGGTACATAAGTATGGTTTTTAAATCGCTTACTACACGCTGTTCTGTTTTTGATAGATTCTGTTTTCGATTCATAGTTTGCTTGTTTTAGTGTTTCCATAGCTTATATTGAGTAATATAAATTGTGGAAATGATAGAATACAGTAGGAATTATGTGAGAACAATTATGAATCTTGTCTTGACAGTACCTAAGTGGATGATTTATTTTTATCATACTAACCTATCTCACGAAGTTCCGTTAAGTTTTGTGTGATTGAAGTTTTCAAGTTTTGGGTGAGATATCGATATGAGGAAAATAAGGAGTGGCAAGACCCTAAGCTTGGGGATGCCCAAAGCACCCCAAGGTAAAATTCAAGTAAGACTCAAGCGTCTAAGCTTGGGGATGCCCCGGAAGGCATCCCCTCTTTCGTCTTCAACACTATCGGTAACCTCACTCGGAGCTATATTTTTATTAGTCACATAATATGAGTTTTGCTTGGAGCGTCATTTTATTTTGTTGATATTTGCTTGGTGTTATCAATAATCATGTTTTTTATCTTTTAGTTCAATAAAATGCCAATTATAGTCTTTACCATGCCCAGTTTGCAAGTTCATGTGTTGCTGTTTGAAAACAGAAAGTTTTCTGTTATGTCCAGAATATTCCTGAATAGTCAGAACATGATAAAAATCTGAAATTTTTACACGGTAAGCATGCATTAGTTCTCTGTCACGTGGTAAGTTTTCATAATTTTTGGAGTTAGGGAAGTATGGATTCTTATTCCCCTTTTACAGACTGTTCTGTTTTGGCAGATTGCTATTATAGTTGCATTGTTTGCATATGTTTGCTTGTTTAATGTTTCTATTTGTAGATAGGAGTATTAAATATGAATAGGCATTTAGTATGCAATGTTTAATTATAATTTTTGTGATTTGTTACAGTAGAGAATGTTAAGGTTTTGAGTGGATTTATAATAACTTATCTCACGAGGTCTTGTTGAGTTTTGTGTGGATGAAGTCTTTAAGACTTAGGGAAACCGTGATATGAGAGGAATTAAGGAGACACAAAAGCTCAAGCTTGGGGATGCCCAAGGCATCCCAAATTAATATTTCAAGAAGTCTCAAGCATCTAAGCTTGGGATACCCCGGTAGGCATCCCACCTTTCTTCATCAACAATTATCGGTCAGTTTTGGTTGAGCCTAAGTTTTTGCTTCTTCACATGATATGTGCTATTCTGGGAATGTCATTTTATTTTGTTTTCTTTGCTGTTTGAATAAAATACTTAAGATCTGAAATTTTTAAATGAGAGAGAGTCCTCACATAGCTACCTATTTACTTAACTACTCATTTGGTCTTCACTTATATCTTCTTGGAGTAGTTTGTTATTCACTCTTGTTCTTCACTTATATCTTTAGTAGTTCTGTTACTTTCCACCCCTACATTTAGAGGGAGGAAAAGCAGTGAAAAAAAAATAAGTGGTGAAGGGCAGAAAACACCGAATTGATCAGTACCAAATTTCCCACCCTAGACATGAGCTTTCCTTCCCAGTGCTTTAACCTTCCATAGAATTTATCCAATAAAGGCTGGCAATCAATCTTCCTAGGATTTCTGTAACCTAGGGGAAGCCCAGGGTACTTGCATGGCAGAGAGCCCATCTGACCTCCAACTCCAAAGACCGAGAGGATATCACTCAAATCAAAACCATGAAAGCTAATGGGTAAGCTAAACATTTACCAAGGTTCACCTTCAAGCCTGAAACACAAATAACTCCAAAAAATTGCATGAACAAGGCGCACATGCTTCACTTCAATGACAGTAATTTTGTCATGTCTTAACTTTGAGTTGATCAGTACAGCTATGCCCTGGCCATGGAGTTCCAAAAGCGAGTGATTGATTCATGGCGAAACCATGCTCCCAGCGCTGCGGACGAGCTCAAGGAAGCTATTCGTCTCTACGAGCAGATCAAGATAAAGACCCTAGCATTCCTGTCACCTGGTGATCCAATAATCGCGTTGCCTGAACCTCAGGAACAGGAAGTCGATACTGATCCGGTCAAAGTTGCACAACAGTAATTTGGGTCGTGTACTCTTTTCTTTCTTATGTTTTGAGGCCACTTTGCTGTTTTTTTTTAGCCTCATATGAGAATACAAGCTGTAGCATCTGTTCGGACGCACAGTCACACACACCACACGCACTCACACCACAACTCACGTCCCGACTATGCACCTAAACCAGACCTACAACCTATATCTCTAATACGTCTTGTGAGACTTTCGAAGTCCTGGACTCCGGGAACGACGGGCACGATGCACTAGAAGAAATTTTGACTGTAAATTTAGCGCAGGAGGTAGCCTTCTGTACCATCTAGAAGATTCGACAGTGTTATCTAAAGTAACCGAGACTTTATTTAGCCATGATGAACAGTAGGAACTTGATTGAACTATTGGGTTAAGAGTTTTTCCATGCTATAGATTATAAAGTATAAAAATGTCCGAGTCAAGAAATCAACGTTTGGTGGACAGCCATTTTGCTGTGACAAGGGAGAAGCCCCTGGGCCCCTGACGATGTAATGGAAGACGGAGATCTCGACATCCATCGGTGTCTTAATAAGGTTGGTTTTGGTGAGACTTTGCTGCCTTTGCTAAGATCAAGAACAGTGAGTTCAAAGGGCTCCGCTGGATATATTAGCACATTCTCGATTAATCTAATCCACGAGTAAATAATAAAATGGCATTCATAGTATGCAACTCATACCAATATCTAAACATGTGAGCACATACAGAACATAGAACCGAAACATCTATGAAACAACATATACCGCTAGCACTCCCCCAAAAAAAACATATATGGCTAGCACATGAACGAGTAAGTAGGGGATGAACAAATCATACACTCCGGTAGGCCAGGCTCGCCGCCGCGGCTTCGGCCTCATCCGCAGCCTTCTTCTTGGCGGCATCGTCGTCAGCCATGGAGTCGGTGTCGGGAAGTAGTGGAAGCAGAGAACGGAGTCGAAGACGAACCGGGAGCAGTCACGCCGAGACGCTCCCCCAAAACCTTATCACCTTCTCCTGATGCAGGATCTCAAAGGACGGGGTTCCGGCTTGGCTTATTCACGAAACACGCGCGCGCGTGGCAAGGCAAGCGGCGGAGGAGCGCGCATGTGCCACTTCTCTTCTCAAGCTCCAATAGCAAGTGGTAGAGCAACCCTTATAAAAGAGACTCAATTCTCCTTAACTTATGAGGTGGGACTAAACTTCCCACCACTTGTGATGCATCTACATGGGCCTTAGAGGTTAACAAGAATTATTGTTTATATGGGCCCAAGGCCATCTATATTTCAACAGCTACCACTCCTACTCCTACTGCCTTTTCCTTTCCACTTCATGCTCTTCCTAGATTTGCCTCAGAAGTTTCCATTTCTTGGTCACTGTTCTTGCATCATCCTCAGCTTATTTCCCTTTTGTGTTCTGCTTTTTCACTACTGCCAATCATGTGTTGTAAGAGCTTAAAAATCATTTACTCCGTATCATTATTGTTTGTTCTCATCCAAGTGATGAAGTAAAGCAGGTAATAAGTGGCCGTACAGTTACAGTGGGAGCAGCTGCTCATGCTGTTCTGAAGTTCTCATGCTCTGAAGAAATGTTCAGGGAGAACTTTACCTTGTTAGAGTTGGAACTTGTGAGAAATGATGGAATTGTCATGACAACTAATTATCCTCCATTAAAGATAATACAAATGCTCTGCACAACACCCTCTTATGATGCACTACCTTACACTGATCTTGCAAGCGGCAAAAATGATGAACGCTCAAACAATATGACACAATTTGTTTTGCCGTAAGCCAAGTGGTGCAACTAACTAAAATCACTACCTACAATGTGCTTCGTTGTTGCTGCTGCTGCCACTGCCATCTCCATGGAAGTGAGTGCTGTTCTTCAAGGCCACTATGTTGGCTTCTTGCTGCTGTGTCAGTGCACCTTCTTCTCCGGTGCCGGCGAGGTCGACCTGCACCTGGATGACAACCTCCTCTGGTCTCCGGGGCTGATCAATCAATGGAGCTTGTTTGCCGGTGGTGCCGGTGATGGCAGCCCTGCAACCAAGTGTCAATGCACTCCGCGTGGAAGACATGGAGGCAGCCCGGCAGGAGCCTCACCCGCTCCCCCTCCTGGAACTCGCCGAGGCACACAGCGCACTCGCTTGCGTCGCCCATGCCGGTGGCGTCGTTCTTGGCTGCCTTGCTGTACTTGAACGCCGGCAACGCCCGGATGGCCGGCTCCCTGGGCCCGCCGCGTGGCTCGTCAGGCTCCGGCCCGTGCACCACGGGGAGCTCGTGGTCGGAGGCGCTGTTGCGGCGAGGGCGGCGGCGGGTGAGGGAGATGACGAGGCTTCTGGGCGCGCCGGAATCATGGTCGGAGGAGGTGGCGTGCCAGGTGAGGCAGCAGCGGATGACGAAGACGTAGTAGGTGAGGAGGAGCGCGGATGTGGTGAGGATGCCGAGGAGTTTTGATTGTACGAATTGAGGTTTAAGTTGTTTTGTTGGTTGTACGAATTGAGGGTTAACCATTTTTCTTAGGAGGATTTGGTTTTGATTGCTATGTCTGATAGTTTTCATTTTCAGGCCCTTTCATTTTTTATCAATCAAGGCTCGCTGTTTTTTTAGATCCATGCATGTGGCATATGATTTTTTGGTTAGTTTTCATTTTGATTCTGCATCTATGTTAGTTTTCATAGATGCATGCATTCCATTTTTTTTGATTGTAATGCACATATATGCATTTCCATTTTTTTATTATTAATCATGCAAATCATGTACTTTTACTGTATAGTATATGAACATCAGTTCTCAAAAAATGGGGATCCATCATAGGTGTGGGGAGCACTTTGTAAGGATGTGTTGTGTTCCAGATGAGTTCTCAGAACTGTACTAGTAGGATTTTTTTTCGACCATATACTGCTGTTCTTCTTGATACTGTTGTTTGTAGATTTGTTTTTTGTTTTTGCCTGGCTGCGCACCCCTAGCTAGTAAGTAAATTTTGTGAGACTGGTGACACATTCAATTGGTAGTTTGTTTGCTTTTCTTGTGGTATTTTTTTTAAGCAGGGGGTGAACTAGTCATTTGATGGTTAACTGTTTTTTTGTGTGTTCTGTCGTGATAGATTGTGTTCCATTTTTCCTAACAGAGCAAGTAGGACTTTTCTCTCATGTGGATGTTTATCTGTCATGGTATATATATGTTTGTACTTTCCAAGGCCGTATACAACCTTTATACACGTTTTCTTTTTTCATGTATAGTATATGAACATCAGTTCTCAAAAAATGGGGATCCATCATAGGGGTGGGGAGCACTTGTAATGATGTGTTTGTGTTCCAGATGAGTTATCAGAACTGTACTAGTAGGGATTTTTTTGAACCATATACTGATGTTCATCTTTGATACTGTTTGTTGTAGATTTGATTTTTTTAACTACCAGATGATGAGTCATTTTAAAATGGATGCAGAAACTGTACATGATATGTTCTATCATGCTTATTTTTATAGTTTTTCATGGATGCAGAAACTGTACATGATCAGTATTTTTTTTGTAGCTTTTCATGGATGATGTGTCATGATATGTTTTTGTTGCAGGCCCATGTCTTTTTCCATCATTTATCTTTTGTGTAATTGGTATTCTTTAGGAACTCACCTTCTCTTTATTTTTTTTTATTTTTTTTATTTTTGTTTTTTCAGCTCCGAAACCAGGATGTTGTGCCCAGTTTGCTTCGCTCATTGTGGGATGAACAACGGCAGGAGCTTTGGCATGTATTTTCGGGATGTCAATGAAAGCTTTGCGGTAATGTCTGCTGCCACATTTTTTTGCTTTTTTCATGTGCTCAGTGTGTTCTGTAATCCGTTTTCATTTAGTTGTTTATTTACACAAGTTCATATCAATTTTTTCTTCAGCTACTGCCATGCTCTGCGACAGAGCAGTTCCCCAAGCACTTCGCTGGTGGTTTTCTGAACTTCCGAGCTCATGGCCACCGATACGTTGTAAATGTGTACACGGGGTACAACAACACCAAACGTATCAGTGGCAAGGACTTGAGGAAGTTCTTGAAGGACTTTAATCTGGGCCATGGGCAGCTTGTTGTGTTTGTCATGACTGGGTGTATTGCAAACGCGTATGTCTACTCATTCGGGGCTGGTTTGTTTGTCGGAGGTGGAGCTAGCTGAAGCAGTACAGCCTGAGGAAGAGCAAGGAGGCGCTGCTCAGGTTGCCCCAAATAATCCTGATGAAGAGCAAGGACAGCAAGGTGATGCTGGACAGGTGGATGATGAGGGGAACAACGGCCAGAACGTGGGAGAAGCCCCTCCAGGCATCATATACAGAAGGGATGTGAATTTGGTTGGGCAGGAGGCAGATCGGCTTGGCATGATCATCGCCATTGACGAGGGGCACATTGGTTCACGTTTTGTTCATCGGTTCACAAGCACCAATGTCAACAAGAAGTCAGTGGTATATATTTTTTTCTAACCTTTTCTTGTACAGTAGTAGCAATAACCATCTTTTTTTGGAATATAGATCTGTTTTTTAAATTTGTGTAGACACCTTCACACTGTATATAACCATTTTCTTTTTGTAACCACCCCCAGTTGCTAGTCTACCATCGACTCGCAACTCGGGGGGGGGGGGGGGGGGGGGGGGAGACTCGTAGTTTGCATTCGCCCCAGTTGCAAGTCCACCATCAAGTCGCAACTCGGGACGTAGTTCTTTTTTGACTTGTAAATGTGGTTCTTTTGCCTAGTTTGTAATTGCTCTACTTGCAAGTCCACCATCGACTCGCAACTCGGTACCCGCCCTAGTTGCAAGTCCACCATCGACTCGCAACTCGGTACCCGCCCTAGTTGCAATCATTACATCGACTCGCAACTCGGATACCCGCCCTAGTTACTAGTACACCATCGACACGCAACTCGGATACCCGCCCTAGTTGCAAATCCACCATCGACTTGTAACTTGAGGGCTTTTTTTTTGTTCTTTGTCTCATGCCACTTGCAAATCGACCCTTGGCTCGCAACTAGCGGTTTTTTCCGTCGGCCAGTTGCAAGTCTACCATCGAGTCGCAACTTGGGGGACGTGGTTTTGTAATCGCCCCAGTTGCAAGTCCACCGTTAACTTGCAACTTGGTAACTGCCCATGGTTGCAAGTCCACCATTGACTCGCAACTCGGTACCCGCCCTAGTTGCAAGTACACCATCGACTCGCAACTCGGATACCCGCCCTAGTTGCAAATCCACCATGGACTCGCAACTCGGATACCCTACCTAGTTGCAAATCCACCATCGACTTGTAACTTGAGGGCTTTTTTTTGTTCTTTGTCTCATGCCACTTGCAAATCGACCCTTGGCTCGCACCTAGCGGTTTTTTTCGTCGGCCAGTTGCAAGTCTACTATCGAGTCGCATGTTGGGGGACATAGTTTTGTAATCGCCCCAGTTGCAAGTCCATCGTTGACTTGCAACTTGGTAACTGCCCCTAGTTGCAAGTCCACCATCGACTCGCAACTCGAGTTTTTTTTTGTTCTTTGTCTCATGCCACTTGCAAATCGACCCTTGGCTCGCAACTAGCGGTTTTTTCCGTTGGCCAGTTGCAAGTCTACCATCGAGTCGCAACTTGTGGACGTAGTTTTGTAACCGCCCCAGTTTGCAGGTCCACCGTTGACTTGCAACTTGGTAACCTCCCCTAGTTGCAAGTCCACCATCGACTCGTAACTCGAGGGCGTTTTTTTGTTTTTTTGTCTCATGCCACTTGCAAATCGACCCTCGACTCACAACTAAGGGGTGGGGGTTTCCGTGTTCTTTTTGTAACCACCCCCCAGTTGCAAGTCTACCATCTACTCGCAACTCGGGGGGGGGGGGGGGGGGGACCCGTAGTTTGCATTCGCCCCAGTTGCAAGTCCACCATCGAGTCGCAACTCGGGACGTAGTTTCTTTTTTGACTTGTAAATGTGGTTCTTTTGCCTAGTTTGTAATCGCCCTACTTGCAAGTCCACCATCGACTCGCAACTCGGTACCTGCCCTAGTTGCAAGTCCACCATCGACTCGCAACTCGGTACCTGCCCTAGTTGCAAGTCCACCATCGACTCGCAACTCGGTACCCGCCCTAGTTGCAAGTACACCATCGACTCGCAACTCGAGGGCTTTTTTTGTTCTTTTTGTCCCATGCCACTTGCAAATCGACCCTTGGCTCGCAACTAGCGGTTTTCTCCGTCGGTGAGTTGCAAGTTTACCATCGAGTCACAACTTGGGGACATTGTGACAGCCCGAGGCCGAGACCTCCATTATTTTTGTTATGTTCATGCTTGCATGCTTATATGATATGTGTTTCGTTTTATTTTGGCATCATGCATCATCTCCATCACATGGTTGTGATTGCTCCCTTTATTTTGTTCATGTGTTTCTGCTACTCCTAGTCCCTCCTTGATCCTTTCTTTTTCCCATGCTCAACTTATTTCAATTCATTGCAACCTTGTGTGCTCTCCAAATCCTTCTCTTCATCCCCATTCATTTTTCATTTTGATCTTCTCAAAAACCATCTCTAGTTCAAAACTCCAAGTCTAGCTTCCTTCTTTCTTTTATTCCATTTATTCAAGTGACATTATTTCTGGTCCAGAAAAATGTTCAATCTTTTCCTATAAATCTTAGGCCATTCCAGTATGCCTCTCCACCAATTTCAGCACTTTTGAAAATGTTTCGGCCGGATTCAAAATTGGCTCAAGTTTGAATTGAATTCAAACTTGATTTATTTTTCTGTCTTTAAAAATTGCCAGGGCATTTTATTCAAATTTTGCATATCTCAAGCACCCCAGATATATTCTTACTTCATCCATCTCCCTTCTCTGTATCTCTGCACATTTCTTTCTTTTTCCTGTTTGAGGGAAATTGAGAAGAGAAAGAATAGAGGAGAGAAGAGAGCAGCAGCAGCTCAGCGCAGCCCACAGTGCCACAGCCCACCTAACTAACCAGCCAGCCAGCCCACTAAACCCAGCGGCGCCCTATAACCCTAGCGATCGATCCCCCATCTCCGTCCTCCTCTCGATCCTCTCTCCCTCGCTCCCTGCTCTGCGCCGCCACGCACGAGACAGAGGAGCTCGTCCCGATCCCCATGGCCGCCTCTGCCGATCTCCTCCGTGACTCAAGCCCTCGCCGGAGACGCCAAGCCGTCGCCCGCGCCCCGCCTCCATTCCCGTCGCCTGCTGGCCTTCCTCGCGCCCCGCTCCCTGCCTGACCTCTTCGCCTCCCGCAACCGTGAGCACGCCCGTGCCCGAGCTTCTGCCTCAACCCCGCCACCAGAGCGCCAGCCGTCGGCGACTCCATCCCTCGCCCCTGCCTTCTCCTTTCTTCCTCTCCCCTGTTTTTATTTCTCCCTCCCGCTCACATCTCTCCCTCAGGTATCCAGCGCCATGGCCGTGTCCCTCCTCAAGTCCACCTTCGCCTGCTGCCGTCGACCACCGCCAAGGGACCTTCTCTGGCCAGATCCGGCCGCTGCTGTCCTCCCCGACCTCGCCGCATCTCCAGCCGCTTGCCTCCGCTGCGTGCCTCGTCTCCCTTGCCATGCCCATCCTCTGCTTGTCTCCTGCTCGCCGTGACCAGGCCCTCCTCGGCCTGCTTGCTGATCTGTCATCTCCGGCCGCCTGCTGCGCTCCATCCTCCGCTGCCTTTTGTCGTTGACGTCAAGACCACAGCAGCACGACCCGTGGGTGCCAAGTTCCTCTTTCGGACCCGTCAAGCGTGCGACGACTTGTGTGCGACTACCGTGTACCTCTACTGCCGTCTACTGTATCGCCAGGACCTAGACCATCAAGTGCCCGATGACGATGCGCCAAGTTCCTCTCCAACCCGTGTACGACTACCGACGCTATGGATCCGACAAGATCGCGTGTACCACTACCGTTCCTGTGGGTTTCGTCAAGTTCAACGACGACCACCGAAGACCTCGGATTCGCCAAGTTCCGCTACCGTCACCGAAGACCGCGAGTACCACTACTTCCACTACCGCCGTTGCGAGAACGTCTACTTCCCTTGTGGAACTCGATCCACCCCGAAATGCACGTTTCAAAGGTATAACCGCCGAGACGACACCCGTGAACGATGCATATGTTGTATGAAATGCTCGTGTCTGCACCGTGTCCGAATCGTTCTTGCACATCCCTCGCTTGCCATGCCACCGACACGTGGGAACCCGGTAACCGGGATCACCCCAC
The DNA here is from genome assembly GCA_039707655.1 of Elymus sibiricus. Classification (NCBI taxonomy): domain Eukaryota; kingdom Viridiplantae; phylum Streptophyta; class Magnoliopsida; order Poales; family Poaceae; genus Elymus; species Elymus sibiricus. Next base: position 378,649,673 of record CM077674.1, on the reverse strand, counting down.
CATCTCTTGCATGTTTCGCACATTCGCACGCGTGTTCCTCCTTTGCACCGGTATCTCAACGAGTTACCCGAACCAGAATGTTGCCGTGGCACCATTTCCGTTATCGCCGCCGTGACACCCATTTCTTTCCGCCATGGTGACAAATTCATCATATCATTTAATGCCACCATTTTCATAAAATTGCATACAACTTGAATATGTCATTCTCATGCGTGTTAACAACATTTAAATTATTGTTTGCATTAAAATTGCTAAATGACTTGCTAAAATGATTTATTTCATAACTATTTAACCGTAGCTCTGATTTAAATAAACTTTATATGTAAATGGAGTAGAAAAATGTGTAGATTAACATGGTGACATTACTTTGCATATTTAACAACATTAAAAATGTGTTTTAGGCAGAACAGTACCAAATTCGAAAATTGCATATGGGGAATTTCCGGACTTGTTTTGTGTTGTTTCCGGCCTCATTTAAAATGCCTAGATATGTAGATTAATTATGCCTCATCTCTTGCCATGGTAACCAATATTTAATATTGATGAGTAGCATAAATGGGAGTGAACTAAATAATTGTTGTGGAGTTTCGTCAATATGCAACTCGTTGCATATTGAGCTTCACTTAACGTGTAGTATTTGCTTGTTGCATTTTGCCATGCCATGCCTCATTAAACCGGACATGCATCATATTTTGTTATGCATCATGCCGTGATATGTTTGTTTGTTTACCTTGTTGTTTGTTTCTTTCCGGTTGTGCTTCTTCTCGATAGTTCTGGTTTCGTTGCGGTTGTGAGGATTCGTTCGACTACGTTGGTTCGTCTTGTTCATGGACTCGTTCTTCTTCCGAGCGGGATTTCAGGCAAGATGATCATGACCTTGGATATCTTTACTATCTTTGCTTGCTAGTTGTCTCGTTTCTATCGCTATGTCACGCTTCCTACCACATATATGTCAGCCTCTCATATGCCATGATACAGCCTCTAACCACCCTACTCAGCAAACCGTTGTTTGGCTATGTAACCGCTTTGCTCAGCCCCTCTTATAGCGTTGCTAGTTGCAGGTGCAGTTTTAGGTTGTTCCATGTTGGGACATGGATATCATGGGATATCACATTATCTCTTATTTAATTAATGCATCTATATACTTGGTAATGGGTGGAAGGCTCGGCCTTTTGCCTAGTGTTTTGTTCCACTCATACCGCTCTAGTTTCCGTAATACCGGTGTTATGTTCCTTGATGAGCGCTTCTAACACATGTGGGGCATATGGGAACCCCCCTGTCCATTCGTTTTAGGATAAACTTCTCCAGCAAGGCCCAACATTGGTTTTACCATTTGCCTAATAACAACTAAAACTTGCATAGGGACCTGCCGGCCCCCGTGGATAATTAATCAACTACCCGGGCCAGTGCTCCTCATGAGTGTTAGTCCACCTACCTAGCAGTCGGCGGAGCCGCCTCGGGGCAACTCGGGTTCTTTTGGCTACCGTCCACTATGCATAGACGAATGTTGCCCGTAGATAGAGAGCGCGCGGCTCTAGATGTGGATCTGGCTCACCGGGAGGTCTTGCTGGTTTAGTTTTACCTGTTACGAATGGCTTGTCCATCGGGATTCCTTATCGTAAGCATCATGTTATCATGGTGTGAGGATGTTCCATCGGATGCGTGTGGTAATTTATAATGGACTACTTGGAGCACCCCTGCAGGGTTAAATCTTTCGCGAAGCCGTGCCCGTGGTTATGTGGCGACTTGGAAATTAATAACCTCCGGTTGTAGAGAACTTGACACTAATTCTAACTAAAATACACCAACCGCGTGTGTAACCGTGATCGTCTCTTTTCGAGGAAGTTCGAGAAGAGAACACGGTGGGGTTATGTTTGACTCGTAAGTAGGTGTTAAGGATCACTTCTTGATCATTATTAGTTTGCGACCGTTATGCGTAGTTACTCTTCTTATTCTTGTACTCGTAAGTTAGCCACCATATAATGCTTAGCGATTGCTGCAACCTCACCACCTTACCCTTCCATATCCATTACGCTTTGATAGTCTTGTTACCCATGGTTATGAGATTGTTGAGTCCTCGTGGCTCACAGATTACTACAACAACAGATGCAGGTACAGGTAACGCGATGATTTGACGTGAGAGCGATGCGTGTCTGCTTTTGGAGTTCTTCTTCTTTGTCGACCTGGGGATAGGTTCCTGGTCGGCAGCCTGGGCTAGCAGGGTGGATGTCGTTCGTGTTTTTCGTTTGTGTTTCATCCGTAGTCGGATTCTGCTCTTCTGTATGGTGATTGCTATGTATCGATGTATTCCTGTGATGACTGTATGTATTTGTATGTATCCCCATCCATTATGTACATGGTACGATGTAATGATATCCACCTTGCAAGCGTCTTCGATATGCGCTTCTATCCCTGGTGGGGCCTCCGAGTTCCTCGAGGATAGGGTCGCATATTGGGCGTGACAGACGTAGTTTTGTAATCACCCCAGTTGCAAGTCCACCATCGACTCGCAACTCGAGGGCTGTTTTTTGTTCTTTTGTCTCATGCCACTTGCAAATCGACCCTCGACTCGCAACTAGAGGGGGGTGGGGGTTTCCGTGTTCTTTTTGTAACCACCCCCAGTTGCAAGTCTACAATCGACTCGCAACTCGGGGGGTGGGGGGGACCCGTAGTTTGCATTCACCCCAGTTGCAAGTCCACCATTGACTCGCAACTCGGGACGTAGTACTTTTTTGACTTGTAAATGTGGTTCTTTTGCCTAGTTTGTAATCGCCCTACTTGCAAGTCCACCATCGACTCGCAACTCGGTACCCGCCCTAGTTGCAAGTCCACCATCGACTCGCAACTCGGTACCCGCCCTAGTTGCAGGTCCACCATCGACTTGCAACTCGAGGTTTTTTGTTGTTCTTTTGTATCATGCCACTTGCAAATCGACCCTTGGCTCGCAACTAGCCGTTTTTTCCGTCGGCCAGTTGCAAGTCTACCATCGACTCGCAACTTGGAGACGTAGTTTGTAATCACCACAGTTTACAAGTCCACCGTTGACTTGCAACTTGGTAACTGCCCCTAGTTGCAAGTCCACCATCGACTCGCAACTCGGTACCCGCCCTAGTTGCAAGTACACCATCGACTCGCAACTCGGATACCCACCCTAGTTGCAACTCCACCATCGACTCGCAACTAGGATACCCTCCCTAGTTGCAAATCCACCATCGACTTGTAACTTGAGGGATTTTTTTGTTCTTTGTCTCATGCCACTTGCAAATCGACCCTTGGCTCGCACCTAGCGGTTTTTTCCGTCGGCCAGTTGCAAGTCTACTATCGAGTCGCAAGTTGGGGGACGTAGTTTTGTAATCGCCCCAGTTGCAAGTCCATCGTTGACATGCAACTTGGTAACTGCCCCTAGTTGCAAGTCCACCATCGACTCGCAACTCGAGGTTCTTTTTGTTCTTTGTCTCATGCCACTTGAAAATCGACCCTTGGCTCGCAACTAGCGGTTTTTTCCGTCGGCCAGTTGCAAGTCTACCATCGAGTTGCAACTTGTGGACGTAGTTTTGTAATCGCCCCAGTTTGCAGGTCCACCGTTGACTTGCAACTTGGTAACCGCCCCTAGTTGCAAGTCCACCATCGACTCGCAACTCAAGGGCGTTTTTTTTGTCTCATGCCACTTGCAAATCGACCCTCGACTCACAACTAGGGGGTGGGGGTTTCCGTGTTTTTTTGTAACCACCCCCCAGTTGCCAGTCTACCATCGACTCGCAATTCGGGGGGGGGGCATAGTTTGCATTTGCCCCAGTTGCAAGTCCACCATCGAGTCGCAACTCGGGACGTAGTTTCTTTTTTGACTTGTAAATGTGGTTCTTTTGCCTAGTTTGTAATCGCCCTACTTGCAAGTCCACCATCGACTCGCAACTCGGTACCCGCCCTAGTTGCAAGTCCACCATCGACTCGCAACTTGGTACCTGCCCTAGTTGCAAGTCCACCATCGACTCGCAACTCGGTACCTGCCCTAGTTGCAAGTCCACCATCGACTCGCAACTCGGTACCTGCCCTAGTTGCAAGTCCACCATCGACTCGCAACTCGGTACCCGCCCTAGTTGCAAGTACACCATCGACTCGCAACTCGAGGGCTTTTTTTGTTCTTTTTGTCCCATGCCACTTGCAAATCGACCCTTGGCTCGCAACTAGCGGTTTTCTCCGTCGGCGAGTTGCAAGTCTACCATCGAGTCACAACTTGGGGATATAGTTTTGTAATCGCCCCAGTTGCAAGGCCACCGTTGACTCGCAACTCGGTACCCGCCCCGAGTTGCAAGTCCACCATCGACTCGCAACTCGAGGGCTGTTTTTTGTTCTTTTGTCTCATGCCACCTGCATATCGACCCTCGACTCGCAACTAGAGAGGGGGTGGGGGTTTCCGTGTTCTTTTTGTAACCACCCCCAGTTGCAAGTCTACAATCGACTCGCAACTCGGGGGAGGGGGGGGGGGGGGCGTAGTTTGCATTCGCCCCAGTTGCAAGTCCACCATCGACTCGCAACTCGGGACGTAGTACTTTTTTGACTTGTAAATGTGGTTCTTTTGCCTAGTTTGTAATCGCCCTACTTGCAAGTCCACCATCGACTCGCAACTTGGTACCCGCCCTAGTTGCAAGTCCACCATCGACTCGCAACTCGATACCCGCCCTAGTTGCAGGTCCACCATCGACTCGCAACTCGAGGTTTTTTTTTGTTCTTTTGTCTCATGCCACTTGCAAATCGACCCTTGGCTCGCAACTAGCTGTTTTTTCCGTCGACCAGTTGCAAGTCTACCATCGAGTCGCAACTTGGGGACGTAGTTTTGTAATCGCCACACTTTGCAAGTCCACCGTTGACTTGCAACTTGGTAACCGCCCCTAGTTGCAAGTCCACCATCGACTCGCAACTCGAGGTTGTTTTTTTTGTCTCATGCCACTTGCAAATCGACCCCCGACTCGCAACTAGGGGGGTGGGGGTTTCCGTGGTCTATTTGTAACCACCCCCAGTTGAAGTCTACCATCGACTCGCAACTCAGGGGGGAGGGGGGGACCGTAGTTTGCATTCGCCCCAGTTGCAAGTCTACCATCGACTCGCAACTCGGGACGTAGTTCTTTTTTGACTTGTATCTGTGGTTTCTTTTGCCTAGTTTGTAATCACCCTACTTGCAAGTCCAGCATTGACTTGCAACTCAGTACCCGCCCTAGTTGCAAGTACACCATCGACTCGCAACTCGGTACCCGCCCTAGTTGCAAGTCCACCATCGACTCGCAACTCGGTACCGGCCCTAGTTGAAAGTACACCATCGACTCGCAACTCGGTACCCGCCCTAGTTGCAAGTACACCATCGACTCGCAACTCGAGGGCTTTTTTTGTTCTTTTGTCTCATGCCACTTGCAAATCTACCCTCGGCTCGCAACTAGCGGTTTTTTTCCTTCGGCCAGTTGCAAGTCTACCATCGAGTCGCAACTTGGGGACGTAGTTTTGTAATCGCGCCACTTGCAAGTCCACCGTTGACTCGCAACTCGGTACCCGCCCCGAGTTGAAAGTCCACCATCGACTCGCAACTCGATGGTTGTTTTTGTTCTTTTTGTCTCATGCCACTTGCAAATCGACCCTCGACTCGCAACTAGGTGGGGGTGGGGGTTTCTGTGTTCTTTTTTGTAACCACCCCCAATTGCAAGTCTACCATCTACTCGCAACTCGGAGGGGTGGGGGGACCCGTAGTTTGTATTCGCCCCAGTTTCAAGTCCACCATCAACTCGCAACTCGGGACATAGTTCTTTTTTTGACTTGTAACTGTTGTTCTTTTGCCTAGTTTGTAATCGCCCTGTAGTTTTATTTTCATGTCACTTGCAAGTCAACCCCTCGTCTCGAAACTTTTTGGTGTTTTGTGTAGGTGTGTAATCGCCCCAGTTTGCAAGTCCACCGCCGACTCGCAATTATGCGCCAATAGATCTTCGTTTCATGTCACTTTGCAAGTCAACCCTCGTCTCGCAACTTCAGGTGTTTTTTTGCGAAGCTATAACTACCCTAGTTGCAAGTGCACTTTTGACTCGCAATTTTGTGGCCAATTTGTGGTGCAATTCGACCGTTCACTCGCAAGTGTGGGCCCGTAGTTTTTCTTTTCCATTTCACTTTTTGCAAGTCATCCCCCTCGACTTTTTGCAACTAGTTTTTTGTATATAGTCAGAACCATTTTTTTGGTATCTTTTTTGAAGATAGACTTGCAAGCGGGCGCCAACCAATAACTCGAGAGCCCCGAGTTGCTAGTCATCAATGAACACAAAACTATGTTTTTATTTTTTTCCTTTTTTTTTTGTTGATTTTTCGTAGCTGCCCTAGTGTTTTCAGTGGCCTATTTTTTTTCAAATCACAGTTTTGAGTTCACAATTTTTTGCAAGGCAGACCCTCAAAATGCCTTTCCTTTTTGTAGGGGGTACTCAACACAGGGTTCTGCACCGAACTGCCCGCTTTTCAACTTTCTGTAGGGGGCTTTCTGCAAGATCTCCAAAACAACAACGGCTCTCCAATAATTATCCACACCGACAGATTTTTTTTGTCTGCGCACTGTTTGAATCGGTGGAGCAGAGGAGGAGGAAGAGACGGGGGCGACAAGCTCGAAGCCCATGGCGACCGAAATCGCCGGCGACGAGCCCCCCGCTGCGCACCTCTGCTCGGTGCACGAGGCACCCTCTGTGGGCACGGCGGGCGAGCGCTGCGCGGCCGTCGAGGCCTGCGGCATCCACACCGCCGATGACCTCTGCGTCGCTGATAAGGCACCGTCGTTCGGCCCTGCCCGCGAGCTCTGTGCGGCCGACGGGATCCTCGGTGTCGGCACCGTCCCGGAGTTCTCCGCAGCTGATTCTCGGCAAGAGGCAGTGAGTAGCTCACTTTTCCCCTCTTCTCCTGCCTGATTTTTGTTGGTGCGACATGCTCAAAATTACTGCCGCACAGCTCGAATTTTCGTGCTCTGGGTGTGCACAAGTAGGTATGTACGTTATTTTGAGCCACTGCGGCCCTGGATTTTTTGTGAGGGCAGCAACCCCCGTGCCTGTGCTGCCCTAGGTTTTGCGTTAGCCAGAATTTTGTATTTTCAGTGCTGTGATTCGTTAGGATTTGTTGTTGCATAGGGGGTACAAGAGTTGAGGATGCACAATGAACTCACAGCAAAAAAGGCATGTCGTGCTAGTTGTTTTTCATTTTTGTTCAGTGCATATGTTGAGAGAGCATGCATCATGTTATCAGTTTTCTATTTTTGTTCAGAGAGCATGCATCATGTTCAGAGAGTTTGAGTTATGAGTCAATGTTCAGAGAGTATGCATGTTGTTCATAGAGTTTGACTCATTATCTTCAGTAATTGTTCACAGAGCTTGCATCTGTTAGGAATGAGCAACTAGTATTCACTGTGGGCCAAAGGCCAGTACATATACATGTGAGGTATTACAAGCGGTAGTACCGCCTCGGGCGGTAGTACCGCACTCGGAGCGGTAGTACCGCCTCGGACGGTAGTACCGCACAGAACACACCAAACACACATCTAACACCCCCCCCTCAAACTCATGGTGGATCAACAACACTGAGTTTGGAGAGAAAGAAGCCATGCTGCGCTCGAGTCTGTGCCTTCGTGAAGAAGTCCGCCAACTGTAACTCAGAGGGCACATAGTGAAGAGCAAGTGTCTGATCCTGCACAGCAGCACGTACAAAGTGGGCATCCACACCGATGTGCTTGGTGAGCTCATGCTTCACTGGGTCACGCGCAATACTGATAGCACCGGTACTGTCTGACAGTAAGGGAGTCGATGTAGTAGCAGACACACCAAAGTCCTCAAGTAACCATCGTAACCAGATCACCTCAGCCGTCAGCATAGCCATCGCTCGCAACTCAGCCTCTGTACTCGAGCGAGAAACCGCAGTCTGTTTCTTTGTCTTCCAGGCAATAAGAGAGCCACCAAGGAAGACACAGTAAGCAGACAACGAGCGTCGATCAGAGGGATCACTAGCCCACGTAGCATCAGAGTAGGCCTGGAGCTCGAGAGAACTGGAGCGGGGAAAGAAAAGGCGATGAGAGATCGTGCCACGAAGATATCGTAGAACACGGAGGAGGTGACTATAGTGGACAGAGGTGGGGGCTAAAACAAACTGACTGCGAATGTGGACAGGATAGGAGATGTCAGGACGCGTAACAGCAAGATAGACAAGGCTCCCAACAAGGTGGCGATAGCGAGTAGGATTAGGAAGAGGGTCACCGTCAGAAGCACGAAGCTGAACGTTGAGCTCCATAGGAGTCACAACAGTGCGCTCATCACCGAGAGCAGCACGAGTAAGAAGATCCTGAATATATTTTTCCTGGGAGATGAAGAAGCTTGCAAAGGTCTCAGAAATCTCGATCCCAAGAAAGTAGCGAAGAGGACCAAGATCAGACATTAGAAACTGTTCCCGGAGGCGGGCCTTAACAAAGGCAATATACTCAGAATCGTCACCAGTGATGATCATGTCATCCACATATAGAAGGAGAAGAGTCCGACCACGAGAAGAGGTGTGGACAAACAGTGCTGGATCATGATCACTAGGCAAGAAGCCAGCGGCAATAACGACAGAGGCGAACCGCGAGAACCAGGCGCGAGGGGCCTGTTTAAGACCATAGAGGGAGCGGCGAAGTCGGCAGACCATACCATCAGGAGCATAGTACCCCGGTGGTGGCTGCATATAAACCTCCTCGCACAACTCACCATTGAGAAAAGCGTTCTGGACATCAAGCTGAGATACAGACCAATGACGAACAGAAGCCACAGCAAGGAGAGTGCGGACAGTGGTCATGTGGGCCACAGGAGCGAATGTCTCATCATAATCGCGTCCCTGCTCCTGCTGAAAGCCACGAGCCACAAGACGAGCTTTGTATCGCTCAAGGGAACCATCGGAGCGAGTCTTAATCTTATAGACCCACTTGCAGGTGATGGGACGAACACCGGAGGGAAGAGAAACCAGATCCCACGTGCCATTGCGCTCAAGCACCGCAAGCTCCTCGGCCATCGCAAGCTGCCATTCAGGCTGAGTCATGGCAGCCCGATAGGTGGTGGGCTCAGCAATGGCAGAAAGACCATACCGGTCAGGAGAATAGCGATCAGGAGGGGGACAAGGCCTAACACGGAGGTTATGGACCGGCGGAGGCGTGAGAGGAGGTGCACTGGAAGTAGAGGGCACATCAGTAGGATCATCCACAGCACGAGGACGACGAGTGTAGTGGAGAGGAAACGGGGAGTGAGGTCGAAAGACTGGGGAGGAGGGTGGGGAGGGAGGGGATGGTGGAGACGAGGGAGAGGAGGAGGAGGGAGGGGATGGTGGAACCGGTGGTGTAGGGGGACGCACCGGGGGAGAGGGAAGAACAGGAGGCACAGTGGGAGATGTGTCAGGAAGGAGAAGGAAGGAAATATCTTCCGCGGAAAAGCTCGAGGAGGAGGGACGCGGATAGTAAGAATGAGACTCATCGAACGTCACATCACGAGAAATGCGCAGACGGCGACCAACAGAATCCCAACAGCGATAGCCCTTGTGCTCATCACTGTAGCCAAGGAAAACACACTCAACTGACTGAGCAGTCAACTTGGTTCGTTCTCGCGGAGCAAGAAGAACATAGCATACGCATCCAAACATACGAAGAGCAGAGTAGTCAGGAGAGCGACCAAAGAGACGCTCCATAGGAATACCACCCTTCAAGGCAGCCGAAGGCTGAATGTTGATGAGGTGGGTGGATGCGGAAACGGCCTCAGCCCAAAAATGGGGTGGAAGAGAGGCGGCGATCATCATCGCCCGAGCCGTCTCAAGCAAATGGCGATGTTTGCGTTCAGCAACTCCATTCTGAGCATGGGCACCAGGGCAAGAGAATTGGGCAAGAGTGCCCTGCTCCGCAAGAAAACCACGCAACATGTGAGAGATATACTCTCCAGCTGAGTCAGCACGGAAGATACAGACAGGCGTGGAAAATTGAGTGCGAACCATGGCAGCAAAACGTTTGTATATGGGGAGAACCTCGCTGCGAGATTTCATACAATAAAGCCAAGTGTAGCGAGAGAAATCATCAATAAACAGAACATAGTAGCGATGACCCCCTTTCGAGTCAAAAGGAGCAGGGCCCCATACATCAGAATGAACTAAGTCAAAAGGACGCTGAGATACAGACTCACTGGTAGGATACGGTAACTGAGTCTGTTTGCCAAGCCTACAACCTTCACAATGTAACGAAACATCACCGGAGACAGACCCTAAGACGCCTTGGCGTACTAATGAGGACAAGCGAGAGCCACAGATGTGACCAAGTCGATGATGCCACTGCTGGAAGGACGCAGAAGAGGAGGCAGCAAGAGCATGAGAACTGGCGTATGTGGTAGCAGCGGAAGGAACACGAAGCCAGTCAACCTCCCAAAGGTCCTCAGACTCACGGCGCCGAGGGCCACCGCCAACCGGAGCCTGAGTGCGACGATCCTGAATAGAGCAAGAGTCGGCATCAAGAATGACACGACAACCAGAATCAGTAAGTTGGGCAGCGGAAAAGAGATTCATGGTAAGACGAGGAACATGAGAAACACTAGGAACCGAAAAAGACGGAGTGGAAAGGATGCCACGACTAGCAACAGGAAGAGGTGTGCCATCGGCAGTGAGAACATTAAGAGGAAAATCAAGAGGTCGAAGAGAAGATAAAGCAGAAGAATCAGGAGACATATGGAAAGAAGCTCCAGAATCCAGAACCCACGAGGATGTACCTGACTGAGTAGGCTCCGGCGGGGGCGGAGTGGTTGTGGCAGTCACAGCGGCAACATAACCCGTCGAGGAAGAACCAGAGGAAGCCAACATGCGCTTGAGCCGCACAATATCCTGGTCAGTGAGCGACAAAGTCGAGGAGGACGCACGAGTCCCACTAGAAGAAGAGCGCTTCAGGTCTTTCCGCTTCTTGTGACAATCAGACTCTGGGTGACCTGGCCTGTTGCAGTAGCCACAGAAGGTGTGCGAGCGCGGCCGACCCTCTCCTGAAGAAGGAGGGTGACCCGCCCCCCCTGGAGGTGTAGGCAGGAGCGGTGGAGTGGTGAGGCGAGCAGACGACACAGGAGCTCGGGCAGCAAGAACAGTGGGAACCACAAGCAGACCAGCAGAACGGAGGCGTGTCTCCTCAGCACGAAGCTCTGCAAGAACCTCCGAAATAGGAACACGACCACGAGCAAGCAGGTGAGCACGTCGAGGCTCAAACTCTGGACGAAGGCGAGATAAGAACTCATGGAGGCGATGAAACTCCAAGTCAGACCGCACAGTCTGGCAACACCGGCAAGTACCACAAACAACTGTCCTGAGAGAGTCAAGCTGGCGCCAGATGGCAGAGCTCTGTGAGTAGAACTCATCAACAGAAGAGTCACCCTGATGAAGAGCGTGCTCCTGACGCACCACAGATAAGTAGAGAGCATCACCAGATGGCTGATATCGCTGACAAAGATAGGACCACATCGCAGCAACAGGACCGAGACCCATGAACTCAGACGCAAACTGAGGTAAGACATTCGCAGTAAGAACAGCAGCAGCTCGAGCATCATCGTTGCACCACTGAGTGTAAGCGGACAGATCATCTCGGTAAGCAGAAAGAGCATCTGAGTAGGCAGATACCTGCTGATCATAAGCATCAACCGCAGCATCGTCAAGGGCCTTGGCTGTATCCCGATCAGCCTGAGAAGCATCAGCAGCAAGAACAGGCGGCACCGGCGGGGTAGGAGCCACAGGTGCAACAGGGCAAGGCGGACAGGGAACCTCGCCAGAGAGAACGCCCCACAGGAGAAGACCGCGCATGTGGATGCGCATGAAACCCACAAACTCAGCATAGTTGGTGCCATCGAAGATCACCGAGCACCGAGGAACAGCCACATAGCCCGACGAAGACATGACGCCTGAGCTCCTGTGCGGTAGTACCGCACTTCTCAGCGGTAGTACCGCTTCGGGCGGTAGTACCGCCCTTGCCAGCGGTAGTACCGCGCTGCACAGGGCGGTAGTACCGCTATTCTACGCGGTAGTACCGCTTGTGCGGTACTTCCGCGGTCCAGTGCCGTGGGCACTTCCGCTTATTTTATGTCTTCTGGTATGCCTGGCCTTCAAGCGGAAGTAGAGCGGCAGTAACGGGCGGTAGTACCGCTTCGGGCGGTAGGACCGCTCTTCCCAGCGGTAGTACCGCTTGCGCGGTACTCGCTGCGGGCGGCGGCGGCCGGGCCTAGCCAGGCAGTGGGCGGGACGGGGCGGCCGGATCCGCGACGGGGGCGACCGGATCCGCGGCGAGGAGGGCCGGGTGGAGCAAGGGGCGGCGGCGGCCGGCCGGCAGGAGGCGGCGGCGGCCGGGTGGCTCGCGGAGGAGGCCGGCAGCACGCGGGGGCGGGCGAAGCCGGACGGCGCGCGGAGGCGGGCTCCGGTGGCGCGGCAGAGGCGGCTAGCCCAGGGGGCAGCCAGACGAGGGGAGGGCGGCCGGAGCAGCTAGCTCGCAGCTAGCAGCGGCGGCGGCGGTGGAGGAGGAGAGCACGGAGCTGTGGCGTGCGGGGTGGGAGGTAACATAAGTATCTGATACCATGTTAAGAATGAGCAACTAGTATTCACTGTGGGCCAAAGGCCAGTACATATACATGTGAGGTATTACAAGCGGTAGTACCGCACACAGAGCGGTAGTACCGCCTCGGGCGGTAGTACCGCACTCGGAGCGGTAGTACCGCACAGAACACACCAAACACACATCTAACATCATCATGTTCAGAGAGTTTGACTCATTATATTCAGTAATTTCAGATCGTCGTCACATTTTTTTACTGCTAGTCTTGAATTCTGTATCATTGTTCAGAGAGTAGACTCGTCAATCAATGTTCAAAGAGGATGCATTCATCTTCAGAGTTTGACTAATCAGTCATTGTTCATTTTTGTTCATTCATAAACCCTGTCTGGGTTTTTGCACTTTTCCCTGAGCCATCTAAGCTTCTTTTTTGCAATTGTTTTTTTTTCTACTAACAAGGCCCAGGTCTGCGTGCACATGTGGCCTTTTTCGTGTAAAAAAAACAAACAAACAAAAAAGCCCAACAAAAACAAGGTCAGGTGGCGGGGGTAGTTGGGCTGGAAGGGGTGGGCTGCCCACACGACAAACAAACTGGCCGACGCAAACAAACAAGCATCCTTGTGCGGGGGTGATCCGGAGCAACCAGGCTTATTGTTAGTCAACGGGTGGGGACATATTAGAGGATGATGTCAACTTAGATGTGAGGTATTATCTCACATCTAGATGTGACATAAACAGACCCTTGTATCAATCTATCTATTGATTACCCTCCCTGGCTGAATCGAATCGAATTTTCCAGCCGCCGAAAATCGACAGGCTAATTAAGCTGCCCGACGACGTGCTGCTCAACATCCTCGAGAGGGTGGGCATGCTCGACGCCGTCAGGACCTGCGTCGTCTCCAAGCGAACGCTCGAGCTGCCCGCCTTGCTCTCGCAGATCGTCATCCTCCCCAGCGCCCGCGATCTATGCTGGAAGAACCACCATGTGGTCGACATGACCGACAAGATCCTCAGCACGAGGTCTCCGCAGATCCCCATCCGCGCACTGAAGCTCGGGTTCATCATGACTACAGGGGACGACCATCTCAGGATCGGCAGGTCCCTCGCAGTCACCATGGCGAAGCAGAAGATCGACGCTGCCGAGTTCGAGATCCTTACCAAGAGGCAGTACAATGATTACAGCCATGACGACCTCCTCTCCTTCACCAAGCTGTTCAATGATTTTATCAACGAGTGTCCGGCCGCATTCGCCGGTCTCACGCGGCTGCATCTGCACAACCTCAGGTTTGGTGGGTCCGACGTATCCACCATTCTTCGCACTTGCACGCGGCTCGAGTCGCTGTGCTTCTTCCAGTGTGACGCAGGGGAGAGATCGGTGTTGACAGTACACCACGCTCGACTGGTCGAGCTTGACATTACCTCTGGGAAATTCTTAGGGACAAGGCTTGGCTGCCTACCGAACCTTCAACGTGTGAGTTATAAAAATTGGCACTATGATGATTATTACCCCTTAGCTCTCGGTTTTGTCCCTCGGCTCTCGAACCTAGCTCTCTCGTGTGGATATACTACATTCATGCCTCTCGACCTAAGCAAGATGCTTGTCAAGGACAAGGTTCCCCCGATAAGCGATCTTCACCTGGATTTTCAAAGTGAAAAGGTACTCACTCAAATCACCATGCATCGTCTAATTAATTAATTAATTCTCACTTGAGGATGTTCCCAATAATTTATGCACACGTTCTACTCCTCATTAATTTCTTTCTTTCATCTGCCCCATATTTGGATTCGGCCAGAATGCCCGAAAGTGCTTGCTCCTCTGCTCGGCAAACTACGGCTTGTGAATCTGGACAATCTCCCTGAGGAATGTGACATCGCTTGGACGATGTTCCTTCTCGAAGCTGCACCATCCATTGAGGAGCTTTCCATCACAGTATGGGGTCATAAGTGCCAAAGGAAGTCGCAGATAAGTTACTCTAATAGCATGGATGTGAAGTGGGTTCCATCTACTCCTGATTTCAAGCACAAGAACCTTGCCAAGCTAACTATCTACGGGTTCCAGTCCAACGACAACTTCATGGGATATGTCAGGCGCGTCGTTCAATCTGCGGTGAACATCAAGGACACTAGTAGAAAACCTACCTTTGATCCGGAGCATTAGTCTCGGCCGGGTTTGGGCCCGGGACTAATGTGATCATTAGTCCCGGTTTCAACGGCTAGGAGCGGACGAGGGCACGGCCCCCTTTAGTCCCGGTTCAATTGGGACCTCTAGTCCCGGTTGGTATCACCAACCGGGACTAAAGGGGTGGCGGCAGGCTGGGGCCCCTGCGAGCACCTTTAGTCCCGGTTGGTATCACCAACCGGGACTAGAGATGGACCTTTAGTCTCGGTTTGTATAACCAACCGGGACTAAAGATCTCCCTATATATAGATGCTTCGTCCAGCCCGAGCCCAAGCTCTCATTTCTCTCATATCTGTTTCCTTCCCCTAGCTCGAGCTCATCCTCCATTGTTGCCAAGATTTGTCAAGATTGGAGGCACCCCATCTATCCAAGGGTTATAAAAGGTTAGCAACTTCATCATTTCATCTCTTATTGCTAGTTTAGCTCGTTTCATGCTCTAAGTATAGTGATTTGTGGGTTTTAGTTTGGGAGTAATTATGTGGGAGTTTATTTGATTTATATGCAATTTGAGCTCAAATTAACTTCTTAGTTTGCATATGTGTAGGTGTGGTTTACTTGGTGCCTTCCCGTCCCCATCCTCACCGCCGTCGATCGCCCGCAACGTCCCGTCGCCGGCACCACCTTGGTGAGCCTCTTGTTTTTATCATTTTTGTAAAAAAAATCTTATTTGTATGATTTAGATAGTTACTTGTATAATTTTCTTACTTGTATGATTGTTTGTTATACATAGTGCCATAGTTTTGATATCCGTCCCCGTCGGCCCTCATCCGCTTTATGATTCGGATGTGGTATATTATCTTTTATAACTATTTGTTGCATTTCGTGTTTATGACAATTATGCCCATGTTGACATAGATATTTTTATCTAGGAGGTATGTGAACCGAAAATTGGAACCGACTCTCTTGTCGAGAAGTTAAATTTAGTTGAAAAAGAAAACGAGTATTTGAAAGAAAAATTGAAAAGAATTGAAGAAGAGAAGATGAAATTGGAGTTGTATGTTGCCGATGTCGTCGATGATCACAAGATCAAGATGGATGCAATGCGCTTGAAGATTAGAAAGATTAGAAAATATGCCGTTAATAAAGAGGCTTGGTATCATTATGTTGTTGGATCAATTATTACCTTAGTTGCGATTTTGATCGCATTTGTTGTTGCATTTAAATGCTTTATCTAGATAGTTGTATGTTGTTTTATGAGAATAAGTGTGTATGAACTTTATGTATGAACTTGTATTAATTTGGTATTTTCGATGTTGTGTAATGAAGATGAGCCGGCGCTCTCCCCAGTTCATTAATGGCGTGCATAGTTTTCTGCGTGTGGCTGAGGCAAACAAGTGGAAAGGTTTTATGTGTTGTCCATGTGGTGTCTGTAAGAATGATAGGAATTACTCTACCTCAAAAGTCCTTCACAGCCACCTGCTTCAGTCCGGTTTCATGTCCGGCTATAACTGTTGGACCAAGCACGGAGAAAGAGGGGTTATAATGGAAGAAAATGAAGAAGAAGAGGATGATGACAACTATCCTAGGTTTCCTGAATACGATGGTACTACAATGGGGGAAGAAGCTGAAGAAGAGACATCAGATGAGCCCGCTGATGATGTTGGTCGGGCCATTGCTGATGCAAAGAGAAAATGCGCAAGTGAAAAGGAAAAGTTGAAGTTGCAGCGCATGTTAGAGGATCACAAAAAGTTGTTGTACCCAAATTGCGAAGATGACAAGAAAAAGCTGGGTACCACACTGGAATTGCTGCAATGGAAGGCAGAGAATGGTGTATCTAACTAGGGATTTGAAAAGTTGCTGAAAATGTTAAAGAAGATGCTTCCAAAGGACAACGAATTGCCCGACAATATATACGAAGCAAAGAAGGCTGTTTGCCCTCTATGATTAGAGGTGAAGAAGATACATGCATGCCCTAATGACTGCATCCTCTACCGCGGTGAGGAGTACGAGAATTTGAATGCATGCCCGGTATGCGGTGCATTGCGCTATAAGATCAGCCACGATGACCCTGGTGATGTTGAGGGTGAGCGCCCCAGGAAGAGGGTTCCTGCCAAGGTGATGTGGTATGCTCCTATAATACCACGGTTGAAATGTTTGTTCCAAAACAAAGAGCATGCCAAGTTGTTGCGATGGCACAAAGAAGACCGTAAGAAAGACGGGATGTTGAGAGTACCCACTGATGGGTCGCAGTGGAGAAAAATCGAGAGAAAGTGGCCGGAGTTTGCAGCTGACGCAAGGAACTTATGGTTTGGTATAAGTGCAGATGGCATTAATCCTTTTGGGGAGCAGAGCAGCAATCATAGCACCTAGCATGTGACTCTATGTATCTATAACCTTCCTCCTTGGTTGTGCATGAAGCGGAAGTTCATTATGATGCCAGTGCTCATCCAAGGCCCTAAGCAACCCGGCAACGACATTGATGTGTACCTAAGGCCATTAGTTAAAAAACTTTTACAGTTGTGGGATATAAAAGGTGTACGTGTGTGGGATGAGCACAAACAGCAGGAATTTGACCTACGAGCATTGCTGTTTGTAACCATCAATGATTGGCCTGCTCTTAGTAACCTTTCAGGATAGACAAACAAGGGATACAATGCATGCACGCACTGCTTAGATGAGACTGAAAGTATATATTTGGATAAATGTAAAAAAAATGTGTACCTGGGACATCGTCGATTTCTTCCGATCAAGCATCTCTTAAGAAAGAAAGGCAAGCATTTCAAAGGTGAGGCAGATCACCGGAAGAAGCCTGACCACCGTACTGGTGATCATATACTTGATATGGTCAAGGATTTAAAAGTAATCTTTGGAAAGGGTCCTGGCGGACAATCTGTTCCGAATGACGTTGACGGACACGCACCCATGTGGAAGAAGAAATCTATATTTTGGGACCTACCCTATTGGAAAGTCCTAAAGGTCCGCTCTGCAATCGACGTGATGCACGTGACGAAGAATCTTTGTGTGAACCTGCTAGGCTTGTTGGGCGTGTATGGGAAGACAAAAGATACACCGGAGGCACGGGAGGACCAGCAACGTATGCACGAAAAAGACGGCATGCATCCAAAGCAATATCAAGGTCCTGTCAGCTACGCTCTTACCAAAGAAGAGAAGGAAATCTTTTTTGAATGTCTGCTCAATATGAAGGTCCCGTCTGGCTTCTCATCGAATATAAAGGAAATAATAAATATGGCGGAGAAAAAATTCCAAAACCTAAAGTCTCATGACTGCCACGTGATTATGACGCAATTGCTTCCGGTTGCATTGAGGGGGCTTCTACCGGAAAATGTTCGATTAGCCATTGTGAAGCTATGTGCATTCCTCAATGCAATTTCTCAGAAGGTAATTGATCCAGAAATCCTACCAAGGTTACAGAATGATTTGGTCCAATGTCTTGTCAGTTTTGAGTTTGTGTTCCCACCATCCTTCTTCAATATTATGATGCACGTCCTAGTTCACCTAGTCGAAGAGATTACCATTCTGGGTCCTGTATTTCTACACAATATGTTCCCATTTGAGAGGTTCATGGGAGTCTTAAAGAAATATGTTCATAACCGTGCTAGGCCAGAAGGAAGCATTTCCAAGGGCCATGAAACAGAGGAGGTTATTGCGTTTTGTGTTGACTTTATTCTTGACCTTAAGCCGATTGGTGTTCCTGAATCGCGGCATGAGGGGAGACTGAGTGGAAAAGGCACACTAGGAAAGGATTCAGTAATATGTATGGACGGGCATTCTTTCACTCAAGCACACTACACAGTTCTACAAAATTCCACCTTGGTGGCTCCGTATATCGTGGAACACATGGATATTGTACACTCCAAGAACCCGGAGTAGTCTGACCCCTGGATTAAACGTACACACATGGCGACTTTCGGCGGTTGGTTGCAAACACATCTCATGAATGACACCACTGTTGGAGATGAGCTGTACTTGTTGGCCAAGTCACCATCTTCGACTATATTGACTTTCAAAGGGTACGAGATAAATGGGAATACATTTTACACGATCGCCCAAGATAAAAAGAGCACCAACCAAAACAGTGGTGTCCGCTTTGATGCAACAAATAACAATAGGAAAAAGGACACATATTATGGTTACATAGAGGAGATATGGGAACTTAACTATGGACCTTCTTTTAAGGTCCCTTTGTTTCGGTGCAAATGGGTCAATCTGACAGGAGGCGGGGCAAAGGTAGACCCGCAGTACGGAATGACAACAGTGGATCTCAACAATCTTGGGTACACAGATGAACCATTCGTCCTAGCCAATGATGTGGCGCAGGTTTTCTATGTGAAGGACATGTCTACCAAACCAAGAAAAAGAAAAGATAAGGAAGTGAATACATCATACGATGAGCCAAAACGCCACATAGTTCTTTTAGGGAAAAGAAACATCGTGGGAGTGGAGGACAAGACAGACATGTCAGAAGATTATGAAAAGTTTGATGAAATTCCTCCCTTCACAGTGAAGACTGACCCAAGCATCCTGTTAAATGATGAAAATTCTCCATGATTACGGCGCAATCATAAGCAAGGGCCACACACGAAGAAAAAGTTTTATACCCCAAGATCCCACTCTGGGATGTGACCGGCTTCACCGTCATCACTTTCTCTCTAGTGAGTTTCCGGACTTATAGCTGGAAAGTCCCACTTCGGACAAACCGGAGGGAATCTTTGTAAGAGTTAGGGTATATATGTGTTTTGGCATTTTGGCATTTGAAACATGATTTTTGAATAATTATTTATTAAGTTAAGAATTTTCAATTATTTCTGTCCTTTTAGTATTTTAATTATACAGAGGAGTTAATCAATGCAATTATACAAAAGAGCTAAACATAATCTGTTTTTGATTAAAACACCAATTTAAAATATCCTAAAAATTCCCAAATTGAACATACTGATAAAACACACTAATATTAAACAGCAGGAAACCAAAGTCAAAAGGATTAAAGTGAAAACAAAACCAAAGTCAAAACAGTACTATTTTTTGCAATAAACCTAATTTAAAATAAACTAAAAATAAATCACTAGATGCTACTGTATAAACAAAACAATAAGAAAACAGTAGCAAAAATAATTACTCAAAAACCTATTTTTAAATAAAAGATATTCCCAAAATAGTGTTTGAAGCAAATTTGAGCAAATTGAAATTTAAACAACTCGAATTTGAAAATTAAGTGCACCAACAGAAACTTCATAATTTGGTGAACCCAATGCAAAAAGAATCACTCAATTCGGATCTATAAACTAAAAGATATTCAATTTCTAAAACAGAAACAAAATCTGAAAATAAAACAGAACAGAAAAAGGCTAAAACACTACTGGTCGGGCACTGGACACATGGCGGCTCTTGATTCACTATGGGTGCGGGCAATCTAAAACTACAGGCGGACGGCCGATCCACAAAAGAAAACGATTCGCGTTATTTGACTTTAGTCCCGGTTGCAACCACCAACCGGGACTAAAGGTTCCTTCTCCCGCGCTTAATTTGGGCCGCCGAAAAGAGACCTTTAGTCCCGGTTCGTGGCTGGCGCCGGGACTAAAGGTCACGGCTATATAACTCGATCGTGTCCCGATGACAGCCACTGCCCGGGAGAAGGAACAGAACCACGCCGCCAGGCTGCCGGATTTCACCGCCGTTCCGTCGTCGTTCTCCGGCGATCCGCCCCGCCTCGGCCACCTCCCGCCTCGGCCACCTCTCGCCCCGGCCTCCTCGTCCCCTGGCCGCGGCTCCGGCGGCCCTCGCCCCTGCCCCACGGCCGGCCCTGCTCGGTTGCTGCTCCGGCTCGCCGTCGCCGGCCCCAGCCAGGCCGGCAATCCTCTGCTGCTGCTTCGGAGCCCCTAAGGTAATCCTGGTGCTCTGCTCGCGCACTGCAATCCTGGTGCTCTGCTCGCGCACTAGACGTGATCACCAGCCGTTCGATGAAATGCCAATGGCATCTAGGGGGACCCAAATGAACTACAAATTAGCAGGATTGTGCTCCTGGGCATGAGAGGGGTGATGGACAAGCTGGTTTGGGGAGAGGGGCTAGTGTTAACTGCAGTTTAGAAAGGTGTCCAAATTCTGTCATGCTCACCAGGTGCTTGATGAAATGAATAGGTGACCTAGGGATTTCTGTTGGCTGTGAAAATTGGTAGTATGATGTCTCATTGGATGCTAAAGATGATAGTGAAGTTGGTTTTATAAAAGGAAAAACTTGCTAGTGCAAATTTGGAGGAATTTCAGTTCTGTACCAAAACTGCGGGGAATTATTTGATGGATTTAAGAGATACAAATGGAGATGATCTTCTGGACTTAAGGGTTTCATTGGAGGTATTATGAGGTGGAAAAATTTCAGAATTTATGGAGCAAGGAAAATTAGGGTTGTAGTTCAATGCTCAAGTTGGACCAGAATTGAAAAGATGGTGCTGTGGTCAAAATTTTCAAAAGACTTGGATGGGTTTTTGCACAAAAGTGATGTATAGGCCTAAGAGAGTCTCCCATAATTTTTTGGCATTTTTTTAAAATTTATTAAAAATAGTTCTAGTGCAACAGGAGGATTTTAAAGTTTGAAAATGCCACTAAAAGAATTATTTTTGGGGGCAAATTATTGTTATGGAAATAATTCCTACTGATATTTAAAAACTAATAACAAGGTTGGGCAAATAATTTTTAGAGTAATTTTATTTCTGTTAACAGTAGTTTTAAAACAGAACTAGAATTTGCATGACTAGTGATAAAAATAATTGTTTTATTTTTATTTGAAAGTTTTTCTTTTTGCCACTAAATTATTTTAGTAAGACTTTTTGTTAAGTTGTAAAACTAATATTTTTCTAAGTAATTAAAATTTATTTAGATATATTAGTGATATGACTTAGTTTCTTATTAACTTTAGCATTAGAATAGCTTTTTAATTATTTCTTTTTGCTAGTAAATAATTTAGTTAATTACTTTCTGTTAAGTTAGTTGTTTTAAAATTTCTTTTCTGTTAAGACTTTAATTAGGACAGAAAGTTAATTGTATGGTGTAGTTTAGCACTATAGTTTTCCTTTGTGTGATTTGGTGTTTTCTTTGGTTTTTGTCTTGGTTTTCTTTGATGGTTTTATTGATTGTTTTATTATTAGTTTTACTTGCTGTTATGATTATTAGAATGAATTCCTCATTGTGTGTAAATTGTTTGATTCGTTAGACCATCCGGAGTGTGAAGCTTGTTATTACGAGTCTTTGGAGTTTCAAGCTCACTAGGAAGGCAAGTCACTTTGATCATTGTTTTACCAATGTTTTATTTGCATTAGTTACCACCTTTCCACCATGCAAGCTTGTTGAATGCATTCTAATTGTTTTATCTTTCTTCTGGATTAGTTAAGCTATGGACGATAGCGGCAGAGACCATGAAGAGGATATCATGTTCGACATGATACGCTCCTCCCAAAACCCAGAGAATAAACCAGATGACGGCTCACAATATCTGAACGAGTCCGGTGAGGGACTTGAGGAAGAACCAAGAGACAAAGGGCAAACAAACAATGATGGCAAAGAAAATGTTCTCCAATTAATAAAGTTCGGCGAGGTATATATATATTAGGCCTCTGGTGATCATTAGATGTATTAATTTATTTGTATATATATATTAACGAATCTTTCTTCTTTTAGCCCTCTGGATCGAGCAAATCTTCTACAAGGGTACGAGGCCGGGCCAAAAAGTTGGTCGATGGCATAAAGTACAACATCGATGAAGTCGCAGCAGATGGCGAACCGATTGCTCCTGCACAGAATGCCCGTAAATTTATAAGTCAATGCGGAGTTATTGTTAGGGACAACATCCCGATCACCATTCAAGAATGGAATAAGCCAAAGGAAGATCGAGAAGTTAGTTATGTGGACGAAAGATCGAAAATTTTGCTTTGGGATACGCTCATGTCACATTTCAACCTGCCAGAGGGTTTCACAGATGGCCAACGGTTGAAAGTCAAGCAGTTTGCTCTGAAGAAGATGGCCACACAATTCCAGACCTGGAAGAAAAGATTATACAGCGACTACGTCAAGGCAGAAAAAAAGACTCCAGAATTCACTGGAGCACTAGAGAAGGTAAAAGATCACTGGGACTTATTTGTGAAGTACAAGGAATCAGATGAAGCTAAGGAACGGTCGAGAAAAAATAAGATAAATGCTGCCAAAAAAGAGTATCACCATGTTTTGGGGCCAGGTGGCTACAAGAGTGGCGTGCCTAAGTGGGAAGCAGCTGAGGCCAAGATGATTGCTGAAGGGGTCACTCCAAAAACAGCGGGTTGGCCCGAGAGGTCCAGGAATTGGTTTTATGCGCATGGGGGAAAGTTGGACCCAGCGACAGGGGAGATTATTGAAAAGGCATCTCTTAAAACAGCCTCGGACGCTTTACTTGAAGCAATAGAAGATGCTCAAAAGGGGGTGTACCAGCCCGAGAGAGAGAACGACGAGCTTACACGCGCCCTCGGAAATCCTGAACACGGAGGACGAACACGAGGCAAAGGCGTTGTTCCGTGGGTTCAGGGGTTTTCGGAGTGGAACAACACTTATAGAAGCCGTGCGAGAAAAAAGAAGCAGGATGCAGACCGGCTTCAAAAGGTAGAATCAAAGAACGCGGAGTTGGAACGCGTTTTAATGCGGCAGCAGGAGCAGATCGACACAATTAGCCAGCAAAGGGCGTCTCAGCGGTAGGAGCAAGCAGATCCGGCATTGGATAGTACCGTCCCATCTATGCGGAAAAGCGGCGTGGGTTCCACGGGGGTCCCGGCCGATGATGCACTGCTGGCTCGCTACCCCGTGGATGATATCTAAGAGACGACAAGTTGTGAGCTACACATGAAAATGAAGAACATATCCATGAAGGTGGCGGTCGGCTTTGCTTTACCGAATGCACCTGAAGCAACCATCCATGGCAATCCGATTCCAGCTGGCTATGCTCGTGTCGGGGTGGATGAAGTTCTGTCGGGATATGACTCACTAGAGCTTGACATTCCTGGAGGTCAAGGGGAGCAGACACTGGGAGAAGTCATACGTGGTCTCATTGTATGGAGAAAGGATTGCATCGTGTTTCCAAACTCGGCGCCAAGGCCACCGACTCCTCCGAGTAGCAATACACATGTAAGTCCGCCGCGTCAGCCGACTCCACCCCACCTCGAGACGGAGCCCAGCGCGAGTCTGCCATATCGATCTCCGCCGCGTTAGCCGACTCCACCCCTTATGTCCCAGCAGCAAGGCCACAAGCAGAAGAGAGCACCAAAGAAGAAACCCGAGCCTCCTGCCAAAAAGAAGTTAGCTTACGAGATGACTGAGGAGGAAACCAGATCGGTCATGGCTTCCGAAGTGAAGTCCCATTTTGCACCGAAACCGCCCCCGCCGCCAAAGGAGATAATTCCTGCGAAAACCGTACAGCACTTTGTAGATCTTCTAGAGCGACCCCCGGCACATGTGGAGAATAGGCCATCAGACTATGAACGATGTATTAGCAAGTCATATCATGATCAAATGCAGCAGTCGAAAAGTACAAGTAGTAATAAAAGCGGGAAAACAGTTCCCCAGCTAGGAGAACAGGCAATGCAATCGATCCCTCCGGTTAAGGTGATTACCGATAACGCGCTAACCGACGCTGCTAGAGAGATGGGTATCACTGTTGAACAACTCCTAGGCACCGAGGAACTCCCCATGGGTGATCTAGTATGGAAATATGTCCCCGGGAACCCTCTGGTCAGACCTGAGCAGGTCGAGCATCTACCAACACAAATGCGAAGATTGCATGAGTGGTACATGAAAGAAGTAGCGAACGGGCGACAGACGCTTAGCGTGAAAGTCAAGGAAGAGCATTACTTCTATGAAAACGAGATAATCATTGAGCTTTCAGAAATTTTTCAGTTATACAATCAAGCCGCACTCGACAAATCTATCGTCAGTTGCTATTGTCTGTAAGTGATTTCTTTCTGTAATTTAAGTCTCTAACTCAGCTCGTTCATTGCCTGTAATTATTCTCACTATATTCTTTTGTACGCTATTATGCAGAATGAAGATTCTCCTATGCCAAAAAGAGGGAATCTTTGACATTGGGTTCGTTGACCCATATATCATTCATGAATTAAGTATAAAAGACTTCCCCGATGACACAGAGGAGAACTTGCTATGGTTTTTGAAGGCATAAAATACCAAAACAGATATACTATTTCCTTACAACTTCAAGTGAGTGCTACTGTCTTGTACTACAAATTCTATTTTTTGCTTACTCGATGTTAAGTGTAGTTCATGAGTTATGCATGTCTGCTTATATAAACGTGTGCGCAGGTTCCACTGGATCCTGCTAAACATTAAAGTTGACGCTGGAACTGTTGAAACCATGGACTCACTACGTAGAGACCCTCAAGAATACACCAGCTTGTTTTTGATGCTTGACAGGTAATTACAATCAGTATCGCACTATATCGGCCTCTTTCGTTCATTTCCTGATATCAAGTAATTAATAACTCCTTTATTCATTTTCTTTGCCGGGCAGGGTTTGGAAACGGTTCATCAAAAAGGTTGTCGGTGAATGGAAACCGAAGCTGTCATGGCGACGGATCAAGGTAATTAACTACTACTAGCTAGGTCCGCGCACCTCTTTAATTCTAGTATCAATACCATTATCATGCTTGATTATTATCTTATTGAATTCTATTCTCGCAAAGTGCATGAGGCAGGAACAGGGGACTAATTTATGTGCATACTACGTTTGCGAGAACATTCGCATGACGACCGAATGGCGCAGAGATGTAAGACAACTATAGGTACGTAAACACTATTCACAAATTTTTTTTAGTGATCTAATATATATACACACAACTAATATATTCATATTGATCTCCTTCTTTAAAGATGCAAGAGATGCGGGATAGGCTCCTACCAAAGAACCGCATACGAGCAATTCAAGAGGAAGTTGCGGGATTTTTGCTTAGGGAGGTCATATCTGAAAGAGGAGAATATCATTGCACCTAATGCCTGCATGTAATGATCTGCAAATTATAGGAGAAATTATATGATATATGTATGGTCGTACGAGAAATTATATGATATATGTATGGTCGTACGAGAAATTATATTATATATGCATACACTAGTACAAAACAGGGCATTGGTCCAGGCCAGATCAGAGCAACAGTCCCGGTTCTGTTACGAACCGGGACTAATGCGTGCATCAGTCCCGGTTCGAGCGGCCAGGACGCCGGCCGGGCCTCGGCAGGAACCAGTCCCGGTTCGGCTGGGACCTTTAGTCCCGGTTCCAGCCACCAACCGGGACTAAAGGGCCTCGCTCCTGGCGCAACCCCTTTAGTCCCGGTTGGTGACTGGAACCGGGACTAAAGGTCAGTCTTCTGTCCTGGTTCTAGCCACGAACCGGGACTAAAGAGATGCCTATATATATGCTCTCCCCTGCCCGCTCACTCCTCTGTTTTTTGGCCGGCCGGTGTGGGAGGTGTGTGCTGCTCTGCTCTCACCTCCTATGCACATGAGGTGTTCGATGAAATGCCCGAGTCACACTTAAGCTTTCTCCTCTCCAAGCTCGACCTCCAAGCTCCATTTTCCCCAAGACTTGTCTAGGTTTGGCGGTGCACCAACTACACAAGCGTTCTAAAAGGTTAGCAACTTCATCGTTTCATCTCTCACTGCTAGTTTAACTCATTTCAAATGTTGTAGAAGTAGAGTGGTTTGTGAGTTTTAGTGGAGGAGTGTATGTGGGAGTTCTTTTGATTTAGATGCACAATTTGAGCTGAAATTAACTTCTTAGAGTCTGCACATGTCTAGGGTGCCGTCCCCGTCCCCGTCCTCACCGCCGTCGATCGCCCGCGCCGATCTCATCGCCGGCACCACCGTGGTGAGCCTCTTGTTCTTATCTTCTTTTTAAAAGAAAAAAATTCTTACTTGTATGATTTAGATAGATACTTGTATAATTTTCTTACTTTTATTATTGTTTGTTATTATATAGTGCCATGACTTTGGTATCCGCCCCCGTCGGCCCTCGTCGTGTCTATGATTCGGATGTGGTATATTATCTTTTATTATGATTTGTTTCATGTAGTGTTTATGACAATTATGCCGACCAACGTGACATAGATGTTTTTATCTAGGAGGTATGTGAACCGGGAATTCCAACCGACCCTCTTGTCGAGAGGTTAAATTTAGTTGAAAAAGAAAACAATTACTTGAAGAAAAAATTGAAAAGAATTGAGGAGGAGAAGATGGAATTGGAGTTGCATGTTGCTGATGTCGTCGATGATCACAAAATCAAGATGGATGCAATGCGCTTGAAGATTAGAAAGATTAGAAAATATGCCATTCATAATGAGGCTTGGTATCATTATGCTGTTGGATCAATTGTTACCTTAGTTGCGATTATGATCGCATTTAAATGTTTTTCATAGTTTCAATGTATGTTTTAATTAGATGCTCTAGAGAGCTATATGTTATTCTATGAGAACTATATATGTATGAACTTTATGTATTTATTTTTTCAGTAATAACATTTGATCACTACTGTACTTTGGTTTTAATGTGATGATGAACTTGTATTAATTTAGTCACTTCTCTATTCATGATGTTCTGTAATGGTTTTTGATACACTTAATTATATAATGCACGCAGATGAACCGGCAATGGATGTACGGTGACCGACGCACCTCCGAGTATCTTGAGGGCCTGCATAAATTTCTCGAAGTGGTTGAGGCAAACAAGCAGAATGGTTTTATGTATTGTCCATGCCTTGTCTGTGAGAATACGAAGGATTACTCTAACTTGAAAACCCTTCACGTCCACCTGCTTGAGAAGGGTTTCATGCCACACTATAAAGTTTGGACCAAGCACGGAGAAAGAGGGGTTATGATGGAAGACAACGAAGAAGAAGAGGATGATGACAACTATCCCCCTGAATACGGTGATACTGCAACGGGGGAAGCTGAAGATCAAGAGGAACCAGACGATGTGCCCGATGATGATCTTCGCCGGGTCATTGTTGATGCAAAGAGACAATGCCAAAGTGAAAGGGAGAAGTTGAAGTTCGGTCGCATGTTAGAGGATCACAAAAAAGGGTTGTACCCAAATTGCGAAGATGACAACACAAAGCTCGGTACCACACTGGAATTGTAGAAATGGAAGGCAGACAATGGTGTATCTGACAACGGATTTGGGAAGCTACTGTAAATAATGAAGAAGAAGCTTTCAAAGGATAACGAATTGCCCGACAGTACGTAGGAAGCAAAGAAGGTTCTATGCCCTCTGGGATTGGAGGTGCAGAAGATACATGCATGCCCTAATGACTGCATCCTCTACCGCGGTGAGTACGAGGATTTGAACGCATGCCCGGTATGCGGTGCATTGCGGTATAAGATCAGACGAGATGACCCTGGTGATGTTGAGGGCGAGCGCCCCAGGAAGAGGGTTCCTGCCAAGGTGATGTGGTATGTTCCTATAATACCACGGCTGCAACGTCTGTTCAGAAACAAAGAGCATGCCAAGTTGATGCGATGGCACAAAGAAGACCGTAAGAAAGACGGGAAGTTGAGAGCACCCGCTGACGGGTCGCAGTGGAGAAAACTCGAGAGAAGGTGGGGGGACTTTGCAGGTGACGCAAGGAACGTATGGTTTGGTTTAAGTGCAGATGGCATTAATCCTTTTGGGGAGCAGAGCAGCAATCATAGCACCTAGCCCGTGACTCTATGTATCTATAACCTTCCTCCTTGGTTGTGCATGAAGCGGAAGTTCATTATGATGCCAGTGCTCATCCAAGGCCCTAAGCAACCCGGCAACGACATTGATGTGTACCTAAGGCCATTAGTTGAAGAACTTTTGCAGCTGTGGAATGGAGAAGGTGTACGTGTGTGGGACGAGCACAAACAGGAGGAATTTGACCTACATGCGTTGCTGTTTGTAACCATCAATGATTGGCCTGCTCTTAGTAACCTTTCAGGACAGACAAACAAGGGATACCACGCATGCACGCACTGTTTAGATGACACCGAAAGTATATATTTGGAGAAATGCAGGAAGAATGTGTACCTGGGACATCGTCGATTTCTTCCGACCAACCATCAATGTCGAAAGAAAGGCAAGCATTTCAAAGGTGAGGCAGATCACCGGAAGAAGCCCGCCCTCCGTACTGGTGATGCCATACTTGATATGGTCAAGGATTTACAAGTAATCTTTGGAAAGGGTCCTGGCGGACAATCTGTTCCGAATGACGCTGAGGGACGCGCTCCCATGTGGAAGAAGAAATCTATATTTTGGGACCTACCCTATTGGAAAGACCTAGAGGTTCGCTCTGCAATCGACGTGATGCACGTGACGAAGAATCTTTGCGTGAACCTGCTAGGCTTCTTGGGTGTGTATGGGAAGACAAAAGATACACCGGAGGCACGGGAGGACCAGCAACGTGTGCACGAAAAAGACGGCATGCATCCAAAGCAGTATGAAGGTCCAGCCAGCTACGCTCTTACCAAAGAAGAGAAGGAAATCTTTTTTGAATGCCTGCTCAGTATGAAGGTCCCGTCTGGCTTCTCGTCGAATATAAAGGGAATAATAAATATGGCAGAGAAAAAGTTCCAGAACCAAAAGTCTCATGACTGCCACGTGATTATGACGCAACTGCTTCCGGTTGCATTGAGGGGGCTTCTACCGGAAAACGTTCGATTAGCCATTGTGAAGCTATGTGCATTCCCCAATGCAATCTCTCAGAAGGTAATCGATCCAGATATCCTACCAAGGTTAAAGAATGATTTGGTGCAATGTCTTGTCAGTTTTGAGCTGGTGTTCCCACCATCCTTCTTCAATATCATGACGCACGTCCTAGTTCATCTAGTCGACGAGATTGCCATTCTGGGTCCTGTATTTCTACACAATATGTTCCCCTTTGAGAGGTTCATGGGAGTCTTAAAGAAATATGTTCGTAACCGTGCTAGGCCAGAAGGAAGCATCTCCATGGGCCATCAAACAGAGGAGGTCATTGGGTTTTGTGTTGACTTTATTCCTGACCTTAAGCCGATTGGTCTCCCTCAATCGCGGTATGAGGGGAGACTGACTGGAAAAGGCACACTAGGAGAGGATGCAATAATATGTAGGGACGGGCATTCTTGGGCTCAAGCACACTACACAGTTCTACAGAATTCTACCTTGGTGACCCCGTATGTCAATGAACACAAGAATTTTCTGCGCTCCAAACACCCGGAGCAGTGTGACGACTGGATTACATGTGAACACATCAGGACTTTCGGCAGTTGGTTGCAAACACATCTCATGGGTAACAACATTGTTGGAGATGAGTTGTACTCGTTGGCCAGGACACCATCTTCGACTGTATTGACTTACCAAGGGTACGAGATAAATGGGAATACATTTTACACGATCGCCCAAGATCAAAAGAGCACCAACCAAAACAGTGGTGTCCGCTTTGATGCAGCAACCAACAGGGGAAAGGACACATATTATGGTTACATAGTGGACATATGGGAACTTGACTATGGACATGATTTTAAGGTCCCTTTGTTTCGGTGCAAATGGGTCAATCGGTCAGGAGGCGGGGTACAGGTAGACCCGCAGTACGGAATGACAACAGTGGATCTCAACAATCTTGGGTACACAGACGAACCATTCGTCCTAGCCAATGATGTGGCGCATGTTTTCTATGTGAAGGACATGTCTACCAAACCAAGAAAAAGAAAAGATAAGGAAGCAAATACATCATACGATGAGCCAAAGCGCCACATAGTTCTTTCAGGGAAAAGAGACATCGTAGGAGTGGAGGGCAAGACACACATGTCTGAGGATTATGAAAAGTTTCATGAAATTCCTCCCTTCAAAGTGAAGGCTGACCCAAGCACCCTGTTAAATGATGAAGATTATCCATGGTTACGGCGCAATAAGCAAGGGACACGCGCGAAGAAAAAGTGAAGACTTTCTCTCTACAACTATTTGATGATGGCTTTGATCTAGAATATCACTGCAGTTACATGTCAAGAAATGAAATGCCTTTTGTAACATATGAGTTTTCGTCCTTTTCAGAGTTCATTTGTACTGCTTTTCAATTTCAGGCTCCATTTTGTACACGAAGTGCATCCAGTTTTTGCCATAACCCTCTCAACTTTTTAGCACATGCTATGTGGGTGAAATGATGATACCATGCCAACTTTCAACCTTTTCAGAGTTCATTTGTAGTGCTTTTCAATTTCAGGGTCATTTAGCTCAAAAAAAAGATTAAATGCATGAAAAGAATGAACTAAAAAGCTTTTATAAAACTCTAATAGCAACAAGAATGAACCAAAAAGAATCAATTTTTTTTGTTATGATCAACTAAAACAAAACTATAATTTCTTCAAGAGCAAAAAGAATCAACTAAAAAGCTTTTATAAACCTCTAGTTATTATAAAAGTATTTTTGAAACTAAAATTATATAAAATTTATGCAACTAAAATTATCAAAGTATTTTTTGTTCAAAACTTTAATAGCAAAAAGAATTTTTCATAAAGTATTTTTTGTTAGAAACTTTAATAGCAAACTAAAATAACAAAATCTGTTTTTGATTAAAACACCCATTTAAAATAACCTAAAAATTACCAAATTGAATATAATGATAAAACACACTAATATTAAACAGCAGGAAAAAGAATCACTCAAAAATCTATTTTTAAAGTAAAGTTATTCACAAACTAGTGATTCACACAAATTTCAAAGAATTCAAATTTAAGCTATTCAAATTTGAAAACTACTGGCACTAACAGAAAGTTTATAATTTTTGTGACCTAAAGCAAAAAGAATCACTCAGAAACTCTAAGTATTTAGCTATAAGTAGAAACAAAAGAAAATAAATAAAGCAAAAAACAAAACAAAAATACTGGAAAAGACCTTTAGTCCCGGTTGCTACCACAAACCGGGACTAAAAAGTAAAAAAAAAATATGCCGCCTACTGGGCCACCACGGCCTGCATACGACTAGAAACCCAACACGCTAGTTGGGCCAGGATGCAGGCCCGTAGCAGGCCCAGTAGGCCCATAGGCAGAGAGAGGGCGTTTAGGCCGGTAGGCCTGCATAAGAGAGGAGCTCGAGAGGGCTGGCGCAGCCGCGCTTATAAACCACTCTCGACGCCTCTCAGCTAGCGAGGTGGGACTAAACATCCACCCGCCCGACGCCGTGCCAGCCGCAGCCCTTTAGTCCCGGTTGGTGGCACCAACCGGGATTAAAGGCCCCCCTTTAGTCCCGGTCCGAGCCACCAACCGAGACTAAAGGGTTGTGCTTCCCGCCCTTTGCGCTGCTGAAAATGATCTTTAGTCCCGGTTGGTGGCTGCAACCGGGACTAAAGGGGGTCCTTTAGTCCCGGTTGCAGCCCACAACCGGGACTAAAGGTGGGGCTATATAAGCCAACACTTAGGAAATTTTCCCCAAATCTCACTTCTTCTTCCCCCGACGCCGCCAGGCTGCTCCGCCCGCTCCTCGTCGCCGCCGAGCCCTGCCCCTGACGCCGCCAGGCTGCTCCGCCAGCTCCTCGTCACCGTCCCTGCCCTGACCCCGACGCCGGCCGCCGCTCCCTGCCCTGACGCCGCCGAGCCCTGCCCCGACGCCCGCGGCCGCTTTCCTGCCCCGACGCCACCCCCAGTGAGCTCCGCCCCCTTCCCTTGCGCTGCCGCCGCCGCCGCCCCTGCCCCTGCCCTGCGCCCCGCCGCCGCCCCTGCCTTGCTGCTTAGCCGCCGCCGCCGCCCCTGTGCTCTCTGCTAGCCACACTTAGCATTTTTTTTGTTCTTAAAAATTTTTATGTTCATAGATTTTTTTTGTCCATGTATGTATGTATGTATGGATGGATGGATGGATGGATGTATATAGAAAATGTTGATATGATGATTTTTTTTTGTTCATAGAATTTTTTTTGTTCATAGATTTTTTATGTTCATAGAATTTTTTTGTCCATGTATGTATGTATGTATGGATGGACGGATGGATTGATGTATATAGAATGATGCTTACTGTATGTGTAGATGTATGTATGTATGTATGTTTATGTATGTATGTACGTATATGTAGATGTATATGTATATGTATGTATGTATATGTAGATGCTTAGTGTATATATATGTATGTAGATGTATATGTATGTATGTATACTTTAGTATGTAGATGTATATGTATATCATAGCAAAAAAAAAGATGTATTCCCGGATGTTATCCCCCTTCACCTATATCGTGTAGTGCCGCGTTAGAACACCCCTAACTCTCTCGGGAATTCAACATATCCCCAATAACTTCGACATGAGGGGGGGTCGTTAAAACATAACCCCGATAACTTCGACATGAGGGGGCCGGGGGGTGTTCGTTAAAACATAACCCCTTAGAAGAAAGAGCGTTGTCGATCTACCCCCTCCCGCCCCTACCCGTAATTGTTATGTATAATACTATATATTGGCGTCTAATTCACCGGTCTTACCTCAGTGAACCGAAGGGACTTTATTTATTCGGTAGGCGGCCGGCATAGGTCAATGTGGTAGAATGGATAGTTCGATCTCCTGCATAGCGATTATTTTTTGTAAAGTGTCCTCTCCTGAAAGTATAACCCCGATAACTTCGACATGAGGGGGGACATCGGACATGCATGAGAGAGGCGGTCCGCAAAGTATAACCCCCGATAACTTTGCATGATGTTTGCGACTAATCCATTGTTCATATATGCATATGATTCCTTGTTGTGATTAGCTAGGTCTATGTTTGCCACTAATCCATCTCTCATGGTTGTATATTGCCATGTTGTAACATTTGCAGAAACTATGGACAGAGACTTAGAAAAAGAAGAGTTGTTGGGGGATATAATCCGCGACGGAGGTGATCCCTTGTCGTTTCTCAATGACACCAATGGTGAGGAAGGAGATCATGACGGCTCCGGTGTTCGAGTGGAGGAGGAAGGAGATCATGACGGCTCCGGTGACCGAACGGAGGAGCAAGGAGATCATGACGGCTCCGGTGACCGAACGGAGGAGGGAGCCTTAACTGTTGCAAAGTCCGGCGAGGTATATATACATATATTAATTAAGCCTCTGCTGACTTGATGCATTAATTGTTTTGTATGTACATATATTAACGCTTCTTTCTTCTTTTAATTAGCCCTCCGGATCGAGCCAAACTTCCGTAAGGAGACGAGGCCTGAAGAAAAGGTTGCGCCAGGATGAAAGGTTCACGATCGAAGAAGTCGGTCGAGATGGCCAACCGATTGCTCCCAAGCGGAGCAGGGACACATTTATACATCAGTGCGGAGTGGTTGTTAGGGACCGCGTCCCGATCAGCATCCAAGAATGGAATAAGAAGAAGGACCCTGAAGTTTCTTATGTCCAGGATAGACAGAAAGATGATCTTTGGACCTTGCTGATGACAAATTTCAGCCTACCGCCAGAGGCGGATCCGAATAAGGTCAAGGCGTTTGCTCTTAAGAAGATGGCAGAACTATTCAAGAACTGGAAGAAAGATTTGAACAAAAAGTTTGTCGAGAAAGACAAGACTCCAGAATTCACCGGTGCATATGAGAAGATAAAAGATCACTGGCCCGCATTTGTGGCCTACAAGAAATCGGACAAGGGCAAGCAAAGGTCAGCGACAAATAAGCTAAATGCTGCAAAGAAGAAGTATCACCATGTTACGGGGTCAGGTGGCTACAGCAATGCCCGGCCTACGTGGGACAAAGCTGAGCAAGACCTGCTTGCTAAAGGGGTCCAACCAGCGACATTGCACTGGCCAGATCGGTCAAGGACTTGGTTCTTCGGGGTTGGGGGAACTTTGGACCCAGACACAGGGGAGTGTGTTAGGACGAAAGCTCAACTTGCAATGCCCGTCAAGAAGCTTCAGGAAGCAATCCAGGCAGCGCAGGAAGGGAGGTTACATCCCGACAGAGAGAATGACGAGCTGACACATGCCCTCGGGAATCCTGAACACCCTGGACGAACACGAGGCACATCAGGCTCCGTTCCGTGGAAGGATGGGTTTCCCGACAGCGATGGTTATAGAAGCCGACAGAGAAAGAAGAAAGCGGAAGCAAGCAAAATGCAGAAGATGAATGCAAGATTAGCGAAACTAGAGGAACTTGAGAGCCAGCGAGCTACCGGCCAACCATCTCAGCGGCACGAAGATCCTTCCTTCGACACTGCCCCAGAAGCTACCCCACCATCTCAGCGGAGAAGCAGCGTGGCTTCCACGGAGCTCCTTCAGCCTGATATCACGGCTCCTCGCTACCCCGTGGATAGTATCACGGAGACTGAACATTGTGTGCTAATGGCGAAATGCCAGAACCTGACTTTGAAGGCGGCGGTCGGCTCTGTTTTACCTCCTCGAACTGAGGGAACTTTCTATTGCCGTCCGATTCCACATGGCTATGCTATTGTCACGGTGGATGAGATAATTGCGGGATTTGAGGGGCTGGAGCTTGACTACCCTACAGGTGAAGGGGAGGATCTTTTGGAAAATGCCTTAAGGAGTACCTGTCTATGGAGAAAGGAGTACATCAAGCTTCCAAACTGGACGCCGCCTCAGCAGACGCAGCCGGATCCTCAGCAGACTCCTCCTCACAGTCCAGTTATGCTATCTCCGCTGCCTGAGTCGTCTCCGGCGCGTCATCCGTCTCCGCCGCCTCAGCGGACTCTAACGGAGGAGGCCCCTCAACAGAATCCTCCTCCGCCTCAGCTGTCTCCGGCGCGTCAGCCGTCTCCGCCGCCGCAGCTGCCTCCGCCGCATCAGCGAACTCCGCCTCGTCAGCAACAGCGGAAGAGAGCCACCGCCGTTCCGGCGGCTAGCAGTACAAAAGGCGGGAAGAAATTCAAATCTGGTCCAAGCCTCAGGGTTCCTCCAAAGTTACCATATGAGAGGACTGACGAGGAAAACAAGGACATCAGTGCTGCTGTCAGGGATATAACCCCGCGATATAACCCGGCCGGAGTATAACCCGGCCAGGACTTGGCGATTCACTGAAGACCCAAAAACCAGCTTGGCGGTTCATAGTCAAGACCCATAAGGTGGGCTAGAAGACGGAGACCAAACCACATGGCGGGTTACCAAGTGGGCCAAGAGGAAGACAAGACATGAAGACCAGGCCATATGGCGGCTTACCAGATGGGCTGAGGCCAAGGCCCAAGAGGCAGGAGGCGACTCATGGGCCAGAAGGTATAAGCCGCCATAAGATGACTTGTTCTGTAAGACTAGGAAATTGGAACCAGGATCGGTTACGTTGTATAAACTGACCCGGACTCTTGTAAGCCATCGGACCTCAGCCTATGTATATAAAGGCGAGACCTGGCGGCGAGTTAGACAGGTTAAGACAGACAGACAAGCCTTACGGCGAGAAAGACCAAGCAGTCGAGAGCTCGGGCAAGCAAGCCGCCCCTTGTAATCGATACACCAGTTAATACAGCATAAGCAGGACGTAGGCTTTTACCTCCACCGTGAGGGGCCGAACCTGGGTAAAACCGTGTCCCTTATCCCGCTTAACCCCTTTGAGTCCACTTCCATGGCGTTGACTCCGAACCTAAGCCTTCGGGCATCTGCCGTGACAAAACCACGATAGTTGGCGCCCACCGTGGGGCTAGCGCTCGGTGGTGTTGAGTTCTCAAAGGGTTCTCTCTCTGGGAACGAGGGGTACGCCATTGGTGAGATGATCAAGAATCGCCATGGGAGACTCTACCTCGACGACGCCGGCTGGGGTCCTGAAGCCGACTCAATCGAGCATGGTTTCCGGGTCCCCTTCGGTAGAATCAACGTTTTCTTTGGCAAGACTGGCGGATCTGAACCCGGGCCGGACATCTGCACCGACATCGTCAAGCCGTCCCGGCACGAGCAACCCGCCCAAAGCGTGCAACCCGCCTGTGTTCACCCGGGCAGGAAGCACGTCTTCGTCGGCTTTACTGAAGGCATGGAGCTTGAAGGTTCTATGTCGCAAGAGGAAACTCTCGACTTCTCAGAGGAAGGATCCTCGAGTGGAGAGACGGAATCGATCTATCAACTTCATAGCGATAGGCTTGGGGGCTACGACGGGCCTTACCCCGAGTCGGAGTACCATGAGCCGGAGGGTTACGAGCCGCCAAACCACGCTGCCGTCTTTATGGCGGGTTCCGCGGCGGCTCATAACGGCACAGCCGCCGGTGCGACCGGGTCTGGGGCTGGCAGGCCGCCGGCTCAGGTTCTTCTGGATCTGATGAACGAGTTTACAACCCTTGATGATTGTGGATTTGGACCATTGTGTACAACGTACAGATGAGTCGGCTCATCACTGGGTCCGGCGGGTCTCCGAAATCATCCACTCTTCTGAGCAGATTACGGCGTCTCAGGCGGTTTTGATTCTAGAAAAGAATTGTCACTTCACGCCTTTGAAGCAGAAGCTTGGCCGGCTCAAACGGTCATGTCAAGACATGGGGGAGCTCATGACGACTCCGACAACACGAAAGACCCGGGCTCTGCTGATGAGAAATCAGGTCAGGGGAAGAAAGGCAACAATGGCAAGGGCCAACAGCAAAGTATGGCTGGAAGCAACCCGGGCAAGCGAAAGCACCCGGACGGCGGGTCAGAACTGGTGGCAAACACCAACACCAGGAACACCCGTGCTAAGGGTAAAGCTCCTATCAACCTAGAAGAGATGCTCAATAAGCCTTGCCCAGAGCACAGCCGGCCCGATAAGCCGGCACGACATACCTGGGGAGATTGCTACATTATGCAACAGTTCCGGGATTACAGCCTTCAACAGCATCGTGATAACGGTAATGGTCTATCAGGTGGCTCAGCACCGGGCGGCTCAGGGGCCGGCTTTGGTGCTGGCGGCTCAGGAACTGGTTACCAAGCTCAGAGCGATCATGGAGGTCATAGTCAACAGTTTGGCGATGGAAGCCAGCCGCAGAATAACCAGTCGGGGTATCTGACTAACCCGAAACAACTCGGTCAGGGTCAGTACCATGCTTAAAACCCGGCTCAAAAGAAGTTTGTCTCTCACAAAGCTTTGAGACCTTGATATCCGGCTCAGCGTCCGGTTCAAAAGAATTCATCTCTCGCAAGTTCAAGTTTTCAAGAATATTGTAAAGTCGCCCAAGAGGACGAGCCGCCATGATGTACCATTCAAGTATATGGGTACCCTGGTTCATTGAATAATCATAAAAGTCATTTGGGGGCTTCCAACCCACCGGGTTTAGCTTTCAACCCTCTTGATCGGCTTTTAAGCCATAACCAGACCGGAGTAATCCTGCCTGTTTGCCAAGATGTTACTCCGACCCCCTGTACTCTTGATAAGTCATGAACTTATCCAGGTTAAAACATGATGGGTCATGTGAGAGCCGGCTTACAGAAAGCGAGGATCCTCCATGGGCTGTTAAGCCGCCTTCATTGAAACTTGGTTAAACCTGCCTGTTCGCCAAGATGCTACTCCGATCCCCTGTACTCTTGGTAAGTCATGAACTTATCCAGGTTAAAACATGATGGGTCATGTGAGAGCCGGCTTATAGAAAGCGAGGATACTCCATGGGCTATTAAGCCGCCTTCGTTGGAACTTGGTTAAACCTGCCTGTTCGCCAAGATGCTACTCCGACCCCCTGTACTCTCGATAAGTCATGAACTTATCCAGGTTAAAACATGGTTGGGTCATGTGAGAGCCGGCTTACCGAAGCAAGGACAAACCAGTGGCTATCACACTAGTTTCATTGAAGTATGACTCGAAGCCAGACTATGAAAGGTCGTTTGGGAGCTTTTTACCCGCCGGGTTAAGATTTAACCCTCTCGATCAGGCTCTTCAATCACCATCAGACCAGGTTATACACCCAAAGGGTTGACACCGTCAACAAAGTCATTTGGGGGCTTCCAACCCACCGGGTTTAGCTTACACACCCTCTTGATCGGCTCTTCAGCCACCCTCGCAACAATGAAAGACTTAACATTTCCGGGTTATGCAGAGCATGCTCTGTACTGTTTATTTTTCGCAGGTCTCGTCTCCTAAGACAAGTCGGTCACCAAACCGGGTTACATCGTAACCTCTGGAAGCATAATAAAGACTCTAAATAGCCGACATGGCTGGATATTCTTGAAGAGCCGCCCTCTTGATTATATTGCCGGGTCATCTAATTGACCGGTTCTTGGATTTCTTCAACCGGTGCTCTGTGGTATACTACGGCACTCATGGATTTCTCAAGCATATATTTGCCGGGTTGCACCGCAACCACGGTCAAGGAGTTATATTAATCTTATACAGCCCCGAGTCGCCGCAGGCATGCAACTCGGTGCTTGGGGGCTACATTATTCAAGTCCGGTTTATGTCAAGTACGCAAGTCCCGTGTCGCTGCAAGCATGTACCACGGCACTTGGGGGATAATGCAAGCCGGTTTTCAAGTCAGTACATTATCAACAAGACCCTGTTATCTCAAGGAGATGAGCCAGTTTTTTACAATCCTTCTAAGTCCCGGCCCAGTACATATTACTGACCCGGCACTTGGGGGCTACACCGCTCAGATCAAATTCTCTAAAGTCCCAAGTCGCCACAGGCATGCGACCCGGAACTTGGGGGCTACAGTATTCAGCTGTTCAAGCAGACTATAAAGTTCCCATTGAAGACCCGGCCCATCATATACTGAAGAACCGGCTCTTGGGGGCTACACCAGCTGAAGCTTTATAAGGTATAAGACAGTTACAAGTCCCAGGCTTCTGCAGGCAAGACAACCTGGTACTTGGGGGCTGCACAGTCAAAGATATGATTGCAAAGCGCCAAGTCATCATGGATAAACTTGGAGCTTGGGGGCTACAGGTAATATGGATATATCAAAAAATTGAAAGGAGTTATCAAAGTCAGGCGGAGTCTGGTTATTTGACCCGGCGTCACCAACATTACATGACCCGACGTCGTTAAAGATTATAACCCGCCGAGAGTATTGGAGGCCGACTCAATGGCATATGGGTGTTGTATTCCCAGAGTTTTTACTTCAAAGGTCACTGACAAGCAAGACGATTGAGAAGACGGCTCGTACACATGAAACCCGGATTTTGAAAGGAATTACTTCATTAAAGCCGGCTGATGGGGCGAGCCGGTCACTTAACATATTTATTCTTATTTCAGGAGCTTAGCATGAATAAATTCAAGCTAACCTGGGGGCTAATGTCAGGGAGATAACCCCGCGATATAACCCGGTCGGAGTATAACCCGGCCAGGACTTGGCGATTCACTGAAGACCCAGAAACCAGCTTGGCGGTTCATAGTCAAGACACATAAGGTGGGCTAGAAGACGGAGACCAAACCACATGGCGGGTTACCAAGTGGGCCAAGAGGAAGACAAGACATGAAGACCAGGCCATATGGCGGCTTACCAGATGGGCTGAGGCCAAGGCCCAAGAGGCAGGAGGCGACTCATGGGCCAGAAGGTATAAGCCGCCATAAGATGACTTGTTCTGTAAGACTAGGAAATTGGAACCAGGATCGGTTACGTTGTATAAACCGACCCGGACTCTTGTAAGCCATCGGACCTCAGCCTATGTATATAAAGGCGAGACCTGGCAGCGAGTTAGATAGGTTAAGACAGACAAACAAGCCTTACGGCGAGAAAGACCAAGCAGTCGAGAGCTAGGGCAAGCAAGCCGCCCCTTGTAATCGATACACTAGTTAATACAGCATAAGCAGGACGTAGGCTTTTACCTCCACCGTGAGGGGCCGAACCTGGGTAAAACCGTGTCCCTTGTCCCGCTTAACCCCTTTGAGTCCACTTCCATGGCGTTGACTCTGAACCTAAGCCTTCGGGCATCTGCCGTGACAAAACCACGACAGTTGCCGAAGTGAGGCCCATTTTGCACGGAAAGTTCCACCTCCGAAGGAAAAAATAGATCCGGTAAAGGCGAATCGCACTCTGGATGCCCTTACGCGACCACCTCCGCCTCCGCTGCTATCAAACTATGACCGCACTATTGCAAAGACATATGACAAAGCTAAGAGTCGGTCGAGAAGTAGCAGTACTGGTGCAAGAAGTGGGAAAACAATTCCCCAGCTCGGCGAACAGGAAAAGCAATCGTGCCCCCCGCTCAAGGTGTTTACCGATACCCCGGGGGTGGCGGCCGTTGCTCCTGGTTTCAATCCTGGTGATTACCTAGGCGATGATGTACATTTTGAAATCGCTAAGCCGGTAGACACCTTTAAATACCAGCACGGGAAGCGTCTCGTCAGAAGTGATGATCTGGAACAAGATCTACCAACGATGATGCGAACATTACATAAATGGTACTTGGAAACCTGCAAGGATGGGACAGGCAGTATCTTGGTGGGAATTAAGGATGAGCACGAGTTCGTTGGAGTCGACTCGATCTTCGTTGAATTTGACGAACTCTTTCAGTTATACAATCAAGCCGCCCTCGACAAAAGTCTCGTGGCTTGTTATTGTCTGTAAGTATTATTTCTGTAATTAAGTCTCTAGCTCAGCTCATTCATTGCATGTATATAATTATCCTCACTATATTATGCAGATTGAAGATCGTCGAATTTAAAAAAGGACAAATCTATGACATTGGGTTCATTAACCCAAATATCGTAAATGAATGGTCGGTACAGAAGATCCCCGAGGAGACTGAGAAAATCTTGCTCAGCTCGTTCCTTCGACACCAAAACAAAAGGGAAATACTCTTTCCTTACAACTTCAAGTGAGTGTTACTGTCTTCTGCATATTCTGTTTCGCTGACTCGAGGTTAAGTGTAATTGATGAGTTATGCGCGCGCAGGTTCCACTTTATTCTGCTAGCCATTCAACTTGACAAGGGAGCAGTAACTGTCTTGGACTCGAGACGTAAAGAGGCTACGGAGTATGCGGACATGATTGAAATGCTCCAGAAGTAAGTTCAATCATTATCGCACTATATCGGCAACTTTCTTTCATTTCCTGATATCAAGTAATCATTTTCTTTGCCGGGCAGGGTTTGGAAAAAGTTCATCACGCGGGTTAAGGGTGAATGGAGACCGGAGCTGCGATTTAAACAACCCAGAGTAAGTAGTACTAGCTAGTTCCGCGCATCTCTCATTGATTCTAGTTTCAATATCATTATCATGGTTGATTATCATTTTGATTGAACTCTATTCTCGTAAAGTACATGTGGCAGGAACCCGGAACTGAGTTATGTGGATACTACGTTTGCGAGTTCATTCACCAAAAGACCACCGAGAGGGGCTTCAATAAACAACAATTTGAAGTACGTAAACAATATTCATAATTTTATTTTATCACCATCAATTGTGTTGATTTCATTCATATATATATATATATATATATATTGACCCCCCTTCTTTAAATTAGACCATGCAGAAGTGGAACGTACTCCTACCAGCTGATCGCCTACGCGCAATTCAAGAGGAGTTGGCGGGATTCTTTGTTGACCACGTCATTCCTAAAGACGGAAAATGCCATCGGGAATTGCAAACCTGTTGAATAGATATATGCATCAATGTGTACTATCTGTAGTAGCGTCGAATAGATATACGAAAACTTGTTGTTCGACCAACAAGCACGGAGAAAGAGAGGTCACTTCTCTCTATATATTGATCATGCATGACGATGTTGTGTAATTAATGGTTCCTTCATTGCTTACTAGCTAGCGTCGAGTTCTCTCTATATGTAGTAGCTAGCGTCGACCAAGCACGGAGAAAGAGAGGTCACTTCTCTCTATTAGCTAGCTAACACAATATGAAACCCCTAAACCCTCCAAAACCCCTAAACCCCCCCTTTCAAAAAAAAAAAAAAAAACAGCGCCTGCGAGCTGCTGACGCGTGGCTGCCTTTTGGTCCCGGTTGGTGTTACCAACCGGGACTAAAGGTCCTCCTGCCTGAGTGCTACGCAGCGGCCACGTGGAGACCCTTTAGTCCCGGTTGGTGTTACCAACCGGGACTAAAGGTCCTCCTGCCTGCGCGCCCCACAGCGGCCACGTGGAGCACCTTTGGTCCCGGTTCGTAGGCCAACCGGGACTAAAGGTTTTAGGCATTTGTCCCGATCGTTTTGTCCCGGTTCCAGAACCGGGACTAAAGGCCCTCTGGAACCGGGACTAATGCCCTGTTTTGTACCAGTGATACCGTGTACCGTATGTAGTAGCGTAAAATATGTTTGAAATAAAAAAAATTGAATGAAAAACACAAAATGAAAAGGAAAAATAACCATAAAGCCTAAAACCCTAAAACCCTAAAACCCTAAACCCCTAAACCCCGAAAACCCTAAACCCCTAAACCCTGACACCAACCGGGACTAAAGGTCCCCCAGCCCCCGGACTAGCACGCGGCCACGTGGAGGTCCTTTAGTCCCGGGTCGTGGCCAACCGGGACTAAAGGGTGGGGGCCTTTAGTCCCGATTTAATTGTCCCGGTTGGTGACCCGGGACTAAAGGTCTTTTCCAACCGGGACTAAAGGCCGTTTCTCTACTAGTGGGAGGTATCTCTGCATGACAGGAAGGTGTGCAAGGTCTGCGTTGACAAGTTTGTTCGTCTCGGGGTTCATCCTTGGAGTTGTCTAGGGACCAGTGAGGAGGCGCATTCAGAAAGGAGATCACAGAGGTGATCAATGCAAGGGCGAGGGCGAGGGCGATGGCGATGACGATGGCGATGACGATGGCGATGGCTATTGCTTCCGCTCATAAGGTCCGCCGTGATGTAAGTCTCTCATGTTTTTATTATTTTCCTTTTGATGTAAGTCAACATATTGATCTATCGTCGATGCAAGGTCTGCATTGACAAGTTACCTCATCGACTCGGGGTTCGTCCTACCAGTTATCCACAAACCAGTGACGAGAAGGATTCGTTGAGGAAGAAGATCACAGAGGCGTCGGTGATGGCTTCGACTTCTATTCACTTCCGCTCATAATGTTAAGGTGTAAATAAATCAATAAATCATTATTAGCATCGCCGTGATCTATCCACTTTGTGGCTGGAAGGAGTTCTTGAACGTAGTAGCTATTCGGTGTGTGCTATTGGTTTCTCCTGCACCGAAGCTTGTATCATTCCTTAATTTACTACTAGGTTGTATGAAGTTTACCTCGGCTACCATTTTGTTGGAATCGCTATTAGTAGTGACCTGAAACGTTTTTTAAAAGTTTACAAATGGAGTATTTTGCAAGAACAACAAGAACAAAATAAGCACGTCTATGCATGATCGTGTGTTTGCTTGTAACTGCTCTTTTATCTTGTGCTCGTGCAGTAAATGCTTACGTCGAATACAGTGAATATTCATGTATTCAGTATGAATAATGTTCTGTTATTTTTCTATAAACATTT
Source organism: Elymus sibiricus (assembly GCA_039707655.1). Classification (NCBI taxonomy): domain Eukaryota; kingdom Viridiplantae; phylum Streptophyta; class Magnoliopsida; order Poales; family Poaceae; genus Elymus; species Elymus sibiricus. Next base: position 378,605,680 of record CM077674.1, on the reverse strand, counting down.
ATCTATGAGATCCATATCACCGTTTGTCATGGAGGTGCCGAAGACAGCTGAGAGAAACTTTGCTAACAATAACAACATTGCTGGAAGAAGAAAATGCATGTGCAGTGGTCAGTCGTCGGGGGCCTGCTCCCGGCACTGCGGTGCATCCCAACTCAGTCCGCACGAACGTCGCCAGCGAGGTGATGACGTGGTGCTCCCTTGGGGCACTCGGGCTTGCCGCGGGGGGGGGGGGGGGGGGGGGGGGCATTGGAGAGCGGCTCTACAACACTCGATTTGCAACGATTGATATCTGCACTTTATAGTGAAGGTAGTAATACGTGTGTCGGTCTCCCGATTATGCGCACAGATCAGTCGCTTGAGAACCGTCCAATTCGCATAAACACAAGAGCATCTCTAGCAGATACCGTAAAAACAGTATACAACTCGCCCAAAATGGATTTGTGGTACCGCGTGGTACGTGGCAGAACAGATCCCGTAAAATTGTTTCGGGTGAGATGTGGAGCCCACTACTCAATAATTGAATTTACAATAAGGTCCCTACAAAATAACACAACGCACCCTAAAATCAAAAGATCACAATTGGGTCCCCGAAGACCCCAACGAGCACGACGGGAATGGAGACGCATGCTCGAGCTCTAACGGCGGGGCTCACATGGCCTGCTCGTGCGGCGCGGCGGACGCAGCCTGCTCGCACGCGGTTCTGCTTGCGCGGCGGGGCGGACGTGGCTTGCTCGCACTCTGGAGCTCACGCAGCGGGGTGGACACTGACTACTCGCGTAGCGCGGTGGACGCGGCCTGCTCGCGCGGCGGGGCGGACGCGGCATGCTCGCCCTCTGGAGCTCACGCGGCGGGGCGGATGCTGCCTGCTCGCGCGGCACGGCTGACGCGGCCTGCTCGCGCGCGGTCATGCTCGTGCGGCGCTGAGCCTCGGCCTCTTCCACGCGTGGTGGGGCGGACGTGGCCTGCTCACCCTGTTGCGGCGGCCGGAGCTCGAGGCGGGACGGCCAGTGCCCTGTTGCGGCGGCCGGCACTCGAGGCGGGATGTCAGGAGCTCTTTTATTTGGCGAGAATCGAGCTCGGGAAGTGGCGGCAGCGGTGGCGCCGGCTGCGACGGGAGTGGTTGGTGCTGAAATTTCCCTCCCATCAAGGACAGAGGTAACTGCAAAACGAGAACGAAAAACTGCATATATACCGGACGCGGGTCGAACTATGCAGCTCCCCGCAAAAAAAATTACAGGAGGGGCCGATAGACTGTTTTTTCGTCCCGGCACCGTATATCAACGGTTATTTTACGGGACGGATGGATTTGTGGTATCTGCTAGAGAGGCTCTAACCATTAACCGTTCGATTCTATCTGATCCTCATGCTCGTATTCTCTCTTGCCGTCTCTTGCAACAATACCTGATGCTCCTCGCGCGCTACTCCCCGCATGGCCCATGTTAGCCTGGTCCTAGCTCTGCCCCGAGTTCTCGAGTACGTACAAGCGTCTGACCTTAGTTATACCTTCCAATGCTTTTGTATTTGCGTCATTATAAATATATTATTTCAAATTTGCTCAGACTTGATCTTCAGGGTGAACCCACTATCCAGCCTTTGTGGTTGAATTTGGCAATTGCGACGGTGTTTGCACGTCCTTTCTTTTCCGTTACTTTTTGAAGGACCTTTGTGACAGTCCTTGCGTTTTAATAATATATGATTTGGTGTCAATGGTCATTGTTTTATATTGTCGCTGTTTTGATCCCTTTCGTTCGGGTTTGTTTTTCATTTCTCTCACCGTCTAGGCAGTGCTAATAACACTCTATTAGGAAAAAAATTAGAAAAGGAGGTTGAATCCCCCGGCCTCTGCATCCAAGGATGCACACAATCATTTTATTAAATTATTCAACAAAGTCTGAAAAAATACATGCATTAACCCAAAGTCATCTTTGTAGTACCTCTGTCCACACCTACAAGCTTGTTGATGTACCCGCATCAACACACACCATCTAATCTGGTGGCCGCACCAAGCCGCACAACGGTGAGCCAGGAGCACCGCATGCGCATGCTTTAGAATCCGCTGTCGTCGTCGCTGTCTTCCGCCGACTCATCTTCACAAAGGATCAACGCATTGACTTTTTTCTCATAGATGAAATAGAGAATAAATAAAATAAAAGTATTCAACACAACCACAACACAAAAGAGAGCAAACGTATATACACGGGCTTCAAAATAGTACAAGAGTTATTTCAACAAGAGAGTACCCGAGATATATTTTATACGATGTAGTCAATTAATAAACGATTCAAGAGAAAAACAACAACACACGCAATAGCTACTAGTATAAGTTCTGGAGTCCAGGAACTACTAACATTCCTCAATGAATCCTCCTTCGCCTCCACCTCTGTGACCATCTTCCTCAAAGAATATATCCTCCTCCTCACTGGTCCGTGGATAACTCAAAGAATGAACATCGACTTGAGGAATCTTTTCAGCAGAGAGCTTGCACACCTCGCTGCCATGTAGACATATCTCCTTGATGTTGAGGGTAGCTTGAATGACGCGCCGGACGTATCCCATGAAACTGTCATCAGATTGGAAGCCGTAGATAGTTAGCCTCGCCAGATTGTTGTGCTTAAAATCAGGATCAGCTGGCTCCCACTTCAGCTCAGACTCCCTTTGGCACTCATGATCCCGTAGTATGATGCAAAGCTCCTCTACGAACGGCGCAGCTTTAAGAAGGAACACTGTCCAAGCGAGATCACGTTCTTGGGGAAGATTGTCCAAATTTACACACCGCAGTTTGGTGAACACAGGAGCAAGCGCTTCCGTGCATTCCGGTCGAATCCAAATCTGGGAAGATAAAATAAATTAATGATGAGTGCATGTTTTTTCTTCTTCTGAGAATCGTTAAGTTGTTGATAAATTACATCATCAAGCGATGCGTAAGTAACTACCAATCATACATTGAGAATGAGATGATGATTGGAGTGATTACCTTTTCACTCCCAAATTCCAGATATAAATTGCTTACCAAGGGGACATTAGGAAGCAGCTGGCTTAGCTCGAGGATATTGATAGGAGGATGCTCATTAGCAAGACAGAGCTTCGGAAGCTGGGGGATAAAACCAAGAACCAAGGGATTTTCATAACATGACCAATTATTATAGGTCATCTGCTGGAGCTTTGGTAGACAGTCGAGCTCCACTATTTTTAATTCCCCATAGGAGATAACAAGCCCAAGGAGTCGAGCGTCTTCTACATGCAGCACTGAACGGACCCCCGCCTCACACTCAAAGAAACAAAATGACCCTAGCCGCTTGCAGGTGCTAAGAATGTCAGGCATGTCCGAATCCGATTCACCAAACCTTAGAATTTGCAGTTGCAGTCGTGTGAGACTAGCAAATGCTTCTGGACAATCACGAAGAAAATTATTGAATTTCTTTGCAAAGAACGTGAGATAGGGCTCGATGCAATGATAGGAATCCCTTGGTGTCAAGATTTCAAGCTCGGCCGCATCTTGTTTCTCAGTCGCCATGGTGAGAGCAAAAGATTCACCGATGGTGCGGAAGTGAATCATAGCATGGGAAGCCATCGCCTTCGCCTCGGCGATCTTCTTCCTGAATAAATCCACCTCCTCGCTAGTCCGTGGATAACTCGAAGGACGAACACCGATATGAGGGAACTTGTGAGTGCATAGCTTGCACACCTTCCTGTCATGCAGAGATACCTCCTTGATGTTCACCGCAGCTTGAATGGCGCACCTGACGTAGCCCATGAAGTTATCGTCGGATTGGAAGCCATATATAGTTAGCCTTGCCAGATTCTTGTGCTTGAAATCAGGAGTAGATGGCTCCCACTTCACATCTGTTTTCTCGGAGTGACTTTTTTGCGACTCCATTTGGCACTGATGATCCCATACTGTGATGGAAAGCTCTTCTAGAGATGGTGCGGCTTCAAGAAAGAACATTGTCCAAGCGATATCACATTCCTCAGGAAGATTGTTTAGATTCGCAAGGCGTAGTTTGCTGAGCACAGGCGCAACCAATTTCGGGCATTCTGGTTGAACCCAAATCTGTGGTAGGCAGAACACATTAATTACAAGATATGCATAAATTACATCTGTCATGGGCCTAAAACGGGCACATCACAAGGACTTGCTATTTTGACCACAAAAATCAGTGTGGATTACAAGTGAATTTATATCCTGCTTTCGATGGCGTGCATATATATAACGGGATCGCTTGGATTCATTCTTTTAGTGGCTTGTTCCCTTTGTGATAATAAAAGCCTTTAAAATATATATATAACCATCCATCATAGACAAAACCAGACAAAGATGATCGTAGTGAGCTTTTCCAAAAAAAATAAAAAGATGATCGTTAGTGAGTACGTACCTTTCCACTTAGAAAATCCAGATTCAGAACACTTATCGAGGGGACATTAACAAGCAATTGGCTTAGCTTGTGGTTGTTTGATGAAACATATGCGTTGGCGAGGCTTAGTTTGGATAGCCGAGAGACGAAACCAAGGAACAAGGGATTGTTAATATATGCCCATCTATGCAAGGTCATCCGTTGAAGCTTCGGTAGACTGTGAAGCTCTACTCTTAAGAATTTCCCATAGACGAATGTAAGCTCAACGAGTGTGGCGTGCTCTACATGCAGCACCGAGAGGTTCCCCGCATCACAACGGTTGAAACTCAATGACTCGAGCCGCTTGCAGGTGGTTAGGATGTTGGGTATGTCTGGTTGATGGAACCTGAGGTTCTGCAGATGCAGCCGCGTGAGACCGGCAAACGCGTCCGGACACTCACCGATAAATTTGCTGAACAGCTTCGCGGAGTCGAGGAGATCTGCATCATCAGTTCTCCGATAATAGATATCCTTGGTCAGGATCTCGAACTCTGCCTTGTCAATCTTCTGGGTCGCCATGGCGAGGGCAACGGCCCTGCCTATCTTGATATGGTCGTCGCCTCTCATGATGAACCTGAGCTTGAGGTTGCGGATGGGGATCCGAGGAGACCTCGTGGTGAGAATCTTGTGGGTCATGTCGGCCACACCGCGGTTCTTCCGGTGTAGATCAAGGTGGCTGAGGTCGACGACGATCTGCGAGAGCAAGGCCGGCAGGTTGAGCGTTTGCTTGGAGACGACGCAGGTCCTGACGGCGTCGAGCGTGCCGACCCTCTCCAGGATGTTGAGCAGCACATCGTCGGGAAGTTTGATTAGCCTGTCGACTTTCAGCAGCTGGATAGATAGATTGATAAATTCAATGACTCAAGCAAAAGAATTTGAGAAGGGAGGAACACAAGCAACGAGGGCTTACATCACGGCGGCGGCGGCGAACCCGGTTGAGCTTCATGGCGCGCGGTCTGATCTCAAGGAACAACGAAGTGACAGATGGTGGCTAGGCTTACATCGCGGACGGCGGAAATCGCCTGCACGTTCCTTCCTAGGTGCGATGATCAATATTGCAGAGGTTTCCTGATCCTATATTCCACCTACCTGTTTTTTTAGCATTGATTCACAAGACGCAGACGTATAAAAACGGGTACATCTATAAGTGACTCGATCAATAAAAAAACGAAAGGAAAAAAAAGATGCCCGCACGTATCTTTGTATAAAATCAATGACATATATATGACATAAATGTTCAATACTTAGGGCACATCTAGATATGCTTTAGCGAAACCGTATAAAAACAACCTCGCTTTGTCTTTTTTTTTTCCTAATGCATTTTAAACCAGAGTTCTATCCCTTCCTTCTTTCAATCTAGTCTAGCTAATTAATGTAGCACACGGTAGCGACGGGGGAAACGATTCTGGCCGGGTGATTGGCTAGCGTTCGGCCGGTCGCACCCGCGCCATCCGATTGCAGCAAATTGAGAGGTCTTCATGGATGTCACGTTTCAGTTGGGCCCATGCACCGCTCAACGCTTCGGTTACAAACCTTATACTTTTGCCTTCTCCTCTGCTAACCTCCCCCTTATCATCACCGCTACCTACGCGCTGCTCAACCCCACGATTTGTCGTTAAGAATGCCATGGACACCCTCGGGGCGGAGCTCCACTAGTAGAAAACGGACCTTTTGTCCGCAGCTTTAGTCCCGGTCGGGTTTTGAACCGGCACTAATGTGACCATTAGTCCCGGTTCGAGACGGGCATCATTAGTCGCGGTTTGTTCCGGACCTTTAGTCCCAGTTCGTAACACGAACCGGGACTAATGTGGTGGTGGCAGGCTGGTGTCAGCTGGGGCCCCCACGAGCCCTTTTAGTCCCGGTTGGTATCACCAACCGGGACTAAAGGGGGGGCCTTTAGTCCCGGTTGGTGATACCAACCGGGACTAAAGATCCCCTATATGAATTCGGCCAGCCCGATCACAGTACTCCTCTCTTTTTTTTCCCCTTCTTCCCCTCCTTTGTTCTTCCTCTTCCTCGAGCTCATCCTCCATTTTTGCCAAAATTTGTCAAGATTTGGAGGCACCCCATCCATCCAAGTGTTCACAAAGGTTAGCAACTTTGTCCTTTCATCTCTCATTGCTAGATTAGCTCTTGCAATGCTCTATAAGTATAGTGATTTGTGGGTTTTAGTTTGGGAGTATTTATATGTGGTAGTTCATTTGATTTATATGCAATTTGAGCTCAAATTAACTTCTTTGCATGTGTAGGTGTGGTTTACTTAGTGCCTTCCCGTCTCCGTCCTAATCACCGTCGATCGCCCGCACCGTCCCGTCGCCGTCACCACACCTTGGTGAGCCTCTTGTTCGTTCTTATCCTTTTTATAAAAAAAATCTTATTTGTATGATTTAGATAGTTAATTGTATAATTTTCTTACATGTATGATTGTTTGTTATACATAGTGCCATGACTTTGATATCCGTCCCCGTCGGCCCTCGTCCGGTTTATGATTCGGATGTGGTATATATATTCTCTTTTATAACTATTTGTTGCATTTCGCGTTTATGACAATTATGTCCATCAAGTTGACATAGATATTTTTATCTAGGAGGTATGTGAACCGGAAATTGCAACCGACATAGATATTCTTGTCAAGAAGTTAAATTTAGTTGAAAAAGAAAACGAGTATTTGAAAGAAAAATTGAAAAGAGTTGAAGAAGAGAAGATGAAACTGGAGTTGTATGTTGCCGATGTCGTCGATGATCACAAGATCAAGATGGATGCAATGCGCTTGAAGATTAGAAAATTTAAAAAATATGCCATTGATAGTGAGGCTTGGTATCACTATGTTGTTGGATCAATTGTTACCTCAGTTGCGATCTTGATCGCATTTGTTGTTGCATTTAAATGCTTTAGCTAGAGAGTTTGTATGTTGCTTTATGAGAACAAGTGTGTATGAACTTTATGTATGAACTTCTATTAATTTGGTCTTTTCGGTGTTGTGTAATGAAGATGAGCCGGCAATGGATGTACGATGACCGATGCTTTCCCCAGTTCATTAATGGCGTGCATACTTTTCTGGTTGCGGCTGAGGCAAACAAGCGGGCGGATGGTTTTATGTATTGTCCATGTGCTGGCTGTAAGAATGATCGAAATTACTCTAACTCAAGAACCATTCACGTCCACCTGTTTGAGTCCGGTTTCATGTCCGGCTATAACTGTTGGACCAAGCACGGAGAAAGAGGGGTCCTAATGGAAGAGAATGAAGAAGAAGAGGATGACGACAGCTATCCTGGCCATGGGTTCCATGAATACGATGGTACAACAATGGGGGAAGAAGCTGAGCCGGCAATGCAGGAAGGAGCTGAAGAAGAGGCATCAGATGAGCCCGCTGATGATCTTGGTCGGGCCATTGCCGATGCAAATAGAAACTGTGCAAGTGAAAAGGAGAAGCTGAAGTTGCAGCGCATGTTAGAGGATCACAAGAAATTGTTGTACCCAAATTGCGAAGATGACAAGAAAAAGCTGGGTACCACACTGGAATTGCTGCAATGGAAGGCAGAGAATGGTGTACCTGACAAGGCATTTGAAAAGTTGCTGAAAATAATGAAGAATAAGCTACCAAAGGACAACGAATTGCCCGACAGTACGTATGAAGTAAAGAAGGCCGTCTGCCCTCTAGGATTAGAGGTGCAGAAGATACATGCATGCCCTAATGACTGCATCCTCTACCGCGGTGAGTACGAGGATTTGAATGCATGCCCGGTATGCTGTGCATTGCGCTATAAGATCGGCCACGATGACCCTGGTGATGTTGCGGGCGAGCGCCCCAGGAAGAAGATTCCTGCCAAGGTGATGTGGTATGCTTCTATAATACCACGGTTGAAACGTTTGTTCCAAAACAAAGAGCATGCCAAGTTGATGCGATAGCACAAAGATGACCGTAAGAAAGACGGGAAGTTGAGAGTACCCGCTGACGGATCACAGTGGAGAAAAATCGAGAGAAAGTGGAAGGACTTTGCAGATGACGGAAGGAACGTATGGTTTGGTTTAAGTGCAGATGGCATCAATCCTTTTGGGGAGCAGAGCAGCAATCATAGCACCTGGCCTGTGACTCTATGTATCTATAACCTTCCTCCTTGGTTGTGCATGAAGCGGAAGTTCATTATGATGCCAGTGCTCATCCAAGGCCCCAAGCAACCCGGCAACGACATTGATGTGTACCTAAGGCCATTAGTCGAAGAACTTTTAGAGCTGTGGAATGGAAAAGGTGTACGTGCGTGGGATGAGCACAAACAGCAGGAATTTGACCTGCGAGCGTTACTGTTTGTAACCATCAATGATTGGCCTGCTCTCCGTAACCTTTCAGGACAGACAAACAAGGGATACCACGCATGCACGCAATGTTTAGATGATACCGACAGTATATATTTGGATAAATGTAAGAAGAATGTGTACCTGGGGCATCGTCGATTTCTTCAGAGCAGGCATCCCGTAAGAAAGAAAGGCAAGCATTTCAAAGGTGAGGCAGATCACCGGAAGAAGCCTCGCCACCGTACTGGTGATGATATACTTGATATGGTCAAGGATTTAAAAGTAATCTTTGGAAAGGGTCCTGGCGGACAATCTGTTCCGAATGACGCTGACGGACGCGCACCCATGTGGAAGAAGAAATCTATATTTTGGGACCTACCCTATTGGAAAGACCTAGAGGTCCGCTCTGCAATCGACGTGATGCACGTGACGAAGAATCTTTGCGTGAACCTGCTAAGCTTCTTGGGCGTGTATGGGAAGACAAAAGATACACCGGAGGCACGGGAGGACCAGCAACGTATGCACGGAGAAGACGGCATGGATCCAAAGCAGTTTCAGGGTCATGCCAGCTACACTCTTACCAAAGAAGAGAAGGAAATCTTCTTCGAATGCCTGCTCAGTATGAAGGTCCCATCTGGCTTCTCGTCGAATATAAATGGAATAATAAATATGGCAGAGAAAAAGTTCCAGAACCTAAAGTCTCATGACTGCCACGTGATTATGACGCAACTGCTTCCGGTTGCATTGAGGGGGCTTCTACCGGAAAATGTTCGATTAGCCATTGTGAAGCTATGTGCATTCCTCAATGCAATCTCTCAAAAGGTAATCGATCCAGAAATCTTACCAAGGTTAGAGAATGATTTGGTGCAATGTCTTGTCAGTTTCGAGTTGGTGTTCCCACCATCCTTCTTCAATATCATGACGCACGTCCTAGTTCACCTAGTCGAGGAGATTGCCATTCTGGGTCCTGTATTTCTACACAATATGTTCCCCTTTGAGAGGTTCATGGGAGTCTTAAAGAAATATGTTCGTAATCATGCTAGGCCAGAAAGAAGCATCTCCAAGGGCCATGAAACAGAGGAGGTCATTGAGTTTTGTGTTGACTTTATTCCTGACATTAAGCCGATTGGTGTTCCTGAATCGCGGCATGAGGGCAGACTGGGTGGAAAAGGCACGCTAGGAAAGAATTCAGTAATATGCTGGGACGGGCATTCTTTGGCGCAAGCACACTACACAGTTCTACAAAGTTCCGCCTTGGTGGCTCCGTATATCGAGCAACACAAGAATATTCTACGCTCCAAACACCCGGAGCAGTCTGACGACTGGATTACACATGAACAAACTGTGACTTTCGCCGGTTGGATGCAGACACGTCTCATGCATGATGACACTGTTGCAGATGACCTGTACTTGTTGTCCAAGTTACCATCTTTGACTATATTGACTTTCAAAGGGTACGAGATAAATGGGAATACATTTTACACGATCGCCCAAGATAAAAAGAGCGCCAACCAAAACAGTGGTGTCCGCTTTGATGCAGCAAACACCAATAGGCCAAAGGACACATATTATGGTTACATAGAGGAGATATGGGAACTTGACTATGGACTTGGTTTGAAGGTCCCTTTGTTTCGGTGCAAATGGGTCAATCTGAGAGGAGGTGGGGTAAAGGAAGACCCGCAGTATGGAATGACAACAGTGGATCTCAACAATCTTGGGTACGCAGACGAACCATTCGTCCTAGCCAATGATGTGGCGCAGGTTTTCTATGTGAAGGACATGTCTACCAAGCCGAGAAAAAGAAAAGATAAGGAAGCGAATACATCATACGATGAGCCAAAGCGCCACATAGTTCTTTTAGGGAAAAGAAACATCGTGGGAGTGGATGACAAGACAGACATGTCAGAAGATTATGAAAAGTTTCATGAAATTGCTCCCTTCACAGTGAATGTTGACCCGAGCATCAAGTTAAACGATGAAGATTGTCCATGGTTACGGCACAAAGGGACACACGCGAAGAAAAAGTTTTATATCCAAAGATCCCACTCTGGGATGTGACCGGCTTCTCTAGTTAGTTTCCGGACTTATATATCTGGAAAGTCCCACTTCGGACAAACCGGAGGGAATCTTTGTAATAGAACTCCGACTTATGTGTTTTGGTATTTGAAACGCGAAGAAATATTATGTCCAAAGCCACGTCATCAATTTTCAACCCTTTCTGACTTCATTTGCTATTTTTCATGCATTTACTGATTTTTTTGAGCTAAATGACCCTGAAATTGAAAAGCACTACAAATCACAATCAGAAAAGGTTGAAAGTTGGCATGGTATCATCATTTCACCCACATAGCATGTGCTAAAAAGTTGAGAGGGTTACGGCAAAAACTGGATGCACTTCGTGTACAAAATGGACAATCTCTTTCGAAGTATCACGCTTTCGGACGAAAACTCGTCTGTTACAAAGGCATTTCATTTTTTTTAAATAACCTAAGAATTACCAAATTGAATATAATGATAAAACACACTAATATTAAACAGCAGAAAAAAGAATCACTAAAAAATCTTTTTTTAAAATAAAGTTATTCACAAACTAGTGATTCACACAAATTTCAAATAATTCAAATTTGAAAACTACTGGCACTAACAGAAAGTTTATAATTTTTTTTACCTAAAGCAAAAAGATTCACTCAGAAACTCTAAATAAAGCAAAAAAAAACCAAGAAACAAAAGAAAATAAATATAGAAGAAAACAAAAACAAAAACTGAAAAGTAAAAAAAAAACCCCGCCTACTGGGCCGCCACGGCCTGCATACGACTAGACACCCACTAGTTGGGCCAGGATGCAGGCCCGCAAGGCCCAGTATGGCCCACAGGGCAGGAAAGAACGGTAGGCCTTGTAGGCCTGCTTTAGAGAGGAGCTCGAATGAGCTACCGCGCCGGGGTTTATAAACCAGTGCGAGCGACCTTCGCTGGGCGAGGTGGGACTAAACATCCACCACACTGCGCCGTGCCAGGAACAGGCCTTTAGTCGCGGTTGGAGCCACCAACCGCGACTAAAGGTGAATTTCATCCAGTCCAAGCGGCGGGAAGCGAGACCTTTAGTCGCGGTTGGTGGCTCCAACCGCGACTAAAGGTGGCCTTTAGTCGCGGTTGGAGCCACCAACCGCGACTAAAGGCTCTCATATATATAACTCCACTTACGATCCTCTCCATTCTCTTGACGCCAAACACAGACGACGACGCCAGGCTGCTGCGCGCCGCCGCCTGCCCCGATCGATGCCGTCGCCGCCCCCGACGCCGGCCGCCCGTCCCTCCTCGTCGACCCCTACTCCGGACGCGCCCTTCCTCGCCGATCCCCGACGGCGCCGCCGGCCCGCGCGCGCGCGCCCGCTCCTCGCTGCGCCGCCTGCCCCGACGCCGTCGCTGCCCCCGATTCGCCTCGCCTCGCCGTCGCCCCGCTGTGAGCTCAGTTCCTCCCTCTTCCCCCCCCCCCCCTCCCTCGCCCCCTGCCGCCATGGCCGCCCGTCCCCGAGCCCCCCCACACACACACATGCATGAACACACACACACACACATTTTCTATTTAGATGTTTTAGTTGTTTTTCACTAGTATATATTGTTGGGGAACGTTGCATGGGAAACAAAAATTTTCCTACGCACACACAAGATCTATCCATGGTGATGAGCATCTACGAGAGGGAGAGTGAGTCTACATACCCTTGTAGATCACTAAGCGGAAGCGTTTAAGAAACGCGGTTGATGTAGTCGAACGTCTCCGCGATCCAAATCGCAAGTCGTCCCTCGATCCGATCACGAACTAGCGCCGAACGGACGGCACCTCCGCGTTCAACACACGTACGGCTTGATGACGCCTTCACCTCCTCGATCCAGTGAGCGATGGTGAAGTAGTGGTTGAGTTCCAGCAGCACGACGGTGTGGTGATGGTGGTGAGGAACAATCTCAGCAGGGCTTCGCCAAGCGCTACGGAGATTATGACGGAGGAACTAGAGGGTTAGGGTTGCCGCACACGGCTTGGGGAAATCTTGATGTGTCCCGTGTGCTAGCCCTGCCCCTCTATTTATATGTTGAGCCTTGGGGTCTAAACTTGGAGTAAAAGCCTCCTCCAGGTCGGTTTTGCCCGCACAAGGTCGGTTTGGCCCGCAGGGAAAGAGTCCAACTCGGATCCCTGCCGAACCGTGCACAGCCGCACACAAGCGGTAGTACCGCTTCACACAAGCGGTAGTACCGCTTGGGCGGTAGTACCGCTTCCAACAAGCGGTAGTACCGCTCGGGCGGTAGTACCGCTTCACCAAGCGGTAGTACCGCTTACGCGGCAGCAAAACTACTTTTGCACTTTCCAATACCTCGTGGGATTTATCCCTTTGGCCCATATAAAGTGTTGCTGCACCCGAACACTTCGGTAAACATCCGGAACCCCTTCCGGTGAATTCCGGAACCCTTCCGGAGATCAAAACACTATTATCACATATATCAATCTTTACCTCCGGACTATTCCAGAGATCCTCGTCATGTTCGGGATCTTATCCGGGACTCCGAACAACTTTCGGTCACCAACAAAATAACTCAACTATACTAATCGTCACCAAACGTTAAGTGTGTAGACCCTGCGGGTTCGAGAACTATGTAGACATGACCGAGACACCTCTACGGCCAATAACCAATAGCGGGACCTGGATGCCCATATTGGCTCCTACATATTCTACGAAGATCTTTTATCGGTCGAACCTCTATGTCAAGGATTCAGTTAATCCCGTATGCTGTTCCCTTTGTTCTTCGGTATGTTACTTGCCCGAGATTCGATCGTCGGTATCTCTATACCTAGTTCAATCTCGTTACCGGCAAGTCTCTTTACTCGTTCCGTAATACAAGATCTCGTGGCTAACACTTTAGTCACATTGCTTGCAAGGCTCATTGTGATGTTGTATTACCGAGTGGGCCCTGAGATACCTCTCCGTCATACGGAGTAACAAATCCCAGTCTTGATCCATGCCAACCCAACAGACACCCTCGGAGATACCTGTAGAGCACCTTTATAGTCACCCAGTTACGTTGCGACGTTTGATACACACAAGGTACTCCTCCGATGTCAGGGAATTGCATGATCTCATGGTCATAGGAACAGATACTTGACATGCAGAAAACAATAGCAATAAACTGTCACGATCATATGCTACGTTCGTAGTTTGGGTCTTGTCCATCACATCATTCTCCTAATGATGTGATCCCGTTATCAAATGACATCTCATGTCAATGGCTAGGAAACCTTAACCATCTTTGATCAACGAGCTAGTCAACTAGAGGCTTACTAGGGACACAGTGTTGTCTATGTACCCACACATGTATTTGAGTTTCCAATCAATACAATTATAGCATGGATAATAAACGATTATCATGAACAAGGAAATATAATAATAACCAATTTATTATTGCCTCTAGGGCATATTTCCAACAGTCTCCCACTTGCACTAGAGTCAATAATCTAGTTCACATCACTATGTGATTTACATTGTAATGAATCGAACACCCATGCAGTTCTGGTGTTGTTCATGTTTAGCCCTTGGAAGAGGTTTAGTCATCGGATCTGCAACATTTAGATCTGTGTGTACTTTGCAAATATTTATGTCGTCCTCCTTGATGTAATCGCGGATGGAATTGAAACGTCGCTTTATGTGTCTGGTCCTCTTGTGAAATCTTGGTTCCTTGGCTAGAGCAATGGCACCAGTATTATCACAAAACAGAGTCATTGGGTTAAGCGCACTAGGCACTACTCCAAGATCTGTCATGAACTCCTTCATCCAGACACCTTCCTTCGCCGCCTCCGAGGCAGCGATGTACTCCGCTTCGCATGTAGAATCAGCTACCACGCTTTGCTTGGAACTGCACCAGCTAACCGCACCCCCATTAAGAATAAACACGTATCCGGTTTGAGACTTAGAGTCATCCGGATCAGTGTCAAAGCTTGCATCGACGTAACCCTTTACGACGAGCTCTTGATCACCTCCATAAACGAGAAACATATCCTTAGTCCTTTTCAGGTACTTCAGGATATTCTTGACCGCCGTCCAGTGTTCCATTCCTGGATCACTTTGAAACCTTCCGACCATACTTATGGCAAGGCTGACATCGGGTCTTGTGCACAGCATTGCATACATGATAGAGCGTATGGCCGAAGCATAGGGGATGACACTCATCTTTTCTCTATCTTCTGCAGTCACTGGGCATTGAGTCTTACTCAACTTCACACCTTGCAATACAGGCAAGAACCCCTTCTTGGACTGATCCATTTTGAACTTCTTCAAAACTTTGTCAAGGTATGTGCTTTGTGAAAGTCCTATTAAGCGTCTCGATCTATCTCTATAGATCTTGATGCCTAATATGAAAGCAGCTTCTCCTAGGTCCTTCATTGAAAAACTCTTGTTCAAATATTCCTTTACGCTTTCCAGCATTTCTATATTGTTTCCAATCAGTAATATGTCATCCACATATAATATTAGAAACGCTATAGAGCTCCCACTCACTTTCTTGTAAATACAAGCTTCTCCGTAAACTTGTATAAACTCGAACGCTTTGATCACCTCATCAAAACGAAGATTCCAACTCCGAGATGCTTTCACCAGTCCATAAATGGATCGCTGGAGTTTGCAAACTTTGTCAGCATTCTCTGGATTGACAAAACCTTCTGGTTGCATCATATACAACTCTTCCTTAAGGTAACCGTTAAGGAACGCTGTTTTGACATCCATCTGCCAAATTTCATAATCGAAAAAGGCAGCTATTGCTAACATGATTCTGACGGACTTAAGCATCGCTACGGGTGAGAAGGTCTCATCGTAGTCAACTCCTTGAACTTGTGAAAAACCCTTTGCCACAAGTCGAGTTTTATAGACGGTGACATTACCGTCCGCGTCCGTCTTCCTCTTAAAGATCCATTTGTTCTGAATGGCCTTACGCCCTTCAGGTAATACTTCCAAAGTCCATACTTTGTTTTCATACATGGATCCCATCTCGGATTTCATGGCCTCTAACCACTTCTCGGAATCCGGGCCCATCATCGCTTCTCCATAGCTCGTAGGTTCATCGTTGTCTAACAACATGACCTCTAAGACAGGGTTGCCGTACCACTCGGGAGCAGTACGCGTCCTTGTCGACCTACGAGGTTCGATAGCAACTTGATCCAAAGCTTCATGATCATTATCATTAACTTCCTCTTCAGCTAATGTAGGCTCCACAGAAACAACTTTCTGCGCTGCGCTACTCTCAGGTTGAAGTAAAGGTTCAACAACCTCATCAAGTTCTATCTTCCTCCCACTCAATTCTTTCGAGAGAAACTCTTTCTCAAGAAATGTTCCGTTTTTAGCGACAAACACTTTGCCTTCGGATCTGAGGTAGAAGGTATACCCAACTGTCTCTTTTGGGTATCCTATGAAGACGCATTTCTCCGCTTTGGGTTCCAGCTTTTCAGGCTGAAGCTTTTTGACATAAGCATCACATCCCCAAACTTTAAGAAACGACAGCTTTGGCTTCTTGCCAAACCAAAGTTCATATGGCGTCGTCTCAACGGATTTCGAAGGTGCCCTATTTAAAGTGAATGCAGCTGTCTCTAATGCATAACCCCAAAACGATAGTGGCAAATCGGCAAGAGACATCATAGATCGCACCATATCCAATAAGGTTCGATTACGACGTTCGGACACACCATTACGCTGTGGTGTTCCAGGCGGTGTCAGTTGTGAAACAATTCCACATTGTCTTAAGTGACTGCCAAATTCATAACTCAGATATTCTCCTCCTCGATCAGATCGTAGGAATTTAATCTTCTTGTTACGATGATTCTCAACTTCACTCTGAAATTGTTTGAACTTTTCAAATGTTTCAGACTTGTGTTTCATTAAGTAAATATACCCATATCTACTTAAGTCATCAGTGAAGGTGAGAAAGTAACGATAACCACCGCGCGCCTCAATGCTCATCGGACCGCACACATCAGTATGTATGATTTCCAATAAGTCACTTGCCCGTTCCATTGTTCCAGAGAACGGCGTTTTGGTCATCTTGCCCATGAGGCATGGCTCACATGTGTCAAGTGATTCAAAATCAAGTGACTCCAAAAGTCCATCAGTATGGAGCTTCCTCATGCGTTTTATGCCAATATGACCTAAACGGCAGTGCCATAAGAAAGTGGTATTATCATTATCAATTCTACATCTTTTGGCATCAATGTTATGAACATGTGTATCATTACTATCGAGATTCAATAAGAACAAACCCCTCACATTGGGTGCATGACCATAAAAGATATTACTCATATAAATAGAACAACCATTATTCTCTGATTTAAATGAGTAACCGTCTCGCAATAAACAAGATCCAGATATAATGTTCATGCTTAACGCAGGCACCAAATAACACTTATTTAGGTTCATCACTAATCCCGACGGTAATCGAAGAGCGAGCGTGCCGACGGCGATCACATCAACCTTGGAACCATTTCCCACGCGCATCGTCACTTCGTCCTTTGCCAGTCTCCGTCTATTCCGCAGTTCCTATTTTGAGTTGCAAATATGAGCAACCGCACCGGTATCAAATACCCAGGCACTACAACGAGAGTTGGTAAGGTACACATCAATAACATGTATATCATATATACCTTGTTTGTTGTTGGCCGCCTTCTTGTCAGCCAAATACTTGGGGCAATTCCGCTTCCAGTGTCCAGTTCCCTTGCAATGAAAACACACAGTTTCTGGTTTGGGTCCAGCCTTGGGTTTCTTCACGAGAGGAGCAACTGCTTTGCCACTCTTCTTGGAGTTACCCTTCTTACCCTTGCCATTTTTCTTGAAACTAGTGGTTTTATTGACCATCAACACTTGATGCTCCTTCTGAATTTCAGACTCAGCGGCTTTCAGCATCGCAAACAGCTCGGCGACTGACTTGTTCATCCCGTGCATGTTATAGTTCAACACGAAGCTCTTGTAGCTAGGTGGCAATGATTGAAGAACTCTGTCAGTGATAGCCTTTGGCGGAAGGGGCATCCCCAATTCAGCCAGACGGGTGGAGTACCCAGACATTCTGAGCACGTGATCACTGATAGACCCGTTCTCCTCCATCTTGCAAGCATAGAACTTATCGGAGATCTCATATCTCTCGATCCGGGCATTCTTCTGAAAGATAAACTTCAACTCCTAGAACATCTCATATGCTCCATGACGTTCAAAACGTCTTTGAAGTCCCGGTTCTAAGCCATACAACATTGCACATTGAACTATTGAGTAATCATCAGAACGAGCCTGCCAGGCGTTCACAACGTCTAGAGACTCAACTGGAGCGGGTGGATCACCAAGCGGTGCATCAAGGACATAAGCCTTCTGGGAAGCCGTAAGGATAATCCTTAGATTACGGGCCCAGTCCACAAAGTTACTTCCATCATCTTTCAACTTAGCTTTCTCTAGGAACGCATTAAAATTCAGGGGTGCTACTGCGCGAGCCATGATCTACAACATAAATATAGCAAAGACAACTTAGACTATTGTTCTAGATAATGAGTTTAGTTAATCATATTACTTAAAAAACTCCCACTCAAATTGACATCCCTCCGGTCATTCGAGTGTAACATGATCCAAATCCACCAACTCAAGTCCGATCATCACGTGAGTTGAGGTGGTTTCAATGGTGAACATCTTCATGTTGATCATATCTACTATATGACTCATGTTCGACCTTTCGGTCTCTTGTGTTCCGAGGCCATGTCTGTACATGCTAGGCTCGTCAAGTTTAACCCGAGTGTTTCCGCACGTGCAACATGGCTTACACCCGTTGTATGTGAACGTGGAGTCTATCACACCCGATCATCACGGCGTGTCTCGAAACGACGAACTTTCGCAACGGTGCACACTCGGGGAGAACACAATTTATCTTGAAATTTTAGTGAGGGATCACCTTATAATGCTACCGTCGTCCTAAGCAAAATAAGATGCATAAAAGGATTAACATCACATGCAAATCATAAGTGACATGATATGGCCATGAACTTGTGCTTTTGATCTCCATCTCCAAAGCACCGGCATGATCTCCATCGTCACCGGCATGACACCATGATCTCCATCATCTTGATCTCCATCAACGTGTCGCCATAAGGTTGTCGCGCCGACTATTGCTTCCACGACTATTGCTAACGTTTAGCGATAAAGTAAAGCATTACATAGCGCTTAATGATTGACACGCAGGTCATACAATAATTAAAGACAACTCTATGGCTCCTGCCAGTTGCCGTACTCATCGACATGCAAGTCGTGATATTCTATACAACACATGATCATCTCATACATCACATATATCTCATCATGTAATTGGCCATATCATATCACATCATACCCTGCAAAAACAAGTTAGACGTCCTCTAATTGTTGTTGCAAATTTTACGTGGCTGCTACGGGTTTGCAAGAACCGTTCTTACCTACGCAAAACCACAACGTGGTGTAGTGATTGCTTTTTGATCTTCTAAAAGAACCCTCTTCATTGAAATCGATTCAACTAAAGTGAGAGAGACAGACACCCGCTAGCCATCTTTATGCAACGAAGTTACATGTCAGTTGAAGGAACCTGTCTCGCGTAAGTGTACACGTAAAGTCGGTCCGGGCCGCTTCATCTCACAGTACCGCCGAATCAAATATCAACTAGTAACGGCAAGCAATATGTATACACCCACGCCCACAACTCGTTTGTGTTCTACTCGAGATCTCATCTACGCATAGACCTGGCTCATGATGCCACTGTTGGGGAACGTTGCATGGGAAACAAAAATTTTCCTACGCACACACAAGATCTATCCATGGTGATGAGCATCTACGAGAGGGAGAGTGAATCTACATACCCTTGTAGATCGCTAAGCGGAAGCGTTTAAGAAACGCGGTTGATGTAGTCGAACGTCTCCGCGATCCAAATCGCAAGTCGTCCCTCGATCCGATCACGAACTAGCGCCGAACGGACGGCACCTCCGCGTTCAACACACGTACGGCTTGATGACGCCTTCACCTCCTCGATCCAGCGAGCGATGGTGAAGTAGTGGTTGAGTTCCAGCAGCACGACGGCGTGGTGATGGTGGTGAGGAACAATCTCAGCAGGGCTTCGCCAAGCGCTACGGAGATTATGACGGAGGAACTAGAGGGTTAGGGTTGCCGCACACGGCTTGGGGAAATCTTGATGTGTCCCGTGTGCTAGCCCTGCCCCTCTATTTATATGTTGAGCCTTGGGGTGTAAACTTGGAGTAAAAGCCTCCTCCAGGTCGGTTTTACCCGCACAAGGTCGGTTTGGCCCGCAGGGAAAGAGTCCAACTCGGATCCCTGCCGAACCGTGCACAGCCGCACACAAGCGGTAGTACCGCTTCACACAAGCGGTAGTACCGCTTGGGCGGTAGTACCGCTTCCAACAAGCGGTAGTACCGCTCGGGCGGTAGTACCGCTTCACCAAGCGGTAGTACCGCTTATGCGGCAGCAAAACTACTTTTGCACTTTCCAATACCTCGTGGGCTTTATCCCTTTGGCCCATATAAAGTGTTGCTGCACCCGAACACTTCGGTAAACATCCGGAACCCCTTCCGGTGAATTCCGAAACCCTTCCGGAGATCAAAACACTATTATCACATATATCAATCTTTACCTCCGGACTATTCCGGAGATCCTCGTCATGTCCGGGATCTTATCCGGGACTCCGAACAACTTTCGGTCACCAACAAAATAACTCAACTATACTAATCGTCACCAAACGTTAAGTGTGTAGACCCTGCGGGTTCGAGAACTATGTAGACATGACCGAGACACCTCTACGGCCAATAACCAATAGCGGGACCTGGATGCCCATATTGGCTCCTACATATTCTACGAAGATCTTTTATCGGTCGAACCTCTATGTCAAGGATTCAGTTAATCCCGTATGCTGTTCCCTTTGTTCTTCGGTATGTTACTTGCCCGAGATTCGATCGTCGGTATCTCTATACCTAGTTCAATCTCGTTACCGGCAAGTCTCTTTACTCGTTCCGTAATACAAGATCTCGTGGCTAACACTTTAGTCACATTGCTTGCAAGGCTCATTGTGATGTTGTATTACCGAGTGGGCCCTGAGATACCTCTCCGTCATACGGAGTAACAAATCACAGTCTTGATCCATGCCAACCCAACAGACACCCTCGGAGATACCTGTAGAGCACCTTTATAGTCACCCAGTTACGTTGCGACGTTTGATACACACAAGGTACTCCTCCGATGTCAGGGAATTGCATGATCTCATGGTCATAGGAACAGATACTTGACATGCAGAAAACAATAGCAATAAACTGTCACGATCATATGCTACGTTCGTAGTTTGGGTCTTGTCCATCACATCATTCTCCTAATGATGTGATCCCGTTATCAAATGACATCTCATGTCAATGGCTAGGAAACCTTAACCATCTTTGATCAACGAGCTAGTCAACTAGAGGCTTACTAGGGACACAGTGTTGTCTATGTACCCACACATGTATTTGAGTTTCCAATCAATACAATTATAGCATGGATAATAAACGATTATCATGAACAAGGAAATATAATAATAACGAATTTATTATTGCCTCTAGGGCATATTTCCAACATATATGTATGTATGAATGCATGTTAGATGGATATAATTAGTGTTTAATTAGTATAGATTTTTTTTATATAATGTTGTTTTTCTGTTTTTTAATGGATGTATAGAAGTATGCTTAATTAGTGTTTCTTTTTCTGTTTTTTAATTTTTTATACTTTTAGTTATAGAAATGTTAGATGAATGTTTTTTAGTTTTTTATACTTTTAGTTATAGCTAGATAAATGTTAGATATAAAAAAGTTGAGGAATTTTGACATTTGATCCAATGTATAGCAATTTGTATTTGCAAAAGTTGCATATTTTAATGTTGTATTTACAATAGATTTTCTTAGTCCTTTAAGGGATTAATTATCAGGAATGCCCCCATTATGGATGTGCACAAGTTGATCCAATTTCTTTCTGATCTCATGCATCTACCTTTCGGATCTCTGAATACTAAATTGTTTTATCTTTCTTCTGGATTAGTTAAATAAAAGCTATGGACAATACCGGCAGAGAAGGAGAAGAGGCTGTGTTCGACATCATACGCTCCACGAGCCCAGATGATCATGATGACGGCTCGCAATATTTGAACCCTTCGGGTGAGGGTATGATGTTTGATGAAGACGAACGAATAGATGAAGGTGACGACAACGATGTTGACGAAGAAAATGTTCTTCAAATGACCGGCGAGGTATATTTAATATATAAGCCATCCGGTGATCATTACATGTCTTAATTGATTTGTATGTATTAACGAATCAATCTTTCTTCTTTTAGGCCTCCGGATCGAGCAAATCTTGTACAAGCGACAGGGTAATTCGAGGCCCGGCCAAAAAGTTGGACAAAGGCGTAAAGTTCAACATCGATTCCATCAAAACATCAACTGGCGAACCGCTTGAACCTAAGAAAAATGCGACCACGTTCAAGAATCAATGCGGAGTTATTGTCAGGGACCAAATCCCGATCTCCGTTCAAGAATGGAGAAAGCCAGCAAAGGGAGATCGAGCAGGAGTTACTTTTGTCGACGAAAGAGCAAAAGATGTGCTTTGGACTACACTCATGGAACATTTCACCCTACCAGATAATTTGACAGATGCAGATCTGAAGAAAGTCAGAAACTATGCTCTTAAAAAGATGGCGATCGCATTCAACACCTTCAAGAAAAATGCATGGGCTAAGTACGTCAAATCAAAAAAGAAGACTCCAGAATTCACGGGAGCACTGGTGAAGGCAAAAGATCACTGGGACGCTTTCGTGAAGTTCAAGGAATCGGAAGAAGCTAAGGAACTGTCGAGGAAAAACAAGATTAATGCTGCGAAAAAGAAGTGGCACCATCGTCTGGGGCCAGGTGGCTACCAGGTGGCCCTGCCTAAGTGGCATCAATCTGAGCAAGAGATGATTAGTAAACGGGTCAGTCCAGTTACATTGACATGGCCCCCCAAGTGCAGGACATGGTTTTATGCGCATGGGGGGAAGTTGGACCCAGAGACAGGGCTGGTTATGGTGAAGGCAAGTCTTAAAGAAGCGACAGACGAAATACTTATTGCAATAGAAGAAGCTCGATCGGGGGTGTTCACGCCCAACAGAGATAACGACGAGCTTACGTGTGCCCTGAAGAATCCTGAACACCCGGGAAGAACACGAGGCAAAGGCGTTGTTCCGTGGTATGAGGGGTTTGCGGATTGGAACGACGACTATAGAAGCCGTGCGAGAAAGAAGAAGCATGAGGAGCAGAAGAAGAAGGAGGAAGCACTCCGCCTTGAAGGCCTCATATCCTCGCACCTGGAGTTGGAACGATTTGTCAGGCGGCAGCAGGAGCAGATCGACTCACTCAGCCAGGAAAGGGCGTCTCAGCGGCAGCATGAGCAGATCGATCCAGCATTGGATAGCACCGTCCCATCTATGCCGAGAAGCAGCGTGGGTTCCGCCCCGGCCGATATCGATAATGCACTGCTAGCTAGCTACCCTGTGGATGATATCAAAGACAGGACTAACTGTGAGCTACACATGAAAGTGAAGAACTTATCCATGAAGGTGGCGGACGACTATGCTTTAGCAAATCCCCCTGAAGCAACCTTCCATTGCAATCCCATTCCAGCTGGCTATGCTCGTGTCGGGGTTGATGAAGTGATGTCAGGATATCACGAGCTACAACTTGACATTCTTGGAGGTGACGAGGAGAGAACACTGGGAGAGGCCATACATCGTATCATTCTATGGAAAAAGGATTGCATCGTCTTTCCAAGGCCACCGACTCCTCCTTCTCCAAGTCCTCCGCCGCTTCAGTCGACTCCTCCTCCTCCAAGTCCGGCACCGCGTCAGCCGACTCCTCCTCCAAGTCCGGCACGGCGTCAGCCAACTCCTCCTCCTCCAAGTCAGCCGACTCAGCGTGCTCCGCCTAAGCAATAGCGGAAGAGAGAGGCCGCAGCTACGACGGCTAGCGGTACAACAGACAAGAAATTCAAACATGGTCCAAGCCTCAAGCCTCTTCCGAAGTTGTCTTACCACCTGACTCAGGAGGAACTCGACGACGCATGTGATGCCCAATTGAAGGCCCATTTTGCACCGAAACCGCCCGCGCCGCCAAAGGAGAAAGTACCTGAGCATGTATCACAACACTTTATTGATATGGCTCGACCGGCTGACAATCAGAAGGACTCCGACTATGTGCGGTCTATCAAGAAGTCATATTCTGCAGGGCAAAAGGAGTCGAGCTCGAGCTCGAGCCAAGCAGTTGGCAAAAAAAGCGGGAAAACTGTTCCCCAGCTGGGAGAACAAGCAGTGCAATCGATCCCCCCGCTCATTGTACAAACACATGTGAGTACCGCCGATCGGCCGGCAATAACCGACGATCTTAGAAGGCAGGCTAAAGAGGCCGGTGTCACTGTTGAACAACTCCTAGGCCTTGAGGAAATCCCCGGGATTACAGAGGAGGAAGTAAAATACCAATATGTCCGTGGCAAACCTCTGGTCAAGCCTGACGATGTCAAGCTTCTACCAACGAGAATGTACAATTTGCATACGTGGTACATGCAAAAAACAGCAAATACCAATGAAGAGTCCCTCATGGTGAAAGTCAAGCCAGAGCATTACTTCCATGGAAAAGATGTGTGGATTGATTTTTCAGAGTTGTTTCAGTTATTCCAACAAGACGCACTAGACAAATCTATCGTCAGTTGCTATTGTCTGTAAGTGATTTCTTTCTGTAATTTAAGTCTCTAGCTAGCTAGCTAGATGTGCTCTCGTTCATTAACTGTAATTATCCTCACTATATTCTTTTCTGTGGTATTATGCAGAATGAAGATGTATGAAATGAAAAAAACTAGACGCTATGGAGTTGGGTTCATTGACCCAAATACGATTAATCAGGCGATATGGGAAGATCAATATTCGAGAGAAGACACAGAGAGATTCCTGCTAGAGTTTTTGAAGCAACTAAACACCCAACCAAAAATACTACTTCCTTACAACTTCGGGTGAGTGTTACTATATCTTGTACTACAAATTCTATGTTTTGCTTACTAGATGTTAATAAGTGTAGTTGATGAGTTATGCACATGCCCGCTTATTTATAAAAAACGTGTGCGCATGCAGTTTCCACTGGATCTTGTTAATCATTGAAGTTGACAAGGGAAAAGTTGAAGTACTGGACTCACTATATAAGGATCCATCCGAATACGCAACCGTGAAGGGGATGTTCGACAGGTAATTTCAATCATTATCGCACTATGTCTGCCTCTTTACTTCATTTCCTGATATCAACTAGTTAATAACTCCTTTATTCATTTTCTTTGCGGGCGGGCAGGGCTTGGAAAAAGTTCATCGAAGAGGTCCCCGGCCAATGGAAACAACAGCTGAAATGGGTGCGACCCAAGGTAATTAAGTAGTACTAGCTAGCTACGTCCGTATCTCTTTAATTCTAGTTTCAATACCATTATCATGCTTGATTATTTATTACCTGATTGAATTTTATTCTCGTAAAGTGCATGAGGCAGGAGAAGGGGAATAGTTTATGCGCATACTACGTTTGCGAGAATATTCGCATGATCACGTCTGAAAGGAGCATAGATGAAAAAACTCTTTGGGTACGTTTGCCAGAACACTATCCATAATTTTTTTATCATGATCTAGCTAATATATATACACACAACTAATATATTCATCTTGATCTCCTGATTATAGATGATAGAGATGCGGGGCCAGCTCCTACCAACGGCTCGCGTACGAGCAATTCAAGAGGAAATAGCTGGATTTCTGGTCGACCAGGTCATAGATCCCAAAGGAGAATACCATTACAAGATCAAGCAGTAATGCCCTGCATATGTAATGATCCGCAAATTGTATATACCAAATTGTATATATATATATGTATGTGAATGGTCGTCGTACGAGAAATTCAATTTATATATATATGCACAACGTGTACAGTATGTAGTAGCGTAATATATGTTTGAAATGAAAAATAATTAAATGGAAAACACAAAATTAAAAGGAAAAATAAACCAAAATTAAAAGAATTAAATACTTTTAGTCCCGGTTGGTGTGTCACCAACCGGGACTAAAGGTGGAGCCTTTAGTCCCGGTTGGTGACACACCAACCGGGACTAAAAGTCCCCCAACGCACGGCCGCGGCAGGCGCCACGTGGTGGGCCTTTAGTGCCGGGCCGTGACGAACCGGGACTAAAGGGGGGGGGCCTTTAGTCCCCCCCCCCTTTAGTGCCGGTTGTAGAACCGGCACTAAAGGGCCTTACAAACCGGGATTAAAGGCCCGTTTTCTACTAGTGCTCACACCCTTTTCCTCCCCCATCTGCCCTCTTTTTCCTCTCTTCCAGATCTGCGGCCACGGTGAGCTGCAACGGCGGTGCAGCCGAGCTGGAAAGTAGCCGCAGAATGCTATAGCGGGGGACCGCGGTTTGCTGTAACTGCGCGCCGGCGAGCCACGATGGTCACCGCTGTGAGCTGGAACCACGGGCGTGGTTTTGTTGTGATGGCTTTGTCAGCGAGGTACAACCAGCATTTTTCGATGCTACAATGAGCACCAACGGATGCTGAACCAACCCCCTGTTTTGCTGCAACAGGGGAGGGTGGTGCCGTGGCAGCGAACTACAGCGCCGAATAGCTGCAACCAGCAACGGCAGAAGCTCGGACTAGCAAAAAAAAAATTGCTACAACCCGATGGAGTGGTGCTGGGGTAGCATCATATTTTTGCTGCAACAAGCAATCACAAAAGCTACAACTGGTGATCGGTTTTGCAGGCGCGGGCGAAAGTTGCTGCATGCGTGGAACCGGCGAGAAGCATAGGAGACGACGACGGCAATCGGCGGCGAGGGCGGCGACTGGCGAGTGCGCGGGGTGATGCTTGGACAATATCTAGATGTGTGCTAGTTATTACACATCGATGACTCAATCAATAACAAAAAAAAGAAAAAAAATACCCGCACGTATCTCCGCATAAAATCAATGACTTAGGAATTAAATATACAATACTTTAGGCGCATTGCTATGCGCACGATTATTTCCGTACGATTTTCATACGATACTGTAGACACACCGTCCTTGTGTCAGAGCAAGCCACTGTACCCGATCGGGAATCGTACAAAAATCGTATAACCAAGCATCGTACGTGCAGCAATTTCGATACTTTAGGGCACATCTAGATGCGATACTTCAGGGCACATCTAGATGTGCTTTACCGAAACCGTAAAAAAATAGTCCCGCTTCAATACAACCCCTTCACTAATAAACACATAAAAGGCAATATAGACCTTTGACAAATCATGCGCACTTTCCTATGGTCGATCGTCCGCCGAAGCATATACGCACAAACGGGCCGGCCCAGTTCGCAGGCTTAGACCTCGCAATTGATAGTACCGCTACTAGCCAGCCAAGCTGGCAACAGCTGATGACAAAGTCCTCTATAAGTAAGTAACAATACTAAAGCGGGAAGCTTTCTCTTTTTATGGTTTTTTTAACTTTTTTCTTACTACTACTTGCATCCAGGCCCAACTAAACAGTTTTCTTTGTCCTCTTTACTACCAACTGATGCACCACCAAATAATCTGCTTGCTACCCCACCATAAGCGAATTCTACTTTGTAGAAAAATGAAATGCCTCAATCAGAAGAAAACGAGGTATAAACAGTTAGAGTATATTTTACAGTATAATTAAGAAACAATGTAGCACTGATTCTGCTTCCCTTGTTGAATGTCGCCCGGCCTCACATGCATGCTGAAGAAATTTCACAAGGAAAAAAAAGGCAAAACACTAATGATTTACCCACACGCAGCAAACAAAAAAAAGGTTTTCAATTTGTTGCACCGTATTACTCAAAAAAAAATATTGCACCGTACTTAGAATAATTTGTTCTACACCGCACATGTATTATTTAACTCTTTGCCATAAATAAATCATGGTTCGTTCAAAACTTCAATCTCATGATCCTTGAAACACTTCTGTTCTATACAAAAAACACGGAATTGATGGGACCGGTAACAGTCTTTTCCGCTCTATACAAAAAAACAAGACAAGCATTTCTACATGCAAGGACAAAAATAGCAACTACAACGGATGTAAACGTGTTATAAATAAACCTATTGCACCAATGAACCTTGCTAAAATGAACCTACACCTCCTTTGTCCTTTCCTTCCTATAAAACTCAAATAAAACAAAACAAGTCCAACCGACTAAACATGAAAAAAGACATGCATTCAATAAAAATAAAAATAAAAGTATTTATCTAAAATATAAAAAAATGAGACCAACCCAAGGGCTAACCCTCGTTGGCTTTTTTTTATAGAAGAAACTCCGCGAGCGCCGCAAGTAAGAGCCGAGGCTCGAACCCGGGCGGGCTGGCTGCAACTCCAGCAGCTCAGCCAACGGGTCGACGCCCCGTCCTCATTTATCCAAAATATAAACAATGCTTGCCACGGGCGCGGCGTGCGCCGCGCATCTTCGGCGCTAGTAACACACTAAGCTCCCTAGGGTGGAAGCGCTGAGAATCGATTGAGGCTGTGGATTTTGATTTTGCTCTCCCGATTTTGACCAGGTTGCTGCTGGTCTGGGCTGTGTGAAGGGGTCTCCCGCTGGATGGGCCCAAACCACGCAAGCACGTTCTCCTCCAACCCTTTCTCCACTTGAACCCTTTCTCTCCCCACCCCGTACGCCGCCGCTTCCTCTTCTTCCACTCGCCAATCGCCATCGCCGCACGTATGTCGCCGCCCTATGAGCCCCCTCTTCCTTTACCTCGCGCCGCCAAACGCAACACCTTCATGTTCCTGGCCGACGAAGCCATGTTGGACTCGCCCTCCTCTACCCCACGGTGTCATGTTGGATGCGTGCCCCCCGCCCCCAATGCTCCCGGATCCGGTGGCCCTAATCTGCGTCTCCACCGGATTTGCCGCACCACCTGTGACACGACCAAATCCTATGGCCTAATATCTCTCGAAACAGATTTGGTCCTCTCTCTGGCAATTTCATTTCAATCTGACCTCGTTCTTCGACGTTTCCAATCCAATCAGACGGTCGTATCCACCGGTACCGAGGGCGACCAGGTCGGCATGCCGCGGATTCAGAGCAGTGTGTGGGGTGTCCGGGAGGAGAGCATTTTCAGGGATGGCTCTTCTTGGCGCCACTACCTCTTGCGCAAATCTCCTCGCCGTGCCCATGCCGGTGCAGGCAGCAATGCTGGAGCCCGATGCTGTCAAGTATTGCGCGTTGCCTGGTTATTAACTACTACCCCGTTCCTGTTCCTAAATAGATGGTGTACTAGAAACAATGCGGTCTAAATTTGGCTCATACAGTGCAGAAGAGTATTCAGATTGTTTTCTTGGAAAAAATTGTACACCAATAATTTGCCATGATTTAATTTCGTAATACTATAATTTTGAAACTAATATACATACAAAAGTGAGGTCAAAATTATGTGTTGGAAGTCATACCTGTGCACAAAATACCGTTCAGTATTTATGAATAGATGGACTACTGTTCAGTATGCAAGGCATAGCTTGGAATGCGGTAATTATATTTGTGAGAAATGAGTTGATTCTTGTGAAATTCTTACATTATGGGTCTTATCTGTTTTATTCTGAATAATGGTTGGTTTCTGTTTGAAGTGCTCAGGTACAGAAAGCTGGACAGTGGAGTAAAGCTTCAAGGTACTTGCAATTAGTGAGATCTTTTTACGCAAATACTCCAGTTGCTGAGATGAGAGCTTATAAATGGAAGAACTGTGTTTCTTGATCTGAAGATGTAGTCGAGGGCGAAGGGCCGAAGGCTGGGAGGGTTGGTTCAGTTCTCCTAGGCTAGGCTTGCTCGGTGTTTCGCCTGAATTGGCCGCTGGGTGTTCAATTTATCGGGGGCTGCTGCCGGTCACTGCTTCTATGGTGGTTGTTGGGTGTTCGATTCATTGAGGGCTGCTGCTGCTCCCTTCTTGATAAACGATTGATGGTCTTGAAGGGTGTCAGAGCTTACATTTATCACGGAACCGGGAAAAAGATA
This sequence comes from Elymus sibiricus, assembly GCA_039707655.1. Taxonomy (NCBI): domain Eukaryota; kingdom Viridiplantae; phylum Streptophyta; class Magnoliopsida; order Poales; family Poaceae; genus Elymus; species Elymus sibiricus. Next base: position 378,575,879 of record CM077674.1, on the reverse strand, counting down.
GGATTATGTTTGTTACTGCTTGTTTGTTCTCCTAATGGGGACAAAGAGTTCACTCCAATTAGTTCTCACATTTCATTATTTTCTACAGTCTAGAGCTCTCTTAATATTGAAAGAATATACGTGAATAGCTCTTGTTATGACCTTGTTTGCTCACCATCATCTTTGAATGGACTATGTATTAGAAGGCATAATTAAGCATGATGATTCAACCTGAATGATGATAGTGATGCTGAATTTATTACATTAGATGATATATACGCTCATGATAACTGAATATGTATGGCTGAATGACAGACGCTTACTCACTTTATTTTGCGCCTTCAAATATAGCATTGCACAAAACCTTGCATCTAATCTAACTATCATGTGCCTCCTAAAATATAAGAACACATGACAGGCACAAGTGTGACTGTATCAGTTTAAAAAAAAATTAAATGACTGGTTTACACTTCACATTTCCATCTGACTTGGGCTTGTGTTGGAGTGGCATATAATCTGTCATTTAGTGTGGAGGTGCATATTTTTTGCATCATCACATCAGAATTCTGACATTCTTCGAACTCAGTGCGTTATGTTTGAAACATCTAACAGAAGAGCTCAATGGAAGATAATTTCGGTACATATATCTCACTGCATAATGAGAAATTATGTTCTTTTCATTGTTTTTGTTTCTGCATCTTTCTCCGATGCCCTTAAAATCTTCTACACTATGTACTATTTAACTATAAATTTATGTTTCATTCAGGAGTCACAACATAAATTAAGCAACTTTGGTTTGGCTACAAATGATGTGGTCAATTAACAGTGCTAAGAGAATGCAATTCTATTATTCTTGTATGACCAACAATAGGAGCGAGGTTTCACTCTGAGCATAAATAAATTTTCCTGGTTGCACTATGTGATTGAATCCTTACCAGTAGTAGTTGGTTGCACTATGTAATTGAAATCCTTATCAGTAGTGGTAGCAGGACTAGGTCAGAGGCGTCAAGCTTCAGTCCAAATAGGAAATATCTCAAATGCAAATAAACGCGTAATGTACGTGTTTCAATAAATGGACGAAATGGTTTTTGAGTCTTTTTCTTTTCAAAAAAATGATCAATTCTAGGCGTCAAGCTTCAGTCCAAATAGGAAATATCTCAAATGCAAATAAACGCGTAATGTACGTGTTTCAATAAATGGATGAAATGGTTTTTGAGTCTTTATCTTTTCAAAAATAACCAATTCTAAACTTCAGTTATATTTTTGCACATAGCTCAGACATACTTGCACGTGGTGTCTATGTTTTCTGAATTCTCTGGTGGACAAAGACCAATGTGTGTACTCCACTATATTGGTTGCCGAAATCCAGCGGCGCGGCAAAGCGCGCTTTCACTTCTAGTACTAACTACAGCCGCAGATCCATTTTTTTAAAAAAATATCAACATTTCTTGGAAAAAACGTGAACAAAATTTCTTACAAAATGCGAACAATGTTTGAAAATGGTTATAAAATTTCGAAATTCTTACAAAATACAAAACGTGAACATATTTTTGGAAAAGGGAACAAATTTTAACACGTGAACAATTTTTTTTTTAAATGTGAACATTTTTTAAAAATTGTGGACAAATTGCGAATTCTGAACCTTTTTTTTTTTGAACTGTCAACAATTTTTTAGAAACTGAATTTAAAATACATACTGAACATTTTACAATATACGGTGAACTTTCTTTTTACAAATGCATGCTGAACAATTTTTCTAAACACAATGAACATTTGTTTATACACAGTGAACATTTTTTCGATGTACGGTGAACACTTTTCTTAAATACGGTGAACTTTTTCTCAGATGTGAATAATTGTTGAAGACCTGAACAAAATTTGAAAACAATGAACATTTATATAATACACGATGAACATTTTTTAAATACATGATGAAACTTTTTAAAAAACATACTGAACATTTTTTGAATGTCGGATCAACATTTAAAAAAATACACCATACATATTGAACAATTTTATAACATACGATAAACATTTTTGAAAATATACGGTGAACATCATCTTTTTAAATGCACGCTGAACCAATTTTCTATACATGATGAACATGTATGTTGAATACTTTTTGCACATCCTTAAAAATAGACCATGTTCAACAGAGGGTCCTTCCGAGAGCACGTTGTTTTCCGACATCCTTGAAATGGTCCTTGTGAGATCAAGTTCAGAGGATCTGTTTGAGCAGCTTGTAGAGGGGTAGAGCCTTTTCTCCGAGCCGTGAGATGAATCGGCTTAGTGCAGCTACACAACCTGCCAGTTCCTGGACGTGTTTGAGTTCGGTAGGTATTTCCAGCCAAGCTAGTGCTCGGATTTTGGCAGGATTGGCCTCTATTCCTCTATGGGAAACGATAAATCCGAGTAGTTTACCTGTGGGTACCCTGAAAACACACTTTTCCGGATTGAGCTTGATATGATATGATCGGAGGTTCGAAAATGTTTCCCGGAGGTCGTCTACTAACTGGTGGATGTTTTTGGTTTTAACAACCACATCATCTACGTAAGCCTCCATAGTTTTCCCAATTTGCTTTTCCAGGCATGTTTGAATCATGCGCTGGTAAGTTGCGACTGCATTTTTTAGTCCGAAGGGCATTATGTTGAAACAGAAAGGCCCGTAAGGAGTAATGAATGTTGTGGCTGACTAGTCGGATTCCTTCATTTTGATTTGGTGATACCCCGAGTAGGCGTCCAGAAAACACAAGGAGTCGTGTCTTGTAGTGGCGTCCACGATGTGGTCAATGCACGGCGAGGGGAAGGGGTCCTTACGGCAGGCCTTGTTAAGGTCTTTGGAATCGACACACAGGCGCCAGGACTTGTCCTTTTTAGGTACCATGACCAGGTTGGCCAGCCAGTCGGGGTGCTTGATATCTCTGATGAATTCAGCCTCTAATTGCTTGGCCAATTCTTCGCCCATAGCTTGACGCTTGGGCTCCGAGAATCGTCGGAGCGCCTGTTTAACAAGTTTGGAGCCTTTGATTATGTTTAGGCTATGCTCGGCTAGGTTACGTGGGATTCCTGGCATGTCAGAAGGGTGCCAAGCAAAAATATCCCAAATTTCCTTAAGGAAATTACGCAGGGCTTCGTCGACCTCTGGCTCCAGCTGCGCTCCTATGGACGCCGTTTTGTTCGAGTCCGTTGGGTGCACCTAAAATTTAATGATTTCATCGGCTGGTATGAAAGAGGTGGACTTGGATCTTTTATCCAGGATGACGTCGTCCCTGTCCACGGTGGCACGGAGTGCTGTTAACTCCTCGGCCGCTAAGGCTTCGAACAAAGACTCGAGTGCGAGTGTCGCCGTTTTGTTTTCGGCTCGGAGTGCCCTGTCAGGGTTGCTTGTTATGGTAATCGCTCCATTGGGGCCTGGCATCTTGAGCTTCATGTACCCATAATGTGGGATGGCATGGAATTTTGAGAAAGCATCACGCCTGAGCAAGGCGTGGTAACCACTTTAGAAGGGTACGATGTGGAAGGTCAACTCCTCAGGTCGATAGTTCTTGGGAGTTTCGAAGACCATGTCAAGTGTGATTTTTCCGCTGCATCGCGCCTCCTTTCCAGGGATTATCCCTTTGAATGTAGTATGGCATTGTTCGGTGCGCGATTTATCGATTTGCATCTTATCCAAAGTCTCTTCGTAGATGAGGTTTAGACTGCTGCCTCCGTCCATTAGAACCTTGTGGAGTCTACACCTGCCCACGATGGGGTCGAGGACCAGGGCGGCCGGACATCGGCTTAAGTCGTACTTCGGCTTGTCCTATTGTTCGAAAGTGATTGGCGTGTCTAACCACGCATCCGTGCTCACGACCTGGTAGACCTGGCTTAGCTCTCGATGGGCTCTTTTCCTCTGGCCTTTTGACGTGTAGGTTTCATAGATCGACCTCGCCTTCGTCCGAAGACGTCGGGTGTTTATCGCTCTGCGTGTTCGCTAGGAGGGCCTCGCCTCTCTTAGCCACCTGTCGAACCACCCAAAAGTCTCGAAGGCTATGATTTGGGCTGGCGTTTAATAGGACAGAGTGGATTGGGCATGGCTTGTCTAGCAGATCATTGAGGGCCCTTTTGGTTCCTGTTGCAGGCTTCTTTCTTTTCCGTGATGGCTCGACCTGCGCGGGGCAACGAAGGTTATCCAGGTGGCGCATTTGCATGTCACGTTTTGGTCTTTCGGCGCAGATCAAGTCCGCTTGCTCCTTTTGGGCTAGCCAGGCTTCCTCGATGGCACAGAATTTTGACACCAAGTCCGATAACTCAGAGAAGGTCTATATGCGATGTCAGGCGAGGGCGTTTAGGACGCCTTCGTATTGACAGTTAAACTGAAAGGTTGCCAGGATATCTGAATCGCAACAGTCTGGTATTTTGTTCTTGACGAACAGGAACCTAGCCCAGAATTGTCGTACTGTTTCATCAGACTTCTGTTTTATGTAGATTAGATCCCAGACATCGGAAGGCCGTGACTTACTCGGGCAGTATTCAATGTGGGGGGTGGGTGGGATCAAAATTCGACCCCCGTCGCTTGCAAGCTCGAGGCTCCGACGAGTTCATCCCTAACGGGGTGAAATGACGATGAGCCAGCCAAATTAGTTTTGAGATTCGAGTCCTCGGCTACTCCTGGTAGGCTGACCTTTCGATCGTCCGATGTCTGATACTTCGGTGATTGATCCTCTTCCATGCAGAGGTCTCTAACCGCAGTAGGAGCGCAAGGCTCAGGGGCTGAATCTAGCTTATCGTGCCTCTACTCTTGATGGAGGAGGTGCGATCCGCTAACTGGAGATTCGGGCGTATAGATTACTGATACGTCTCCAACGTATCTATAATTTTTGATTGTTCCATGCTATTACAGTATCAATCTTGGATGTTTATTATGCAATTATATGCAATTTTATATCATTTTTTGGGACTAGCCTATTAACCTAGTGCCCAGTGCCAGTTGTTGTTTTTTGCCTGTTTTTGGCTTTTCAGGGAATCATTATCAAACAGAGTCCAAACGGAGAAAAAAACTTTGGATTAATTTTTTCTGGACCAGAAGGGACCCTAGAAGCTTTGGGAGAAGACCAGACGAGTCACGAGGGAGCGACAAGCCCGGAGGGCGTGCCCAGGGGGTAGGCACGCCCCCCAGGCTTGTGGGCCCCTCGTGGCACCTCTTGACCTAATTCCAGCGCTATAAATTCCAAAATATTCCCAATATACCAGAGAGACACACAAGAAAAAATTTCCGCCGCTGCAAGCATCAGTTCTTCCGCGATCCCATCTGGAGGCCTTTTCCGGTACTCTGCCGGAGGGGGAATCGATCACGGAGGGCTTCTACATCAACCTTGCTGCCCTTCTGATGATGTGTGAGTAGTTTAGCATGGACCTACGGGTCCATAGTTAGTAGCTAGATGGCTTCTTCTCTCTCTTTGATCTTCAATACCATGTTCGCCTCGATGTTCTTGGAGTTCTATCCGATGTAATCTTCTTTTGCGGTGTGTTTGTTGGGATCCGATGAATTGTGGGTTTATGATCAGATTATTCATGAGAAATATTTGAGTCTTCTCTGAACTCTTTTATGCATGATTGTTATATATAGCTTTGTATTTCTCTCCGATCTATCTGTTTGGTTTGGCCAACTAGATTGATTTATCTTGCAATGGGAGAGGTGCTTTGTGATGGGTTCAATCTTGCGGTGCTCTATCCCAGTGACAGAAAGGGACAAGACACGTATTCGTATTGTTGCCATTATGGATAAAATGATGGGGTTTATTCATATTGTTTGAGTTTACTTTGTCTACATCATGTCATCTTGCTTAAGGCGTTACTCTGTTTTTATTAACTCAATACCCTAGATGCATGCTGGATAGCGGTCGATGGGTGGAGTAATAGTAGTAGATGCAGGCAGGAGTCGGTCTACTTGTCTTGGACATGATGCCTATATACATGATCATTGCCATGAATCCGTCATAACTATGCGCTATTCTATCAATTGCCCAACAGTAATTTGTTTACCCACCGTATGCTTTGTGTTCGAGAGAGAAGCCTCTAGTGAAAACTATGGCCCCCGGGTCATTTATCTATCATATATAAAATCAAAAATACCTTGCTGCAATTTATTTACTTTTATTTTATTTTATCTATCTATCACTATCAGAATTAATCCTTGCAAGTAACCGCCGAGGGGATTAACAACCCCCTTGTTCGTGTTGGGTGCAAGTATTTGCTTTTGTGTGTGTAGGTGCTACTAACGAAGTTCTCCTTGGTTTTCCTACTGGATTGATAACCTTTGTTCTTAACTGAGGGAAATACTTATCTTTAATGTATTGCATCAACCTCCCCTCTTCGAGGAAATCCCAACGCAGCTCACAAGTAGCAGGAAGAATTTCTGGCGCCGTTGCCAGGGAGACATCATCAAAACCTATCAAGTACCTTCACTCTACTTGCTCTTATTTTAATTTGCCTTTTATTTGCATTTGCCTCTCGTTTTCATCTCCACCACTTCTAAAACAAATTTACAAAAACACAAAAATATTTTATTTGCTTGTTTGCTAGTTTGCTTGCTTTGTCTCTATGTCTCAAGAAAATACCAAATTGTGTGACTTTTCCAATACTAATAATAATGATTTTATTAGTACTCCAATTGCTCCTCCCGCCACTAGTGCAGACTCGTGTGACATTAATGCCACTTTGCTAAATCTTGTTATGAAAGAACAATTTTCTGGTAGTCCTAATGAAGATGCTGCATCCCATCTTAATACTTTCGTTGAATTATGCGATATGCAAAAGAAAAAAGATGTGGATAATGATATTGTCAAATTGAAATTATTTCCGTTCTCACTAAGAGATCGTGCTAAAACTTGGTTTTCATCCTTGCCTAGAAATAGTATTGATTCATGGGATAAGTGTAAGTATGCTTTTATTGCCAAATATTTTCCTCCCGCTAAAATTATTTCTTTAAGAAATAAAATTATGAATTTTAAGCAACTTGAGCATGAACATGTTGCACAATCTTGGGAGAGAATGAAATTAATGATAAGAAATTGTCCCACTCATGGTTTAAGCTTATGGATGATCATACAAAAAAATTATGCGGGACTAAACTTTGTTTCTAGAAATATTCTAAGCTCTGCCGCGGGTGGTACTTTTATGGAAATTACATTAGGAGAAGCTTCAAAACTCCTTGATAATATTATGACAAATTATTCTCAATGCCACACTGAAAGAACTCCAACTGGTAAGAAGGTAAATTCTGTCGAAGAAATTAATACTTTGAGTGATAAGATGGATGCTCTTATGAAAATGATTGCTAGTAAAAATGCTCATGTTGATCCTAATGATGTGCCATTGTCTACTTTTATTGAGCAAAATAATGATGCTATTGATGTGAATTTTGTCTCTGGAAATAATTTCAACAACAATGCTTATAGAGGGAATTTCAATTCTCGACCATTCCTCGAAAATTCCTCTAATAATTATGGTAATTCATATAATAATAATAATAATAATAATAATAATAATAGGATACCCTCTGATCTTGAAAGTAATATTAAAGAATTTATTAATTCTCAAAAGATTTTCAATGTCATGGTAGAAGAAAAATTGAATAAAGTTGATGACATGGCTAGGAACATGGATAGAATTGCTCATAATGTGGATACTCTCAAAATTAATATTTTTCCACCAAGCATGATATTAATGAGTCAATTAAAGCTATTTATGTCTCCATTAATGAAAGTAAAGAAAGAACCACTAGGATGAGAGCTAAGCGAGAATTCCTAGAAAAAGCTATTCCACCCGGTTTTTATTCTCGTAATGATGAAGATATTAAAATGATTGGTGTCTCACCTATTGAATATTTATTTAGTAATATAAAACTTGATGAAAAAGGGACTGAAGATGAGTCAACTTTAGCTATAAGACATCCCAATTATTTGGAGAGTGAAGATCTTAATGATAAAAATGATAAAAGTGGGTTTGGAGAGGTCAAAACTTTAAATAGTGATGTACCCACTACTTTGGATTACAAGGACTTTAATTATGATAATTGCTCTTTAGTTGAATGTATTTCATTGTTGCAATCCATGATTAATTCACCAAATGCGTATGAACAAAATAAAACTTTTACTAAACATATTGTAGAAGCTATGATAAAAGCTCATGAAGAAAAACTTGAGTTAGAAGTTTCAATACCTAGAAAATTTCATGATGAATGGGAACCTACTATTAAAGTTAAAATCAAAGATTATGAATGTAATGCTTTGTGTGATCTAGGTGCTAGCGTCTCTACTATACCAAAATCTTTATGTGACGTGCTAGGTCTTACCGATATGGATGCTTGTTCCCTTAATCTACATTTAGCGGACTCCACTATTAAAAAACCATTGGGTAGAATAAATGATGTGCTTATTCTTGCTAAAAGAAATTACGTGCCCATGGATTTTATTGTGCTTGATATTGAATGCAATCCGTCTTGTCCTATAATACTTGGTGGGCCTTTCCTACGAACCATAGGTGCTATTATTGATATGAAAGAAGGCAATATAAGATTTCAATTTCCATTAAAGAAAGGGATGGAACACTTCCCTAGAAAGAGAATTAAGCCACCATATGAATCTATTATGAGGGCCACCTATGGAATTAATTTGAAAGATGACCATACTTGAAACTATGCATTATGCCTAGCTAGGGGAATAAAACAATAGCGCTTGTTGGGAGGCAACCCAATATGTATCTTAAATTTTTGTTTTATTTTCTATTTTGTTAGTTTACGCAATTGTAGCTACTGTTATGATTGTGTTTTTTTCTTTTAATTAGTGTTTGTGCCAAGTAATGCCTTTGGGATGATTTGGATGATAGTATAATTGATGCTGTTTGAAAACAAAAACTTTTGAGTCCGGTACAGAATTTTTCTGATTTTACTGGAGAGTGATAAAATTCTGAATTTTTTAAACACTATTGGAATATGAATTGCCTACGTTATCCTAAGTTTTCAGAATTTTTGAAGTTACAGAAGTATGACTTTGTTGACCCACAAGTATAGGGGATCAATCGTAGTCCTTTCGATAAGTAAGAGTGTCGAACCCAACGAGGAGCAGAAGAAAATGATAAGTGGTTTTCAGCAAGGTATTCTCTGCAAGCACTGAAATTGTAGGTAACAGATAGTTTCGGTAGCAGGATAATTCGTAACAAGTAACAAGTATGATAAAGTGCAGCAAGGTGGCCCAATCCTTTTTATAGCAAACGACAAGCCGGAACGATCTCTTATAATAAGCAAAGCATTCTCGAGGACACATGGGAATTTCATCTAGTCACTTTCATCATGTTTGTTTGATTCGCGTTCGCTACTTTGATAATTTGATATGTGAGTGGACCGATGCTTGGGTGTTGTTCTTACTTGAACAAGCCTCCCACTTATGATTACCCCCTCTCGCAAGCATCCGCAACTACAAAAGAAGAATTAAGATAAATCTAACCATAGCATGAAACATATGGATCCAAATAAGCCCCTTACAGAATAGCGCATAAACTAGGGTTTAAGCTTCTGTCACTCTAGCAACCCATCATCTAATTACTACTCCACAATGCCTTCCCTTAGGCCCAAAGATGGTGAAGTGTCATGTAGTCGACGTTCACACAACACCACTAAAGAAAGCAACAACATACATATCATCAAAATATCGAACGAATACCAAGTTCACATGATTACTTATGACAAGACTTCTCCCATGTCCTCAAGAACAAAAGTAACTACTCACAAATCATATTCATGTTCAAGATCAGAGGGGTATTGAATATCATTAAGGATCTGAACATATAATCTTCCACCAAATAAACCAACTAGCATCAACTACAAGATGTAATCAAGACTACTAGCAACCCACAGGTACCAATCTGAGGTTTTGAGACATTGAATACAAGAGATGAACTAGGGTTTGAGATGAGATAGTGCTGGTGAAGATGTTGATGAAGATTGGTCCTCCCACGATGAGAGGATCATTGGTGATGTCGATGGCTTCGATTTCCCCCTCCCGGAGGGAAGTATCCCCGGCGGAATCGCTCCGCCAGAGAGCAAAATAGCTCCTGCCCAGGTTCCGCCTCAAGACGACAGCGCTTCATCCCGAAAGTCTTCTCTATAATTTTTTTAGGGAAAAAGACCTTATATAGCAGAAGGAGGGGGCCAGAGGCCAGCCAGGGGCCCCACAAGGCATCAGGGCGCGCCCAGGGGGCGCGCCCTGTTACCTTGTGGGCAACTGGTGGGTCCCCTCTAGTATCTCTTTTCTCCAGTATTTTTTATATATTCAATAAAAAATCTCTGTGAAATTTCAAGTCAATTGGAGCTCTGTAGGATAGGTATCTCTGCTGTAGCTATTTCAGGTCCAGAATTTCAGCTGCCGGTATTCTCCCTCCTCATATAAATATTGCAAATTAAGAGAGAAAAGGCATAAGAGTTGCATCATAAAGTGAAATAATGATCAAATACATTATAAATAATAGTAGGTAATCATGATGCAAATTGGACGTATCAACTCCCCCAAGCTTAGACCTCGCTTGTCCTCAACTGAAAGCCGAAATCGATAATCATGCCCACATGTTTAGAGAGAGAGGTCGTCAATAAAAATAAAATACGGACATGAAGGCATCATGATCTTTATTATAACAGCAATATAGCGTCATAAAACTTCTCATGAAAAAGTAACAATTCATTCACAAGTTAAAGTATGAACCATAAACCATATTGAAAACTAACAAACTGTGATCTCAGTCACTGAAGCAATTGCAATTCATCATATTATCCGAAAGAGTCTATGTAAGAGCTTTGTTTAGAAAGTTCACATACTCAACTATCATTTAGTCTTCTATGATTGCTGACACTCACGACATACTTATGGAGCAAAAGTTTTAGTCAGACACATAGAAAGATAGGGGCTTATAGTTTCTCCTCCCAACGTATTTACCTCGAGGGTAATGTCAACAATAATAACTCATGATCACCTACATCCAACTGGATATATATGCCTGGATCAATCCCCACCACATGATGCTTGCCAAGAGAGAAAATAAAAACGGAATAGAGGAGAACACTATTGACTCTTTCATAAAAATAAATACATAAAGTAAAAGAGAGGCCCTTCGCAGAGGGAAGCAGAGGTTGTCATGCGCTTTTTGTTTTTGGATGCGCAAACTCTTAATGCAAAGGAACGTCACTTTATATTGCCCCTCGTGATAGCGACCTTTATTATGCAATATGTCGCTTTTATTTCTCCACCATCACAAGATGGGACAAAGCTTATTTTCCCTTGCAATAAAAGTTCATACATATTTAGGAGCAATTTTTATTGCTTTTGCACCTATGACACCTTACTTGAAGGATCTTATTCAATCCATAGGTAGATATAGTGGACTCTCATGACATGAAACTGGGTTTAAGGGTTTTTGGATGCACAAGTAGTATCTCTACTTAGTACAGAATTTTGGCTAGCAAAAGGTAGGGGACAAGCACCACATGTTAGAGGATCCAAAACAATATAACTTCTATGTGAATATAAGTAAACATAACTCATTACGTTGTCTTCCTTGTCCAATGTCGACTAATTGTCATAGAATATTTAATGGGGGCTCACAATCATAAAAGATGTCCAAGATAGTATATTTATATGTGAGACCTCTCTTCCTTTATTACTTTTTCATGAATTGCAACAATGACCAATACTATGTTTGTCAACTTCCAACAAGTTTTATCAATTATACTTCTTTTATGTGAAGTCATCACTCCCCATGGGATTAGCATATGATCTTACTTTTTATTCTCTTTATTTTATTTCCAAGATTGGATCAACAAAAGCAAAACACTCAACTCAAACTACTCTTTATTATATAACTTCCACACACGATTACATAGATAGATAGACCACAAAGCAAGCACTCGAAACTAGATCATACTAAAACTTTATTCTTCTAAATCATGAAATAACTAAGGATCGAACTAAGATAGATAATGATGATAAAAGTGATGGTGATACGATACCGGGGCACCTCCCCCAAGCTTGGCACAAGCCAAGGGTGGTGCCCATACCCATGTACTCAAGTCTCCTTCTTCGGTGATGGTGGTGATGAGGAGGTAGGCTTGTCCTTCAACTTTAGCAAGTACTCCAAATTGCCATTGATCCTCCGAAGTGCACGATTCTGCTCTTCTAACACAATAACTTCATGGGTAAGTGACGTATTCTGAGCACAAACTGCTTCAAAAAACTTAAGTGTATCGATTTCAGATGGGGAGAGATTTTTCTAAAGATTTTGCCATGTATCTTCCCTTTTTGGTGCTTCTCCCATGCGTGTGGTTGACCCTTCTTCTCCCTGAACCTGGTCCTCTATGGCCTTTCCTGATCCCTCCTCCATCTCGGTGTCCTCCTCTCTAGAAGACCACTCATAATAGACCTCGCTGAAAGGGCGCTTGCCGGGCAAATGTTGCACAATCCGGTGCTTGGTACGGAGTCTTCGGGGAGCCATGGGGATCTAGATCTGTCAGAAAAACAGCCTGAAACAAGAACAGAGGGAAAACTTGCGATGCGGTGATCAAAACACCCATGAGTATATATAAAGAATTTTTATCTTGCAAAACAAGCATACGAGAGGAAAACGGAGTCGGGAGGGCACACGAGGGGCCCACAAGGCATCACGGCGCGCCCCGGGGGGGTCGCGCCCTGTTGCCTTATGGGCGACTCATGGGTCCCCTCGGCTGTTTCTTAATTTTGTATTTTTCTAATATTCCAAAACAAACAGAAATATTTTTGATGGAATTTTTGGAGTCGGTTTACTTACCGTATCACATACCTACCCCTTTTCAGGGTTCTGGAACGTTCCGGTAGGACTCTTTGATGTGTTCCTCCGGTGTCATTGTCTGAATAATATTTGTTTCAACATTAATAGGGGTACCTGAGATATAATGCTTAATTCTTTGCCCATTAACCACCCTCAGATTATTGCCTTCAGAATTGTTTATTTTGATAGCTCTAGAGCGATAAACTTCTTCGATGATATACGGTCCTTCCCATTTAGAGAGAAATTTTCCTGCAAAAAATCTTAAACGAGAATTGTATAATAAAACATGATCACCTACTTTGAATTCCCATTTTTGAATTCTCTTATCATGCCACCTTTTAACCTTTTCTTTAAACAACTTGGCATTGTCATAAGCTTGTGTTCTCCATTCATCTAGAGAGCTAATATCAAATAACCTCTTTTCACCGGCAAGTTTGAAATCATAGTTAAGTTCTTTAATTGCCCAATATGCTTTATGTTCTAACTCAAGAGGTAAATGACATGTTTTTCCATAAACAATTTTATATGGAGACATACCCATAGGATTTTTATAAGCAGTTCTGTAAGCCCATAATGCATCATCAAGTTTCTTAGACCAATTCTTTTTGGATCTATTAACAGTCTTTTGCAAAATTAATTTTATTTCTCTATTAGTTAATTCAACTTGACCACTAGACTGAGGATGATAAGGAGATGAAATTATATGGTTAACATCATATTTGGCAAGCAATTTACAGAAAGCACCATGAATAAAATGTGAACCACCATCAGTCATTAAATATCTAGGGACTCCAAACCTCGGAAATATAACTTCTTTAAGCATTTTAATAGAAGTGTTATGATCAGCACTACTAGTTGGAATAGCTTCTACCTACTTAGTTTCGTAATCAACAGCAACTAAAATATGAGTATACCCGTTGGATTTAGGAAACGGTCCCATATAATCAAAACCCCAAACATCAAATGGTTCAATAACAAGTGAATAATTCATAGGCATTTCCTGACGTCTACCAACATTACCAATTCTTTGACATTCATTACAAGAGAGGACAAACTTACGTGCATCTTTGAAAATAGTAGGCCAATAAAAACCAAATTGTAATACCTTGTGTGCAGTTCTGTCTCCCGCATGGTGTCCTCCGTATGCCTCGGAGTGACACTTCCGTAGGATTTGTTCCTGTTCATGCTCAGGTACACAATGTCTAATAATACCATCTACTCCTTCTTTATATAAATGTGGGTCATCCCAAAAGTAATGTCTTAAATCAAAGAATAACTTTTTCTTTTGTTGGTATGTGAAACTAGGTGGTATATATTTAGCAACAATGTAATTAGGATAGTCTGCATATCAAGGAGTATTACGAGAAGCATTTATCACAGCTAGTTGTTCATCAGGGAAATCATCATTAATAGGAAGTGGGTCATCAAGAACATTCTCCATTCTAGACAAATTATCAGCTACGGGGTTCTCAGCTCCCTTTCTATCAATAATATGCAAATCAAACTCTTGTAGCAACAGAACCCACCTAATAAGTCTAGGTTTAGCATCTTTCTTTTCCATAAGATATTTAATAGCAGCATGATCAGTATGAATATGACTTTCGAATCAACAATGTAGGATCTAAATTTATCACATGCAAACACAACTGCTAAAAATTCCTTTTCAGTAGTAGCATAATTTCTTTGAGCATTGTCCAGAGTTTTACTAGCATAATGAATAACATTCAATTTCTTATCAACTCTTTGTCCTAGAACAACACCAACAGCATAATCACTAGCATCACACATAATTTCAAGGGGTAGGTTCCAATCAGGTGGTTGAACAATAGGTGCAGAAATTAAGGCTTTCTTAAGTATTTCAAAGGCTTCTACACAATCATCATCAAAAACAAATGGCACATCTTTTTGCAAGAGATTAGTAAGAGGCCTAGAAATTTTAGAGAAGTGTTTTAAAAACCTTTTATAGAAACCAGCATGACTGAGGAAACTTCTTATACCTTTGATATCTTTAGGACATGGCATTTTCTCAATAGCATCCACTTTAGCTTTATCAACTTCAATCCTTCTTTCAGAAATTTTATGCCCAAGGACTATACCTTCATTTACCATAAAGTGGCACTTCTCCCAGTTCAAGACAAGATTAGTTTCTTCACATCTCTGCAAAACTCGATCAAGGTTGCTCAAGCAATCATCAAAAGAAGTTCCGTAAACGGAAAAATCATCTATGAAAACCTCAACAATTTTTTCACAAAAGTCAGAGAATATAGCAGTCATACATCTTTGAAAGGTAGCAGGTGCATTACATAAACCAAAAGGCATACGACGATAAGCATAAGTTCCAAAAGGACAAGTAAAGGTGGTTTTCTCTTGATCTTCAGGTGAAACAGGTATTTGAGAGAAACCAGAATAACCATTTAGGAAGCAAAAGTGTGTATGCTTAGATAATCTTCTAACATTTGATCAATAAAAGGCAAGTGGTAATGATCTTTCCTAGTAGCTTTATTTAATTTTCTTAAATCAATTACCATCCTATAACCAGTTACAATTCTTTGTGGTATAAGTTCATTTTTATCATTAGGAACAACAGTAATACCTCCTTTCTTAGGGACACAATGAGCAGGACTTACCCATCTGCTATCTGATACGTCTCCAACGTATCTATAATTTTTTATTGTTCCATGCTATTATATTATCAATCTTGGATGTTTTTATATACATTTACAGCAATTATATATCATTTTTTTGGGACTAACCTATTAACTTAGTGCCCAGTGCAAGTTGCTGTTTTCTGCCTGTTTTTGGTTTTACAGAATATCAATACCAAAGGAAGTCCAAATGCCATGAAACTTTTTGGAGATTTTATTCTGGACATAACCAGCACTAGAAGATTCGGGAGAAGGCCAGAAGCCCCAGGAGGTGGCCACGAGCCACCAGGGCGCGCCTGGGGGGGCAGGCGTGCCCTGGTACCTCGTGGGCCCACCTCTGCCTCTTTTGACCTAATTCCACCACTATAAATTTCCAAAAATCGGGAAACCTACAGAGGAGTCCACGAAATACTTTTTCCGCCGCCGCAAGATTCTGTTCTCGAGAGATCCCATCTGGAGGCCTTTTCCGGTACTCCGCCGGAGGGGGAATCGATCATGGAGGGGCTCTACATCAACCTTGCTGCCCTTCTGATGATGTGTGAGTAGTTTACCACAGACCTTCGGGTCCATAGTTAGTAGCTAGATGGCTTCTTCTCTCTTTTTGACCTTCAATACAATGTTCTCCTCGATGTTCTTGGAGTTCTATCCGATGTAATCAGTTTTTGCAGTGTGTTTGTTGGGATCCGATGAATTGTGAGTATATGATCAGATTATCCATGAATATTATTTGAGTCTTCTCTGATCTCTTTTATGTATGATTATTATAGCTTCGTATTTCTTCTCCGATCTATTGATTTGGTTTGGCCAACTAGATTGATATATCTTGCCATGGGAAGAGGTGCTTTGTAATGGGTTCGATCTTGCGGTGCTCAATCCCCGTGACAGAAAGGGACATGACACGTATGTATCATTGCTATTAAGGGTAAAAAGATGGGGTTTATTCATGCGTGAGTTTACTTTGTCTACATCATGTCATCTTGCTTAAGGCGTTACTCCGTTCTTTAAGGACTTAATACACTAGATGCATGCTGGATAGCGGTCGATGTGTGGAGTAATAGTAGTAGATGCAGGCAGGAGTCGGTCTACTTGTCTCAGACGTGATGCCTATATACATGATCATTGCCTTGGATATCGTCATGATTATTTGCTTTTCTATCAATTGCCCAACAGTAATTTGTTTACCCACCGTATGCTATTTTCTCGAGAGAAGCCTCTAGTGAAAACTATGGCCCCCGGGTCTATCTAAATCATATATTAAAAACCCCAAAAATATCTTGCTGCACTTTTCTTTTATTTATTTTATTTTTTATTTTTGTTTCAATCTATCTATCTATCACATACAATTTAATCTTGCAATTACCGCCGAGGGATTGACAACCCCTTTGTTTGCGTTGGGTGCAAGGATTTGTTGTTTTGTGTGCAGGTGCTGCTAACGAGGTGTTGCGTGATTCTCCTACTGGATTGATAACCTTGGTTTCATAACTGAGAGAAATACTTATCTCTAATGTACTGCATCTCCCTTCCTCTTCAGGAAATTACCAACGCAGCTCACAAGTAGCAGGAAGAATTTCTGGCGCCGTTGCCGGGGAGACATCATCAACATCTATCAAGTACCTACGCATAAAACTTAGATCTCCTTGCATTTACTTTATTTGCCTTTGCCTCCCTTTTTCATCTCCCCCACTTCTACAAAGTTTTTACAAAAATACAAAAATATTTTCCGTTTGCCTTTTTCTTGTTTGCTTGTTTGCTTGCGTGTTATCTTGTTTGCGTAGCCACGATGTCTCAAGAAAATACAAAATTGTGTGATTTTTCAAATACTAATAATAATGATTTTATTAGTACTCCGATTGCTCCTCCCGCCGCTAGTGCGGAGACTTGTGATATTAATGCCGCTTTGCTAAATCTTGTTATGAAAGAACAATTTTCTGGTAGTCCTAATGAAGATGCTCCATCCCATCTTAACACTTTCGTAGAATTGTGTGATATGCAAAAGAAAAAAAGATGTGGATAATGATATTTTGAAATTAAAATTATTCCCATTCTCAATACGGGATCGTGCAAAAATTTGGTTTTCATCTTTACCACGAAATAGTATCGATTCCTAGGATAGGTGTAAAGATGCTTTTATTACCAAGTATTTTCCTCCCGCGAAAATTATTTCTCTTAGAATTCAAATTATGAATTTTAAGCAACTCGATCATGAACAAGTTGCCCAAACTTGGGAGAGGATGAAATTAATGATAAGAAATTGCCCTACTCATGGTTTAAATTTATGGGTGATCATACAAAAAAATTATGCGGGATTGAATTTCGTTTCTAGAAATCTTTTAGATTCCGCCGCGGGTGGTACTTTCATGGAAAATACTTTGGGAAAAGCTACTAAATTGCTTGATAATATTATGGAAAATTATTCACAATGGCATACCGAAAGAGTTCCTACTAGTAAAAAGGTGAATTATGTTGAAGAAATTAGTACTTTGAGTGATAAAGTTGATGCGCTTATGAAATTGGTTGCTAGAAAAAATACTCTTATTGATCCCAATGATGTGCCTTTATCCACTTTGATTGAGCAAAATAATGATCCCGTAGATGTGAATTTTGTCTCGCGAAACAATTTTAATAATAATGCTTATGGAGGTAATTTCAATGCTAGACCGTTTCCTGGAAATTCTTCTAATAGTTATGGCAATTCCTATGGTAATCCTTATAATAATAATAGGATGCCCTCTGATCTTGAAAGTAATATTAAAGAATTTATTAATGCTCAAAAAGTTTTCAACACTACGATAGAAGAAAAATTGAGTAAACTTGATGATATGTCTAGGAGCATTGATAGAATTATTCATGATGTGGAAAATCTTAAGACTAAAATTTTGCCACCCAAAGTTGATATTAATGAATCAATTAAAGCTTTATATGTCTCCATGGATGAGAGTAAGAAAAGAACCGCCATGCTAAAAGCTAAACGAGAATTTTTAGAAAAAGCGATTCCTCCCGGTTTTTATCGTAGTCATGATGAGGATATTAAAATGATTGGTGTTTCATCTATTGATTCTATGTTTAGCAATATAAAACTTGATAAAAAGGGGACTGAAAAAAAGTGAACTTTAGCTAGTAGGCGTCCCCATAATTCGGAGGGTGAAAATCTTGATAAGAAAATTGATAAAAGTGGGTCTGGAGAGGTAAAAACTTTAACTAGTGATGTGCCCACTCTTTTGGATTACAAAGATTTTAATTATGATAGTTGTTCTTTGATTGAGTGCATTTCTTTGTTACAATCTGATGAGGGGAGGATATCTATTACTCCTGTTATTTCATGACCTCCTGATATTTTGAAGTTTGGATCCTTTTTCTTTGCAATTCCTCCTACGGATGAGGTGAAGCCCAATTTTAGAACACCACCAATGTGTTTCGGCAAGTCCAAATAGGAGTGGCTCAAAATAATTGGTTACCCGTTTCTATCCAGGCCATGTCATGGGCCATAGAGTTTTATTTTTAGTTGTGTTATTTTAATTCGGTTTTGGCCTGTCCAATCCGAATAGTTTTAGTTTTTAGGGTTTACCTATATAAGCTGGCCGCCGGCCATTGTATTAGGGGAGTTGAATTTTCGAGTTAAGAATAGACAGGAAAAAGGTCCCATGTTGGGGACACCAATATCGCTTGTTTTGCTTGCTGATTCGCAAGAATCTGTTCTGTTGTTTGTGGAGTAGATATAATCTTCTCAACAATCAAAATTATCTGCTGGTTCTATCATTCGCCGTGAAAGATTGGGCCAAAAACCTTAGGATCCCTACTTGATCCTTATCACAATCCAAGTTAAATTCACCCAACGCTTATGAGCAAACTAAGGCTTTTACTAAACACATCGTAGAAGCAATGATGAAAGTGTTGGAAATATGCCCTAGAGGCAATAATAAATTGGTTATTATTATATTTCCTTGTTCATGATAATCGTTTATTATCCATGCTATAATTGTATTGATTGGAAACTCAAATACATGTGTGGGTACATAGACAACACTGTGTCCCTAGTAAGCCTCTAGTTGACTAGCTCGTTGATCAAAAGATGGTGAAGGTTTCCTAGCCATGGACATGAGATGTCATTTGATAACGGGATCACATCATTAGGATAATGATGTGATGGACAAGACCCAAACTATAAACGTAGCATATGATCGTGTCAGTTTATTGCTATTGTTTTCTGCATGTCAAGTATCTGTTCCTATGACCATGAGATCATGCAACTCACTGACACCGTAGGAGTGCCTTGTGTGTATCAAACGTCACAACGTAACTGGGTGACTATAAAGGTGCTCTACATGTATCTCCGAGGGTGTCTGTTGGGTTGGCATGGATCAAGACTGGGATTTGTTACTCCGTATGACGGAGAGGTATCTCAGGGCCCACTCGGTAATACAACATCACAATGAGCCTTGCAAGCAATGTGACTAAAGTGTTAGCCACGAGATCTTGTATTATGGAACGAGTAAAGAGACTTGCCAGTAACGAGATTGAACTAGGTATAGAGATACCGACGATCGAATCTCGGGCAAGTAACATACCGAAGAACAAAGGGAACAGTATACGGGATTAACTGAATCCTTGACATAGAGGTTCAACCGATGAAGATCTTCGTAGAATATGTAGGAACCAATATGGGCATCCAGGTCCCGCTATTGGTTATTGACCGTAGAGGTGTCTCGGTCATGTCTACATAGTTCTCAAACCCACAGGGTCTACACACTTAACGTTTGGTGACGATTAGTATAGTTGAGTTATTGTGTTGGTGACCGAAGGTTGTTCGGAGTCCCGGATAAGATCCCGGACATGACAAGGATCTCCGGAAGAGTCCGGAGGTAAAGATTGATATATGTGATAATAGTGTTTTGATCTCCGGAAAGGTTCCGGAATTCACCGGAAGGGGTTCCGGGTGTTTACCGAAGTGTTCGGGTGCAGCAACACTTTATATGGGCCAAAGGGGTAAAGCCCACGAGGTATTGGAAAGTGCAAAAGGAAGTTTTGCTGCTGCCTTAAGCGGTACTACCGCTGGTAAGGCAGTACTACCGCGTAAGCGGTACTACCGCTTGTGTGAAGCGGTACTACCGCTCGTGAGCGGTACTACCGCTTGTACGCGGTACTGCTGGAATCCGAGTTGGACTCTTTCCGTGCGGGCCAAACCGACCTTGTGCGGGCAAAACCGACCTTGTGGAGGTTTTCTCTCCAAGTTTAGACCACAGGGCTCAACATATAAATAGAGGGGCAGGGCTAGCACACGGGACACATCAAGATTTCCCAAGCCGTGTGTCGGCAACCCTAACCCTCTAGTTCTCCCGTCATAATCTCTGTAGTGCTTGGCGAAGCCCTGCAGAGATTGTTCCTCACCACCATCACCACGCCGTCGTGCTGCCGGAACTCATCTACTACTTCACCATCGCTCGCTGGATCGAGGAGGTGAAGGCGTCATCAAGCCGTACGTGTGTTAAACGCGGAGGTGCCGTCCGTTCGGCACTAGTTCGTGATCGGATCGAGGGACGACTTGCGATTTGGATCGCGGAGACATTCGACTACATCAACCGCGTTTCTTAACGCTTCCGCTTAGCGATCTACAAGGGTATGTAGATTGACTCTCCCTCTCGTAGATGCTCATCACCATGGATAGATCTTGCGTGTGCGTAGGAAAATTTTTGTTTCCCATGCTACGTTCCCCAACAGTGGTATCAGAGCTAGGTCTATGCATAGATGAGATCTCGAGTAGAACAGAAACGATTTGTGGGCGTGGGTGTATACATATTGCTTGCCGTTACTAGTTGATACTTGAGTCGGCGGTATTGTGAGATGAAGCGGCCCGGATCGACATTACGCGTACGCTTACGCGAGACAGGTTTCACCGCTACGTGCACTCGTTGCATAAAGGTGACTGGCGGGTGTCTGTCTCTCTCACTTTAGTTGAATCGATTTCAATGAAGAGGGTTCTTTTAGAAGATCAAAAAGCAATCACTACACCACGTTGTGGATTTGCGTAGGTAAGAACGGTTCTTGCAAACCCGTAGCAGCCACGTAAAATTTGCAACAACAATTAGAGGACGTCTAACTTGTTTTTGCAGGGTATGTTGTGATGTGATATGGCCAATTACATGATGAGATATATGTGATGTATGAGATGATCATGTGTTGTATAGAATATCACGACTTGCATGTCGATGAGTACGGCAACTGGCAGGAGCCATAGAGTTGTCTTTAATTATTTTCGCCGTTTTGCTTTACTTTATCGCTATGAGTTAGCAATAGTCGTGGAAGCAACAGTCGGCGCGACAACCTCATGGCGACACGTTGATGGAGATCAAGATGATGGAGATCATGGTGTCATGCCGGTGACGATGGAGATCATGCCGGTGCTTTGGAGATGGAGATCAAAAGCACAAGTTCATGGCCATATCATGTCACTTATGATTTGCATGTGATGTTAATCCTTTTATGCATCTTATTTTGCTTAGGACAACGGTAGCATTATAAGGTGATCCCTCACTTAAATTTCAAGATAAAATTGTGTTCTCCCCGAGTGTGCACCGTTGCGAAAGTTCGTCGTTTCGAGACACCACGTGATGATCGGGTGTGATAGACTCTACGTTCACATACAACGGGTGCAAGCCAGTGTTGCACATGCGGAACACTCGGGTTAAACTTGACGAGCCTAGCATGTACAGACATGGCCTCGGAACACAAGAGACCGAAAGGTCGAACATGAGTCTTATAGTAGATATGATCAACATGAAGATGTTCACCATTGAAACCACCTCAACTCACGTGATGATCGGACTTGAGTTGGTGGATTTGGATCATGTTACACTCGAATGACCGGAGGGATGTCTATTTGAGTGGGAGTTTTTAAGTAATATGATTAACTAAACTCATTATCTTGAACAATAGTCTAAGTTGTCTTTGCTATATTTATGTTGTAGATCATGGCTCGCGCAGTAGCACCTTTGAATTTTAATGCGTTCCTAGAGAAAGCTAAATTGAAAGATGATGGAAGTAACTTTGTAGACTGGGCCCGTAATCTAAGGATTATCCTTACGGCTTCCCAGAAGGCTTATGTCCTTGATGCACCGCTTGGTGATCCACCCGCTCCAGTTGAGTCTCTAGACGTTGTGAACGCCTGGCAGGCTCGTTCTGAAGATTACTCAATAGTTCAATGTGCAATATTGTATGGCTTAGAACCGGGACTTCAAAGACGTTTTGAACGTCATGGAGCATATGAGATGTTCCAGGAGTTGAAGTTTATCTTTCAGAAGAATGCCCGTATCGAGAGATATGAGATCTTCGATAAGTTCTATGCTTGCAAGATGGAGGAGAACGGGTCTATCAGTGATCACGTACTCAAAATGTCTGGGTACTCCACCCGTCTGGCTGAATTGGGGATGCCCCTTCCGCCAGAGGCTATCACTGACAGAGTTCTTCAATCATTGCCACCTAGCTACAAGAGCTTCGTGTTGAACTATAACATGCACGGGATGAACAAGTCAGTCGCCGAGCTGTTTGCGATGCTGAAAGCCGCTGAGTCTGTAATTCAGAAGGAGCATCAAGTGTTGATGGTCAATAAAACCACTAGTTTCAAGAAAAATGGCAAGGGTAAGAAGGGTAACTCCAAGAAGAGAGGCAAAGCAGTTGCTCCTCCCGTGAAGAAACTCAAGGCTGGACCCAAACCAGAAACTGTGTACTTTCATAGCAAGGGAACTGGACACTGGAAGCGGAATTGCCCCAAGTATTTGGCTGACAAGAAGGCGGCCAACAACAAACAAGGTATATATGATATACATGTTATTGATGTGTACCTTACCAACTCTCGTTGTAGTGCCTGGGTATTTGATACCGGTGCAGTTGCTCACATTTGCAACTCAAAACAGGAACTGCGGAATAGACGGAGGCTGGCAAAGGACGAAGTGACGATGCGCGTGGGAAATGGTTCCAAGGTTGATGTGATCGCCGTCGGCACGCTCGCTCTTCGATTACCATCGGGATTAGTGATGAACCTGAATAATTGTTATTTAGTGCCTGCGTTAAGCATGAACATTATATCTGGATCTTGTTTATTGCGAGACGGTTACTCATTTAAATCAGAGAATAATGGTTGTTCTACTTATATGAGTAATATCTTTTATGGTCATGCACCCGATGTGAGGGGTTTATTCTTATTGAATCTCGATAGTAATGATACACATGTTCATAACATTGATGCCAAAAGATGTAGAATTGATAATGATAATACCACTTTCTTGTGGCACTGCCGTTTAGGTCATATTGGCGTAAAACGCATGAGGAAGCTCCATGCTGATGGACTTTTGGAGTCACTTGATTTTGAATCACTTGACACATGTGAGCCATGCCTCATGGGCAAGATGACTAAAACGCCGTTCTCTGGAACAATGGAACGGGCAAATGACTTGTTGGAAATCATACATACTGATGTGTGCGATCCGATGAGTATTGAGGCGTGCGGTGGTTATCGTTACTTTCTCACCTTCACTGATGACTTAAGTAGATATGGGTATATTTACTTAATGAAAAACAAGTATGAAACGTTTGAAAAGTTCAAACAATTTCAGAGTGAAGTTGAGAATCATCGTAACAAGAAGATTAAATTCCTACGATCTGATCGAGGAGGAGAATATCTGAGTTATGAGTTTGGCAGTCACTTAAGACAATGTGGAATTGTTTCACAACTGACACCGCCTGGAACACCACAGCGTAATGGTGTGTCCGAACGTCGTAATCGAACCTTATTGGATATGGTGCGATCTATGATGTCTCTTGCCGATTTGCCACTATAGTTTTGGGGTTATGCATTAGAGATAGCTGCATTCACTTTAAATAGGGCACCATCGGAATCCGTTGAGACGACGCCATATGAACTTTGGTTTGGCAAGAAGCCAAAGCTGTCGTTTCTTAAAGTTTGGGGATGTGATGCTTATGTCAAAAAGCTTCAGCCTGAAAAGCTGGAACCCAAAGCGGAGAAATGCGTCTTCATAGGATACCCAAAAGAGACAGTTGGGTATACCTTCTACCTCAGATCCGAAGGCAAAGTGTTTGTCGCTAAAAACGGAACATTTCTTGAGAAAGAGTTTCTCTCGAAAGAATTGAGTGGGAGGAAGATAGAACTTGATGAGGTTGTTGAACCTTTACTTCAACCTGAGAGTAGCGCAGCGCAGAAAGATGTTTCTGTAGAGCCTACATCAGCTGAAGAGGAAGTTGATGATGATCATAAAGCTTCGGATCAAGTTGCTATCGAACCTCGTAGGTCGACAAGGACGCGTACTGCTCCTGAGTGGTACGGCAACCCTGTCTTAGAGGTCATGTTGTTGGACAACGATGAACCTACGAGCTATGGAGAAGCGATGATGGGCCCGGATTCCGAGAAGTGGTTAGAGGCTATGAAATCCGAGATGGGATCCATGTATGAAAACAAAGTATGGACTTTGGAAGTATTACCTGAAGGGCGTAAGGCCATTCAGAACAAATGGATCTTTAAAAGGAAGATGGACGCAGACGGTAATGTCACCGTCTATAAAGCTCGACTTGTGGCAAAAGGTTTTTCACAAGTTCAAGGAGTTGACTACGATGAGACCTTCTCACCCGTAGCGATGCTTAAGTCCGTCAGAATCATGTTAGCAATAGCTGCCTTTTTCGATTATGAAATTTGGCAGATGGATGTCAAAACAGCGTTCCTTAACGGATTCCTTAAGGAAGAGTTGTATATGATGCAACCAGAAGGTTTTGTCGATCCAGAGAATGCTGACAAAGTTTGCAAACTCCAGCGATCCATTTATGGACTGGTGCAAGCATCTCGGAGTTGGAATCTTCGCTTTGATGAGGTGATCAAAGCGTTCGAGTTTATACAAGTTTACGGAGAAGCTTGTATTTACAAGAAAGTGAGTGGGAGCTCTATAGCGTTTCTAATATTATATGTGGATGACATATTACTGATTGGAAACAATATAGAAATGTTGGAAAGCGTGAAGGAATATTTGAACAAGAGTTTTTCAATGAAGGACCTAGGAGAAGCTGCTTTCATATTAGGCATCAAGATCTATAGAGATAGATCAAGACGTTTAATAGGACTTTCACAAAGCACATACCTTGATAAGATTTTGAAGAAGTTCAAAATGGATCAGTCCAAGAAGGGGTTCTTGCCTGTTTTGCAAGGTGTGAAGTTGAGTAAGACTCAATGCCCAGTGACTGCAGGAGATAGAGAAAAGATGAGTGTCATCCCCTATGCTTCAGCCATAGGCTCTATCATGTATGCAATGTTGTGCACAAGACCCGATGTCAGCCTTGCCATAAGTATGGTCGGAAGGTTTCAAAGTGATCCAGGAATGGAACACTGGACGGCGGTCAAGAATATCCTGAAGTACCTGAAAAGGACTAAGGACATGTTTCTCGTTTATGGAGGTGATCAAGAGCTCGTCGTAAAGGGTTACGTCGATGCAAGCTTTGGCACTGATCCGGATGACTCTAAATCACAAACCGGATATGTATTTATTCTTAATGGGGATGTGGTTAGCTGGTGCAGTTCCAAGCAAAGCGTGGTAAGCTGATTCTACATGCGAAGCGGAGTACATCGCTGCCTCGGAGGCGGCGAAGGAAGGTGTCTGGATGAAGGAGTTCATGACAGATCTTGGAGTAGTGCCTAGTGCGCTTAACCCAATGACTCTGTTTTGTGATAATACTGGTGCCATTGCTCTAGCCAAGGAACCAAGATTTCACAAGAGGACCAGACACATAAAGCGACGTTTCAATTCCATCCGCGATTACATCAAGGAGGACGACATAAATATTTGCAAAGTACACACGGATCTGAATGTTGCAGATCCGATGACTAAACCTCTTCCAAGGGCTAAACATGAACAACACCAGAACTGCATGGGTGTTCGATTCATTACAATGTAAATCACATAGTGATGTGAACTAGATTATTGACTCTAGTGCAAGTGGGAGACTGTTGGAAATATGCCCTAGAGGCAATAATAAATTGGTTATTATTATATTTCCTTGTTCATGATAATCGTTTATTATCCATGCTATAATTGTATTGATTGGAAACTCAAATACATGTGTGGGTACATAGACAACACTGTGTCCCTAGTAAGCCTCTAGTTGACTAGCTCGTTGATCAAAAGATGGTGAAGGTTTCCTAGCCATGGACATGAGATGTCATTTGATAACGGGATCACATCATTAGGATAATGATGTGATGGACAAGACCCAAACTATAAACGTAGCATATGATTGTGTCAGTTTATTGCTATTGTTTTCTGCATGTCAAGTATCTGTTCCTATGACCATGAGATCATGCAACTCACTGACACCGTAGGAGTGCCTTGTGTGTATCAAACGTCACAACGTAACTGGGTGACTATAAAGGTGCTCTACATGTATCTCCGAGGGTGTCTGTTGGGTTGGCATGGATCAAGACTGGGATTTGTTACTCCGTATGACGGAGAGGTATCTCAGGGCCCACTCGGTAATACAACATCACAATGAGCCTTGCAAGCAATGTGACTAAAGTGTTAGCCACGAGATCTTGTATTACGGAACGAGTAAAGAGACTCGCCAGTAACGAGATTGAACTAGGTATAGAGATACCGACGATCGAATCTCGGGCAAGTAACATACCGAAGAACAAAGGGAACAGTATACGGGATTAACTGAATCCTTGACATAGAGGTTCAACCGATGAAGATCTTCGTAGAATATGTAGGAACCAATATGGGCATCCAGGTCCCGCTATTGGTTATTGACCGTAGAGGTGTCTCGGTCATGTCTACATAGTTCTCGAACCCGCAGGGTCTACACACTTAACGTTTGGTGACGATTAGTATAGTTGAGTTATTGTGTTGGTGACCGAAGGTTGTTCAGAGTCCCGGATAAGATCCCGGACATGACAAGGATCTCCAGAAGAGTCCGGAGGTAAAGATTGATATATGTGATAATAGTGTTTTGATCTCCGGAAAGGTTCCGGAATTCACCGGAAGGGGTTCCGGGTGTTTACCGAAGTGTTCTGGTGCAGCAACACTTTATATGGGCCAAAGGGGTAAAGCCCACGAGGTATTGGAAAGTGCAAAAGGAAGTTTTGCTGCTGCCTTAAGAGGTACTACCGCTGGTAAGGCAGTACTACCGCGTAAGCGGTACTACCGCTTGTGTGAAGCGGTACTACCGCTCGTGAGCGGTACTACCGCTTGTACGCGGTACTGCTGGAATCCGAGTTGGACTCTTTCCGTGCGGGCCAAACCGACCTTGTGCGGGCAAAACCGACCTTGTGGAGGTTTTCTCTCCAAGTTTAGACCCCAAGGCTCAACATATAAATAGAGGGGCAGGGCTAGCACACGGGACACATCAAGATTTCCCAAGCCGTGTGTCGGCAACCCTAACCCTCTAGTTCTCCCGTCATAATCTCTGTAGTGCTTGGCGAAGCCCTGCAGAGATTGTTCCTCACCACCATCACCACGCCGTCGTGCTGCCGGAACTCATCTACTACTTCACCATCGCTCGCTGGATCGAGGAGGTGAAGGCGTCATCAAGCCGTACGTGTGTTGAACGCGGAGGTGCCGTCCGTTCGGCACTAGTTCGTGATCGGATCGAGGGACGACTTGCGATTTGGATCGCGGAGACGTTCGACTACATCAACCGCGTTTCTTAACGCTTCCGCTTAGCGATCTACAAGGGTATGTAGATTCACTCTCCCTCTCGTAGATGCTCATCACCATGGATAGATCTTGCGTGTGCGTAGGAAAATTTTTGTTTCCCATGCTACGTTCCCCAACAGAAAGCGTTAGAAGAAAACTAGAACTAGAAATTTCAATTCCTAGAAAATTATATGATGAATGGGAACCCACCATTAAAGTTAAAATTAAAAATTATGAGTGCAATGCTTTATGTGATTTGGGTGCTAGCGTTTCCACAATTCCAAAATCTCTATGTGATGTGCTAGGTTTTACCAATATAGATGAATGTTCTCTTAATTTGCACTTGGCGGATTCTAGTATTAAAAAGCCTTTGGGAAGAATTAATGATGTTCTTATTCTTGCAAATAGGAACTATGTGCCCGTTGATTTTATTGTACTTGACATTGAATGCAATCCTTCTTGCCCCATAATACTCGGTAGACCGTTCTTACGAACCATAGGTGCCGTTATTGATATGAAAGAAGGGAATATAAAATTTTAGTTTCCACTAAAAAGGGGTACGGAACATTTCCCTAGGAAGAAAATTAAAGCACCATATGAATCCATTATGAGGGCCACTTATGGAATCAACTTGAAAGATGATAATACTTGAAACTATGCATTATGCCTAGCTAGGGGCATAAAACAATAGCGCTTGTTGGGAGGCAACCCAATGAATAAAATAAATTTTTACTTTTTGTTTCTGTTATGGTGTGTTTTCATATTTATGCTACTGTTATGCTTGTGTTTTTATGTTTTAGTTAGTGTTTGTGCCAAGTAAAGCCTTTAGGATGATTTGGAAGATAGTATAATTGATGCGGTTTGGAAAACAGAAAGTTTTGCGTCCAGTGCTGGATTTTTGGTTCTGTACTGGAGGGTCAGAAAAATCTGAAATGTTTACACAGTATTGGTATATGAATTTCCCACGTTGTCCTAATTTTTCAGAATTTTTGGAGCTACATAAGTATAGCTTTTAAATAGATTGCTACAGACTGTTCTGTTTTTGACAGATTCTGTTTTTGATGCACTACTTGCTTGTTTTGATGAAACTATGGATTGTTTCGGGGGGTATAAGCCATGGAGAAGTTAGAATACAGTAGTTATAATGCAAAAATAAAATATGAATGGGTTTGCAATAGTACTTAAAGTAGTGATTTGTTTTGTTATACTAACGGATCTCACGAAGGTTTTGTTGAGTTTTGTGTGATTGAAGTTTTCAAGTTTTGGGTGAGATCACGATGGATGAAGGAATAAGGAGTGTCAAGAGCCTAAGCTTGGGGATGCCTGGGGCACCCCAAGGTAATATTCAAGGAAGACTCAAGCGTCTAAGCTTGGGGATGCCCCAGAAGGCATCCCCTCTTTCTTCTACCAACCATCGGTAATTTTACTTGGAACTATATTTTTATTCGTCACATGATATGTGTTTTGCTTGGAGTGTCGTGTATTATATGAGTCTTTGCTTTGTTTGATTTTTAGTTTGCCACAATCATCTTTGCTGGACACACCAATTTGAGAGAGCCACACGTTCATCATAATTTGTTAGAATACTCTATGTGCTTCACTTAAATTTTTTGAGGTAGGCAGTTGCTCTAGTGTTTCACTTAGATATTTTTTAGCACGGCGGTGGCTATATTTTGAAGAAATAAACTCTCATGCTTCACTTATATTATTTTGAGAGTTGATAAGATTAAAATTTTGAAGAAATAAACTCTCATGCTTCACTTATATTATTTTGAGAGTTGATAAGATTAAAATTTTGAAGAAATATTTGCAGTCTCATGCTTCACTTATATCTTTTTGAGAGTTGATAATAGTAATGGTAATTTGCACAAGATATGAATTTGGTCCCAAAGTGATGAATATTCAAGAGGGATATAATAAAAACTTTCATATAGATCATTGGATATGATAAGTGTGATTCCTTGCAATAGTTTTGCGATATGGAGATGATAATATGTGAGTCATATTAGTGAGTAATTGTGATTTAGTAAGAATATTAGTGTTAAGGTTTGTGATTCCCTATGCATGCACATTAAGTCAATAGTTATGCAAAGAAATTATATCCTACTTATGGTGCATTATTCGGTGTTAGTTATGTTCAATGCATGTTTATGACCGTTTTCGCTTTTTGGTTGGTTGCTTCTCAATCTATTTGCTAGCCTTCATTTGTACTAAGCAGAAATACTGCTTGTGCATCCAAACTCCTTAAACCCAAGTTGTGCCAAATGAGTCCACTATATCTACCTATATGCGGTATTTCCATGCCGTTCCAAGTAAATTTGCGTGTGCCAACTCTAATTTTCAAAATAATTTTTCCGTTTTGTGTGCCCGTACCGCTCATGAAGCGGCAGGGGGTGGCCAATATTTTCCATGCTAGGTGTGTTATTCTCACGATGAGTGTTTATTCACTTGTCATTGCACGAGAGAGTGACTGGTAATAGGGATGCCCAGTCCCACAATGAAATCAAAAATTAATAACAACAAAATTCCTTTGAATTGTGAAAGAATGGTGGAAAGGAAATAAACTTTACTTTCTGTTTGGGAACCGCCTATGATGTGTCTAGCATGGAAGATATTGGGAATTCCCAGTCGTTTGCATTGACAGGAAAAGCATGCCTCTCAAAATATTTTCATCTATCTAATTTAAGCTTTGAGCTCTGGCACATTAGCAAATCTCTGCTTCCCTCTACGAAGGGCCTATCTATTTACTTTTATGCAATTTTTATTTTTATTTTGAGTCTCCATCTTCTCTTATAAAGCACCAACTAGAGAGCACTATTGTCATACTTCTGCATTGTGTGTAGCTAATATTTGAGTGTGTTTCATCAATGGATCAATGATTGAGCATAATGGGCTAGGGATAACTTTCTTTAGCGTTGATATTTTGAAAGACATGGTTACTTGTTAGCATGCTTGAGTATTTATATCTTCATGTCAAATTATAGACTATTGCTTTGAATCATTCAAGTCCAAATGTCCATTCTATAAAACAAAAGAATATGATGAATATGATAGGCAGCATTCCACATCAAAAATTCTGTTTTTATCATTTACCTACTCGAGGGCGAGCAGGAATTAAGCTTGGGGATGCTGATACGTCTCCAACGTATCTATAATTTTTTATTGTTCCATGCTGTTATATTATCAATCTTGGATGTTTTTATATACATTTACAGCAATTATATATCATTTTTTTGGGACTAACCTATTAACTTAGTGCCCAGTGCCAGTTGTTGTTTTCTGCCTGTTTTTGGTTTTACAGAATATCAATACCAAACGAAGTCCAAATGCCACAAAACTTTTTGGAGATTTTTTTCTGGACATAACCAACACTAGAAGCTTCGGAAGAAGGCCAGAAGCCCCAGGAGGTGGCCACGAGCCACCAGGGCGCGCCTGGGGGGTGCAGGCGCGCCCTGGTGCCTCGTGGGCCCACCTCTGCCTCTTTTGACCTAATTCCACCACTATAAATTCCCAAAAATCGGGAAACCTACAAAATACTTTTTCCGCCGCTGCAAGCTTTTGTTCTCGAGAGATCCCATCTGGAGGCCTTTTCCTGTACTCCGCCGGAGGGGGAATCGATCACAGAGGGGCTCTACATCAACCTTGCTGCCCTTCCGATGATGCGTGAGTAGTTTACCACAGACCTTATGGTCCATAGTTAGTAGCTAGATGGCTTCTTCTCTCTTTTTGCTCTTCAATACAATGTTCTCCTCGATGTTCTTGGAGTTCTATCTGATGTAATCACTTTTTGCGGTGTGTTTGTTGGGATCCGATGAATTGTGAGTTTATGATCAGATTATCCATGAATATTATTTGAGTCTTCTCTGATCTCTTTTATGCATGATTATTATAGCTTCGTATTTCTTCTCCGATCTATTGATTTTGTTTGGCCAACTAGATTGATTTATCTTGCCATGGGAAGAGGTGCTTTGTAATGGGTTCGATCTTGCGGTGCTCAATCCCAGTGACAGAAAGGGACATGACACGTATGTATCGTTACTATTAAGGGTAAAAAGATGGGGTTTATTCATGCGTGAGTTTACTTTGTCTACATCATGTCATCTTGCTTAAGGCGTTACTCCGTTCTTTAAGGACTTAATACACTAGATGCATGCTGGATGGCGGTCGATGTGTGGAGTAATAGTAGTAGATGCAGGCAGGAGTCGGTCTACTTGTCTCGGACGTGATGCCTATATACATGATCATTGCCTTGGATATCGTCATGATTATTTGCTTTTCTATCAATTGCCCAACAGTAATTTGTTTACCCATCGTATGCTATTTTCTCGAGAGAAGCCTCTAGTGAAAACTATGGCCCCCGGGTCTATCTAAATCATATATTAAAAACCCCAAAAATATCTTGCTGCACTTTTCTTTTATTTATTTTATTTTGTATTTTTGTTTCTATCTATCTATCTATCACATACAATTTAATCTTGCAATTACCGCCGAGGGATTGACAACCCCTTTGTTTGCGTTGGGTGCAAGGATTTGTTGTTTTGTATACAGGTGCTGCTAATGAGGTGTTGCGTGATTCTCCTACTGGATTGATAACCTTGGTTTCATAACTGAGGGAAATACTTGTCTCTACTGTATTGCATCTCCCTTCCTCTTCAGGGAATTACCAACGCAGCTCACAAGTAGCACTATCAGCTATGGGATAAATTATACCTGCCTCCAGGAGCTTTAATATTTCAAGTCTTACCACATCCTTCATTTTAGGATTCAGCCATCTTTGATGATCAACAACGGGTTTAGCGTCTGGCTCCATATGAATTTTATGCTGACATAAAGTGGGACTAATGCCCTTAAGATCATCGAGAGTATATCCAATAGCGGCACGGTGCTTCTTCAGAGTTTTAAGTAATCTCTTTTCTTCATGCTCTGAAAGGTTAGCACTAATAATAACAGGATATATCTTCTTTTCATCCAGATAAGCATATTTAAGTGTATCAGGTACTTGCTTTAATTCAAACACAGGATCACCCTTCGGTGGAGGAGGATCTCCTAAAGTTTCAACAGGCAAATTATGTTTAACGATAGGTGCTTGCTTAAAGAACAACTCATCTATTTCATTTCTTTCATTCATATGCATATCATTTTCATGGTCTAGCAAATATTGTTCTAAAGGATCAGTAGGAGGCACAGCAATAGATGCAAGACCTATAATTTCATCTTTATTGGGTAATTATTTATCATGAAGTTGTCTACGAAACTTAGAGAAATTAAATTCATGAGATATATCACCAAACTTAACTCTAATTTTCTCTTTAACACAATCAATTTCAGCATTAACGGTATTCAAGAAGGGTCTACCAAATATAATGGGACAAAAATTATCTTGTTGTGAACCAAGTACTAAGAAATCAGTAGGGTATTTGATTTTACCACACAAAACTTCAACATCTCTAACAATCCCAAGTGGTGTAATAGTATCTCTATTCGCAAGCTTAATAGTAACATCAATATCTTCTATCTCAACAGGTCCAATATCATGCATTACTTCTTGATATAAAGAGAACGGAATAGCACTCACACTAGCACCCATATCACATAAACCATGATAGCAATGATCTCCAATCTTAACAGAAACAACAGGCATGCCAACTACAGGCATGTTCTTATCTAGCATGTCTCGTTCATTTCTAACATGTTTAGCAATTCTAGCAGCCTCATCACAAAAGTAAATAACATGCCCATCAATATCACCAACCAAAAGATCTTTAACCATTGCAATATTAGGTTCAACCTTAATTTGTTCAGAAGGTCTAGGTGTTCTTATATTACTTTTGTTAACCACAGTTGAAGCTTTAGCATGTTCCTTAATCCTAACAGGGAAAGGAGGTTTTTCAATATAAGCAGTGGGCACAACTGGATCAACATTGTAAACAATTGTTTCTTCTTTAACACTAACAGGTTCTTCATTTAATTCAATAGGTGGATGATATTTAAACCATTTTTCCTTAGGGAGATCAACATGAGCAGCAAAAGATTCACAAAAGGTAGCTACTATCTCAGAGTCAAGTCTATATTTAGTACTAAACTTATGAAAAGCATCAGTTTCCATAAAAGATTTAACACAATCAAACTCAAGATTTTATACCTGACACTTTACCTTTGTCGATTTCCCAATTTTCGGAGTTACGTTTAATTCTTTCTAGAAGATCCCATTTGAATTCAATAGTCCTCTTCATAAAGGAACCATTAGAAGAAGTATCAAGCATGGATCGATCATTATGAGAAAGCTAAGTATAAAAGTTTTGAATAATTATTTCTCTTGAGAGCTCATGATTGGGGCATGTATGCAACATATACTTAAGCCTCCCCCAAGCTTGAGCGATACTTTCTCCTTCATGAGGCCAAAAATTATATATATAATTCTGATCACGATGAACCAAATGCATAGGATAAAATTTCTGGTGAAATTCCAGCTTCAACCGGTTCCAATCCCATGTTTCAGTATCATCACATAGCCTATACCATGTCAATGCCTTTCCCTCCAAAGATAAAGGGAATACTTTCTTCTTAACTCCATCTCCGGATAGACCTGCAAGCTTAAACAATCCACAAATTTCATCCACATATATCAAGTGCATATCAGGGTGCACCGTTCCATCTCCTGCATAAGGATTAGCTAGCAGTTTCTCTACCATACCCGAAGGAATTTCATAATAAATATTTTTAGTAGGTTCAGTAGGTTGAGGGGCAACTCTCAATGCTTCCGGTCGAGGTGAAGATACCCCGAACAAGCCCCTCAAAGGATTACTTTTCATAGTGACAAGTGACAGTAAATTTCAGCACGTAATATAAATGTTTCCTTACCAAATTCCACTCACCAAAGGCGCTTCACTCCCCGGCAAAGGCGCCAGAAAAGAGTCTTGATGACCCACAAGTATAGGAGATCAATCGTAGTCCTTTCAATAAGTAAGAGTGTCGAACCCAACGAGGAGCAGAACGAAATTATAAGCGGTTTTCAGCAAGGTATTCTCTGCAAGCACTGAAATTGTAGGTAACAGATAGTTTTGGTAGCAGGATAATTCGTAACAAGTAACAAGTATGACAAAGTGCAGCAAGGTGGCCCAATCCTTTTTATAGCAAAGGACAAGCCGGAACGATCTCTTATAATAAGAAAAGCGTTCTCGAGGACACATGGTAATTTCATCTAGTCACTTTCATCATGTTTGTTTGATTCGCGTTCGCTACTTTGATAATTTGATATGTGGGTGGACCGGTGCTTGGGTGCTGTTCTTACTTGAACAAGCCTCCCACTTATGATTACCCCCTCTCGCAAGCATCCGCAACTACGAAAGAAGAATTAAGATAACTCTAACCATAGCATGAAACATATGGATCCAAATCAGCCCCTTACGGAATAGCGCATAAACTAGGGTTTAAGCTTCTGTCACTCTAGCAACCCATCATCTAATTACTACTCCACAATGCCTTCCCTTAGGCCCAAAGATGGTGAAGTGTCATGTAGTCGACGTTCAAACGACACCACTAAAGGAAGCAACAACATACATATCTGTAGGGGAACGCGACAGAAAACAAAAAAAATCGGTACAGCGAGCACGCCCAGGACCACTATGGAGACTGCATACAGGGTTTGATCTGATCATTACCGACTCATAGCGCAGCGAAAGTAGAGTCGATGTAGATCGTCGGTGCAGATCCCCGCAGCTATGATTTACAACCTCCCAACCGCGAGGATGTACTCCCTCGTCGGACAGCCCTTCGGGAGGCGGTCGGACAGTCCCTCAGACGATGTCACGGACAGCCCTTCGGGAGGATCCTCGAAGCTCGAACGGTAACTCGGACAGCCTTTCGGGAGGACCCTCGAACAGCCCCTCGGGCAAAAGATCGAAACTACGACCTCTCTACAGGGTTGCACACATACGGTGTCAGCTATCCGGCAGGGCTTCATCGTCCAGAACTAGTTCCTGCCGGAACCCAGACAGCCTTTCGGCTCTACGAAACTATTTCGCTGGGAAGGATAGAGAAGCCAGAAATGTCATGGCATGTATATGAGAGCAAGGGATGAGTGTGGAGAGCTCCTCTCCACCTCTATTTATAGGAAAGCCAAGGGGTAGGGCTGCCTCCAAAAATACCAAAATACCCATGCATTAGGTCACAAATGGTGGGCATTTAGGGCATAATGGGAGGCCATATGGAGCTCCAAGGAGCACCACCACCCTTGGCCGGCCACTTCATGGGGCACCACCCAAAAGGGGTTCCTTCCCTTGCAAGCATCTTCCTTTTAGAAACTTTGACTAAAGTCCCAAAAGGTGGCTATCCAAAATAGTAACCATAAAGTGATTTTCACTATTCACGGAAACAATTTTGCGCGACCGTTAAATCCGAAAATATTTCTGTGGGTCTTAGAATAATTTCAGTACCCACACAAATGATTTTGGACGCGTTCCGAAACAATTTCGGATTAGTGATTTTCATCTGCGAAAAGCAACCAAACCGGTTCCGGCAGCTCCGGAACATTTCCGGTTTTTATCCCGGAAAAATCCCAGAAGTTTCCAGAATAATTCTGGCACCCTCCAAGAATTTCCAGGCGTGTGCCAAAACCAATTTGACTTAAAGGTATACCCCGAAACAACTTTTCAGTTTTACCGAAACTATTCCGGTGTTCTCTCCGGAACATTTCCGTTGTCTCCGAAACTTTTCCGGTGATTTTCTCTCAGACTCCCTGTCTAGTATTCAGCAGATAGATGACCCTTAAGCGTGTGACCCTATAGGTTCAGTGAAGTATAGACATGACCCAGAACACTTTCCGATCAATGATCAACATCGGAGCCATGGACATCCATATTGACCCGTATACCCACACGAATGAATATTCGAGTGAACCTCCAGTTGTCGTGTGCTATTCCTGTTGCTTCGCGATATGTTACAAACACCCGAGGTGAGATTTTTTGCATCCCCGTGGATCAACAACTTGTCCACTATGCCAGCTACCTCGTTACCGGTTTTGTTCTCTTTTCTCGTTTTCGTGTTCCGGCATCCAAGTGATCAAATCACAATGTGTCTGGCCAAACGATGATGGATACCGTAACACCGAGAGGGCCCGAGAATATCTCTCCATCGTCAGAGGAGCAAATCCCAATCTTGAGCTATCTCGTTACTTGTCATACTTTTCCGTGAACCAGTAAGCCGTCGTAATAGCCACCCAGTTACGGATGACGTTTAACAAGCCCCAAAGTTCACGAAGCAAGTACGAAGGAACTCGACACTCTCATGGTCTAAGGAATTATGCAAACATTAACCATCTCTGTGTTATTAACCAATAACTTGTGACGAATGTATCTCATAGCATAACATCAATTCGGGTCGATTCAACACAAGTGTTCTTCTAACATTGTGCCCTCAAAATTGCCGGCATAGCCATGCCCATGATCAGGAAAACAGGATCATCATGCAATACTTGAGCTAGTCTTAGAGGCATGACTAGGAATACTTTTTATCGTTTATTATACCACACGTGCACATGAGTTTCCCTCCGAGCCTCGTGGATATTGTAGACTCGAGAATCATTGCAGTTATAGCATGGATCGTAAACATTCATTACAAACTTGGAGATACAAAATAACTGTTATTACTGCCTCTAGGGCATATCTCCTACAGACTCCCACTTGCACTAGAGTCATAATCCAGTTACATGGCTTCCCTAACACCAATGACTATCCGGTGCTGCTCATGCTTTGCTCGTGGTAGAGGCTTTGTCATCAGGTCTGACACGTTCAGATCCGTGTGAACTTCGCGTACTTTCACTAAACCCGCTTCGACATGATGTCGAATGAGTTTATATTTGCGTTCAATATGTCTTGTCTTATGGTGCGAACTTGGCTCCCTTGCCTGAGCCACGGCGCCACTATTATCACAATAGATCTCCACCGGGTCCAGAGCACTTGGAACCACACCAAGGTCTTCAAGAAATTGCTTGATCCATACCACCTCCTTGGAGGCTTCTGAAGCTGCAACATATTCCGCCTCCGTCGTAGAATCCGCCACAGTCTTTTGTTTGGAACTTTTCCAATCAACTACGCCACCGTTCAATATGAAAACATAGCCTGATTGAGATTTGAAGTCATCTGGGTCAGTCATGAAGCCTGCATCAGTGTAACCACTTACAATGAGCTCTTCATCACCTCCGTACACAAGGAGTAAATCCTTGGTCCTTCTGAGGTACTTAAGAATACCCTTGACTGCGGCCCAGTGTTCCAATCCTGGATCACTTTGGTACCGGCTGCTAACACTTAGCGCATAGGAAACATCCGGTCTTGTACATAGCATGGCATACATAATAGAACCAACTGCCAAGGCATATGGAACATCATTCATTTGTACTCGCTCATCGAGAGTCCGAGGACACTGATTCTTGCAAAGCACTGTGCCAGGTGACATGGGGAGTAGGCCTTTCTTGGAGTTCTTCATGTTGAACCTTTTCAACACCTTGTCAATGTACGTGCTTTGGCTAAGCGCTATCAGGCGTTTTGATCTATCTCTATAGATTCTGATGCCCAACACATATGCCGCTTCGCCTAAGTATTTCATTGAAAAACTCTTCTTCAATGAGTCTTTTATTTCACTAAGAAAATTCACGTCATTTCCAATCAACAATATGTCATCCACATACAAGATTAGAAATGCTTTTGCGCTCCCACTAAACTTCTTGTAAACACAAGATTCTTCGTCATTCCTAATGAAGCCAAACTATTTGACCACTTCATCAAAACGAATTCCAGCTCCTTGATGCTTGCTTCAGACCATAAATGGCTTTCTGAAGTTTGCATACCTTTCCAGCATCCTTATGAACGACAAAACCTTCAGGCTGTATCATGTATACATCTTCCTTGAGATTTCCATTTAGGAAAGCCGTTTTGACGTCCATCTGCCATATTTCATAATCGAAATAAGCAGCAATTGCTAGTAATATCCGAACAGACCTAAGCATAGCTATGGGCGAGAAAGTCTCGTCGTAGTCCACTCCTGGAACTTGCGTGAACCCTTTCGCGACAAGTCTAGCTTTGTGGATAGTAATGTTACCATCCGCGTCCGTCTTTCTTTTGAAAATCCATTTACAACCAATGGGTTTTACGCCATCTGGAAGTTCTTCCAAGTTCCAAACTTGGTTTTCGTACATGGATTCCATCTCGGATTTCATGGCCTTGTGCCATTCCCTTGAGCTAGGCCCCGCCATCGCTTCCTTGTAGTGCGCAGGTTCATCGTCTTCAAGAATGAAGATTTCGTTATGAAACCACTCAGGTGGCTGGATAGCCCTACCTGATCTGCGCGGTTCAGTTACAACATTGTCTGAAGTTTCCGCATCACATGCGACAACTTCCGGCTCGGTTATAGGGATAATTTGCGGAATTTCTTCCGGTTCCTTAGCCATATCAACGGCCACCGAAGATTCACTAATCTCATTAAGTTGTACTATCCTCCCACTTAATTCTTTGGCGAGAAACTCTTTCTCGAGAAAGTGTCCAACTTTTGCGACAAACACTTTGCACTCGGACTGTTGGTAGAAGGAATACCCAATGGTGTTATTGGGGTAACCTACAAAGTAACATTTGTCTGATCTGGGATCGAATTTGCTTGGTTATAAACGTTTTACATAAGCTTCACAACCCCAAACCTTGAGATGTGACACATTGGGTTTCTTCCCATACCATAATTCAAATGGCGTCGTCTCAACAGACTTAGACAGTGCTCTGTTTAATGTATAAGTGGCAGTGAGTAGTGCATGACCCCAAAAAGATATCGGTAGATCTGTAAGAGACATCATCGACCTTACCATGTCTAACAGGGTTCGGTTACGTCTTTCCGATACTCCATTTCTCTGTGGAGTTCCGGGAGGCGTAAGCTGTGAAACGATTCCACGATCACTCAGATGTTGGCTAAACTCATGACTAAGATATTCGCCCCCGCGATCAGACCGCAGAAACTTAATCCTTTTGTTACGATGATTTTCTACCTCATTCTGAAATTCCTTGAACTTTTCAAAGGTTTTTGACTTATGCTTCATCAAGTAGATATATCCATACCTACTCAAATCATCAGTAAGAGTCACTAAGTAGAAATACCCACCCCGTGCGATTGTGCTCATTGGACCACATACATCACTATGTATTATTTCCAACAATTCACTCGCCCATTCAGGATGACCCGTGAACGGCGTCTTGGTAATTTTCCCCATCAAGCAAGCTTCACATGTGTCAAATGATTCAAAATCAAAGGACGGTAAAACTCCATCTTTATGGAGTCTTTGCATGCGTTTCTTTGCGATGTGGCCAAGCCGACAGTGCCACATGAAAGTGGTGGTGGTATCAGCCTTCTTAAGGCGTTTAGCATTCACGCTAAAGACATCATTTCCACATTCAAGATTTAGTATGAAAAGGCCCCCAACAATGGGTGCAAATCCATAAAACATATCCTTACAATAAAGTGAACAACCATTGTTCTCAGACTTGGATGAATACCCATCGTGTACTAAACATGATCCAGAGATAATGTTTCTACACAATAGCGGAACAAAATAACAGTTACTTAGTTCTAAGATAAATTCTGAAGGGAGACGTAGAGGCATAATGCCGACGGCTTGAGCGGCGATCCCAGCGCCGTTCCCGACGCGCATCACGAGTTCATTCTTTGCTAGCTTGCACACCTTCTGCAGTCCCTATATCGAGTTGCAAATGTGAGCAACCGATCCGGTATCAAATACCCAAGAATTAGAATTTTCGCTAGCAAGCAAAACGTCAATGACATTAACTTGTATAACAATTATACCTTTTCCGGTTTTCCCGGACTTCTTATCTTCCAGATACTTCTTGCAGTTTCTCTTCCAGTGTCCTGTGCCCTTGCAGTAGAAGCACCCAGTTTCATTCTTGGCTCCGCCCTTAGAGTTGCTTTGGGAGCCGGTCTTATCGGCGTCCTTGCCCTTCTTTGGCTTGCCTTTCTTTTTGAAACTGGCGGTTTTATTCACAAGCAACACTTGCTTGCGATTTTTCCGCAGTCCTCCTTCCGCAGTTTTCAGCATGGCGAGCACCTCTTCTGGTGTCTTCTCCATCCCACTCATGTTGTAGTTCATGGTAAAACCGTCGTAAGACGGGGGGAGTGAAGCAAGCAACGTGTCCATCATATGGGCTTGTGGAATTGGAAATTCCAGGGTTTTAAGCCTTTCAGCGTAGCCAATCATTTTGACCATGTGTTCGCGAACTGAACTGCCCTCAGCCATCCTGCAATCCATCACGGCCTTCATGATATCAAATCGTTCAGACCGTGCGGTTTCCTTGTACAGAGCATCCAATTCTCGGATCATATCGCGGGCATTATGGAATTCAAAACGTTTTTGAAGCTCTGGACTCATGCAAGCTAGCATGAGGCACTGCACTAAGTTGTAATCATCATCCTTAGTGGCCCAGACATTTTGTTCATCTTCCGGGGCAGTTGCCGCCGGTCTAGCTGGAAGAGAATTTTCAAGCACATACATTCCCTTAGAGCTCCTGAGGACAATCCTCGGGTTACGGACCCAGTCCGCATAGTTGTTTCCAGTCGCAGCTAACTTCTCTTTCTCTAACATCGGGCCTAAGTTGAACGCGGCATTGCGAGCCATTTGATCTACAACGGTAAACACAAGTTTCACTTAGACTTTGTTCATCATGATTTTTGCACTAGTGAATAAAAAAATTTATTCTAAAGTGCGCTCCCACTCAAATCAATATCTCTCAAAATTGATTATGAGTGATTCAAGACCCACATTTCCATTCAACGCCATTGAACGAGATGAACACTGATGGCACGAACTTCAATTGGTAGGCAAACTTGCCGATCACATCTCTATGTGACTATTGTTCATCTTTCGATGGGCGTGTTCCGAGCTCAGGGAGATCCTTCCAGAACGTCAAGACAACCAAGTGATCTTGCTGCAAGGTCTCAACTCACCCGCTTCACACTTCTCTAATCGGTCGTACCCAGGGAGATCCTGTGATACCCCGAAGAGATAGGTGCCGTGACGGTGCTACACTTGGGAGAACACTAACTACTTGATATTTTTAAGTGAGAGATCACCCTAATAAAAAGCGACTACTGCGCAATCAAGAAGGGTGCATCATAAGGGATAAACATCTCAGGCAATTCATAATAGCATGATATGGTATAGCCCTTTCTGATGGAGAAGTCTTTAATTTCTTCGTCTTCGGCATTTGCGTCGGTGTTCACCTTCGCGAAGATTGCCACCACATTGTCGATGCACCAGATAATATTGCTATCTCTATAGCTAATAAAATAAGTGCATTACTTAAGGTTGACACGCAGGTCATTAAAATGACAATCATATGGCTCCAGCCATCATGCCGAATCATGACATGCGGGTCATGTTTAGTAAATTTACATCATATAGTCATCTCATACATAATCAAATTAATATGAGCACTGCTATACCACATCACATGCACATCCTGCAAAACCAAGTTAGACGCCTCTAATCGGTTTATGCAAAATTTTATTTTTACGTGGCTTCTAAGGTTTTGACTTAAACCACAGCTACCAACGTTTTATCATCAAGTATGATTATTCAAGTCGCTAGATTAACATCGCGGGGTGTATGAAACACGAGATAATAAAATCTCGAGCCCCATACTAAACTTCATCATACGCATGACCCCCGTGTAGATCATATATGCATTGCCCTTTCGTCTGCGAAATTTCATCTTTCTTTTGACTATGGTGGAACCCAAAGAACTGATAGCACTTAGTTGATCAATTAGGATCGCGGATTGCCAGAACTTTGTCAAATTCCACCATGCTGTCTCGAGATCAGAAATACGTAAATTCTAGGGAAGCAACAAGAACATCGGGTAACAGATTTCATCTGCTACCCGCATAAATAATTTTCAGCAATAGATCTCATCTACTACAAAATTATATTATGCAATACCCATACATCTCCATGTATTCTAGATCGTAACCTGCATCTACGCATAGCACGGCTCTTGATGCCACTGTAGGGGAAAGCGACAGAAAACAAAAAAAATTGGTACAGCGAGCACGCCCAGGACCACTATGGAGACTGCATACAGGGTTTGATCTGATCATTACCGACTCGTAGCGCAGCGGAAGTAGAGTCGATGTAAATCGTCGGTGCAGATCCCCGTAGCTAGGATTTATAACCTCCCAACCGCGAGGATGTACTCCCTCGTCGGACAGCCATTTGGGAGGCGGTCAGATAGTCCCTCGGACGATGTCACGGACAGCCCTTCGAAAGGATCCTCGAAGTTCGAACGGTAACTCGGACAGCCCTTCGGGAGGACCCTCGAACAGCCCCGCGGGCAAAAGATCGAAACTACGACCCCTCTACAGGGTTGCACACATACGGTGTCAGCTATCTGGCAGGGCTTCACCGTCCAGAACTAGTTTCTGCTGGAACCCAGACAGCCTTTCGGCTCTACGAAACTATTTCGCTGGGAGGGAGAGAGAAGCCAGAAATGTCATGGCATGTGTATGAGAGCAAGGGATGAGTGTGGAGATCTCCTCTCCACCTCTATTTATAGGAAAGCCAAGGGGTAGGGCTGCCTCCAAAAATACCAAAATACCCATGCATTAGGTCACAAATGGTGGGCATTTAGGGCATAATGGGAGGCCATGTGGAGGTCCAAGGAGCACCACCACTCTTGGCCGGCCACTTCATGGGGCCCCCCCAAAAGGGGTTCCTTCCCTTGAAAGCCTCTTCCTTCTAGAAACTTTGACTAAAGTCCCAAAAGGTGGCTATCCAAAATAGTAACCATAAAGTGATTTTCACTATTCACGGAAACAATTTTGCGCGACCGTTAAATCCGAAAATATTTCTGTGGGTCTTAGAATAATTGCAGTACCCACACAAATGATTTTGGACGTGTTCCGAAACAATTTCGGATTAGTGATTTTCATCGGCGAAAAGCAACCAAACCAGTTCCGGCAGCTCCGGAACATTTCCGGTTTTTATCCCGGAAAAATCCCAGAAGTTTCCAGAATAATTCTGGCACCCTCCAAGAATTTCCAGGCGTGTGCCAAAACCAATTTGACTTAATGGTATACCCCGAAACAACTTTTCAGTTTTACCAAAACTATTCCGGTGTTCTCTCCGGAACATTTCGTTGTCTCCGAAACTTTTCCGATGACTTTCTCTCAGACTCCCTGTCTAGTATTCAGCAGATAGATGACCCTTAAGCGTGTGACCCTATAGGTTCGGTGAAGTATAGACATGACCCGGAACACTTTCCGATCAATGATCAACATCGGAGCCGCGGACACCCATATTGACCTGTATACCCACACGAATGAATATTCGAGTGAACCTCCAGTTGCCGTGTGCTATTCCTATTGCTTTGCGATATGTTACAAACACCCGAGGTGAGATTTTCTGCATCCCCGTGGATCAACAACTTGTCCACTATGCCAGTTACCTCGTTACCGGTTTTGTTCTCTTTTCTCATTTCCGTGTTCCGGCATCCCAGTGATCAAATCACAATGTGTCTGGCCAGACGATGATGGATACCGTAACACCGAGCGGGCCCGAGAATATCTCTCCATCGTCGGAGGAGCAAATCCCAATCTTGAGCTATCTCGTTACTTGTCATACTTTTCCGTGAACCCGTAAGCCGCCGTAATAGCCACCCAGTTACGGATGACATTTAACAAGCCCCAAAGTTCACGAAGCAAGTACGAAGGAACTCGACACTCTCATGGTCTAAGGAATTATGCAAACATTAACCATCTCTGTGTTATTAACCATTAACTT
This sequence comes from Elymus sibiricus, assembly GCA_039707655.1. NCBI lineage: Eukaryota > Viridiplantae > Streptophyta > Magnoliopsida > Poales > Poaceae > Elymus > Elymus sibiricus. Next base: position 378,530,916 of record CM077674.1, on the reverse strand, counting down.
GTGACGAATGTATCTCATAGCATAACATCAATTCGGGTCGATTCAACACAAGTGTTCTTCTAACATTGTGCCCTCAAAATTGCCGGCATAGCCATGCCCATGATCAGGAAAACAGGATCATCATGCAATACTTGAGCTAGTCTTAGAGGCATGACTAGGAATACTTTTTACCGTTTATTATACCACACGTGCACATGAGTTTCCCTCCGAGCCTCGTGCATATTGTAGACTCGAGAATCATTGCAGTTATAGCATGGATCGTAAACATTCATTACAAACTTGGAGATACAAAATAACTGTTATTACTGCCTCTAGGGCATATCTCCTACAATATCATCAAAATATCGAACGAATACCAAATTCACATGATTACTTATGACAAGACTTCTCCCATGTCCTCAAGAACAAAAGTTACTACTCACAAATCATATTCATGTTCAAGATCAGAGGGGTATTGAATATCATTAAGGATCTGAACATATAATCTTCCACCAAATAAACCAACTAGCATCAACTACAAGATGTAATCAACACTACTAGCAACCCACAGGTACCAATCTGAGGTTTTGAGACAAAGATTGAATACAAGAGATGAACTAGGGTTTGAGATGAGATGGTGCTGGTGAAGATGTTGATGAAGATTGGTCCTCCCACGATGAGAGGATCGTTGGTGATGTCGATGGCTTCGATTTCCCTCTCCCGGAGGGAAGTATCCCCGGCGGAATCGCTCCGCCAGAGAGCAAAATAGCTCCTGCCCAGGTCCCGCCTTGAGACGGCGGCGTTTCGTCCCGAAAGTCTTCTCATTAATTTTTTAGGGCAAAAGACCTTCTGTAGCAGAAGGAGGGGGCCAGACGCCAGTCAGGGGCCCCACAAGGCATCCTGGGCACGCCATGTTGCCATGTGGGCAACTGGTGGGTCCCTTCCAGTATCTCTTTTCTTCAGTATTTTTTATATATTCAATAAAAAATCTCCGTGAAATTTCAAGTCAATTGGAGCTCTGTAGGATAGGTATCTCTGATGTAGCTATTTCAGGTCTGGAATTCCAGCTGCCAGTATTCTCCCTCTTCATATAAATCTTGCAAATTAAGAGAGAAAAGGCATAAGAATTGCATCATAAAGTGAAATAATGATCAATAACATTATAAATAACAGTAGGAAATCATGATGCAAATTGGACGTATCAGAGTCCATCTTCACCACGCCTAAATTCGAGGCTTCCGAAGTCCTTCCTTATGAGATCGGTGGGCCATAAGCTCGGCCCATGGACGATGGGCCAACTAGGTTGGTACCCCTTCGTCCACGACACCATCACCTTGTATAACCAATTTAAGGCACCATGCCAAGTTTTTTTGTCTAAACATACTTTGCTTTATTAAGTAATCATGCCAAGTTGTTTGGGCTTGTGACAAGTTTTGTATTTTCTGGAGTTTTCTTGGTGAAAAATTACCGATAACATTATTAAAATATTTGTTAGTGTATATATGATTTAGAAATATCTATCATGATATTCAATAACATTAAAAGACATATGAACACACACACACATATATATATAGGACAAATTTTCCCTACTATCGGGTGTAGTTACTCCCACTTTGGTTTCGTACGTTGTACGTAGTATCTATTATATTGGAGAGTACGTACGTGTAGTATGTAGTATGTAAGAATGTTTGGGTAGTATATATACTATTTTGTAGGTAGTATGTACCATATTTTGAGCATACTCCTTTTAACGTACAAATATGTACGTATTTCACAAATATGATAAAAACATGGGCTTACATGCAATTTTTTCACATAACTCGTTTTGGAGTATCTTAGATATAGTATATAAACATATTAAAAATGATAAAGTAGTATATATACTACCACATGGTAGTATATGAGATATGGGTGTAACTACACCTGGTAATAGGATATATTTTGCCTACATATATACATAAATACTATTCTGATCACGGGATCAGAATAATATTCTGATTCTTAGTTGAACTGCCTGAGTTGTACGACCTGAACTTCACTTGCTGACAGGTTGAACTTCCGCTAACTTTGTCCAAATGAGGCTTGCGATATACCGTTGGAAAGCTGTGGACACGAGGATCACGACCTAAGTTGAATTTTTGTCAAAATCTAAACGGTTTAAGAGCAGTTTTGAAAACCATTTTTCTTCACACACAAAAATACGAATCGTATTTTCGAGCCCATTTCTAAACCGTTTATCGGAATGAGGCAAATGATACGGCGTTGGAAAGCTGCTGCAAATCCGCTCATTCCACATATAGAAAGTTTTCCCAAATTCCTTACGGTTAAAGAGCAATTTCACACATGGCGGAATTTTTCAAACCGAACAGCCGAGCTCGTATTTTTGGCACCATTTGAAAACGGATAATCCGATTGAGGCAAATGATATGGCGTTGGAAAGCTTATGAAAATGCGCTTCTTTTCATATAGAAATTTTTTCCTAATTTTATACGATTTAAATGTAATTTAGAAAACGGCCGAAGTTGGTATTTTCACATCAATTTTTAAATGGTATGTCGGAATGCAGCAAACGATATGGCATTGGAAAGCTTGAACAAATGCGAAACTTTCATGTATAGAATGTTTCTCCTAATTCTTTACGGTTTTATGTCAATTTTGAATATGGCCAAAATCGTTTTTTGGCTGTAATTTTCGCAAACTTCATCGGAATGGGGCAAATAATATACCGTTGGAAAGCTATGGAAAATGCGAAACTTTTTCATATAGAAAGTTTTCTCTAATTCCCTGCCGTTTTTATGTAATTTTGAAAATGGCGAGACCATGCGTTCTGCCTTCATCGCGATACAGAGTCTTCGAAACTGCACTCTGTGAAGAAGTTGGACTTCTCGTACATCTCAGCTTGAACTTCACTCTGTTTTTCATGTGCTGTTTTTTGCCCGTAACTTCCCAACCACTTGTCGGAATTGAGCGAATGATATATCGATGGAAAGCTGTTGAAAACGCGCAACTTCCATGTGTTGATCATTTTTTCATATTCGCGACGGTTCAAGATATTTTTTTGAATACACAAAAACTTGTTTTTAATGGTATACATGAAACTTTTAAACCGTTCATCGGAATGAGCCATATAATATATCGTTGGAAAGTTTATGGATAGGAGCAACTTTTTCATATAGATAGTTGTCACAAATTCGTTGCCGTTTGCGAGCAGTTTTAAAAATGGCAAAAACAACGTTGTTTTTGCCTTTTTTTATCATGTAAATGAATGACGGACTTCTCTCACTAGAAATTTTGAACCATGCAGGGAGATTGATACGTCTCCAACGTATCTGTAATTTATGAAGTATTCATGCAATGTTTATTATAGTTTTGTATGATTTTGGTGCACTTTTATATGGCTTTTATATGATTTTCATGGACTAACATATTTACCTAGTGCCCAGTGCCAGTTGTTGTTTTCTGCCCTGTTTTTGTTTTACAGAAAATCAATACCAAACGAAGTCCAAATGCCACGAAACTTTTTGGAGATTTTTTATTGGACATAACAAGTACTAGAAGCTTCGGGGGGAGGCCAGAAGACCCACAGGGGCTCCACGAGCCACCAGGGCGCGCCACACCCCCCCCCCCCCCAGGCGCGCCCTGGTGCCTCGTGGGCCCCCTGTGGCCCTTCTTCGCGTGATTCCAACGCCAAAAAACCATATATATTCAGAAACCCCCGAAAGTTAACCTAGATGAGTTTTTACGCCGCCGCAAGCCTCTGTACCACAGAGATCCCATCTACAGCCCTTTTCCGGCACCCTACCGGAGGGGGGAAGGCATCACCGGAGGACATCTTCATCATCCCAGCGGTCTCCATGACGAGGAGGGAGTAGTTCACCCTCGGGGCTGAGGGTTTGTACCAGTAGCTATGTGTTTGATCTCTCTCTCTCTCTCGTGTCCTTGAGATGGCACGATCTTGATGTATCGCGAGCTTTGTTGATATAGATGAATCATATGGAGTTTTCCCCTCTCTATCTTCTTGTGATGAATTGAGTTTTCCCTTTGCAGTTTTCTTATCGGATTGAGTCTTTAAGGATTTGAGAACACTTGATGTATGTCTTGCATATGGATATCTGTGGTGACAATGGGATATTCACTTGAGTCACTTGATGTATGTTTTGGTGATCAACTTGCGGGTTCCGTGACCTTGGGGATTTATGCATAAGGGTTGGCACACATTTTTGTCTTGACTTTCCGGTAGAAACTTTGGGGCACTCTTTGAAGTTCTTTGTGTTGGTTTGAATAGATGAATCTAAGATTGTGTGATGCATATCGTATAATCAAACCCGCGGGTACTCGTGGTGACATTGGAGTGCCTAGGTGACATTAGGGTTTTGGTTGATGTGTATCTTAAGGTGTTATTCTAGTACGAACTCTAGGGCTGTTCGTGACAATTAATGGGGATGGCTCATAAGATTGATCGGGAAGGATAACTTTGAGGTGGTTTTGTACCCTACAACAATTTCTTCGTTTGTTCTCCGCTATTTGTGACTTTGGAGTGAACTCTTTGTCGCGCGTGAGGGATTTACATATGATTCATCTATGTCAACAATGTTGGGAGATCGCACTAGTGAAAGTATGAACCCTAGGCCTTGTTTCTAAGCATTGCAATACCGTTTTTATGCCCGTTTACTATTTGCTACCTTGCTGTTTTTATATTTTCGGATTACAAAAACCTATATCTACTATCCATACTACACTTTTATCACCATCTCTTCGCCGAACTAGTGCACCTATACAATTTACTATTGTATTGGGTGTGTTGGGGACACAAGAGATTTCTTGTATTTGGTTGCAGGGTTGTTTGAGAGATACCATCTTCAACCTACGCCTCCCACGGATTGATAAACCTTAGGTCATCCACTTGAGGGAAAATTGCTACTGTCCTACAAAACTCTGCGCTTGGAGGCCCAACACGAGTCTACAAGAATAAGTTGTGTAGTAGACATCAAGCTCTTTTCTGGCGCCGTTGCCGGGGAGGTGAGTGCTTGAAGGTATATCTTTAGATCTTGCAATCGAATCTTTTAGTTTCTTGTTTTATCACTAGTTTGGTTTATTAACGAAAACTACAAAAAAGTGGAATTGAGGTTGCCTCATATTATTCGTCTTTATCATGTCTTTCTTGAAAATAAGGATTCCGATAATTGTGCTCAATTGATAGAAGAAGAATTCAATGAAATGTTTGGCATAAAATCTTTGAATGATGAGCATGATTGCAATGTTGTTAATATGAATTCTTTGAATACCCATGATGCTAATGATATGCAAAGCTACAAGCTTGGGGATGCTATGTGTGATGAAGATGATATTTTTAGTCCCCCAAGTTTTGATGAGAAAATCTATTATGATGATAACATGCCTCCTATTCATGATGATTATTGTGATGACTTGTATGCTATAAAGAAAAATGATAACAATGAAACTTGTCATCATGATTTTAATGTTCAATTTGATTGTGCCAATCAAGTATCTCATGATAATTATTTTGTTGCGTTTGCTCCCACTATTATGAATGAGAAGAAAATTGCTTATGTGGAGAGTAGTAAGATTTCTATGCTTATGTATCATGACAAGAATGCTTTGTGTGATGGATATATTGTTGAATTTCTTCATGATGCTACTGAAAATTATTTTGAGAGAGGAATATATGCTTCTACATATTTTAATAATATCAAGTTTCCTCTCTATGTGTTGAAAGTTTTGAAGTCATGCTTGTTTTGCCTTCCTATGCTAGTTGATTCTTGCTCCCATAAACTATTTACTCACAAAATCCTTATGCATAGGAAGTGGGTTAGGCTTAAATGTGTTTGATATATTTCTCATGATGCTCCCTTTACGTTTCAATTCTTTACTTCTATGTGAGCATCATTCAAAATTATCATGCCTAGCTAAAAGGCTTTAAAGAAAAGCGCTTGTTGGGAGACAACCCAATATTTATACCTACTGTTTTTGCGTGTTCACATGATTAAGCTACTGTAGTAATCATGTTTTGTATGTTTTCTTTCAATAAAGTGCCAAGTAAAACCTTTAGGATAGTGTGGATACTTGTTGATTCAATTCTGTGCAAAAACAGAAACTTTTGCCTCCAGTGTTTAATTTCCCAGATTTTACTGGAGCGTCAAAAACTTCTGAAATTTTTATACAGTATTTATATGCAAATTTTTGACGTTGTCCTAATTTTTAAGATTTTTTTAGAGTTCCAGAAGTATGGTAGTTGCTCAGATCATTACAGACTGTTCTGTTTTTGATAGATTCTGTTTTCAATGCATAGTTTGCTTGTTTTAATGTTTCCATAGCTTATATTATGAGATATAAATTGTGGAAATGATAGAATACAGTAGGCACTATATGAGAACAATTGTGAATCTTGTCTTGGACAGTACCTAAGTGATGGTTTATTCTTTATCATACTAACCGTTCTCACGAAGTTCCGTTAAGTTTTGTGTGATTGAAGTTTTCAAGTTTTGGGTGAGATATCTATATGAGGAGAATAAAGAGTGGCAAGACCCTAAGCTTGGGGATTCCCAAGGCACCCCAAGGTAAAATTCAAGGAACACCCAAGCAACTAAGCTTGGGGATGCCCCGGAAGGCATTCCCTCTTTCGTCTTCAACATTATCGGTAACTTCACTTGGAGCTATATTTTTATTCGTCACATAATATGAGTTTTACTTGGAGCGTCATTTTATTCTGGTGATATTTTATTGGTGCTATCAATAATCATGTTTTGTATCTTTTAGTTCAATAAAAAGCCAATTATAGCCTTTACCATGCTTATTTTGCAAGTTCATGAGTTGCTGTTTCAAAACAGAAAGTTTGCTGGTATTGATTAAATTGCCTAGAAATGTAAGAATGAGATAAAATCTTGAAATTTTGATACAGTCAACTTTGATAAATTATTTACAGTGTGGTAAATTTTCAGAATTTTTTGAGTTATCTAAGTATGGATTCTTAATTATCCTTTACAGACTGTCCTGTTTAGGCAGATTGCTGTTATGTTTGCATTGTTTGCATATGTTGGCTTGTTTAATGATTCTATTTGAGGATAGGAGTATTAAATATGCAGAGGCATTTAGTATGCAATGTTTAATTATAATTTTTGTGATTTGCTACAGTAGAGAATGTTAAGGTTTTGAGTTGATTTATACTAACTTATCTCACGAGTTCTTGTTGAGTTCTGTGTGGATGAAGTTTTTAAGATTTAGAGAAACCGTGATATGAGAGAAATTAAGGAGACACAAAATCTCAAGCTTGGGGATTCCCAAGGCATCCCAAGTATTTATTCTAAGAAGTCTCAAGCAACTAAGCTTGGGGATGCCCCGGTAGGCATCCCACCTTTCTTCATCAACAATTATCGGTCAGTTTCGGTTGAGCCTAAGTTTTTGCTTCTTCACATGATATGAGCTATTATTGGAATGTCATTTTATTTTGTTTTCTTTGATGTTTGAATAAAATAATAAGACCTGAAATTTTTAAATGAGAGAGAGTCCTTACATAGCTACTTAATTGTTTCACTACACATTGATCTTCGCTTATATATTTTGGAGTAGTTTGTCATTAATTCTCATGCTTCACTTATATCTTTTTGAGAGTTAATAATAGTAATGGTAATTTGCACAAGATATGAATTTGGTCCCAAGATGAATATTCGAGAGGGATATAATAAAAACTTTCATATAGATCATTTGATATGATAAGTGTGATTCTTTGCAATGAAAATAATGAAAGAGATCATATGCTAATCTTATGGAAAGTAATGACATTACATAAATAAAAGTATAAGTGGTAAAATTTATTGGAGGTTAACAAGCATAGCATTAGTCAATGATGCAATTCATGAAAAAGTTAATAAGGGAAGAGAAGATTCACATGCAAATATACTATCTTGGACATCTTTTATGATTGTGAGCCCCCATTAAGTATTTTATGTCAAATTATTGACGTTGGACAAGGAAGACAACGTAATGAATTATGTTTGTTCATATTCACATAGAAGTTATATAGTTATAGATCCTCCAACATGTGGTGCTTGCCCAATATCTTTGCTAGCCAAAAATCCGCACCAAGTAGAGATACTAGTTGTGCATCCAAAACCCTTAAACCCAGTTTCATGTCACGAGTGTCCACCATATCTACCTATGGATTGAATAAGATCCTTCAAGTAAGTTGTCATCGGTGCAAAAAGCAATAAAAATTGCTCCTAAAATATGTATGATCTTTTATTGTAAGGGAAATAAGCGTTGTACGAACTTGTGATGGTAAAGAAATAAAAGCGACGGACTGCATAATAAAGATTGCTATCACAAGGGGCAATATAACGTGACGTTCCTTTGCATTAAGGGCTTGTGCATCCAAAAATAAAAAGCGCATGACAACCTCTGCTTCCCTCTGCGAAGGGCCTATCTTTTACTTTTATGCATTTACTTTTATGTATTTATTTTTTATGCAAGAGTCAATAGTGTTCTCCTCTACTTCCTTTTTATTTTTCTCTTTTGCAAGCATCATGTGGTGGGGAAAGATCTAGGCACATATATCCAGTTGGATATGAGTGATCATGAGTTATTATTGTTGACATCACCCTTGAGGTGAATAAGTTGGGAGGCGAAATCACAAGCCCCTATCTTTCTATGTGTCTGGCTGAAACTTTTGCTCCATATATATGTCGTGAGTGTTAGCAATCATAGAAGACTAAATGATGGTTGAGTATGTGGACTTGCTAAAAAGCTCCTACATGAGACCCTTCCTGAAAATATGATGAATTGCAATTGCATTGTTGACTAGAATAGTTTGTTAGTTTCCAAGAAATTTTATGCCTTATACTTCATTGTTGCGATGAATTGTTACTTGCTCATGAGAAGTTTTATGATAATAAATATTGCTGTTATAATAATCTTGCTTTGAATCATTCAAGTCCAAGTGTCCATGCAACAAAAGAAAAGATTATATGATGAGTGTGATAGGTAGCATTCCACATCAAAATTTCTGTTTTTAATTGCTACTTTATCATGTTGAGTTTTATGAGAAAAAGTTGTTGTTATGATGCTAGGAATAGTGATTGAAATTATCACTGATCAAACTTATGCACTATGCTAGCATTCACACTTCATAAATTATTTCTTTTATCATTTACCTACTCGAGGACGAGCAGGAATTAAGCTTGGGGATGCTGATACGTCTCCAACGTATCTATAATTTATGAAGTATTCATGCCATGTTTATTATAGTTTTGTATGATTTTGGTGCACTTTTATATGGCTTTTATATGATTTTCATGGACTAACATATTGACCTAGTGCCCAGTGCCAGTTGCAGTTTTCTGCCCTGTTTTTGTTTTACAGAAAATCAGTACCAAACGAAGTCCAAATGCCACGAAACTTTTTGGAGATTTTTTATTGGACATAACAAGTACTAGAAGCTTCGGGAGGAGGCCAGAAGACCCACAGGGGCTCCACGAGCCACCAGGGCGCGCCACACACCCCCCAAGCGCGCCCTGGTGCCTCGTGGGCCCCCTGTGGCCCTTCTTCGCGTGATTCCAACGCCAAAAAATCATATATATTCAGAAACCCCCGAAAGTTAACCTAGATGAGTTTTTACGCCGCCGCAAGCCTCTGTACCAGAGAGATCCCATCTACAGCCCTTTTCCGGCACCCTGCCGGAGGGGGGAAGGCATCACCGGAGGCCATCTTCATCATCCCGGCGGTCTCCATGACGAGGAGGGAGTAGTTCACCCTCGGGGCTGAGGGTTTGTACCAGTAGCTATGTGTTTGATCTCTCTCTCTCTCGTGTTCTTGAGATGGCACGATCTTGATGTATCGCGAGCTTTGTTGATATAGATGAATCATATGGAGTTTTCCCCTCTCTATCTTCTTGTGATGAATTGAGTTTTCCCTTTGAAGTTTTCTTATCGGATTGAGTCTTTAAGGATTTGAGAACACTTGATGTATGGCTTGCATATGGATATCTGTGGTGACAATGGGATATTCACTTGAGTCACTTGATGTATGTTTTGGTGATCAACTTGCGGGTTCCGTGACCTTGGGGATTTATGCATAAGGGTTGGCACACGTTTTCGTCTTGACTTTCCGGTAGAAACTTTGGGGCACTCTTTGAAGTTCTTTGTCTTGGTTTGAATAGATGAATCTGAGATTGAGTGATGCATATCGTATAATCAAACCCGCGGGTACTCGTGGTGACATTGGAGTGCCTAGGTGACATTAGGGTTTTGGTTGATGTGTATCTTAAGGTGTTATTCTAGTACGAACTCTAGGGCTGTTCGTGACAATTAATGGGGATGGCTCATAAGATTGATCGGGAAGGATAACTTTGAGGTGGTTTCATACCCTACAACAATTTCTTCGTTTGTTCTCCGCTATTTGTGACTTTGGAGTGAACTCTTTGTCGCGCGTGAGGGATTTACATATGATTCAACTATGTCAACAATGTTGGGAGATCGCACTAGTGAAAGTATGAACCCTAGGCCTTGTTTCTAAGCATTGCAATACCGTTTTTATGCCCGTTTACTATTTGCTACCTTGCTGTTTTTATATTTTCGGATTACAAAAACCTATATCTACTATCCATACTACACTTTTATCACCATCTCTTCGCCGAACTAGTGCACCTATACAATTTACCATTGTATTGGGTGTGTTGGGGACACAAGAGATTTCTTGTATTTGGTTGCAGGGTTGTTTGAGAGATACCATCTTCAACCTACGCCTCCCACGGATTGATAAACCTTAGGTCATCCACTTGAGGGAAAATTGCTACTGTCCTACAAAACTCTGCGCTTGGAGGCCCAACACGAGTCTACAAGAATAAGTTGTGTAGTAGACATCAGAGATGCACATGAACTTCTTGCAATAACACTTTTAGGCTTTTAGTTTTGTTCCTTTTATTCTCTTCTGAAACGCATTCCGTATAGTAGTTGAACTGCTCGTTGTTTTCACGTTGAACTTCGGTCTCGTATTTTTGTTCGTAGTTCCTCACCCGTTCCCCGGAGTTCCATAAATGATAAACCATTAGAAACCTATTGAAAAGACTTAACTTTTTTCTAATATGGTTAAACTTTTGCTTCGAACAACATACACCAATTTGTTTTAACCGTTTTTCGGAATAGAGCATACGATATACCCTTTGGAATAGAGCATACGATATACCCTTTGGAAAGTTTTTGAATACATGGTGAACCTCTCTCACACAAATTTTTGAACTTTCCCGGGCCGAGCACTTAAACTTCTAGCAACAAATTTTTTACTTTTTTATTGTATTTTTCTCATATGAAACACACACCATGCAGTACGTGAACTTCCGGTTGTTATCACTTTGAACTTCTCTCTGGTTTGAGAGAATTATTTTAAAACACCAAAAACAACATATTTTTATGTGTTTTGGACATCTAAATACACGGTGAACCTCTCTCACACGAATTTCTGAACTTTCCCGGGCCGAGCACTTGAACTTCTTGCAACAAAATTTTTACCTTTTTATTGTATTTTCTCATACGAAACACACACCATGCAGTACGTGAACTTCCGGTTGTTATCACTTTGAACTTCTGTCTGGTTTGAGAGAATTATTTTAAAACGCCAAAAACAACATCTTTTTTATGTGTTTCGGACATCTAAATACACGGTGAACCTCTCTCACAAGAATTTTTGATCTGTTCCTCGCCAAGCACTTGAACTTCTAGCAACCATTTTTTCCCGTTTATGAGTTGTTTTTAAAAGTGCAAAAAATGGCATTGTGTTTTTTATTTTTTGAACAGGTAAATCCTAGGTTTTTAATAAACTCCGAACTTCTGTGTTATTTCATTTTGAACTTCACCTTTTTATATTTTTTGAGTAAAGAATTGTTTTCGATTTTTAAATAAACATAAAATTTGACTACTTTTTCAATTTGAACTTCATCGTTGATAATTTAACAAAAACGGATATCTGTGAAAATCCTAGAGTTTTTAATAAACATCAACACTTTGTAAACTTTTTTTAGTTGTTCCTTTATTTTAATTTGAAGTTCTTCATTTTATTCTTTAGTAACGAGAAAAAATCTGAGCTTTTTATATACGTCGAACTTCTCTGTTATTTTAATTTGAACTTCTTAGTCTTATTCTTAGAAAAAAATATGTTTTCAAATAAGCATTGAACAACTTTTTTAAATTTGAACTTCATACTTCCATTTTTCCTAGAAACGAGAAGAATTTTGAATGTATGCTTTACTATGAATAATTTAATTACACCATTTTTACTATATATGAACTTATGCTTATTTTATATTTGAACTTCTCACATGAATTCATATGTGAACTTTAGAAAGAGAATAATTTTCTATTTAACAAGACACATATATAGGTAAAAAAATCAGTACCCAGCAATCCAACATACGCATCAAGCAAAAATCATAAAAAACTAGCTGCTGCTAAACTAACGATGCTCTCTGTTGAAGCAATCATACGTATCAAGCAATTTCCTATACTGATGAGTGATGAAGCTCGTCTCTTTGCTAGCCGATGCTACTCTCTGTTGCTACTGCTCCGCTGCCTGCTAGCCGCTTCTTTGCCTAGGCTCTGCTGCTGCTGCTCCGTGGCTACTGCTCTACTCCTCCATGGCCCCCACTGCCGCAAGCAGCTGCTGCCGAGGATGCCATTGTTGTTGTTCCCTGTTGCAGCCCGTCGCTGCTCCCTGCTTTGCTGCCGTTGGTGTGGGAGATGGAGGGACGTGGAGGGAGGTGGACACAGGGAGACGAGGGATGAGCCCGGGATGGCCAGATCAGGGACCGAAGGTGGAGCAGCGTTGCGGATCGAGAGAGAAGGAGTTAGCCGGCGGCGAGGGAATGAATCAGGGCGGGTCAGTGCGGCGTAGATCGAGGGAGAGAGAGAGACGAGGGGGAGACAGCGCACCAGGCTGTGAGGCACGGGGCTGCGGCTCTCGTCGGTGGACTTGCCCACGCGCTCGAGTTGAACTGACGTGCAGCGCAGAGGCTAGCGGCAACCAGCCCCTCTGACGCTGCTCCGACATGAAGGTGCACGGGGAGATGAACTCGGACGGACACGGGTGTTGCACTTGGACTGCTGAAGCAGCGGCCGGAGCAATGTCCTGTGGCGGCCAGCGACGGTAGCTGGACTACGACGGGCAGGGGACGACGGCACCGGATGCGCTTGTGACGGCAAGCGGCTGCGGGTGGGGGTTTGGCCGGGGGCTCGTGCTGCAGGTAGGTGACCGGCGACGCTTGCTCGATCCCGTCGACGGGGAAGAACGCAGGATCAGGGGGAGATCAAATCGGGGGGGTGGGGGGGCCACCGGGATTTGTGGGATGGTGGCGGGATCCGACGCGCAGAGACGAGATCCATCTCGCGGCGGCGCACGGGAGTTGCCGGTGGCGTGCGGGGTTGCAGGGGCGGCGGCGCGCGGGAGTTGTCGACGGCGGCCGGGGTTGCAGGGGCGACGGCGCGCGGGATGGGTGAGGTGGGCGACGGCGCGCGGGAGTTGCCGGCGGCGCCCGGGGTTGGAGGGGGGCGCGCGGGATGGGTGAGGTGGGCGGCACCGCGGGGTGGGCCGACGGAGGAGGCGCGTAGGGTGGGTGGTGGGAATCATGGGGGTCGGGGATGTGAGGTTGAGGACGCCGGGGTGGGTGGCTTCGGGAGTTCGGGAACGTCTCATCGCGCCTATATAGGGCTGATTGGATCAGAATAGTTATTCTAATCCTGGGATTAGAATAGTGCTACTCTATATATTGTTTTGCAATACTAGAAAATTAATTCAGAAGATTTTTTTAACAAAAATATATTGTTTGATACATCATACAATTTAAATTTGCAGAATCAAAATTTTCGATGATATACATTACAACTGTATAACAATGAATAATATAGTTATTACTTGAAAACATTGTTGTGTGCATAATTAGTACAAAATTATACTAATTAAAATTGTAGTATGGTACACTTAGTATTAAATAAGTACAAAAGTTTAGTATAAAAACGTTTTCCGAACGCCGCTGGTAAGCTTTTATGTAATACTGACATGTTGATTGTTCGCGGTTTAAATTTTCTATCGTCGCTTCGAAAATAGGTTGGGACTTTCATTAAAATAATTGATGAATGTACTCGTCATTTGAAAGTTATTTACGTCAAGAATTCAACCTATCTTGTTACAACCTGTGTCATTTGAAAGTACGTTGTTTTTCGACATCCGTCAAATGGCCAACCGGATGCATCCGTGAGCATGTAGATTTTCTTAATTTCAATGTTTCTGTTATTTGCAATTTCTATCATTATCAATGAACATGAACATTTTATTATGTCGTAATCATTTCTTAAAATTTGTCAACAATTTTAGAATTTCAAATTGTGTATTCAATTTTTACCAATTTGAACACTTTTCAAAAAATTTAACAAATTCCTAACAATTTATGAAAATTTTGAATACAAATTTCAAACCATGTAAAATTCATCAACTTTTTTTGAAACGCAAACATTTCTTAAATCTGTGAACAAAAAATTCGAAACAGAATTTGCTTAAAAAAACATAAAAATTATTTGAAAACTAGGACATTTTTTGGTATTCCAAACAATTTTTCAAATTCCTGAACATGTTTCAAAAACAATAATAAAGTTCCAAAAGGAGAAAAATAAATTAATGAAAAAAGAGAAGAAAAAAATTCAAAAAAACGCTTAGGCCTTGGCCCAACTAGGCGACAGCATCGCTCCTATCGGGCGCCTGTTGGCCCGGCACCTTAGCACTTTCATATACAAAAAAATGGTTTCAAATTTATGTTCGTATTTTTATGTCCTTTTTTAAAAATTTAATTTTGTTAGTGTTTCCAAAAAAATGTTCCTGTTCAAAATTTTGTTTGCTCTTTTTAGAAAGTATTCAAATTTTTGACATTTCGTGCAATTTTGAAAGACATGAACATTTTTTCGAAACTTTTGTACAATTTTGTAAAATGCAAATATTTGTATGATTTGAACCAAATTTGAAAAAAAGGACATTTTTTAATTTTCTTTAATAATTTTTTACAGCCGTGAGCATTTTTTGAAAAAGAAAAATGCAACACGAAAAAAAAATGAAAAGAAGCAAAAAAGATGAACTAAAAATAAGAAAAAGAAATAGTGCAAAAAGACCTGTTTGCTGCAGTAAACCGGTCGCTGTCATCAATTTTGAAAATAATAATCACGAATTTTTAAAAAATCAAAGATTTTGGTGAAAAAGATCATGAAAATTAAAACGAGTTCGGGTATTTGAAAAAAAGTTCACATATTCGATTTTTTTTGCGGATTTGAAAATTTTCATCAATTTTTCAAAATAGTTTATGAATTTTAATAAAAGGAAAAGAATATGAAAAAAGAAATATAAAGAGAAAAAGAAAAAGAAAAAGAAAAAAATGAAGTAAAACCAGCCAAACAAAACCAGAAAAAAAAAGAGTAAAAAAGGAAGTAAACCCGTGACCTCGACCAAATGAATCCAGAAAAAAAAAGTAAACTCGCGACTTCCTCGTTTAGTGGGACACGAACAGAAGAAAGAAGGAAAAGGATGTAAGTATTTGCATTAGGTGAGTTGTGTGGTTGGCTACTGTGGTGAACAAGGAGGATGCAGGTTCAAATCATGTTGCACACACTTTTTTGCTGGTTAACCGAAAAAAGAAAAGATAAAATGGGCTTCTTCTAATAATGCATCTTAAACTAGAGTTCTATCCCTTCCTTCTTTCAATCTAGTCTAGCTAATTAATGTAGCACACGGTAGCGAGGAGATCGGCTGTTTGTCACTTTTCCTGTACGTGCAAGCCTGGTCCTGAGATTTCGGGGGCCCTGAGCGAACCTAAAGGACGGGCCTGTCATTTTTAGATGCAAACTTACTAATGACGATATCATTTAGAAAACTTGAGACATGACTTCCCTTTAATCGTGCCACCCCGACAGCCGATAGGCGCAAAGTAATTTCCTTTCCGGGAGTTGGTCTCTCGGCATAGTGGCATGGGACCGGTAATGGAGCGTCCCCAGCCAGAACACACAAGATATCAAACATTGGTTATAGGTAGCCAAATTACGCTCCCTGCCTGCCGTGGCAGAGGATAAATTTAACTTTTGTAACGGCGAAACATGCAAAGAACATTCTATCAAATAAAATGTATAATCAGCCATATCAATTTAACTTTTGAGCTAGATGTGTCACGGCGTTTCTGCCGCTGCAAGCGACACGACCAAGCAGACATCAACGTTTTTTTTTTTTTTTTTATTCGAGCAGACATCAATCGATCGCTATTCCATCTTACGAAAATGATGAGATCGCTAATGCCTGCTGAAAAGGTTTGCTCCCTGGCCCACTAACCGGCCCACCACTACTAATTCGCAGTAATGCCTAAAAAAGGCCCAGCCCAGTCAGCTAAAGGAAAAACGTCTCGTTTTCTTCCTCGTTGAGATACACAACAGGAAGCTCTAATGGCTCCTTCAATGGCGGCTGGGATCTGTGGTACTGTAGGGGTGGTGCTCGTACGTATCTGGGCAGGGGGGGCCCGGGGCGGCCGCCGCCCCGCCCCCCCCCCCCCCCCCCCCACCCCCATCAGGGACGTGCACTTTCTTCTTCCTGTAAAACATGTTCCAGTACGGTAATGATGCTGATCAGGCTGTTGCTACTGTTAGCAGAATGTGTACATGTCTGTGTGTGTGTGTGTGGTCACCGCATGATCTCTCCTTCTTTGGATCGTGCCCGGCATAGTGGGTTAGTGGCTCTCACACGATCTCTCTCGGCTGCACTGTAAATTGTATATATGCTGATAAAGATGTGAGTTGAGTCTCAATTCTCGTCAACACGGTACCTGAGAGCATCTCCAGCCGTTGTGCCCCCCAGGAGGCGTTTTTTCGGCCTCCTGGGGTTGGCCCGGCGAACTTTTTGCTTTGGGGGTGAGATTTTTTCCAGTCGTCCCCCCACGCCCACGCCGCGCCCGTCCGCCAACAGCACGCCCGCCCCGGCTTCGCCCGTCCGTGAACGCGTGGGAGAGCCAACACGGCGCAGCTGTGGAGCTCGAGGGCGTCGGCGAGGTGGAGCATGGTGGTGTGGAGGATGGTGTGCGCGTCCAGCGGGGAGCTGCGGATGTGGGACGAGGATCGTGGCCGACGCGGTGCTGGATGAGGCCGCCGACGAGACGCCGTTCGATCTGATCATCGTTCCGGCAAGCACCTAGCACAGCAAGAGCTTCTTCAGATCGTGCCAGCGCACGTACGCCGGCCGGCAGCCATTGATTGACCGGGCTCTGTTTTCTTTGGTCCGAACAGGGCGCTCCTCCTCCGCCCGGCCACGCACGCTCCTCCTCCGCCCCGGCCTTGCCCGCTCCGGCCACGCCCCCGCCTCGCCAGCTCCGGCCAGCGCCCGCCCTGGCCTCGCCAGCCCCGGCCTCGCCAGCTCCGGCCACGCACGGCGAGCTCCGGCCTCGCCCGCCCGGAGTACATGGAGAGCGTAGCCGTCGCCGGGGAGAGAGGGAGTGTGGGCCTGGAGAGGAGAGAGGGAGTGTGCTCTGTGCTCGCACGTGGGTGGGCCTGGAGAAGAGAAAGGGAGTTGGGACACTGACCAGTGGACCATTTGCATGCAAAAATTAGTGCCGGCGTCCCAGCTGCCCCCAGGGTCTTGGGTTTCGCCTGGGATCGCCGCCTGGGATCGCCGGATGAATTTTTGGGCAAATCCGACGCAAAACAAGACCTTGGGGTGTGACTGGGCCATTTTTTTTATCGCCGGGGTTAAAAATGTGGTCCTGGGGGCTTCTTGGAGGGACGAGTGGAGATGCTCTGAGCACGAACTGCACAACCCCTTTGTGCAGAGCTCCACCACCCCTTTCCGCTGCTGCCATAGTGTCATGGACGTCCACCCCGTTCAGTCCCTTCCCTCCTCCCTCGCTGATGGCGACGGTGCAGCCAAGGCCAAGCGTCAACCTGCCTAGCCTGCCCAGCTCATGCCCCCGCTTTCGAGGAATAGGGTGGCAGCTTGGTCCATGGCTCCCGTACAACTTTGTCTCGTGGGGATGGACCAGACGAGGAACCAGACTCGATCGGGCTTAACCATCCGGACATGTGTGGGCGTTTTGCCAGCTAAAATATATATGCATGCAAAAATACATAGACACCGGCCGTTTCATGCCACCACGACAACCTTACCGTTGTTCCGTCCTGCCATATTCATGTAACCGGTAAAAAAAGGGTATTTTGAGTCACCTGGTTTCCTTTTGTGAGAAGGCCAAGTCTATGTTTTAAAATTGTCCAACCCTACAAGAACATAATTACAAAAGTAGAAAATAACCCTCTTGCATTCGCTAGTGGTGTGCCACAAACAAAGCTTAATGTTGCCTCTGGATCTTCGTAACAACCTCGAAGTTAGGGCAACGTTGCATGACGCATGTGCCACAACCAAAGGTCCTTTTTCTACTAGCATGACGCAGCGGCCGGGAAGTCGCTAGTTGGAGCCAAAAAAAGCCGGCGACATCGATTTGAGTATCAGATCGCCGTCCAGAGAAGAGGGTGATGAAGCTGACTGACCAACCATCCCGGATCCGACCAGATAGAACCAGGGAGGCTTTACCTCACTAGCTTTCTGGCAAAGCCAAAGTTGGTCGTACATCGCCGAATGAAAGAAAACGCCGGAAGAGCAAAACATGAACCATTGCCGTCCACTTCGCCGAACAACGACGTCCAAGACCACCTAGAGGAAACATAGACAAAAAAGGGGCCCAAGAACTAGCCCTGCAACATCATCTGAACGAGGAGAACTTATTTTACACCGCCGATGAAGCCATAATCTTGCCACCGCCTGCCCGACACCTAGACTGAGCACTAGCTGGAGTTAGGGTGATTCTTACACGGCCAACCCCAAATAGTCCGGTGTGCGTCGTACGCGCGTGTTAGATTTGCCGAAAAGAAAATGCATGTCCACTTGGACTTTCTGTTTAATTTGCACAAAAGAAGGTTGGATGCTTGTGTATATTTGGCCATCTATAGCTAGGAGCAAAAATATCGTTAGCACGAGCGCGTTTTATATGGCAATTTCTAAAAAGGTTAACTGCATACATTCCCAGATCCTCCAATGATAGCTATGGTTTGATTGCTTGCATCAGAATAATCCGCCTGGTCTCTGTTGACGTGTTACTATTTCTTGCTTCTCTCAAAAGCAAGTACTATACTAGTATTGAAAAATGTTGCAAGCTAGCTGAGCAATCTTAACGTACTTGCACATGGTGATCATAACAAGAAAAATAATAATCCTACAAAGCTACAAACTGTCGAACGCGTAGGGGTATCCATCTACGCAAATTATCATCAATATCTTTGCTTAAACTAGGGACATGCAAGTTAGACTAACACATCTCGCAGATACGACCAATCGTCCGTTCCAAGCCAAGACAGCTCGACAGTCGCCATGATTCCTCGAAGCGGCCTTAATTAATTACATCTGTCGGTTTTACGACGGCCGATCCCGCGCGTAAATCTCAAAGCACGACAGACAGATGGACGGACAGAGAGAGGGGAGGATTTTCATCAGTGCGCCTTTAGTGGCAAAACATTCTGGGTTAGTTTGCATGCGTCCGTCCTCGTGTCCGCCAAAGATTCCAAGCGCAGAGGATGACAAAGAGGAAGACCACTCAGCGGTCATCACCACCAACCAAATCCTGATAAAAGAATTGGTACACGATGCACAATCTCATTGCCATGGCGACCCTACTGCTACGGTGCTGGTGGTTGTGGCATGGTTGCCTAGTTTAGGACTGGCTAGGTTGCTAGTGTTACTTTTTCCACGTTAATAAAAAGTGGTGGGTGTCTGTTTTGTCAAGCTCAAAGTTTGCAAAGTTTGATCAAATTTAGCGAGAAAACATTTATAATGCTAAATAAATATGACATGAAAATGTATTTTATGGTAGATTCAGTAATATCGATTTCATACTGTAGATATTTTTTTCAAGTCGGTCAAGGCCTACAAAGTTTGGACAAAATTAATGTACGCTTTATTTTGAAATGAAGGGAGTACGTACTGGTCGTCACGCTGATGGCATTGCTTAGACCGTGTGTATGTCATGACGCATAGACAAAATAAAATACAATGTTTGTTGCTACTATATAATATCATCACATTGCACTACTAGGGAAAAGCTTACAGGTAGAACATTAGTAGTAGCGCGGGAAAATATGCAGCGCTGCTGCTAAGTAGCGTTGGGTTTGGACAGCGCTACAAGTAAGGCCTTAGCAGTAGCGCTGGAAATACTTGCCGCGCTACTGCTAAGTGGGCCCCAACGTGCCCACCGACGCTAGTTGTAGTAGTAGCGCCCTCCAAAATACAGCGTTATTGGCTCTGACAAAACCGCTACTACTATTGGGCCCCACTTAGTAGTAGCGCTGCACCGAACGAGCGCTACTACTATGCACCTTAGCAGTAGCGCCGGCAAAAATACAGCGCTACTGCTAGGCGTGGTTGGTGCCACCTTTTCACCCACCCCCCCTCCCCCTTCCTCCCCCCCCCCCCTTTGCCCTCTCCCCTCCTTTCCCCTCTCCCCTCTCTAAGTTACTTTTCCACCATTATTGCCATTCTTCTCTCTTCCTTCTACCTCTCTTCTCTCCCCATTAATGCCCCCTCCACCATAATTCTCCTCCATAAATGGCATCTTTTCTCTATCTTCCTCATTTATTTGGCTCTCCCTCCTTCCATACATATATATCCCTTTCCCACTCCTAGATTTGTCTCATAGCTACCTAGCTCATCTCTCTCCCTCTCCATTAGTTAGCTAGAGTCATCTCTCCTCCCAACAACTAGATCTAGCTAGCTAGCCATCCACTTTCGATCCCTATAGGTAGCGAAGGCCTCATCTAACCGTGCTCGATCTCTCTCGGGAGATAGGTGAGTAAAAAGTTGTGCATTTCAAGAATGGGAATATGTGTGTTTGCGATATGAAGGGATTTGTGCGAGTGACATGCCCCCTGAGTTGCTTATGTTTTGCCGAAATGTCGATTTATTTCCGTTTCGGCGAATTTCAAGCAAACTCGATATGTCCTATTTTTAGGCAAGGTCATGCCAAATTTTTGTATGACTTTGATGCATGCATGCATTTTGTTTATAATCCTTTTGCTTGTTATACCGCGCAGTCGGTCATGAAGGTGAGTGGAAGGAAGGTGGAGCGATACTTGCAATCCGCGGTGATGGACATGTATGCAAATAATCGGACTGGGATTAGATGTCCGTGTACAAGATGCAAAGAAGGAGTCATTTTGGACCCCTTTGATCGTGGCAGTTTGAAGGCGCACCTGCTCATGAATGGTTTCATGGATGGCTATACTCGGTGGATAAGTGAAGATGATGATGAGGACGTCCACATGGCAGGCAATAACGACATGGGGCTAGACGAAGAGATGACCAATCGACCCGAAGACGATGGCGCCGGACATGGCGGCGGGAAAGAGTCCGGACATGGCGGCGGAGAAGATTCCGGACACGGCGAAGAAGTGTCCGGACATGGTGGAGAAGAGGCGGCGGACACGCCGCAGTCTTCGACGCTACTAAGTTCAGTCGTGCAGGACCCTCATGTTCGAGACCTGCTTCGCAAGAATACGACTAGCGACAGAGCTGCTTCTAGAGAGGAGGCCAAGCTGGCGCAACTGGAAGTAGACTCGAAGACTCCATTGTATGACGGTTGCGATCCCGAGGTGACCCGCTTGAGTTTCACGCTCGAACTTCTAAAGACGAAGGCCAAAAACAAATGGACAGACGCAAGCCTCGATGAGCATTTGAAGCATCTACATAATAAAGTTCTTCCTGCGGGGAACGTGTGTCCTACTAGTGTCGAGGAGGCCAAGAAAATCGTTTGCCCGCTTGATCTGCCGCACATTAGATACCACGCATGCATCAACGATTGCATCATTTATCGGGAGGAGCACGCGGGAAAAACTAGCTGTCCAGTGTGCAATGCTTCTCGATACAAGAAGGCCGGAAAGAAAGCTCCTCAGAAAGTTGTATGGTACTTTCCGATCACTCCCTGTCTGCAGCGGTATTTCGTAAATCCTAAGGAAGCAAAGCTCATGCGCTGGCACACGGAGAGGAAGAAGCCCGACGATGGAGATGATCCGAAGCTGAGACATCTCGCAAATGCTAGCCAGTGGAGAGCATTCAACGCCGAATATCGATTTTTCGCAGAAGATGCAAGGAACATCATGCTTGGCGCGAGTACCGATGGCATGAATCCGTTTGGAAACCAGAACACCAACCACAGCACATGGCCCATCTTTGTATGGATGTACAACCTCCCCCCATGGAAGTGCGTGAAGACAAAGTACATACACATGAGCATGCTGATTCAAGGGCCGAAACAACCGGGAAATGATATTAACCTGTATCTGGGGCTACTGAAAGAGGAGCTACACACGTTATGGAAATCACCGGTCAAGACATGGGACGCCAGCACAGGAGATTATTTCTATATGAGAGCCGCGCTGATGACGACGGTGCACAACTATCTCGGTTACGGGTATGTCTCAGGCCAGGTGTGCCACGGACACTACGGATGCACGAGGTGCATGGATGATACAATGTCTCAGCAGCTTACGTTAACGAAAGATGGCGGGTCTGGGAAAATCGTGTACATGGGGCATCGTAGATGGCTCGAGAAGGATGACCCGTGAAGAAAACGTGAAGATCTATTCAATGGTTTGGCTAAGCATCGAGGACCTCCACGTAAGAGGAGCGGCGCCGAAATCAACGAGCTGTTGAAAAACTGGGAACAGTGCCCCGCGCCGGGAAAGATGAAAAAGGCGTCGGAGCCGCTGCTGAAGGTATGGAAAACGAGGTATGTTTTCTAGGACTTGGACTACTGGCCCAATCACGACATGCCTCATTGCCTTGATCAAATGCATATCACGAAGAATGTCCTCGAGAGCTTGCTTGGCACACTGATGAACATGCCGGAGAAGACCAAGGATGGGCCGAGGGCAAGGAAAGACTTGGAAGATTTGGAGATCAGGGGAGATCTCCACATGCCGCCCCGTAAAAAGTCGACGGAGGAGACGGAGACGGAGACGGAGGCGGGGGAAAGGGGCAGAAAAGTCAACAAGGAGGAGAATTATTGCCCCCCTTCTTGCTTCACCTTAAGTGCGAAGGAGATCGATCAATTCATCAAGTGCCTTACGGGAATCAAAGTCAGTTCCGGTTACTGTGGGAAGATAAGCAGATTTCTAGACACCAAGAAGAAAAGGTTTAGCGGGATGAAGTCTCATGACTATCACGTGATGATGACGCAGATACTCCCGGTTGCCATTAGAGGGATAATGGACAAGCACGTCCGTGACACGCTTACTGGTCTCTGCAACTTCTTCGACGTTATCTCTCGAAAGTCCATCAGTGTGAAGCAGCTCCGAAGGCTACAGGAAGAGATCGTTGTCATACTATGTGAGCTTGAGATGTACTTCCCGCCCGCATTCTTTGACATCATGGTGCATCTGTGTGTCCACATCGTGGACGACATCATCGACCTCGGGCCGACATTCCTTCACAGCATGATGTCGTTCGAGAGAATGAATGGGGTCATCAAAGGATTCGTTCGTAACATGTCCCGTCCCGATGGGAGCATCGTCCAGGGGTATCTGACCCAAGAGTGCATCTCCTTTTGCGAGAATTATCTAGGCGTCGGAGACCCTGTTGTTGGTTTGCCCGTCAAGAAGCACCATGGGAGGCTCGGAGGAGAAGGTCACAACAACGGCCGGAGGGAATTGCACGTGGACTACTCGGGTCGACGGAACGACTTTGACATGGCTAACTTAGTAGTGCTACAACACCTAGATGCGGTAGAAGATTATGTGACACTGCACAAAGAAACCATCGCAAAGAAGTACCGTGATCAGGGGATGCGCAAGACGGACGCCGAAGTTACTGTAGAGCACAACTCCACTTTCTTGCGTTGGTTCAAAGAGCAAGTTCTTGCTAATCCCCCGGAAGAGGGCAGTGCGAACGGATTGCTCATATACGCCTTAGCACATGGCCCCGCGCCCAACCTCGCGACCTATCAGGCATACGATATCAATGGGTACACGTTCTACACGGAGGCCAAAGACATGAACAGTGATTACCAGAACTCAGGGGTGACGATTGAATGCATGACCGACGCCAACGGCACAACTGAAAGATTCTACGGAAGGGTCGAAGAGATCTGGGAGCTTGACTACGCTGGACTGCACGATGCGACGATGTTCCGTGTTAGATGGGCTAAGGCCGTCGTAAGAGAAAACAAGTATTTCACTACCATGTCTATACCCGACGCGAAGAGCGCTACCGTGAACGTTAACGTCATCGCCAAAACTGAGCCATGGGTACACGCTAAGCACGTGACACAATGCTTCTTCATAACCGACCCGACCAATCCCAGCCGTGTTGTCGTGAGGAGAGGCAAAAGGAGCATCGTCGGAATGGATGGAGTCGCCAACGAGGAAGACTACGACCAATACGGCAACCCGATGAGGGAAGATGACGATGACGATGAAGCATACATCAAAAGAAGAATCAAGACTACATTACGTAAGAAAGATCGTACTCCATGGTTCTGAAAAAGTCACAACGAGGGGCTCAATTATTCGACAGCGAACAAGAAAGGAAAGAAGCTCAATGTGAAACGTCGTCGACGCAGCTGAGAAACCATCATTTATATATATGTATCTATTTTGTGTACGCACTTAAGTAACCGTTATCGGTCAAATGATGTATACATCGTATCCCCTTCAATTACCACCACGGTTCCAGTGATATTCGCGCAGTGTGGGAGGAGACGTTCTCGTCGATTGCGTGCGAGGCCGTCGGGAGAAAAAAAACAAAAACAAAAAAGGAGAAAGAAAATGAAAAGCAATACAAAAGAAAAAGAAAGGTAAACAGAAAAGGAAAGGAAAATAATAAAAAGAAAAGAAAACAGGGAAAGAAAATATAAGAGTTAGCAGTAGCGCGGGATTCGTACCAGCGCTATAGCTAAGTTAGCTATAGCGATGGGTCTTAATCCCACGCTACTGCTATGTGTATTTTAGAATTACAAAAAAAAAACAAAAAATGGAAGAGTTAGCAGTAGCGCTGGGTACAGACCCGCGCTATAGCTAAGTTAGCTATAGCGCGGGTCTGTGCCCAGCACTACTGCTATTTTGATTTACCCCCTCGCGCCCGCCCTCCTCCCCCAAAATTCCCCAGTCTCCTCCCGCGCCCCCTCGCTCCCTCCTCCGACGCCCCCGCCGCCCTCTGCCGCCGCTCCGGCCTCCTCCTCGTTCGTGCCGCCGCTCCGGCCTCCTCCTCGTCCGCGCCGCCGCTCCGGCCTCCTTCTCGTACGCGCCGCCGCTTCGACCTCCTCCTCATCCGTGCCGCCGCCGCTCCGGCCTCCTCGTCTGCGCCGCCACCGTCGACCTCACCCCCGGTAGCCAGCGTCCCCTTCTGCCTCCCTTCAGGTACCGACTGGCCGACCCCCCCCCCCCCCCCCCCGCACCTCCCCCTCTCTCTGTCAATTAGGTTTTCATTTTTTTTAGAAATGAAACTAGGTTTTCAATTTAGGGTTCAATTAGGTAGGCAGTAGGAATCAATTTTAGGGTTCAATTTAGGGTTCAACAATATTCAGGTAGGCAGTAGGAATCAATTTAGGAATTTATTATCAAGTGTATATGAGGATGCTGATATATATTATATGCATACATATCTTACTTAATTTTAAAAAAATTAGTTAGTTTTTAAAAACAGAATTGTTGCTACTTAGTAATAGAAGACAGTAGGTGTAGAAATGAAAATGAAAAAGATTGATGTTATATGATGTATGTCATTGATGTTCATTTGCATATTCCATTATTGTTGATATGATTAATGTTGGTTGAATGGACAATTGTCCAAGAATATCCGAGTGACCTATGTTTTGCCGGAATGTTGTTTCATTTTCGTTCCGGCAAATTTCAGGCGCTCCATATGTCCACTTTTTAGCAAAGGTCATGCCGAAAATTTCCGTGAATTTCGGCATGACTTGTGCTAGAAACTAGGACATATCGAGTGCCCGGAATTTGCCGGAAGGGGAATGAATCAACATTCCGGCAAAACATAGGCCCTTTTTTTCTTCATTATTCATTTTATTCGGTCTAGAATTAAACTAGCATACTTAATTAATCGTAGGAAACATGTCTAGCCACGAGGAAGCCGGGGGTTCTGGTCACCCCGAACAAGACTCCGTCGAGGCAGCAAATCATTATTTTGAATACCTAGACGAACACCGGTTGCGGGTGCAGGGTGGCAGTGGCACCAACCCTGACACCGACACCGGCACCGACACCACCCCCGAGACCGGCAACGATGCTGGCGAAGCCGGTAAAGGACCGAAGCCGAAGAGGGCACGAAAACCAAACGAGCTCGGCATCGAAAAAATTGTGGTCACGGCGATGCACCCCGGCAAATTAGAGCCAACGGCGCCAGAGGAAGCGCGCGTGCTACGGCAATCAACTAGGATGCATCCTCAGGGAAACCGCCAACATCAACGACGAAAAGTTAAGGAAGATACCACATATGGAGCACATGCTCCTAACGAAGTTGCACAATAGGTTCATGTTCCCCGGCCGGGATGAAAGCAAACTTCCGTGGCAGGACGAACCCATGAGAAAGATAAACAACAAGGCGATGGGGACGTTCAGCAACGACTTGGCCGCCTGGAAAGTAAGGGTGAAAAAAGCGATTGCGAAGAATGAACCGTGGTCCAAGATTCATGCTGACAATCCGACACTAAAGGAAGAGGACTTCGAAAAATTCAAGGAGACTTGCGCTAAAGAAGAAGTCAAGGAAAAGTCGGAGAAAATGAAGGCGCTCCAGGCCAGGAACACGCCTCCCCACCGCCTCGGAAGCCGTGGTTACGAGGGGAAGAGGCACGTATGGGCCAAGGAGGACGCCGAACGTGAAAGTCACGGAATCCCAGACCCCTTGGCGGAGTTCACCGAGCCGCAGGAGCGTGACTGGATCAGGGCCCGGTACAAGTGGGACCCCGTCAATAAGATCTTTTACACGGACCCGAACACGAGGGAGTTCATGAGACTACTGGTAATTGTTATATTACCACCTTATATTAGCTTCTAATCAATTCGACTACAAGTTTTGTCACATTTGTAAACCATCCACGTTCCTTTTGCAGAAAGAGCAGCACCAAAAGGCGGCCGAAAGTGACGAGTCATCTCAGTCGTCGGCGAGGCCCAAGTGGGACACCCCTTTCAACCGGGCTCTGAACATACTGAAAAGGGTCTCGGAGGACAAACCACCGTCGTATGGACGTGTGCACGGCGCCGGAGATGGCGCCTCGTGGAAGACGTACTACCACGAGAAGCCAGAGGAAAAAAGGCAGAGACGAATGCTTACTCAACAGACCATCGACGAGAAGGTCACGCTTGCGGTCGATAAGACCAAAGCTGAGACCAAAGAAGAGTTGGTAAAAGTAGTCGATGTAGCGGTCAGTGCAGCGGTAGCTGCCGTCAGGGCTGACGTCGCATCTTCCATTAGCAGCTTGATTCCTGCAGTTATCGATTGGACAAAGAAAAATCCAGATAAAGGGCCAGCGGACTTTCCCCTTCCCAGCTACGTCGGGAGCAATTCGGTGAACATCGCACCACCAGCACCTGCTCACGCAACCGAACATGCTCCCGTACCTGGTCCCGCTCCTGTTCATAGCAGCATGTCCTCCGTCTCTGGCGTGCTCGGTGGGGTTTCGTCTTTGGCTGAGCTCGACGCCCTCACGGTAATTACGCGTCACACCCTCTTCACCAGCATATCTATAGTCTTCCGTTTCAGTTGCCTTTCAGATGTCTGACGTCACAGACATGTCTTCGCAGGCCGACGAAACCCCGTGCACCATACTGTACGACATCAACGGCCAGAAGGTGGACGTGAGAAAGGCAACGATCGTGAAGCCGAAGGACCGCATGTTGCACAACCGACAGATGCCCGATGGCGTCTTCAAGGTTTGCATGGCCAGTGTCAAAGCGGGCTTCGAGAATTTGCCTCCTCCGGTACCACTCGAGGGAGACGATGAGACCCCTAAACAGATTGTCGCATGCAAGAGTTGGTTCCTGCTTTGGCCGAAGACTCTTCTTCGTGTGGAGGCGCCCGGGAGCACACCAACGACAACGCCTCAACAAGGTATGAACACCACCCCACCTATCCAATTACCTGCACCTGTCGTGCCGGGTGATAGCGGACGACGCAAGGGAGAGCCTCCATTAGTGCCTGATGACGTCGCCCCCGTCGAAGAAGCAAATGCTGATAATGTCATAGAGGAGGATGATGATGACCCTTTCAAGTATATCAATACCGGCTATGATGATGGAGGATTGATGGCTCATGACTATGACTCAGGCTATGAGCGTGGAGATGACTTGATGCTGCCTGATTTGCCGGAGCCGGAACGTCCTAAGGCTGATTGCAAGAAGTCTCTCTTCATGTGATCCTCGCAGGAGACGCCTCCTGATGCCGCCTCTACCCAGCAACAACAACGCGAGGGTCGTGCACTGCTGAGCCCGACGACACTGGGGACGGTGGTCAGGGAAGGTATGGTGGGCTCACTACCGCCACCCGCCAAGAAGCAAAGGAGGAGACCGGACAGGAAAGGCTCTAAAGGCGCCAGAGCTGCTTCAAGCAGCCAGCCGCCTCTGCAGCCCCGGAAGGTAGACAGAATACCTGTCGAAGGTGCGGAGCAGTTCCATGTCGTCGGCCACCGGATCCTACCTCGGAAAGCACTAGAGGACATACTGAACAATGATCTAAGGAGACTTCATGAAGATGTGCTGGCGAGAGAGAAAAGTCTTCTCGTCTCGAAAAATCCAGGATACCCGCTTTACGCGGCTCAGGTGCCGGGTGGGAAGTTGTACGTAGAGAGATGGCCCGCGGATAAGTTCATCCTGCGATTTGACTACATCTACGACATGTTCCACATGACCAAGCTGGATTTTCAGTTCATCCGCATGTATGCGCTGTATCTGAACTACATCATCAGGCGCGAGAACATAAAATATATCTGCGTCGCGGACCCGTACTATATGCACGAGAGCTTCTTGGCAGTCTGCAAAGAGCACCGTGACTATGCGAGCAAGTACATCGGCGAGTTCATGGTCGCCAATAAGGACAAGGAAACGATTCTCCTGCCTTATCATCCCACGTAAGTCATCCGCGGATATCCTTTCGTAAGTTTAATCATTCCTTTGCACGCATGGAGGCTAATTTGAGGTGTACTTATTTTGCGCAGCGGGGGGGGGGGGGGGGGGGCGCCGTCCTCATCATTTTGTACCCAGAATACTCCCATGCTCTATACTTGGACTCATCGAGGAACATCAAGAAAAAGGATTACACGCACATAAGGAGTGTTCTCGATAGTGCCATGATAACCTTCAGCCTGTCTGGTGGATATATCAAGGTGAAAAAGCACAGGAAGAACGGTCTGGGTTTCGGCCATAAGACCGACTTCTGCTGCATCCAGCAACCGAAGGATAGTAAGGCTGATGGATTCTACCTCATGCATCACATGCTGGACTACAGAAGGGATAATCAACGCCTTCGCATGTCACCTACTTCCACCGATGCCGAGATTGTCAACTGGGCCACAAGCATAGGAAGGACACCGGATCATCGAATCCGAGCTGAGTTTTATCACGTACAGTGTGAACTTGCCCAAGTGATCATGAAGGAGGTCCTCGAACAAACAGGGATGTTCTACCATGGGCCAATGACGCGGGATGATGTCCGAGCACTGCTAGTCGCTCAGCGTCTGGACCTGAAGCCTTTCACGAAGCTCGGGTGCTTTCTCCCTGACTATGAAGATTGGAACGCCGACATGGAGGAGTGATTGACGATGACAATGTGTCTGTTTAGTCACTACTGTCTTCCTATGACAAAACTTTGAATTTATGCACGACGAAACTCTGTGATGTAATTAAACCGTCCTCCTGAACTAGCGTAGATCGCTCTAGTTAATTAGTTTGGGTACGAGGAACTTCGTTATTTATGTTTACTATAGGTTGCTTGTATTTTGCTAACTCTGTCTCTTCGTGTTTCTCAAGTACATTATGTTGCATATTATAGATGAATTCATCAACTGACGATGCAGGTACATAGATCAGAGATGGCGAAGGACTGCTACGCCGTATTCATTGGGAGGGTTCCAGGAGTGTACGACCACTGGCCAGACGTTCAGGCCCAGATGGACAGGTACCCGGGCGCTAGCCACAGAGGGTTCGACAGCAGAGCCGAAGCGGAAAATAGTTACTTGAGGTGGACGCTCCGGCAAGAGAGGGAGCGAAATCGGCGCCTCAAGAAGTACTACATAGTCGCACTCTTGCTCATACTGATCGCTCTTCTCTTCTACATCATGGTTTAGATAGAGATGATGAAACTTGTATGTGTGCCATGATCATGCAGTTGCATTTATTCGAGACATGACTTGTGTATCGCTATTTTCGAGATGATGATATTTGTGTTGGATGATGATGATATGACGAGACTACTGTATGTGTATGATATGATGAGAATATTGTATGTTTATTATGATATGATGAAACTACTGTATAGAGCATGCACAAATACAGCACAAATACGTAGAGGAAAAATAAATACGCGAAAGCAGGAATCTTAGCAGTAGCGCTGGTGGGCGTCTAGCAGCAGCGCTGGTTTAGCAGCAGCGTTTGTTGTGGTGCATCGCTACAGACAGCGCTACTACTAACTATACTTACCAGTAGCGCTGGTTGAAACAGCGCTACTGCTAAAACTTAGCTGTAACGTCTTATCAGTAGCGCTGCCGCCAACGCTACTGGTATGGGTATTTCCAGTGCTACTACTAGGCTTTTCCCTAGTAGTGTTGGTACCATTAGTTATGGTCTTGTGACGGCTTTCACGTAGTTTAAAAATTACTCCAAAGTTGAATATATATGGCAAACGGCGGTAGCCTCCAAATCAGCAAAAGCGAAGCTAAACGGTGGTATGTCCCGCTAAACCTGTTGAGCTTTTTTTTTAGTTGGGATGCCATTTAGTTTTTTTTTTAAGATGGGACGCCATTTGGTTTTAGCCCTGCGAAACCACTATAGCGCCGCTATTTTAAACTTTATGTTTTACGTATTGGTTGTTGTGACATCGTTGCTTAGTAGTTAGTGGTTGTGCCAGAGGATTTGTTTACAATACATCAAAATTGAAGATCTCTTATAATTCAGAAGAAGTGTATAGAGCATAAGGTTGTCTGCTACTTCTCCAATTGTCCCCTGCCGGATGCGTCCACCATCTGATGTGTGCTAGACAGTTTGCTCCATCACAACATATGGAAATATCTAACGACATGTGGGCTCTGAATAATTGTGGGTTTCCTTAGATAATGTGCTGAGCCTATTTTCCACTCCCGAAAAAAAGATAAAAAATTGGCATAAAAATAGACAACGAACAACAACATGCATTATCAAATCCTGCAAAGGTTTCACGTAGAAACTCAACGCCAATTCCAAACTTCGATGCCGTAAAAAGGACATTACAGTATATAGTTCTATGTTAGTAGCAACTAGTTTCACTTGCGCCGAACGGAAGAAAAGGGCAAGCGAACAAAACAATTCCGTATGATGCAAATGGCATTTTGCAATTAAACTGCAATTGCATCACCAGACTTGCCAAATGGAGTCTCATCATGCAGCAGTCTTACTATGTTAGTAGCAACCAGCTTCAGTTCCAAACCAAAATAAATAACAGAAGGATTGATGACAAATAGAGCAGCAGTTGCAATTGCCAATTGAGTGCCACATGTAATCATGCATGTATCACAAATTAAGAAGAAGAAGAAAAGGTCTCCTCAGCTCAATAAATACCTCCACCAGCACCAGCCATTTTCCTGCAAGCACCAGCACACTTCACAGGCCCTCATCATCTTCCATCACTCCAAAAACATCACTTGCATAGTTGCATGCAACCCAACAAAAAATCTGACTAGGAAATGTCAAGTGAGAAGGACAATGGGGGGCCAAAACACTTTGCAAAAACAACCCCAACACTGTCCATGTGATCTCCAACAAGGGGCCCATACAGAATAGTCAGTCATCTCCAAGGGCTTGGATGCAAAAGTGACAGCTTTATTAATCCACAAAGTCCAATACTAGTCCTTGGGGAATTGGCACAAGGAGAGAGAAAGTGACAGAGAGAGGTAGAGAGAGAGAGAGAGGGAGAGGGGGGAGAGGAGACCCTGACCAATGCCAAGAACAAGAAGAGATCAGTGAAGGCCAGGCGAAAATCCCCACCGGGCGAGAGGAGACGAGCTCCGGCCCCCGTCCCATCTCCTCCAAGAACAAGAACAAGAAGGAATCCCGGAGCACGAGGGAATAAAGCGGGCGGAGACCGGAAAGGCCGAGGAGAAAAAAAGGTACCTTTGGTTCGGACCCTCCCGGCACAGTGATCATCACGAGCCCGCAGCCGCCTCCAATCCCCCCAAAAGGAGCAAGGCGGAGCGAGATTTGCTCGATCTGTGCTTGATTCCTTCCTTTTTTTTTTGCTGTTGCGGGGATAGCTTTGGTTTCTTCTTCTTCTTTAACTGTCGCCGCTCTCTGCGTTCTTGAGAAGCTCTTGATTGATGGAGAAGGGGATGGATCCGGCGCTGCTGGACAACATCATCGCCAGGCTGCTGGAGGTGAAGAGCCTCAAGCCCGGGAAGAACGCGCAGCTGTCCGAGTCGGAGATCAAGCAGCTCTGCGCCGCCTCCAAGGAGATCTTCCTCGCGCAGCCCAACCTCCTGGAGCTCGAGGCCCCCATCAAAATCTGCGGTAATCCCTCCCTCTCTCCGATTCGTCCGTCTCTCTCTCTCTCGGTGCCGGCCGCCCTCGGAATGCCATCTCGGGGATCGGTCTCGTTGGTCAACGCGCGGTAGGTGGCTGGTTTGTGCTGTTTTTTTCTTCGGGGTTGGGGAGTTCGGTAGAGATTCATCGTGTGCAGTAGCTCTCCTCTAGTGATTTCAGTACTAATTGGGATGAAACTCTCTTTGAATCTCTCTGGTTGTACACATCCAAAGATGTTCATGGCTGATAGAAAGGTTATGGTCTGTATCTGGTGGGTAATAATTTGCAAGGTATTGGATGTTGTACTGAGTGCTTCTTGGTGGGTAGTTTGCAAGGTACTCATCAAATTGAATGTGTACTGAGTGCTTCTTGGTGAGTCATTGCAGCATCAATGGGGTTTATGATGGATTAACCATACTTGCTAAGTTTTAGGTGCTTCGGAATCTGACAAATGCCAGATTTAGTTGGGGCTGTTTTCATAATGGAAAGCTGCCAATGTTTTATTTGATGGGTCCGTTCGGGATTTGATGGTATTGATTGACTTTTGGAGAACCATAGATTATGAGTGTTGTTTATCATTGTGCACAGTTGTAAAGCAGTATATTTATCCATTCAGGATTTGATGTTATTGATTAACTTTGGAGAACCATAGATTATATATTTTGTTTTATCATTGTGCACAGCTGTAAAGCGGTATACTCATCCGTTCAGGATTTGATGTCATTGATTAACTTTGGAGAACCATAGATTATAAATTGTGTTTATCATTGTGCACAGTTATAAAGCAGTATGTTCAAACGAAAGGCTTGCTTTGGTAATTAACTGTAGGCTGGAGAAGGCATCCCTCACCATGTGTATAAGAGTATTGGATGGTTAGTTGTTCAGCTAGCTTGTTGTCAAAGTGCTCAGTTTTAGAACAACTGATGATTGGAGTTTCAGTTTGCTGATGAAACACAGCTGTTTTAGTTCTCTAAATGTTTTTCTTTCATACTTCTCATTGTTACACTTCAGGCAACGGTTCTGTATGTCAGGTCTATGTGTCATTTTATTTAGCTTAAAAGTGTGGTATATCACTCTATGTCATACACTGCAATGATACACAAGGCTTTTTGCGTATTCACGGGGGAAAAAATTGTACTGGACTACATTCTTCCAGCAGAACATTTTTGAATGAAAATATACTAACAACTTCTGTAAAAAATTCCTTCTAAATCTGAGTGTTAATTTAGAGAACCTTGATCAGCTTACAGAAAGCTCCATACTAATGTTATTCTTGCATAATATTCTGATCAGGTGATGTCCATGGTCAATATTCTGATCTCTTGAGGCTCTTTGAATATGGTGGATATCCTCCTCAGTCCAACTATCTTTTCTTGGGCGATTATGTGGACCGGGGAAAGCAGAGCCTTGAGACAATATGCCTTCTTTTGGCTTATAAGGTCAAGTATCCTGAGAACTTCTTTCTTCTAAGGGGTAACCATGAATGTGCATCAGTAAACCGCATCTATGGATTCTATGATGAGTGCAAGCGCAGATTCAGTGTAAAACTCTGGAAAACGTTTACAGACTGTTTTAACTGCTTACCGGTATCAGCGTTGATAGATGAAAAGATTCTTTGCATGCATGGAGGTCTTTCTCCAGAGTTGAACAAGCTGGATCAAATACTCAACCTCAACCGCCCCACGGATGTGCCTGATACTGGGTTACTCTGTGATCTTCTTTGGTCCGATCCTTCCAATGAAGCGCAAGGGTGGGCTATGAATGATCGAGGTGTCTCGTATACATTTGGACCTGATAAAGTGGCTGAATTTCTTGAGAAGCATGATTTAGACCTTATCTGCCGAGCCCATCAGGTGCACTATGCTCACAAAGCTGAATTTCTTGAGTAGCTTATTTCTGCTCGTTGGAATTCAGGTTGTTGATAACTTTTTTTTTTGCTTGTTGGAATTCAGGTTGTTGAGGATGGCTACGAGTTCTTTGCTGATCGTCAGCTGGTAACGATATTTTCGGCACCTAATTACTGTGGAGAATTCGATAATGCTGGTGCCATGATGAGTGTAGACGAGACGCTGATGTGCTCCTTCCAAATACTCAAACCTGCAAGGAAAATGTTGCCTGGTTCAACTAATAACAAGTCTGGTTTCAAGGTATGCATAACTAACATGAGAACAATTGGTATTTCACCATATACATATATACATCACCGTGCTTACCTGCTGTTTCCCTTAAAAATAGCCCAATGCTATATTTACATACTATTCTCTACAAATATATAATTTGGTTTGTCTGTTAACCTGCAAAAGATCTGAGTGATAACAGAGATGCTAATGGAGTCATTCACTGCAGAGTTTTGCATCTATTTTCTGTACAAATATAACACTTCTTTGACCACCAGATGCAAAAACTGCAGATGCACTTGATAGATTTTCTTTCTTTCAGTGTATGCGATACAGCGATAGTATCAATGCACTCCTAAATTTTTGCCTGCAATTCCCAGAATGCTTGTTTCTGTTTGTCCCATCTCCTATGCACTTGGATGCTGCTCGGATTCTCATAGTAAGAGTATATTGCTTAATGATACTGCCAACTTGGCTCCAAGTCAACCAAATGTGTTAACTAAGCTTATTTCCCCTCATTGTTATTATATTGACATAGGCATACATTGACTTGTCACTTGCTGATTACAATTAGTTCTTAGCTCTGACTATTGAAATTCGTCCCTGCAACATTCTGACACAGTAATGCTTTATTTACTCTTGGGGAAATTTTTAATCTATTGAATCGTGGTCATGTGTGAAGACATGCTGGAGTCAAATTGCTTTGGAACACGTGTAAGCATATTGCAATTTCTAGTTCCATGGCAGTGCATGTCATAATCATTGAGGGCATAATGGTGTTAGACATTGACCTCACATGACAGTTCAACCATTTTCTGGCGTTATCTACCGCCCTTTCTTTCTTACGATGACATTGTGTCTGACCTACCTTCTCTTGTTCCCCACTCAGTGTGAGTGGCAGTATCAGAACAAGGATATGATAGCTGGTCCGCTAAAGTGGAGGGGAGGAATAGTTAACTTCCAGCTGATAAATCTGATATACAAATTCCAAGGAAATGAATATTTATGTGCTTAAATGAAGAACCCATCCATTCACATAAGAACAAGCAACATCCCTGGTGCTGAGGTGCCTTGTTTGCCATGGGAATCCATCTATGAACCTGTACTGGACTAGCCTAAATATCGTACCAACTGGAAAAAATAATTTTGACATGCCACTGGCTGTATGAAAATAATCCTCAGTTGTAATGGCCATGAGTTCTTTCTTGATGTATCAATGATGGTGGGTTCTCTCTTGATGTATCAACTGACCTTCAATTATTGTCGTTTTTTCATGTTTGATTAGTCAATGAGAGGATGGTGACGGTGGCACGGCGATTGGTGAGCAAGCTGTGGTCTCATCTGCAGGCAGGCACGTGCCTACCACGAGCGGCTGCGGCTAACCGGCGTTTTCGCCGATGCCTCGAGCCCGGACCTGAACAAGAACGCAGATTGTACAACTCTCTCGTCGATGGACTGTACATCGTTCATGTCGGATTAACACTTGTTGTAATGTATTATTGTTTTTCTACCGTGCGGATCTCTTTATCGTACGAGAGGATGATGTGAATGAAACTGTTGCTCCTCTTTTCCCCCTCTAAATTCAAAGGATTCAGACAGGCATACGCCAATAAAATCAGCTAAGAGTCCTGAGTGCTGGCGTGGGATCTTGACAGACACGGAGAAAACATTGCCCGTGGCTCTGAATTCGAGCTCGTCCGAGTCTGCGGTTTGCATGGTTCGAGCGGTTCAAGCTTTGCGCAAGAATCTTGATTCACCTCAGCATTTGTTGTTGCAATTCCTTTTAACTGTGTCTCTAAATATACCAGGTATGTTATTGGGTGGTGGGAATGTAAGTTTCTCTGTCAGAATCATGACATCGTGATCCTGGTTCGAGTTAATGTTCTCTTCGGAGAACATGTTTTTCTGTTTCGATAACCGGAGATGAGAAGTGGAGATGAAGAGAATATGTCTCTGTTTTGATAAACCGGAGACAAAAAGCGGAGGAATAGGTTCTGTCAAAAAGATGGAATAATGTACGAACGATTTCTTCGTCAGTCTTTTCTTGCAAAGCTGGAGGCTGACAAATGCCGAACAAGAATCATCTGATTCGCCATTGCGACAGGCCTCACTCAGCCAGAGAGGCATGATGCATTGTCAAATTGGACTAGACACATCCACATCACTGGAGGTTGAAGAAACAAGAGCGATTTTCTCCTCACATCAAAGACAATTTTCACATCACAAACAACGACAAAAATTCGAGGGCCTCTGGTTCACGGAAATTCAGAACACGTTACACATTGGAAATAGGTGAAACATAGGACTGCAAAAAAACAAATTTAGCTCGAGTCCAGCAGGATTTAGATTATGTTTGATTACACACTAGGAAGAACATGGGGACGTTTCGAGAGGCTAGAAACAATGGAGAATTTCTTACCAAAATGCGGCGCAAATCTTCGTTACCTACAGGACTGGACTAGATCTCAGTTGGACTCGCGTGTCGCATCGTCTTCTCTTCGCAATCTTTTCGGGTACTTGCGGTTCGATTTAAACCATGTTTGGTCTGAAACTCTGAATGTGGTTAGAATTTAGTAAGTTCTATTCTTCGGAAGGCACCATGGATCCTGATTCAAGTTAATGTTTTCTTGAGAGCATATGTTTTTTGTTCAAGGCTGATAAATTGACAGAGATCATGTGATGTGGAAATGGAAACAAAAATGTTTTCTCTGCTCTCATCCAAAGATCCACAATTTCATCTACACAAACAACAAAGTTGTTGACGATCTTTGATTAGCAGGACTCGGAAAAATGGGGAAATCGGGGAAACTTTACAGTTTAACGTCAACTCGGATCCAGCAGGATTAAAATTCTTTGCAGTTTTCTTTGAGAGGCTGGAATCGATGGAAATTTTCCTATGAAATGTAGCGCCGATCCACAATTTTCGTGTGAATTTTTTAGGAAATTGTGTAGGGATTGCAGTTGTCAAAAGTCCTCCAAAGCAAATGAGGCCAACGCCCCTTGCTCTGCTTCAGCGATTGTTTTCTTGAGAGCATTTCTGCGTTTCTTCATCAGTCTTTTCTTGGGATTGGAATTGGTTCTGTCAAAAAAGATGTGGATCGATTTGATCTGTCAAAAAGAGATGACGAAACAATAAATCACTGATTGGAATTGGTTCTGTCAAAGAAGATGTGAATCGATTTGATCTGTACAAAGCATTTCTTCATCAGTCTTTTCTTGCAAGTGAGAGGCGGAGAAATGTTGCACAAGAAGAATCTGATGCAATGTCAAATGGGATTAGACACATCCACATCACACAAAGAAGAAACGGGAACATGTTTTCTACTCACATCCAAGATCCACAATTTCATCAACACAAACAACAAAATTGTGAGGTTCTTCAGTTCATGGGACTCCAAAAACACGAAAACATTGAAAGGGAGAATTTAGGCTCTGTCTGGAACAAAGGAAAGACGTAGGAATTTTGGAGGATTAAAACCGTTCGCACCTTCTTCGAGAGGTTGGAGCCAGTGGAAATTTTTCTAAGAAATTCTGTAGGGATTACAGCTCACATAAACCCTCTGAACCAAATGAGGCAAACGCCCCTTGCTCTGTTTCAGTGTGGATGGACTCTGCCTGACATTCTCCTCTCACATGTTTTTGTCAACAAAGCTGAATCTTTTCAGATATACTCACTTTTCGGTGTGTATAGAGAAAGAGTTTTGCATCAACCTTTTTTTTCTAGCTGTGACAAAGCTGGGTCTGTGTAAACTGAACGTTGCTTCAGTACATCCCCTTAGAAAAGTTTACGGATTTCGATGCAGATTAAAGATGAAGATTAGAAGGCACCCCTTCAACAAAAAAAAGGACAGTATAGTCTTTTCTATCTAAATCTATCTACTCAATACGTTTGATCTGCAGGCTAATATGACAATAGCCTTTTAAATAACTTTAAGATTCGTGCAAACTTTTAAAGAGGGTGTACCGAAGCAAACTCAGTGTAAACTACATTACAAACCACTCATGTGCACATCTGCAATAAGACACATGGAAATTAGAGGACAAAAATTCGAGGGCCACTTTGGCTCACGGAAATTTAGAACACGTTACACATGGATATAGGCAAAAAAAGAATTCGGCTCGAGTCCAGCAGGATTCAGATTATGCTTAATTACACGCTAGGAAGAACATGGGGAGACCTTTAGAGAGGACGGAAACGATGGAGATTTTCTTACCGAAACACGGCGCAAATCTTTGTTGCCTGCATGACTGGACTAGATCTAAGTTCGCATGATTCAAGCTTCGCGCAAGAATCTTTGTGCTTGCATATCACGTCGTCTTCTCTTCGCGTTCTTTTTGGGCACTTGCGGTTCAATTTAAACCGTGCTTGGTCTGAAACTCTGAATATGGTTAGAATTAGTAAGTTTATTCTTCGGAATGCACCGTCGATCCTGATTCAAGCTAATGCTTTCTTGAGAGCATGCTATGTTTTTTGTTCAAGGTTGATAAATCACAGATGAAAAGAGCAGATGACGCATCGGAATAGGTTCTGTTGAAAAGGTGATGAGAGTGGGTCGATTTGATCTGTACGAAGCATTTCTTCATCAGTCTTTTCCTGCAAGTGAGAGGCGGGGAAATGTTGCACCAGAAGAATCTGATTCACCCTTGCGACGGGCCTCACTCGGAGTCAAAGATACATGATGCAATGTCAAATGGGACTAGACACATCCACATCATTGGACGAAGAAACAAGAGCGGTTGTTCTACACTTCTACTCTCATCCAAGATCCACAATTTCATCGACACAAACAACACATTCTTGCACCTTAACAAGTTGGTGTCCATGAAATTTTTCCTAGGAAACATTAGGCCAAAAAATCTAACATTGCAGGGATTACACTTGTCAAGAATCCTCTGAACCAAATGGCAAATCCTCTGAACCGCATTATTGCTCTGTTTCAGTGTGGATAGACTCTACCCGACATTTTCCACATACTCACATGTTTTTGTTAACAAAGCTGAAACTTGTCGCAAAAACATGTGGGTGGAGAAAATGCTGCACAAAAAGAACCGGATTCGCCGTTGCGACGGGCCTCGCTCGGAGCCAAAGAGACATGATGCAATTGTCAAATGGGACTAGCTAGACGCATCCACATCACAGGAAAAGGAAACAAACAACAAGTTATTTGCATCCAACATCCAAGATCCACAATTTCATCATCACAAACAACAAAGTTGTTGAGGATCTTCGATTAACAGGACTCCGAAAAACGCTGAAATTGGGGAAACTTTACAGTTTAATGTCAACTCGGATCCAGCAGGATTAAAATTGTTTGCACCTCGAGTCGATGGAAATTTTCCTACGAAACGTAGCGCCGATCAAATAATCCACTTCAGGAAATTTTGTAGGGATTGCAGTTGTAAAAAATCCTCTGAACCAAATGAGGCCAACGCCCCTTGCTCTGTTTCAGTGTGATTGGACTCTGCCTCACATTTTCCACTCACATGCTTTTGTCAACAAAGCTGAATCCTTTCAGATGTGATAAAGCTGGATCTGTGTAAACTGAATCACAAACCACTCATGTGCACATCAGCGGTAAGAACCAAGAACAAGAGGACAAAGACCAATGGTGATTTATCTCTACACATGTCCACATTAGTAGCGGTAGCACTCATCTGTTGTTAGCATCACAATTCACAAGCATGTGATCGCCACGGCAACACCAATCAAAACTAATATATCAACAATTCCATGGCATCCACTCAGCAGCAACACGATCATGCCACACGAATTCTCTGGCGGCAGCTACAACTAGAACCACAGCTCCGGCGAGCAATTAAATCGGCGATGGCGCTCGGCGGCAGTTAGAGTCTGAGTTCACCTGGGAGCCATGGAGATGGAGATGTCGGTGGGGATGCGGAACTTATCGGCCCAGTCCTGCGCCTCCAGGAACAGCTTGGACACCTTGGCGGCGACCCAGGACATCTCCGGCCGCGCCGCGGGGTCCTTGGACACGCACTGCAGCGCCAGCGTCGTCAGCGCCTCCGCCGCCTCCACGGGGAACGAGTCCTTG
This sequence comes from Elymus sibiricus, assembly GCA_039707655.1. Lineage (NCBI taxonomy): Eukaryota > Viridiplantae > Streptophyta > Magnoliopsida > Poales > Poaceae > Elymus > Elymus sibiricus. Next base: position 378,489,936 of record CM077674.1, on the reverse strand, counting down.
AGCCGCCGGTCCACCCACTGCCGCATCCCCTCCCCGCTGGCCGCCGCCGACGCCGCCGACGCGCTCTCGATCAGCGAGGTGCGCTCGTAGTCCTTGGTCGCCTTGTTGAACTCGTACCGCACCGGCTCCTGCCCGGACACCAGCTCCAGCAGCAGCACGCCCAGCGCGAACACGTCAGAGCGCCGCGTCGGCGACCCGCCCGCGATCAGCTCCGGCGCCATGTACCCGCGCGTGCCCTCGATCCGCCTCCCGCGGCTCCCCGTGCGCCGGTGCCTGGCCTGGGCACCCTCCTTGTCGTCGTCGTCCTCCGGGAGCTCCCCGGCGAGGTCCGCGGAGCCGAAGTGCGCGAGCTTGGCCCGGAGGAGCGGGCCCTGGCCGCACACGAGGACGGAGGAGGAGGAGAGGCGGTTGTGCACGGTGCCGGCCTGCAGGTGCACGTAGCTGAGCGCGTCGCAGGCGTCGGCGGCCAGGCGGAGCCGGGAGTGCCATGAGGCGAGCGGCGTGAAGGACGGGTTGTTGGCGCCGCGGAGGAGAGAGGACAGCGGCGCCGCGCCCGGGACGAGCTCGTAGGCGAGGAAGAGGGCGCCGTCGGGGGAGGCCGCGGCGCCGTAGAGCCGCGCGATGGCGGCGTGGTGGCAGTGGCCGAGCACGCCGAGCCGGGCCGACACCTCGGCCGGGTCCCGCCGCAGCGCGCGGCGGAAGACGGCGGCCGGGTGGCCCCGGAGCGCGCATCGGAACGAATTGGACGAGCCGGGCGCGAGGCGGTGGGCCGGGGAGAAGTTCTTGGTGGCGGCGGCGAGCTCGGCGTAGGTGAGGAGGAGGGGCAGGTCCGGGAGCGAGTCCTTGAGCGCCTGCAGGGAGGAGGCCGCGGAGGAGGAGGAGGTGGAGAGCGCCGCCGAGGAGGTGGAGTAGGAGGTCGGGTGGGTGCCGTTGGTGTTGGCGGCGCCGCGGGGCGAGCGGCGGCCGTGGGTGGTGGCCGTCGGCGTGGTGGCGGAGGAGCGGGCCATCGACGGCGCGGCGGCGGTGGCCGTGGCGCTCTTGGTCTTGCACATCTGATGCCTGTGGACGCCAACCATCGGCGACTAAGAAGCTCGTCGGACTTTCTTCCCCACCCCGCTCTCCTTCCTTGCCTACCAATTTGCTGGCGTAATAAAGGTTTCGCCTTTGGTTTTTCCTTCGTCTATCTCGATCACTTTACCTCGCCGAGTTGTTGCCTCGAGAGGAGGAAGACGGCTGGTCGACCGGTCAAACGCAAGTCAAACACCCGTTGCATTTTGAATCGTTCTGTATGAAATATTCTTGTTCAGCTGTTTATCCGTTTTACATGATGAGTCAAAGGGATCCGTAATGGGGTGAATTTGGTCGGAATGATAAATTTATCTTTCATCTCCTCATCGCCCATTGCTTGATAACCGTCGAGAAATCTAGGGTTCGATGTTTCGCCTCTAATCACAGGGAGGAAATGCTCGACCACCATATTGATCTCGACACATAGACGAGGTGTGAGGAGAAACTAGGAGCGGCGAGGAAAAGGAGGCGGGGTAAATCGCATGCACGACAACGGACGAAAGCGACCTTCTTGTATATGATGGTGTGCACCAACCAAAATGATGATAGAGAGAGAAGTGAAAGTTTTTGGTGACCGTAGCATCGAGCTGGATTACTGTAGTTAGTTTGATTTTCCCCGCAGAAAAGGGAAAATTATAGTTAGTTGGATTTGCAGAGACATAGCTAGAGTAATGCATAAGATTTCCTCTTTTGTTCAGATGGAGGACAATGCAACAAGTGTGCAACTTGATGCCTAATTAATCACTCATGTCCCTTAACTTGGGTTGGTTCGAGAAGCATCCATGTTGGTCGGGTGGTTTGGAGTTTTACCACTTGACTGCACTGCACTTGCACGGTGGGTGTTTCATCTCTACCCTAGTCAACGGAGAGCAGCCCGGTCGAGTAGGAGAAGTGGACAGTTTGGTTGACCCCAAGTTAACTAATGAACGCACGGTGTGAATGCTAATCGGATGACAACATTTTTTGAGTTTTTCATTTTGGTGTGAGGAAGAGTACAAAAATAATCAATCTCGTGGCCTCGTGGGTGGCGGCTAGTGCTGCCGCAGGGACAGCGACGCGACTGAAGAACGTACACGTGCTAGCATCCATCCTACCTGTCAGGCTGTCACTACGTAAACCAATTTGCCAACACAGCAAAGCAAAGAGAAAAAAGAACTCGCCGACCAGACGACGGCGGATTCCTCAAAAGTTACATTTTTAACCTGAACATTTTCAGGTTTGAGCGATTAAGGACTTTCCAGCAAATCCCCAAACCGCATATACCTCAAGAAACAACATTTCTTTCTCTTTAGCGAGCAGTTCGGTCCAGTGTTAGCTGCGCGCGTGACTTCTCATGATATTTACGCGGCCGCTCGACCTCGCCCTGCCCCTCTCGACCCCTCGACGGCGGAGTTGAACCGTCTCGCCACCCCGGGGTCATTTGCATTTTGAACACCCGTTGCGCTTTGAGCCATCCTGCACGGAATATTCATGCCCAGCTGTTTATCCATTTTACATGGGGTTTTGGCGTTTTGCAGAGTCAAAAGGGACACTCACATAGATGATGGGGTGAAATGTGTCAGAATGACAAATTTACCTTCCACCTCTTTCATCGCCCATTGTTTGATAAGCGTCGAGAAATCTAGGGGTTAAATGTTTAGTCTCTAATCTTAGGGAGGGACCCGTCGACCACCATATTGATCTAGGATTAAGAGCATCTACAGCCGGACTTGGCAAATCCGGCCCCTCAAACGCCCGCGGACGCGCCCGTGACCGGTCACGCCTCAGATTTACTCCTCTGCATCAGGATACCTCATATTTGAAACCTTAAATCTATACAAAGCATGCAAACGAGGAAATCCTACGTAGATCAACCTATACTACCCTAATCCTCGTCGGAGATGTCCACTATCTCCGTGCCCGACTCCTGGAGATACTGAGCCAAGGCACATCATCTTGAGATTGGCGAAGTCGACAGAAACGCCTTCGTAGTCGACGGGAATGTCTCCTCCCACTGAACGCACATTGCCGAAAGGTCTGAAATAAATTCAGAAAAATGCGAGCACCAATGTCAAGTCAGTGACTTGAACTCTGATGGGCTGGTGATATCAATGTTCTCCTAACCATACAACCACAGATTGATTCGTCATGGTGGGCCTTTCTGTACATAGTCAACGGAGAGATTATACTGTCCGGAGCATCCGCGGTCGGGTCAGGATATTAGCTATAATACATGAGGAGTGGATTGTTTGGTTGACCCAAACTAACTAATTAACGGCCGGTGCGAATGCTATACAGAAGATAACATTTTTTCTTCTTTTTGAATTTTCTTCTTCGTTTTTTAGGCAGGGAGGAAGAGAGCAAAAATAAGCAACCTCGTGGCTGCTATTGGCGGACAGCGACGTGACTGCAGGCGTACACGTGTTAGCATCCTACCTGTCAGGTCGTCACTACGCAAACCAAATCTGACGAATGACGAGCAAAAATATTGATTTTGACCTCGCCGACTAGACAATGTCTAGGAGAGAGAGTGTGTAATTGCCTGGACGGAGAGAGACTATCGTGACAAGGGGAACTCAAACACACGCTACGTACGTGTCGAGTCATTTTCACATGAATTTCTTGAAAATTACCGCGATGATCAAGGATACTGTGAATCATTTTACCTTTCTCCATTAACAAAGCATTATCATCATTTTCATTATCATCATCATTTTCGTCATCACCATCATCATCATATACATTGGGGTTCAAAGTAGGAGTTACCTTTGAAGCTTTAGCCATAAGGCAAAAGTGAGAGGTGGTAGACGATGATGAAATATTACTTGAGGCACCACTCAAATCCACATCTTTTTCCATAGAGTCTTGGATTTCCTCTACATTGTTAGCAACACAAATACTAGAGGAAATACAAGTATTTTCATTATGGCAACAAGATGTAGAAATCATACCACCATTAGAATTTTTTAAGCTATTGTTATGTGATATGCATGGACCATAAACACAAACATGTAAATCATTTAGGGTGCTAGATGTGTTTAAGTCCATAGACGAAGTATTGCAATAGGATAGAGATGAAAGATCATCAACAATAAGCTCACTATCAAGATTGCAATATTTCTTACTACTCACCATATCATTAAGTTGTGGCTTGCCACATGTTGGTGAAGTGTTGAGAACTCATCACGCCCGGAGGTGGAGGGAGAATAATCTTTCCCACAATTTTTAGACACATCATATTTATCTTGAAGCTTGGTCCATATCTCATTAGCTTTCGAAGATGGCTTCATTGACTCAAGAACTACAATGCTCAAATATTTGAAAAACACATTAGTAGCTTGAGTATTGAGATATAAGTTTTTCTCATCCTCTAAACAGCAATCAAGGCCTGTGGGAGAAGAAAAACCCATATCTACAATTTGCTCTATATTTGGACCCATGTCCTTAAAAATATTAAGCATACTAATTTTCCAAGCATCATAATTTGTGCCATCGAATATAAAAGTGTCATTATGCACTAATCCTTTAGCCGACATCTTTACTCTCTAGGTTGTGAAACCCTATAAAGAGAGAACCGGCTCTGATACCGATTGAAAGGACACGGATGTCGCCTAGAGGGGGGGGGGGTGAATAGGCGTTTTAAAATAATTACGATTAAGGCTTGAATAAATGCGGAATAAAACTAACTCTACAAGTATAACTTAATTCAATCATTAGTCCATAGAGATTGTCATCAATTACCAAAACCACACATGGGGGCACCATGCTCTTTCACCGTGTACAATGTAGTAGCCTAATTTGCTGTAGTATACACACAAAAGTGCGGAGTACATATACAGAAGGTCGGAGTTCATGTACAAAGAAGTGCGGAGTACATGTACACAGAACATGGTGTACATAATGTACGTAACAGGGAGTACAAAGTACACTACATATTGTACAAGTGCACGGAACTTCGTAAAGCACATGACAAGACATTGTACAAAGTACACAGAAGTCGGTGTAAAATATAACAGAACGGAGAGTACACTCCAAAGAAAAAGGTGTACAAAGTACACTAAACACGGTGTAGATATTACACAGAATATGGAGTACAAATTACACAGAAGACGGTGTCAAAAGTATGAAGAACTGGGAGTACAAAGCACTCAGAAAATAGGGTATAAAGTACACATAATAGGGAGTACAAAATACACAGAAGAAGATGCACAAAGTATTAGGTTTGGTAATACATGGCACATAGAATACGGTGTACAAAGTTCACAAAACAAGGAGTTCACAGTAAAAAAAAAAGGTATCTCGGAACCTATCAACATGGGATCTAGTTTTGAAGATCTCGGCGAGAGAATTTCAAATATGAAAGCGGCTCATAATTTGGACAAACGGTTTTTAAGATGTTTCGATTGGCAACAACAATCTCGAAATAAATACTCGTATGACCTCTGCGCAAGAGAAGGAGAAATCCCACCAAAATTCTCTCGAGCCGCAAACAGTCCCATAGGAAAACGCCCCATAGGTTCCTTCATAGTGAGAATGTGACACTTGGTGATAAAATAACGCATCGGGAGAGTAAACGTGACAAATGACACGAGGACAACATGCTCGAGGGAGATTCGCAAAGGTTTCCCTTGAAAACGGGTATCCCTAAAAAATAGTCCGACCTTCGTAAAGGTTGCCTTCGAAAATGGGTATCTCTAAAAAAAATCCAACATTCGCAAAGGTCTAATCTCGCTAGAGAGCGCCACTCACACTCTCCTGTCGCTAATTGTCGCGAGCCAGTGCCAAGGGATCAACATACGTGTTGCCTGCGCTAGTGCTTGTGCTGTCGCGCATAGGCAAATCACCTGAGGGCACACGCAAAAAGAAAAACACTTACATACTACGAAGATATACATAAGGTCGGAGTACATGTACATAGAAGTGCGGTTTACATGTACACAGAACACGATATACATTGTGCACATAACATGGAGTACAAAGTATGCACAAAACAGGCAGTACAAAGTAACTATAGACGGCGTAGAAGTACACTAAATTCGGAGTACCAGAACAAAGAAGACGGTGTACAAAGTACAAAGAATTGGTAGGACAAGCGCACAGAATATGGTGTACAATGTACATAGAACAGAGAGTACATCATTCAGAAGAAGGTGTACAAAGTAAACAAAATACAAATGCACAGAATGTTGATTTCACGCCGGAACTATCCGGAAGATACCCGCTCTCTATTGTGATCCATCCAAATGTGAACAACTGACTTTGACGCCTTAAGATCAGCGCAAACTACCGTGTTCTCAGACCAGGACGTCGTGGTCAGTTCTTGCGTGGCCGCTTCAAAAGCCCAGGCTGAGCAGGCCATAGGAAGGTGTCCTTTAGGATATTAATTGTAACCAAGTTACATCCTACTTAATTTTTTTCTAGACATTCCCGAATATGATCAATTCCCGTGCTAATCCATAATCTTTGGAATTTTCCCTCATTGTTTCCCAATCGATATGTAAATCGTCACGTAGACCGAAAAAGATGTGGCCATTGTTTGGACATTTTAAAATTGGTTAGTTTGAGCGACACGCCACCGCTAGACCATGAATCTTTTTGTGCGTTTTGGCGATGAAATTATTTTTCTCTCCCGTTGCAACGCATGGGGCAAGGGCAGTAACCCGTTCTTCATCTGTGTTCTTACATCTGCAGATAAGCGTGCAAAACCTCGTTAATGCAGGAACCTATACATCAGGTCATTAGTGACACAACTGACGTGATCGGCAACATCGGCGAGGTGGCCCGACCGTGCGCCTATGGCTGTGATTCGTGAAGTGAGTGCGACGAAATCGTCCTCTGACCGATCGCCGCAGTCCGCTGTTGGGGCAAAATTCCGCCACTGTGCTCCACCATGTCCGCTCACTGCTATCGTGAATAGTAACTGCTGCCCCCGGCCGGCAAGACGGCTGCGTGTATTCGTGATAAAAAATAATACAAAACTTCTATACTATTAAACACCCCAAAATACAAAAGACGAAATACAAGGTACATATATAAGTACTATGTATAGCGTCTTGATACGTATTATCTGGGTGTACAAAGTACGTGGACTACAAAAAGTACCGTGTACAATGTAGTAGCCTAATTTGTAGTAGTATACACACAAAAGTGCGGAGTACATATACAGAAGGTCGGAGTTCATGTACACAGAAGTGCGGAGTACATGTACACAGAACATGGTGTACATAATGTACATAACAGGGAGTACAAAGTACACTACATGTTGTACAAGTGCACGGAACTTCGTAAAGCACATGACAAGACATTGTACAAAGTACACAGAAGACGGTGTAAAATATAACAAAACGGAGAGTACACTCCAAAGAAAAAGGTGTAAAAAGTACACTGAACACGGTGTAGATAGTACACAGAATATGGAGTACAAATTACACAGAAGACGGTGTCAAAAGTATGAAGAACTGGGAGTACAAAGCACTCAGAAAACAGGGTATACAGTACACATAATAGGGAGTACAAAATACACAGAAGAAGATGCACAAAGTATTAGGTTTGGTAATACATGGCACATAGAATATGGTGTACAAAGTACACAAAACAAGGAGTTCAAAGTAAAAGAAAAAAAAGGTATCCTGGAACCTATCAACATGGGATCTAGTTTTGAAGATCTCGATGAGTGAATTTCAAATATGAAAGCGGTTCATAATTTGGAAAAACGGTTTTTAAGATGTTTCGATTGGCAACAACAATCTCGAAATAAATACGCGTATGACCTCTGCGCGAGGGAAGGAGAAATCCCACCAAAATTCTCTCGAGCTGCAAACAGTTCCATAGGAAAACGCCCCATAGGTTCCTTCATAGTGAGAATGTGACACTTGGTGCTAAAATAACGCATCGGGAGAGTAAACGTGACAAATGACACGAGGACAACATGCTCGAGGGAGATTCTCAAAGGTTTCCCTTGAAAACGGGTATCGCTAAAAAATAGTCCGACCTTTGTAAAGGTTGCCCTCGAAAATGGGTATCTCTAAAAAAAATCCAACATTCGCAAAGGTCTAATCTCGCTAGAGAGCACCACTGACACTCTCCTGTCGCTAATTGTCGCGAGCCAGTGCCAAGGGACCAACATACACTACTGCAGGATGGTCCAAACGCGACAGTCCAATCAGAGACCCTTCGACGAAACTGTGTGTGATGGATCAATCAGAAACGGTGATGTAATAAAACCGTCAAAAAAGATGCAAAACATTTGCGATGGCGGTGACATCAAACACGGTTCAGATTAGAGTTGCGTGTGCGATGCGTGGCAAACGGTTAATCCAGCAGAACTGTTTGCGATGAGGCAGAACAACAGAAACGGGCAGCCAGATGAGGGTGTGTGCGATATACGGCATATAGTTCACTAGGATGAACTGTGTGTGATTAGGCAACACAATAGAAACGGTCAGCCAGATCAAGGTGTGTGCGATGGAGGGCATATAGTTCACTCGGATGAACTGTTTGCGATGAGCCAAGACAACAGAAACAGTTCAACTGAACAAGATGTGTGTGATACGTGGCAAACAGGTCCGTAATCAGAAATGTGTGCGAAGAACAATAATAACGCAGACGATTGCTGCTAATGAGCCCTGTGATTTACTCTGTCTACGATTGCTGCTAACACCGAGTCGGGCAGGGCGCAAGCAGAGCGCGCCGCGGCCGCCTCAACCGCGAGCAACCACACGCATAGAGCAGTTGAACACGCAGGGAATGATCGTCTACAAGCCGGCAGGCAGTTGCGTCGCTGCGTAGAGAGCGGTCGTGTGCTACTACCTCCGTCTTGGTCTATTAGTCCCCTTTATATTCTGTGCCATATTTTGACCTTAAATTTAACCAACAAAATGTTAATGCATGTTATTAAAATTATATAATTGGAAACTATGTTCAAATACGAATCCAACGATATAATCTTTGGCGACATGCATTCGTATTTTATTAGTTAAATCCTACTTATAAACCAGGACGGGGCCGGGGTAGTAGGTAATAAAATTGCAAACGTTTTTTTAATAACCGTATGTGTACGTGTCCTTTCGTCCTCCTCGCACGTCTTGTCATCCCGCTGCCGCAGACGGCTTCCAGCGCAAGCTTGAGGCGCGCGGGGGCGTTCTTTTGGCCAAACGGTAGTGAGCCCGTTCCCGCGCAACCGCGCAGGTTCCCGCGCAAGCTTCCCGCCCGACTCGGTGAAATCCCCCAAAATCCCAATGCTTACCAGCCTGCTATATAAACCCTCACGGCCGGCGAGTCCTGCGTCACATTTTCCCCTCCCTCCCTGTAGCTTATCTCGTCTGCTTCTCCCACAATCGCCAATGGCGCCGGTCCGTCGTCGTCGCTCAGCCACTCCGCCGTCATCAGAGGACATCTCCAGCTGGGAGGCTACACCGCGGCGGCGGCTCAGTCCTGGGCGTAGTGTAGTGCGCGTGGCGTCCCTCCTATTGGCTGTGCGCGGAACACCCACCACACGCTCCGCCGCCGCTGCCCGTCGGCAGCTGTTGCCGGCCGCCGTTGCCGCCACCCCACCGTCTGCCATCGTGGCCGCCACACCATCGTCGAAAGCCAGGGCCATCACCCGCTCCGCTGCCACGGCCCGAAAGCGGGAGGTGGCCGTCGTGGCCGCCACCCCACTGCCGGCCACCGTGGCCATCACCCGCTCCGCCACCGCGGCCCGAAGGTGGGAGGTGGTGGTCGTGGCCTCCACCCCATCGTCGGCCGCCGTGACCGCCAGCCCACCGTCGACCGCCGGGGTCATCACCAGCTCCGCCACCGCCGCCCGAAGGCGGGAGGCGGAGGTGGAGGCCCGAACGTGTGTCAGCGACCTTGCGCGCTACATCGAGTTCCTGCGAGAGGAGGAGGAGCGCCTCGTCGAGCACGCAAAGAGCCTTACCGCCGCCGTGGCCGCAGCACACGCCGACGCAGAGGCGAGGAATCAGGAGATCTACGAGGAGTCCCGCCGCTTCGAGAGGGGTCGTCTGGAGCGGTAGAGGGCGTTCGAGGTGAGCATCGCTGAAGGTGCAGCAGCGGCAGGCACCGTATTGCAGTTGTCCAACTCGTCGGTAGACTCGTCCTCCTCTGCCTCTTACTGAGCGCACTCGGCAGAGGAGAGGCTGCCGGAAGTAGTACAAAGCCCCTCCGTAGTAGTATTTAGGGGCTATTTTGTTCAGTTCATCTGACTATAGATGAGGTGGAACTGTACAACGTACTTAAAATTGGCTAGTATATATAGTTGAACTAGCTATTTCAGTACGTGGTTGGCAACAATTGGGGAAAAGTTTGGTCGGTTCAGCTGTCGAGTTGAACTGTTTGTATAAAAGAATGACTGCTTAATCTATGAATGAAATGTATGCTTAATTACTGAATTTTAGTTGCAAAAATTAGATAGTGCTAGTGATTTTTAGCTGCATATTTTGACAAATGGCAGTGTTACAAGGTTGACAAATGGCAATGTTACTAGATCAACAAATGTCAATCTTTCCAGTTTGACAAATGGCAATATAGAATATACCCAATATGAGAGATGCAAATCTTACCAAATTGTCTGTACGTGCGGTTGCACACGGGTCATCCGAAAAAACCGTTTGCGTTGAAGGGAGGTACAAATCCTGCTTGCCAGATTTTCTCTTGGCTTAGCGCCGAAGTCTCGCTTTGCATACCGTATTCAATCTGAACCGTTTGCGTTGAAGAGATGCACAAATCCTGCGCGGCGAATTTTCCCTTGGCTTACTGGGGAAGACCATAGCTCTCACTTTGCATACGGGTGTTCTATCTAAAACGTTTGCGAACAAGAGCTGCACAAATCCTGCTCGGCACATTTTCCCTTGGCTTACTGGGGAAGCTGTCGGTTTACATACAGGTGTTCTATCTAAAACGTTTGCGATCAAGAGGTGCACAAATCCTGCTCGGCACATTTTCCCTTGGCTTCCTGGGGAAGCTGTCGGTTTGCATACGGGTGTTCTAACTAAAACGTTTGCGATGAGTGTTTTATATTTAAAAACCATTGATGTTTTTTTAAAGAAAATCATTTGATAAGTCTGTACATTCAGAGAGAAAGATGCAAGTTCGTTCAAACCATATCTTTCATTCAGTCACACTGCGAATTTATATTCATATGATCGAGATACAGTATTAAACCCAACTGGAAGACTAGTGGCAGATGATCCTTCTGCTCCATGGCGTTGGTGGAGGTCTGCGGGAGGGGAATGGCCCGTATTAAACTGCGGCTTGGGCGCCATTAATGGAGAGGATGCGAGCAAGGCGGGCGGCGGCCATGGAAGTCAAAGGGCTCGCTTTCCCTTGAGCCTGCGCGGCGTATAACACTACAGCTCACACGCTTCCCGGTGAGCCTGTGCATTGGAGTACAGCTCGCACGCCTCCCGTTCAGTCAAGCACCTGTCCGCACGACACCTCCTAGCCATTAAAAGAGTGAGGCGTGGTGTCACGTGAATGGTTAACAGAACGCACACGATTTAAATTATACAAAACGTTTGAGATGTTAAAGTGGTAGCTATTTGTTTCAAAATGCCTTTGTTGGCTGTTATTCGAGTGCGCCTTCTCTCAAAATGGACACGAAAAATACCACAGCATGTCGGGTGCCATTCCATGATAGCATGCCAAGTTTCATGAATTTCAGACGAGTTTTGGATTTACTAGAATTTAAAAACAAAGTATCTCAACGTTTTGCCGGCAATCAATGGTGCCCTAGTGTTTGAAATTCATTTCCATTTCTTGCATGGGACCTAAGCATGCACCCAAGGACACACATTTGATTTTTCAACCCATTTTTCTGCACTGGAGCATGTGCGTGTAGTTCAAATTTGAATTATGCACATAAAATGCCTAGAAAACCCAGTTAATGTATAAAAATGTCGTAGCGAACCCCGAAAAATCCCAAAAATTGACACAACACTCCTGTTGTTCTATGTTGACACTAGAAAAAATTTGAAAGCAAGAAGAGGCAACGGATATCGTTTTGTCCCCAAAGGTGGCACGTTCCCTACCGAAACCATCAGGATTGTTGTGAGAAGCTCTGGTTTGCGAGAAGCTTATACCAAAACCTGCCCCAAATGGGACAAATTTTTTACCACAACATGTTGATGCCGCTACATGATAGCATGCCAAGTTTCATGAATTTCAGACGAGTTTTGGATTTACTAGAATTTTAAAAAAAGTATCTCAACGTTTGCGGCCGAGCGACGGTGGCAAGGTGCTTGACATTCATTCCCATTTCTTGCATGGGACCTAAGCATGCACCCAAGGACACAGATTTGATTTTTCAACCAATTTATATGCACTAGAGCATGTGCATGTAGTTCAAATTTGAATTATGCACATAAAATGCTTGGAAAACCCAGTTAATGTATACAAATGTCTAAACAAACCCCGAAAAATTCCAAAATTTAACACAGCACTCCTGTTGTTCTATGTTGACACTAGAAATTTTTTGAAAGCAAGACGAGGCAACGGATATCGTTTCGTCCCCCAAAGGTGGCACGTTCCCTACCGAAACCACCAGGCTTTGTTGTGAGAAGCTCTGGTTTGTGAGAAGCTTATACCCAAACCTGCCCCAAATGGGACAAAATTTTTACCACGACATGTTGGTGCCGCTCCATGATAGCATGCCAAGTTTCATGAATTTCAGACGAGTTTTGGATTTACTAGAATTTGAAAACCATGTATCTCAATGTTTGCGGCCGAGCGACGGTGGCAAGGTGTTTGACATTCATTCCCATTTCTTGCATGGGACCTAAGCATGCAACCAAGGACACATATTTGAGTTTTCAGCCAATTTATATGCACTGGAGCATGTGCGTGTAGTTCAAATTTGAATTATGCACATAAATGCATAGAAAACTCAGTTAATGTATAAAAATGTCCAAACGAACCCCGAAAAATTCTAAAATTTAACACAACACTCCTGTTGTTCTATGTTGACAGTAGATTTTTTTTTTTGAAATCAAGAAGAGGCAACGGATATCGTTTCGTCCAGAAAGGTGAAACGTTCCATAACGTAACCATGAGGCTTGTTGTGAGAAGCTCTGGTTTGTGAGAAGCTTATACCCAAACCTGCCCCAAATGGGACAATATTTTTACCATGGCATGTTGATGCCGTTCCATGATATCATGTCGAGTTTCATGAATTTCAAACGAGTTTTCGATTTACTAGAATTTTAAAACCATGTATCTCAATGTTAGCGGCCGAGCGACGGTGGCAAAGGTGTTTGACATTCATTCCCATTTCCTGCATGGGACCTACGCTTGCAACCAAGGACACACATTTGGTTTTTCAACCCATTTATATGCACTGGAGCATGTGCATGTAGTTCAAATTTGAATTATGCACATAAATGCATAGAAAACTCAGTTAATGTATAAAAATGTCCTAGCGAACCACGAAAAATCCCAAAAAATGACACAATACTCCTGTTGTTCTACGTTGATACTAGAAAAAATTTGAAATTAAGAAGAGGCAATACATATCGTTTCGTCCACAAAGGTGACACGTTTCCCTACCGGAACCATGAGGCTTCTTGTGAGAAGCTGTGGTTTGTGAGAATCTTATACCATAACCTACCCCAAATGGGACAATATTTTTTACCCCAGCATGTTGATGCCATTCCATGATAGCATGCCAACGTTCATGAATTTCAGACGAGTTTTGGATTTACGAGAATTACAAAAGCAAGCACATCAACGTTGCCGGAGAGCCACGGTGCCGTGGTGTTTGAAATTCATCCTCTTACAACCCATTTTGGTGCACCAGAGCATGTGCATATAGTTTAATTTTGAATTGTGCACCTGAAATGCCTAGAAAACCAAGTTAATGTATAAAAATGTCCAAACGAACCCTGAATAATTCCAATTTTTTTGACGACACACCTATAGTTGCATGTTCACTGCCCATGGACACATATATGATTTTACAACCCATTTTGGTGCACCAAAGCATGTGCATATAGTTTAATTTTGAATTGTGCACCTGAAATGCCTAGAAAACCAAGTTAATGTATAAAAATGTCCAAACGAACCCTGAATAATTCCAATTTTTTTGACGACACACCTATAGTTGCATGTTCACTGTAGATAAAAGTTCTAGCAATTCAAACACCCTCCTTTGCCGCTGTGACCCCATTATGTAATTCAAATCAAGACGAAAAATCAAGTAGATCGCACACATTTAATTATCACCAACCGTGTGAGATGCAACACAAAATATCTTGGATTACCGTCAGAGTATAGTACGCATATGGCTTACGCGAGAAGGTGCGTCGGCTACAGTCCACAGCCGGCGTGTCAAGCACACTAGCTCGCTCCCCAAATATCATTTCACTGTTCAATCATCGCCGGTGAAAGATGGGGACGTGGACCCGCTTCGTCAGGGCAACTCCTGTGGCCCACTCCGGCGAGAGCGCGGCCGCAGCCGCCAGGCGCGTGCTAACAAGGTTCGTGAGCGCGGCCGCAATCTGCGACCGGGCGGCCAAGGCAGCCCAAACGGCCGCTGTTGCTTCTCAGGTGGCGACAGCAACATCCGCCTCGGGGATAGCAACTGGCGAGAGCGGCACAACAGCTGTCTGTTCCACAACGGCGGCCTTAGCCCTGATGGATGCCGCCCGCGATCATGTCAAGGCCACCCACGCCCAGCTCATGGCGGTCACCGCACAAATCGAACGAAGCTTCTCCGACAACGGTCGGCAACCCACGGCCGAAGAGTTGGCAATCGCCGAGAGCGTTCGAGCAGCCGTCCGTTCCTCTCCCGCATACCTTGCCACGATGAAGCCCGTCCAAGCTCAGATCACGGCCGCCCACGCGCAGCTCATGGCGGCCTTTTCGAAAGAGATTGCGGACGTGGATGGCGAGATGCTTGCCGAGTATGGTGCGATGGATGCCATGGAGCCCCTTCCCCAGGAGACCGTCGGGCGCGAGCTGGACATGGAGGAGGCGGCGGAGATCGACGAGCACCAGCCGTAGTAGTACTCTTTGTTTTGTTTAATTAAGAGCGCCGGTCTTTAATTTGTTAGAGTAATGTTTAGGTCAGCTAGCTCTGTTTAATTGCTGAACTTGCTCGATTAAGAAGTGTGGGTGTGCTGTAGTCTCCTTTGTGCACCCAAATTATGCAATGACGTGGATGACCACTGTAACCAGGGAAATTCGAACCAAATTTTTTGACGTTCAAACTTATCACACACGGGTTAAGCTATCTGAATCGTTCGTGATGTTCACATATCATACACAGTTCTGAATAAGGGACCATGTCTGATGACACTTTGCGTGCCAGTTTTTTCGCTGCACCGATCCAAAATTTTTGGCTTCCACGGAAATATCTACCTCCCCGCCCCCCCCCTTACCAAAAGCCACATTTCCCCTGTTTCCGCCTTCCTTTCCAAGTTGAAACCTTCACTCCTTGCTTGCAGCGCCGTCTCCTCGCCGGTGACCCTCCTTCACGCTGCTCGGCCTCGTCGATCCAGGCAGGTAATCCACACCCGACCCCCACCCTCCTCCTCCTTCCACATCCCACATGCCCCGACCGCCGGCGTGACACCTTCCACCCAAATCACCGACCCCTTCCCCAAATAAGCGCCACCCTAAGCCATGGTGCACGCAGTATAGCGAGGAGCTCAAGGAGCATTTGGCAGCGGAGAAGCAAATCGCGGCTGCACGCGCGGATGAGGTCACGATGGCTGCCATTCGTGTCGACCCCCAAATATTGGAGGAGCACCTCACCGTCGAGGCTACCGTCGATGCCTCGCGCACCGACACCACGATGCGGTTGGCTGCTTTAAACGACAGTTCATGGCGTTTCCTCGAGGCCACCGTCGGTGCCTTCGACAAAGACTACGAGGTGTTTTCTCAGCGTGCCCGTGCTTACCTCAACTCGAGAGGCAGCAGGTTGGTGCTCGGAGCAGCTTAGGCAACTCACCACTATGATGAGGGCACCCACGATGTGGAGGTCTCGCCCTCTTCCATGTCCAGGGAGCCAATCATCATCGATATCTCCGACGATGAGGAGTAGATTGTCTTATTAGCTCACTATAAGGACCTATGTTCAGTTTGCTAGCTACGCTGGTTAAGCATGCTTGGTTTACCCGTTGCATGTGCTACTCCTGCATTTCCTTAACAAATTCTAGTGAATTGTCCTATCTACTTTTACCATGCAATCTGTTGCTCTAGTCTATATGTTCTATATGTTGTGCAATGTGGTGCTCACTTATTAACTATTTGGTTAATTAGTTGTCGTCTTCAGTTAACTGTTTGGTTCAATTCTGCAAATGTGATGTTCAATTCTTCAGGCTGCAATTTTGTATTGTCTTCCATGTGAGAAATAAATCGAATTTATCTTTACAAAATACATGAGAAACAAATACAATTGCTATATTTCCTAGTTGTCAAGCATGCTTGGTTTGGTTAACTGTCTGATCTTCTAGTATGTTATACATTGTGCAATGCGGTGCTCAATTAACGTTTGGTTCATTTGTTGTGGTGTTTAGTTAACTGTTTGGTTCAATTCTGCAATGCGATGTTCAATTGTTGTGGGTGCATTCTGTTATTGTATACCATGTGAGAAATAAATCAAATTTGGATGTACTAAATACATGAGAAACAAATACAATTGCTATATTTCCAAGTTGTTAAGCATGCTTGGTTTGGTTAACTGTCTGATCTTCTATTAGGAGTATGTTATATTTTGCAATGTGGTTCTAAGTTAATGTTTGGTTCATTTGTTGTGGTGTTTAGTTAACTGCTTGGTTCAATTCTGCAATGCGATGTCCAATTGTCGTGGGTAGAATTTTGTATAGTTGTGCATGTGAGGAATAAATCGAATTTGGCTGCACTTAATACATGAGAAACATATACAATTGCTATATTTCCTAGTTCTTAATCATGCTTGGTTTGAATAAATGGGTTTTCCATGTGGCTCGAATTAATATAATGAATTTGCAATGTTCTTATTTTTCATCAACATATTTTACTGATAGCATGCGAACCCTCACTTAACCTGATCACTAACTACCTTATATGTGTTGCAGGGAAACAATGGGAGGCACTGAGGTTTACAATCGAGGTTTGCACATGCATGGTCCTTTGTCTAATAGCACATTATTGTGCAATTGCAGGAACCATTCTAATATTTAGGTTTTTAACAATTTGGTCTGGCACATGTAGGTCCTGCTGTCAGAGGTTTTGACCCACTGTTCGACCCTTTTTGCATATGGGGAAATGAGTTGTCCATGAATATCAGTCAAGTCAAGAAACTCCGAAAGATTGTTAGGATAAAGAAATTATTGACAAAAAACAACAAGATCTTTGTCTGCACAATGAAGAAGACATCAGTTCGCTACAGGATGGTACTAACTATTATACCTTGCGTTTTTTTATTCCTTTGCCCCATTTCCAATTTAGAGAAGACATTTATGCACATCCTTGTTTTCAGGCCTTTCCAAAGCAGTTCACTGATGATTACCTCTCAAACCACCTGTATGGCCAGGAGGCGAGGAAGGTATTCATACAACACCCACGGTTCAATATTGAAGTGTTCCTGAAGAGGACAAAGGATGGACGGTCAATCATCCACTGGCACTGGCCTAAAGTTGCAAAGACCTTCAACATCAATGGAGGCTCAATATTCGCCTTCCGCTTCAGCAGTTTTCCATATGAGATTCATCTATCTATGTACCGTCTATGATGCTAATTTCGAAAGGTTATAGATGTTGCATGTGAAACTTGGTGCTGGTGCAGTTGTGTAATGGGGTAGCTGAGTGCTGAAGCTATATGATGTTGTACTCTGATGTATTTCAATTATGAAATCCTGCTTCCTTAATATGGAAATGAAATATATTGTGTGCTTAATATGAAATGTCAATTAGATTAATAAATGGATTATTAATAATAGGGCAATTAGCCTGCTAATGGCCAATTAGCCAGCTAATTGGGTTTTTCTATTGCAAACGGGTATTGAGAAAACACCATGGGCGATGACCTCAGGCAACGCACACAGTTTCTAGGAATAAACCGTGTTGGATCAATGAACAATCACACACGACATCCTCTTGAAAACTGTTTGCGTTAGGCCACCTTGCGCAAACGTTTACCACGTAAAAAGTGTGTGTGATGGACAGCCTTTGCCACACAGTTTCTTCTACGCACCGTGTGTGATGCATTCAATAACGCGAACGATAAAATTGTTAATATCGTGTGCAATGGCAATGCTATCACAAATGATTTAATGGGGAAAATTGTGTGTGATGTACCTGCGAACGGAAACGTTTTCCTTGGAGTGACTGTGTGGGATGTATATACGAACGGAAACGTACTTCTTGGATTAACTGTGTGGAATGTACATACTAACGGAAATGTATTCCTTGGATTGACTGTGTGGAATGTACATACGAACAGAAACGTTTAGCGGGGACTGACTGTGTGGGATGTACTTACGACCGGAAATGATTTGGCTTGTATAATTGTATATTTTTTTAGCACAACTGTACGTATAACCGTATTTGACCGCTCGCCGGTCGCACACGACCTCATTTTGCCGAGCGTGTGTGCCAGGAGGGCATATCCCCGACGGTTTCTAGGTCATGTGGGAAGGACCCCCCTATCGCAGTCACTCACTTGGCGACGGTTCGAAACGCCGTCGCGGAAAGGGGATAAAAACCGTTTGTATAGCACCTCGCTGTACCAGTGATACGTGTTGCCTGCGCTAGTGCTTGTGCTGTCGCGCATAGGCAAATCACCTGAGGGCACACGCAAGAAGAAAAACACTCACCTGAGGGCACACGCAGTACAAAGTAACTATAGACGGCGTACAAGCACACTAAATTTGGAGTACCAGAACAAAGAAGACGGTGTACAAAGTACAAAGAATTGGTAGGACAAGCGCACAGAATATGGTATACAATGTACATAGAACAGAGAGTACATCATTCAGAAGAAGGTGTACAAAGTAAGCAAAATACAAATGCACAAAATGTTGATATCACGCCGGAACTATCCGGAAGATACCCGCTCTCTACTCTGAACCATCCAAATGTGAACAACTGACTTTGACGCCTTAAGATCAGCGCAAACTACCGTGTTCTCAGACCGGGACATCGTGGTCAGTTCTTGCGTGGCCGCTCCAAAAGCCCAGGCTGAGCAGGCCATAGGAAGGTGTCCTTTAGGATATTAATTGTAACCAAGTTACATCCTACTTATTTTTTTTCTAGACGTTCCAGAATAGGATCAATTCCCGTGCTAATCCATAATCTTTGGAATTTTCCCTCATTGTTTCCCAATCGATATGTAAATCATCACATAGACCAAAAATGATGTGGCCATTGTTTGGACATTCTAAAATTGGTTAGTTTGAGCGACACGCCACCGCTAGACCATGAATCTTTTTGTGCATTTTGGCGATGAAATTATTTTTCTCTCACGTTGCAACGCATGGGCCAAGGGCAGTAACCCGTTCTTCATCTGTGTTCTTACATCTGCAGATAAGCGTGCAAAACCTCATCAATGCAGGAACCTATACATCAGGTCATCAGCGACACAGCTGATGTGATCGGTAACATCCACTACAAAAAAATACACTTCCGTGATGATACGTGTTTGTCACAGTAGGTCACGTTTTCTGTCATGCATGTACATCCATGACGATTTTATGACAGAATCAAGATAGTCATACCTGTGCTATCGTAGAAGTGTTCCATGACAATACCAAAATTATCATCACAGAAGTGTTCACTTCCATGACGATAAATGACGCGTCATGGAAGTGCTTTCGTCAAGGGTAACCGACACGTGGCATCCACCGTAACGGGTCGCCGTTAAGCTATCGGGTCCGGTTTTGGATCCGATAACCCGTTAACAGCCCGGACCAATGGGGATTTTCCACGTGTAAAATTCTCATTGGCCGAAGGAAACACATGTCAGCTCGTCATTGGGTCAGATAGGCGCCTATGATATGTCGACACGTGCGACGGCCCAACACTGGCCCATTTAGCTTACAAAGGCCGGCCCGTTTGACTTGGTCAAAAGCTAGCGGGTTGGCCCATGAAAAGCCTGTTAATGGTCTATTCGCATATAGCCCATTTTACGGCCCGGTAACTCATGGCCCGTTAGGGCCTTCCCGAAATCGGCCCAACATAGTCATGTGGGCCGTCGAATATAACACCATCCCGTTTCACTTTCGGCCCATGTATGGCCCACAACGTCTTTCGGCCCATACGAGGCCTTTCGTATCTTTGGGCCCTTTAGTGGCCCACGGTGACTCTGGCCCATAATGAAAAGTAAATTTCTTTGTACCCATTAACGGCCCATGATTCACATGGGCCGTTTCCAGCCCGTGTTAGCTTTCGGCCTACTGACGGCCCATACATTCTTGGGCTCCTTTCCGGCCCTCGATTACTTCCGCCCCGTTACTGGGCTGTTCCCTTAATGGGCCAAATTCGGCCCGTGGTTAGAATCGGCCCGTTTGTGGCCTGTTAACCCGTTGCGCCGTTTCCAGCCCGTCCTATATTCTGGCCCATTAACGACCCGTTATGCCTGTGACAAAATTAAGCCTTTGTTGTCTTCTGGCCTGTTAACGGCCCATTATCGTGCTGGTCCGATACCAATTACGCCCGTTTATGGCCCATGTGGGCCCATTTATCCGACGGCCCGAGGCCCACTGATTCTACGGCCCGTTGGAGGCCCATTTATCCGACGGCCCGTAGGAGGCCCATGGATCCTACGGCCTGTAGCAGGCTCAAGGTTACCATGGTCCGTATATGGCCCATGGTTGTTGCGGCCACTAGCAAACCAAGGAAAAAGATGACTAGGAAATAAATAAGCCAGAAACTAACGCTAGGCTATTAAGGCGATTGCACAGATTACATCCACTGGGCATCAAAGTTTGCCACCAGTGCAAATATAGGGAACACCCTACACTATACAAAAATGGCTTGCTGTTTTCTTGAGCCGGTGGCTGCACGTTAAGAACAAATATCGTATCGCAACAAAACAAATTACAACGATAAAACAAAAGGAAGGTTGGCATAAAAGTTAACAGTCCGACAGATAAATGCACCACCAGAAGTTCAGAAACTCAGTTCATTTGACCTGACTGTTATGTTTTCATGTTGTACTGTCTTATGGAGCACCATAACCTTCGCCTTCATTTCTCCTAGGCTCCTGAACAACATAGCAAATGTTTGATAGTCTGGTTTCAAAACCATGCATATCTTGATGACATCGAACAATGGTTGTCCTTGTTTCACAAAGGGTCTCTGTTAGGGAATGGACTTGTGTCTGGAGCGCAGATATAACATTGTTTTGAGCTTGCATATCTTGATCATGAGGTAGTTTGGATGAGATTGCCTTAACAAACAACCCAGTATTACGCAGGAACGTGCTTTTGGCACTGTTAGTGGACAGGTACTGACCCACTGCAGCAAGAGGTGAAATTGCGGTTATAGTTGCCTCGTCACCTTCAGAAGGTGGCGGTTCCACCATTTGTTCCATAGCTTGCTGAAAAGTTGAGTTTTTACATTAGTAGTACTAGAACAGAAGATATTAAGGAGGCAGCAAAACCAAACAAAATAGCTTTGGTCTATATACAGAACTTATTCTGGTGAACCCGTGTAAAATATTAGTTGTATTTTACTGCAAAGTACATAATAAAACCAGGTTCCAAACATATGACCATGTACCATGGCTAATGTATTGTCTATTTCTTCACATTGTATTGACAGCTAAGGATAAAGAGACAAAGTTTATAATACGGTAAGCATAGTATGACATCATTCATATCACAAAACAACTGAGAACAGACAAACAGGCAAGTGTAACATTGTGTAGACAAGTCCAGCACGGAACTAGATTACAGATCAAGATCGAAGGAACATCACTCCTCTCTTTTAAACCTTGTAAGGTGCAATGATACGCTGAGACAATTGTGTATAAAATTGAAAAGAGTAATAGACATTGGTTGCAAACCGTGCAGTTCAATGCACAAGTCAGAGTAAGTAGTAGTTAAAAGGCATGAGGATTAAGGACTTACAACAGCGGCTTTGACTGGTGTAGTCATGCCCTTCGTCTTGCTGGTGTGACAGTCCTTGAAGATTTCCACAACATTTGGTTCAGGTACTTTTTGGTCCTTGCGGGCTTTCCTCTGCATTTGGAACAAGTCAATATAGATCTGATAATATGGCACAGCAAAAAGAGTGAAACAACAGCTAATTACAAGAGCCTCACAGTGTGCAATATAGCTACGAGATCCTGTCGTCTGTTAGAATTTCACTTTCGTACGGTTGGCCTTGTTCTTTGAACAGTTCACCTACAAGAAGATAGATTTGTGAGGCACATGCGTAAATAGGAGTTCAACATGTGATCTGATCACATATATATAACGTACTTGATACTTTGGATCAGACCAGTGTTTAACGAGGTCTCTCCAGTCTTCATCCGATATATTTTCCACTGGAGATGTTTGGGCAAGTTCACTGTTAGCCTTGCCTTCAAAGTGAGTTTTCCTCAAGTTATACCGATACTGTCACAGAGCAGACTTGAAAACATGGGTGCAAGCTTGTCTGGTTGCATCATCTTGGCTATCCAACTTGAACCTCATCTGTTGAAAATTATGGGAGTCTCATTACCAGCAACCTAGAAAGTATGGGACAGAGCAAGACGATATTACTAGTTTCCATACATAACCATACTTACAGATAAATGGTCGAGGAAGGTGTTGAACTGGGTTTCATCTTTGTCATTCCTGTACTGAATCCATGTTGGGAGGATACGTGCATGACACCTAATAGCAACCGCTGCCTCTGATACTAACTTGGCTGACTCTGTAGCATCACGTGGCCTTTTTAAACCTGCCTCAAAATGGATCTCCATTCTTCCTCCTCTAGATTTAGTTAACCTATCGAGCATTATGCCTGATGTCTGCTTCCTCCTGCGCCTAGGTGCTAGTCCAACAACGAACATAGGAAGTGTTAGTGTACATCAAACTGTGAGACTACATATAAAGAAGCATGCAACTGTAACTTGACTCCAGCAACTACCTTCTTGCTGTTGAAGCTCACAAGTTTCATCTGATCTTGCCAACTCGTCTTGTGTCAAGAGTGCTTCAGAAGTAGTGTCAGGTTGCAAGGGAGCTTGGGAACGTGCTGCTAGCTGAGTTGACAAACGAGTAACTCGTGCAGTTGGTGGTACTGTGGAAGGTGTTGCAACAACTAGGGCTGTCGCTGCTTGTTTGGTGGCAGCTATTAGTTTCTATTTGGATTGTTTTGCAGCTCATGTAGCACGGGGTACCGTGTTTGTACAATTTTCCGGTGGACTTTGACCTTCTATTGCACCATCAATACCAGCAGAATCTGCATAATTCTTCCGCTTCCGTTTCCGTGTGTCCTGAGTACTAACACCATCCCCTACCATTCTGTGTTCCTTCCTCTTTCTCTGTGCCATGTCAAGTCAAGCCGACAAGAAAAAGGAATAAAAATTTAGTTTTTCAGAACAAATTGATGCGTGATACAGACGAACTGAACTTTGATGTTAGACAACCGCATGATAGGAGGATGTAATATGTACGAAAAACAGGACGTCATGAGATAATCAGAACTATGATGTGTAAACTAAGCAGAAGGCATTTCAATAAATTAGAAGCAATGCAATGGAAGGTAGACACCAATTGAAAGATGCTACAAATATCGCTCTGCCAAGTTAACAGTGTCTTGTCATAACTGGCATTTAAACAAACGTGAAGCAGTACAAGAAATAAATCATATGCAAGATGCAAACAACATCACACTACCAAGTTAAAGGTCTCTCGTCATTAGTGCCATTCCATATTCACAGCATTGCATATTCACAGCTATGATGTGTAAACTAAGCAGAAGGCATTTTAACAAATTAGAAGCAATGAAAGCTAGACACCATATGTAAGACGCAACGAATATCCCTCTACCAAGTTAAAACTGTCTCAT
The DNA here is from genome assembly GCA_039707655.1 of Elymus sibiricus. Lineage (NCBI taxonomy): Eukaryota > Viridiplantae > Streptophyta > Magnoliopsida > Poales > Poaceae > Elymus > Elymus sibiricus. Next base: position 378,465,916 of record CM077674.1, on the reverse strand, counting down.
CATTAGTGCCATTTCAACAAATTAGTAGTACAAGCTAGAAAATAATGCGAGATGTAAACTATATCAGACTCCCAAGTTAAACGTGTCTTGTGAAAAGTGATTGTTGTAGGTTACACAATAGTAGTACTTTGATGTAAGAACATGGTGTGATAGACAGATATTGTATGTTCTAGAAACAGGAACACGTTTCTTATTCACAAGTATAATGTGTAAAGTAAGCAGATGGAATTCAACAAAATTAGAAGAAATACAAGCTAGACATCATACATAACATGCAACCACACATAACAGTGCCATGTTAGAGGGATCACCTGTGATGGTGGACAAGGGGGGATGTGCTCATCATCAACACAGCTACGTTGAGTGTCTATGCATGTGTTGTCTTCCAAATCTTGTTGGGGGGATGGCGGAGTAGAATGTGTAGAGGCCCTCCGTTTGGAAGGAGCACCTTTATCCACTGCCTTGCTAATTTCCTTCCGCTTTATTGATTTTGCATTGTCAAGTAAAACCGACAAGAAAAAGCAATAAAATTCACTCTTCAGAACTCATTCATGCATGATACTGACAATCACTACCTTGATGTAAGGCAAACACATGATACGAGGATGGAATATGTACGAAAAACAGGACGGAATGGCATATTCACAACTATTTGTGTAAACTAAGCAGAAGTAATTTAATCAAATTACAAGCAATACAAGCTAGACACCGTATGCAACATGCAAGACAATATCACACTGCCAAGCTAGAGAAAGCACCTGGGATGCCGGTTTCGCCGAAAGACCGCCATCAGTCCCTGCCTTAATTTTTTCCTTCCTCGTTCTTAATTTTATTGCCTTGTCAAGTCAAACCCACAAGAAAAATGAATAAAAATTCGCTTTTCAGAACTCATTGATGCAGGATGCTGACGAGCGCTACTTTAATGTAAGGCGACCGCATGATAGGACGATTGAATGTGTAAGAAAAAAGGACAACATTGCATATTCACAGCTATGATGTGTAAACTAAGCAGAAGGCATTTCAACAAATTAGAAGCAATGAAAGCTAGACACCATATGAAAGATGCAATGAATATCACCCTACCAAGTTAAAATTGTCTCGTCATAAGTGCCATTTCAACAAATTAGAAGTAGTACAAGCTAGAAAAGAATGCGAGATGTAACCTATATCACACTCCCAAGTTAAACGTGTCTTATGATAAGTGATTGTTGCAGGTTACACAACAGTAGTACTTTGATGTAAGAACATGGTGTGATAGACATATATTGTATGTTCTAGAAATAGGAACACGTGTCTTATTCACAAGTATAATGTGTAAAGTAAGCAGATGGAATTCAACAAAATTAGAAGCAATACAAGCTAGACATCATACATAACATGCAACCACATATAACAGTGCCAAGTTAGAGGGAGCACCTGTGATGGTGGACTAGGGGAGACGTGCTCATCATCAACACAGCTACGTTGAGTGTCTATGCATGTGTTGTCTTGCAAATCTTCTTGGGGGGGGGGGTGGCGGAGTAGAATCTGTAGAGGACCTCTGTTTGGAAGGAGCACCTTTATCCACTGCCTTGCTAATTTCCTTCCGCTTTATTGATTTTGAATTGTCAAGTAAAACCGACAAGAAAAAGCAATAAAATTCACTCTTCAGAACTCATTCATGCATGATACTGACAATCACTACTTTGATGTAAGGCAAACACATGATACCAGGATGGAATATGTACGAAAAACAGAACGACATGGCATATTCACAACTATTTGTGTAAACTAAGCAGAAGCCATTTCAACAAATAAGAAGCAATGCAAGCTAGACACCACATGAAAGATGCAACCAATATGACTATGCCAAGTTAAAAGCGTCCCATCATAAATGGCGTTTCAACAAATTAGAAGCAGTGCATGCTATAAATCATATGAAAGATGCAACCAATATCACACTGCATATACTAAAGGTGTCTCGTCATATTGATTGATGCGGGATACAAAAAAAACCAGTAGTTTTATGTAAGGACATGCTTAATAGACAGATGTACTATGTACTAAAAACAAGAAGGCATGTCACATTAACAGGTATAATGTATAAACTAAGTAGAATAGCACATGCAATTTAACCAGATTGGAAGAATTACAATCTAGACACCATATGCAACATGCAACCACATATCACGCTACCAAGTTAGAGCAAGCACATGCGATGGTGGTGTAGGGGAAATGCGGTCATCAACTACAGAGCTATGTTCACTATCTTCATCTAGCCTTGCTGTTTCTTGAGAATCATGTGGGGAGGCTGACACTGCATTCTTTAAAAGAGCATCTTTTCTCACAGTAATCCGCGGGCTTGACTGTCTCATCATAAGTGATTGATGAGGGATACACAAGAACATTAGTTTGATGTAAGAACATGGTTAATAGACAGATGTACTAGTATGTACCAAAAACAGGAAGGCATGTCATATTCAAAGGTATAATGTGTAAGCTAAGCAGATGCAATTTAACCAAATTGGAAGCAATACAAGCTAGACATCCGGCTGGAGTGGTGAACATGATCATCGAGGACCTGAGAGCCTGGTGGGAGGCGGGCTGCTTCGCCACCATCGTGGCTTTTTAGTTGGCTTGCAGGTGATGCCTGTCTGTGCTGGGCTTGTCACTGGCTCGGCCAGTGCCCTGACTAGCTATTTGTCTTCTGGTGCTCCTGGGATGGTGGTTCATGTAAAAAATATCTTTCCTTATCTTAATAAAGACCGACTTCGGCCTTTCGAATACAAGCTAGACACCATATGCAACATGCAACCACATATGACACCGCAAAGTTAAAGCAAGCACCTGGGATGGTGGTTCATGGCGAGCGAGATCATCAACTCTGGAGCTACGTTTACCGTCTCCATCTGCTGACACTACACCCTTTATAGTGCCCAAATGTGTCTTGCCTAAGCACGAAGAAAGTTGGAGCAACTTATCTCTTTTATTTCGTGCTTCTATCAACCGGTTGGCAGAGGCTGAAATACCCATGCATAAAAAAACAATAGTGAGAGTATGGGTGAAGTGTGTGCAGAACTAGTGCACTGTAAAAGTAGCAGATAGCAGCTGGCTAAAAAATAAATGACAGGAGACATATGATAGCTCTACAGCATTGCATGGCAAACAAAATTAGATTCTACTCTGTATGATTTTGTAATATATGAGCACAGGGATGGCTGGGAAATGCAGGTACTCCTCCAGCACACCACCACATGTGGTCCTATCAAAATAACAGTCGACTGAAAATAAATAGGTCAGTCAATTTTTTTATGAACCGTCCGATCTACAAGGAACGGGCAGATGGCCTTCGTCTACCCCCCGCCAGTCACTGTTGATGATCTTTCTCGAACCGCCAGCGACCACCGGGCCAGACCCCTGTCTCCGCCGCCCCGCCCTCCCCTCGACCTCACACCACCGCCGTGCTTGGCAGCGCCCCCTGGCCATCCCTTTGAGCCCGACCGACCTCCAGATCGGGTGCCAGCGGCTCCTAGGCCTCACACACCCCTAAGATAAACACCGAGGCACTGCTTCCCCGGCGTAATAGGCGGACTAGCGCCTGTTACGCCGGGGAATGCTTCCTTTAATTGGGAATCAACTGACCAGGAATTGAAATCCAGGGGGGCGACGGACCTCTAGCTATGGTGAAATAGTATATGAGGAGAAACCTTGTGCATCGCAAGTTACTAGGAACATCTAGTATCAGGAAGAAGGTGTAGGAAGAAGCGGTCAACTAGTGTCTTCTGTGGGATGAATACCGTGCAAGCAGACACGTAAGATTTGCACGAATAAGGGAAGAGGAGTACCAGTTCCGGTTGCCAGTGCTGTGTCCTCCTGATATCGCGGCGATGTTCTTCTTTTTACTGGGGGAACCGATGTTTTGGAGGAGGGTGGAGCCTTGGACGAACCCATGGCCAAATTGTTGACTGTGTTGCGGTGGCCGTCTGTCGGCGGAGGGGAAGCATATCCGAGGCGGTGAAGGACGGCGTAGTGGGAACAGCTCCGGTGTGGTGGACGGTGGCGACTTTGGAGCAGCAGCGGTGAGGCGCAGGACGGCGTGGTTGAACTGGCTCGGGTACGGCGCAAGTCGGTGTCCTGGAGGCAGCTCGGCCTCGGCTTCAACTACTAGCCGTGGAGGGCATTGCGGTTGCGGTTGCGGTGGATGACGACGTCGGGGTATAGGCTCCGGCGTGATGGAGGAGGGCGGCGGTTGATGGGTGGGATGGTGTGGCGGACGGAGGACGCCGGGGTTTCACGGCTGGTGGAGAAGTAGTTTTGGCGCCCACAGAGTACGAATGGGGAATCAGACGGGGGGGGGGGGGGGGGGGTAGGGGGAGCTAAGGGGGAACCATGTTTCGGTCTGGGACGCGCTTGTTTGAAATTTGGGGAAAGTACAAACTTTGCCCCCCTCTTAAATTTCGGACCTACTGCGGGTCGGGGGTAGGACGGTAATCCCAGGTGTCCCAAATAGTGGGCGGGAGCTATTTCGGCCGAGCGAATGTGTGTTTAGGTGGCCACGGTGTATGAATGTTTTTCGGAGGCGGTTGCATGGCGTCTAGATGAAGTTACGAACCTACCCCGGTTTAGACCTATAGACGTCGGGCCGGTAGGCTTCACAGGTCGGAGTTAGAAAAGTAATTTCCTTCTACCAAACATTGGTCTCACGCGGTTTCGGGCGAGTAGAGGCTCTTTTGGCGCTTCGTTCGAAATTTTGAAACAGAAGCATTCATGTTTAGAGTACTCTTGAACTTTGAGGATTGACCTAAATAGACAACGTTAAATTTGACCTTGTATGTTTGAAAACCTCATTAAATTATGAGCTTCTTTTTGAAATTTCGACACTTGAAAATCCTATAACTACGATTATTTTGGAACGGAGGAGGTAAATTTGAATCTATTTTGTACACGACTATATATGCTATTATGTACAAAAGCAGAGCAAAGATTGGTGCCCCCATAATTTAGGTATGATTTACAAATGCCATGATCTCGAATTCAAATAATTGAATGGACTTCATGTTGAATTCGAATTTTTTAAACCACCTTAAGTTGAATTCAAATGTATGCTAGTTCATAGCTAGCTATTTATAATGTTCATTGTGTAACTTTTGTATGTATAATGTGCTTTACACACACAACATGAACTATACTCACGTTTATATTCGAATTGCTAAAGCGATGCATTGTCTGGAGTTCAAAATACTGACTCTATGGATCAATTATGTCAAATAATAACATAGGCATGCTCAAATTCGATACAATATAGATGTCAGATGGATCAATGACCGTTCCTTACGCGAATTGCAAATATCATGATCCCATCCTAATATTTGGATACAATTTATATTTTTAATCAATGTGTACATCAGTCTTTTACGTGTAGTTTCACTCTCCATAGGCCCCTCCTCACACACGCGCTAACTTTCTCTCTCACACATACACGCACACGGTGTATATCCATCGGTGGTCTCTCACACATGGTCACACACTCTCTCTCGAGATGTCTTTCTCGCACACATGCTCTCGATATCACCCTCCCGCCCTCTCGCAACTATTTATGACTGTTTTCACTAACCTTTATCACAAGCACTCTTCCTCTCACACGCATACGCACGCACAATCCCCATCGACCCTTTCTTTATACATAGACCTGCCTACATGTCTCCTGCACGCACATTATCTTTAGGCTTGTCTCGCACGCATTGTCTCCACCTCTCTTCCTAATTGACGAGTATGATTCCAGCAGAGCATTCTGTAGGATGCCCCTTAAAGTTAGGTTGGATGAATGGTAATATCAGAGATAAGGGGTTACCTTAGTCCGAGGACCTGGGTTACAAATCCTAGCCAGCTTTGTCAGTGGACACAGAGTCCTTCACGACTCTGGTATCTTTGTCTTGTACGACTAGTCCTCCATGGGTCTCCCTGAATGCGTCACGGGCCGACCAATGTGGCGCAGGACGGAACCGAACCAAGGGCCTCACCTCGGCCCACCGGACCTCACGCGGTGACACACCCTCTGCCCCTAGGTCTCGTTATCTTCTCACACCCACACATACCAACACAGACACCACACAAAATATTTTCTCCTCATGCCTCTATCCCCTCCCCCCTTGCATATACACACTCAAGGGCATCTCTCACCATGACATCCTATTCGTCTCTCTCTCTCCAGACCTCTCTCATTTCTCGTGCTATCTTTCCCACGTCGCCCCCCCGGCCGGCCCCTCTATCCATGCCTCTCTCGAATACGTAATACGTACACATACCCTCTCTAGGCCCTGCCAAATACGTCAACTACACATTCACACATGTTACATCACGTACCCCATTGATCTAAAAAGCCCTCTCTTCATGTTTATTTCGCATACAACATTCCTTTTGAATAAAACCACACAAAGTGTGGCCAAAAAATTATTTTAGAATTTCTACATATATACAACATTACAAAGTTATATGGAGGAGTATGAACGTTAATTTGCATTGCATGGTGCACCCAATGATATTTATTCCGCACTGTGAATTTTTATATTTTTATACTATATATAAAGTTAGTCATAATAAAGAGAAACGAAGAGCATCTCTCTCTCTCCATCGCATACACCCCCTCTATGCCCTTTTCACGTACGCACACAAACTATCTCCAGGTCCTCTAAAAGTACGCCCCTAGCACATTCACGCATGTTTCATCTTTCTCTCGCGATATATACAGTGACGATCATTGTATTTGAAGCGAAAGCACGATACGTACATTGGACTTCAGAATCCACTCATTACGGTCACCATTTATGTTTTGTGGTTATTATACAGTCACGGGCTCACCGTACAACTCTGTATTTGCTCAAGACACGACTAGTTGACTAGTTAAACGCTCCACGTGGCACCTCTAGTGTTGCATCACATTATCTCACTACCATTGGGCCCACCTGTCGGCGTGTATAAGAATGAAAACAAACGATAAAAAAATATTGGACGGTGGTTCGAAGTCATGACCGCGGGCACAGCGGACAAGGTGGCCTTGTATTGGTATGCTGAGCCATCTGTTTTAACACACAGGAGCTGGTGTGGTGATTATTATACACACACGCACGCATTCATACGAACTGCATGCACGGAACACTCACACGTACACACGCAGCCACGCACGCACGCAACACTCACACGTACACACGCAGCCACACATGCACGCAACACTCATACGTACACATGCAGCCACGCACGCACGCAACACTTACACGCACACACGCACGCATGCATGCACACACCACACGACCAACACACATGCTCACGCTCAAGTGCTCAACCTACACGTGCATGCGCACACATCAGGCCCTGACAGACACATACACAACCAGGTGGTTCCCGGGTAGGGTTGGAGTCTTGTCGCGCCTGCGTAAATTTGTGTTTATCTTACCTTTTTCCTATGCGAACTGACAGGTGGGACCCACAAGGAACGTGGTCAATTTAACCAGTCAACATAGTGCCACGCAGACTATTTGGCCGGTCAACAGAGTGCAATCCGATGTTGAACGGTGAGCAAGTGACCGTATAATCACCGCAAAACGTATATAGTGACCGTAATGAGCGTATTCTGAAGTACGGTGACCGTATTATGCTTTTCGCTTGAAATACACTGACCGCCAGTGTATTTATCTCTTCTCTCGCTCTCTTTGTGGAGCCGAGTAGGCCAACGTGCCAGTGCCTAAATTGGCGCACGCCACCCCATTATTGTTGTACTAGTTTCGTAAGAGCGAACAAGCATTCACGTCTACTGTACAAACTATAGATATGAGTTACAAATGCTATGAAGATGAATACAAATATTTGAATCCACTTTATGCCCAATTTCTCTCTGTAGGCCCTCCAAAAGTACATCTCTACACATTCTCGCATGTTACATCTAACAACTATGCAATACAGCACTACTACTACACTCTAACACAATAAATCATATGTGTTTTTAGTTTTACTAGATCTCATATTGTTACTTAATTATTCAGTTTGCACACATTAAAATTGCCTTTGAAATGTATGGCTAGTATCATCTACTGCGCGGGAAAAATCCCGCCCTTGCCTGTTTAATCGAGTTTGTATCGATGGATCGTGCGAAACAGCAAAACTATAGTAGTACTACAGTACAAGTAACAGTTCACTGGGCCGCCGTGTCATGTACTCCTCCGTCGTAAGAGTGGATCGCTCGCTTTCATAAATGTTCTAGTCCCTTTCGCCGACATGTGGGACATCAAGCAACCGGGTCCACGTGCCATACCGAAATAACAGTGCAGAGCAGCAGGGGTGAAGCACCCCAGTCATGGCGCCGATGTAGTAATGAGCAATGAGGCGTCAAATCACAAAGCTGCACCTTTCCCGCAGTTAAGTTGGAGGGACGAAGTAATGCTAAAAAAAGAAGTTGGAGGGATGAAGCAACCATCATTTCACTCGTTGCTGAATCCGCTTCTCCCTCATCTTCTTCAAGTTAACCATGTGTTGCTTCTGCCGTTGTTCTGCCTCATGTGGGACGCGGATCGGCTTGGTAAAGCACTGACACGTGGGACCGCATGTTAGCAAACCGCCAGGCCAACGTCCTCTAAAAATAAGAAACCTCCTCCACCTTCCACGCGGCAAAATCACCTCCTTTTTACTAATCTTGATACTATAATTTTTTAGATCAATATAATCGAGATTTGTATAGATAGCACACAGGAGCAAAATCAAGTGGTACGGTTAAGGGCATCCACAATGTGTAGCCAAATGTGAAAATAGCTTTTGGCATCGATGGGAACCATTGTGGAGGGTGCTGCCAAAGCCAAAAAGATAGAACCGAAGCTCCCAAATTGATTGATTGAAGGAATAGAAAAATGCAACCTCTCTCCTCTTTCTCCCGTGCTTGGACGCATGTACAGTATAGAGCACAGTGTCTACTCCCCTGTCCCTTCTATCACAAATCACAAAGCAGTGAGGCGTCAAATCACAGAGCACAGACAAAGCAACCATCATTTCACTCTTCGCTGACTCCGCTTCTCCATCGTCTTCTTCGAGAAACCACCTTACCGCACTAAGCTGGACGGACGACGTTATTGTGTAGTACTAGTACATTTACGCCTCCTTTGGTTCAACGGACTTCCTGGATGCAAAGAAGGCGGTTGTCTCGGCTTGCAGGCGGCACTTGCGAACGACTTACCGTGGTCTCCCTCAATGGTGTGCTTCGTCGAACGCACTTCGCCAAAGCCACAACGTTCGAGATATAGTTGACGTCACCGCAATGGGGAAGGAAGTCAAATAGTTACTACCTCCATTTTTTTTATACAAGGCCAGTATCAAAATTACAATTTGCAGAAGGCCACTAACACTAATCAAGGCAAAATTGATGGGGTTTGCCTCGTACTAGCAACCAAGGACATTAATATACCCTTGCATGCATGCGGAAGTGAGGAGGTTGGTTTGCATGGTGCTGCATTAATCAAGCAATGAGGAGTGAGATGGTTAGCTCTTTGGGCGTTGGAGAAAAAAATACGCATTAATTGACACGTCAAACGAGGATTTGTATCGATCGATCCCGCGAAGGAAAACCCCGCCTTTCTAACAATATTGATTTCATATTGTGAATCTTGATATTTTTTTCTATAAACTTAGTCAAAGTTGACAAAGTTTGACTTTGACCAAATCTTATATGCAGACTAAAAAGAAACGGAGGGAGTACGTACTTGTATCCTGTTTGGGTCTAGGCCTTGCATTTCCATACTTCGCCACACATTTTTGCCAAGCTTGCCTAATGTTTTTCAAAATGAAAAGGAGGTACACTTGCGCACGGCTGTCGCGGTCGCACCGCACCCTCACACAATCGCTCCTGCACGCCGCAAACCCAACCAAGGGAATGCACCCTCACTGACACGTGATACCGCATGTGATCAAACCAAACTCAGCCATCCTACCACTGACACATAATTTTTGTTCATACAGTATGTTTATCCAACCGCTTGTTGGGGAAGATCCGTGCGGCCCTTGCGGTGGTCTGTTGGGGAAGAAGAAGAGGTGAGGAAGAAGAAGGGTTAGGAGACGTAGGATATTCATCCAACCTCCTGAAATGGTCGACTGACCCAAATGATGAAAGTCAGGCGACTTGCATAAATATATGTTTTTACACAGCAAAAGATCCCAAAAAACAACAACATAAAGAAAAACTATCATTGCTCGGGGAACAAGACGGCCTCGTCGCCTTTGGCTGCCGGCGCGAACCAGCCGTAGCTGCTGACGTGTGTCTCCGCACCGTGGTTGTCCTCGGCCTCCAGCTACTCGTTCACGCGGAGCGTGCGGGCGCTCTGCGCGGATGCGAACACCGCCCGGTTCAAGTCCAGGACGTCCGGTTCCGCCTGCAGGAGGGCCTCGATGGCAGCGGCATCAGCGCGCTCCGCGTCGAGTTGAGCCTCCGCCGCCCGGTTCAAGTCCAGGACGTCCGGTTCCGCCTGCAGAAGGGCCTCGATGGCAGCGGCATCCGCGTGCTCCGCATCAAGTTGAGCCTCCACCGCCCGGTTCACATCCACGACATCCGGTTCCACCTGCAGGAGGGCCTCGATGCAGCGGCATCCACGCGCTCTGCGTCGAGTTGAGCCTCCGCCTCCCGGTCCTCCTTTAGGATCACCAGGTTGAACCGCTGGTCCACCTACACCATGGGGGACCAGGACGCCGGCACGAAGTCGACGTCCATCGTCTCATACGCATCGGGGGCCTTCTGGCCGCGGCCTCCTCCATGAACATTGGATCGGCTTCCTCCTCCTCGGAGCTTGGCTCCAGAGAACTCGGGGATTGGCCCGCCGCAAAGCGAGCTTGGGAACGGAGGTCTGTGGCGCCGACCGCCGCCGTGATTTCTGCGTGGCGCTCCGGCATCAGCATCTTGTAGTACGTGATCTTGCGGCGCACCATGGCTTTCCGATGAACTAGGGGACGGCTGATGCGGGCTAGGGGATCAAAAGGTGGGGGCATGGGCTGGAGAGGAGGTGTGGTTTTGGGGCAGTGGTGATCGGCCGGCAAGTAGCTGGCGTAGGCCGAGCAGCGAAGGTTCTGGTGTGAATAGTGGTTCCGGTGATGACCGGTCAATCGGTTTTGACTGTGCAGAGTTTGCAAAGCCGGACGGCTGGAGCCTGGAGAGTTGTGGGGTGGGATGGGACCAAAGTTTCGGAGTTTCACGTGGAAGACGTCCGGACCTCCCCACCATTCCTGTTGATGACGAGGCGGTGACTTCGTAAATCCCAAGATGACTAGCAAGATGCCCGTGCATTGCACGGAACATCAGGATGCATTTTTTTATGATATCTCGAGAATTTCATTGAAAAATGATATCTCGAGAATTTCATCGAAAAATGATATCTCGAGAAAGATGAGAGATAAGGTGAGGAGGAGTGGGGCGCGGTGGTGATTGGTGGTCGGACTTAGCGGAGGCATGGGGATGGACGACGCCGGCAGCAGCCACCATGCCAGATTGTTCTAGAGGCTTCCTTTTTTAATTACTCAACAATGAAGTTGTGGGAGATAAGGATGAACGATAGAGGTGCAGGTATCCTTTTGCAAAATTGCCATAGTTTGCTTTCTATCCGTCAGATATAGATCGGACGGTCTATATTGCAAGATGGCAGGCACACCATCATCACCGAGAGTAGAGATAAGAGTAGAGATAGAGGTATGACGGCTCAGTCTCTCAAAGGTGCTCATAGGGGTAGGGTGTGCGTGTGTGCATTCATAGGGGTGAGTGTATGCGCGCACGTATGAGCGCTTGCGTGTGTACTATGTTAAAAAAAGGAGTACTCGAAGTATGCAAGTTCATAAGAACGGACGGTGTACATCACTCTTGTCGCGTTCGCGTTGCACCCCGGCACGCTGGACCCTCCACATCACTCACCGAATGGAATGCGCTTCGTCTTGCATTTTCGCTCGCTTGTGGGACTGCAGTTGAGAGCAAACCGACGTCCCTCCCCCTCCCCCGCCCGCGTCATTTATACTACTAGAAGAGAGAGAGAGGTCGGCCGAGTGTTACTAGTACTCCCTCCGTTTTATGCGGAGTAAATAAAAATGGAGGGAGTATACTACTAGTACTATGGAGCACTCCATACTCTACTGCAGATGTTGTCAGTACTCCACTAGTACTACTACGTCTACTACTATTGGACAGGGAGCTTAAAAGAAGTTACAATTGGACTGGCTATACCTGGCGAAATCCTAGTAGGAAGAGCATGCGCGAGAACAAGCATTCACGTGTTTGAAAACAAATTGGAAACCATTTCTGTTTGAATCTAACAATATTGATTGGGCGTTGTTGAATGTTGATACTTTTTTCTGTAAGTTTGATCAAAGTAGAGATACTTTGACTACACATAAAACTTATATGTAAACTAGAAAGGATCGGAGGGAGTATACTGTATGTTCAAAAGCGAAACGAACATTGATTACCCTTTATATATGATTTGCTGATGCTATGATCACCGGTTCAAAATTTTGAATCCGCCTTAGGTATCACACATGCACCCACTCGTTCTCTCTCGGTTTCATCTCGGGGTCTCTCTCTCTCCCTCCCTCCCTCTCTCTCTCTCTCTCTCTCGCACACACACACACACATACCACCTCTCTTCCTCTTTGTGCTTGTCAAACCTAATTGATCTCCCGAGGTATCGGGATTGTATCTCGCTCGTCATCAGGTCGCTCTTCGACACACGCCTAGGTCACTCTACCATGCTTTAATTGTAACCAAGCCTTTCATCTATCTTTTTTTAAGCATACATTCATCCTCTCCGCCCCTCTCTAGATCAGTCGATCTCCGGACCCACCCTTGTCCTCTTTCAATCGATCTAGCTAGATGGTACATGACCGACACGCACACACAGACCCCCCGGGTCATTTCTATCATAGAAACACACCAAACCTTTATCTCCTTGCACGACACACACTTGATCTCTCAACATCAATCGATCTCGTCAAGATGTGTCAGGGCATGAACCGAATGGGATGTCAAAACTAAGATGGGAAGCGGCACGTAGTGGAGGCAAAGTGAAACTTTAAATGATCCGTTTGTCTGTATGCATGTCGGACAAATTACAACATTGGAAATACAAGCATGGTCTAGGCCCACATGCGAATGACACTCGGCGGAATGTTCAAATGAGGCATGCGGGAGGATGGACTCGACTGGAGGGCGGAATGATCGATGGAGAAGAGAGTATATTCAATAATGAATCTAATGGTATTGATTTGTTATTGTATATGTTATTATTTCTGTCTATAAACTTTGTCAAAGTTTACAAAGTTTGACTTTGAGCAAAGCTAAAATGCGGAGTAAATGAAAATAGAGGGAGTACGTAGGGACTAGTATAGTTACTACTGCCGGAACATGGTCAAATGGAGGAGCTGGCCCACGACCTCCTCGCCACCGGCAACCGTTCATGTGGGTCGTGGGGGCCAGCAACGTGGCGCAACTCCCGCACCACCTCTGGACACAGTGACTGCGGTGAGCGACACACTCATCGTCGCTGGACACGCTCGGCTTTAGCGTGCCGAGGGTGGCGTTAGCGCTGTGGCACGACCAGCAGATCAACACCCGGCTCGTTGAGGATGCACGGGGCGCCGAAGTGGGTGCGCGCGCCGCGACGCGTCCGCGGAGTGTTCTAGTGTGGCCAACTGCATCCCCAGGACCTGAGACCATGCCGGGTCGTCTTGCTTTTTCAATGACATGTGGGGATCGCATGTGAGCAAAGGGCATCTCCAACATTGCCACGACCTCAGCTGACTACCCTGGCACACCAAGAACCCTCGTCCCTTGTGCCGTCGCGCGCGTGCGGTCCCAGCCGGCGCCAGCTGCCCGCATTCATGCCGTCCGTCCGTATGCCATCATTAAGAGGCTCGGTGCCCGAGGAACCAACTCCAATGACTTAATGATGCACCCGGACGCTTGGCCTCACCGGAATGCGCTACTTAAAGCGGCAACGTCCAACTAAACTCCACACCATAGCGCATCCTCCTGCTACCTGGCACCACATCCACCATGACCGCGAGCGCGAATGCTCTGCGAGAGAGCTTGTCTTCGGGGATGAAGCTCGAGGTCGCCGCCCTCGCTCAAGTCGCCGCTCGCAACGCAATAGCGGCGTAGCCGGATGCGGACGTGACCGCACAAGCGGTGGCCACGCCGGCGGCCGACGACGGGAGCACCGTCAGCCACGTGTCCTACTTGCCGCCGTCCAACGTTCGGTGGCGCATGTGGCAGGTGAAGCGATGGACCGTCCATGTCCATCAACATCGACCTCACGTCCACCGGCACCGCCGAGGTCGGGGACTCCTCCAAGGATGAGTAGGGCATGGGAGGCGGCAGGGCATGGTGTGCCAACTGGCCGGTCCGTCTCCCGTGTTCTACTCTTCCTCGCCGGAGACCGCACCTTCACTTCAGGGGTCTTGAACCCCGCCCCCGTCCATGGAGACGGCAGATGGAGGACGTCGGTCACCGCCGTAGAATAGGCTTAGGGTCGGGTTTCTTTTATTTTTCTGTCCTATGAAAGTTCGAAATGTAATGAAAATTTGCCGTGTTTGCATGAATCTCGTTCGGTGTATATGAACTTTCACAATAATAGTAAGATAAATTGTAGGAGTATGAAAATATATGGAATGATGATTCCTTTTTGTGTGTACAAACTTAGAAGGTTTGACCCGAGACAAAGCTAACATGCGAAGTAAATAAACACATAGGGTCTACATACACAATTTATCTTAGGCACTCCAATAGTATGTCCACTACACATTCACGCATTTCACATCTTTTTACATCTACGGGAACCTACGAAAGGGTCACTGGTACATTGAGGTGCTATACAAACGGTTTTTAACCCCTTTCCGCGACGACATTCTGAACTGTCGCCTAGTGAGTGACTGCGATAGGGGGGGTCCTTGCCACACGACCCAGAAACCGTCGGGGATATGCCCTCCTGGCACACATGCTCGGCAAAATGAGGTCGTGTGCGACCGACGAGCGATCAAATACGGTTATACGTACAGTAGTAGTAAAAAAATACAATTATACAGGCGAAATCATTTCCGGTCGTAAGTACATCCCACACAGTCAGTCCCCGCTAAATGTTTCCGTTCATATATACATCCCACACAGTCGCTCCAAGGAAAATGTTTCCGTTCGCAGGTACATCACAATCAATTTTCCCCATTAAATCGTTTGTGATAGCGTTGCCATTGCACACGATACTAACAATTTTATCGTTTGCGTTATTGAATGCATCACACACGGTGCATAGAACAAACTGTGTGGCAAAGGCTGTCCATCACACATAGTTTTTATGTGGTAAACGTTTGCGCAAGGTGGCCTAACGCAAACAGTTTTCAAGAGGATGTCGTGTGTGATTGTTCATTGATCCAACACGATTTATTCCTAGAAACTGTGTGCGTTGCCTGAGGTCATCGCCCACGGTGTTTTCTCAATAACCGTTTCCAATAGAAAAACCAAATTAGTAGGCTAATTGCCCTATTATTAATAATCCATTTATTAATATAATTGACATTTCATATTAAGCACACAATATATTTCATTTCCATATTAAGGAAGCAGGATTTCATAATTGAAATACATCAGAGTACAACATCATATAGCTTCAGCACTCAGCTACCCCATTACACAACTGCACCAGCACCAAGTTTCACATGCAACATCTAGAACCTTTCAAAATTAGCATCATAGATGGTACATAGACAGATGCATCTCATCTGGAAAACTGCTGAAGCGGAAGGCGAATATTGAGCCTTCATTGATGTTGAAGGTCTTTGCAACTTTAGGCCAGTGCCTGTGGATGATTGACCGTCCATCCTTCGCCCTCTTCAGGAACACTTCAATATTGAACCGTGGGTGTTGTATGAAAACCTTCCTCGCCTCCTGACCATAGAGGTGGTTTGAGAGGTAATCATCAGTGAACTGCTTTGGAATGGCCTGAAAACAAGGATGTGCATAAATATCTTCTCTATATTGGAAATGGGAAAAAGGAATAAAAAAGGCAAGGTATAATAGTTAGTACTATCTTGTAGTGAACTGATGTCTTCTTCATTGTGCAGACAAAGATCTTGTTGTTTTTTGTCGCTAATTTCTTTATCCTAACAATCTTTCTGAGTTTCTTGACTTGATTGATATTCATGGACAACTCATTTCCCCATATGCAAAAAGGGTCGAACAATGGGTCAAAACCTCTGACAGCAGGACCTACATGTGCAAGACCAAATTGTTAAAAACCTAAATATTAGAATGGTTCCTGCAATTGCACAATAATGTGCTATTGGACAACGGACCATGCATGTGCTAACCTCGATTGTAAACCTCAGTGCTTCCCATTGTTTCCTTGCAACACATATAAGGTAGTTAGTCATCAGGTTAAGTGAGGGTTCGCATGCTATCAGTAAAATATGTTGATGAAAAATAAGCACATTGCAGATTCATCAGATTAATTCAAGCCACATGGAAAACCCATTTATCCAAACCAAGCATGATTAAGAACTAGGAAATATAGCACTTGTATATGTTTCTCATGTATTAAATGCAGCCAAATTTGATTTATTCCTCACATGCACAACAATACAAAATTCTACCCACGACAATTGGACATCGCATTGCAGAATTGAACCAAGCAGTTAACTAAACACCAGAACAAATGAGCCAAACATTAACTGAGCACCACATTGCACAATATAACATACTCCTAATAGAAGATCAGACAGTCAACCAAACCAAGCATGCTTACCAACTTGGAAATATAGCAATTGTATTTGTTTCTCATGTATTTAGTACAGCCAAATTCAATTTATTTCTCACATGGTATACAATAACAGAATGCACCCACAACAATTGAACATCGCATTGCAGAATTGAACCAAACAGTTAACTAAACACCACAACAAATGAACCAAACGTTAACTGAGCACCACATGACACAATATAACATACTCCTAATAGAAGATCAGACAGTTAACCAAACCAAGCATGCTTAACAACTTGGAAATATAGCAATTGTATTTGTTTCTCATGTATTTAGTACAGCCAAATTCGATTTACTTCTCACATGGTATACAATAACAGAATGCACCCACAACTATTGAACATCGCATTGCAGAATTGAACCAAACAGTTAACTAAACACCACAACAAATGAACCAAACATTAACTGAGCACCACATTGCACAATGTATAACATACTAGAAGATCAGACAGTTAACCAAACCAAGCATGCTTGACAACTTGGAAATATAGCAATTGTATTCGTTTCTCATGTATTTTGTAAAGATAAATTCGATTTATTTCTCACATGGAAGACAATACAAAATTGCAGCCTGGAGAATTGAACATCACATTTGCAGAATTGAACCAAACAGTTAACTGAAGACGACAACTAATTAACCAAACAGATAATAAGTGAGCACCACATTGCACGACATATAGAACATATACACTAGAGCAACAGATTGCATGGTAAAATTAGGTAGCACAATTCACTAGAATTTGTTAAGGGAAGGCAGGAGCAGCACACGCAACGGGTAAACCAAGCATGCTTAACAGGCGTAGCTAGCAAATGGCAAGGTGCTCCTCCAAGATCTGGGGGTCGGCACGAATGGCAGCCATCGCGACCTCATCCGCGCATGCGGCCACGATTTGCTTCTCCGCTGCCAAATGCTCCTTGAGCTCCTGCCTATACTGCGTTCACCATGGCTTAGGGCGGTGCTTATTTGGTGGAGGGGTCGGTGATTTGGGTGGAAGGTGTCACGCCGGCGGTCTGGGCATGTGGGATGTGGAAGGAGGAGGAGGATGGGGGTCGGGGGTGGATTACCTGCCTGGATAGACGAGGCCGAGCAGCGTGAAGGAGGGTCGCCGGCGAGGAGGCGGCGCTGCAATCAAGGAGTGAAGGTTTCAACTTGGAAAGGAAGGCAGAAATAGGGGAAATGTGGCTTTTGGTAAGGGGGAGGGGGCGGGGAGGTAGATATTTCCACGGAAGCCGAAAATTTTGAATCGGTTCAGCGAAAAAACTGGCGCGCAAAGTGTAATCAGACACGGTCCCTTATTCAGAATTGTGTACGATATGTGAACATCACAAACGATTCAGATAGCTTAACCCGTGTGTGATGAGTTTGAACGTAAAAAATTTTGGTTCGAATTTCCCTGGTTACAGTGGTCATCCACGTCATTGCATAATTTGGGTACACAAAGGAGACTACTGCACACCCACACTTCTTAATCGAGCAAGTTCAGCAATTAAACAGAGCTAGCTGACCTAAACATTACTCTAACAAATTAAAGACTAGCGCTCTTAATTAAACAAAACAAAGAGTACTACTACACTGGTGCTCGTCGATCTCCGCCGCCTCCTCCATGTCCAGCTCGCGCCCGACGGTCTCCTGGGGAAGGGGCTCCATGGCATCCATCGCACCATACTCGGCAAGCATCTTGCCATCCGCGTCCGCCATCTCTTTGGAAAAGGCCGCCATGAGCTGGGCGTGGGCAGCCACGATCTGGGCTTGGATGGGCTCCATCGTGGCAAGGTATGCAGCGAAGGAACGGATGGCTGCTCGAACGCTCTCGGCGATTGCCAACTCTTCGGTCGTGGGTTGCCGACCGTTGTCGGAGAAGCTTTGTTCGATTTGTGCAGTGACCGCCATGAGCTGGGCGTGGGCGGCCTCGACATGGTCGTGGGCGGCCTCCATCAGGGCTAAGGCCACCACTATGGAACGGACAGCTGCTGTGCCGCTCTCGCCAGTTGCTATCCCCGAGGCAGATGTTGCTGCTGCCACCTGAGAAGCAACAATGGCCGTTTGGGCTGCCTTGGCCGCTCGGTCGCAGATTGCGGCTGCGCTCTCGCCGGAGTGGGCCGCCGAAGTTGCCCTCACGACGTGGGTCCACGCCCCCATCTTTCACCGGCGATGATTGAACAGTGAAATGATATTTGGGGAGTGAGCTAGTGTGCTTGACACGCCGGCTGTGGACTGTAGCCGACGCACCTTCTCGCGTAAGCCGTAGGCGTACTATACACCGACGGTGCTCCAAGATATTTTGTACTGCATCTCACACGGTTGGTGATAATAAACTGTGTGCGATCTACATGATTTTTCATCTTGATTTGAATTACATAATGGGGTCATAGCGGCAATGGAGGGTGCTTGAATTGCTAGAACTTTTATCTGCAGTGAACATGCAACTATATGTGTGTCGTAAAAAAATTGGAATTATTCAGGGTTCGTTTGGACATTTTATACATTAAATTGGTTTTCTAGCCATTTCAGGTGCACAATTCAAAATTAAACTACATGCACATGCTCCGGTGCACCAACATGGGTTGTAAAATCATATATGTGTCCATGGATTTATGCTTATGTCCCATGCAAGAAATGGGGATGAATTTCGAACACCACGGCACCGTGGCTCTCTGGCAAACGTTGAGGTACTTGCTTTTGTAATTCTCGTAAATCCAAGACCCGTCTAAAATTCATGAACCTTGGCATGCTATCATGGAATGGCATCAACATGCTGGGGTAAAAAATATTATCCCATTTGGGGCAGGTTATGGTATAAGCTTCTCACAAACCAAAGCTTCTCACAAGAAGCCTCATGGTTCCGTTAGGGAAACGTGTCACCTTTGTGGACAAAACGATATTCGACGCCTCTTCTTGCTTTCAATTTTTTCCTGGTGTCAACATAGAACAACAGGAGTGTCGTGTTAAATTTTGGAATTTTTTGGGGATCGTTTGGACATTTTTATACGCTAACTGAGTTTTCTAGGCATTTATGTGCATAATTCAAAATTGAACTACATGCACATGCTCCAGTCCATAAAAACGGGTTGCAAAATCAAATGTGTGTCCTTGGTTGCAAGCTTAGGTCACATGCAAGAAATGAGAATGAATGTCAAACACCTTGACACTGTCGCTCGGCCGCTAACATTGAGATACATGGTTTTCAATCTAGTAAATCGAAAACTCGTCTGAAATTCATGAAACTTGACATGATATCATGGAATGGCATCGACATGCCGTGGTAAAAATATTGTCCCATTTGGGGCAGGTTTGGGTATAAGCTTCTCGCAAACCAGAGCTTCTCTGACAAGAAGCCTGATGGTTTCGGTAGGGAACGTGCCACCTTGGGGAACGAAACGATATCTGTTGCCTCTTCTTACTTTCAATTTTTTTCTCTTGTCAACATAGAACAACAAAAGTGTTGTGTCAATTTTTGGGATTTTTGGGGGTTCCCTTGGACATTTTTATACATTAACTGAGTTTTCTATGCATTTATGTGCATAATTCAAATTTGAACTACATGCACATGCTCCAATGTATATAAATGGGTTCAAAATTGAAATGTGTGTCCTTGGTTGCATGCTTAAGTCCCATGCAAGAAATGAGAATGAATGTCAAACACCTTGCCACCGTCGCTCGGCCGCTAACATTGGGATACATGGTTTTTAAATTCTAGTAAATCGAAAACGCGTCTGAAATTTATGAAACTTGACATGCTAGCATGGAACGGCATCAACATGCCGTGGTAAAAATATTGTCCCATTTGGGGCAGGCTGGGGTATAAGCTTCTCACAAACCAGAGCTTCTCACAACAAGCCTCATGGTTACGGTAGGGAACGTTTCACCTTTCTGGACGAAACGATATCCGTTGCCTCTTCTTGATTTCAATTTTTTTTTCTAGTGTCAACATAGAACAACATGAGTGTTGTGTTAATTTTAGGAATTTTTTGGGGTTCGTTTGGACATTTTTATACATTAACTGAGTTTTCTATGCATTTATGTGCATAATTCAAATTTGAACTACAGGCACATGCTCCAGTGCATGTAAATTGTTTGAAAAATCAAATCTGTGTCCTTGGCTACATGCTTAGGTCACATGCAAGAAATGGGAATGAATGTCAAACACCTTGCCACCATCGCTCGGCCGCAAACATTGAGATACATGGTTTTTAAATTCTAGTAAATCCAAAACTCGTCTGAAGTTCATGAAACTTGACATGCTATCATGGAGCGGCATCAACATGCTGTGGTAAAAAATTTGTCCCATTTGGGGCAGGTTTGGGTATAAGGTTCTCGCAAACCAGAGCTTCTCACAACAAGCCTGATGGTTTCAGTAGGGAACGTGCCACCCTTGGGGACGAAACGATATCCGTTGCCTCTTCTTGCTTTCAAAATTTTTCTAGTGTCAACATAGAACGACAGGAGTGTTGAGTCAATTTTTGGGATTTTTCGGGGTTCGCTTGGACATTTTTATACATTAACTGGGTTTTCTAGGCATTTTATGTGCATAATTCAAATTTGAACTACATGCACATGCTCTAGTGTAGAAAAATGGGTTGACATATGAAATGTGTGTCCTTGGGTGCATGCTTAGGTCCCATGCAAGAAATGGGAATGAATTTCCAACACCAGGGCACTGTTGATTGCCGGCAAAATGTTGAGATACTTTGTTTTTAAATTCTAGTAAATCCAAAACTCGTTTAAAATTCATGAAACTTGGCATGCTATCATGGAATGGCACCCGACATGCTGTGGTATTTTTCGTGTCCATTTTGAGAGAAGGCGCACTCGAATAATAGCCAACAAAGGTATTTTGAAAAAATAGCTGCCACTTTAATATCTCAAACGTTTGTATAATTTAAATCGTGTGTGTTCTGTTAACCATTCACGTGACGCCACGTGTCTTGGTTTTAATGGCTATAGGAGGTGCCGTGCGGACAGCTGCTTGACTGAACGGGAGGCGTGCGAGCGCAGTCCGGTGCGCAGGCTGACCAAGAGGCGTGCAAGCTGTCCTCCAATGCGCAGGCTCACCGGGAAGCGTGCGAGCTGTACGCTGCGCAGGCTCACTGGGAAGCGAGCCCTTTGACTTCCATGGCCACCCGCCTTGCTCGCATCCTCTCCATTAATGGTGCCCGAGCCGCTGTTTAATACGGGCAGCCTTACTGTTCGCCTCCCACTCCCCTCCCTCCCACAGACCTCCACCAACGCCATGGCACGGAAGGAGCATCTGCCACTAGTCTTCAAGTTTGGTGAAGTCGACTCCGAGCCGGAGGAGATAGAAAATAAGGAGGAATGGGGCCTCATGGACATGGCCCTGAACGAGCTGACTACGGCGATTGCTGCCCCCACGCCTGTCCCAGCTCCCATCCCCGCGCCCGCGCCAGCGACCATCCCCGTAGCATTGACGGGCTGGTCGCCGAGCACTATCACAGAGCTGGAAGCCGCGGGCGTCAACGAGGTCTCCTTGGACCCGTGCGAGCTCGTGTACATGCCAGCGCCAGCGCCCGTGCCCGTGCGCGCCCCTCCACCCACCGCGGCGCCGGTCCCCATGCGTTTGCCTGCACCCACCGCACCCGTGCCCGTTCGCGCGCCCCCCTCAGCGGCATGGGACGCCGCCGTCAACCGCTACCTCACAGCACCGCCAGTTGCTGTCCTCCCGCGCCTCGCCCGTCAATCATGCGATGACATGATGCTTGATTTCCAAGTGAAGAACATTCTGTGCTGCCTTGAAGACTTCAACAACGGCATCCCGGAGGACGACAACAACAACGCTGGCGCGGCACGCCGCCTCCACTGCCACCGGAAATAGGTTTTTTGGGTTTAATACTGTATCTCGATCATATGAATATAAATTCATAGTGTGACTGAATGAAAGATATGGTTTGAACGAACTTGCGTTTTTCTCTCTTAATGTACAGACTTATCAAATGATTTTCTTTTGAAAAAAACATCAATGGTTTTTAAATATAAAACACTCATCGCAAACGTTTTAGTTAGAACACCCGTATGGAAACCGACAGCTTCCCCAGGAAGCCAAGGGAAAATGTGGCGAGCAGGATTTGTGCAGCTCTTGATTGCAAACGTTTTAGATAGAACACCCGTATGCAAAGTGAGAGCTATGGTCTTCCCCCTTAAGTCAAGGGAAAATTCACAGCGTAGGATTTGTGCATCTCTTCAACGCAAACGGTTCAGATTGAATATGGTATGCAAAGGCAGACTTCGGCGCTAAGCCAAGAGAAAATGTGCCAAGCAGGATTTGTACATCCCTTCAATGCAAACGGTTGTTTTGGATGACCCGTGTGCAACCACGTACAGACAATTTGGTAAGATTTGCATCTGTCATATTGGGTATATTGCCATTTGTCAAACTAGAAAGATTGACATTTGTTGATCTAGCAACATTGCCATTTGTCAACCTTGTAACACTGCGATTTGTCAAAATATGCAGCTAAAAATCACTAGCACTATCTAATTTTTGCAACTAAAATTCAGTAATTAAGCATAGATTTCATTCATAGATTAAGCAGTCGTTCTTTATACAAACAGTTCAACTCGACAGCTGAACCGACCAAACTTTTCCCCAATTGTTGCCAACCATGTACTGAAATAGCTAGTTCAACTATATATACTAGCTAATTTTAAATACGTTGTACAGTTTCACCACATCTATAGTCAGATGAACTGAACAAAATAACCCCTAAATACTACTACTACGGAGGGGCTTTGTACTACTTCCGGCAGCCTCTCCTCTGCCGAGCGCGCTCAGTAAGAGGTCGAGGAGGAGGAGCCTACCGACGAGCTGGACAACTGCAATACGGTGCCTGCCGCTACTGCACCTTCAGCGACGCTCACCTCGAACGTCCTCTGCCGCTCCAGATGACCCCTCTCGAAGCGGTGGTTCTCCTCGTAGATCTCCTGCTTCCTCGCGTCTGCGGCGGCGTGTGCTGCGGCCATGGCGGTGGTAAGGCTCTTTGCGTGCTCGACGAGGCGCTCCTCCTCCTCCTCCCGCAGGAACTCGGTGTAGCGCGCAAGGTCGTTGACGCACGTGCGGGCCTCCACCTCTGCCTCCTGCCCTCGGGCGGCAGTGGCGGAGCGGGTGATGACCCCGGCGGTCGACGGTGGGCTGGCGGCCACGGCGGTCAACGATGGGGTGGCGGCCATGACCACCACCTCCCGCCTTCGGGCCGCGGCGGCGGAGCGGGTGATGGCCATGGTGGCCGGCAGTGGGGTGGCGGCCACGATGGCCACCTCCCGCCTTCGGGCCGCAGCGGCGGAGCGGGCGATGGCCCTAGCTTTTGACGGTGGGGTGGCGGCCACGGCGGCCAGCAACAGCTGCCGACGGGCAGCGGCGACGGAGCGTGTGGTGGGTGTTCCATGCACACCCAACAGGGACGCCACACGCACTACACTATGTCGGGGACTGCACCGCCGCCGCGGTGTAGCCTCCCAGCTGGAGCTGTCCTCTGATGATGGCGGAGTGGCTGAGCGATGACGATGGACCGGTGCCATTGGCGATTGTGGGAGAAGAAGACGAGATAAGCTACAGGGAGGGAGGGGAAAATGCGACGCAGGACTCGCCGGCCGTGAGGGTTTATATAGCAGGTCGGTAAGCATTGGGATTTTGGGGGATTTCACCGACTCGGGCGGGAAGCTTGCGCGGGAACCTGCGCGGTTGCGCGGTAACAGGCTCACCACCATTTGGCCAAAAGAACGCCCCCGCGCGCTGCTCAAGCTTGTGCTCTAAGCCGTCTGCGGCAGTGGGGTGACAAGACATACGAGAGGAGGACGAAAGGACACGTACACATACGGTTAATAAAATAAAAACATTTGCGATTAAATTACCTACTACCTTCGTCCTGGTTTATAAGTCGTCTATGTATTTTTGTGCCAAATTTTGACTATAGATTTAACTAATAAAATACGAATGCATGTCGCCAGAGATTATATCGTTGGATTCATATTTGAACATAGTTTCCAATTATATAATTTTTGTAACATGCATTAACATTTTGTTGGTTAAATTTAAGGTCAAAATATGGCACAGAATATAAAGGGGACTAATAGACCAAGACAGCGGTAGTAGCACACGGCAGCTCTCTACGCAGCGATGCAATTGTCGGCTGGCTTGTAGATGACCATTTCCTGCGTGCTCAACTGCTCAATGCGTGTGGTTGCTTGCGGTTGAGGCGGCCGCGGCGCACTCTACTCGCGTCCCGCCATGCGTGCTCTGCTCTCGCGTCCCTCTGGGAGCTCTGACCTCGTCCCTCCACGCGCGCTGCCAGTGTTTGGGGCCGGCGCACGATCACGCACGTTCGTGTGCATGCGGTTGCGCCGGGCGCGGCACCACGATGTAGTTACCCGCTGCAAAAACTGCCATGCGGACGTGCCGAGAATCCAGGCCGCCCGGCCCCCATTTATTCCTGTGGCCATTTAGCTTCATCTCTCGCGCCACATGACACAATAAGCACACCCACGACGACACATACAGAGAGAACATCCAGTGGTTCCAATGGCGCGCCCCGTGGCTCCAATGGCGCTCCCAGCGGCCGACGACGACAACGGCGGGCAGTTCACCACGCATCACGTAGTGGACACCCACGTGAGGGGGAAGGCCCTCTCGGTGGTGTACACGAACGAGCCGGTCTCGGTGGAGAGCTCCATCCAAACTATGGAGCAGTTGCTTGCCAAGGACAAGTACCAAGTGGTCGGCTTCGACCTCGAGTACACCATCGGTCGTGCCGGGCACGATCAGAAGGTTGCCGGCGCCCAGTTGTGCGTGCGACATGACGTCCTCGTCTACCACTACCACCTGGCCACAAGGCCTTGCGAGCGTTTCTTCAGGTTTATCAACAATTCCGACTACAGTTTCGCTACGGTGGACACCACCAACGATCTAAAAGCGCTCAAGGTTTCGGGCTTGAAATGCCAGAATCTTGTCAACATCCAGGACCACTACAAGGTCTGGGACAGCGACAACAACAAACAGAACTCCCTGGTTGACCTCGCCTCGGCCATCATCGACCCCTACTACATGAAGATGAAGGATGAGAGCAAGAAGGACAAGAACGCCTGGCACAGTGTCTGGCATGAGAGACTGGATGAACAACACGTCAAGTACGCGGCCAAGGACGCGTACACAAGCTACGAGAGGTACATGCGGATCGTTGACATGAGGGAGTGTCTTCTTCCTGCCCCAGACGAGGGATCAAGCCACAGAGCAGTGGCAGGAGCGTCACAAGAAGTAGATGACTAGACGATCGTTTCTCCTAGTTTAGAGTGCATACAATTGTTTATTGAGGTGTGTGTGAATGATCTGTATAGTCACTTATGTAATTGGATGTTTATTTCAGTTATATATATATGTTATTCTTCTGTAGACAGAGTAAATCACACGGCTTATTAGCAGCAATCGTCTGTGTTATTATTGGTCTTCGCACACATTTCTGATTACGGACCTGTTTGCCGCGTATCACACACATCTTGTTCAGTTGAACCGTTTCTATTGTGTTGCCTAATCACAGACAGTTCATCCTAGTGAACTGTATGCTGTATATCACACACACCCTCATCTGGCTGCCCGTTTTTGTTGTTCTGCATCATCGCAAACAGTTCTTCTGGATTAACCGTTTGCCACTCATCGCACACGCAACTCCAATATGAACCATGTTTGATTTCACCGCCATCGCAAACGTTTTGCATCTTTTTTGACTGTTTTATTACATCACCATTTGTGATTGATGCATCACACACAGTTTCGTCGAAGGGTCTCTGATTCGACTGTCGCGTTTGGACCATCCTGCAGTGGTGGGTTAACGTAAATTGCCTCTCTCTCTCTCTCCCCCCTGATTTTCATGGTGGTGGGCCCCTCCCTCACCCCAATCTCCAATCAACAGCCCACATGTTTCACATTACGTTAATTACATAACTGGGATTACGTAGGTGTAGCATTACTCGTCCTAAAAAAACCAACTAAGCCAACCTCCCAGCATATCGCGCTGGAAAAGACCCGGCCACGCCGTTTTAGTCGGGATTACCGGATTACTAGTAGTAGTATCGATGGATCACGCGAAGCACCAAGTTTAAAAGGAAAAAGGCGGTACACTCACAGCACGCCTGTTGCGGTCGCATTGCACCCCTCACACGGTCGGTCCTGCACACGGCTCACGCAAACGGAACGCGCTTCGGCTTGCCTCTTCACTGACACGTGGGACCGCACTTGGAGAAACCGACCATGCGCCAAACTCCCCCGCCCACCGCACGAAAATTCCCCCAAAAAATTCCCCCCAAATCCCAAATTCAACCGCCCTTCGGCCAACTAGCCAATAATATTCCCCAAACCCCCCTCCCCCCGGCCCCCTCCACTCCATTTGCTCCGCCAAAGCCGCCCTCCCCGCCGCGCCGATACATCAGCGCCACGGTTCATTGAGGGGACGCACGGCGATCCTCTCGCTCCCACAGTACGCTCTCGTAGACTGCCATCCTCTAGCCGCACCGCCACCGCTGGTGACGTTCTTGTGGAGACGCACGGCGGCCAGCTTCTCCCACGGTATGCGCATTCTAGACTGTGGCCCCGTGCATGTCGGAGTAGCGCTGAATGTTAGCTGATAGATGCTGTTAATCTCACTGTTTGCCAAAATAGTTTATAGTCAATATGCTCTGCTTAAGAAGCTTTCTTGCCCTATTCTGCACTCAATCTGCTTAGCTGAGATGGCATGCCACGCCCAATTAGTTGCTAAAATATCCTGCCATATATTTATTGTGACGTAGATTGCCATGGTCTAGTAGCCAATCTGTTAGGTGAAATAGCTCTACACCGTTTTATACTCGATCTTTGTTGTTGAGATGGCCTTTGATGGCTGTGTGCTCGGCCTCATTGACTGCTGAAATAGCCTGCCATAATTTAGCACTCAAATCTGTTTGCTGAATTAGCTTTACATATATTTCGTTACTTAGATCTGCTTGTCCAAATATCTTGCCATAGCTTTAGACATCGACCTAGGTATTTTTTTCTGGACTTCATAAAAAAGCATATATGGTTTTCCTGTAATATCTAGTAGAAGAACTAATTTGTATGTCTAACAGATGGACAAGGCTTGGATAACTTCTGCTCGAAGATTCTCTGCTTCATATGTCGAGAGGGTTGAAAACTTCATGAACTTTATCAGAGCTGAGTACGGTGGTCCGAAATCAGATGTGCTCTGCCCGTGTAGCAGTTGTATGAATTCAGTTACAAGACCCCAGTCAACTGTGCAAAATCATCTACACTTGTATGGGATGTCGGTCACATATACTAGGTGGGTTCATCAAGGTGAAGCTGTGAACGTCAATGGTACTGATTATGTGGAAGCAGCAGATCACCATCTTGATCTGCCTGATGCTCAGGTGGAAGAGGAGGAGGAGGAGGTGGTGGTGGCGGAGCCAGTGAGTTTGACCAACATTGAAACAATGCTACGAAATGCTCGAGCATTTCGTGAACTTTCACCTGCAGAAGAAAAACGGTGGGCCCGCATGTTGGAACAATGCAATGTGGCTATCACCCCAGGAAATAAGCTGTCAGTATTCTCAGCTATGGTCACCTTTCTTCTGGTGAAGACATCTGAGCGGATGACCAACAAATCATTCGTTGCGATGTTGGCTGCTTTCTGCAAATCTTTCCCAGATGCGCCTGAGCTGCCACACACCTACAGTAAAATGAAGAATTTCCTTCGTGCAGTTGGAATTGGATATGATATGATCCATGTTTGTAAGAATAATTGTGTTCTATTTCGGAAGGATTATGCCAACTTAAGTGAATGCCCAAAATGTAAATCATCAAGATGGAAAGATGGCGATGCTCTGAAGAGGATTCCTCATAATGTTCTGAGACATTTTCCAATTATACCAAGATTGCAGAGGTTGTTTCATGATGCTGAAACAAGAGAGGATGTACTGTGGCATTCTAGGAACCAGGAGTACAGAGATCAGAATGTAATGAGCCATCCATCTCATGGTAGTGACTGGAAAAGCTTCAATCAGAAACACAAAAAGTTTGCTGCTGACCCGAGAAACATTAGACTTGGCTTAGCTACAGATGGATTTAACCCATTTGGTCACCAGAGCACCACATATAGCATGTGGCCAGTGCTTGTTATCCCTTACAACATGCCTCCAAATGTCTGCACCAAAGAATCAAACTACATGATGGCCTTGCTCATCCCAGGTCCAAAAAGTCCTGGAAAGGATTTTGATTTATTCATGGAGCCTCTTGTGGAGGAACTTCAACAGCTATGGAGGGGTCTTCTCACTCGAGACCTATATAGCAGCCCACCGGCTGATTTCTTTCTGCGTGCTATTATAATTTGGTGCATCCATGATTATCCGGCTTTGGGCACTATGTCAGGGCGAACGACACATGGTTACAATGCATGTGTTCGCTGTGACAAGAATCCGCTGTCATACGCAATACTTAGCAAGATCTGTTACATTGGACACCACCGTTTCCTTGCCAAGGACAAGCCGTGTCCTACAAAATACTGAAGACATGTGTTCAATGCAAAGCATGAAAACCGTGATGCGCCAAAGAGGCTCACCGGCGATGAGTTGCAAGTGGAATTAGAGAAGGTCAGGCATATTACACCAGGAAACCATCCTGATAACGGTAGCGGGAAAAGGAAGCGTGGCAGGGCAGAAGAGAGATTATTGTTTACCCGCAGGTCCACTTTGTGGGACTTGGAGTATTGGAAAGATTTGGATCTGCGGCATAATCTTGATGTGATGCACATCGAGAAAAATATATGTGACAACATTATCGGCACACTTCTTAATATGAAGGCAAGACATAAGATACCTTAAAATCTAGGATTGATTTGACACACCTGGGTATCAGAAAGGATTTGCAGGTGGAAGATGAAGGTAAACCATGGGATATGGCACCAGCTGTGTACATCTTGGACATGGTAAATAGAAAAGAATTCTGCAAAGTCCTGTCACGTGTGAGATTCCCACATGGATTTGCTTCCAACCCTGAAAGGAGAGTCAGTGCAGATGGAAACAAGGTACAAGGGTTGAAAACTCATGACTGCCACGTCGTACTTCAAAGGGTTTTACCTGTTATCCTTAGAGGATTGGGCCGCCCTGACTTATACAGAGCAGTTGCAGAGTTGGGAAAATTCTTCAGGGAACTCTGCAGTAGAAATATCAGGATAGATGCTTTGGAGCGTCTTAGAGACAAGGTACCAACTATCCTATGCTACCTTGAGAAGATATAACCTCCAGCCTTCTTTGATGTGATGGTGCATTTGGCTGTTCATCTCCCTGATGAGGCACTACTTAGAGGTCCAGTACAGTATGGCTGGATGTACCCTATTGAAAGGCGGCTAGGCACTTTCAAGGGCTATGTTAGGAACAGAGCTAGACCTGAGGGTTCCATTACAGAGGCCTACATTGCTACAGAAGCGTTGACATTCTGCTCAAAATACATTGAAACAGCTGATCAGCTTAGCAAAGAGGTGGGTGAAGACAATCCCGAGCTCAATGTTTTCAATTGTTCTGTTCGAGTTACAGGGAAGAGTCGACAAGACGACAAACCTAAAGATTTGGACAAAATGGTTTGGTATGTGTTGAATAACTGTCCTGAGATTCTACCTTATATCAAGTAAGTGCTAAGTACTGCAGCTTATACATCGTAATCTACTAAACTTGCAGCACATTCTTATATATTTAGATGTTTGACGCGATCACTATGTTGTGCAGCATCTACAAAAAGGAGTTACTGCTGCAAAATCCAAGAAACATTGACAAACTGGTTATGGTAGGATTTGCGAAATGGTTCAAGAGCCATGTAAGCTTTTGAATTGCACTGTCAGTTTTTTTAATATATTGAGTACATAAGATGATCAGCTTGTCTATTTTCTAACCATAGGTTAAGAAGATGCGGGAGGATGGGCAGGCAGTTGATGATGCCCTTTACGCACTAGCAATGGGTCCTGATACACGGGTAAGACATTATGAATCTTGCATTGTTGGAGATTTGCGCTACAACACCCTTGCACGCGATGAAGACAGGAAGACACAAAACAGTGCCATCATGAGCATGGATAAGTACGGCAAAGAGACAACTGAAATGTATGCTAACATAATAGAAATTGTTCAGTTGCAGTATATCTCCAGCTTCGAGGTTCATCGGTGTGTGGTTCTGTTGTGCTGTCGTTGGTATAACCTGTTTTCCAGGATCGCAAAACCCAGAGCTGATGATTATTTCAAATCCATCAATGTCAAGGCGACGTACCAGACCGACGAGCCTTCTATTTTGGCAAATCAAGCAACACAGATATTTTTCTTGGAAGACACATATGCACATAGCGAAGACTGGAGAGTATTGCAAAGGTTTGAGCAGAGGAATTTGTTTAATGAAGTTGCACAACAAGATGATGCTTACACTGCTCCTGATGTAGAAGATTCCACAAATGTTCCTAATATCTTTGAGAACCATCACGTCAATGACGCTGGCGAAAAGATTGCCTGTCGGGCTGTGGACATAAGAGAGTTGATCAATAAGATGCCAACGTTCGAGGACATTGAGGATGAAGAAGAAGATGACACTGGGGGGAATTACGATTCAGACTGATACACATGGCGAAGATGTTGACGCTGCTGCTGCGGATGATGATTAGATTGCTTTTGTCGTATTTGCCTGTCAGAAGACGACTTTTTATCTACTATGTGAAATTGTGTTTGTTATGACAACTGAAACCTGATGAAGTTGTTGTTTAGTATTTTGCTGTGAGAACATCACTTATTATGTATGTTGATTTGTGTTTGGTGATTGTATGATGACTAAAACATGATGACATTGTTGTTTAGTTGTACTCATATTTGGCTGTGAAACTTGTATTTGATGACATAGTTTGCTGTTGGACTGCAATTTGCTCTATGTCTTCGAATGGGAACGAAGCTGACCCGACAGGGCCTCTGCTAATTTATTTATTTATTAGCAAAAGGGCCTCTGCTATTTATTTATTTATGAGCAAAAGGGGATACCCCCCGATTTCCGTTAATAGAAATCATTAGATGTTCACAACACTACGCCCAGCCCGCTAAACAGGTTTCATTCATTACTAGTTTCAGCAAAGTGCTCATGTCATAGCCACTGAATACATCACGAGTGCTACATACACTGCAAATAAAGAGACAATCATCCTACAGAGCACATCGATTTTGCCCATTATCTTCACAAGCTCTTTCTTCTCCTCATTGCTGTCAAGGCCGTTCAGCAGCAGTTGCTTGGCCATGATCAGAGGAACTGCATCTTTAACCTTCTGCTCTCCATCTTCCTCTTCTGCCGTTCCTTCAGTTACTTGTCGAACACCCCAACCTGCTGGTATTGGGATTCCTCGGCTAACCAAATAATCAGCATAGTTCCATTCCCCCACATCAGCAACTTCCCAGAAATACAAATCACACGAATCTTCCCTTTTCTGCATGAATCAAATTGGAAGATCATCAACCAAACTATTAAAAAAAATCAGAACTGAAAGCAGTGGAACAACACTTAAACATATTATTACCCCATGATTCGGGCATTTGTAGAAGACTCGGCCAGGGTTGAGGATTGTGGTTGAGACACGACGGATGACTCTCCGTGATTTGCAGCAGTGGCACCACACCAACGGCAGCGGGTTGCGATGAGCAACCGGCTGCGGTGCATGTGCCGGCGGGGGTGTGATGAGACCCACAGGCAATGGTACGGGTGGCGACTTGGCGCATATCTGGCTGTTGCCCGCTGAAGAGCAGGTGGACGAGCCGCCAGCGGACATGGTTGCTACGGCCAGAGCTTCTGATGCTAGGTAGAGTAAGTAGAGAAGAGGAGAAGCGAACGTTGGATATGTCAGTTTCATTACTTGCAGAGTAGCATAGCACCATATATAGTCATAGTCTAGGTTTGGATTCGAACAAGCTACAGGAGCACGTCTCTCTTTTTTCAAAAACTCAGCAACGTCTCTTTACTGGTACACTAGCTTGTTCTGTACGCCTTCTCAAGTCTTTGATTTTTTTTTGCGAGGAAGGAAGGAGGAGAAAATTGAGGGTTCCTGGGACTCGAACCCAAGACCTCTCGGTTGAAAACCAAGGGTGCTAGTCACTTATGTGGTGAACGTTCCCTGGGAGGAGGACGGCAAATGAACGCATTTTCCTGGCAGTTTTAGTTGCGATGCAAGATCAAACGGTCGCAGTTTCGGGAATGTTATCTGGCGAACGAGCCCAGTTTTTCTTTTCTTCCTTAAAAAAGTATGCTATGTGATGTCGGCTTAGTCAACAAACGCTTGTGCCAACCTTGACCATTGGATTGACATTCAACGTCTGTGGTGTTTCTTCAGTCTCTTCTTCCTCCAGCCGCCAAAGCCAAACCAGCGTCGGCGGGACCGCCTGCTCCCGCCTCCCATGGCTGGCTGTGCTGCCGCGCACGCATCATGGCCACATCAAACCCTAAAACTCTGCGCATCTTCCCCGGCTCCTGTTCGTTCCCGTCCGAGGCCTCACTATCGTCCTCCGCCTTGGTTCGCTCACCGCGGCGCCGCCCTCCGGTGTTGTCAACATGGTCAACAACCGAGAGGAATAAGGAGATGACTGTACATGGTGAGGATGATAGTAGGGACCCACCGGGATCATGGCAGTAGGCAAGCAAGTGCCTCCTTTATTACAAGAAAAAAAAGGGTTCCTCCTGATGGTTTCCCGACATCTGGGTCGCACACCACTGTCAACGTAGTCAATAAGCGAGATAACTGCACAAGGAGCGGCAGACACCCGGGACCCAGCAGCGCACGCAGTATTTTCTTTCTTTTTGTTTTCGGGACGGAGAAGGGTATCAACTGGGTTGTGCGGGAGCTGTGGCCCATCTAGCCCAGGCTTTTATTTCATATGTTTACCCCATGACCAGCCCAGTTTCTTTTTCCTTTCTGAAAATGGCTATCCCAGCTATTTTGTTTTTTGCAGAATAACCAACGTAGGCCTACTTGCTTTTCTACGCCCTGCTGGGCCGGAAATCTTTCAATACAAGGAGGGATGCATTCGGGCTTGCCCAGAAAATGGGCTATAAGTAATAAGAAATGGGCTATAAGTGATAAGAAATGGGCTGTAAAATGAAAAAATACAGCAAACAGGCAATTAGTTCCAAAATACTTTTTTCTTTCGGATTTTGATATTTTAAATTTCATTGTTTTTGTGCGGGTAAAATTTCATTGGATTTAAATTAAGGTATGTTTAGTTTTTAAATTAATTTGAATCTGGCTAGAAATTTCGGGTTGTATGCTGTTTGGGACAGATTTGGAGGCTGACTTATGGGTCTACTAGGTTGACGTGTACGAAAGGCTTTGTCAACTTAGTCCACAAACGATTCTAGCAGCAGTGATCGTTGGATGTTAATCCAACGGCCGTGCTACTTCTTCAATATCTGATCTTCTTGCTGTAGCCGCCCAAACCAGCGCTGGTGGGACTGCCTGCTCCTGTGGCCGGCTGTGCTGCCGCACAGGCCGCACCGCCCCACCCTGCTCCATCGCTGGCCAGGCCATTCCTCTACTCACCCACACCTCCTGTTATTTTCCGGCGACGGCAGCCGAACCAGTAAACCCTCATACTCCCCACCGCGTGGGCAACCACTGCCGAGTCTTCCCCGGCTCCGGGTCGTTCCCTTCCTAGGCCTCGCCATTGTCCACCGCCCTGGTGCAATCGGCGCGGCGTGGTGAACGCCATCGGAAGAGGACTGTACGTGGAGAGGCTGACAGCTGGGTCCATGGCCGTACGCAAGTAAGTGCCTCCTTATTATGCGTAAAATAATGATTCCTCCACCTGACAGCGAGGACCCATCGGAAGGGCCTCGGTATTTCGCAAAAAAACGTTCCTCCCGCTGACAGCTCGGACCCACCAGCTATATCTTCGCACGCAAGGAAGTGCCTCCTTATTATGCACAAAAAAAAGAATACCCCCCTGCTAGCTGGGACCCACCTTATTTGGAGGCTGACATGTGGGCCTACTAAGTTGACGGGGACACAGGATTTGTCAACTTAGTCAATATAAACGATTCTAGTTGCAGCGACCGTACGATGTCCATCCAACGCCCGTCGTGCTTCTTCAACCTCTGATCTTCTTGCTCCAGCCGCCCAAACCATCACCGGCCGTGCCGCCTGCTCCTACGTCCCGTGGCCAGCTGTGCTGCCGCGCAGGCCTCACCGCTCCACCCTACTACCATCGCTGGCCTGGCCATCCCTGTACTCACCCAGACCTCCTGTTATTCTCCGGCGACGGCAGCCTCACACTGCAGCCGAAGCAGTAAACCCTCGTACTCCTCTCCGTGTGGGCATCCACTGCCGCGTCTTCCCTGGCTCCACGTCGTCCCCTTCCTAGGCCTCGCCGTCGTCCACCGCCTTGGTGCTCTCGGTGCGGTGTGGTCAACGTGGTCAAGGAACGACTTCCATCAGAAGAGGACTATGCGTGGAAAGGCTGACAGGTGGGTCCACGGCTGCAGCAAGGAAGTGCCTCCTATTACGCGTAAAATAATTATTCCTCCACCAGACAGCAGGGACCCACTGGAAGGGACTCTGTATTTTGCGAAAAAAAGGTTTCCCGCCTGATAGCTGGGACCCACCAGCTACATCTTCACACGCAAGGAAGTGCATCCATACTACGGGCAAA
This sequence comes from Elymus sibiricus, assembly GCA_039707655.1. Taxonomy (NCBI): domain Eukaryota; kingdom Viridiplantae; phylum Streptophyta; class Magnoliopsida; order Poales; family Poaceae; genus Elymus; species Elymus sibiricus. The sequence continues at coordinate 378,430,435 of CM077674.1, read as the reverse complement.
AAAAATGATTCTTCCCCCTGACAGCTGGGACCCACCAGATATATCTTCGCACACAAGGAAGTGCGTCCTTATCCTCCCTGACAGCTGGGACCCACCCAGTCGAAGCGTACGTAGCGTTGTCGCGAACGTGTACGTACATACCGGTCGATCGGTCTCTCTGCAGCGATGAACTGTGGCCGAGTAAGGAGCGGCACGTGTCGTAGTAGAGGCGCGGACGTAGCATGTCACGCAGTCTCGTCTATATCGTGTACACGTACGTACAGCCACACTGCAAGAAAGTAAATATGGCTACGTACGTACATACGGGCGGGGTCTCGAACGCGTACAGCGACGTCGTCCTGTTCATCGGCAGCCAACCGGCTGGGTTGCAATGGAGGAAACAGCGTCGTGTTCATCGGGAGGCAACGGAATACGTCGTGTTCATCGGGAGCCAACAGGTTTGGATGGAACAGCCGAAACGAGGTCTGGCGTACCGCAGAACGGAGGAAACGGGCCTTATGTTCGACCGCGTATGGTCGAAACAGGGTCCTGTTCATCTGGAAGGGTCTGGCGTACCGCAAAACAGAGGAAACGGACTTGTGTTCGAGTGCCTACAGTCGAAACGGGGTCCTGTTGATCGGGAGGGGTGTGGCGTACCACAAAACAAAGGAAACGGACTTGTGTTGGAGCGCTTACGGTCGAAACGGGGTCCTATTTATCCATCGTCTACTGCCTCGCTCCAGCCTCCACGGGCTACTGTTCATCCACCGGCGACCTCCTCCAGCCTCCACGGGTTACTGTTCATCCACGGCTACTGTTCATCTAGCCTCCACCGGCTGCTGTTCATAGAGCCTCCACGGGGTCCTGTTCATCCACCACCAACCGGCTGGGGTGCAGCGGCCTCCTCGGGGTCCTGTTCATCCAGCGGCAACGGCCTACTACCACGGGGTCCTGTTCATCCAACCCCCACCGGGAACTGTTCATCCACAGCCAACCAACCGGCTCGACTCCCACGTCTCGACTCGTTCTACGTACCACGCGCACGGTAGCAACGGTCACTGTTCATCGAGAGGCAACCTAACACCGGCTGGCTACGTCTCGCACGGGGGCTCGATCGGCTTCAGTAAGCAGCAGCGGTGATCGATCGCTCGGGTTCAGTTAGCAGCAGCAACAAAGGAATCACTCGGGTTCAGTCAGCAGCGAATGAATCGCTCGTGTTCAGTTAACAGCCAAGGGATCGATCGGTCGGGTTCAGTAACGTGCGATCGCTCGGGTTCAGTTAGCCAACGCCTCGCACACACGCGCATACACGAGAGAAACGCGCAAACCTCCGTGCATCGCTCAGCCCCGACGACCCACCGTAACCGGGAACTCCCCGATATTTTCCTCGCCCTCGCTTCTACCATGATTTTTTCCGTCAAGGACGGCCCAAAGAATGTCATGCAGCTGCGTCTCCGGCCCGCCCAGGACAAAAAGCCCATTTTCTGTCATGATTTTTTCTCATAGAAGTAGGAGCCCACCACATCTATGATGATACGTGCTTTTGTCACAATTATCGTCATAGAAGTGTCATAAGCATGACAGATTTTTTTTTTGTTCGGCCCAAAATGTCACGGATGTGTCTTTTTTTTTGTAGTGATCGGCGAGGTGGCCCGACCGTGCGCCTATGGCTGTGATTCGATCAGTGAGTGCGACGAAATCATCGTCTGACCGATCGCTGCAATCCGCTCTTGGGGCAAAATTCCGCCACTGTGCTCCACCATGTCCCCTCACTGCTATCCCGAATAGTAACTGCTGCCGCCGGACGGCAAGGCGGCCACGTGTATTCGTGATAAAAAATAATGTGAAAGTACAGAAATTTCTGAGGTACAAAATTATGAACTACAAAACTTCTATACTATTAAACACCCCAAAATACAAAAGACGAAATACAAGGTACATATATAAGTACTATGTATAGCGTCTTGATACACATTGTCTGGGTGTACAAAGTACGTGGACTACAAAAATTACCGTGTACAATGTAGTAGCCTAATTTGCAGTAGTATACACACAAAAGTGCGGAGTACATATACAGAAGGTCGGAGTTCATGTACACAGAAGTGCGGAGTACATGTACACAGAACATAGTGTACATAATGTACGTAACAGGGAGTACAAAGTACACTACATATTGTACAAGTGCACGGAACTTCGTAAAGCACGTGCCAAGACATTGTACAAAGTACACAGAAGACGGTGTAAAATATAACAAAACGGAGAGTACACTCCAAAGAAAAAGGTGTACAAAGTACATTGAACACGGTGTAGATAGTACACAGAATATGGAGTACAAATTACACAGAAGACGGTGTCAAAAGTATAAAGAACTGGGAGTACAAAGCACTCAGAAAACAGGGTATAAAATACACATAATAGGGAGTACAAAATACACAGAAGAAGATGCACAAAGTATTAGGTTTGGTAATACATGGCACATAAAGTACGGTGTACAAAGTACACAAAACAAGGAGTTCACAGTAAAAGAAAAAAAAAGGTATCTCGGAACCTATCAACAAGGGATCTAGTTTTGAAGATCTCGATGAGAGAATTTCAAATATGAAAGCGGTTCATAATTTGGAAAAACGGTTTTTAAGATGTTTCGATTGGCAACAACAATCTCGAAATAAATACGCGTATGACCTCTGCGCGAGGGAAGGAGAAATCCCACCAAAATTCTCTCGAGCTGCAAACAGTTCCATAGGAAAACGCCCCATAGGTTCCTTCATAGTGAGAATGTGACACTTGGTGATAAAATAACGCACCGGGACAGTAAACGTGACAAATGACACAATGACAACATGCTCGAGGGAGATTCACAAAGGTTTCCCTTGAAAACGGGTATCGCTAAAAAATAGTCCGACCTTCGTAAAGGTTGCCCTCGAAAATGGGTATCTCTAAAAAAATCCAACATTCAAAAAGGTCTAATCTCGCTAGAGAGCGCCTCTGACACTCTCCTGTCGCTTATTGTCGCGAGCCAGTGCGAAGGGATCAACATACGTGTTGCCTGCGCTAGTGCTTGTGCTGTCGCGCATAGGAAAATCACCTGAGGGCACACGCTAGAAGAAAAACACTTACATACTACGAAGATATACTTAAGGTCAGAGTACATGTACATAGAAGTGCGGTTTACATGTACACAGAACACGATGTACACTGTGCACATAACATGGAGTATAAAGTATGCACAAAACAGGTAGTACAAAGTAACTATAGACGGCATACAAGTACACTAAATTCGGAGTACCAGAACAAAGAAGACGGTGTACAAAGTACAAAGAATTGGTAGGACAAGTGCACAGAATATGGTGTACAATGTACATAGAACAGAGAGTACATCATTCAGAAGAAGGTGTACAAAGTAAACAAAATACAAATGCACAGAATTTTGATATCACGCCGGAACTATCCGGAAGATACCCGCTCTCTACTCTGAACCATCCAAATGTGAACAACTGACTTTGACGCCTTAAGATCAGCGCAAACTACCGTGTTCTCAGACCGGGACATCGTGGTCAGTTCTCGCGTGGCCGCTCCAAAAGCCCAGGCTGAGCAGGCCATAGGAAGGTGTCCTTTAGGATATTAATTGTAACCAAGTTACATCCTACTTAATTTTTTTCTAGACGTTCCAGAATAGGATCAATTCCCGTGCTAATCCATAATCTTTGGAATTTTCCCTCATTGTTTCCCAATCGATATGTAAGTCGTCACATAGACCGAAAAAGATGTGGCCATTGTTTGGACATTCTAAAATTGGTTAGTTTGAGCGACACGCCACCGCTAGACCATGAATCTTTTCGTGTGTTTTGGCGATGAAATTATTTTTCTCTCCCGTTGCAACGCATGGGGCAAGGGCAGTAACCCATTCTTCATCTGCGTTCTTACATCTGCAGATAAGCGTGCAAAACCTCGTTAATGCAGGAACCTATACATTAGGTCATCAGCGACATAGCTGACGTGATCGGCAACATCGGCAAGGTGGCCCGACCGTGCGCCTATGGCTGTGATTCGTGCAGTGAGGGCGACGAAAACATCCTCTGACCGATCGCCGCAGTCCGCTGTTGGGGCAAAATTCCACCACTGTGCTCCACCATGTCCCCTCACTGCTATCATGAATAGTAACTGCTGCCCCCGGCCGGCAAGGCGGCTGCGTGTATTCATGATAAAAAATAATGTGAAAATACAGAAATTTCTGAGGTACAAAATTACGAACTACAAAACTTCTATACTATTAAACACCCCAAAATACAAAAGATGAAATACAAGGTACATATATAAGTACTATGTATAGCGTCTTTATACACATTGTCTGGGTGTACAAAGTACGTGGACAACAAAAAGTACCGTATACAATGTAGTAGCCTAATTTGCAGTAGTATACACACAAAAGTGCGGGGTACATATACAGAAGGTCGGAGTTCATATAAACAGAAGTGCGGAGTACATGTACACAGAACATGGTGTACATAATGTACGTAATAGGGAGTACAAAGTACACTACATATTGTACAAGTGCACAGAACTTCATAAAGCACATGACAAGACATTGTACAAAGTACACAGAAGACGACGTAAGATATAACAGAACGGAGAGTACACTCCAAAGAAAAAGGTGTACAAAGTACACTGAACACGGTGTAGATAGTACACAGAATATGGAGTACAAATTACACAGAAGACTGTGTCAAAAGTATGAAGAACTGGGAGTACAAAGCACTCAGAAAACATGGTATAAAGTACACATAATAGAGAGTACAAAATACACAGAAGAAGATGCACAAAGTATTAGGTTTGGTAATACATAGCACATAGAATACGGTGTACAAAGTACACAAAACAAGTAGTTCACAGTAAAAGAAAAAAAGGTATCTCGGAACCTATCAACATGGGATCTAGTTTTGAAGATCTCGGCGAGAGAATTTCAAATATGAAAGCGGTTCATAATTTGGACAAACGGGTTTTAAGATATTTCGATTGGCAACAACAATCTCGAGATAAATACTCGTATGACCTTTGCGCGAGGGAAGGAGAAATCCCACCAAAATTCTCTCGAGCTGCAAACAGTCCCAGAGAAAAACGCCCCATAGGTTCCTTCATAGTGAGGATGTGACACTTGGTGATAAAATAACGCATCGGGAGAGTAAACATGACAAATGACACGAGGACAACATGCTCGAGGGAGATTCGCAAAGGTTTCCCATGAAAACGGGTATCGCTAAAAAATAGTCCGAACTTTGTAAAGGTTGCCCTCGAAAATGGGTATCTCTAAAAAAATCCAACATTCGCAAAGGTCTAATCTCGCTAGAGAGCGCCACTGACACTCTCCTGTCGCTAATTGTCGTGAGCCAGTGCCAAGGGATCAACATACGTGTTACCTGCGCTAGTTCTTGTGCTGTCGCGCATAGGCAAATCACCTGAGGGCACACGCAAGAAGAAAAACACTTACATACTACGAAGATATACCTAAGGTCGGAGTACATGTACATAGAAGTGCGGTTTACATGTACACAGAACACGATGTACATTGTGCACATAACATGGAGTACAAAGTATGCACAAAACAGGTAGTACAAAGTAACTATAGACGGCGTACAAGTACACTAAATTCGGAGTTCCAGAACAAAGAAGACGGTGTACAAAGTACAAAGAATTGGTAGGACAAGCGCACAGAATATGGTGTACAATGTACATAGAACAGAGAGTACATCATTCAGAAGAAGATGTACAAAGTAAACAAAATACAAATGCACAGAATGTTCATATCACGCCGGAACTATCCGGAAGATACCCGCTCTCTACTCTGAACCATCCAAATGTGAACAACTGACTTTGACGCCTTAAGATCAGCGCAAACTACCATGTTCTCAGATCGGGATGTCGTGGTCAGTTCTCGCATGGCCGCTCCAAAAGCCCAGTCTGAGCAGACCATAGAAAGGTGTCCTTTAGGATATTAATTGTAACCAAGTTATATCCTACTTAATTTTTTTCTAGACGTTCCAGAATAGGATCAATTCCCATGCTAAATCCATAATCTTTGGAATTTTCCCTCATTGTTTCCCAATCGATATGTAAATCGTCACATAGAACGAAAAAGATGTGACCATTGTTTGGACATTCTAAAATTGGTTAGGTTGAGCGACACGGCACCGCTAGACCATGAATCTTTTTGTGCGTTTTGGCGATGAAATTATTTTTCTCTCCCGTTGCAACGCATGGGGCAAGGGCAGTAACCCGTTCTTCATCTGCGTTCTTACATCTGCAGATAAGCATGCAAAACCTCGTTAATGCAGGAACCTGTACATCTGGACAACAGCGACACAGCTGACGTGATCGGCAACATCGGCGAGGTGGCCCGACCGTGCGCCTATGGCTGTGATTCGTGCAGTGAGTGCGACAAAAATGTCCTCTGACCAATCGCCGCAGTCCGCTGTTGGGGCAAAATTCCGCCATTGTGCTCCACCATGTCCCCTCACTGCTACCGTGAATAGTAACTACTGCCCCCGGCCGGCAAGGCGGCTGCGTGTATTCATGCTAAAAAATAATGTGAAACTACAGAAATTTCTGAGGTACAAAATTACGAACTACAAAACTTCTATACTATTAAACACCCCAAAATACAAAAGACAAAATACAACGTACATATATAAGTACTATGTATAGCGTCTTGATACACATTGTCAGGGTGTACAAAGTACGTGGACTACAAAAAGTACCGTGTACAATGTAGTAGCCGAATTTGCAGTAGTATACACACAAAAGTGCGGAGTACATATACAGAAGGTCGGAGTACATATAAACAGAAGTGTGGAGTACATGTACATAGAACATGGTGTACATAATGTACGCAACTGGGAGTAAAAGTACACTACATATTGTACAAGTGCACAGAGCTTCGTAAAGCACATGACGAGACATTGTACAAAGTACACAGAAGATGATGTAAAATATATAACAAAACGGAGAGTACACTCCAAAGAAAAAGGTGTACAAAGTACACTGAACACGGTGTAGATAGTACACAGAATATGGAGTACAAATTACACAGAAGACATTGCCAAAAGTATGAAGAACTGGGAGTACAAAGCACTCAGAAAACAGGGTATAAAGTACACATAATAGGGAGTACAAAATACACAGAAGAAGATGCACAAAGTATTAGGTTTGGTAATACATGGCACATAAAATACGGTGTACAAAGTACACAAAACAAGGAGTTCACAGTAAAAAAAAAGGTATCTCGGAACCTATCAACATAGGATCTAGTTTTGAAGATCTCGGCGAGAGAATTTCAAATATGAAAGCGGTTCATAGTTTGGACAAACGGTTTTTAAGATGTTTCGATTGGCAACAACAATGTCGAAATAAATACTCGTATGACCTCTGCGCGAGGGAAGGAGAAATCCCACCAAAATTCTCTCGAGCTGCAAATAGTCCCATAGGAAAACGCCCCATAGGTTCCTTCATAGTGAGACTGTGACACTTGGTGATAAAATAATGCATTGGGAGAGTAAATGTGACAAATGACACGAGGACAACATGCTCGAGGGAGATTCACAAAGGTTTCCCTTGAAAACGGGTATCGCTAAAAAATAGTCCGACCTTCATAAAGGTTGCCCTCGAAAATGGGTATCTCTAAAAAAATCCAACATTCGCAAAGGTCAAAGCTCGCTAGAGAGCGCCACTGACACTCTCCTGTCGCTAATTGTCGCGAGCCAGTGCCAAGGGATCAACATACGTGTTGCCTGCGCTAGTGCTTGTGCTGTCGCGCATAGGCAAATCACCTGAGGGCACACGCAAGAAGAAAAACACTTACATACTACGAAGATATACATAAGGTCGGAGTACATGTACATAGAAGTGCGGTTTACATGTACACAGAACACGATGTACATTGTGCACATAACATGGAGTACAAAGTATGCACAAAACAGGTAGTACAAAGTAACTATAGACGGCGTACAAGTACACTAAATTCAGAGTACCGGAACAGAGAAGACGGTGTACAAAGTACAAAGAATTGGTAGGACAAGCGCACAGAATATGGTGTACAATGTACATAGAATAGAGAGTACATCATTCAGAAGAAGGTGTACAAAGTAAACAAAATACAAATGCACATAATGTTGATATCACGCCGAAACTATTTGGAAGATACCCGCTTTCTACTCTGAACCATCCAAATGTGAACAACTCACTTTGACGCCTTAAGATCAGCGCAAACTACCGTGTTCTCAGACCGGGACGTCGTGGTCAGTTCTCGCGTGACCGCTCCAAAATTGAAGGGCACCATGTTAGATCTTGCCCATTGAAGAAGAAGGCCATTAGTGACAAGCAACAAGGAAACATGCCACAAGTTCAATCTCATGCTCAAGCACAAGTTGAAGAAAGGCCACTTCCCAAGAAGACTCAAGGTAATGATCTTCAAGTTGAGAAATCAACTAAGAAGAAAGAAAAGAGTAGATGTTGCTACTTATGCCATGAGAAGGGTCACCTTGGTTCTTCATGCACAAATGTTACCTTATCCAACCCGATTCTCATTGATGATATTTATTCTCTTCGGAAGGATAAGATTGGCAATGTGTTTGCCAAGTTTGTTGGTACTCAAAGTGGTGTCAAGCAAAGAACCATTTGGGTAGCCAAGCCTATTGTGACTAACCTCTTAGGACCCAACTTGGTTGGGGACCAACAAGCTCAAACTTGATCAATAGGTGACATTGGAGGGCACTTGGAGACTTGGCTACATCATGAAGAATTAAGGGATCTTCATCATTCATATTGTCTCAAGCCAAGTCAATTGGGTTATCAAGTTTCTATCTTATATCCAATGTGCCTCCTTGCGGTAACTTGTACTTAAATTGTTTACATTGAAAGTTACTTGCCCCTTTGCATGTTTTGGTTTTGTTCCTTGCATGTCTTTGTATATGTTGTGCCTCCAATTTGCTTATCTTGAGTGATCAAGTATGTGTGTGTTGGTTTAAACATCATGTATGTGTGTGTCGTGCGTTGAGCCTTTGCTCATCTTGTTTGTATCTTAGTTGGCTCTTGTGAGAGATTAATGGAAAATCCCATTTTGGTGAAGTGATGTGCTTTGTGCACCTCACAATCCTATAAATGTGTGTACATGAGGAATACCATCTAGTATTGATATTACAAGATGATCTAGTCGCTATGTGGTATGTCTTCTCATGAGAAATTCAAATTCTAATTAGTCCATTAATTATATCTTGTTGGATCCTTTTATTTGCCTCTTGTTTATCTTTAATTGGTATCACATTATGGGGGAGTAATATGCTATGTGTATATTACTAGCCTAGAAAATGTGTACATTTGAGATATTGTCACCTAGAGTTGATATTGTAAATTATCTTGTTCCTAGGTGGCATGTTAGCTCTAGAAGTTGCAAATTTGCTTTTATGTTTGGTGTGAAGATGATGTTGGATATGTTTGCAATCTACCACCGGGAATTATTACCAAATACTTCTTGTCTCTTGACAATTGGTAATCATTTATGTGGTAGAAATTGTTGATCATCTTTACATGGTCTTTTGTTTTCTTTTGTCTTATCTCTTGCCAAGATTGCGTCAACTCCCATTGCCTTCCGTGCCTCTTGTGGATCTTGTTGTTTTCTTGATCTTATCTAGTATTTTCTAGATATAGTGAAAGTGGTGATCCCACCTTGTGCATTTTGTATTCAAATGCAAATTCTCTAATGCACAACTCTTGGGGGAGCTATCCTATTTTCTATAGAACACTCATCTTGTGATCCATATCAAGTGTGTGTTGTTGGAAGGCAAGCCATTTCTTTTTGGTACTTTGTGCCATCATGAAACTTTGTAGAGGGTTCGGTTTGTTTGGAACCATCCTCTCTTTTGGGAGTTCGATATCTTTCTTTGTTGTGCGTATCAATGGATATCTCACTCCTTGATATATCTTTGATATCTTCCAAGTGATGATTTCTCCATTTGGTATCCTTTTCACTTGGTATTCCTTTTTCATTTGGTGTTGGTTCTTGAAAGTCTTTAGCATGCATATTTACTTCATGTATTTTCTTTGGCATGCTTTCTTTCTTTGACCCAATATATAGGGGACACTCCACCATGTCTCAAATTGGATGAGATGTGCATGATATTTATTTTCATATCTATGTGCACATATTTATGTGGAGTTTGCCCTATGTACTGGTGTTTCTAACTCTTTGGTCCCAATGAGTTTGGGTACCATTTTGTTTGTGTTGTTGTTCTAGGAACAATTGGAGATGCATTGGATGCTCGGCTCACTCACAAGGAAGGTGGTGTCACCATGTGCTTATTGGAGTCAAGCTAGGATGTTCAATGAACTACTATCTAATACCTTCAATTGGTATCTTCTACATCCTTCCAATGCTATCTCGGTAACAAGTATCTATTCATGCATTCCTCTCTTGCACTCAACCTTGTGTAGGTTGCATCTTGGCATGATATTCATTCCATCTTGTGATACTTGTTTCCTTTCTCAAAGCATCTTAACAATGATCTCATGTTGCTAGTTGTCATGTCTTTGATGGTTGTGTGGTAGGAATTCATTTATATACAATAAGACCATATATAGCCATGTGCTATGCTTTCAAGCAAATATCTTATTGGTATATTTATGACTTCCTTTTTGGATATCTTGTTCCTTCGTGTTGTAACTATTTCGGGTGTACATCCTTCTTTGTAGATATATATCATCATGATTTTCATCTACCTAGAACCTTATACACTTGAGAGAAATTACATCTCTAGATGATATCCTTTCTTTCACGTCCACCTTGTCTTTCTTATGTTATTTCTTTGGTGGCTCCGTGAAAGCTTTTTCCTTGAGTGCGGGTCTTATCTCGTTGCATCTTAATGCACTCTTGTGTGGTGAAGATCATTTTCCTCATGCTTGTCTTGACGAGGCCTTTGCCATCTTAATTGGTATCCCTCATCTTGATGAGGCTTTCTTTTTCTATCTTCACCATGGGTTGTCACAAGCTTGGTTGTTCTTTTCGCTTTTAAGTAAGCTTGTGCATCCATTTGCTTGTTGTGTGTGTGTGGGAAGGACATGTCATGCACCTTGTATCTCAAGTTTTAAGACTATGTTGATGCTTAATGCTCATCCTTATATTAGCCTTCTCAAGTGCTTAGCCATGACTCACACACATCATTTTGGTTGAGCCTATTCTTAAGTTGCCTCTTTTACATGTTGCTCAACCATGTGTTTGTTGCAAGTGCTAGGCTTTGTTTCCTATATGCTCACTTGCACTTGTTGTGAGTTTCTATTGATTTTGGGGGAGTGATGATCCTATTTTGTGCGCATTGTATTCAAATACAAATATTCTTATTTGTGCACAAATCATGGGGAGCTTCTCTAGTTTCTTTAGAACACTCCTATGCTCATATCATAATATCTTCTATTCATGTGGCTCATAGGATCATTGGTCTAGTTGGTTCAATTGGTATCCTTTGATTGCTTGCTTCAATTGGTATCTTTTGATTGCTTGATTGCTTGATTGCTTGTGTCTCTCTTTGTTATGTCTTTGTGGCATATCATTCTTTAACAATCTTTGTGCCTCAATATAGTTTGTCTTCCTCCAAGTATTTACCTTTGGATTTGTGTATTGCATTCCACTCTCTTGTTGAGAAATACACAATTTATGGAGGAACACAATTTATATTGGCTTTCTAAGCTTTTCGCCCATTTTGGCAATCGATGCCAATGGGGGAGAAGTTTCAGAGAGTTTTGTGGAGAATTTTAGAGATTTATTTCTTCTTGCTTTGGTTTTGTTTCTAAGCATTTGCATCTCATACGCATGCATTATTGGTTGTTGCATTGCATGGTGATGCATAATTCCTTATATAAACTCTCTTGAAAGTGATTGTCATCAATTACCAAAATGGGGGAGATTGAAAGAACATGTGGTGCCCCCATGTGTGGTTTTGGTAATTGATGACATTCTCTATGGACTAATGGTTGCATTGAGTTATATTTGAAGGATTTGCCCATAGGCATTTCTTGAAGTCCATGTGTTGGTTTCAAGGAGTTTATGAGTTGACCAAGGTGCTATTAAGGAATTATCCAAAGATTGGTCATGTGAGTGTTGAGCTTATTGCAAGCATGTCTTGAAGAAGAAGATTGTGTAATCATTCATGTTTACCTTCAAGACATTATCCAAATGAAGAGAATTGGAAAGATTCAAGGTTGATCAAGACTAAGTACAGAGAGTGATTCAAGTTGATCAACACACAAAGCGTAGAAGATGTACCGAGAGGGATCAAGTGATCCCATGGTATGGTAAGCATTGTCCATTACGCTTTGTGTACTAACCCATGGTCTACGTGAGAGTTCTATGTGGGGTTAGGTATGTTTCCATGGGCTTGCGTCAAGAGTAAGATATCATACAACCCATGGAGAGGATGACATCAAGTGGTGATCATCATCAAGATTGTGGTGTGCAAGTTCAAGTGGAGCATCACGAAGAGATCAAGTGCTTGAAGCTTACCGTCCATTGTGGTGACAATGGACTTGTGAAGATGTGCCGAAGAGTGGCTCACCCATAGTGGAGTATGGCGGAGCAATCAACTAGTCTTCATCGACCCAACGCAATCAAGAAAGGTGGTCCATCTTGAGGAGGACAAGATCGTCATCATCTAGCTCAAGTGGATCATGCGCAAGGCAAAGGTTTGCCCTTGATAGGTTTTCTGTTTTACCGGTCTCATGATGGTTGTTGGGAGACCGGGTTATAGGATCGATTGCCGTACTATCAAGGAGGGCTCTCAAGTTGGTAGCTTGATCGTATCGTTCGTTGAGAGCTCAATCCATTGCATCCTTGCATCATTTTTCTTGGTTCTTGTTTGGTGTTTCTCCTTGTGAGATTTGGAGCTTATGGTCATCTTCATGACAAGCTCGAGTTCATCGAAAACGGAGTTCATATGCATCTTCTATGATGTTTTCGATGTTGGGGTTTTTGCCGGTTCTTCATTCATATAGGTTTCTCATCTCTATACCTTTTACATTTCTTCTACTACAACACCAGATGCAGGTACAGGTAATGCGATGACGTGACGTGAGCGCGATGCATGTTTGCTTTGGAGTTCTTCTTCCGCTTCTTCTTCTTCGTCGATCTCGGGATTGGTTCCAGGTCGGCAGCCTGGGCTAGCAGGGTGGATGTTGTTTCATCTTTTCGTTTGATTTCATCCGTAGTCGGATGCTGCTTCTTCTGTATGATGTTTGATATTGTATTGTTGTATTAATGAAATGTTGTCAGTATTTATATGTTTCTCCATCCATTATGTATGTGGTACGATGTAATGATATCCACCTTGCGAGCGTCTCAATATGCGCTTCTACTCTTGGTGGGGCCTTCGAGCCCCTCGAGAATAGGATCGCATATTGGGCGTGACAATAGGTTTCTCATCTCTATACCCTTGGCATTTCTTCTACTACTTCTTCTTCTATAACCAGTCGCTGTTGGATAGTATTCGTCGTCATGTATCCAACAAGCTTGGGTTTGCTCAATTTGGAGCTCATTTTGCAGTAGTTATGCCTGTTCTGGTTTCTGCCCTTGCGGTTGTACCGCGGGCCCGAGCGGTTGTACCGCCCTAGGGGTTGATACCCCAGATTTGCAGTCTCCAAGAGTTTTCCAAGCGGTTGTACCGCTGCCCCCGGGCGGTTGTACCTCCTAGTGCTTGAAGAACTCCAGGTTTGCGGCTGCGCAGTTGTACCAGCCCACTACCGCCCTACCACCAGACTGGTTTCTGTTGTGGAGCGGTTATTGGGCGGTGGTGGCCCGGTTAATCCGCTCCACTAGTTTTGAGCGGAACTACTAGTGTCCGGAGCGGTTGTTCCGCTTGGGACTTAGCCACCACCCGAGCTCGGTCCTAGCGGTTGCACCGGTGCAACCACCGTCTCAACTACCGCTCAGGGGTGACTCCTCTCTGTTTTAAAGCGGTTGTTTAGCGGTGGTGGAGCGGTTGTTCCGGTTACTCGTTTCAACCGGTACTACCGCCTGCGCCGCCGGTTGTACCGCTTAGTAGGGTTTCTGCAGGGTTCTCGTGTTTTCCGGTTGTACCGGTACTCTTTACGGTTGTACTGCTCCTGCAGTTTTCTGCACATAACGGGAAGATTCGTGGGGTCCTATAAAAGGGGGTCTTCTTCCCCAATGGACCCCATCTCTTGAGCTCGTGTTCTTCCCCCATTGTTGACCTTCTTCGAGCTTACTATCTCTCAATCCCTCCAATGATTCTTGCTAGTTCTTGAGGGATAAGAGAGAGGAGATCTAGATCTAAGTTTCCACCAATCACTTTCTCCTCTATGTGAGGGGAACCCATTGGATCTAGATCTTGGATTTCTTCGTGTTCTCTTCTTCGTTCTTCCTCTCATTTTCCTCCCTAGCATTAGTTGCTTTGGTGGGATTTGGGAGAGAAGGACTTGGGCACTCCGTGTGCCCTTGCCATTGCATTTGGTGCATCGGGTTGAGTTCTCCATGGTGATACGTGGAAGTGAAGTTGAGAAGCTTGTTACTCTTGGGTGTTTGGGCACCCTTGAGCTAGTTCCTCTTGGGGTCCCTTGGTGCCCTAGACGGTTGGTGTTGTCGGAGCTCAATCATTGTGGTGTAAAGCTCCGGGCAAGCGTCGGGGTCTCCAATTAGGTTGTGGAGATTGCCCCGAGCAATTTGACGGGTATCGGTGACCGCCCCCAAGGGTTGCCAAAGTGTACGGGTTCGGTGACCGCCCCCAAGGGTTGCCATTTCTACAGGTTCGGAGACCGCCCTCAAGGGTCCCTTAGTGGAATCACGGCATCTTGCATTGTGCAAGGGCGTGAGGAGATTACGGTGGCCCTAGTGGCTTCTTGGGGAGCATTGTGCCTCCACACCGCTCCAAACGGAGATTAGCATCCGCAAGGGTGTGAACTTCGGGATACATCGTCGTCTCCGCGTGCCTCGGTTATCTCTTACCCGAGCCCTTTACTTATGCACTTTACTTTGTGATAGCCATATTGTTTCATGTCATATATCTTGCTATCACTTAGTTGTTTATCTTGCTTAGCATAAGTTGTTGGTGCACATAGGTGAGCCTAGTTGTTGTAGGTTTTGTGCTTGACAAATTAACCGCTAGGTTTATTCCGCATTTGTTCCAGCCTAAACTGTAATTATTTTAAAGCGCCTATTCACGCCCCCCCTCTAGGCGACATCCACGATCTTTCAATAGTGAGAATGTGACACTTGGTGATAAAATAACGCATCGGGAGAGTAAATGTGACAAATGACACGAGGACAACATGCTCGAGGGAGATTCGCAAAGGTTTCCCTTGAAAACGGGTATCGCTAAAAAATAGTCCGACCTCCGAAAAGGTTGCCCTCGAAAATGGGCATCTCTAAAAAAATCCAACATTCGCAAAGGTCAAATATCACTAGAGAGCGCCACTGACACTCTCCTGTCGCTAATTGTCGCGAGCCAGTGCCAAGGGATCAACATACGTGTTGCCTGCGCTAGTGCTTGTGCTGTCGCGCATGGGCAAATCACCTGAGGGCACATGCAAGAAGAAAAATACTTACATACTACGAAGATATACATAAGGTCGGAGTACATGTACATAGAAGTGCGGCTGACATGTACACAGAACACGATGTACATTGTGCACATAACATGGAGTATAAAGTATGCACAAAACAGGTAGTACAAAGTAACTATAAACGGCATACAAGTACACTGAAATTCGGAGTATCAGAACAAAGAAGACGGTGTACAAAGTACAAAGAATTGGTAGGACAAGCGCACAGAATATGGTGTACAATGTACATAGAACAGAGAGTACATCATTCAGAAGAAGGTGTACAAAGTAAACAAAATACAAATGCACAGAATGTTGATATCACGCCGGAACTATTCGGAAGATACCCGCTCTCTACTCTGAACCAACCAAATGCGAACAACTGACTTTGACGCCTTAAGATCAGAGCAAACTACCGTGTTCTCAGACCGGGACATCGTGGTCAGTTCTCACGTGACCGCTCCAAAAGCCCAGGCTGAGCAGGCCATAGGAAGGTGTCCTTTAGGATATTAATTGTAACCAAGTTACATCCTACTTAATTTTTTTCTAGACGTTCTAGAATAGGATCAATTCCTGTGCTAATCCATAATCTTTGGAATTTTCCCTCATTGTTTCGCAATCGATATGTAAATCGTCACATAGACCGAAAAAGATGTGGCCATTGTTTGGACATTCTAAAATTGGTTAGTTTGAGCGACACGCCACCGCTAGACCATGAATGTTTTTGTGCGTTTTGGCGATGAAATTATTTTTCTCTCCCATTGCAACGCATGGGGCAAGGGCAGTAACCCGTTCTTCATCTGCGTTCTTACATCTGCAGATAAGCATGCAAAACCTCGTTAATGCAGGAACCTGTACATCAGGTCATCAGTGACACAGCTGACGTGATCGGCAACATCGGCGAGGTGGCCCGACCGTGCGCCTATGGCTGTGATTCGTGCAGTGAGTGCGACGAAAACGTCCTCTGACCGATCGCCGCAGTCCGCTGTTGGGGCAAAATTCCGCCACTGTGCTCCACCATGTCCCCTCACTGCTATCATGAATAGTAACTGCTGCCCTCGGCCGGCAAGGCGGCTGCGTGTATTCGTGATAAAAAATAATGTGAAAGTACATAAATTTCTGAGGTACAAAATTACGAACTACAAAACTTCTATACTATTAAACACCCCAAAATACAAAAAAGGAAATACAAGGTACATATATAAGTACTATGTATAGCGTCTTGATATACATTGTCTGGGTGTACAAAGTACGTGGACTACAAAAAGTACCGTGTACAATGTAGTAGCCTAATTTGCAGTAGTATACACACAAAGGTGCGGAGTTCATATAAACAGAAGTGCGGAGTACATGTACACAGAACATGGTGTACATAATGTACGTAATAGGGAGTACAAGGTACACTACATATTGTACAAGTGCACAGAACTTCGTAAAGCACATGACAAGACATTGTACAAAGTACACAGAAGACAATGTAAGATATAACAGAACAGAGAGTACACTCCAAAGAAAAAGGTGTACAAAGTACACTAAACACGCTGTAGATAGTACACAGAATATGGTGTACAAATTACACAGAAGACGGTGTCAAAAGTATGAAGAACTGGGAGTACAAAGCACTCAGAAAACAGGGTATAAAGTACACATAATAGGGAGTACAAAATACACAGAAGAAGATGCACAAAGTATTAGGTTTGGTAATACATGGCACATAGAATATGGTGTACAAAGTACACAAAACAAGGAGTTCACAGTAAAAGGAAAAAAAAGGTATCTCGGAACCTATCAACATGGGATCTAGTTTTGAAGATCTCGGCGAGAGAATTTCAAATATGAAAGCGGTTCATAATTTGGACAAGCAGTTTTTAAGATGTTTCGATTGGCAACAACAATCTCGAAATAAATACTCGTATGACCTCTGCGCGAGGGAAGGAGAAATCCCACCAAAATTCTCTCGAGCTGCAAACAGTCCCATAGGAAAACGCACCATAGGTTCCTTCATAGTGAGACTGTGACACTTGGTGATAAAATAACGCATCGGGAGAGTAAACATGATGAATGACACGAGGACAACATGCTCGAGGGAGATTCGCAAAGGTTTCCCTTGAAAACGGGTATCGCTAAAAAATAGTCTGACCTTCGTAAAGGTTGCCCTCGAAAATGGGTATCTCTAAAAAAAATCCAACATTCGCAAAGGTCTGATCTCGCTAGAGAGCGCCACTGACACTCTCCTGTCGCTAATTGTCGCGAGTCAGCGCCAAGGGATGAACATACGTGTTGCGTGCGCTAGTGCTTGTGCTGTCGCGCATAGGCAAATCACTTGAGGGCACAAGCAAGAAGAAAAACACTTACATACTACGAAGATATACATAAGGTCGGAGTACATGTACATTGAAGTGCGGTTTACATGTACACAGAACACGATGTACATTGTGCACATAACATGGAGTACAAACTATGCACAAAACAGGTAGTACAAAGTAACTATAGACGACGTACAAGTACACAAAATTCGGAGTACCCGAACAAGGAAGACGGTGTACATAGTACAAAGAATTGGTAGGACAAGCGCACAGAATATGGTGTACAATGTACATAGAACAGAGAGTACATCATTCAGAAGAAGGTGTACAAAGTAAACAAAATACAAATGCATAGAATGTTGATATCACGCGGGAACTATCCGGAAGATACCCGCTGTCTACTCTGAACCATCCAAATGTGAACAACTGACTTTGACGCCTTAAGATCAGCACAAACTACCGTGTTCTCAGACCGGGACGTCGTGGTCAGTTCTCGCGTGGCCGCTCCAAAAGCCCAGGCCGAGCAGGCCATAGGAAGGTGTCCTTTAGGATATTAATTGTAACCAAGTTACATCCTACTTAATTTTTTTCTAGACGTTCCAGAATAGGATCAATTCCCGTGCTAATCCATAATCTTTGGGATTTTTCCTCATTGTTTCCCAATCGATATGTAAATTGTCACATAGACCGAAAAAGATGTGGCCATTGTTCCACATTCTAAAATTGGTTAGTTTGAGTGAAACGCCACTGCTAGACCATGAATCTTTTTGTGCGTTTTGGCGATGAAATTAATTTTCTCTCCCGTTGCAACGCATGGGGCAAGGGCAGTAACCCGTTCTTCATCTGCAGATAAGCGTGCAAAACCTCGTTAATGTAGGAACCTGTACATCAGGTCATCAGCGACACAGCTGACGTATTCATGATAAAAAATAATGTGAAAGTACAGAAATTTCCAAGGTACAAAATTACGAACTACAAAACTTCTATACTATTAAATACCCCAAAATACAAAAGACGAAATACAAGGTACATATATAAGTACTATGTATAGCGTCTTGATGTAACAGCCCAAAAATTGGGTTATCAATTTTTAAGCTGTTATTCCTTCCTAGCATTTTTTTCAAAATCTTTCTCCGGAGTTTGCTGGATGATCCTGAGAATCCAGGCAATTTTCAACCTTTCAAAACCTTGCCTCTACCTTTGATGTTGGGCAGGACCTCATCTGTATCATCCCAAACTCCATCAAAACCCATTCAAACCCTAATTCCAATTTTTCATTACAAATTAATTCCTTTTTCTGCTGTTTGAAGGAATTAAATCAAGAAAAATATCTATATGTCTCCAAACCTCCTAAAAACTTGAGGGGAGATATTCTTTCTGACCATGTTGAGCTCTCCTGAAAATATTGGCCATAATTAAATAAGGAAAATTCCCTTTTCTTATTTTAAGCCAATATTGCATTTCTGCCACTTTCCAAAGGAACTACCATTTTGGTAGCAAGTAAAATTCCCAAATAATTTGTGGAGCTTGTCCTTGATATATCTTCACCATTTCCATCTGAACCCATGCTCCACAGTCCATAATTTGAGCACATGATCCAATGCAAGTTTATGCCCTGTCTGAAATTTTTGCAAAGGAAGTGCTTGACCCCTTGCTCTTTTTGAGCTGGAATTTTTCAGGGTGATTAACATTGATAATTCACCCATGGATACCAAAAATCAGCTCGATCCATCTATCCAATCTTCCCTTGCAATTTTCTCAAGTTTCTGTTTAGATTGCTTGTCTGTGAAGGAAGTACCTTCATGGATGATCAAAATGAGCTGAAACTTTTCCAGCAGTCTTTCATGATTATATCATCACCCTCCGCCAAAATTCAGCTCATTCCATCTAGCCATATTTCCCCAGCACCCTCATTTGCATTTTTGGCCAGTTGGGCACATTGCAAAGCAAGTACCAGCTAGACTCATCGTTTTGGGCTGATATTTTGGCACAGTGGTCACCTTAGTAAGTGACCATCCTCACCCAAACCTGAGGACAAATGGAGCTGTGCACTGCCTGATGCATCTATCAAACAGGATGCTGTTGGAACTTGTTTTTGCAAGTTTCTCCCACTCCAGAGCCTTCCAGCTTATTCCTGCCTCATATCTTGTCTATTTGAGCAGTGTGTCATCCTGTAGACATGAGTTGGCAACCAGGAGGAGGCCAGGACGCACCTTGTCGGTGGTGACCACGGGTGGTGCCAGCCCAAACCGGTGGTCTAGCCACTGTTGACGCCGGCAGGCCTGCTCCGGCCAGCCCTAGCTTGCCCAATCGTGTCCAACAGCTCAGCCTCGACGTCCTCTTCCCCCTGGACCCCTCTCCCCCTCTGATTTCTTCCCCTACGAGCCGTCCCCGTTGCCGCACAGTACGCGCTCGTGAGCACCATCGTCTTCCTTCTCCCTGTCCTCTTCCACCCCGTGCCCTTGGCGTTGTGCTGCTCCGTGACCTTCGTCTGCTCCCCTGCCCGCCTCGTCCCATGACCATTGGCCGCGCCTGCCGACACCGCGTCCATAGCCGGAGCACGGACACGTAGCCGCACCGTGTGCCACCTCTTCCCCCTTCTCGAGCCTTTCCCGCGGATATTTAAGCACGCCCTCGAGCCCCATCGCAGTCAGCAACCCCTCCCATCGCCACCAGTAGCTTCCCCGAGGCTCGGAGCTCTTCCCGTCCACTCCTATGGCCGAGCCACCGCCACCCGTTCCCCTCGGCTCTCCCCTGTCCGGGGCCCTTCCCCTCCTTTTCTTCCCCTGGATCCTGCGGAGCCGCCGCCGCCCTCAACTCCGGCGGGGAGAACCTGCCGGCGCGGTCCCTCCTCTCGCTGTGTTCGGCCGCCGCGGCCTTCCCCTGCCCCGGTGCTACGGGCCACCTCGAGCAGCCCCGCGGCTACCCACCGGCGCGGCGTGGAGCGGCCGTTCCCCTGAGCTCGCCGGCCGGCCCTCTGGAGCAGTAGGGCGACGGCCAGGCCGGCGGCCGGCCCGCCCCTGTTGCCTCTGTCGGGAGGAAGAAGAGGACCGCGAGAAGGAGATAGAAGAAGAGGAGGAGGAGAGAGAAGGAGACGCGGGACCCACCTGTCGGCGGCAGAAGGGTGTGGCCCAGCACGGCACGTCGGATAAGTGGAGACGCATTCGGAGGTGTACGCTTTCCTCAGGTGAAGGCGTATTCCTCGGCGGCATCGCGCGGAAATGCGCTTTCTCTACACGAAAGCTGAAAGCACATTTGCTCCCTTGGTGGTTTTGGTAATTCATAACAACATATATCTCATTGAACTAATGCCCGTTCAAGTTAATGATTTCAGGATGTTCAATGATTGGCATGGCATGGACTAGAGAAGTGGACCCCTCAAAATGCTAAGGACAAGCATTGGCAGAAGATCAAGACTCTACATTTTTGGTTTAGTGATCCAAGATCACATTGAGTCCATAGGAAAGCCAATACTATTAAAAGGGGATGAGGTGTTGCTTAATGGTCTATTTGCTCAAGTGCTTAGTGACAGTAATCCTAAACCCTCAACCACTCTCTCTATCCAAAGATGTCCTAAACCAACATTCCAACTCGGCCCCACCGAAATTCTCAATCCGGCCCCACCGAGTTCATCTAGACTTAGCCACTGCCAAAACCCTAACAAATCGGATTCACCGGAATGGATCTCGGTCCTACCGAGATGGCCTTGCCAACTCTCTGTAATCGGTTGCACTCACTTCGGTCTCACCGAGTTTTGCATATCGGTTGCACCGAGATGGCTTGCCAAGTCTCTGTCGCCTTATTGCTTCACTTCGGTCCAACCGAGTTGATGAAATCGGTGCCACCGAGATGAGGTTTGCCCTAAGCCATTGCACTTCGGTCCATCCGAGTTGTGTATATCGGTCCCACCGAGATGCCTAACGTTCATATCTTTTACACAGTTCGGTGCCACCGAGTCTTATGAATCGGTGCCACCGAGTTGGGTCAAAAGTGTGTAACGGTTGGATTTTGTGTGGAGGCTATATATACCCCTCCACCTCCTCGTTCCCTAAAGGAGAGCCATCAGAACGTGCCTACACTTTCACCATACATTTTCTGAGAGAGAACCACCTACTCATGTGTTGAGATCAAGCCATTCCATTCCTATCATTTGAATCTTGATTTCTAGCCTATCCCAAACTGCTTTCCACTCAAATCCCTCTTCCACCATAGCCAAATCTGTGAGGAGTTGTTTGAGTGTTGGGAAGACTATCATTTGAAGCACAAGAGCAAGGAGTTCATCATCAACACACCGTCTATTACCTTTTGGAGAGTGGTGTCTCCTAGATTGGTTAGGTGTCACTTGGGAGCCTCCAAGATCATGTGGAGTTGAACCAAGGAGTTTGTAAGGGCAAGGAGATCGCCTACTTCGTGAAGATCTACCCCGAGTGAGGCTAGTCCTTCGTGGACATAAGCCATGGTGGAATAGACAAGGTTGCTTCTTCGTGGACCCTTCGTGGGTGGAGCCCTCCGTGGACTCACGCAGCCATTACCCTTCGTGGATTGAAGTCTCCATCAACGTGGACGTACGATAGCACCACCTATCGGAACCACACCAAAAACCACCGTGTCTTCATTGCGTTTGAAATCTCCTATCCCCTCCTTTACATACATATGCAATTGCTTACTTTCCGCTGCTATACTCTTAGAATTGCATGTGTAGGGTGATGCTTGACTTGAACTATTGCTAAAACCCGCCAACAACTGAAATTGGGAAAAGGTTAAGTTTTATTTGGTCAAGTAGTCTAATCACCCCCCCTCTAGACATAATTTCGATCCTACAAGTGGTATCAGAGCTTTGGTCTCCGTAAGCCTTGATTTCCATAGTTTTGGTGATCATAGCCTTGGTTTCACAACCTAGGAGAGTATGGCGTCTAGTGAGGGTAACTATCACTGTAGAGGTCCATATTTTGATGGTACAAACTTTGCTAGTTGGAAACATAAGATGAAAATGCATATTCTTGGTCATAACCCCGCTGTTTGGGCTGTTGTTCGTGTTGGCTTGCAAGGTGACTTCTTTGAGGATGGCAAGGAACCAGATCGTGAAGCAACTCCGGAAGAATTGAAGATGTTGCAATACAATGCTCAAGCGTGTGACATTCTCTTCAATGGATTATGCCCCGAAGAGTTCAACAAAATCAGCCGCCTCGAGAATGCAAAGGAAATTTGGGATACTTTGGTTGATATGCATGAGGGTACCGAGTCCGTCAAGGAATCTAAGTTGGATGTGCTTCAAAGTCAACTTGACAAGTTCAAGATGAAGGATGGTGAAGGAGTCGCTGAGATGTACTCTAGGCTTGCTCTCATCACAAATGAGATTGCCGGCTTAGGAAGTGAAGAGATGACCGACAAATTCATCATCAAGAAGATACTTAGAGCTTTGGATGGAAAATATGATACCGTTTGCACATTGATCCAAATGATGCCAAATTACAAAGATCTCAAGCCCACGGAAGTCATTGGAAGGATTGTCGCTCATGAAATGTCACTCAAGGACAAAGAGGAGCTGCACAACAAATCAAGCGGTGCTTACAAAGCCACAACCGATGCTCCAACAACTTCAAGTGACAAGCTAGTATCCAATGAAGAGATAAGCCTAATGGTGAAAAGGTTCAACAAGTTCTACAAGAGCAAAGGGAAAGAAAGAAGCTCTAGCTCAAGACACTATGAGAGAAGATCATCAAGTCGTGACCGTAATTGCTACAATTGTGGAAAGCCCGGACACTATTCCAATGAGTGTACGGCTCCCTACAAGAAAAGAGACGAATCACCAAGAGGAAGACATAGAAGAGATGAATCACCTCACAAAGAGAGAAGGAGTAGAGATGATCGTTATGAACGAAGATACTCTCGAAGAAGCAAGGATTCGGAAAGGAAGGACAAGTCATCAAGGAGCTACACAAGTAGAAGACGTCAAGCTCATGTTGGTGAATGGGTTTCCGGCTCCGACTCCGACAATCACTCCGAGAGAAGTTATCACTCCAACTCCGACTATAGTCAAGATGAGGGTGTTGCCGGACTTGCACTTGTGTCATCCAACTCCTATGATCTATTTGACTCACCAAATGAAGGAATTGGAAGATGCTTCATGGCAAAAGGCCCCAAGGTATCACACCCCGAGTATCTTGATTTCAATAGTGATGAAGATGATTTACTTGGTGATGATGATTTACTTATTGATAGAGCTAGTGATGTGAGCTATAATGAAAATGCTAGTAATCATGATAGTCAAGAGGAAACGAGTGACAATGCTATGAAGGAGATTGAGCGTCTAACTAAAGAACTAAATGCTCTTAAGTTAGCTCATGAAACAACTCAAGAGGATCATAGAGAACTTCTAAGAACTCATGAGAAGCTACGCTTCGAGAAGCTAAATTTAGAGCAAGAGCATGAGTTTCTTAAAGCTATCAATGACGATCTTCGAAAGAAGAGTTCTTCATATCTTGCCAAGCGTTTACTCTTGTCTACCTTTATGCCCCAAGTTAAACCTAAGCATGCTAGCAACAAGGGTAAAAATGGTTCTATCTCTAGTAGTAACAATAACAATGCTAAATCCAATGTTGTTGCTTCTAGTAGTTCTATTGATTCCACTAATGATTCTCTTAGCCAAGTTACACTTGAGCAAGAAAATATGCTATTGAAAGGAATTATAGAAAAAGGTGTCTACAAGAGTCTTGCCGGGAGTAAGCAATTTGAGGAAATTGTACGCAAGCAAGGAAGGCATCGGAAGAACCAAGGTGTTGGTTTTGAATGAAAGTTCAATGCCAATGGAGTTGAATGGAAAGAAGATCAATAACCTAAGACGAAGTTTGGTCCTCAACAAGAGAAGTATGATCCTACTTCCTTCAAGGGAACACAAGTTCAAGAAGATCTTCCACCACAAGACCACAAGCTAAAAGGCAAGGACAAGCTTCAAGAAGAGATTGACTCATTTGAAGAAGCTCCTCAAGCCATGGTCAAGTGGGTTCCCTAGACTACATCAAGTTCTACTTCATTAAGTGCTACTACAACTCCAAGGATTCCCATCAAGTTGATGTGGGTCCAAAAGAAGAAGAACTAGAGAGTTCTTGAGGGTGACTCCACCAACAAACTTCACTCATATTCTTTATGGCAAGAACTTGGGCAACCAACTTCCACATTTTGCACTAGTTCATGGAGTCACAAACCCTCTTGTTGGTAAGACAAGGGACAAGGTAATCATTGCATTCATGGACATCATATATGTGTATTCCACTCTATGTCTATGGATATCCTTGTATGTTCCTTGTGTGGGACTAACCCATGTAGGTATTGAAAGCACAAAACTCCAAAGGATTGCTCCCAACTCTTGATGGTCTACATCAACATTGAGCATCCACATCTTCAACATCTACATGAAGTCATCATCGACACAACCCAAGGTTAGTTCATCCCTCTTAGGGGGGGATATCACATCTAGGGGGAGCTTTGCTCTAAACAATTGAGCTAAAGCAACTCTAATGGTGTGAACACATGAATGCTTTATGTAAAAGTGGTAACCCCACTTGTGCATAAACGATGAGTATGACCTATGATCAAATGATCTCATTTGGCTCCTAAGTCAATATACTCATATATAGATGACCTAGTCATCGCCATTGCTTGATAGATGCTAGAATTGGTTGTGCATGTTTGACACATATTTCATTTGCTATCTTATTGTGTGAGCATGTTGGTTTGCATGATTTCATCATTCGAGGACATCCATTTGTTGTTTTGATTGTCTTGGTTTTTCTGGCCAAGTGGATGTACAAGAATGCCTAAGTACCTTCTCTAGCTATCTATGCTTTCTTGTCTCAAATTCTATTCTTGCTGCATCACAAAAATTGAACAAGTCATTTTCGGACCCTCCGGGTGATAAGCACTCGGAACCACCGATCCGACAAGCCTTCTAATTGATTTCGGTCAGACCAATTCACTCAAACTCGGTCGAACCGAAAGCTTTTAGACTGATCTAGGCTTTTCATCTCGGTGCTACCGATTAGACCAACTTGGTCTCACCGAGTTGCTGTAACTGCAAGCAGTTGCACATCTCGGTGCCACCGATTTGTTCCACTCGGTGCCACCGACAGCGAATGGGTATATAATCCCAGCGGACCGTGCGGTTGAAAATTCCTTCAAACGTCACTTGCCCGCGCCCCATCGCTGCCGCCCCCTTGGTCTCCGGATCGTCGCCGTCGTCGCCTGTGCGCCCTCGCCGCAGGATTCCGTCGCCGTCAACGGCCATCTCCTCCCCGCCGTTGCCGCCGTAGAGGGACTCCACCGAGTTAGGGTGAGTCTCGATCCCACTCGTGCTCCCATTTCTGATTCACTGCACGATTGGACCGCCTGAAATCTTGCCACGATTGAAACGCTCCTACCACCAGATTAGTTCGTTTGAACTTGATTCGAGCAAAAAATTTAGGGTTAGGTTTCCGCCGAACGCATCTCGGACCGACCGAAATGGAATTTTCGGTCCCACCGATCTGGCCCTGGCCATAGCACAAGTACATATCGGTGCCACCGAGTTGTGCTAATCGGTGAGACCGAAAGTAACATCTCAGTGAAACCCTAGCATCTCGGAGCCACCGAAACGCAACTCGGTCTGACCGAAACTGCGTGCAAGGTCTCTGTAGTGTGCTTCGGCGTCACCGAGATTACCAACTCGGTCCATCCGAAATGCATTCTGTGAAAACCTAGAACTAAAGTTTGAACTCAAATTTTTGAAAAACTATCTGCTTTTTGTGATGACTCATCCACTCTGCCCATACCTATCTATTCACAGGGTCAACTCAGCAAGATGTCAAGTGACAGTGTCAGTGATAGTCAGAATTTGTCTGAACAGCATGAAGAGCAAAGTGCAGGGTCAAGCCCTGATGAGAGTTTTTATGAGGGAGAAAGGAGCTCTCCAGATCTTCCCAAGGCAGCTACCAGAACAAGGAGAAAGAAAACCTCTGACAGTGAGGATGAAGACTTTGTGGCAAGTGAGGCCACAACGAAGAAGAAGGCAGTAGTTGCCAAGGAGTATGGTAGTGCAGCTAGATCCAAACCTGCTGCCAAAGAGAAAACAGCTGTGAGGAAAGTTCCTAAGGAAACCATGCAGTTTACTCTTGAGAGTGACACTGAACCAGCTGCAGGTAAGAAGAAAAGAGCAAGGAAAGTTACTGCTCGAGTGATTGGAAAACCTTCTATGAGAGAGGATTCAGAGGAAGAGGAAGAAGAGCCAGCAGCTAGTGCACCCCCAGCAAAAGCTCAGAAGCTCATGTCTGACGCTATCAAGACTGCTGCACCCTCCAAATCCAAACCTAAAGCACCAGCACCTAAGAGATCAACCAGAAACATATCAGCTGCTGAAAAGAACAAGGCCCCAGTGCCTGAGTCCAATGTTGATGAAGAGCCACTAGTGCTCAGGAAGCTGAAACCCAAGATTCCAGATCATGATGATAATCACCCAGTTGCGGAGAACATGATGGAGAGGAAAGATAAAGGTCTGCGTAAGTGGAGACAGACAGATCCCTATGCTGTGAGGAGGAAGACAGCGTGTGATTATCGTTTTTACACTCACAAGCAACATGATTTCTATGAGACAGTACTGCTGGACAAGAAGCCTATAGTCTGTGACATGAGGTGGGTGGACTGGAAATACATCGATGCCAATGAAGACTATTTCCCCCACGTCCATGAAAGCTTCAGAATTACAGGAGTTGACGAGTTTGTTGGACAGAAGTTGACCAAGTGGAACGATGAAATGGTCATGCAATTTTATTCTACTGCACACTTCTATCCAGATGGCCACATAGTGTGGATGACTGAAGGAATCAGGTATCAGTCAACTATCTCTGAATGGGCAAAACTTATTGGTGCCCCCAAGGAAAAGGATGACGACATTGACATATATGGCAAGCCTAAGAAGGATCACAACTCCATGGCAAACATGTATACTGCTATTCCTTAGCAGGATCTAGAAACTCACAAACTTGGATCTGTGAAGCATTTGCTGCCAGGATTGGCCACCACGAACACCATCTTGCGATATACCTTGCTACCCAAGTCAGGAGATGAAAGGATGATTCGTGGCCACTCCATCAACCTTCTGCACCTCTTTGATACACCGTAGAAATTCAAGGTGATGAGCCTGATAGTAGAGACTATCAAAAGGACAGCAGCAGATCAGAAGAGATCGTGCGGATATGCTCCACATATCCTGATGTTGATCAATGCCAAAGCAGGCACAGGCACATATCTTCTTGATCGAGAGCACTTACCACTCCGTCCAGAGTTTGAGGATAACGTCATAGTGATGGATGCTTCGCATCCCACATCAGAACAAGCTCAAGAGGAAATTCGCAAGGCTCAAGAAGCCAAAGCAGCTCAGGAGGCATCCGCTCCAAATGCCCCAATAGCCAATCTCAAGACAAGCAAGGACCAAATGCAATATCTGCTTGAAGCCACTCTGAGGATTGAGAGAAGTTTGGCCAACCTCACCCAGTCTCAGGCTAGTTTTGAGCGGATCATCGAGACGAAGTTCCATGACCTAGATGTTAAGGTCACAGAGATTCAGACCACAGTGGAACAGCTGCAAGGACATGTTGATGCTGTGAAGATAGCCCGATCAGATGACAGTGGAGATGACCGACCAACCACTCAACAATTTCAGACAGTGCCCAGAGCAGCCAGATCTGCTGCAGTACCCGTTGTGGATCCAAGGACCACAGTTTCTGCACCAGCTGCTACTGCCACAGTGGCACCTCAGGTTTCAACTCCACCAGCCCAGCAGACATCTGCAGAAGTCTTCGCGGATGCTCTCCTCTCCACGCCGTCTACGCACACCGGAGCTGCCAGCAGGAGGTCGCCTTCAGGAGCTTCGGAGGACCGTGCCTAGAGTGACGATTAGCCTATACTCATTCGATCTTTTTGGTACTTGTTGCCAAAGGGGGAGAATCTGTATAGATCATAGGCTTCGAGAGAGAGTGTTTTGATTTGATTTGCTTTGAGTTTCTTTGCTACTTTGCTTGCTTGGTGCTACTTTGTTCGTTATGCGTATGCTTGCTACTATTTTTTGTCGTTTATGCTCGAGAGTTGTTATGCTTGTGATTGATCATACTATGCCTCATGTGATGCTTAATGCTTATCTTTATCTCTATCTTGTATGATCAATTACTCATGTTGGTGATGCGTGCTTATTATTTCAATCATATCATTTTGCGCGCTCCACCAAGATGTATGTGACATGGAAGAGTAACTCATGAGCCTAATCGATTGTGCATTTGCATTCAAACGCAAATTTTTAATAATGCACAAATTTAGGGGGAGCTCTTGCTTATCACATACTTCTCAAAGCGACGATGCATTCCTATCATTTAATCATTTGTCGAAGCTTTGATCTATATGTTGTCATCAATTACCAAAAAGGGGGAGATTGAAAGCACATTTGCTCCCTTGGTGGTTTTGGTAATTCATAACAACATATATCTCATTGAACTAATGCCCATTCAAGTTAAAGATTTCAGGATGTTCAATGATTGGCATGGCATGGACTAGAGAAGTGGACCCCTCAAAATGCTAAGGACAAGCATTGGCAGAAGATCAAGACTCTACATTTTTGGTTTAGTGATCCAAGATCACATTGAGTCCATAGGAAAGCCAATACTATTAAAAGGGGATGAGGTGTTGCTTAATGGTCTATTTGCTCAAGTGCTTAGTGACAGTAATCCTAAACCCTCAACCACTCTCTCTATCCAAAGATGTCCTAAACCAACATTCCAACTCGGCCCCACCGAAATTCTCAATCCGGCCCCACCGAGTTCATCTAGACTTAGCCACTGCCAAAACCCTAACAAATCGGATTCACCGAAATGGATCTCGGTCCTACCGAGATGGCCTTGCCAACTCTCTGTAATCGGTTGCACTCACTTCGGTCTCACCGAGTTTTGCATATCGGTTGCACCGAGATGGCTTGCCAAGTCTCTGTCGCCTTATTGCTTCACTTCAGTCCAACCGAGTTGATGAAATCGGTGCCACCGAGATGAGGTTTGCCCTAAGCCATTGCACTTAGGTCCATCCGAGTTGTGTATATCGGTCCCACCGAGATGCCTAACGTTCATATCTTTTACACAGTTCGGTGCCACCGAGTCTTATGAATCGGTGCCACCGAGTTGGGTCAAAAGTGTGTAACGGTTGGATTTTGTGTGGAGGCTATATATACCCCTCCACCTCCTCCTTCCCTAAAGGAGAGCCATCAGAACGTGCCTACACTTTCACCATACATTTTCTGAGAGAGAACCACCTACTCATGTGTTGAGATCAAGCCATTCCATTCCTATCATTTGAATCTTGATTTCTAGCCTATCCCAAACTGCTTTCCACTCAAATCCCTCTTCCACCATAGCCAAATCTGTGAGGAGTTGTTTGAGTGTTGGGAAGACTATCATTTGAAGCACAAGAGCAAGGAGTTCATCATCAACACACCGTCTATTACCTTTTAGAGAGTGGTGTCTCCTAGATTGGTTAGGTGTCACTTGGGAGCCTCCAAGATCATGTGGAGTTGAACCAAGGAGTTTGTAAGGGCAAGGAGATCGCCTACTTCGTGAAGATCTACCCCGAGTGAGGCTAGTCCTTCGTGGACGTAAGCCATGGTGGAATAGACAAGGTTGCTTCTTCGTGGACCCTTCGTGGGTGGAGCCCTCCGTGGACTCGCGCAGCCATTACCCTTCGTGGGTTGAAGTCTCCATCAACGTGGACGTACGATAGCACCACCTATCGGAACCACACCAAAAACCACCGTGTCTTCATTGCGTTTGAAATCTCCTATCCCCTCCTTTACATACATATGCAATTGCTTACTTTCCGCTGCTATACTCTTAGAATTGCATGTGTAGGGTGATGCTTAACTTGAACTATTGCTAAAACCCGCCAACAACTGAAATTGGGAAAAGGTTAAGTTTTATTTGGTCAAGTAGTCTAATCACCCCCCCTCTAGACATAATTTCGATCCTACAAGTGGTATCAGAGCTTTGGTCTCCGTAAGCCTTGATTTCCATAGTTTTGGTGATCATAGCCTTGGTTTCACAACCTAGGAGAGTATGGCGTCTAGTGAGGGTAACTATCACTGTAGAGGTCCATATTTTGATGGTACAAACTTTGCTAGTTGGAAACATAAGATGAAAATGCATATTCTTGGTCATAACCCCGCTGTTTGGGCTGTTGTTCGTGTTGGCTTGCAAGGTGACTTCTTTGAGGATGGCAAGGAACCAGATCGTGAAGCAACTCCGGAAGAATTGAAGATGTTGCAATACAATGCTCAAGCGTGTGACATTCTCTTCAATGGATTATGCCCCGAAGAGTTCAACAAAATCAGCCGCCTCGAGAATGCAAAGGAAATTTGGGATACTTTGGTTGATATGCATGAGGGTACCGAGTCCGTCAAGGAATCTAAGTTGGATGTGCTTCAAAGTCAACTTGACAAGTTCAAGATGAAGGATGGTGAAGGAGTCGCTGAGATGTACTCTAGGCTTGCTCTCATCACAAATGAGATTGCCGGCTTAGGAAGTGAAGAGATGACCGACAAATTCATCATCAAGAAGATACTTAGAGCTTTGGATGGAAAATATGATACCGTTTGCACATTGATCCAAATGATGCCAAATTACAAAGATCTCAAGCCCACGGAAGTCATTGGAAGGATTGTCGCTCATGAAATGTCACTCAAGGACAAAGAGGAGCTGCACAACAAATCAAGCGGTGCTTACAAAGCCACAACCGATGCTCCAACAACTTCAAGTGACAAGCTAGTATCCAATGAAGAGATAAGCCTAATGGTGAAAAGGTTCAACAAGTTCTACAAGAGCAAAGGGAAAGAAAGAAGCTCTAGCTCAAGACACTATGAGAGAAGATCATCAAGTCGTGACCGTAATTGCTACAATTGTGGAAAGCCCGGACACTATTCCAATGAGTGTACGGCTCCCTACAAGAAAAGAGACGAATCACCAAGAGGAAGACATAGAAGAGATGAATCACCTCACAAAGAGAGAAGGAGTAGAGATGATCGTTATGAACGAAGATACTCTCGAAGAAGCAAGGATTCGGAAAGGAAGGACAAGTCATCAAGGAGCTACACAAGTAGAAGACGTCAAGCTCATGTTGGTGAATGGGTTTCCGGCTCCGACTCCGACAATCACTCCGAGAGAAGTTATCACTCCAACTCCGACTATAGTCAAGATGAGGGTGTTGCCGGACTTGCACTTGTGTCATCCAACTCCTATGATCTATTTGACTCACCAAATGAAGGAATTGGAAGATGCTTCATGGCAAAAGGCCCCAAGGTATCACACCCCGAGTATCTTGATTTCAATAGTGATGAAGATGATTTACTTGGTGATGATGATTTACTTATTGATAGAGCTAGTGATGTGAGCTATAATGAAAATGCTAGTAATCATGATAGTCAAGAGGAAACGAGTGACAATGCTATGAAGGAGATTGAGCGTCTAACTAAAGAACTAAATGCTCTTAAGTTAGCTCATGAAACAACTCAAGAGGATCATAGAGAACTTCTAAGAACTCATGAGAAGCTACGCTTCGAGAAGCTAAATTTAGAGCAAGAGCATGAGTTTCTTAAAGCTATCAATGACGATCTTCGAAAGAAGAGTTCTTCATATCTTGCCAAGCGTTTACTCTTGTCTACCTTTATGCCCCAAGTTAAACCTAAGCATGCTAGCAACAAGGGTAAAAATGGTTCTATCTCTAGTAGTAACAATAACAATGCTAAATCCAATGTTGTTGCTTCTAGTAGTTCTATTGATTCCACTAATGATTCTCTTAGCCAAGTTACACTTGAGCAAGAAAATATGCTATTGAAAGGAATTATAGAAAAAGGTGTCTACAAGAGTCTTGCCGGGAGTAAGCAATTTGAGGAAATTGTACGCAAGCAAGGAAGGCATCGGAAGAACCAAGGTGTTGGTTTTGAATGAAAGTTCAATGCCAATGGAGTTGAATGGAAAGAAGATCAATAACCTAAGACGAAGTTTGGTCCTCAACAAGAGAAGTATGATCCTACTTCCTTCAAGGGAACACAAGTTCAAGAAGATCTTCCACCACAAGACCACAAGCTAAAAGGCAAGGACAAGCTTCAAGAAGAGATTGACTCATTTGAAGAAGCTCCTCAAGCCATGGTCAAGTGGGTTCCCTAGACTACATCAAGTTCTACTTCATTAAGTGCTACTACAACTCCAAGGATTCCCATCAAGTTGATGTGGGTCCAAAAGAAGAAGAACTAGAGAGTTCTTGAGGGTGACTCCACCAACAAACTTCACTCATATTCTTTATGGCAAGAACTTGGGCAACCAACTTCCACATTTTGCACTAGTTCATGGAGTCACAAACCCTCTTGTTGGTAAGACAAGGGACAAGGTAATCATTGCATTCATGGACATCATATATGTGTATTCCACTCTATGTCTATGGATATCCTTGTATGTTCCTTGTGTGGGACTAACCCATGTAGGTATTGAAAGCACAAAACTCCAAAGGATTGCTCCCAACTCTTGATGGTCTACATCAACATTGAGCATCCACATCTTCAACATCTACATGAAGTCATCATCGACACAACCCAAGGTTAGTTCATCCCTCTTAGGGGGGGATATCACATCTAGGGGGAGCTTTGCTCTAAACAATTGAGCTAAAGCAACTCTAATGGTGTGAACACATGAATGCTTTATGTAAAAGTGGTAACCCCACTTGTGCATAAACGATGAGTATGACCTATGATCAAATGATCTCATTTGGCTCCTAAGTCAATATACTCATATATAGATGACCTAGTCATCGCCATTGCTTGATAGATGCTAGAATTGGTTGTGCATGTTTGACACATATTTCATTTGCTATCTTATTGTGTGAGCATGTTGGTTTGCATGATTTCATCATTCGAGGACATCCATTTGTTGTTTTGATTGTCTTGGTTTTTCTGGCCAAGTGGATGTACAAGAATGCCTAAGTACCTTCTCTAGCTATCTATGCTTTCTTGTCTCAAATTCTATTCTTGCTGCATCACAAAAATTGAACAAGTCATTTTCGGACCCTCCGGGTGATAAGCACTCGGAACCACCGATCCGACAAGCCTTCTAATTGATTTCGGTCAGACCAATTCACTCAAACTCGGTCGAACCGAAAGCTTTTAGACTGATCTAGGCTTTTCATCTCGGTGCTACCGATTAGACCAACTTGGTCTCACCGAGTTGCTGTAACTGCAAGCAGTTGCACATCTCGGTGCCACCGATTTGTTCCACTCGGTGCCACCGACAGCGAATGGGTATATAATCCCAGCGGACCGTGCGGTTGAAAATTCCTTCAAACGTCACTTGCCCGCGCCCCATCGCTGCCGCCCCCTTGGTCTCCGGATCGTCGCCGTCGTCGCCTGTGCGCCCTCGCCGCAGGATTCCGTCGCCGTCAACGGCCATCTCCTCCCCGCCGTTGCCGCCGTAGAGGGACTCCACCGAGTTAGGGTGAGTCTCGATCCCACTCGTGCTCCCATTTCTGATTCACTGCACGATTGGACCGCCTGAAATCTTGCCACGATTGAAACGCTCCTACCACCAGATTAGTTCGTTTGAACTTGATTCGAGCAAAAAATTTAGGGTTAGGTTTCCGCCGAACGCATCTCGGACCGACCGAAATGGAATTTTCGGTCCCACCGATCTGGCCCTGGCCATAGCACAAGTACATATCGGTGCCACCGAGTTGTGCTAATCGGTGAGACCGAAAGTAACATCTCAGTGAAACCCTAGCATCTCGGAGCCACCGAAACGCAACTCGGTCTGACCGAAACTGCGTGCAAGGTCTCTGTAGTGTGCTTCGGCGTCACCGAGATTACCAACTCGGTCCATCCGAAATGCATTCTGTGAAAACCTAGAACTAAAGTTTGAACTCAAATTTTTGAAAAACTATCTGCTTTTTGTGATGACTCATCCACTCTGCCCATACCTATCTATTCACAGGGTCAACTCAGCAAGATGTCAAGTGACAGTGTCAGTGATAGTCAGAATTTGTCTGAACAGCATGAAGAGCAAAGTGCAGGGTCAAGCCCTGATGAGAGTTTTTATGAGGGAGAAAGGAGCTCTCCAGATCTTCCCAAGGCAGCTACCAGAACAAGGAGAAAGAAAACCTCTGACAGTGAGGATGAAGACTTTGTGGCAAGTGAGGCCACAACGAAGAAGAAGGCAGTAGTTGCCAAGGAGTATGGTAGTGCAGCTAGATCCAAACCTGCTGCCAAAGAGAAAACAGCTGTGAGGAAAGTTCCTAAGGAAACCATGCAGTTTACTCTTGAGAGTGACACTGAACCAGCTGCAGGTAAGAAGAAAAGAGCAAGGAAAGTTACTGCTCGAGTGATTGGAAAACCTTCTATGAGAGAGGATTCAGAGGAAGAGGAAGAAGAGCCAGCAGCTAGTGCACCCCCAGCAAAAGCTCAGAAGCTCATGTCTGACGCTATCAAGACTGCTGCACCCTCCAAATCCAAACCTAAAGCACCAGCACCTAAGAGATCAACCAGAAACATATCAGCTGCTGAAAAGAACAAGGCCCCAGTGCCTGAGTCCAATGTTGATGAAGAGCCACTAGTGCTCAAGAAGCTGAAACCCAAGATTCCAGATCATGATGATAATCACCCAGTTGCGGAGAACATGATGGAGAGGAAAGATAAAGGTCTGCGTAAGTGGAGACAGACAGATCCCTATGCTGTGAGGAGGAAGACAGCGTGTGATTATCGTTTTTACACTCACAAGCAACATGATTTCTATGAGACAGTACTGCTGGACAAGAAGCCTATAGTCTGTGACATGAGGTGGGTGGACTGGAAATACATCGATGCCAATGAAGACTATTTCCCCCACGTCCATGAAAGCTTCAGAATTACAGGAGTTGACGAGTTTGTTGGACAGAAGTTGACCAAGTGGAACGATGAAATGGTCATGCAATTTTATTCTACTGCACACTTCTATCCAGATGGCCACATAGTGTGGATGACTGAAGGAATCAGGTATCAGTCAACTATCTCTGAATGGGCAAAACTTATTGGTGCCCCCAAGGAAAAGGATGACGACATTGACATATATGGCAAGCCTAAGAAGGATCACAACTCCATGGCAAACATGTATACTGCTATTCCTTAGCAGGATCTAGAAACTCACAAACTTGGATCTGTGAAGCATTTGCTGCCAGGATTGGCCACCACGAACACCATCTTGCGATATACCTTGCTACCCAAGTCAGGAGATGAAAGGATGATTCGTGGCCACTCCATCAACCTTCTGCACCTCTTTGATACACCGTAGAAATTCAAGGTGATGAGCCTGATAGTAGAGACTATCAAAAGGACAGCAGCAGATCAGAAGAGATCGTGCGGATATGCTCCACATATCCTGATGTTGATCAATGCCAAAGCAGGCACAGGCACATATCTTCTTGATCGAGAGCACTTACCACTCCGTCCAGAGTTTGAGGATAACGTCATAGTGATGGATGCTTCGCATCCCACATCAGAACAAGCTCAAGAGGAAATTCGCAAGGCTCAAGAAGCCAAAGCAGCTCAGGAGGCATCCGCTCCAAATGCCCCAATAGCCAATCTCAAGACAAGCAAGGACCAAATGCAATATCTGCTTGAAGCCACTCTGAGGATTGAGAGAAGTTTGGCCAACCTCACCCAGTCTCAGGCTAGTTTTGAGCGGATCATCGAGACGAAGTTCCATGACCTAGATGTTAAGGTCACAGAGATTCAGACCACAGTGGAACAGCTGCAAGGACATGTTGATGCTGTGAAGATAGCCCGATCAGATGACAGTGGAGATGACCGACCAACCACTCAACAATTTCAGACAGTGCCCAGAGCAGCCAGATCTGCTGCAGTACCCGTTGTGGATCCAAGGACCACAGTTTCTGCACCAGCTGCTACTGCCACAGTGGCACCTCAGGTTTCAACTCCACCAGCCCAGCAGACATCTGCAGAAGTCTTCGCGGATGCTCTCCTCTCCACGCCGTCTACGCACACCGGAGCTGCCAGCAGGAGGTCGCCTTCAGGAGCTTCGGAGGACCGTGCCTAGAGTGACGATTAGCCTATACTCATTCGATCTTTTTGGTACTTGTTGCCAAAGGGGGAGAATCTGTATAGATCATAGGCTTCGAGAGAGAGTGTTTTGATTTGATTTGCTTTGAGTTTCTTTGCTACTTTGCTTGCTTGGTGCTACTTTGTTCGTTATGCGTATGCTTGCTACTATTTTTTGTCGTTTATGCTCGAGAGTTGTTATGCTTGTGATTGATCATACTATGCCTCATGTGATGCTTAATGCTTATCTTTATCTCTATCTTGTATGATCAATTACTCATGTTGGTGATGCGTGCTTATTATTTCAATCATATCATTTTGCGCGCTCCACCAAGATGTATGTGACATGGAAGAGTAACTCATGAGCCTAATCGATTGTGCATTTGCATTCAAACGCAAATTTTTAATAATGCACAAATTTATGGGGAGCTCTTGCTTATCACATACTTCTCAAAGCGACGATGCATTCCTATCATTTAATCATTTGTCGAAGCTTTGATCTATATGTTGTCATCAATTACCAAAAAGGGGGAGATTGAAAGCACATTTGCTCCCTTGGTGGTTTTGGTAATTCATAACAACATATATCTCATTGAACTAATGCCCATTCAAGTTAAAGATTTCAGGATGTTCAATGATTGGCATGGCATGGACTAGAGAAGTGGACCCCTCAAAATGCTAAGGACAAGCATTGGCAGAAGATCAAGACTCTACATTTTTGGTTTAGTGATCCAAGATCACATTGAGTCCATAGGAAAGCCAATACTATTAAAAGGGGATGAGGTGTTGCTTAATGGTCTATTTGCTCAAGTGCTTAGTGACAGTAATCCTAAACCCTCAACCACTCTCTCTATCCAAAGATGTCCTAAACCAACATTCCAACTCGGCCCCACCGAAATTCTCAATCCGGCCCCACCGAGTTCATCTAGACTTAGCCACTGCCAAAACCCTAACAAATCGGATTCACCGAAATGGATCTCGGTCCTACCGAGATGGCCTTGCCAACTCTCTGTAATCGGTTGCACTCACTTCGGTCTCACCGAGTTTTGCATATCGGTTGCACCGAGATGGCTTGCCAAGTCTCTGTCGCCTTATTGCTTCACTTCAGTCCAACCGAGTTGATGAAATCGGTGCCACCGAGATGAGGTTTGCCCTAAGCCATTGCACTTAGGTCCATCCGAGTTGTGTATATCGGTCCCACCGAGATGCCTAACGTTCATATCTTTTACACAGTTCGGTGCCACCGAGTCTTATGAATCGGTGCCACCGAGTTGGGTCAAAAGTGTGTAACGGTTGGATTTTGTGTGGAGGCTATATATACCCCTCCACCTCCTCCTTCCCTAAAGGAGAGCCATCAGAACGTGCCTACACTTTCACCATACATTTTCTGAGAGAGAACCACCTACTCATGTGTTGAGATCAAGCCATTCCATTCCTATCATTTGAATCTTGATTTCTAGCCTATCCCAAACTGCTTTCCACTCAAATCCCTCTTCCACCATAGCCAAATCTGTGAGGAGTTGTTTGAGTGTTGGGAAGACTATCATTTGAAGCACAAGAGCAAGGAGTTCATCATCAACACACCGTCTATTACCTTTTAGAGAGTGGTGTCTCCTAGATTGGTTAGGTGTCACTTGGGAGCCTCCAAGATCATGTGGAGTTGAACCAAGGAGTTTGTAAGGGCAAGGAGATCGCCTACTTCGTGAAGATCTACCCCGAGTGAGGCTAGTCCTTCGTGGACGTAAGCCATGGTGGAATAGACAAGGTTGCTTCTTCGTGGACCCTTCGTGGGTGGAGCCCTCCGTGGACTCGCGCAGCCATTACCCTTCGTGGGTTGAAGTCTCCATCAACGTGGACGTACGATAGCACCACCTATCGGAACCACACCAAAAACCACCGTGTCTTCATTGCGTTTGAAATCTCCTATCCCCTCCTTTACATACATATGCAATTGCTTACTTTCCGCTGCTATACTCTTAGAATTGCATGTGTAGGGTGATGCTTAACTTGAACTATTGCTAAAACCCGCCAACAACTGAAATTGGGAAAAGGTTAAGTTTTATTTGGTCAAGTAGTCTAATCACCCCCCCTCTAGACATAATTTCGATCCTACAAGTGGTATCAGAGCTTTGGTCTCCGTAAGCTTTGATTTCCATAGTTTTGGTGATCATAGCCTTGGTTTCACAACCTAGGAGAGTATGGCGTCTAGTGAGGGTAACTATCACTGTAGAGGTCCATATTTTGATGGTACAAACTTTGCTAGTTGGAAACATAAGATGAAAATGCATATTCTTGGTCATAACCCCGCTGTTTGGGCTGTTGTTCGTGTTGGCTTGCAAGGTGACTTCTTTGAGGATGGCAAGGAACCAGATCGTGAAGCAACTCCGGAAGAATTGAAGATGTTGCAATACAATGCTCAAGCGTGTGACATTCTCTTCAATGGATTATGCCCCGAAGAGTTCAACAAAATCAGCCGCCTCGAGAATGCAAAGGAAATTTGGGATACTTTGGTTGATATGCATGAGGGTACCGAGTCCGTCAAGGAATCTAAGTTGGATGTGCTTCAAAGTCAACTTGACAAGTTCAAGATGAAGGATGGTGAAGGAGTCGCTGAGATGTACTCTAGGCTTGCTCTCATCACAAATGAGATTGCCGGCTTAGGAAGTGAAGAGATGACCGACAAATTCATCATCAAGAAGATACTTAGAGCTTTGGATGGAAAATATGATACCGTTTGCACATTGATCCAAATGATGCCAAATTACAAAGATCTCAAGCCCACGGAAGTCATTGGAAGGATTGTCGCTCATGAAATGTCACTCAAGGACAAAGAGGAGCTGCACAACAAATCAAGCGGTGCTTACAAAGCCACAACCGATGCTCCAACAACTTCAAGTGACAAGCTAGTATCCAATGAAGAGATAAGCCTAATGGTGAAAAGGTTCAACAAGTTCTACAAGAGCAAAGGGAAAGAAAGAAGCTCTAGCTCAAGACACTATGAGAGAAGATCATCAAGTCGTGACCGTAATTGCTACAATTGTGGAAAGCCCGGACACTATTCCAATGAGTGTACGGCTCCCTACAAGAAAAGAGACGAATCACCAAGAGGAAGACATAGAAGAGATGAATCACCTCACAAAGAGAGAAGGAGTAGAGATGATCGTTATGAACGAAGATACTCTCGAAGAAGCAAGGATTCGGAAAGGAAGGACAAGTCATCAAGGAGCTACACAAGTAGAAGACGTCAAGCTCATGTTGGTGAATGGGTTTCCGGCTCCGACTCCGACAATCACTCCGAGAGAAGTTATCACTCCAACTCCGACTATAGTCAAGATGAGGGTGTTGCCGGACTTGCACTTGTGTCATCCAACTCCTATGATCTATTTGACTCACCAAATGAAGGAATTGGAAGATGCTTCATGGCAAAAGGCCCCAAGGTATCACACCCCGAGTATCTTGATTTCAATAGTGATGAAGATGATTTACTTGGTGATGATGATTTACTTATTGATAGAGCTAGTGATGTGAGCTATAATGAAAATGCTAGTAATCATGATAGTCAAGAGGAAACGAGTGACAATGCTATGAAGGAGATTGAGCGTCTAACTAAAGAACTAAATGCTCTTAAGTTAGCTCATGAAACAACTCAAGAGGATCATAGAGAACTTCTAAGAACTCATGAGAAGCTACGCTTCGAGAAGCTAAATTTAGAGCAAGAGCATGAGTTTCTTAAAGCTATCAATGACGATCTTCGAAAGAAGAGTTCTTCATATCTTGCCAAGCGTTTACTCTTGTCTACCTTTATGCCCCAAGTTAAACCTAAGCATGCTAGCAACAAGGGTAAAAATGGTTCTATCTCTAGTAGTAACAATAACAATGCTAAATCCAATGTTGTTGCTTCTAGTAGTTCTATTGATTCCACTAATGATTCTCTTAGCCAAGTTACACTTGAGCAAGAAAATATGCTATTGAAAGGAATTATAGAAAAAGGTGTCTACAAGAGTCTTGCCGAGAGTAAGCAATTTGAGGAAATTGTACGCAAGCAAGGAAGGCATCGGAAGAACCAAGGTGTTGGTTTTGAATGAAAGTTCAATGCCAATGGAGTTGAATGGGAAGAAGATCAATAACCTAAGACGAAGTTTGGTCCTCAACAAGAGAAGTATGATCCTACTTCCTTCAAGGGAACACAAGTTCAAGAAGATCTTCCACCACAAGACCACAAGCTAAAAGGCAAGGACAAGCTTCAAGAAGAGATTGACTCATTTGAAGAAGCTCCTCAAGCCATGGTCAAGTGGGTTCCCTAGACTACATCAAGTTCTACTTCATTAAGTGCTACTACAACTCCAAGGATTCCCATCAAGTTGATGTGGGTCCAAAAGAAGAAGAACTAGAGAGTTCTTGAGGGTGACTCCACCAACAAACTTCACTCATATTCTTTATGGCAAGAACTTGGGCAACCAACTTCCACATTTTGCACTAGTTCATGGAGTCACAAACCCTCTTGTTGGTAAGACAAGGGACAAGGTAATCATTGCATTCATGGACATCATATATGTGTATTCCACTCTATGTCTATGGATATCCTTGTATGTTCCTTGTGTGGGACTAACCCATGTAGGTATTGAAAGCACAAAACTCCAAAGGATTGCTCCCAACTCTTGATGGTCTACATCAACATTGAGCATCCACATCTTCAACATCTACATGAAGTCATCATCGACACAACCCAAGGTTAGTTCATCCCTCTTAGGGGGGGATATCACATCTAGGGGGAGCTTTGCTCTAAACAATTGAGCTAAAGCAACTCTAATGGTGTGAACACATGAATGCTTTATGTAAAAGTGGTAACCCCACTTGTGCATAAACGATGAGTATGACCTATGATCAAATGATCTCATTTGGCTCCTAAGTCAATATACTCATATATAGATGACCAAGTCATCACCATTGCTTGATAGATGCTAGAATTGGTTGTGCATGTTTGACACATATTTCATTTGCTATCTTATTGTGTGAGCATGTTGGTTTGCATGATTTCATCATTCGAGGACATCCATTTGTTGTTTTGATTGTCTTGGTTTTTCTGGCCAAGTGGATGTACAAGAATGCCTAAGTACCTTCTCTAGCTATCTATGCTTTCTTGTCTCAAATTCTATTCTTGCTGCATCACAAAAATTGAACAAGTCATTTTCGGACCCTCCGGGTGAGGAGCACTCGGAACCACCGATCCGACAAGCCTTCTAATTGATTTCGGTCAGACCAATTCACTCAAACTCGGTCGAACCAAAAGCTTTTAGACTGATCTAGGCTTTTCATCTCGGTGCTACCGATTAGACCAACTCGGTCTCACCGAGTTGCTGTAACTGCAAGCAGTTGCACATCTCGGTGCCACCGATTTGTTCCACTCGGTGCCACCGACAGCGAATGGGTATATAATCCCAGCGGACCGTGCGGTTGAAAATTCCTTCAAACGTCACTTGCCCGCGCCCCATCGCTGCCGCCCCCTTGGTCTCCGGATCATCGCCGTCGTCGCCTGTGCGCCCTCGCCGCAGGATTCCGTCGCCGTCAACGGCCATCTCCTCCCCGCCGTTGCCGCCGTAGAGGGACTCCACCGAGTTAGGGTGAGTCTCGATCCCACTCGTGCTCCCATTTGTGATTCACTGCACGATTGGACCGCCTGAAATCTTGCCACGATTGAAACGCTCCTACCACCAGATTAGTTCGTTTGAACTTGATTCGAGCAAAAAATTTAGGGTTAGGTTTCCGCCGAACGCATCTCGGACCGACCGAAATGGAATTTTCGGTCCCACCGATCTGGCCCTGGCCATAGCACAAGTACATATCGGTGCCACCGAGTTGTGCTAATCGGTGAGACCGAAAGTAACATCTCAGTGAAACCCTAGCATCTCGGAGCCACCGAAACGCAACTCGGTCTGACCGAAACTGCGTGCAAGGTCTCTGTAGTGTGCTTCGGCGTCACCGAGATTACCAACTCGGTCCATCCGAAATGCATTCTGTGAAAACCTAGAACTAAAGTTTGAACTCAAATTTTTGAAAAACTATCTGCTTTTTGTGATGACTCATCCACTCTGCCCATACCTATCTATTCACAGGGTCAACTCAGCAAGATGTCAAGTGACAGTGTCAGTGATAGTCAGAATTTGTCTGAACAGCATGAAGAGCAAAGTGCAGGGTCAAGCCCTGATGAGAGTTTTTATGAGGGAGAAAGGAGCTCTCCAGATCTTCCCAAGGCAGCTACCAGAACAAGGAGAAAGAAAACCTCTGACAGTGAGGATGAAGACTTTGTGGCAAGTGAGGCCACAACGAAGAAGAAGGCAGTAGTTGCCAAGGAGTATGGTAGTGCAGCTAGATCCAAACCTGCTGCCAAAGAGAAAACAGCTGTGAGGAAAGTTCCTAAGGAAACCATGCAGTTTACTCTTGAGAGTGACACTGAACCAGCTGCAGGTAAGAAGAAAAGAGCAAGGAAAGTTATTGCTCGAGTGATTGGAAAACCTTCTATGAGAGAGGATTCAGAGGAAGAGGAAGAAGAGCCAGCAGCTAGTGCACCCCCAGCAAAAGCTCAGAAGCTCATGTCTGACGCTATCAAGACTGCTGCACCCTCCAAATCCAAACCTAAAGCACCAGCACCTAAGAGATCAACCAGAAACATATCAGCTGCTGAAAAGAACAAGGCCCCAGTGCCTGAGTCCAATGTTGATGAAGAGCCACTAGTGCTCAGGAAGCTGAAACCCAAGATTCCAGATGATGATGATAATCACCCAGTTGCGGAGAACATGATGGAGAGGAAAGATAAAGGTCTGCGTAAGTGGAGACAGACAGATCCCTATGCTGTGAGGAGGAAGACAGCGTGTGATTATCGTTTTCACACTCGCGAGCAACAGGATTTCTATGAGACAGTACTGCTGGACAAGAAGCCTATAGTCTGTGACATGAGGTGGGTGGACTGGAAATACATCGATGCCAATGAAGACTATTTCCCCCACGTCCATGAAAGCTTCAGAATTACAGGAGTTGACAAGTTTGTTGGACAGAAGTTGACCAAGTGGAACGATGAAATGGTCATGCAATTTTATTCTACTGCACACTTCTATCCAGATGGTTTTGGTAATTCATAACAACATTTGCTCCCTTGGTGGTTTTGGTAATTCATAACAACATATATCTCATTGAACTAATGCCCATTCAAGTTAAAGATTTCATGATGTTCAATGATTGGCATGGCATGGACTAGAGAAGTGGACCCCTCAAAATGCTAAGGACAAGAATTGGCAGAAGATCAAGACTCTACATTTTTGGTTTAGTGATCCAAGATCACATTGAGTCCATAGGAAAGCCAATACTATTAAAAGGGGATGAGGTGTTGCTTAATGGTATATTTGCTCAAGTGCTTAGTGACAGTAATCCCAAACCCTCAACCACTCTCTCTATCCAAAGATGTCCTAAACCAACATTCCAACTCGGCCCCACCGAAATTCTCAATCCGGCCCCACCGAGTTCATCTAGACTTAGCCACTGCCAAAACCCTAACAAATCGGATTCACCGAAATGGATCTCGGTCCTACCGAGATGGCCTTGCCAACTCTCTATAATCGGTTGCACTCACTTCGGTCTCACCGAGCTTTGCATATCGGTTGCACCGAGATGGCTTGCCAAGTCTCTGTCGCCTTATTGCTTCACTTCGGTCCAACCGAGTTGATGAAATCGGTGCCACCGAGATGAGGTTTGCCCTAAGCCATTGCACTTCGGTCCATCCGAGTTGTGTATATCGGTCCCACCGAGATGCCTAACGTTCATATCTTTTACACAGTTCGGTGCCACCGAGTCTTATGAATCGGT
Organism: Elymus sibiricus; assembly: GCA_039707655.1. Classification (NCBI taxonomy): domain Eukaryota; kingdom Viridiplantae; phylum Streptophyta; class Magnoliopsida; order Poales; family Poaceae; genus Elymus; species Elymus sibiricus. The sequence continues at coordinate 378,385,570 of CM077674.1, read as the reverse complement.
GCCACCGAGTTGGGTCAAAAGTGTGTAACAGTTGGATTTTGTGTGGAGGCTATATATACCCCTCCACCTCCTCCTTCCCTAAAGGAGAGCCATTAGAACGTGCCTACACTTCCACCATTCATTTCCTGAGAGAGAACCACCTACTCATGTGTTGAGATCAAGCCATTCCATTCCTATCATTTGAATCTTAATTTCTAGCCTATCCCAAACTGCTTTCCACTCAAATCCCTCTTCCACCATAGCCAAATCTGTGAGGAGTTGTTTGAGTGTTGGGAAGACTATCATTTGAAGCACAAGAGCAAGGAGTTCATCATCAACACACCGTCTATTACCTTTTGGAGAGTGGTGTCTCCTAGATTGGTTAGGTGTCACTTGGGAGCCTCCAAGATCATGTGGAGTTGAACCAAGGAGTTTGTAAGGGCAAGGAGATCGCCTACTTCATGAAGATCTACCCCGAGTGAGGCTAGTCCTTCGTGGACGTAAGCCATGGTGGAATAGACAAGGTTGCTTCTTCACGGACCCTTCGTGGGTGGAGCCCTCCGTGGACTCGCGCAGCCGTTACCCTTCGTGGGTTGAAGTGTCCATCAACGTGGACGTACGATAGCACCACCTATCGGAACCACGCCAAAAACCACCATGTCTTCATTGCGTTTGAAATCTCCTATCCCCTCCTTTACATACATATGCAATTGCTTACTTTCCGCTGCTATACTCTTAGAATTGCATGTGTAGGGTGATGCTTGACTTGAACTATTGCTAAAACCTGGCAACAACTAAAATTGGGAAAAGGTTAAGTTTTATTTGGTCAAGTAGTCTAATCACCCCCCCTCTAGACATACTTTCGATCCTACAAAAGCGTATTCTGCGAAATGTGTCTTCTGCACAGCCCCGCCGGCCGAAGTGGTTATTTTGTGAACGTTCACTGTTTAAGCCCCTTTTCTGCCTAAAGAGTGAACGGCCACAACTTTGCAACCGTAACTCCGATTGAGGTGATTCCAGCGCCCACGTTCTCTGTTCGTCGAGCCCTTTCTGTTGGTATTATTTTCATGATGTTTGCACATTCTGAGAATACCCATTTTACCCTTGCCCTATATCCAGCCCCTTTGAGAGGGAATCTTTTTCCGGCAAATTCTTCCGTGAGGTGATCGCACTTCTTCTCGGAGTAATCCTCGACCCCCAGGCAAGCCAACCTCTTATCATGAGCCCCGAACTTGCATGTTGACTTTGCTTGCACCCTGTGTGTGTGTGTAGCTACAGTATGTTCATATTATGCTTTCGTCTGCATTTATATAATGTGTGCTATATGTTCGTATTGTTTGCCATGTCATGCCTTTACTTCATGATATCATTTGCCATGTTAGCTAGAATACTTTTATAGATAATATCATGTTGATACTTTGATCTAGTCTCATGCCATGTTTATCAGTGCTATTATGATTATGTTACATTGTTGATATACTTGTATCATGTATTTCCCTGGCTCATATGCTATAGCTGTCCACTTGAGAAGCTTGGTATTATTTGGTTGTTAATGCATTTGAATGTTACATGTTCATGTTATCATGCTCATAATATGGATGATGATGGAGTGGTTAAGAAAAATGACTTAATAATAACAACCTCCTCCGTCATCGATGGGATCAAGTTATAGTGCCACCGAACCGAGCTTTTTCAGTGCAGCAACATTTGCCTTTATGGGAAGGCCTTAATGTGGTCTATTGTCATCCCTCTCGCCGGTGCCTCCCACTAGGGAAGGTTATGTGCGCGCGCTACCCTGGCCCGGTAGGTGGCAATAACCTTGTGTGCCCATGTTTGGTATTGAGCTCATGTCCCCGTTTGGGATCGTTTTGTTTTGCCACGACGGTGGCCGTTGGATGTCCAGAGTGTCATCGGGGCCACCCATGACTTAGCCCAAAGGGGAGTTGGTCAGAGTGGCCGGGAGAGTGTCTTGGCAATAGATCGGTTTCGTTGGAACGCCGTTGCTCCACCTGAATGGGAGCACGAGGCCATGGGTTATGTGGTGTGGGTACAGTGTGCTAACCTCTGCAGAGTGTGTTTAATCTATCGATAGCCGCGTCCTCGGATATGGTCACAAGTTCGTACTAGGTCACACTATCGGGTCTTGGTCGAAATGGAGGACAAACCTAAAATTATGAATATGTGATAAAGAATGTGATATAAAGAATGTGGTGACTTGGGCAAGATGTCACGGAGTTGTTTTGGGCATGATCACGAGATGAGATCTCGGTGAGTCATGAGTTGGCCCAGAGGGGCAGTGGCAGAGTAAGTGGTTGATGAACAGTATGCTACTTTCATTCTCCACGGGAGGTAAATGGTAGTTTACTTTCCATCATAGTTTCATGCATACATCCATGTCTTGTAGATACATCTATGCCATGCCATGCTATGTGATGAAATGCTATGATATGCCATGTTATGCTATTGCCATGCTAAAATATGCTATGATATGTCAATGCTTAGTTTGATCCATGTTCCTTGTTAATATCATGCCATGCTTAATTATGAGGTAAATTCCTGCATGCGCTCGGTACTTGCTTTGTCATCTGCTTGTTTGGATGCAATGTATTTGGTTGTCTTGCGAGTACATTCAAAGTACTCACCTGGCCTTGCACGTGGCCAGATTGCAGGAGAAGACTTGTCGCGCTAGGCCGTAATCTTGCCAGTCCTGTGAGTTGTGGAGCCCAGCCAGAGTCATCGAGCCGCCAAACCAAGACTTTCGCCGCCATTTAGATAGCCTTGGAGCTATGCCACTAATTTTATTCATCAATGATGTAATGCTCTATGTCATGTATATGATGAATATTTTGTACCTGGAATGCTTTATCATGTACCTGTCATGCGTCAGGTGTTATCCTGGGCCGACGTGCGAAGGCCCCCTGCTCCATGCGGATCGGGGTGCCACATGAGATGGTATCAGAGCAGCCAGGCTGGCATAGGGTTACCCTAGCATTAGATCACCACTACCGTCAACCCGTAATGACCCTAATAGATTTGACCCATCCCTGGCATCTGGAATGACCACTGTTGAACAACAGGTGGTGCAGTCGGAACTGACGCGTCCCTACCCAGCTGTCCCCCACCTAGTTTTCGTGGATTGGACCGCAACCCTATCCTTTTTGGCCGGCCGCATAGTGTACCCTTCGCCATTAAGGGAAAGGGGCCATGCCATGCGGGAGTGTCCCAGACTAGTTGCATATAAAACCCCGTCCTGCTAGCCGTAACACTCCCAGCTTAGTAAGCCATATCCCCGCAAAGAACCCTAGCTAGTAGCCCCAGATCGAAAGCCATGGCCAGTTATCTCAAAGCACCCACCTTTTACACCCGAACCTTCGCAGTCAATCATGATGGCTTTCCACCTCTCCTTACTTATATGCTCACCAAAGCCCTTGGCTGTAATGCTAGCCTTGATTACCTGGTGTTCCAATCAGAACCCGTCCCTCACCTTCACCGATACCAGGCAAAAGTGCAGATCTGCCCAGGACCCGCGGAAGATGGGCAGTCCTTGATTTTTCAGGGCAGACCCATGCCTACTACTGAGTTGGCCATTCAGGCCGCTGCTGTGGAGGCTATCATACACCTCCGATCCCAGTTCCCGCAAGTGGCGGAGAAGCGGGAGTTCTGTTTTTTCCCCGTTGCGGCAGAATTAGGATGTGAGCATCCCATCACTATCCAGGAAGACGACCCAGCAATCACTCGCCTAGTGCAGTTTATTACTGCCCAGGGGATGATGATTGGTAAGATGATTGCCAAGTTTAGAGCCTTGGACCGCGATGCTACTCGGGTTGTCATGGAAGCATACCGTGAGGCTCGTCAAGTTGCATCTCAGGCCACCAACCCCATGCCATCCAACCCAGTGCTACTCTCTCAGCCTGTGCCGTGGCTGAAGCTAGGCATTGTCCACCTCGACTCCATTAACAAGGCTATTTACCGTCTTCGCTGTCAAGGCATACTTGGACCAGTTCCCGCCGCACCCCAAGCAGTTGAGCCCCAACCTATAGAGGTGTCTGATGATGAAGGTGAAGATTGGCTCAGTCTGCGTCCCCCTGGGGAGCCCCAACAAGATTAGGCATTCGTGTAACCCCAATCGCGCAGTCAGGCGATGCTGCGAGTAAGTCCAGTCTATCGGTTCATCTTCGATAGAAGAATAGAACCATGTATCCCGGAGTGAGTTGTTGCTTTTAGACACATAGCGCGTTCATGTTTGTTGTATGTTTGTACTGCCTGTTGTATGCGTGTTGTGTTCATGTTCTATGTATGTTTCCTTGTTATGTGGTTTTGTTTTGTTTGTCTCTCTGTCAAGCAGAAATGTTTGACAGGGCTGGCATTGTGTTTCTAACAAGATTTTTAATCAGTAGTGCACATACACCAACAACATTGTCTCGTCCCGAGTCCCTAATAAAATGCGAGCTGGTGTAGGTATAAGTATACCAGGAGTACATATACCCACTAGCATTAAAACACGTTAGTGTGATTTATGTGATGTGCTTTTCTTTGCATGTATAGTGTATCTGTCTGCTTGTTAGTTTAGAATGTACTGCATAATGCACGCATACCAGGTTCACCCACGAGTACGGTTGAGCAGTACTCGGGGGAATGCAAAGTCACATCCCTATCTCTATCTGTGCATACCCCGTGTGCCAGATTTCCAGATCCAGAGCCTCGAAGAGGCGTTTCCATCTGATTTTTTCCCATAGCACCAATTGCATTTCCGGAGGAACACTTCCAACTTTATTTCACTCGATCCAGTACAACTACCCCAATACAGATTCCAACTCTGATTCTACCTCGACTCCTACTTTTCATGGAACTATCCGCGAAGTTTTTCCCCTGGACCCAGCAGTGTGATTCCTGAGCTGGCAAAGTCACCTCACTTGCACCCGGACCCGACGCCACCACCGTCACTGCCTTGCATGACGCCAGGCAAGTCGTCGTCCCGCCCCACCGCAGCACGACTACTCCACCGGCGCGAAACGGCGGAGGAGCAAGCATGGCGGAGGACCACCCACCACACCATCTTCTTCTGCATCTCGAGCCCCCACCCCAGGACGTGTGATGCCTTGAGCCCGATCATTCTTGATGAGTATCAGCAGGATGATCGATGAGCCGATCAGCGTGCCCAGCAGTGCAGCGAGGAACAATCGCAGCCCCACCAAGAACACCGCCTCGCCGAAGGAGCTCGGCTCGATCTCGTCCAAACCGAAGAGGTAGTAGAGCGGCATGGTGTGAGTTGGAGAAGAGCCACGCCGCCGTCTTTTATAGCCCAACCCCGGTGTACGGAGAGCGAGGTCCAGTAGGACCGCTCGTCGCTCGATCACCGGCGTCCAGGAGGCGAATCCGCGAGCAGTGCCGACAGGGTGCTTGCCCACGACGTGAGTGCTCTCTGCACCGGCATCGTGCACGCCACACACTATGGTACTAGGGTGCTTAGTGCCCTAGGAGCTAGATGCGCGCTGCGCCAAGCCGCATGTGGAGCAGCAGCAAAGAAGAAGCCGAGAGCTGGAGGTAGACGAAGGAGGCTGCCAGTGGGTCCCGGACCCACCTGTCAGCGAGAGACACCACTGTTCATAGGGTACCTCCAGTATTTTTGGGAATTTGATCCTGAGTGCCCCTAGCCGTGGAGATAGCCTTGCTTTGCCCGTATCCCTCTCTGGGTGTACCAATTATCGGTGCCCCAACTCGTTTGTTTCCAACCAAAGGGTTAATCCCTGACCCAGTGGTTTTTTCCCCGGAGTAGCCACCATCTTGCTATAACCCTAGGAATCTCGAGGACGAGATTCTCTTAAGGGGGGAAGGTTTGTAACAGCCCAAAAATTGGGTTATCAATTTTTGCGCTGTTATTCCTTCCTAGCATTCTTTTCAAAATCTTTCTCCGGAGTTTGCTGGATGATCCTGAGAATTGAGGCAATTTTCAACCTTTCAAAACCTTGCCTCTGCCTTTGATGTTGGGCAGGACCTCATCTATATCATCCCAAACTCCATCAAAACCCATTCAAACCCTAATTCCAATTTTTGGAATTTGAATCTTGCCTTTGTGATTACAAAGGAGTCCTCATTTCCTTTGCTTTGTTGATCCTCCAAATACTCCCAGAGATCCTCCTACACCCATAAACCCTGGATATGCAAAAATATTGCCAAGTCATTTGCAATATTTTTCATTACAAATTAATTCCTTTTTCTGCTGTTTAAAGGAATTAAATCTAGGAAAATATGTATCTGTCTCCAAAGCTCCTGAAAACTTGTGGAGATATTCTTTCTGACCATATTGAGCTCTCCTGAAAATATTGGCCATAATTAAATAAGGAAAATTCCCTTTTCTTATTTTAAGTCAATATTGCATTTCTGCCACTTTCGAAGGAACTACCATTTTGGTAGCAAGTAAAATTCCCAAATAATTTGTGGAGGTTGTCCTTGATATATCTTCACCATTTCCATCTGAACCCATGCTCCACAGTCCATAATTTGAGCACATGATCCAATGCAAGTTTCTGCCCTGTCTGAAATTTTTGCAAAGCAAGTGCTTGACCCCTTGCTCTTTTTGAGCTGGAATTTCTCAGTGTGATTAACATTGATAAATCACCCATGGATACCAAAAATTAGCTCAATCCATCTATCCAATCTTCCCTGTTCTCAAGTTTCTGTTCAGATTGCTTGTCTGTGAAGGAAGTACCTTCATGGATGATCAAAATGAGCTGAAACTTTTCCAGCAGTCTCTCATGATTATATCATCACCCTCCACCAAAATTCAGCTCATTCCATCTAGCCATTTTTCCCCAGCACCTCATTTGCATTTCTGGCCAGTTGGGCACATTGCAAAGCAAGTACCAGCTAGACTCATCGTTTTGGGCTGATATTTTGGCACAGTGGTCACCTTAGTAAGTGACCATCCTCACCCAAACCTGAGGACAAATGGAGCTGTGCACTGCGTGATGCATCTATCAAACAGGTTGCTGTTGGAACTTGTTTTTGCAAGTTTCTCCCACTCCAGAGCCTTCCAGCTTATTGCAGCCTCATATCTTGTCTATTTGAGCAGTGTATCATCCTGTAGACATGAGTTGGTAACCAGGAGGAGACCAGGACGCGCCTTGTCGGTGGTGACCACGGGTGGTGCCAGCCCAAAACGGTGGTCTAGCCACTGTTGACGCCGGCAGGCCTGCTCCGGCCAGCCCTGGCTTGCCCAATCGTGTCCAACAGCTCAGCCTCGACGTCCTCTTCCCCCTGGACCCCTCTCCCCCTCTGATTTCTTCCCCTACGAGCCGTCCCCGTCGCCGCACAGTACGAGCTCGTGAGCACCGTCGTCTTCCTCCTTCCTGTCCTCTTCCACCCCGTGCCCTTGGTGTTGTGCTACTCCGTGACCTTCGTCTGCTCCCCTGCCTGCCTCGTCCCGTGACCCTTGGCCGTGCCTGCCGACACCGCGTCCGTCGCCGGAGCACGGACACATAGCCGCACAGGGTGCCACCTCTTCCCCCTTCTCGAGCCTTCCCCGCGGCTATTTAAGCACCCCCTCGAGCCCCATCGCAGTCAGCAACCCCTCCCCTCGCCACCAGTAGCTTCCCCGAGGCTCGGAGCTCCTCCCATCCACTCCTATGGCCGAGCCACCGCCGCTCGTTCCCCTCGGCTCTCCCCTGCCTGGGGCCCTTCCCCTCCATTTCTTCAGCGTCCACGCCCTCCCCTAGATCCTGTGGAGCCGCCGCCGCCCTCAACTCCGGCGGGGAGAACCTGCCGGCACGGTCCCTCCTCTCGCCGTGTTCGGCCGCCGCGGCCTTCCCCTGCCCCGGTGCTATGGGCCACCTCGAGCAGCCCCACGACTACCCACCGGCGCGGCGTGGAGCGGCCGTTCCCCTGAGCTCACCGGCCGGCCCTCTGGAGCAGTAGGGCGACGGCCAGGCCGGCGGGCGGCCCACCCGTGTTGCCTCTGTCAGGAGGAAGAAGAGGACCATGAGAAGGAGATAGAAGAAGAGGAGGAGGAGAGAGAAGGAGGCGCAGGACCCACCTGTCGGCGGCAGAAGGGTGTGGCCCAGCGCCACGTCGGATAAGTGGAGACGCATTCGAAGGTGTACGCTTTCCTCAGGTGAAGGCGTATTCCTTGGCGGCATCGCGCGGAAATGCGCTTTCTCTACACGAAAGCGTATTCTGCGAAATGTGTCTTCTGCACAGCCCCGCCGGCCGAAGTGGTTGTTTTGTGAACGTTCACTGTTTAAGCACCTTTTCTGCCTAAAGAGTGAACGGCCACAACTTTGCAACCGTAACTCCGATTGAGGTGATTCCAGCGCCCACGTTCTCTGTTCGTCGAGCCCTTACTGCTGGTATTATTTTCATGATGTTTGCACATTCTGAAAATACCCATTTTACCCTTGCCCTATATCCAGCCCCTTTGAGAGGGAATCTTTTTCCGGCAAATTCTTCCGTGAGGTGATCGCACTTCTTCCCGGAGTATTCCTCGACCCCCAGGCAAGCCAACCTCTTATCATGAGCCCCAAACTTGCATGTTAGATGTTCATGTTATCATGCTCATAATATGGAAGATGATGGAGTGGTTAAGAAAAATGACTTAATAATAACAACCTCCTCCGTCATCGATGGGATCAAGTTATAGTGCCACCGAACCGAGCTTTTTCAGTACAGCCACATTTGCCTTTATGGGAGGGCCTTAATGCGGTCTATTGTCATGCCTCTCGCCGGTGCCTCCAACTAGGGAAGGTTATGTGCGCGCGCTACCCTGGCCCAGTAGGCGGCAATAACCTTGTGTGCCCGTGTTTGGTATTGAGCTCATGTCCCCGTTTGGGACCGTTTTGTTTTGCCACGACGGTGGCCGTTGGATGTCCAGAGTGGCATCGGGGCCACCCATGACTTAGCCCCAAGGGGAGTTGGTCGGAGTGGCCGGGAGAGTGTCTTGGCAATAGATCGGTTTCGTCGGAACGCCGTTGGTCCACCCGAATGGGAGCACGACGCCATGGGTTCTGTGGTGTGGGTATAGTGTGCTAACCTCTGCAGAGTGTGTTTAATCTATCGATAGCCGCGTCCTCGGATATGGTCACAAGTTCGTACTAGGTCACACTGTCGGGTCTTGGTCGAAATGGAGGACAAATCTAAAATTATGAATATGTGATAAAGAATGTGATATAAAGAATGTGGTGACTTGGACTATGAGATAGTCGCAAGATGTCACGGAGTTGTTTCGGGCATGATCACGAGATGAGATCTCGGTGAGTCATGAGTTGGCCCAGAGGGGCAGTGGCAGAGTAAGTGGTTGATGAACAGTATGCTACTTTCATTCTCCACGGGAGGTAAATGGTAGTTTACTTTCCATCATAGTTTCATGCATACACCCATGTCTTGTAGATACATCTATGCCATGCCATGCTATGTGATGAAATGCTATGATATGCCATGTTATGCTATTGCCATGCTAAAATATGCTATGATATGTCAATGCTTAGCTTGATCCATGTTCCTTGTTAATATCATGCCATGCTTAATTATGAGGTAAATTCTTGCATGCGCTCGGTACTTGCTTTGTCATCTGCTTGTTTGGATGCTATGTATTTGGTTGTCTTGCGAGTACATTCAAAGTACTAACCTGGCCTTGCACGTGGCCAGATTGCAGGAGAAGACATGTCGCGCTAGGCCATAATCTTGCCAGTCTTGTGAGTTGTGGAGCCCAGCCAGAGTCGTCGAGCCGCCAAACCAAGACTTCCGCCGCCATTTAGATAGCCTTAGAGCTGTTGCACTAATTTTATTCATCAATGATGTAATGCTCTATGTCATGTATATGATGAATATTTTGTACCTGGAATGCTTTATCATATACCTGTCGTGCGTCAGGTGTTATCCTGGGCTGACGTGCGAAGGCCCCCTACTCCATGCGGATCGGGGTGCCACACTTGATACACATTGTCTGGGTGTACAAAGTACGTGGACTACAAAAAGTACCGTGTACAATGTAGTAGCCTAATTTGCAGTAGTATACACACAAAAATGCGGAGTACATATACAGAAGGTTGGAGTTCATGTACACAGAAGTGTGGAGTACATGTACACACAACATGGTGCACATAATGTATGTAACAGGGAGAACAAAGTGCACTACATATTGGACAAGTGCACGAAACTTCGTAAAGCACCTGACAAGACATAGTACAAAGTACATAGAAGACGGTGTAAAATATAACAGAACGGAGAGTACACTCCCAAAAAAAGGTGTACAAAGTACACTGAACACGGTGTAGATAGTACACAGAATATAGAGTACAAATTACACAGAAGACAGTGTCAAAAGTATGAAGAACTGGGAGTACAAAGCACTCAGAAAACAGGGTATAAAGTACACATAATAGGGAGTACAAAAAACACAGAAGAAGATGCACAAAGTGTTAGGTTTGGTAATACATGGCACATAGAATACGGTGTACAAAGTACACAAAACAAGGAGTTCACAGTAAAAGAAAAAAAGGCAACTCGGAACCTATCAACATGGGATCTAGTTTCGAAGATCTCGGCGAGAGAATTTCAAATATGAAAGCGGTTCATAATTTGGACAAACGGTTTTTAAGATGTTTCGATTGGCAACAACAATCTCGTAATAAATACTCGTATGACCTCTGCGCGAGGGAAGGAGAAATCGCACCAAAATTCTCTCGAACTGCAAACAGTCCCATAGGAAAACGCCCCATAGGTTCCTTCATAGTGAGAATGTGACACTTGGTGATAAAATAACGCATCGGGAGAGTAAACGTGACAAATGACACGAGGACAACATGCTCGAGGGAGATTCGCAAAGGTTTCCCTTGAAAACGGGTATCACTAAAAAATAGTCCGACCTTCGTAAAGGTTGCCCTCGAAAATGGGTATCTCTAAAAAAATCCAACATTCTCAAAGGTCTAATCTCGCTAGAGAGCGCCACTGACACTCTCCTGTCGCTAATTGTCGCGAGCCAGTGCCAAGGGATCAACATACGTGTTGCCTGCGCTAGTACTTGTGCTGTCGCGCATTGGCAAATCACCTGAGGGCACACGCAAGAAGAAAAACACTTACATACTACGAAGATATACATAAGCTCGGAGTACATGTACATAGAAGTGCGGTTTACATGTAAACAGAACACGATGTACATTGTGCACATAACATGGAGTACAAAGTATGCACAAAATAGGTAGTACAAAGTAACTATAGACGGCGTACAAGTACACTAAATTCGGAGTACCAGAACAAAGAAGACGGTGTACAAAGTACAAATAATTGGTAGTACAAGCGCACAGAATATGGTGTACAATGTACATAGAACAGAGAGTACATCATTCAGGAGAGGTGTACAAACTAAACAAAATACAAATGCACAGAATGTTGATATCACGCTGGAACTATCCGGAAGATACCCGCTCTCTACTCTGAACCATCCAAATGTGAACAACTGACTTTGACGCCTTAAGATCAGCGCAAACTATCGTGGTCAGTTCTCGCGTGACCGCTGCAAAAGCCTAGGCTGAGCAGGCCATAGGAAGGTGTCCTTTAGGATATTAATTGTAACCAACTTACATCCTACTTAATTTTTTTCTAGACGTTCCAGAATACGATCTATTCCCGTGCTAATCCATAATCTTTGGGATTTTCCCTCATTGTTTCCCAATCGATATGTAAATCGTCACATAGACCGAAAAAGATGTGGCCATTGTTTGGACATTCTAAAATTGGTTAGTTTGAGCGACACACTACGGCTAGACCATGAATCTTTTTGTGCGTTTTCGCGATGAAATTATTTTTCTCTCCCGTTGCAACGCATGGGGCAAGGGCAGTAACCCGTTCTTCATCTGCGTTCTTACATCTGCAGATAAGCGTGCAAAACCTCGTTAATGCAGGAACCTGTACATCAGGTCATCAGCGACACAGCTGACGTGATCGGCAACATCGGTGAGGTGGCCCGACCGTGCGCCTATGGTTGTGATTCGTGCAGTGAGTGCGACGAAGTCGTCCTCTATTGGGGCAAAATTCTGCCACTATGCTCCACCATGTCCCCTCACTGCTATCGTGAATAGTAACTGCTGCCCCCGGCCGGCAAGGCGGCTGCGTGTATTCGTGATAAAAAATAATGTGAAAGTACAGAAATTTCTGAGGTACAAAATTATGAACTACAAAACTTCTATACTATTAAACACCCCAAAATACAAAAGACGAAATACAAGGTACATATATAAGTACTATGTATAGCGTCTTGATACACATTGTCTGGGTGTACAAAGTACGTGGACTAACAAAAGTACCGTGTACAATGTAGTAGCCTAATTTGCAGTTGTATACACACAAAAGTGCGGAGTACATATACAGAAGGTCGGAGTTCATGTACACAGAAGTGTGGAGTACATGTACACAGAACATGGTGTACATAATGTATGTAACAGGGAGTACAAAGTACACTACATATTGTACAAGTACACTGAAGACGGTGTAAAATATAACAGAACGGAGAGTACACTCCCAAGAAAAAGGTGTACAAAGTACACTGAACACGGTGTAGATAGTACACAGAATATGGAGTACAAATTACACAGAAGACGGTGTCAAAAGTATGAAGAACTGGGAGTATAAAGCACTCAGAAAACAGGGTATAAAGTACACATAATAGGGAGTACAAAATACACAGAAGAAGATGCACAAAGTATTAGGTTTGGTAATACATGGCACATAGAATACGGTGTACAAAGTACACAAAACAAGGAGTTCACAGTAAAAGAAAAAAAGGCATCTCGGAACCTATCAACATGGGATCTAGTTTTGAAGATCTCGGCAAGACAATTTCAAATATGAAAGTGGTTCATAATTTGGACAAACGGTTTTTAAGATGTTTCGATTGGCAACAACAATCTCGAAATAAATACTCGTATGACCTCTGTTGGTGAACGTTCAATGAAAACAAAAAAAATTCCTACGCCCACGCAAGATCTATCAAGGAGATGCATAGCAACGAGAGGGGAGAGTGTGTCTACATACCCTCGTAGACCATAAGCGGAAGCGTTTCACAACGCGGTTGATGTAGTCGAACTTTCTTCGCGATCCAACCGATCGAGTACTGAACGTACGGCACCTCCGCGTTCAGCACACGTTCAGCTCGGTGACGTCCGCGCCTTCTTGATCCAGCAAGATAGCGAGGTAGTGGATGAGTTTTGACAGCACGAAGGCGTGGTGACGGTGATGGTGAAGTGATCTCTACAGGGCTTCGCCTAAGCACTACGAAAATATGACCGGGGGTGTAAACGGTGGAGGGGGGCGCCGCACACGGCTAGGCAATTGTCTGTTGTGTGCTAGGCGCCCCCCTCCCACATATATATAGGTGGGAGGGAGGGAGGAGCAGCCAAAGGAGGCGCCCAAGTAGGAGGAATCATACTTGGGGTCCCTCCCAAGCCACGCCTCCTCCCTGCCATATATAAACAAGGGGGAAGGAAAGAGGGGGGGAGAGGGAAGGAAGGGGGAGTCCCACTCCACACTTTCCTTTCCCTCCCCTCTTTCCTTCTCCTCCTCATAGGGCTGGCCTCTATAGGGGCGCACCAGCCCCTTGTGGGCTGGTGTGTTCCCTCACTTGCCCCATAAGGCCCATATCTTTGCCGGGGTGCCCGAAACTCCTTTCCGGTGACCCGATAAGTACCCGGTACCCTCCGAAACACTTCCGGTGTCCGAATACCATCGTCCTATATATCAATCTTTACCTCTCGACCTTTTTGAGACTCCTTGTCATGTCCGTGATCTCATCCGGGACTCCGAACAACATTCAGTCACCAAATCATATAAATCATATAACACCATATCGTCAACGAATGTTAAGCGTGCGGACCCTACGGGTTCGAGAACTATGTAGACATGACCGAGACACCTCTCCGGTCAATAACCAATAGCGGAACCTGGATGCCCATATTGGCTCCTACATATTCTACGAAGATCTTTATTGGTCGAACAGTTATGACAACATACGTAATTCCCTTTGTCTATCGGTATGTTACTTGCCCGAGATTCGATCGTCGGTATCTTCATACCTAGTTCAATCTCGTTACCGGCAAGTCTCTTTACTTGTTCCGTAATACATCACCTCGTGACTAACTCCTTAGTCTTTTGCTTGCAAGCTTATGATGTGTATTACCGAGAGGGCCCAGAGATACCTCTCCGATACTCGGAGTGACAAATCCTAATCTCGATCTATGCCAACTCAACAAATACCTTCGGAGATACCTGTAGAGCATCTTTATGATCACCCAGTTACGTTGTGACGTTTGATAGCACACAAGGTATTCCTCCGGTATCCGGGAGTTGCATAATCTCATAGTCGAAAGAATATGTATTTGACATGAAGAAAGCAATAGCAATAAACTGAACGATCATTATGCTAAGCTAACGGGTGGGTCTTGTCCATCACATCATTCTCCTAGTGATGTGATCCCGTTATCAAATTACAACACATGTCTATGGTTAGGAAACCTTAACCATCTTTGATCACCGAGCTAGTCTAGTAGAGGCTTACTAGGGACACGGTATTTGTTTATGTATTCACACATGTATTTAAGTTTCCGATCAATACAATTCTAGCAAGAATAATAAACCTTTATCATGAATAAGGAAATATAAAATAACAACTTTATTATTGCCTCTAGGGCATATTTCCTTCAGTCTCCCACTTGCACTAGAGTCAATAATCTAGTTCACATCACCATGTGATTAACACCCATAGTTCACATCGCCATGTGACCAACACCCAAAGAGTTTACTAGAGTCAATAATGTAGTTCACATCGCCATGTGATTAACACCCAAAGAGTACTAAGGTGTGATCATGTTTTGCTTGTGAGAGAAGTTTAGTCAACGGGTCTGTCACATTCAGATCCGTATGTATTTTGCAAAATTCTATGTCTACAATGCTCTGCATGGAGCTACTCTAGCTAATTGCTCCCACTTTCAATATGTATCCAGATTTAGACTTAGAGTCATCTGAATCGGTGTCAAAGCTTGCATCGACGTAACTCTTTACGACAAACTCTTTATCACCTCCATAACCGAGAAATATTTCCTTAGTCTTCTAAGGATAATTTTGACCGCTGTCCAGTGATCTACTCCTGGATCACTATTGTACCCCCTTGCCAAACTCATGGCAAGGCACAAAACAGGTCTGGTACACAGCATGGCATACTTTATAGAACCTATGGCTAAGGCATAGGGAATGACTTTCATTCTCTCTCTATTTTCTGCTGTGGTCGGGCTTTGAGTCTTACTCAACTTCACACCTTGCAACACAGGCAAGAACCCTTTCTTTGACTGATCCATTTTGAACTTCTTCAAAACTTTGTCAAGGTATGTGCTTTGTGAAAGTCCTATTAAGCGTCTCGATCTATCCCTATAGATCTTGATGCCCAATATATAAGCAGCTTCACCGAGGTCTTTCATTGAAAAATTCTTATTCAAGTATCCTTTTATGCTATCCAGAAATTCTATATCATTTCTAATCAACAATATGTCATCCACATATAATATCAGAAATGCTACAGAGCTCCCACTCACTTTCTTGTAAATACAGGCTTCACCGTAAGTCTGTATAAAACCATATGCTTTGATTACCTCATCAAAGTGTATATTCCAACTCCGAGATGCTTGCACCAGTCCATAGATGGATCGCTGGAGCTTGCACACTTTGTCAGCACCTTTAGGATCGACAAAACCTTCTGGTTGCATCATATACAACTCTTCTTTAAGATATCCATTAAGGAATGCAGTTTTGACGTCCATTTGCCAGATTTCATAATCATAAAATGTGGCAATTGCTAACATGATTCGGACAGACTTAAGCATCGCTGTGGGTGAGAAAGTCTCATCGTAGTCAACTCCTTGAACTTGTCGAAAACCCTTTGCGACAAGTCGAGCTTTGTAGATAGTGACATTACTATCAGCGTCAGTCTTCTTCTTGAAGATCCATTTATTCTCAATGGCTTGCCGATCATCGGGCAAGTCAGTCCACACTTTGTTCTCATACATGGATCCTATCCCAGATTTCATGGCCTCAAGCCATCTGTCGGAATCTGGGCTCATCATAGCTTCTTCATAATTTGTAGGTTCGCCATGGTCTAATAACATGACTTCCAGGACAGGATTACCATACCACTCTGGTGCGGATCGTGCTCTGGTCGACCTACGAGATTCAGTAGTAACTTGATCTGAAGTTTCATGATCATCATCATTAGCTTCCTCTCTAGTTGGTGTAGGCATCACGGGAACGGTTTTCTGTGATGTGCTACTTTCAAATTTGAGAGAAGGTACAATTACCTCATCAAGTTCTACTTTCCTCCCAGTCACTTCTTTCGAGAGAAACTCCTTCTCTAGAAAGTATCCATTCTTAGCAACAAAGATCTTGCCTTCGGATCTGTGGTAGAAGGTGTACCCAATGGTTTCCTTAGGGTATCCTATGAAGACGCACTTCTCCGCTTTGGGTTCGAGCTTATCAGGCTGAAGCCTTTTGACATAAGCGTCGCATCCCCAAACTTTTAAGAAATGACAGCTTAGGTTTCTTGCCAAACCACAATTCATACGGTGTCATCTCAACGGATTTAGACGGTACCCTATTTAATGTGAATGTGGCTGTCTCTAATGCATAACCCCAAAATGATAGTGGTAAATCGGTAAGAGACATCATAGAACGCACTATATCCAATAAAGTATGGTTACGACATTCGGACACACCATTACGCTGTGGTGTTCCAGGTGGCGTGAGTTGTGAAACAATTCCACATTGTTTTAAATGAAGGCCAAACTCGTAACTCAAATATTTGCCTCCGCGATCAGATCGTAGAAACTTTATTTTCTTGTTACGATGATTCTCAAGTTCACTCTGAAAATCTTTGAACTTTTCAAATGTTTCAGACTTGTGTTTCATCAAGTAGATATGCCCATATCTACTTAAATCATTTGTGAAGGTGATAAAATAATGATACCCGCCGCGTGCTTCAACACTCATCGGACCGCATACATTGGTATGTATCATTTCCAACAAGTCATAAGCTCGCTTCATTGTTCCGGAGAACGGAGTTTTAGTCATCTTGCCCATGAGGCATGGTTCGCAAGTATCAAATGATTCATAATCAAGTGATTCCAAAAGTCCATCTGCATGGAGTTTCTTCATGCGCTTTACACCAATATGACCTAAACGGCAGTGCCACAAATATGTTGCACTATCATTATCAACTTTGCATCTTTTGGCATCAATATTATGAATATGTGTATCACTACGATCGAGATTCAGTAACCATTGACATTGGGTGTATGACCATAGAAGGTTTTATTCATGTAAACAGAACAACAATTATTCTCTGACTTAAATGAATAACCGTATTGCAATAAACATGATCTAATCATATTCATGCTCAACGCAAACACAAAATAAATTTTATTTAGGTTCAACACTAATCCCGAAGGTAGAGTGAGTGTGCGATGTTGATCGTATCAACCTTGGAATCAATTCCAACACTTATCGTCACCTCGCCCTTAACTAGTCTCTGTTTATTCTGCAACTCCTGTTTCGAGTTACTAATCTTAGCAACTGAACCGGTATCAAATACCCAGGTGCTACTACGAACACTAGTAAGGCACACATCAATAACCTATATATCAAATATACCTTTGTTCACTTTGCCATCCTTCTTATCCGCCAAGTATTTGGGGCAGTTTCGCTTCTAGTAACCATTCCCTTTGCAGTAGAAGCACTCAGTTTCAGGCTTAGGTCCAACTTTGGGCTTCTTCACGGGAGTGGCAACTTGCTTGCCATTCTTCTTGAAGTTCCCTTTCTTTCCTTTTGCCCTTTTTCTTGAAACTAGTGGTCTTGTTAACCATCAACACTTGATGCTCTTTCTTGATTTCTACCTTCGCTGATTTCAGCATCGAGAAGAGCTCGGGAATCATTTTCGTCATCCCTTGCATATTATAGTTCATCACGAAGTTCTAGTAGCTTGGTGATAGTGACTAGAGAACTCTGTCAATCACTATCTTATCTGGAAGATTAAGTCCCACTTGATTCAAGTGATTGTAGTACCCAGACATTCTGAGCACATGCTCACTGGCTGAGCTATTCTCCTCCATCTTGTAGGCAAAGTACTTGTCAGAGGTCTCATACCTCTTAACACGGGCATGAGTCTGAAATACCAATTTCAGCTCTTGGAACATCTCATATGCTCCGTGGTGTTCAAAGCATTTTTGAAGTCCCGGTTCTAAGCCGTAATGCATGGTGCACTAAACTATTAAGTAGTCATCATATCTAGCTTTGCCAAACGTTCATAACGTCTGCATCAGCTCCTACAACAGGTATGTCACCTAGCGGTGCATCAAGGACATAATTCTTCTGTGTAGCAATGAGGATAATCCTCAGATCACGGACCCAGTCCGCATTATTGCTACTATCATCTTTCAACTTATTTTTCTCTAGGAACATACAAAAAATAGGGGAGCTATATCGCGAGCTATTGATCTACAACATAGATTTGCAAATACTATCAGGACTAAGTTCATGATAAATTAAGTTCAATTAATCAAATTATTAAAGAACTCCCACTTAAATAGACATCCCTCAAGTCATCTAAGTGATACGTGATCCAAATCAACTAACCCATGTCCGATCATCACGTGAGATGGGGTAGTCATCAATGGTGAACATCTCTATGTTGATCATATCTACTATATGATTCACGTTCGATCTTTCGATCTCCAATGTTCCGAGGCCATGTCTGTACATGCTAGGCTCGTCAAGTTTAACCCAAGTATTCCGCATGTGCAAAACTGTCTTACACCTGTTATATGTGAACGTAGAGTCTATCACACCCGATCATCACATGGTGTCTCAACACGACGAACTGTAGCAACGGTGCATACTCAGGGAGAACACTTTTATCTTGAAATTTAGTGAAGGGATCATCTTATAATGCTACCGCCATACTAAGCAAAATAAGATGCATAAAAGATAAACATCACATGCAATCAAAATATGTGACATGATATGGCCATCGTCATCTCGTGCTTTTGATCTCCATCTCCAACGCATCATCATGATCTCCATCATCACCGGCTCGACACCTTGATCTCCATCGTTGCGTCGTGGTCATCTAGCCAACTATTGCTTCTACAAATATCGCTAACGCATAGTGATAAAGTAAAGCAATTACATGGCGTTTGCATTTCATACAATAAAGAGACAACCATAAGGCTCCCGCTGGTTGTCGATAACATACAAAACATGATCATCTCATACAACAACGTATATCACATCATGTCTTGACCATATCACATCACAACATGCCCTGCAAAAACAAGTTAGACGTCCTCTACTTTGTTGTTGCAAGTTTTACATGGCTGCTACGGGCTTCTAGCAACAACCGTTCTTACCTACGGCAAAAACCACAACGGTGATTTATCAAGTTTGTTGTTTTAACCTTCTTCAAGGACCGGCCACAGTCAAATTCGATTCAACTAAAGTAGGAGAAACAGACACCCGCCAGCCACCTTTATGCAAAACTAGTTGCATGTCTGTCGGTGGAACCGGTCTCATGTACGTGGACATGTAAGGTTGGTCCGGGCCGCTTCATCCCACAATACTGCCGAATCAAAATAAGACGTTGGTGGTAAGCAGTATGACTATCACCGCCCACAACTCTTTGTGTTCTACTCGTGCATATCATCTACGCATAGACCTGGCTCTGATGCCACTGTTGGGGAACGTTGCATGAAAACAAAAAAAATTCCTACGCCCACGCAAGATCTATCAAGGAGATGCATAGCAACGAGAGGGGAGAGTGTGTCTACATACCCTCGTAGACCGTAAGCGGAAGCGTTTCACAACGCGGTTGATGTAGTCGAACTTTCTTCGTGATACAACTGATCGAGTACCGAACGTACGGCACCTTCGCGTTCAGCACACGTTCAGCTCGGTGACGTCCGCGCCTTCTTGATCCAGCAAGACAGCGAGGTAGTGGATGAGTTCCGACAGCACGAAGGCATGGTGACAGTGATGGTGAAGTGATCTCCGCAGGGCTTCGCCTAAGCACTACGAAAATATGACCGGGGGTGTAAACGGTGGAGGGGGGCGCCGCACACGGCTAGGCAATTGTCTGTTGTGTGCTAGGCGCCCCCCTCCCACATATATATAGGTGGGAGGGAGGGACGAGCTGCCAAAGGAGGCGCCCAAGTAGGAGGAATCCTACTTGGGGTCCCTCCCAAGCCGCGCCTCCTCCCGGCCATATATAAACAAGGGGGAAGGAAAGAGGGGGGAGAGGGAAGGAAGGGGGAGTCCTACTCCACACTTTCCTTTCGCTCTCCTCTTTCCTTCTCCTCCTCATAGGGCTGGCCTCTATAGGGGGGCACCAGCCCCTTGTGGGCTGGTGTGTTCCCTCACTTGGCCCATAAGGCCCATATCTTTGCCGGGGTGCCCGAAACTCCTTTTCGGTGACCCGATAAGTACCTGGTACCCTCCGAAACACTTCCCGTGTCCGAATACCATCGTCCTATATATCAATCTTTACCTCTCGACCATTTCGAGACTCCTCGTCATGTCCGTGATCTCTTCCGGGACTCCGAACAACATTCAGTCACCAAATCATATAACTCATATAACACCATATCGTCAACGAACGTTAAGCGTGCGGACCCTACGTGTTCGAGAACTATGTAGACATGACCGAGACACCTCTCCGGTCAATAACCAATAGCGGAACCTGGATGCCCATATTGGCTCCTACATATTCTACGAAGATCTTTATTGGTCGAACCGTTATGACAACATACGTAATTCCCTTTGTCTATCGGTATGTTACTTGCCCGAGATTCGATCGTCGGTATCTTCATACCTAGTTCAATCGCGTTACCGGCAAGTCTCTTTACTTGTTCCGTAATACATCACCTCGTGACTAACTCCTTAGTCTTTTGCTTCCAAGCTTATGATGTGTATTACCGAGAGGGCCCAGAGATACCTCTCCGATACTCGGAGTGACAAATCCTAATCTCGATCTATGCCAACTCAACAAACACCTTTGGAGATACCTGTAGAGCATCTTTATGATCACCCAGTTATGTTGTGATGTTTGATAGCACACAAGGTATTCCTCCGGTATTCGGGAGTTGCATAATCTCATAGTCGAAGGAATATGTATTTGACATGAAGAAAGCAATAGCAATAAACTGAATGATCATTATGCTAAGCTAACGGGTGGGTCTTGTCCATCACATCATTCTCCTTGTGATGTGATCCCGTTATCAAATGACAACACATGTCTATGGTTAGGAAACCTTAACCATCTTTGATCAATGAGCTAGTCTAGTTGAGGCTTACTAGGGACACGGTATTTGTTTATTTATTCACACATATATTTAAGTTTCCGATCAATACAATTCTAGCATGAATAATAAACCTTTATCATGAATAAGGAAATATAAAATAACAACTTTGTTATTGCCTCTAGGGCATATTTCCATCAACCTCTGCGCGAGGGAAGGAGAAATCCCACCAAAATTCTCTCGAGCTGCAAATAGTCCCATAGGAAAACGCCCCATAGGTTCCTTCATAGTGAGAATGTGACACTTGGTGATAAAATAACGCATCGGGAGAGTAAACATGACAAATGACACGAGGACAACATGCTCGAGGGAGATTCGCAAAGGTTTCCCTTGAAAACGGGTATCGCTAAAAAATAGTCCGACCTCGTAAAGGTTGCCCTCGAAAATGGGTATCTCTAAAAAAAATCAAACATTCTCAAAGGTCTAATCTCGCTAGAGAGCGCCACTGACACTCTCCTGTCGCTAATTGTCGTGAGCCAGTGCCAAGGGATCAACATACGTGTTGCCAGCGCTAGTGCTTGTGCTATCGCGTGTAGGCAAATCACCTGAGGGCACACGCAAGAAGAAAAACACTTACATACTACGAAGATATACATAAGGTCGGAGTACATGTACATAGAAGTGCGGTTTACATGTACATAGAACACGATGTAGATTGTGCACATAACATGGAGTACAAATTATGCACAAAACAGGTAGTACAAAGTAACTATAGACGGCATACAAGTACACTAAATTCGGAGTACTAGAACAAAGAAGACGGTGTACAATGTACAAAGAATTTGTAGGACAAGCGCACAGAATATGGTGTACAATGTACATAGAACAGAGAGTACATCATTCAGAAGAAGGTGTACAAAGTAAACAAAATACAAATGCACAGAATGTTGATATCACGCCGGAACTATCCGGAAGATACCCGCTCTCTACTCTGAACCATCCAAATGTGAACAACTGACTTTGACGCCATAAGATCAGCGCAAACTACCGTGTTCTCAGACCTGGACATTGTGGACAGTTCTCGCGTGGCCGCTCCAAAAGCCCAGGCTGAGCAGGCCATAGGAAGGTGTCCTTTAGGATATTAATTGTAACCAAGTTACATCCTACTTAATTTTTTTCTAGACGTTCTAGAATAGGATCAATTCCCATGCTAATCCATAATCTTTGGGATTTTCCCTCATTGTTTCCCAATCGATATCTAAATCGTCACATAGACCGAAAAAGATGTGGCTGTTGTTTGCACATTCTAAAATTGGTTAGTTTGAGCGACACGCCACCGCTAGACCATGAATCTTTTTGTGCGTTTTGGCGATGAAATTATTTTTCTCTCCCATTGCAACGCATGGGGCAAGGGCAGTAACCCCTTCTTCAACTGCGTTCTTACATCTGCAGATAAGCGTGCAAAACCTCGTTAATGCAGGAACCTGTACATCAGGTAATCAGCGACACAGCTGACGTGATCGGCAACATCGGCGAGGTGGCCCGACCGTGCGCCTATGGTTGTGATTCGTGCAGTGAGTGCGACGAAGTCGTCCTCTGACCGATCGCCGCAGTCAGCTGGTGGGGCAAAATTTCGCCACTGTGCTCCACCATGTCCCCTCACTGCTATCGCAAATAGTAACTGCCACCCCCGGCCGGCAACACGGCTGCGTGTATTCGTGATAAAAAATAATGTGAAAGTACAGAAATTTCTGAGGTGCAAAATTACGAACTACAAAACTTCTATACTATTAAATACCCCAAAATACAAAAGACGAAATACAAGGTACATATATAAGTACTATGTATAGTGTCTTGATACACATTGTCTGGGTGTACAAAGTACGTGGACAACAAAAAGTACCACGTGCAATGTAGTAGCCAAATTTGCAGTCGTATACACACAAAAGTGCGCAGTACATATACAGAAGGTTGGAGTTCATGTACACAGAAGTGTGGAGTACAAGTACACAGAACATGGTGTACATAATGTACGTAACAGGGAGTACAAAGTACACTACATATTGTACAAGTGCACAGAACTTCGTAAAGCACATGACAAGACATTGTACAAAGTACACAGAAGACGGTGTAAAATATAACAGAACGGAGAGTACACTCCCAAGAAAAAGGTGTACAAAGTACACTGAACACGGTGTAGATAGTACACAGAATATGGAGTACAAATTACACAGAAGACGGTGTCAAAAGTATGAAGAACTGGGAGTACAAAGCACTCAGAAAACAGGGTATAAAGTACACATAATAGGGAGTACAAAAAACACAGAAGAAGATGCACAAAGTATTAGGTTTGGTAATACATGGCACATAGAATACGGTGTACAAAGTACACAAAACAAGGAGTTCAGAGTAAAAGAAAAAAAAGGCATCTCGGAACCTATCAACATGGGATCTAGTTTTGAAGATCTCAGCAAGAGAATTTCAAATATGAAAGCGGTTCATAATTTGGACAAACGGTTTTTAAGATGTTTCGATTGGCAACAACAATCTCGAAATAAATACTCGTATGACCTCTGCACGAGGGAAGGAGAAATCCCACCAAAATTCTCTCGAGCAACAAACAGTCCCATAGGAAAACACCCCATAGGTTCCTTCATAGTGAGAATGTGACACTTGGTGAGAAAATAACGCATCGTGAGAGTAAACGTGACAAATAAGACGAGGAAAACATGCTCGAGGGAGATTCGCAAAGGTTTCTCTTGAAAACGGGTATCGCTAAAAAATAGTCCGACCTTCATAAAGGTTTCCCTCAAAAATGGGTATCTCTAAAAAAATTCCAACATTCGCAAAGGTCTAATCTCGCTAGAGAGCGCCACTGACACTGTCCTATCGCTAATTGTCGCGAGCCAGTGCGAAGGGATCAACATACGCATTGCCTGCGCTAGTGCTTGTGCTGTCGCGCATAGGCAAATCACCTGAGGGCACACGCAAGAAGAAAAACACTTACATACTACGAAGATATACATAAAGTCGGAGTACATGTACATAGAAGTGCGGTTTACATGTACACGGAACACGATGTACATTGTGCACATAACATGGAGTACAAAGTATGCACAAAACAGGTTGTACAAAGTTACTATAGACGGCGTACAAGTACACTAAATTCGGAGTACCAGAACAAAGAAGACGGTGTAGAAAGTACAAAGAATTGGTAGGACAAGCGCACAGAATATGGTGTACAATGTACATAGAACAGAGAGTACATCATTCAGAAGAAGGTGTACAAAGTAAACAAAATACAAATCCACAAAATGTTGATATCACGCCGGAACTATCTGGAAGATACCCGCTCTCTACTCTGAACCATCCAAATGTGAACAACTCACTTTGACGCCTTAAGATCAGCGCAAACTACCGTGTTCTCAGACCGGGACGTCGTGGTCAGTTCTCGTCTAGCCGCTCCAAAACCCCAGGCTGAGCAGGCCATAGGTAGGTGTCCTTTAGGATATTAATTGTAACCAAGTTACATCCTACTTAATTTTTTTCTAGACGTTCCAGAATAGGATCAATTCCCGTGCTAATCCATAATCTTTGGAATTTTCCATCAATCGTGGTCAGTTCTCGTGTAGCCACTCCAAAAGCCCAGGCTGACCATGAATCTTTTTGTGCGTTTTGGTGATGAAATTATTTTTCTCTCCCGTTGCAACGCATGGGGCAAGGGCAGTAACCCGTTCTTCATCTGCGTTCTTACATCTGCAGATAAGCATGCAAAACCTCGTTAATGCAGGAACCTGTACATCAGGTCATCAGCGACACAGCTGACGTGATCGGCAACATTGGCGAGGTGGCCCAACCGTGCGCCTATGGCTGTGATTCGTGCAGTGAGTGCGACGAAGTCGTCCTCTGACCGATCGCCGTAGTCCGCTGTTGGGGCAAAATTCCGCCACTGTGCTCCACCATGTCCCCTCACTGCTATCGCGAATAGTAACTGCTGCCCCCGGCCGGCAAGGCGGCTGCGTGTATTCGTGATAAAAAATAATGGGAAAGTACAAAAATTTCTGAGGTACAAAATTATAAACTACAAAACATCTATACTATTAAATACCCCAAAATACAAAAGACGAAATACAAGGTACATATATAATTACTATGTATAGCGTCTTGATACACATTGTCTGGGTGTACAAAGTACGTGGACTACAAAAAGTACCGTGTACAATGTAGTAGCCTAATTTGCAGTAGTATACACACAAAAGTGCGGAGTACATATACAGAAGGTCGCAGTTCATATAAACAGAAGTGCACGAAACTTCGTAAAGCACATGACAAGACATTGGACAAAGTACACAGAAGACGATGTAAAATATAACAGAACGGAGACTACACTCCAAAGAAAAAGGTGTACAAATTACACTGAACACGGTGTAGATAGTACACAAAATATGGAGTACAAATTACACAGAAGACGGTGTCAAAAGTATGAAGAACTGGGAGTACAAAGCACTCTGAAAACAAGGTATAAAGTACACATAATAGGGAGTACAAAATACACAGAAGAAGATGCACAAAGTATTAGGTTTGATAATACATGGCACATAGAATACGGTGTACAAAGTACACAAAACAAGGAGTTCACAGTAAAAGAAAAAAAGGGTATCTCGGAACCTATCAACATGGGATCTAGTTTTGAAGATCTCGGCGAGAGAATTTCAAATATGAAAGCGGTTCATAATTTGGACAAACGGTTTTTAAGATGTTTCGATTGGCAACAACAATCTCGAAATAAATACTCGTCTGACTTCTGCGCGAGGGAAGGAGAAATCCCACCAAAATTCTCTCGAGCTGCAAACAGTCCCATAGGAAAATGCCCCATAGGTTCCTTCATAGTGAGAATGTGACACTTGGTGATAAAATAACGCATCGGGAGAGTAAACGTGACAAATGACACGAGGACAACATGCTTGAGGGAGATTCGCAAAGGTTTCCCTTGAAAACGGGTATCGCTAAAAAATAGTCTGACCTTTGTAAAGGTTGCCCTCGAAAATGGGTATCTCTAAAAAATCCAACATTCGCAAAGGTCTAATATCGCTAGAGAGCGCCACTGACACTCTTCTGTCGCTAATTATCGCAAGCCAGTGCAAATCACATGAGGGCACATGCAAGAAGAAAAACACTTACACACTACTGGACTCAGAAGATTTGCCATCAGCCACTTCTTTGCCGTCAGCTAGCGGACGGCAAAGGAGGTCTTTGCCGTCAGCTTCCAAAAAACAGACGGCAAAGAAGTGGCTGATGGCAAATATGATCTTTGCCATCAGCCACTTCTTTGCCGTCAGCTAGTGGACGGCAAAGAGGGAGGTTGGCCCCACTAACGAGCTGACCTAACGGCCCCCTCTTTGTCGTCTGCTAGCAGATGGCAAAGAGAAAAAAAAGCCGACGACAAAGGCGGGGCGGACGGCAAAGGATTAAACTTAACTAACGGCGCGCCCCACCCCGTCCCCTCTCTCTCTGTTCTCTCCCCGTCCTCCCCGACGACCACCGCACGCCGCCGCCCCGTCGCCCACCGCACGCCGCCGCCCCGCCGCCCCCACCACACGCCGCCGCCCCGTCGCCCCACCACCACGCCGCCCCACCGTCCCACCGCCCCGGCGCCACCGCCGCCCCGTCGCCCCCACCGCCCTGCCGGCTCGGCGCCGCCACGCCCCGGCCGCCCCGCCACCCCACCGCCCCGTCGCCCCACCACCCCGCCGCCTCACCGGCCCACTGCCCCGACGCCACCGCGGCACCGTCGCCCCCGCCGCCCTGCCGGAGCGGCGCCGCCGCACCCCGGCCCCCTTGGCCCCACCGCCCCGGAGCCCTGCGGCCCCCGTCGCCACCGCCGCCCTGCCGCTCCGAAGCCCCGGCCGACGCCCTCTCCGGTGAGTCCTTTTTTCTTTTTTTTTTCTTTTTTTTGCTGTTTAAATTGTTAGATTATATTAGATATATTAGTGGTAGGTTTAGTGCTAGGTTTTAGTTAATTAGTGCTAGGTTTTAGTTAACTAGATTAGATTAGTGCTAAAAAAGAAGAAGAAGAATAGGTAGAAGGGGGAAGAAGAAGAAGAAGAAGAAGAAGAAGAAGAAGAAGAAGAAGAAGAAGAAGAAGAAGAAGAAGAAGAAGAAGAGGAGGAGGAGGAGGAGAAGAAGAAGAAGAAGAAGAAGAAGAAGAAAAAGAGGAGAAGATGAGGAGAAGAAGAAGAGGAAAAAGGAAAAGAAGAAGAAGAAAAAGAAGAAGAAGAAGAGGAGGAGGAGGAGGAGAAGGAAATAAGAAGAAGAAAAAAGGAAAAGAAGGAAGAAGAAAAAGAAGAAGAAGAAGAAGAAGAGGAAAAAGGAAAAGAAGGAAGAAGAAAAAGAAGAAGAAGAAGAGGAGGAGGAGAAGGAAAGAAGAAGAAGAAGAAAAAGAAGAAGAACAAGAGGAAGAAGAAGAAAACGACACCCCGACCCCGACACGACACCCCAACACCCCGACTCCGACACGGCACCCCGACCCCGACACGGCACCCCGACACCACGACACCCAGACACGACATCCCCGACACCCCGACCCCGACACGACACCCCGACCCCGACACGACACCCCGACACCACGACACCCAGACACGACACCCCCGACACCCCGACCCCGACACGACACCCCGACACCCCGACCCCGACACGACACCCCGACACACCGACACCACGACACCCCGACACCACGACACCACGACACGACACCCCCGACACCTCTTCGGCCTCCTGTTGACCGAAAATGTGCTCTTCGGCCTTCCAGACGCCGACGGGGTCATATATTGGTGAATTATGAGTTAGGTCATATATTTTTTGATTTTGTTATAAAAAACATCATTATTATTCCAGGGCACGTCATTACTGATAGCAAGGTTGAAAAAAGCGCTAGGCGGTAGGCGGGCGGTGACCCTCTGCCTAGCGCCTAGCCTGCCTAGGCGTAGCCTAGGCGGGGCAAGGCGTTTTGTATGGTAGCAGGCTAGGAGCATAATTATTTGCCTAGATTTTGTACTATAGCAGGTTAGAAGGACAATTTGATGATTAAAAACAGCATACATCATGCAATGCGAATAACTAAATATAGTCGGTTGTCAAAAAAAGAACTAAATATAGTCTATTCAATGGAAGTAGCAAGCCATAGAAATATAAAATATTCAAATAGAGGAGGGGCAAACATCACGTAAGACCCAATTGGCATAGCACTATAAATTATAAGTTCAATAGTTCACCCTTCAAAATAACGTACTTAATTACTAGAATCTTATTTGGAAGACTTCTCTCACCAGTCAAAAGGGAAAATTCCACACGGACGCCCAAACGAACGGTTCGACACATCATGACATAAATATATATAACATAAAAAACAAACTACTAAACAAAGGACATCCATGCATTTGGGTCTACTCAATTATCAATAGTCATTCTCATCCTCTGAATGCATCTCCTCCTCATCATCAAACTCCTCTTCTTCAGAATCAAATTCTTCTTCTTCATAAAGTTGTCTTAGTCTCGCACTTCTACGTGGCTCAAGAAGTTCATCGCCTCCCATTGCTTCTCCAATGACACTCCCTGGCATCCCTGTACTATCCATCTCCTCCTCATCGTCATCCTTATAGACGACTTCTGCATAATCATCTCCGCCCTCAAAAAGAAAACCTTGAGCTTCAGTAGTTTCAGCAGATAAGAGGACATCAGTGATCTTCTTATCCTTGATCATTTGTTTCTTGGCCATCATTCTGGAGTTGAATTGTATGAACACAAGAGAGTTTAGACGTTCTGTAGTTAGCCTATTTCTTTTCTTTGTATGAATCTGCAACAAGAAAAAAACATATAAGGATTAAAAAAGAGAATGTTTTGACATGTCACTGACTAATCTAGATGTGAGATAAGAGAGTCAGGAGACTAACACTTTCAAAGGTACTCCAATTCCTTTCACAAACCGAAGAACTTGAGGTCAATGAGAGGATTCTCACAGCCATCTTTTGCAGAGCTGGTGCTTCAGTTCCATAAAGCCTCCACCAAGATGCTATGAATGAAAGCAGAGAATCAAGTTAACAATGTATTTCATGAATTATGAATATATATTGAATAAGTTGGACATCACGAAATCACAATGCAGACCTGCATTATAATCAAAATTCTGGCAACTCCTCGCAAGTTTCTTTGCAAACGATCCTTCTCTATTCTGGAATTTCTTTAATTCGAAATTGACAGCCTGATCTTGCTTGTCATCATCACCATAATAAAAGGTCTCCACACAGCTGATGAACCCTTCGGTTATTGTTCCATCATCAAAAATATTAGTATCAGCGTAACTATAATATGGATTCAGCAAGTACGCAGCCAAGTGCAATGGGGAGTCAAGTCGATCCTTCATCTTTTTCTCAACAATATTAATCACATCTTTGTAACGTGCCTCCACATTGCCATAGACTTCCTTGATCTCTTTCTTTGCCTTAACTATTTCTCCATAAACAAAACCCATAGATGGCTTGACATCCCCATCAACCAAACGAAGGACTTTTACCAAAGGCTCAAAGACATTCAGGCAAAGCTTCAAATCTTTCCAAAAAGACATGCTCATCATCGTAGCTGTTGCTGCCTTTCCCTTTTTTGATTTAACTTCTCTCAGCTTGTCCCATCTACCATCAACCACCATCTTCCGTAGTTGATCCTTTTTATCTAGAAGGCTTTCCAAGGTTAGATAAGCAGAAGCAAACCTAGTGACCCCTGGCCTTATGATCTCTTTCCCTGAAGAGAAGTGCCTCATACAGTCCAAGGTCCGTGTGTGCCCATAGACAAAGATAGTGAATGCTTTTGCTTTTTCGAGTACCTTACTAAACCTTGGCAGGTTGCCAATTCCTTGCAACATCAAGTTAATGGTGTGCGTCGCGCAAGAGCTCCAGAACATGTTTGGTCTCTTCTCTAACAACATCTTCTTTGCTCCCATGTTATTAGAAGCATTATCCGTCACTACTTGCACCACATGTTCAGGACCTACTTCCTCAATTGCTTCATCCACTAACTGGAAGATGACTTCACTTGTGTGCGATACAGCCGACATCTCACTCGACCTTACAAAATTTGAACCATCAGCACTGTTTGTGCACAAGTTCATTATGCTTCGCCTCTTCCTATCAGACCAAGCATCAGTCATAATGGAGCAGCCATTCTTCATCTTTTCAGCATCACGTTCTTGCAGCAAACTCTTCACTCTTGCATGCTCCTCACTCAACAAAGTCTCTCGAAGGTCATGTTTGGACGGCGGCTCAAATCCAGGGCCAAAGCTCCCAATGGCTTCACACATTAACTTGAAATCATCGTTGTCACAAGCATTGAATGGTATAGCTACAAATGCAATATGAACAAAATTAGTAAGTGACAAGGCAACCAACGGTCAAACATTACAAAGAAGTAAATAATAAATGGCAGTGTGGGTAAAAATAAATATTTAATTACCATGATTGTACACCCATCTAGCCACATATTGCTGCACTTCATGTGTTCTCTTTTTCCAAAGTTCCTTGTTTATCTTCTGTTGGTGCAAGGCTTCAGCTTGAGTCAATTTAGGATCAATAGGCCGTGCCCACTTGTCAATGGGACCTAACTTGTGTGGCTCCGCGCTTCCCATACAAGTAGCTTCGTCATCTCCAACGCGAGAAATGTTCACAGTTTGTCTGAGCTCTTTCTCACGGGCAGTCTTTCCCTCCTCTTATTAGATGCCTCCTCAAGAGATTTCTTGCACCTGTCTTTAGCTTCCTGAGAGCTTTTCTTGCATTTGATCACAGCATTACCAATATGAGCCACATGCTGCTTGTGACGGTAAACACCTCCAGTGCTAACATGGTTACAGAACATACACTTCACTTTATCCTTGTTGGAAGCATCAGCTAGACTCCCGTACTCCCACCCTACATCATCTGACTTTCTCTTAAGGACATTCTCTTCCTGCAATGCTGATGTTGCATTTGCCTCGGACATCCTACAAAAAATCAAATACACAACAAGCAATAGCTGAGTAATTTGCATCGCAGATGCTAAAAAAGGGGACCAGATCTACCTAAGTCTAGACGAAAATTAGGCATAAATACAGAGAATAATCAAAGCAACAATGCAAAAAAGTATTTCTGTACGTGTATGCATATGTCCACATCCTAGAATCAAAGCAATAAAAAATATTAAATTATAAATATCATAATATATGCAGAGCAATATAAAGTAGGCAACAAGCTGCGTATCGACAGATTCCAAAAAACTTTCTGTTGTGAAGTAAATAGATAATACAAAAAGTACCATGAAGGAAACCAAAAGAACATATTTTTTGCATTATAAGCTAATAAATGGCATGCACTCGAAACTTATTTTTTCTTGCAATGCTTGATACCGATCCAGAAGCAATTCCCTTTTTAATACAAACTGAACAACCACTCTGATATAGTAATTTGAAGTATCATGTGAAATAACCTCATATCTCAATATTCAAGATTACCAGCAGCCACACTCACACGCATATGATCCTATTTTTAGACGAGTGTACTAGTAGCAGCTAGTGTCACTCTCACATTTTGGCATCGGGCAACAAAGTATGATCCTACTTCTACACTAGTACTACTATGGTCCAGTATCACATCTTGGCATCATGCCACGTATATAACTTACAACTTACTAACTGAGACAATCATAGAACAAACTTAATTAACATCAATAGTGAACAGGATGATTACCTTGAGACCAGTGGATACTTCCCTTGCTTCTTCAGGCGCTAGATATGACCAGCTCCCTTTAATCTCCTCGTCGTACGAGCTATCGAGTACAACTGCATCACAAAGTTATTATTATTTTCAGTCATGTCTTACTCCATTAGAAGTGTTCAGTACAGAAATTTCATAGTTTCAGACTTTCAGAGTCTAGGGTGGTCTGATTGTTTGGTGCAGTGGCCAGCGGCAGTAGGCGCAACTCAGGCAGAGGATCACTGCACGCTGCCGAGCCGGCTACCGGCGAGCATGGGCATGCCGGCTTGTGGCGGTAGACTAGGCGAGACCAGGGGCATTGAGTCAGGCCGGCGCAGCTTTCACCTCGAGCCTGAGCAATGGGCATAGTTCCTATCTCCCACTGTATTGTTTATACACAAGTATAATTGTTCCTTAGTTGTTAAGTCTTGTATATGCAGGAGCAAATTAATTGACAACAGCATCAAGGCATGTATAAATCAGTTGCAGATCAAACAAAATAACTATCATTTTTGCTAACTCGATTATGGTACTCCTATGTGAATTTGTGATGCTCACATGACATTCAAATTGTGAGATCTTTGTAAAAAAAAGTGGCACACCTACGCTGCAATCCAAGATCCACCAGGGATGAAGCAAACAACATCTAATTAGCAATCTGGATAAATCAATATCAATACAGAAACTGCAGATCAAGTGATTCCATGTGAGGGACAGAGAGCAGCAAGTGGCAACCAACTAGCAATCAGGGGGACGATGTAGAGGCAGCACATATGCACAGTGAATACACGAGAAGAGAAGGGACCGACGAAATCGAATTGGACGCTCACCTACAGCAAGGGCGAAGACCTGACCTCAGATTGTGGTCGAGCTCATGGATGGCGAGGAGGAAGAAGTCATGGCTGTGTGGCGAGAGGATGAGGTGAATCTCTTCGTCTCGGCGGCCGGAGCACGAAGCGACGACGGAATAGATCGAGCCGCCGCCACCCCTTTTGTGTGTATATATATCCAAAGCAGCCTAATCTCTCCTTTCCTCCAGGGAGCAAACTTCCCGCAATCTTCTCCATCTTCTCGCGATCTTCTCGCCGCCTTCCCTCCCAGGCTCGCAACCTCCTCTGTTCCATCTCCGGTCCGCCTTGCTCTGCCATGCGCCGCCTCCTCGTCGCTTTTCTCCGCTTCATCGCGCGTAGGCGCACGCCTGGATCCGCCTAAGCGATGGGCCCGCCTTGAGTACCGATTAGGCCCAAGGCTACGTGGTGGGCTGTCGCCGAGCGCTTCAGCGCGCTTAGGCGTACGCTTAATAACGCTTTTTCCAACCTTGACTGATAGTGATGATGATGATGCATTTATTGATCCCAGAGCATTTATAGACGATGAAGATTATTAATTAGTTCATGTTATTAGGTATTCAATTTTTTATTATGTTCATGATGATGATACACTTAAATTGTATACATATTATTATTCATGTTAGGTATTCAATTTTTTTATGTTGTACTAATTTCGTTTACTCTTTGTCATTGCAGGTGTTGACAGATGGTGGGCGCGGGTCCAGAGCGCTCCGAGGCTCCTTCCTCTTCCTCGGCGCGTGGTGGGAGGGGTGCTTCCATTCCACCCCAGCACCTCCGGAGAGCGCTGCTAGACAGTATGCAGACACCACCGGCGGGCGCTTCTTCTTCGGCCGGGAGAGGTCGGGGGAAGAAGAGGGGTGCTAGAGGTGGACGTGGCGGTGGGAGAGGTAGGAAGGCTGCTACGCCTTCCTCGCCGCCACCCCCAGCTAATTCACCCAACCACAGGACTGCTCCGTCTGAGGTGGACCCGTCTGACATGGACCCGTCTCGGACTCCGGTCCACGAGCCTCGGGCCGACGAGCCTCGAGTCACCGAGCCTTCGCCCCACGAGACTCCGGTCCCAGAGTCTTCGTCCCACGAGACTCCGGAGCAGAGCAGGGATCACACTACGTCCCAGAGTGGCCATGCTGATGGTGGCGAGGACCGCTTTTCTGATGATAGCTATAGCGAGGGCGAGCTGGTTGAGGGGGGCTACGTCTACCAGCGTGGTGGTACAAAGCTCCCGCCCGTGCCGGCGACCCGCGAGCAGAGGTGGTTGATTGCGCCTAATGGGGAGAAGTAAGTGCATTTACTCTTTTTTAACCTTTTGCCTTCACGTTTCTTCAAATTAATATCTAATGCATTGGCCTTGTCATACTGTAGGGGTTGGAAACACGGCCCTGGTGTCCGCAAGCCCAACCAGGTCCTTGGTGTGCTTTGCCGGTAGAACTTCCCGGGGTGGGTCACGTTGCCCGGTGAGGGTCAGGTTCGATAGCTAGCACTGAGCTGGGAGCTGTACATGGCTGCCCCGGCCCCGCCGGAGGAGAGGGTCGACGGTGTCTTGTGCCTGACGGTGGCCGACATTGTGATCCAGACGTTTTGGGTAATTTCTCCTTTACAGAATTAAAAATCAACAGTACCTTGTGATTGTACTAATCAGTGTTGTCTTGTTTGATTGCAGACCTTCTACAGGTGTCTTGAGGGAGAGGAGGAGGCCGCGGCTATGGTTATCGAAGCCGAGTGCAAGCGCCTACTTCAGAACTTACGGCACGAGGCTCGGGTGCAGGCTGTTCGAGACTACTACGCCTCGACTGGTATTAAGAGGTCCAAGACGAAGTGCCGCGGCAAGTTTCTGAGTAAGGAGAAGTACATGAAGGTAATTACCTATTCTTAAGGCCTTGTACTTAGTTTCCTTGATTTGATTCGTAGGCTTAGCGCTGAAATTTCTCTTGACTAACTTAGGTGCCCCCGAGATGGTGTGCGGATAGGATGGACTGTTGGGAGGTGTTGGTGGATGAGTGGTGCTCTCCCCAATGGCTAGCCGTCCACAACAAGGCCAAGGATAAGTGTGCCAAAATGGTTGGTGTGCCACACCATCAAGGGAGCTCCAACCTATATGAGTACGGGGATAACTGGGTATGTGGTTTGCTTCATGATTCATGCAATTTTATTCTTCATGCTAGCTTAAGCCCTTAACTAATATTTTGTTCCTCTCTTTTAGGCGCGACACAACAAGAAGGAGGTGCCAGGGGTGTTCGACCTCTATGCCATGGCCCATACTGCCCTGTACAAGAAGGCCAAGGCATTCTCTGAGTCTGACCTCGATCATCCAGAGAGCTTCACCAACATCTCCTCCCATCACAAGCTGATGAGGTACAGAGACGTGGGGAAGGCAAGGGAAGGGGAGGACTTTAACCCGAGCCAGCGTCCTTTTGATCCAGAGCTGGTGATGATATCTGGTGGCGGGAGGTCCCATGGCTCGTAGCCATTGGTGATGGACTGATACGTTGTCCTAGCACTCTCCTGGAGATCAAGAAGCGCCATACGAGCTCCAATCCTGAGATAAGGCCTCGTCCACGGCCAATGGAGCTCGCCATCGAGGTTAGTTATACGGACTCAGATACCTTTCCTCCATTACATTGTGTGTGTGGCCGTCGATGATTACAATGCTAACGAGGAGTGGTGTTGCAGGTTGTTCTTGAGAAAGAGAGAGCAAACACCCAGGCGCTTCTGGCGGAGGCAAACAAGCAGGCGGCGGAGAGGGAGAGGGACCTGGAGGAGAGGACGGCTAGGCTGTTGGAGGAGGAGAGGAACCAGAACGACGCGTCTCACCGGGCCCTATACGAGCTCCTCGTGGTAAGTTTCTCCTGCATATTAGCCAAATCATGCACGTAATGTTCGTTTCATTACTAACTAATATGACTGACTCGTGAAAACCAAATGTGCAGTCCGTGTGCCAGAGCAACGGTCAGACCCCTCCGCCGATGCCCCAGATTGCTCCGGCGACCACGGTGAGTTTCATTTGAATGGTCATTAGTTACTAGTATTCACATTTGAGTTGCATCATGCTAACGAGACATTGCAAATGATCTTTGGTGCAGCGTGCCTCCCGACAAGCATCGACCGATCCTTCTTCGTCTGTCACTGGCGCGATCGTTCCTTCACCTCCGCGATGACGGTAAGTTTTCCCAAGTGTTTTGCTTAACAAATGCATACTTAGCTTAAGAAATGACCTATTTAGCTCCAAAATGACCTATACTTAGCTTATTTTCCTCGAAAATGACATAATAACCTTACTTAGCTCCAAAATGACCTATTTTACCTAGGATAGCTATAAAATGACCTATACTTAGCATTTTTTCCTCCAAAATGACTTAATATGCTTAGTTAGCTAAAAAATGGCATAACTACCTAGGATAGCTCAATAATGACCTATACTTAGCTTAGCTTGTTCATTTATGACATAATTAGCTTACTTAGGTAAAAAATGGCATAATAACCTTGGTTTAGCTCCAAACTGTCATATACTTAGCTTATTTTCCTCGAAAATGACATAATAACCTTACTTAGCTCCAAAATGACCGATTTTAACTAGGATTGCGTCTAAAATGACCTACACTTACCATTTTTTCCTCCAAAATGACTTAATATGCTTAGTTAGCTAAAAAATGACATAACTACCTAGGATAGCTCAATAATGACCTATACTTAGCTTAGCTAGTTCATTTATGACATAATTAGCTTACTTAGGTAAAAAATGGCATAATAACCTTGGTTTAGCTCCAAACTGTCATATACTTAGCTTATTTTCCTCAAAAATGACATAATAAACTTACTTAGCTCCAAAATGACCGATTTTTACTAGGATAGCTCTAAAATGACCTACACTTACCATTTTTCCTCCAAAATGACTTAACATGCTTAGTTAGCTCAAAAATGGCATAACTACCTAGGATAGCTCAATAATGACCTATACTTAGCTTAGCTAGTTCATTTATGACATAATTAGCTTACTTAGGTAAAAAATGGCATAATAACCTTGGTTTAGCTCCAAACTATCATATACTTAGCTTATTTTCCTCGAAAATGACATTATAACCTTACTTAGCTCCAAAATGACCGATTTTAACTAGGATAGCTCTAAAATGACCTACACTTACCATTTTTTCCTCCAAAATGACTTAACATGCTTAGTTAGCTCAAAAATGGCATAACTACCTAGGTTAGCTCAATAATGACCTGTACTTAGCTTATTTAGTTCATTTATGACATACTTAGCATACTTAGGTCAAAAATGGCATAATAATCTTGGTTACCTCCAAAATGTCATATACTTAGCTTATTTTCATCGAAAATGACATAATAACCTTACTTAGCTCCAAAATGACCTATTTACCTAGGTTAGCTCTAAAATGACCTACACTTAGCATTTTTTCCTCCAAAATGACTTAATATGCTTAGTTAGTTCAAAAATGGCATAATTACTTAGGTTACCTTAGTTAGAAGAAGAAGAAGATAAAGAAGAGGAGAAAAAGAAAGAGAAGAAAAATTCTACTTCTTCTTCTTCTTCTTCTTCTTCTTTTTCTTCTTCTTCTTCTAGTCTTCTTCTTCTTCTTCTTCTAATTTCTTCTTCTTCTAACTTTCTTCTTTCCCATTTTGCAGATTTGCTTCAGATCACGGAAGCTTGCGTTGATGGAGTCTACTCTTCTGCTTGTCCTTCCTTTTTGTTTTGATTTTGTAGGATGAACAATGTGAAACTTGCTACCTATATATGTATGTATGGATGAAACCATTGTATATGGACTTTTTGCTTAATTGTTGGATATGTTGGCTATATATATGTTGGATATGGACTTTTGATTTGGTATATATATGTGTTGGATGATCATATCCATATGGCAGGGATATGTATGCTTGTTGAAAGTATGTTGAAATGAATATATATATATCTGTGAAATTGATTGAATATAAGAAAAAACAAAATTAACAGGGGCAATACAGGCACTTTGCCGTCTGCCAGCGGACGGCAAACTTCTTTGCCGTCTGCCAGCGGATGGCAAAGCTGCCACGTGGCAGCTACCTGTGTAACCTGGGGGGGGCACTGGGCTGGCCTATTTGGACACTTTTCCGTCTGCTGGTAGACGGCATAGCACGCCGTTAGCCACCTAACAGGCCTAACCCTATCCCTCTGCCGTCCAGGTCCTTTGCCGTCTGCTTGCTTAGAATGGCTGACGGCAAAGCAGCCCTTTGCCGTAGTTCATTCAGCCGGACGTCGGGCCGTCTGCTGGCTGACGGCAAAGGACTTTGCCGTCCGCCAGACATGCCTTTGCCGTCTGTCGTGGCAGAAGGCAAAGTGCCTGATTCCTGTAGTGACATACTACAAAAATATACATAAGGTCGGAGTACATGTACATAGAAGTGCGGTTTACATGTACACAGAACACGATGTACATTGTGCACATAACATGGAGTACAAAGTATGCACAAAACAGGTAGTACAAAGTAACTATAGACGGAGTACCAGAACAAAGAAGAAGGTGTACAAAGTACAAAGAATTGGTAGGACAAGTGCACAGAATATGGTGTACAATGTACATAGAACAGAGAGTACATCATTCTAAAGAAGGTGTACAAAGTAAACAAAATACAAATGCACAGAATGTTGATATCACGCCGGAACTATCCGGAAGATACCCGATCTCTACTCTGAACCATTCAAATGTGAACAACTGACTTTAACGCCTTAAGATCAGCGCAAACTACCG
The DNA here is from genome assembly GCA_039707655.1 of Elymus sibiricus. NCBI lineage: Eukaryota > Viridiplantae > Streptophyta > Magnoliopsida > Poales > Poaceae > Elymus > Elymus sibiricus. Next base: position 378,346,907 of record CM077674.1, on the reverse strand, counting down.
TGTTCTCAGACCGGGACGTCGTGGTCAGTTCTCGCGTGGCCGCTCCAAAAGCCCAGGCTGAGCAGGCCATAGGAAGGTGTCCTTTAGGATATTAATTGTAACCAAGTTACATCCTACTTAATTTTTTTCTAGACGTTCCAGAATAGGATTAATTCCCGTGCTAATCCATAATCTTTGGAATTTTCCCTCATTGTTTCCCAATCGATATGTAAATCGTCACATAGACCGAAAAAGATGTGGCCATTGTTTGGATATTCTAAAATTGGTTAGTTTGAGCGACACGCCACCGCTAGACCATGAATCTTTTTGTACGTTTTGGCGATGAAATTATTTTTCTCTCCCGTTGCAACGCATGGGGCAAGGGCAGTAACCCGTTCTTCATCTGCGTTCTTACATCTGCAGATAAGCATGCAAAACCTCGTTAATGTAGGAATATATACAACAGGTCATCAGCGACACAGCTGACGTGATCGGCAACATCGGCGAGGTGGCCCGACCATGCGCCTATGGTTGTGATTCGTGTAGTGAGTGCGACGAAGTCGTCCTCTGACCGATCGCCGCAGTCCGCTGTTGGGGCAAAATTCCGCCACTGTGCTCCACCATGTCCCCTCACTGCTATCATGAATAGTAACTGCTGCCTCCGGCCGGCAAGGCGGCTGCATGTATTCGTGATAAAGAATAATGTGAAAGTACAGAAATTTCTGAGGTACAAAATTACAATCTACAAAACTTCTATACTATTGAACACCCCGAAATACAAAAGACGAAATACAAGGCATATATATAAGTACTATGTATAGCGTCTTGATACACATTGTCTGCGTGTACTAAGTACGTGGACTTCAAAAAGTACCGTGTACAATGTAGTAGCCTAATTTGCGGTAGTACACACAAAAGTGCGGAGTACATATACAGAAGGTCGGAGTTCATGTACACAGAAGTGCGGAGTACATGTACACAGAACATGGTGTACATAATGTACGTAACAGGGAGTACAAAGTACACTACATATTGTACGAGTGCACGGAACTTCGTAAAGCACATGACAAGACATTGTACAAAGTACACAGAAGATGGTGTAAAATATAATAGAACGGAGAGTACACTCCAAAGAAAAAGGTGTACAAAGTACACTGAACACGGTGTAGATAGTACACAGAATATGGAGTACAAATTACACAGAAGACGGTGTCAAAAGTATGAAGAACAAGGAATACAAAGCACTCAGAAAACAGGGTATAAAGTACACATAATAGGGAGTACAAAATACACAGAAGAAGATGCACAAAGTATTAGGTTTGGTAATACATGGCACATAGAATACGGTGTACAAAGTACACAAAACAAGGAGTTCACAGTACAAGAAAAAAAAGGTATCTCGGAACCTATCAACATGGGATCTAGTTTTGAAGATCTCGGCAAGAGAATTTCAAATATGAAAGCGGTTCATAATTTGGACAAATGGTTTTTAAGATGTTTCGATTGGCAACAACAATCTCGAAATAAATACTCGTATGACCTCTGCGCGAGGGAAGGAGAAATCCCACCAAAATACTCTCGAGCTGCAAACAGTCCCATAGGAAAACGCCCTATAGGTTCCTTCATAGTGAGAATGTGACACTTGGTGACAATATAACGCATCGGGAGAGTAAACGTGACAAATGACACGAGGACAACATGCTCGAGGGAGATTCGCAAAGGTTTCCCTTGAGAACGGGTATCGCTAAAAAATAGTCCGACCTTCGTAAAGGTTGCCCTCGAAAATGGGTATCTCTACAAAATCCATCATTCACAAAGGTCTAATCTCGCTAGAGAGCGCCACTCACACTCTCCTGTCGCTAATTGTCGCGAGCCAGTGCCAAGGGATCAACATACGTGTTGCCTGCGCTAGTGCTTGTGCTGTCGCGCATAGGCAAATCACCTGAGGGCACACGCAAGAAGAAAAACACTTACATACTACGAAGATATACATAAGGTCGCAGTACATGTACATAGAAGTGCGGTTTACATGTACACAGAACACGATGTACATTGTGCACATAACATGGAGTACAAAGTATGCACAAAACAGGTACTACAAAGTAACTATAGACGGCGTACGAGTACACTAAATTCGGAGTACCAGAACAAAGAAGACGGTGTACAAAGTACAAATACTTGGTCGGATAAGGGCACAGAATATGGTGTACAATGTACAAAGAACAGAGAGTACATCATTCAGAAGAAGGTGTACAAATTAAACAAAATACAAATGCACATAATGTTGATATCACGCCGGAACTATCCGGAAGATACCCGCTCTCTACTCTGAACCATCCAAATGTGAACAGCTGACTTTGACGCCTTAAGATCAGCGCAAACTACCGTGTTCTCAGACCGAGACATCGTGGTCAGTTCTCGCGTGGCCGCTCCAAAAGCCCAGGCTGAGCAGGCCATAGGAACGTGTCCTTTAGGATATAAATTGTAACCAAGTTACATCCTACTTAATTTTTTTCTAGAAGTTCCAGAATAGGATCAATTCCCGTGCTAATCCTTAATCTTTGAATTTTCCCTCATTGTTTCGCAATCGATATGCAAATCGTCACATAGACCGAAAAAGATGTGGCCACTGTTTGGACATTCTAAAATTGGTTAGTTTGATCGACACGCCACCGCTAGACCATGAATCTTTTTGTGCGTTTTGGCGATGAAATTATTTTTCTCTCCCATTGCAACGCATGGGGCAAGGGCAGTAACCCGTTCTTCATCTGCATTCTTACATCTGCATATAAGCGTGCAAAACCTCGTTAATGCAGGAACATGTACATCAGGTCATCAGCGACACAGTTGACGTGATCGGCAACATCGGCGAGGTGTCCGGACCGTGCGCCTATGGCTGTGATTCGTGTAGTGAGTGCGACGAAATCGTCCTGTGACCGATCGCCGCAGTCCGCTGTTGGGGCAAAATTCCGCCACTGTACTCCACCATGTCCACTCACTGTTGTCGTGAATAGTAACTGCTGCCCCCGGCCGGCAAGGTGACTCCGTGTATTCGTGATAAAAAATAATGTGAAAGTACAAAAATTTCTGAGGTACAAAATTACGAACTACAAAACTTCTATACTATTAAACACCCCAAAATACAAAAGACGAAATACAAGGTACATATGTAAGTACTATGTATAGCGTCTTGATACACGTTGTCTGGGTGTACAAAGTACGTGGACTACAAAAAGTACCGTGTACAGTGTAGTAGCCTAATTTGCAGTAGTATACACACAAAAGTGCGGAGTACATATAGAGAAGGTCGGAGTTCATGTACACAGAACATGGTGTACATAATGTACGTAACAGGGAGTACAAAGTACACTACATATTGTACAAGTGCACGGAACTTTGTAAAGTACATGACAAGACATTGTACAAAGTACACAGAAGACGGTGTAAAATATAACTGAACGGAGAGTACACTCCAAAGAAAAAGGTGTACAAAGTACACTGAACACGGTGTAGATAGTACACAGAATATGGAGTACAAATTACACAGAAGAAGGTGTCAAAAGTATGAAGAACTGGGCTTACAAAGCACTCAGAAAATAGGGTATAAAGTACACATAATACACAGAAGAAGATGCACAAAGTATTAGGTTTGGTAATACATGGCACCTAGAATACGGTGTACAAAGTACACAAAACAAGGAGTTCACAGTAAAAGAAAAAAAAGTTATCTCAGAACCTATCAACATGGGATCTAGTTTTGAAGATCTCGGCGAGAGAATTTCAAATATGAAAGTGGTTCATAATTTGGACAAACGGTTTTTAAGATGTTTCGATTGGCAACAACAATCTCGAAATAAATACTCGTATGACCTCTGCGCGAGGGAAGGAGAAATCCCACCAAAATTCTCTTGAGCTGCAAACAGTCTCATAGGAAAACGCCCCATATGTTCTTTCATAGTGAGAATGTGACACTTGGTGATAAAATAATACATCGGGAGAGTAATTGTAACATCCCTGATTTTTGGAAAGTTCAAAAATCACAAAAATTTGAAACTTTTGTTTTCATGCCAATGAAAGCCACCAAAACCAAATAAAATTTAAACACAAAGCAAATATAATGTTTTATTCCAATGTTATTGGAAGTAATATCCAAACATGCCTCTAACTCCATAAACCTTAAACCTGTATTCAAAATAAGTTTTCTTATTTCAAAGTAATTATTTCTCTATAGCAAACCTTAATTAATCAAATGTTTTCAATCCAAATATTACTTGGAAATGTTTTCATGACATTTAAAACTTGAGGATCATAAACCCCAAGAATATTTTCACCCTTCAACTATTTGAGCCTTGAAATTATTTTAAAAGCCCAAAAATCATTATTTGGAATATTAAATAAATTAAAAACTTTTCAATTTCTTAAATGACTCTAATGATTTTAATTGGGCACAAAGATAAGTTTTTAGTTCATAAATTCAATATTTGACTTGTGGTTTGTTTTGAAATTTTATTAAACCCTAATCCTATTTATTTCAAATTTCCTATTGAATGACAATTAGTGCTATTAAGATATTATTCATAATTTTCAAATTTAAAATTTTAAAGTGTTGGAAAGAGCACACTTTTGTTTTCTACTTGAAAGATATTATTATTATAAGTTTTTAGAAACAAAATTGAGGCCATTTGGAGGTTCTAATAAAAAGTTATGAAAATATGAAAAAAATAAGAAAATGGAAAAAGAGAAAGAACAAATAAAAAGAGACCGGCCAAGCCAGGCCGTAGCGGCCCAGCCCAGCCAGCCTCACGCGCGCAGCGTCGCGCTGCGGGCCTAGAGCAGGCCGAACCCGGCCCGTCAACTGTGGCCACCAGCGAAAAAAAGGAAAAAAGAAGAAGAAAAAGAAGAGAGCCGCGGGGCCCACCTGTCATCCCCGCGGTGGACGAGTTCGTCCCGGACTCCGCCGCGCCGCCACGCCCGACCGGGAAACGCGCGCGTGCTCAACCCCTCCCGCAAGCCAGGGGCCCCATAAATACGGGCCTCAACGTCCGTGCCCTCCCCCTCGGAAACCCTAAACCTGCGCCGCCACAAATCGAATCCCGGCGAGATCAAAAATTCCGCCACCGCCGCAGCGCCTGGACGGGAGCCACGGAAGTCCCCCACCACCAACGAACGGAGCTAGGAGGAGGGGAACTGAGAGAACGAGGAGGACCACGAGAGGCAGAGCCGCCCGTTGCCATCGTCGTCACGCCCGGAGGAGCTCCACAACCACCGCGCCATCCACGCCGTGCCTGCGCCGTCGTCTCCTTCCTCGTCTCTGGCGAAAACAGCCACCCCGATGAGCATCTCCTCTCCTGGCCGTTGGATCGGTAATATGCGTCCCAGATGGATCTAGCCGATATCGGCTTAAGCCGGGCTTAAGCCGCAGCTCAAGCCTGAGCCCAACCAGTAGCGGCGCGCCACGTCAGGCAGCACAGCCGCACCAATCAGAGCGCGCCATGTGGCCTGCTTACGTCAGCCTGCGTCAGCCCCAGTCAAACCCCGGTCAGAATTGATTTAAAATTGAATTTAAATTCCAGAAAATTGCCTAAACATAAAAAATGCATAACTTTTGATCTGTTTGTCCAAATTTAAAGTTTTTGTAGTCATTGAAATCCTTAGGATGAGTAGAATTTATTAAAATTATGAAAATTGATTTTTGATACGTGCACAAACTTGTTATTGTTGAATCTTTATAAAACATGTTTGTTTAATAACTTTTGACCCCTAACTCTAAATTTAGCAAACTAGGACTTTTTGAAAAGCCCTGGACTTGTAGAATAATGTAGTACTATCCAAATTCAAATTTGACAAATTTAAATTGGTTCAATTTCAAATATGCTTGTTTGATGATTTTTAGCATAATTTAAATTCTGTAATTCCAATTTTGGCAAATAAAATATTTTTGGAGACCTTAGGTCGTGTACTAACACTCCCCTCTGTCCAAAACAATTTTTGTTTAAGTTTAGAATTGTTTTAGAATTTATATGCTCCCTTGACTATTTTGACTTAGTTCAAATTCTATAAATAATTTCAATAAGTTTTCTCTAGCAAAATTGTTCTAAGTACTAACTATAGACTAGAGAGACCAAAACCTAAGCCCTTGGACACCCTTGGACTATTTCCAAGTAAGTTTGCTCTAGTTTTTTTTTACAGAAAGACTGTAAGGGAACCCCATACAGTATAATTGGTGCAACAAACCCAAATTGCAAGTACCATGCCTTGAACCTGGGTGGGTGGGAAGGCATCAGCCCCTTCCCACCACTAGGCTATGCCTTAGTCTGCAAGTTTGCTCTAGTTGACCCTCCGAGTTGAAAAACCACCAAGTTAGGACTTGTGAAAAACCATGAAGTGCAATGAAGATGCCCCATTTGTCATCTTGGGATTTTCAACATGAAGCTACTACAAGGAAGACCAATGAAGGACTTAGCCAAGGAAATATACTTCTCAACAATCAGAAGCATCTCCAAGAAGTGGAAGCACTGGAAGAAATCAAGAGGAAATTTCAAAGGACCAATCTTATCTCTCTGTCTTTTCTTCTCTTCCTTTCTTTTCTTCCCCATTTGACTTAGTGGTGTGGCCAAGTTAGATTCAAGATCAGCCCCTGGTTGTACAAAAACCATCAAGTCTGCAAAACCATCAAGTCTGCAAAATTCAATGAAGTCACCACACCAAGGAGGAAGCTACAAGGAAGCCTGGAGATGATCCTTGAGAGGACCAACCACATCTTTCTCTCTCTATATTTTTCTTCTCTTCCTATCTTTTCTTTCCCATTAGACATAGACCAAGTCCTTAGTGTTTATGACTAAGTCCCTAAAGTGCTATATTTCACTACAGATAATATTCTTCAACTCAACAAGGAGCACTACATGGAAGATCATTGAAGCAATTGTAGAAGGACTTAGACTTCACCACAACCAGAAGCAACTCAAGGAAGTGAAAGAAGAACTTGAAGAAAAACACAAGACAGAAATAGATGAGACTAACCATGTGAACCCTTGGAACAATCTTGCTAATTTATGTTGTCCAACTTCTAGCCTTGATCATCCTTTAACCAAAAGTGGTAAATCCTCTTTACCCAGCACTTGGTTTTATTTAGTGCTTTGAAACTGAGGGTTAAGTCCTATCACATTGATTCCTTTGCACATTGATATAAAATGCGATAGTCCTTAGTAAAATCTTGGAGCCTAGACTAGCCTTAACAAAAAATGAAGATCCCTACTACTTAGCCAAGGAAACAGAGAAGATCAAGACTCAAGAAGATGTGATCAACACTCAAGAGGAGAAGTTCAAGGCACAAGATAAGAGTTTCAGAGACAAGAGAAGAAGACCAAGGAGAAGCACAACAAATAGGGATCCGCTAGAGTTTGATTTATTTTCAAACTTAAACTTTGACCAACCCATGCCCTAGTAGCTAACCATAGACGCTTCACACTAATTCCTTTCACAAGTTGAATCTTTGTGACTAACTTGTTTAAAACCCTTTTGTTGTGATTGTTGCTTTGTATGTTTTCTTCTTCTGTTTGTATGATTGTTAGCATGCTTGTTTATGTTGTTATTGTGTTTTCAATGTATAGATTGTACGGAGAGCAACATTCTATTTTGAGAAGATAGTGTCTTCTACACCAATTTGAAAGGCAAGTGACACACCATCAACTACCTATTATTTTCCTATATGCATTAGTTGAATTTTGAGTAGTATGCATGACAGGAAGTTTTACAAAGTTTAAATGCTATGCTATTATCCCAAGTAGTGTGTAGCCATCCTTATTACCTTGTTAACATAGTAGCCTTGTAGAATTGTAGAATTGCTTAGCCATGCTTATATTATGGATTTTGGATTATTATGGATTATTCGATTACTAGGAATAAAACTACAACCCTAATGAACCACCTGGGTGGATTGGTATTGCAATGGATGTCGAGTGTTGAGTGGCTCCTCAGGGCCTTTAATCTCATGAGGTGATTCACTTGTGGTTTGCCATCCAGGAACAAAGAGATGATGAAGTCCTTTCAAGTTTAGATGCTTCCCGTGCAGCCTTTTTGTTGGGGAACGTCGCATGGGAAACAAAAATTTTCCTACGCAACACACAAGATCTATCCATGGTGATGAGCATCTACGAGAGGGAGAGTGAATCTACATACCCTTGTAGATCGCTAAGCGGAAGCGTTAAGAAACGCGGTTGATGTAGTCGAACGTCTTCGCGATCCAAATCGCAAGTCGTCCCTCGAACCGATCACGAACTAGTGCCGAATGGACGGCACCTCCGCGTTCAACACACGTACGGCTTGATGACGCCTTCACCTCCTCGATCCAGCGAGCGATGGTGAAGTAGTAGATGAGTTCTGGCAGCACGACGGCGTGGTGATGGTGGTGAGGAACAATCTCTGCAGGGCTTCGCCAAGCGCTACGGAGATTATGACGGAGGAACTAGAGGGTTAGGGTTGCCGCACACGGCTTGGGGAAATCTTTATGTGTCCCGTGTGCTAGCCCTGCCCCTCTATTTATATGTTGAGCCTTGGGGTCTAAACTTGGAGCAAAAGCCTCCTCCAAGTCGGTTTTGCCCGCACAAGGTCGGTTTGGCCCGCAGGGAAAGAGTCCAACTCGGATCCCTGCAGTACCGCGCACAAGCGGTAGTACCGCTTAACACAAGCGGTAGTACCGCTTGAGCGGTAGTACCGCTTCACACAAGCGGTAGTACCGCTTATGCGGTAGTACTGCCTTACCAGCGGTAGTACCGCTTAAGGCAGCAGCAAGACTTCCTTTTGCACTTTCCAATACCTCGTGGGCTTTACCCCTTTGGTCCATATAAAGTGTTGCTGTACCCGAACACTTCGGTAAACATCCGGAACCCCTTCCGGTGAATTCCGGAACCCTTCCGGAGATCAAAACACTATTATCACATATATCAATCTTTACCTCCGGACTCTTCCGGAGATCCTCGTCATGTCCGGGATCTTATCCGAGACTCCGAACAACCTTCGGTCACCAACAAAATAACTCAACTATACTAATCGTCACCAAACGTTAAGTGTGTAGACCCTGCGGGTTCGAGAACTATGTAGACATGACCGAGACACCTCTACGGCCAATAACCAATAGCGGGACCTGGATGCCCATATTGGCTCCTACATATTCTACGAAGATCTTTATCGGTCGAACCTCTATGTCAAGGATTCAGTTAATCCCGTATGATGTTCCCTTTGTTCTTCGGCATGTTACTTGCCCGAGATTCGATCGTCGGTATCTCTATACCTAGTTCAATCTCGTTACCGGCAAGTCTCTTTACTCGTTCCGTAATACAAGATCCTGTGGTTAACTCTTTAGTCACTTTGCTTGCAAGGCTCATTGTGATGTTGTATTACCGAGTGGGCCCTGAGATACCTCTCCGTCACACGGAGTAACAAATCCCAGTCTTGATCCATGCCAACCCAACAGACACCCTCGGAGATACCTGTAGAGCACCTTTATAGTCACCCAGTTACGTTGCGATGTTTGATACACACAAGGTATTCCTCCGGTGTCAGTGAGTTGCATGATCTCATGGTCATAGGAACAGATACTTGACATGCAGAAAACAATAGCAATAAACTGACACGATCATATGCTACGTTTATAGTTTGGGTCTTGTCCATCACATCATTCTCCTAATGATGTGATCCCGTTATCAAATGACATATCATGTCCATGGCTAGGAAACCTTCACCATCTTTTGATCAACGAGCTAGTCAACTAGAGGCTTACTAGGGACACAGTGTTGTCTATGTACCCACACATGTATTTGAGTTTCCAATCAATACAATTATAGCATGGATAATAAACGATTATCATGAACAAGGAAATATAATAATAACCAATTTATTATTGCCTCTAGGGCATATTTCCAACAGTCTCCCACTTGCACTAGAGTCAATAATCTAGTTCACATCACTATGTGATTTACATTGTAATGAATCGAACACCCATGCAGTTCTGGTGTTATTCATGTTTAGCCCTTGGACGAGGTTTAGTCATCGGATCTGCAACATTTAGATCCGTATGTACTTTGCAAATATTTATGTCGTCCTCCTTGATGTAATCGCGGATGGAATTGAAACGTCGCTTTATGTGTCTGGTTCTCTTGTGAAATCTTGGTTCCTTGGCTAGAGCAATGGCACCAGTGTTGTCACAGAACAGATTCATTGGGTTTAGTGCACTAGGCACTACTCCAAGATCTGTCATGAACTCCTTCATCCAGACACCTTCCTTCGCCGCCTCCGAGGCAGCGATGTACTCCGCTTCGCATGTAGAATCAACTACCACGCTTTGCTTGGAACTGCACCAGCTAACCGCACCCTCATTAAGAATAAATACGTATCTGGTTTGCGACTTAGAGTCATCCGGATCAGTGTCAAAGCTTGCATCGACGTAACCCTTTACGACGAGCTCTTGATCACCTCCATAAACGAGAAACATGTCCTTAGTCCTTTTCAGGTACTTCAGGATATTCTTGACCGCTGTCCAGTGTTCCACTCCTGGATCACTTTGAAACCTTCCGGCCATACTTATGGCAAGGCTGACATCGGGTCTTGTGCACAGCATTGCATACATGATAGAGCCTATGGCTGAGGCATAGGGGATGACACTCATCTTTTCTCTATCTTCTGCAGTCACTGGGCATTGAGTCTTACTCAACTTCACACCTTGCAAAATAGGCAAGAACCCCTTCTTGGACTGATCCATTTTGAACTTCTTCAAAATCTTATCAAGGTATGTGCTTTGTGAAAGTCCTATTAAGCGTCTCGATCTATCTCTATAGATCTTGATGCCTAATATGAAAGCAGCTTCTCCTAGGTCCTTCATTGAAAAACTCTTGTTCAAATATTCCTTCACGCTTTCCAACATTTCTATATTGTTTCCAATCAATAATATGTCATCCACATATAATATTAGAAACGCTATAGAGCTCCCACTCACTTTCTTGTAAATACAAGCTTCTCCGTAAACTTGTATAAACTCGAACGCTTTGATCACCTCATCAAAGCGAAGATTCCAACTCCGAGATGCTTGCACCAGTCCATAAATGGATCGCTGGAGTTTGCAAACTTTGTCAGCATTCTCTGGATCGACAAAACCTTCTGGTTGCATCATATACAACTCTTCCTTAAGGAAACCGTTAAGGAACGCTGTTTTGACATCCATCTGCCAAATTTCATAATCGAAAAAGGCAGCTATTGCTAACATGATTCTGACGGACTTAAGCATCGCTACGGGTGAGAAGGTCTCATCGTAGTCAACTCCTTGAACTTGTGAAAAACCCTTTGCCACAAGTCAAGCTTTATAGACGGTGACATTACCGTCCACGTCCGTCTTCCTCTTAAAGATCCATTTGTTCTGAATGGCCTTACGCCCTTCAGGTAATACTTCCAAAGTCCATACTTTGTTTTCATACATGGATCCCATCTCGGATTTCATGGCCTCTAACCACTTCTCGGAATCCGGGCCCATCATCGCTTCTCCATAGCTCGTAGGTTCATCGTTGTCCAACAACATGATTTCTAAGACAGGGTTGCCGTACCACTCAGGAGCAGTACGCGTCCTTGTCGACCTACGAGGTTCAATAGCAACTTGATCCAAAGCTTCATGATCATCATCATTAACTTCCTCTTCAGCTGATGTAGGCTCTACAGAAACATCTTTCTGTGCTGCGCTACTCTCAGGTTGAATTAAAGGTTCAACAACCTCATCAAGTTCTATCTTCCTCCCACTCAATTCTTTCGAGAGAAACTCTTTCTCAAGAAATGTTCCGTTTTTAGCGACAAACACTTTGCCTTCGGATCTGAGGTAGAAGGTATACCCAACTGTCTCTTTTGGGTATCCTATGAAGACGCATTTCTCCGCTTTGGGTTCCAGCTTTTCAGGCTGAAGCTTTTTGACATAAGCATCACATCCCCAAACTTTAAGAAACGACAGCTTTGGCTTCTTGCCAAACCAAAGTTCATATGGCGTCGTCTCAACGGATTTCGATGGTGCCCTATTTAAAGTGAATGCAGCTGTCTCTAATGCATAACCCCAAAATGATAGTGGCAAATCGGCAAGAGACATCATAGATCTCACCATATCCAATAAGGTTCGATTACGACGTTCGGACACACCATTACGCTGTGGTGTTCCAGGCGGTGTTTAGTTGTGAAACAATTCCACATTGTCTTAAGTGACTGCCAAACTCATAACTCAGATATTCTCCTCCTCGATCAGATCGTAGGAATTTAATCTTCTTGTTACGATGATTCTCAACTTCACTCTGAAATTGTTTGAACTTTTCAAATGTTTCAGACTTGTGTTTCATTAAGTAAATATACCCATATCTACTTAAGTCATCAGTGAAGGTGAGAAAATAACGATAACCACCGCGCACCTCAATGCTCATCGGACCGCACACATCAGTATGTATGATTTCCAACAAGTCACTTGCCCGTTCCATTGTTCCAGAGAACGGCGTCTTAGTCATCTTGCCCATGAGGCATGGCTCGCATGTGTCAAGTGATTCAAAATCAAGTGACTCCAAAAGTCCATCAGCATGGAGCTTCCTCATGCGTTTTACGCCAATATGACCTAAACGGCAGTGCCACAAGAAAGTGGTATTATCATTATCAATTCTACATCTTTTGGCATCAATGTTATGAACATGTGTATCATTACTATCGAGATTCAATAAGAATAAACCCCTTACATTGGGTGCATGACCATAAAAGATATTACTCATATAAATAGAACAACCATTATTCTCTGATTTAAATGAGTAACCGTCTCGCAATAAACAAGATCCAGATATAATGTTCATGCTTAACGCAGGCACTAAATAACAATTATTCAGGTTCATCACTAATCCCGATGGTAATCGAAGAGCGAGCGTGCCGACGGCGATCACATCAACCTTGGAACCATTTCCCACGCGCATCGTCACTTCGTCCTTTGCCAGCCTCCGTCTATTCCGCAGTTCTTGTTTTGAGTTGCAAATATGAGCAACCGCACCGGTATCAAATACCCAGGCACTACAACGAGAGTTGGTAAGGTACACATCAATAACATGTATATCATATATACCTTGTTTCTTGTTGGCCGCCTTCTTGTCAGCCAAATACTTGGGGCAGTTCCGCTTCCAGTGTCCAGTTCCCTTGCAATGAAAGCACACAGTTTCTGGTTTGGGTCCAGCCTTGGGTTTCTTCACGGGAGGAGCAACTGCTTTGCCACTCTTCTTGGAGTTACCCTTCTTGCCCTTGCCATTTTTCTTGAAACTAGTGGTTTTATTGACCATCAACACTTGATGCTCCTTCTGAATTTCAGACTCAGCGACTTTCAGCATCGCAAACAGCTCGGCGACTGACTTGTTCATCCCGTGCATGTTATAGTTCAACACGAAGCTCTTGTAGCTAGGTGGCAATGATTGAAGAACTCTGTCAGTGATAGCCTCTGGTGGAAGGGGCATCCCCAATTCAGCCAGACGGGTGGAGTACCCAGACATTCTGAGTACGTGATCACTGATAGACCCGTTCTCCTCCATCTTGCAAGCATAGAACTTATCGGAGATCTCATATCTCTCGATCCGGGCATTCTTCTGAAAGATAAACTTCAACTCCTGGAACATCTCATATGCTCCATGATGTTCAAAACGTCTTTGAAGTCCCGGTTCTAAGCCATACAACATTGCACATTGAACTATTGAGTAATCATCAGAACGAGCCTGCCAGGCGTTCACAACGTCTAGAGACTCAACTGGAGCGGGTGGATCACCAAGCGGTGCATCAAGGACATAAGCCTTCTGGGAAGCCGTAAGGATAATCCTTAGATTACGGGCCCAGTCCACAAAGTTACTTCCATCATCTTTCAACTTAGCTTTCTCTAGGAACGCATTAAAATTCAGGGGTGCTACTGCGCGAGCCATGATCTACAACATAAATATAGCAAAGACAACTTAGACTATTGTTCTAGATAATGAGTTTAGTTAATCATATTACTTAAAAACTCCCACTCAAATTGACATCCCTCCGGTCATTCGAGTGTAACATGATCCAAATTCACCAACTCAAGTCCGATCATCACGTGAGTCGAGGTGGTTTCAGTGGTGAACATCTTCATGTTGATCATATCTACTATATGACTCATGTTCGACCTTTCGGTCTCTTGTGTTCCGACGCCATGTCTGTACATGCTAGGCTCGTCAAGTTTAACCCGAGTGTTCTGCACGTGCAACATGGCTTACACCCGTTGTATGTGAACGTAGAGTCTATCACACCCGATCATCACGGCGTGTCTCGAAACGACAAACTTTCGCAACGGTGCACACTCGGGGAGAACACAATTTATCTTGAAATTTAAGTGAGGGATCACCTTATAATGCTACCGTCGTCCTAAGCAAAATAAGATGCATAAAAGGATTAACATCACATGCAAATCATAAGTGACATGATATGGCCATGAACTTGTGCTTTTGATCTCCATCTCCAAAGCACCGGCATGATCTCCATCGTCACCGGCATGACACCATGATCTCCATCATCTTGATCTCCATCAACGTGTCGCCATGAGGTTGTCGCGCCGACTGTTGCTTCCACGACTATTGCTAACGTTTAGCGATAAAGTAAAGCATTACATAGCGCTTAATGATTGACACGCAGGTCATACAATAATTAAAGACAACTCTATGGCTCCTGCCAGTTGCCGTACTCATTGACATGCAAGTCGTGATATTCTATACAACACATGATCATCTCATACATCACATATATCTCATCATGTAATTGGCCATATCACATCACAACATACCCTGCAAAAACAAGTTAGACGTCCTCTAATTGTTGTTGCAAATTTTACGTGGCTGCTACGGGTTTGCAAGAACCGTTCTTACCTACGCAAAACCACAACGTGGTGTAGTGATTGCTTTTTGATCTTCTAAAAGAACCCTCTTCATTGAAACCGATTCAACTAAAGTGAGAGAGACAGACACCCGCTAGCCATCTTTATGCAACGAAGTTACATGTCAGTTGAAGGAACCTGTCTCGCGTAAGCGTACGCGTAAAGTCGGTCCGGGCCGCTTCATCTCACAATACCGCCGAATCAAGTATCAACTAGTAACGGCAAGCAATATGTATACACCCACGCCCACAACTCGTTTGTGTTCTACTCGAGATCTCATCTACGCATAGACCTAGCTCATGATGCCACTGTTGGGGAACGTCGCATGGGAAACAAAAATTTTCCTACGCAACACACAAGATCTATCCATGGTGATGAGCATCTACGAGAGGGAGAGTGAATCTACATACCCTTGTAGATCGCTAAGCGGAAGCGTTAAGAAACGCGGTTGATGTAGTCGAACGTCTTCGCGATCCAAATCGCAAGTCGTCCCTCGAACCGATCACGAACTAGTGCCGAACGGACGGCACCTCCGCGTTCAACACACGTACGGCTTGATGACGCCTTCACCTCCTCGATCCAGCGAGTGATGGTGAAGTAGTAGATGAGTTCCGGCAGCACGACGGCGTGGTGATGGTGGTGAGGAACAATCTCTGCAGGGCTTCACCAAGCGCTACGGAGATTATGACGGAGGAACTAGAGGGTTAGGGTTGCCGCACACGGCTTGGGGAAATCTTTATGTGTCCCGTGTGCTAGCCCTGCCCCTCTATTTATATGTTGAGCCTTGGGGTCTAAACTTGGAGCAAAAGCCTCCTCCAAGTCGGTTTTGCCCGCACAAGGTCGGTTTGGTCCGCAGGGAAAGAGTCCAACTCGGATCCCTGCAGTACCGCGCACAAGCGGTAGTACCGCTTAACACAAGCGGTAGTACCGCTTGAGCGGTAGTACCGCTTCACACAAGCGGTAGTACCGCTTATGCGGTAGTACTGCCTTACCAGCGGTAGTACCGCTTAAGGCAGCAGCAAGACTTCCTTTTGCACTTTCCAATACCTCGTGGGCTTTACCCCTTTGGTCCATATAAAGTGTTGCTGTACCCGAACACTTCGGTAAACATCCGGAACCCCTTCCGGTGAATTCCGGAACCCTTCCGGAGATCAAAACACTATTATCACATATATCAATCTTTACCTCCGGACTCTTCCAGAGATCCTCGTCATGTCCGGGATCTTATCCGAGACTCCGAACAACCTTCGGTCACCAACAAAATAACTCAACTATACTAATCGTCACCAAACGTTAAGTGTGTAGACCCTGCGGGTTCGAGAACTATGTAGACATGACCGAGACACCTCTACGGCCAATAACCAATAGCGGGACCTGGATGCCCATATTGGCTCCTACATATTCTACGAAGATCTTTATCGGTCGAACCTCTATGTCAAGGATTCAGTTAATCCCGTATGATGTTCCCTTTGTTCTTCGGTATGTTACTTGCCCGAGATTCGATCGTCGGTATCTCTATACCTAGTTCAATCTCGTTACCGGCAAGTCTCTTTACTCGTTCCGTAATACAAGATCCTGTGGCTAACTCTTTAGTCACTTTGCTTGCAAGGCTCATTGTGATGTTGTATTACCGAGTGGGCCCTGAGATACCTCTCCGTCACACGGAGTAACAAATCCCAGTCTTGATCCATGCCAACCCAACAGACACCCTCGGAGATACCTGTAGAGAACCTTTATAGTCACCCAGTTACATTGCGACGTTTGATACACACAAGGTATTCCTCCGGTGTCAGTGAGTTGCATGATCTCATGGTCATAGGAACAGATACTTGACATGCAGAAAACAATAGCAATAAACTGACACGATCATATGCTACGTTTATAGTTTGGGTCTTGTCCATCACATCATTCTCCTAATGATATGATCCCGTTATCAAATGACATATCATGTCCATGGCTAGGAAACCTTCACCATCTTTTGATCAACGAGCTAGTCAACTAGAGGCTTACTAGGGACACAGTGTTGTCTATGTACCCACACATGTATTTGAGTTTCCAATCAATACAATTATAGCATGGATAATAAACGATTATCATGAACAAGGAAATATAATAATAACCAATTTATTATTGCCTCTAGGGCATATTTCCAACACTTTTGACATATGGGCTCTGTCTTGATCAACTAAGTTGTGAGAGTTCAACCCGTGGCTTGACAAGCAGATGTAGCAGAATATAGATGGAACGGGTCTTGCCAGTTGGATGAATTCTTGCTTCTGAAAGATCTCGTCTCAATCTTCTCCTTTCCTTAAACACGATCTGAGTGTATGGGATGTTTGGGCTGATTGAGTCTTAAGGTGAAAGTGCACACACTCTGCAGAGTTAGAAACTAAGAACTTAGACGTGTCCCCGGTTATGGACAACTATGAGCAGCTGGACAAGGATGGACAGAAGATTCTCATCACCCTTTTCAATAATGTAAAACTTGTTTAGAACAATGACAGGTGTGGACTAGGTGGTGATGCTAGCCAGTTAGGTGGCACAGGAAACCCACAAGTTCATCTTTTAAGTGGTGGTGCAATCTAGCAAGGTTGCACAGGAACTCCACAGCTTTTGTAGTTGATATGACAAAGTAGTGGTGATGTTTACCAACAGGGTAACACAGGAAACCCACATTGTTCTTATCTAAAGGACAAAATATTTTAGGACAAAACTTGCTTTATGCAAAACTTGGCCAAAACTCCACTCAGCCAAATATGCATGTAGAGGATAGTATTTCCATATATATCCACCATAGTGTCATTTGCCAGTACTTAATCATACTGACCCCCTTGTTGCTGCATATTCAAATTTGCAGATTCGTTTGTGATGATTCGTTTTAGGATCTCGATTCTACAACCAACATGTCATTGCCTGTGGCACATGATTGAAGATGAGGCTCATTGAAGTACTAAGTTTTCCGCTGTTGATCTATGTTTTATGCCAGCCTTGAGCTATGCAAGTTGTAAAACCTTTTTGTAAGTCTGGATCATGTGAAGTAATAAAGATTTGACGCATTTGCATGATATTTCATTCTTGTAATGTGGTGCTAGCATTTGATCCAGGGACTAGCACAGTAACACAGAGGTCCTGTCTTTATTTAAAAGATGGGATCGCTACAGTAAACGTGACAAATGACACGAGGACAACATGCTCGAGGGAGATTCGCAAAGGTTTCGCTTGAAAACGGGTATCGATAAAAAATAGTCCGACCTTCGTAAAGGTTGCCCTCGAAAATGGGTATCTCTAAAAAATCCATCATTCGCAAAGGTCTAATCTCGCTAGAGAGCGCCACTCACACTCTCCTGTCGCTAATTGTCGCGAGCCAGTGCCAAGGGATCAACATACGTGTTGCCTGCGCTAGTGCTTGTGCTGTCGCGCATAGGCAAATCACCTGAGGGCACACGCAAGAAGAAAAACACTTACATACTATGAAGATATACATAAGATCAGAGTACATGAACATAGAAGTGCGGTTTACATGTACACAGAACACGATGTACATTGTGCACATAATATGGAGTACAAGGTTGCACAAAATAGGTAGTACAAAATAACTATAGACGGCGTACAAGTACACTAAATTGGGAGTACCAGAACAAAGAAGACGGTGTACAAAGTACAAAGAATTGGTAGTACAAGCGCACAGAATATGGTGTACAATGTACATAGAACAGAAAGTACATCATTCAAAAGAAGGTGTACAAAGTAAACAAAATACAAATGCACAGAATGTTGATATCACACCGGAACTATCCGGAAGATACCCGCTCTCTACTCTGAACCATCCAAATATGAACAACTGACTTTGATGCCTTAAGATCAGCGCAAACTACCGTGTTCTCAGACCGGGACGTCGTGGTCAGTTCTCGCGTGGCCGCTCCAAAAGCCCAGGCTGAGCAGCCCATAGGAAGGTGTCCTTTAGGATATTAATTGTAACCAAGTTACATTCTACTTAATTTTTTGCTAGACGTTCCAGAATAGGATCAATTCCCGTGCTAATCCATAATCTTTGTAATTTTCCCTCATTGTTTCCCAATCGATATGTAAATTGTCACATAGACCGAAAAAGATGTGGCCATTGTTTCGACATTCTAAAATTGGTTAGTTTGAGCGACACGCCACCGCTCGACCATGAATCTTTTTGTGCGTTTTGGCGGTGAAATTATTTTTTCTCTCCCGTTGCAACGCATGGGGCAAGGACAGTAACCCGTTCTTCATCTGCGTTCTTACATATGCAGATAAGCGTGCAAAACCTCGTTAATGCAGGAACCTGTACATCTGGTCATTAGGGACACAGCTGACGTGATCGACAACATCGGGGAGCTGGCCCGACCGTGCGCCTATGGTTGTGATTCGTGCAGTGAGTGCGACGAAATCGTCCTCTGACCGATCGCCGCAGTCCGCTGTTGGGGCAAAATTCCGCCACTGTGCTCCACCATGTCCCCTCACTCCTATTGCGAATAGCAACTGCTGCCCCTGGCCGGCAAGGCGGCTGCGTGTATTCGTGATAAAAAATAATGTGAAAGTACAGAAATTTCTGAGGTACAAAATTACGAACTACAAAACTTCTATACTATTAAACAACCCAAAATACAAAAGACGAAATACAAGGTACATATATAAGTACTATGTATAGCATCTTGATACACATTTTCTGGGTGTACAAAGTACGTGGACTATAAAAAGTACCGTGTAGAATGTAGTAGCCTAATTTGCAGTAGTATACACACAAAAGTGCGGAGTACATATACAGAAGGTCGGAGTTCATGTACACAGAAGTGCAGAGTACATGTACACAGAACATGGTGTACATAATGTACGTAACAGGGAGTACAAGTACGTTACATATTGTACAAGTAACGGGAACTCCGTAAAGCACATGACAAGACATTGTACAAAGTACACATAATTGGGAGTACAAGTGCACAGGAGATAGTGTAAACTATAACAGAACGGAGAGTACACCACAAACAAAAAGGTGTACAAAGTACACTGAACACGGTGTAGATAATACACAGAATATGGAGTACAAATTACACAGAAGACGTTTTCAAAAGTATGAAGAACTGGGACTACAAAGCACTCAGAAAACAGGGTATAATGTACACATAATAGGGAGTATAAATTACACAGAAGAAGATGCACAAAGTATTAGGTTTGGTAATACATGGCACATAGAATACGGTGTACAAAGTACACAAAATAAGTTGTTCACAGTAAAAGAAAAAAAAGGTATCTCGGAACCTATCAACATGGGATCTAGTTTTGAAGATCTCGGCGAGAGAATTTCAAATATGAAAGCGGTTCATAATTTGGACAAACGGTTTTTAAGATGTTTCGATTGGCAACAACAACCTCGAAATAAATACTCGTATGACCTCTGCGCGAGGGAACGAGAAATCCCACCAAAATTCTCTCGAGCTGCAAACTGTCCCATAGGAAAACGCCCCATAGGTTCCTTCATAGTGAGAATGTGACACTTGGTGATAAAATAAGGCATCGGGAGAGTAAACGTGACAAATGACATGAGGACAACATGCTCGAGGGAGATTCGCAAAGGTTTCCCTTGAAAACGGGTATCGCTAAAAAATAGTCGTACCTTCGTAAAGGTTGCCTCGAAAATGGGTATCTCTAAAAAAAATACAACATTCGCAAAGGTCTAATCTTGCTAGAGAGCGCCACTAACACTCTCCTGTCGCTAATTGTCGCGAGCCAGTGCCAAGGGTGCAACATACGTGTTGGCTGCGCTAGTGCTTGTGCTGTCGCGCATAGGCAAATCACCTGAGGGCACACGCAAGAAGAAAAACATTTACATACTACGAAGATATACATAAGGTAGGAGTACATGTACATAGAAGTGCGGTCTACATGTACACAGAACACGATGTACATTGTGCATATAACATGGAGTACAAAGTATGCACAAAACAGGTAGTACAAAGTAACTATAGACGGCGTACAAGTACACTAAATTGGGAGTATCAGAACAAAGCAGACGGTGTACAAAGTACAAAGAATGGGTAGTACAAGCGCACAAAATATGGTGTACAATGTACATAGAACAGAGAGTACATCATTCAGAAGAAGGTGTACAAAGTAAACAAAATACAAATGCACAGAATGTTGATATCACGCCGAAACTATCCGGAAGATACCCACTCTCTACTCTGAACCATCCAAATGTGAACAACTGACTTTGACGCCTTAAGATCAGCGCAAACTACCGTGTTCTAAGACCGGGACGTCGTGGTCAGTTCTCGCGTGGCCGCTCCAAAACCCCAGGCTGAGCAGGCTATAGGAAGGTGTCCTTTAGGATATTAATTGTAACCAAGTTACATCCTACTTAATTTTTTTTCTAGACGTTCCAGAATAGGATCAATTCCCGTGCTAATCCATAATCTTTGGAATTTTCCCTCATTGTTTCCCAATCGATATGTAAATCGTCACATGGACCGAAAAAGATGTGGTCATTGTTTGGACATTCTAAAATTGGTTAGTTTGAGCGACACGCCACAGCTAGACCATGAATCTTTTGGTGCCTTTTGGCGATGAAATTATTTTTCTCTCCCGTTGCAACGCATGGGGCAAGGGCAGTAAACCGTTCTTCATCTGTGTTCTTACATCTGCAGATAAGCGTGCAAAACCTCGTTAATGCAGGAACCTGTACATCTAGTCATCAGCGACACAGCTGACGTGGTCGGCAACATCGGCGAGTGGCCCGACCGTGCGCCTATGGTTGTGATTCGTGTAGTGAGTGCGACGAAATCGTCCTCTAACCGATCGCCGCAGTCCGCTGTTGGGGCAAAATTCCGTAACTGTGCTCCACCATGTCCCCTCACTGCTATCGCGAATAGCAACTGCTGCCCCCGGCCGGCAAGGCGGCTGCGTGTATTCGTGATACAAAAATAATGTCAAGGTACAGAAATTTCTAAGGTACAAAATTACGAACTACAAAACCTCTATACTATTAAACACCCCAAAATACAAAAGACGAAATACAAGGTACATATATAAGTACTATGTATAGCGTCTTGATACACATTTTCTGGGTGTACAAAGTACGTGGACTACAAAAAGTACCGTGTAGAATGTAATAGCCTAATTTGCAGTAGTATACACACAAAAGTGCGGAGTACATATACAGAAGGTCGGAGTTCATGTACACAGAAGTGTGGAGTACATGTACACAGAATATGGTGTACATAATGGACGTAACAGGGAGTACAAAGTACACTACATATTATACAAGTAACGGGAACTCCGTAAAGCACATGACATGACATTGTACAAAGTACACATAACTGGGAGTACAAGTGCACAGAAGACGGTGTAAACTATAACAGAACGGAGAGTACACCACAAAGAAAAAGGTGTAAAAAGTACACTGAACACGGTGTAGATAGTACACAGAATATGGAGTACAAATTACACAGAAGACGGTGTCAAAAGTATGAAGAACTGGGAGTACCAAGCACTCAGAAAACATGGTATAAAGTACACATAATAGGGAGTACAAAATACACAGAAGAAGATGCACAAAGTATTAGGTTTGGTAATACATGGCACATAGAATACGGTGTACATAGTACACAAAATAAGTTATTCACAGTAAAAGAAAAAAAAGGTATCTCGGAACCTATCAACATGGGATCTAGTTTTGAAGATCTCGGCGAGAGAATTTCAAATATGAAAGTGGTTCATAATTTGGATAAACGGTTTTTAAGATGTTTCGATTGGCAACAACAATCTCGAAATAAATACTCATATGACCTCTGCGCGAGGGAACGATAAATCCCACCCAAATTCTCTCGAGCTTCAAACAGACCCATAGGAAAACGCCCCATAGGTTCCTTCATTGTGAGAATGTGACACTTGGTGATAAAATAACGCATCGGGAGAGTAAACGTGACAAATGACACGAGGACAACATGCTCGAGGGAGATTCGCAAAGGTTTCCCTTGAAAACGGGTATCGCTAAAAAATAGTCCGACCTTCGTAAAGGTTGCCTCAAAAATGGGTATCTCTAAAAAAAATCCAACATTCGCAAAAGTCTAATCTCGCTAGAGAGCGCCACTGACACTCCTGTCGCTAATTGTCGCGAGCCAGTGCCAAGGGTGCAACATACGTGTTGGTCGCGCTAGTGCTTGTGCTGTCGCGCATAGGCAAATTACCTGAGGGCACACGCAAGAAGAAAAACACTTACATACTACGAAGATATACATAAGGTCGGAGTACATGTACATAGAAGTGTGGTCTACATGTACACAAAACACGATGTACATTGTGCACATAACATGGAGTACAAAGTATGCACAAAACAGGTAGTACAAAGTAACTATAGACGGCGTTCAAGTACACTAAATTGGGAGTACCAGAACAAAGAAGACAGTGTACAAAGTAAAAAGAATGGGTAGTACAAGCGCACAGAATATGGTGTACAATGTACATAGAATAGAGAGTACATCATTCAGAAGAAGGTGTACAAAGTAAACAAACTACAAAGCGCAGAATGTTGATATCACGCCGGAACTATCCGGAAGATACCCGCTCTCTACTCTGAACCATCCAAATATCAACAACTGACTTTGACGCCTTAAGATCAGCGCAAACTACCGTGTTCTAAGACCGGGACGTCGTGGTCAGTTCTCGCATGGCCGCTCCAAAAGCCCAGGCTGAACAGGCCATAGGAAGGTGTCCTTTAGGATATTAATTGTAACCAAGTTACATCCTACTTAAATTTTTTTCTAGACGTTCCAGAATAGGATCAATTCCCGTGCTAATCCATAATCTTTGGAATTTTCCCTCATTGTTTCCAAATCGATATGTAAATCGTCACATAGACCAAAAAAGATGTGGCCGTTGTTTGGACATTCTAAAATTGGTTAGTTTGAGCGACACGCCACAGCTAGACCATGAATCTTTTTGTGCATTTTGACGATGAAATTATTTTTCTCTCCCGTTGCAACGCATGGGGCAAGGGCAGTAACCCGTTCTTCATCTGTGTTCTTACATCTGCATATAAGCATGCAAAACCTCGTTAGTGCAGGAACCTGTACATCTGGTCATCAGCGACACAGCTGACGTGGTCGGCAACATCGGCGAGCTGGCCCGACCATGCGCCTATGCCTGTGATTCATGCAGTGAGTGCGACGAAATCGTCCTCTGACCGATAGCCGCAGTCCGCTGTTGGGGCAAAATTCCGCAACTGTGCTCCACCATGTCCCCTCACTGCTATCATGAATTGCAACTGCTGCCCCCGGCCGGCAAGGCGGCTGCGTGTATTCGTGATAAAAAATAATGTGAAAGTACAGAAATTTCTGAGGTACAAAATTATGAAATACAAAACTTTTATACTATTAAACACCCAAAATACAAAAGACGAAATACAAGTTACATATATAAGTACTATGTATAGCGTCTTGATACACATTGTCTGGGTGTACAATGTACGTGGACTACCAAAATTACCGTGTACAATGAGTAGCCTAATTTGAAGTAGTATACACACAAAAGTGCGGAGTACATATACAGAAGGTCGGAGTTCATGTACATAGAAGTGCGGAGTACGTGTACGCAGAACATGGTGTACATAATGTACGTAACATGGAATACAAAGTACACTACATATTGTACAAGTAACTGATACGTCTCCGTCATATTGTACAAGTAATTTGCATGATTTGGATGACACAAACGTTTGCGATATACACCATAATCCAACACGGTTCACAGAGAGGAAACGTGTGCAAGCATGCACACAGTTGCCGTTTGCAAAGCGTGTGCGATGTCAGACAATATCACAAACGGTGCGGGCAAACTAAACGTTTGTGATAGTTGCCTTATCGTACACGATTCGCAACCATGAACTGTTTCTGATGAAGTATGCATCGTAAACGTTGCACCACAGAATAGCATGTGCGATAGTTGTCGTGTACGATGATGTTACGACGGTCCGACGTTTCGTAATCCTGTCCGACACTCGTACGACGATTAGCTAATCTTCTTAATTAGTTATCGCATACGGTTTGGGAAAAGCGAATGTGTGTGATTGTCTGCTTATCATACACGTTCTATAATAGTGAACCGTTTGTGATGGGCCGCGCATCGTAAACGTAGCACCACAGAATACCGACTGCGATGGCAATGCGAGCACAAACTAGTAGGAGTACTGTATATGCATCTTGGCTCCCTATCCCCGACGGTTTCTGGGTCGTGTGGGAAGGACCCCCCTATCGCCCACACTCACTTGGCGACGGTTCCAAATGCCGTCGTGGAAAGGGGTTAAAAACCGTTTGTATAGCACCGACGCGTACCAGTGGTATCACTGAGGAACGGGCATGGGCAGATTCAGGCCCCAGGCAAAAGGGGCGGCGGCCTGGGGCGTGAGGCCCATCTCCTTTGTATATTTTAGCACTGTAGCTACAGTAAAATGCTACGGTCAACGAAGCTGCCTGGGCCTTGGCCCATTTCGCCTGGGGCCTGACCCATTTCTGGGTCCGCCACTGGGAACGGGTAACTATGGTGCACACGGTTAAAACGAGAACAACATGTGCGATGGAGAACAATAGCACACACGATTCAACGACAAATAACGTGTGCGATTATCCGAAATATTACACACGTTTCCATCACTTAAGTGTGTGTGATATTGGATGCAACGCCCTATTCAACATCATGTGTGCTAGAAACACCCATCGCACACACTTATTAAATGGAAACATGGGTGATAGTAAGGGCACCGCACACATTTTGTAGTTCTTGTATGTGTGTGATATTGTACCTATCGCAAACAACTTACTAGATTAAATGTTTGTGATATCCATCTTTTGCACACGTGCTGCTTCAAGTAATCGCTTCGGATGTCTGATGGATCACAAACGTTACCTCAAAGTATAGGGCGTGCGATAGATATATTATCTCACACGATTATGGGGAAAGAAATGTTTGGGACGTGTTGTATATCGCAAACACATTCTTCAAGAGTCGCGTGTGAGATAGTCCTTGACTTCACATACGATTGCTTTGGCCAGAACGTCTACAACATCTAGCCTTATCGTAGATGATTAATCTGGGTCGTGTGAGATGGACCCCCCTATCTCTGAAAGGGGTACAAATTGTTTGCACAGAAGTTAACTGCACTAGTGTATATAGCCGCGTCTAGGCGATGAGAATGGGTGGTCAACCCGCTTCAATGCGGCGCAACGGTCGGAGTTGGTTCCTCAGAACACGGCGTCCGCATTGAAGTGGCGACGCCCGAGAGGTCGCGTCCGTCAACGCCGCCCTCCCGTCTGGTCATGTCGCTCGGCATCAATGTCGGCCGGTGCGTGCTCTGGGCCGGCATCAATGCGGCACGTGTGTTGGATGGAAAGCGCGGGAGAGGCGGGATGGCATTTTTGATAGCCAAGGGTTGTCTGACGCGGGCGTGGCAGCAGTTCGGGCGCCCGCAAAGCCCTACCCCCACCCCACGGTTTGCTTCCGGTTTGTGGGAAAAATGATGTCCAGACCGTCGAACAGACTGATGCAGGGCCACGTTGGATGGCAAGATACATCTGGACCACGCGGTCTGAACGGTTGCGGGCGGCTTGAGGTCGTTGGAGATGCCCTAGGACTCATTCGGTTTGGAGGAAACAAAAACATAGGATTTAGGAGTAGTACATGAATTTGAATTTGATAGGATGCCATTTGCCATCCTAAGGATTTGTCTTGCCTTGTTTGTACACAAAAAATGAGCTTTGGCTTGATGCGTAGAATCCTCCAAAAACGGAGGAAATGAATAGTATTCCTATGAAATTCTTGTATGTGTTCCTTACAATCCGAATGCACCTATAGGAAAATTTCCTTTGGAATACTTGTTCCTATGTTATTGTTTTTTTTTTTGTAAAAAACCCTCCAAACCGAGTGAGGCCTAAGCATCTCATGTATATTTTTACCCGTGTATGACTGCCTTCTCCATCGCACCATTTTTCTTCTTGTTGTAAATACCTTTCGCAAATACATCTAGCCATGTGTGATTGACTACCCATGGCACACGGTTTGGTCCGAAGCATGTACGATGATGCTATCTGATACTAGCTAGGCAAACCCTCAAAAAAGAAAAGATACTAGCTAGGCAAGCCACGCCGAGGACTGATGATCCATCGATTTTCTTATTTATTTTTTGACTGTAACTAGAGCGGGGCAAGGCCAGGCTGAGCATCCCTACAACCAACTCAACTTGATGTACGTACAATGTTTCAGGGGGTGCACCGTGCACGTAGGAAAAACACATTGAAAGAAGAGTACAAAATGTGAGTTGCACCGACGGAAGAACCGTGGTTCCAAGCCGGTGTCAGAGCGCGTTTCTATTACTGCAAGGAATCTCTCCAAATTTGCACCACGCCATCGTCATCGTGGGCACTTGCACATTTCTTCCTTTCCCTCCCCCTCCTTCTTCTTCTTCTTCTTGTTGTTGTTTCTTGCAGCACTTGGGAGCTTCAACCACCACAGCCATGGCTAGTGCTACCTCCTCCTCCTCCTTTCTCTGCTGGTTGCTTTTGGTGCAGCTGGCCATCTTGGGCGGAGCTGAGGAGCAAGATGGCATGATCACTTGGGACGATCTGTTCCTCAAGGACAATGAGACGCCATTCATCTACGTGGCAAAGGATGGCTCCGGCGACGTCGAGACCATCCAAGCGGCCTTCGAGCTGGTGCCCGCGAACAACAAGCAGAGAGTGAAGATACTGGTGTTTCCTGGTCTCTACACGTACGTGTAACCTTCTCTCTTCTCTTCTTCTTTTCCCATCAAGTTTTGGTTATTTAATAAGCACAGTATGATGAAAACCCTTGTGCACTTTTTGTTTTACTTGTGCCTCATCATTGTTTGTGAGTATTGAGGATGATGGAGACTAAAGATCCTGGTGTTTCCTGGTCATGCGTCTAGTAGGTGTCTTTGATTTGAGTCAAACAAGTGAACGTAACAAAAAGGTCCGTTCCGCAGTCCCGCACCCACAGCCCATAGTCGTTGAACGAATCCACTCATCTCTCTCCCTGCCTCTCCCCTCCTCCAGCGTCTCTCTCCCTGCCTCTCCTCTCTTCTGGGATCTCTCTCCCCTCAGCAGCCGCCACTCTCTCCTCTCGCCTCTCTCTCTCCCCGGCATCTCCTCTGCTCCCTCTCTCACCGGCTGCTGGGGACGGCGGCTACTCATCTCCTCTGCTCCCTCTCTGACAGGCTACCTCATATCCTCTGCTCCCTCTCTGACAGGCGGCTACCCCATCTGCCGGAACGGCGGCGGCGACGTGCGGGAGCGTTGGAGGGGCGGCAACCAGGCCTGCTGAAGGGCGGCATACTAAAACCCTCTTTTCATCCCCCCCTTTTCATATTTCCCATCTCAATTGTTTTTCGTTTATGGATCTAGTACAGTGCCGCACTAGGTCTTGGTTGAGATGTTGTCGCTACTCTGCAAAAATGTGTCAACTCAGATTTTTGTGCACGAGATTCATGTACATATTGTTGTTGGGTCTTTTATACTCTGCACGCTTCACCACAAACCATAAGCCCAACCTTCATAAGCGTTTTAAGAGATGTTCACGATAGACAAATTTAAAAGTACATGCCACTACTGTAGTTTTTGACATCTGAAGCTTATAACTCTAGTTACTCTACTGTAGTTTATCTGATCTACCTTTGTTGACCTGTTGAGAAATGTGGTTGTTTTACCTCATTTGCGGCTGGAATCTCAAAAAAGATCTGTAATTATATTTGTTAAAACTATTTCAGTATGTATATCTTGATTGTTGGAGTCATTGTTAGTTTTTTGTTGGAGTCATTGTTAGTTTATTGTTGGAGTCATTGTTAGTATAAAACTGTAAATCTAAGATGTACTAGTGAGTGTGCTGTTCAGTTTGAGCTAGTCATTCTGGTATCTGCCCTGCATCTCTTTACTAGCAGAATGTGAAATGCCTGTCATGAACCACCTGCAAATTCTACCATTATATAAACTGTAAATCTAAGATGTACTAGTGAGTATGCTGTTCAGTTTGAGCTAGTCATTCTGGTATCTGCCCTGCATCTCTTTACTAGCAGAATGTGAAATGCCTGTCATGAACCACCTGCAAATTCTACCATTATATAAACTGTAAATCTAAGCTGTACTAGTGAGTATGCTGTTCAGTTTGAGCTAGTCATTCTGGTATCTGCCCTGCATCTCTTTACTAGCAGAATGTGAAATGCCTGTCATGAACCACCTGCAAATTCTACCATTATATAAACTGTAAATCTGAGAGCATGCTCTTTCTTGTGTGTGTTCTTAGGCCGTACTGGAGATGCTACTTTCCAAACACTCAGGCTATCATATATGTTGTTGATTCAAGTGATACTAATTGATGATATTGATATTGATGAAATGCAGAGAAAAAATAACACTGGACTCCACAAAACCGTATGTCTCCCTCATCGGCGCAGATCGGTCGACGACCATCATAACGTGGAATGAGACTGCAGGGAGTACTGGTAACACAACTGGCTCAGCGACCATGACTGTCAGAGCGAAGTTTTTCTGTGCTTTCAATATAACAATTGAGGTGAGGTGAAATCTGTCTTCTTATTCCTTTTCCATTTACAAATCCTTTAGTACACACTCATTATCATTTGAGGGACCGTGCAGAATTCCGCGCCTTCACCGTTGCCAGGAGAGACAAACAAGCAGGCGGTAGCGCTGCTACTCGCCGCCGAGAAAACCGTCATCTACAGGTGCAACATTCTGGGTTTTCAAGACACGCTCTATGACCAGCAGGGGGTACATCTGCTTTATCAGTCCTACATCCGCGGTACTATTGATTTCATCTGCGGGAGTGGACAGTCGTTGTACAAGGTAATGAAGATCGTATCATCCTTTCACTATTTCCTTGGTCCCACCTGCAATTCGACCTTAAGGTTTACTTGAACTGCAGGAGTGCACGTTGGACTCTGTGGCAAAGAGCTATGGCGCCTTCACAGCATCTCAGCGCAGCAGGGCAGACGACTCCGGATTTGTATTCTCTGGCTGCGAGCTCAAAGGCTCAGGCCAGCTATACTTAGGAAGGACGTGGGGGGCATTTGCCCGAGTGATCTTCACAGGCTGCTTTTTCACTGACGTCGTCCGCCCCGAGGGCTGGGGAACTATGGGCTCCTCAGGCTCAACAAGGTGTGTGCAACTAATAATCAGCCACCCTAAACTAATCAGTCTTTATAATAATCAGCCACCATGAACTAACAGAGCATCAGACCGTCAGCATTTTTTTTTTGCGGAAACAGCAGTCACATGCCCAAGCCTGATAATTTGTAGCACCAGACTGCAGTCTCGTGTAGTGCAAGTCATATTTTCATGTTTTCATGTTTCATGTTTTTTGTAGCACCATTATGCAGTCTCGTGTAGTGCAAGTCATATTTTCATGTTTTTGTAGAACCGTCATAATCACAAAGAATTGCAACGGGTAGATAACAATATTCTTAGGGCGTGTGTCGTAAACTCGTAATCGGAGAAAAATTGTTCAGAAAATGGTGGTGAAGAACAAGAAAATTGCTGCAGGCAAGTAGGTCGATACCTATACAAACAGTTGTACAGTTATGGAACAGATTATATCAGAAGTACCAGCATTTTCCGCCTGGTGTACATAGAACATGACTTGTAGCTAGTTCATGTGCTGTGTCTATCCGAGTTGACTACGAGTAGTTCACACCAGCACCGCTGAAAATTCAGCATTCCATCAGAAGTTCTGAAGTCTGACATCATGGGTCCTACTCGTTGAGGGGCCTCAAAAGGATAGAGCTGCTACAGTACGCATGGGACATGGCTTTGCAGACCGATGTTCACATTCACATTATAATGTATAGGGTAGCATAGATGAGTAGAGTGATTGCCGAATACCGACCTGTAGACCTGCTGTACTTCGACTGATGATTTAAGCGGTACATGTGACAAATCTAACAGCAGATATCTGAACCATGCTGCCTAAGGCGAGAGCTCGACTGGTCTGGTTTGTAGCTGTCAAATAAACCAAGTGAGGCGAGAGCTCGACCTGTAGACCTACCAGTTTAGCCATCTAAAATAACAAATTTTGTTATTCTAGAGGGAGTAATTTACTATCTTCCACAACACATTTATATTATGAAAAGCATGCTAATGATTTTTTTTTGACAGCGACGTGTTCTTGGGGGAATTCAATTGTACAGGTCCTGGTTCGAATTTGAGCCAGCGGGTCCCCTGGATGCATAAACTGAGTGAGGACGAGATGAAGCCATTCCTCGGCTACACCTTCATCAATGGTGTTGAGTGGTTGAAGCTCGACCCTGTCCAAGGAGGGGCAAAAGATTGACGTGGTTTAGTTGACAAGTTCTGCTGGTAGCGTCCTTTGTTCTCCGCTTATGAGAACAAGTTTCACCTAAAGTCTGTTCTTTGTGATTTCTCTTTTGAGACTTTGCATTCCAGATTGAGCGTCCTTTGTTCTCTTATGGATTCATGGAGTAAAAACAGTTTAGTCATCGTATGCATAGCTTGCTCTTGCATGGTGCTGAAGTTTGCTTGTTTTGTTATTTTCAATTGGGAAATTTGACGAGTATTAAAATTATGGAAAATTCTAATGGTAGCCTGAAATCTGTCACAAAAGGAACAAGGTAAACACACCAAGTGTCGATATCTTCAGTTAGTTGTCTTGAACATCATTCCACTTGAGTTGAGGAGTGATCACCATGGAGTGGTCCTAGCCGTCTCACCGCGTGAGATGACAGAGCCCACTACCCTCAGTCCAACCAAACCCTCCTGCACTCGCGCCCTTCGCCGCCGGCTGCAGAGACTGACGAGGAGGCAGAGAGATGGAGGAGGGGGCCGTCATCGAGGTGGCCGAGGCGTTCGCTCCCTCAGCGTGCAGGCCAGAGTGACCGGCCTCCCTGTCACCGGCGCGGGAAAGAGGCGCAGCTGTGGGACACCTGAGTCGTCCTCGCCCTCAGCGTGCGGGCCGCAACGCTCCGCCTCCCCGGCGTCTTCGCGCTCGCAGGAAGGAGGCGCAGCTTTGTTGGCGGCTCCGAGTAGCTGTGCTTTGCTCTGGTTCGCCGGGTAGGACGACCGCCAGCAGCTCAATTGTCTGGCCTCCTCCGCCTCTTCTACCTTCGCTGCCGGAGAATGCCAGGCAGCAGCGCAGAGCGTATTCGCGCAGGTGATATTTACATTTCTTATATTTTCTTCTTTCCTCTCTCCCCTCACTCTGCCGGCACCACCAGCAGGAAACCCCTGCTACGGAGCTAGCAGCCTCGATGGCTCATGAAAGGCATCTCTGGCCGGGTGCTTCCGACTCCATCTTCTCTACAAAGGTAGCTTCCGTGGCCCAATCCAATCTATGATGGGTGACAAATCGCTTCAATCCATTTTCCCTTCATATTCATTTGGTCTTACGCACACAACCTGTTAGATGGAATGAAATGGCTGAAAAAACAAACAAATTTTGCACCTTGCAGGTGATGGAAGAGAAGATACACTTAGGAAGGAAATGATCAATTATTGTCGCATCTCCTATTTTGCAGGTTTACTCCACTCTTGCCTTATTAGTCTTCATGTATGGTTTTGATGTCCTCAACAGAAGACACAGAGTCTCTTGCGTACTTCTGGTTAGAGTTGCCTACCAGATGTTCATCTATGACCGATGGCTTAAGTGAATATGTAAAAAGTTCGGTTTATTTCCAGCGTTTTAACTTTTGAGGACCTAGCCAATCAATGGTAAAGCTAACAAGACCGGCACTTTCAGGAGAGCAAACGGTCTGTTCAGATGTGGTCTGTCGCGTTCGACATCTCAATCAATGACCATGGTGGTGCTGGTGCATGCTTCAACTGAGAGCAAGACCCAAGCATGAACTGCATATTACTTGGTACTTTGCTGCTTTGTATTACATATTTTTGTTATTAGTTGCCTAAGAGATATCTAGAATGGATTTCTAAATACATTGTGTTTGTGGAGTTAGAAAAGCACTTAAGAGGATCATAATTTTATCATGTCAATATTTTCTGTCTCTTGGTGTGCTCTGTTGTAAATAGCTATACACTGGTACACGTAAATAAAAGCTCTGATCGATGTGATATGAAACCAAGAAGGGTTGCATTAGTGCTTTCTCATTTTGTAGTTCTGCTTTAGCAAAGCATTATTTCCCCTAGTCCTCATCTGCCCAAGCACATTTTAGTTCTATTGCTCATGTTCCCTTTTTCCTTAGTTCTGGGCTAGAGGATTTTGTTTGTTACTGCACCTGAAAAGTAATAAGTTCTTAAGTATCGCATTTGGATTTACACTGCCTTTGAATCAGGGTCTTGCAGTTTCTGTAGACACTCTGGCTTACATTTGTCTTGGTCTTTATTTTTTTAGATGATCAGGGGAGGGGACCCCATCCCCAGTTCCATTGCAAGAATGAAACCAGAGAAGTTCGATACAATCATGCCAGGCATGTTCCAGCGAGCTCTAACCAAAGGAAAAACAGAACCGAAAATCACAAAAAGACAGGCTAGGTTTGCACGCAGGCAATTCTAGGTCTGCCAACTAAATTACCCACTACAGTTACATCACGGTCTGCAGCATCGAACACTTGAACCCCAGCGGTGTCGCCTTTTTGATCCTCTTCATCGGAGCAGCCCCAGGTGAGGGAGACCACACTCCCACCTCCATGACCGAGATCGGGCTCAGGATGGAGTGCTTTCCCGTCGTCTTGTCGCTGGTTAGAGAGGCTGGTTCTTCATCATCAGACAGACTGAGCACGCCCAGGTTAGCATGAGTGTCCAGGGAGGCTAGCCACGCCCTATCATCAGGGGTTGTTTGAGGAACTCCAGCAGACAGGCCAGGAAATTTTCCATGACCTCCTTTAACTGTGTTGGCACCAGGATCATCCACGACCTGAGTGTTTTCAGGATCCTCCACCCAATCTGTTTGATGTCAATCCAAGAGAGATAATCAAAAATCATGCTGTTTCTGTATTTCCAGACACACCATAGAACCGCAGCATTGACTGTGTTTAAAACTAGATGTTTCTTATTAGAAACCCAGACTCGCTAGTGATTCATAATTGATGCCAACTAGTTTTTTGAAGAAACTTTGCACAATTTTCCAGATAGCAGAGGGTACCACACAATCAAAGAACAAGTGGGTGATGCTTTCATTACAAGAACAAAAAAGGCATTCCTTACCTCTATCAATATGCCTTTTGAGTAAAGTATCTTTAGTCATTAATTTGTTGTGCCCTAAAAGCCAGAGAAAAATGTGAATTCTAGGAGGGACAGACAGTTTCCAAACAGCAGGGATAAAAACTGGTTATACACCTCTGAAATTAATAACAGAGTACAGAGAGCTAGTAGAGTAAACACCATTATTCTCCAGCTGCCAGATCAAGGCATCTGTATCTCCAGAGAATGTAATGCTCTTAGCTATTTCCATTAACTCATACCACTTCTCCATCATCTCAGAGTAAAAGATCTCCTAAAAGTAATCTTGAGGGTGTCCCCATCCCAGACAG
Organism: Elymus sibiricus; assembly: GCA_039707655.1. NCBI lineage: Eukaryota > Viridiplantae > Streptophyta > Magnoliopsida > Poales > Poaceae > Elymus > Elymus sibiricus. The sequence goes on along the minus strand of CM077674.1, from coordinate 378,312,456 downwards.
TTTTAATAGTAGCATTCTTCTCCTCACAAGTAAGGTAGAGGTCCCAGAATTGCACAGCTAGAGGGGCTTTACCGATTCAGGTATTTTCCCAAAACCTAACTTTACCCCCATCCCCCACCATCCATCTATACCCAAATTTAATGGCTTTGATCACAGAAGTGACCCCCTTCCAGGTGGAAGCATTGGTGGAGGAACTCATGAAGATATTGGGGGAGTTAGTAGAGTATTTACCATCAACTACTTGTTTCCAAAGTTTCCCCTCTCCGTGGATATATCTTTTAATCCAGGAGCCAAGGAGACAGATATTCACTTCTTTAAGATTTGGGATCCCTAGCCCCCCAAATTATTTCTTCATACAAATCATCCCCCAATTGGCTAGATGGAGCTTTCTGTTCCCCTCCAAGTCACTCCACAAACAGTGTGCCATTTGAGTGTTGATGAGGTCCAGAGCCCATTTGGGAAATTTGAAGAAGGAAAGGAGATAAATGGGGATACTAGCTAGGCATGACTGAATTAGGATGAGCCTCCCCCTATATGACAGAAGTTTACCCCTCCATCCAGCAATCCTTTTAAGGATTTTATCTATCAAGGGTTGTATATCTTCTCTTCTAATTTGTCATAGCGGAGAGGTATCCCTAGGTATTTGATGGGAAAGCTACCAACAGGACAGCCAAAGATACCAGCAAAGAGGGATGCATCTTCCTGAGTCAATCCTATAGGAACCATTTCACTCTTGGTGTTGTTGATCTTCATCCGAGAGACCTTTTCAAAACAGGATAAGACTAGTTTGAGGTTGCTAGCCATATCTACATTAGCCTCAGAGAAAAGGATAGTGTCATCTGCATGTTGCAGGCAGATGACACCTCCAGGACAGATCCTACTACCTAACCCACTTATCAAGTTTGCAGAAGCAGCTCTGCTTAACATTTTAGTGAGTGAGTCTACCACCAGATTAAATAGTAAGGGAGAGAGGGAGTCCCCTTGCCTCAAGCCTTTACCAGTCTTTGTCTTTATGAGTACAAGTTTTGGTGATGCTTCAGTTTCGGCACAGCCGTACAATTTTGGATAGCGTCACTGTGCTGTAGCTCTGTTTTGGTGATGTCTCGGTTTAATCACAGCTTTACAAATTTGCTACTCGTGAAGGGTTTTTGATTGTTTGTTATTTATAGCTTTGGACAATTGAAGTAGATCAGCTGACAACAGATGTCTTTGATTTTATAGCTCATGACTGAACCTGGATATCTTTTCCAGAACAATCATGAGCTTTGTTAATTTTCTAATAGATAGATATCGAAACACAGGTGAAATTTTAGTTTGTTTTAACTCGATAATCTCAACAAAAGTGGGTGCCTATAAAAGCAAGACTTCAAATGAACTTTAATGTGTTTCTGTTGAGTAATGTAGGATTCCGCCATGGATGATAGAGGAACATTTTTGCGAATATTTAGTTAAGATTTTTTTAGCCAACTAGACTTATTTTGTATCAGAGTATATGTTATAAAATTTCCCTCTGTTGCTGCAGGATTCAGTATGCGTATTGAATTAGCTGAAAGATTAAAACTGATATGTGAAGGTCACTTTGTCTAAGAGTCTACACTTATCTGCTCATGCAGGACTGTATGCTCAGTGAGGGCTAAAAGTTCAGATAGGACGGACTGGTTCATTTGTACACCAGAAAAACCTGAATCACTATGAATTTGCTCATTCAGAGTTTTGCATTCGTAATCACAGGTAGATTTCTTCTCCTTGTCAAATCTACAGTTGCTGATATGATGCCTTGCAGGCCTCAGCAGAAGTGATTATGCATCCTGTCATGGACAAAACCAAAAAGGCAATAGTTGACGCAAAGATGTGAACTTGAGAGGTCTTCACTCTCAACCTTTCTGTTATTTGTTCGCGGAGCTGCTAAATATTTTTCCTTTGCAGTGTAGATGTGATTCTTTAGCTTACATGTCAGCTCCATGTGTATATGTTTTGGCTCAGTGCAATGTTCCATCATTGTAGTTAAATGTTCCACATAAATAGATTAATCTTTTGATGTGAAAATTATGCATTTGGCAATTCGAGACTGATCTGTACAAATTCTTTTTGTTTGTGTATTTTTGTTTCTTCTAGCCTCTGTATTTTTGTTTGTGCATTTGGCATTTGGCCTTAATTAGTAATGCACTTAATTGGTTATGAGCTGAAAGGAGAGCTATTTTTTTTTGTTTTGCGCAGCACATTTCTTTGTATGTTTATGTGGTTACTGATTTTGCGATTGCTCGCCATATACAATTTCAGTTCTTAATAGTTACTGATTTGCTTACATCCCTTCAATGGAATAAGAGGAGGGAAATCAAGGCACACCAAGGATAACTCATATGGCCAGGTGTATGGGTAGAGGGTTTTAAGATTTTTCATATTTATGATGAAATTGTTGATATGATCTTTCTGTGGTCCTTTTATTTTGTTGGATTATGTTATGAAAAGAATACTTTTTTGGCTTATGATGACATGCTTTCAAAATTCGAACATTTTGATCTATCACATATCTCCGAAGTTATCCTTGTGTGTTTTGCATTTGTCCTTTCAAGTCCTAATTTAGTTTGCTCATTGCCTCTATTTTTGTGTGTTTGCATTTGCCTCAGAGACAATGATGACGTTTACGCTTGCAAGGATTGAGCCGCTATTATGTGAGTTAGCTTTTCCTTCTCCATCCCATATTAGATATCGTAATCCCAGTTTGCTCTGTTTGCAATGTTCAATATCCCTAGCTCATTGGGATTTTCATGTTAGCATGAAACATTTCCTGTCGAACCTGTTCCCCATTTCTTAAATTTGCTGCATTTTTTTGTATCTTCCGGCCTCTATCATACATTTTTCTTGTATTATTTTTCCAAATTAAAGTTCCTTCTAATTCACATTTTATTTTGCTGCCTTTTGCGGATACATGGTTCTCTATGCAGCCCACACTGCCTTCTCAGGTGCACAGTCACTTGCCAATTTTGTGCAATCACTGTGATCACCAGGTACCCATGTCTGTTGTAAATATTGCCATGCCCTCCTCAACAAACGCACGTACCTTTTATTAAACACCTGTCAGTATCTCCACTGCTCACTGTCTCTTATGCGTTTCTGCACTCTACGCCTTAATCCACCTCAGGCGATCCAAGTTTCAGGTACTGTCAGTACAATGGTGGCAAATTAAAGATCCAAGTTTCAGGAACTGACAGTATATGTAGCCGTTTACCATTTCATTGCTCACTGTCTGTTGTAAATACAGTCAGTTCCATTTCATTTCTAATGTCATGTTAAGGTTTGGAATGTTTCAAAAAGCACAATGGACGAGGTTCAACTAATCTCCAGGTGCGCTGAGATCTCTATTCCGCAGGAGTATAAATTGCAAAAAACAACCATAATTGGGGACCCCAATTTAGAAAGCTACCACCTTTCGGTTTTTTTTCTTTCAAAAACCCACCGGTTTTTCAGAAAGCACTGATGAGATGATAAGCTGCGTTTGATGCGGGATCTGACAAGTGGGTACCACGGATAAGTGATGACGTGGACAAATGAATCGAGGCCGTTTTGCCTGGACCGTTAAGTTTATATAGGGCCCACCTGTCAGTATCTCCACTGCTCACTGTCTGTCGTGCATATATTATCAAACACCCTGTGTGCACAACCGGTAGCCGCCACGCCATGGCGGTCGCCGAGGTCATCTTCCGAGACTCCGGTTAGTTCTCGCCGCCGGCACGGAGCAGAGGTAAACACGGAGCGGCTGAACACGCCGAGCGTGGGGACGCTCGGTTTTCAGTGCCGTGTGTTCCTCACCGTCGCCGTCATCTTCTCAGTCTGGCTCCGCCGCCATGGATGTCAGAAGTACTGCCGCTAGTGCTCCCGTTGGCTCCTGTCGGATCAAGGCGAGGGCGGCATAGTCCTTCGGAAAAGAACAAGCGCGCGTGCGCCACCGCCTCGTACCTGGCATCTGTGCGAGCGACCATGCTCTACGGCGGTCTCTGCCCTGTTGGCCCACAAGAACGGCAGGGAGCTTCAGGCATTCTCACCCTCCTCTCCCCCAACTGAGTTCAGCGTAGCAGTGCTGACTGCTGAAGATAAGAACGACAGGGAGCTGCTGCGCGTACCGTGTTCGCTGTCCGGTTCACGCCATGCCGGCGTCGTTTGTCGCCCCAGCGCCCTCACCTCTCTGATTGACCATGCCTGTTAGCTTCGCCGTGCCACTCTGTCCCTCTCTACGAAAGGAATCGGCCCCGGAGAAAATATCTGGTGCACCGGAGCTTGTGGTGCTACCGGTGCACCGAACTCACATTATGCTTTTAAAATGTTCGAAAAATTATGAAAAAAAATTTAGCACACTCACATAACATCAATGTAGGTTGTCATAAAATTTCAAGTCAAAATTCGAAACATAACTCGAAAAACAAAAATGACAAATTCAACACTGAATAGTACATAACATAACTTGGGCTTTAGATTTGGCCCATTATCATACTGATGTCAAATTTGTCATTTTTGTATCTCAAAAAACATTTCAATTTTTTATACGAAATTTTGTGACATCATACATTGATATTGCATTAACGTGCTAGAATTTTTTTCAGATTTTTGAAAGTATTCTATGGCATCCGGTGCACCGGTAGCACAACAAGTGCGGGTGCACCGGATACATTCCCCTTCCTCTATGGCCGCTGCACTGGTCATCATCCCCGTCTCCGGTTAGTCCTCGCTGCCACGTCGACTCTGCCACTGGTCTAGCTCTGGAGTCTGGACACACGCTCAACAGAAGGGAAAAGAGAATGCCGTGATACGCTCTCAGATGGGTGCGCATAAGCTGTACCGCTGATCAAGTAAGCCTACCGAACACCTTTCGCAGGTGTAGCATTATTGGTACTTTGATCAAACGAGCAACAATCTAAATTTTCCTACTCTCGCAGCTCTTACTTCCAGAAGCGATTAGTTGCTGCATCGTACATACATGGACCAATCGAGTTCACATGAATAGTCGGCGAGCCGCGCGCTTGCGCACGCTGACGAGAGAGATGTCATCCACGACCGGCCCGCAGAGCGTCCCGTCGACCTTCATGTGGTAGTGAAGGCTCTGGAACACCACACGCGTGAGGTTCCCCACCGCCACGAAATCGAGCATGGCGCGCCTGTACCCTCCTGTGCCCTGGGACTGGTACTGGACGTTCAGGCTCGCCGCCGCCACATAGGCCTCCACGACCATGGACTCCTTGCACCCGTTGGCCGCGTCCCCGACGTAGAACTGCAGCCTGTACGATCGCCCGGCCACGGTCCCCACCTCCTGCACCAGCGCCGTCTCCCTTCCGGCCACCAGCTCGACGGCCCGCGCGCCGTGCGGCACCCTGTGCCTCGGCGCGTCCACGTACTTGACGACCTTGGTGCTCGACATGACCATCCATCCCGGCAACGGCGAGCAGTTGTCCTCGTCCATCGGCGGCACCAGAACCCCCCACGGGCAGTCCGGGAAGATGTACGGCCCATCCTCAAAGTCGCCATTCCTGAGCATATTACCTGCAGTTTGAGCTGAATCACTCGGTCGTTAGGATTCGCTACCAAGTTGAATCTTCAGATCGATGTGGGAAGCGATCTTACCTTTGGTTTTCGTGGAAGGTTGGAGGGTCTTGATGGCGATGGCGTCGATGACGGGGCCGCATGCCGGGTCCTCCTCGACGCCGGGGTTGTGGATGGCGAGCCACACGGCGGTATGCTTGGCCCTGAAGGCCCATGAGTAGGAATCCCAGCCGCCGCTGCTGTACACGGTCTGGACGGGGAGCACGCCGGAATCTGCGGCGACGGACACTTTCAGCTTCTCGGCTTGAGCGCAGGTGCGCGCCGCGCTGAAGGTGATGGAGTAGTATGCACGCCGCGTGACTCTGATGTTCTGCCGGATGGACGCGTCGTTGCCCAGGCGCACGGCGCTGGCGCCCTCCGGCACCGCCACAATCATGCCTCCCTGCTGGTGCCCCGACTGGATGTACTCGACGAACCCCGAGATCTCCCAGTTGGGTATGGAGTGGCGCCCCATCACCACCGAGCCGTTCAGCTGGGACTTGGCTGGCCCGTCCTTGAAGTTGCCGTTCGGTAGTAGGCCTATGCACACAACACAAGCATGGTAAGTAAAGCAATTCGTATGTTTGCGGCTGTAGAAAGCTGGGACACATGAGCCGCGCAAATGAGCTAGATCTATTGTGAGCATGATCTCCGTTTCAAACATAAAAAAATGAGCATGATCTAAAATGATTACTGCTGTATTAAAAAACTGCAGTGCACATTAATTGATTCCCTTGCACAAAAATGAAAACGATCGGCAGTGGAGATTGAGTTCTGATAAGATACTAACTGCTAATAATTTGCCAATTTGTATTCTTATCAAGATGATTAAATATTTACAGGTCCTCTCAGTTCCACGACCCAGAAAATAGTTTCACAATCAGATCGCACACTCTGCATATATCTTGAGCTCTATATTCTTTTTCGTACTGCAGCTATCTCAAGAGAGGTAACCACCCTTACGTGCGTTTACATTGGAAAACCAGTCAACGCCGGCAACCCCTGCGTCTACAAGATGCAGTCTACAAGATGAATAATTGACTGTTTTTCCTTACCACCGTACTCTGTACATGAAAAACAATTAGCGGCCAATCAGACACTTCTGCCTACCTACGGAGTAGTATTACCTAGGAGTCACACTGTCAAAATTTTGACAGCAGGCTCTCTGACTGAAGCTAAGTTGAAATTACATGTACTGTACAGATCAAGCGATGGACATGGCAAGCAATACAATAACAACGCAAAGCTACGGAGACGGAGGGATCCCTTGTTAACGTATACGAGCCCCAGTTTTGCGAGATCTCACCGTCCGTGACGGCCGAAACCGCCGGAGCAGCAACGCCGACGAGCACGAGCAGTGTCATGCACCGGCCCCGCATCCCCTCCGCCATGCCCATCTCTCCCCGTGCCTGGCGAAGTGGCGCCGATCGAGCTCTCTGCTCCTCTGCTGGGATGTCAACCGTGGAGCCTCCCTTAAAACGGCGACGGGTCGATGGAACAGTCATGAGCTCCTCTTGCAATGCCTGCATGGCAACTTGGCTAGGCTGGCAATGGAAGGCGACAAGAGGGGGGCCGGGTTCCAGGGCACGAGAAGGACAGCCAAGCATACCTCGGGTCTCACTCTCACTCGCTTCCGGTTGCTCTACGCTTCAGTTTCCTCCGCAGCGCCCAATGCAGTGCAGCAGCCTCGGGTCCTCGGGGTTTGGGGACGACGGGACGCGTCAATGGTAAAGCGGCTCGCTATGTGGGCTGGGCCGTAACGATGACGATAGCAGGGGACTGTTGCGTAGCCCCAGGCCGTGCCCATGTGCGTACTGGGCTGCCATGTCCACTTCTTCCCTGAAAAAGTTGTCCACTTTAGGGTTTAGGGTTAGGGGGAAAAAAAAGCTGTCCACTTCTTCCCTGAAAAATGGAACAAGGTTGTCAACTCGCTCTGCTGTCGAAAAGGAGGTCTACTCCCTCTACCGGCACCCGGCGCTGCAGGCGCCGCATCTATCGGCTCGGCTGCCACGATGCCGCGTCATGCGCTCGTGTAACTATGCGTCTTGCACTTGCTGGTGTTTTATCACTCCAAAGTTACGTGCCTACTGCCTAGTTGCCTCCAAAACGTGTAAAGAATACTTAAAATGATGGGTGTGGCTAGGTCTCAGTCGACTGAGACTTAACCAAGTCTAAGTGACATAGTATGCAAGAAGAGAAAAAAAACTGAAAATAATTTTTTGCACGAATCGCCATGCAAAATCAAAGGAAGATACTATCGACTGAGACATAACGAAGTCTAAGTTGACTGAGACTTAGCAAAACTGTAAAATGATAGTATTCCCTAAGGGTGTGGCTAGGTCTCAGTCGACTGAGATTTAACCAAGTCTCAGTCAAGTAACATAACAAGCAAGAGAGAAAACAAAAAAACTGATTTTTTTTTTGCACGAATCTCAATGTAAGATCTCACGGATGTAGTATCGACTGAGACTTCGTTCAGTCGACTGAGACTTAGGAAGACTGATTCCCTAATGCAAATTATCCACGATACATTACAGAACCCTGGTTTACAACTGCCGAGTGCTCGGAGTTTTGGACCCCTCTGTAATTACTCCATGACGGAAGGAGGTCAAAATGTTCGTGTCACAAACCAACGGACCATCATACATTGCGGCGTAGCACAATCACAGAAGCAGCCGGCGAGCGTGGCTCTGCACGCAGACGAGTGAGGCATCGTCGACGACGGGACCGCAGACCGTGCCGTCGGTCTTCATGTTGTAGCTCGCGCTGACGAACACCACCCGCGTCCGGTCCTCCGTCGCCGTGAACTCGAGCACGCCGCGCGTGTGCCCGCCCGTGCCCTGGGATTCGTACGGGACCGTCACCCTCCCGCTCCCCGCGTACGCCTCCACGGCCAGGGAGCCCGTGCACCCGTCGGCCGCGTCCCCGACCGAGAACTCCATCTTGTACGACAGCCCCGGCACGGTGCCCACCTCCTGCACCAGCGCGCTCTCCGCGCCGAACACCAGCTGCACGGCCCGGGCGCCCTGCGGCACCGCGTAGTGCGCCGCGTCCACGTACCTGACGGACTTGGTCGACGACATGATCATCCACGGAGACAGCGGGGAGTACCTGTCCTCGTCCATGGGCGGCACCATCACCCCGCACGACGTGCTGGGGCAGATGTACGGGCCCTCCTCGAAGTCCCCGTTCTTCAGCATGTTATCTGCCGGCCGGTGTAAGTATTTAGTTAGTCATCTTCGGCGAATCCATGCAAAAATCACGTAGCTATATTGGAGACGAGAGGGTACGTACAGTTGCTTTGTTGAGGTGGCAGGAGAGTCTTGATGGCGAAGGAGTCGACGAGGGGGCCGCAGGCGGCGTCTTCATCGTGTCCAGGGTTATGGACGGTGAGAGACACGACGCTGTCCTTGGCCTCGAATGCCCAGCAGTAGGAGTCCCAGCCGCTGCTGGTGTACACCGTCTGGATGGGCAGCTCGCCGGGCTCCGCCGCCACCGTCACGTTCAGCTTCTCCGCCTGAGCGCAGGTGCGCGCCGCGCTGAAGGTGATGGAGTAGTGCGTCCCCGGCGTCACGCTGAGCTGCTGCTGGACGGAGGCGTCGTTGCCCAGCCGCACGGCGTAGGCGCCCTCCGGGACCGGCAGGACCATGTCCCCCTGCTTCTGGCCCGAGCAGATGTACTCCACGCACCCGCAGACCTCCCACCGCGGTATCGCGTAGCGGCCCGTCACCCTCGTCCCGTCCATCTGCGACCTGTCCGGCGCCTCCTCGAAGTTGCCGTTCGGCAGAAGGCCTGAACATGGAAAAAATGACATGACACAACTTGCGGCATGATTAACAATCACTCACATGGAACTTCCTACGGCATGCTTAATCAGCTCGTCATAGTACAAATTAATAACATGCACTAGAAATACTCCTAGAACACATAAGTAACACAGCTTGAAAGCTCTCACTATCAGTGGTGTCCGAAGCCACGAGAGCAGCCATGCAGACGAACAGCAACAGCGCGACGCAACGGGGACCTTGCGCCATCTTTCCTCCCCTCCTCATCATCTACGCTGTCTTACGGCACAGCGAGTGAAGTAGTAGTGCTTCGAAAACAAGAGTAGGCTGTGAAAAATATAACTGTTTGCCAGAAAACGAAACGTGTGCGATGGTTTATTCATCGGGCAAGATTTCAGAAGGTGAGTTGTGTGCGATAAAAATCTTGCCCATGATCGTACTTTATACCTTAAGAATATTTTGCGTGCCCCATCCACATCGAAAAATCTTGTCTCAACCTATAAACTTGCTCGTGATAACCTGGCTTACCTTGAATTTTGGCATGTATTTATCTCTGTTAAGGACTAGGTAATGGGGAAGGTGTTGCTACACGCCGAGAGTAGGGGTTGCCTTTATCCCCCACCATGCAAGCGTCAGTTCATAGGCCGCAAGCTCTTTAGGCAAGGAAACTATCCTCCTCTCGGTGGCATAGATGTCTAAGACATTCTTCGTATGTGTTGGTCAACAAAGTTCTAAAAGGAAATAATCTTTTTTCCCAATAAAGTTAATGAGTCAGTTTCTGATGCTTGTCAAAAAGCGAAGAGCCGTCAACTCCCTTATCCTAGTTCAACTAGTTAGAGCTCGTTTTTTGAGATGTATAGGGTCATGCCACGCCTTCAATGGGCAGAAATCAATATATTATGTAAGCTTTATAGATGACTTCACTAAGCTTACATGGATATATTTGCTCAAAAATATATCTGATGTGTTTCAGAAGTTTCATGATTTCCAGCATCATGTAGAGCGATTATTTGATACAAAGATCCTTGCTATGCAAACCGATTGGGGCGGTGAATACCTTAATTTAAATTTCTAATCACATTGGTATTTCTCACCTATGCCCATCAACAAAGTGGGTCAGCTGAGCGCAAACATCTTCATATAGTTGAAGTTGGTTTAGCACTTCTTGTCCATGCATCTATGCCTCTTAAATTCTGAGATGAAGCCTTTCTCACTGTTGTTTATCTTATTAACAAACTCTCTAGCAAAGTCATCGAGTTCCAAACACTCATGGAGCGTCTCTTACATGCTAAACCAAACTATCCTTTTTATTACGAATTTTTGGATGTGCACTGTGGCCAAATCTTCTCCCTCACAATCAACATAAATTCAATTATGCCCAAAGCAATGTGTGTTTATAGGCTAAGGTAAGGGGTACAAATGTCTCGATGTCGCCACCGGACGAGTCTATATATCTCGAGATGTCGTTTTATGAGTTCATATTTCCCTTTTCTAGCCTACATCCTAATGTTAGCGCACAACTTCCAGCCCAGATCCTTCTTTTACCACCTAACCGCCTTAATCCTTTCAGTCCTTTGGATCATGGGGAACATGCGTGTGATGCTTGTAGCTATTTCTAACACTAATGTTGTTGAAATTTCAGAAAACAGTGTACATGTTGGTTATTTTATGCAGGAACAATCTGCCACAGAAGATAACAACACGGAGGGTGAAGCTGATTCAGCTGCACGCACGAGATCCCCTACTGATCCTAGCAGGGCATCTACCCCGGGATTTGCGCTAGTTAGCTAGACCCGCCAGCAAACCGCGTCCCAGGCCACGGGGTCCGCGCCAGGTGAGGGAGGGTGATTCCTTGGATGCATCCCACCCACCTGCGGGATCTTCTTCTCGTCCCACGTCGCCGCCGTCAGCTCCGCATTGGCGGATGGCAGACTCCTCTAGCACACCAATGACACCAACGCACCAAGTGGCACCCTATCGCTGGATGAGCGCGGCGAGGCCGAGCTCTGATGTTGTCTTGTCTGCTCCTCGCACGGACGGGCACACAGGGCTTGTAGGCACAAGGTCCTTTGCACATTTTTTGCCTGAGCCACAACAGATTACACGGCCACCTCCATGCACTCATACATGGTCTAAAGGTGGTATTTTGCCCTAAAGAATTAAGGATGGATACATTCGTTGGTTGATTTTTGGAGTACAGGAGAACCTGAGAATTTGCAGGAAGCCTTTCGCGATGCAAAGTGAAAACAGGCAATGGATGAAGAATTTCATGCTCTCATGAAGAATGACACGCGGAATCTTGCACCTTTCCAGAGGTGATGTAATATTTATTGACAGTAAGTGGTTCCATTGATAGGTACAAAGCATGTCTCGTTGCTAAATGGTTCAAGCAAAGGTATGGTATTGACTACGAGGACACTTTCAGTCCAGTAGTCAAGGCGACAACTATTAGATTAATTGTTTCAACTATTGTATCAAATGGATGGTCTATGTCATAATTAGGTAGAATGCATTCCTTCATGGTGTTCTAGCAGAGGAGGTTTATATGAGGCAACCACCAGAATATGAGGTCCTAAGAAACCTACCTTTCTTGTGTACAAAGGGTGCCGCATCACTCACAATGGCATTCAAGATAATCCTTCCCGTCGTCCAATCTCTGTCTGTAAGCTGCAAGGATTGCTGAAACAGGGTGTTGTTCGCCGGATTGGATAAAGCATTATACGGGTTGAAACAAACACCACGTGCTTGGTACTCTCGTCTATCCACCAAACTTCAGACACTTGGCTTCATTCCTCAAAGGCAGATACCTCTGTTATTTTATAGCAGAAATGAAATTACCATATTTATGATTATTTATGTGACGGTATTATTGTCACAAGCTCATGTTCGAAGGCAGTTGATGCACTACTCCGTGATTTGCATGGAGATTTCTCATAGAAGGATCAAGGAACTTGCATTACTTCTTGGGACTAGAGGTAACACTAGCACACAATAGGATTATTTTGTCTCAAGAAAAAAAATATTGCAAACATAATAAAAAGAGTTGGCATGAAGGATTGTAAGCAAGTCACTACACTTTTATCTACTTCAGAAAAATTGCCCTTGACGGAGGATGAAATACTTGGGGGAGGGACTCCACCAGGTACTAGCTCCTTATTGTCCTTTTTGACACTGACTAGACCTAATATATCCTTCTCAGTAAATAAGGCGTGTCAGTTTCTGCATGCTCCTACAACTGTTCATTGGTCAGCAGTAAAAAAGAATCATTAGATACTTTAGATATACATCTTTCTTTGGACTCAAGCTTGCGAGGTCAGACCCATCTCTTGTAAGTGCATTTTCTGGTGCTGATTGGGCAGCCTGTCCTGATGATAGAAAGTCCGCTTGAGGTTTTCCACATTTTTTGGGTATAGCTTGTCTCATGGAGTGCAAGAAAATAACTTATAGTATCAAGGTCCATCACTGAGATAGAGTACAAGTCTCTTGCAAATACAACAACAAAAGTAGTTTGGATACAATCTCTATTACATGAACTTGGTATTAATCAATCACAGACAACAACTTTATGGTGTGATAATCTTGGTGCAACTTATCTGCCAGCAAATCAGTGCTTCATGTCGAACCAAACATATTGAGGTTGATTATTGTTTTGTCCAAGAAAGAGTAGCAAATAATTTACTTAATATTCGGTTTATACCCACAGGAGATCAAGTTGCGGATGGGTTTACTAAGCCCCTGACACTACGGGAACAAGAAGCTTTTCGGCACAATTTTAACTTAGACAAGTTGTGATTGAGAGGGGATGTTAAAATACATATGTATTTCATGTGTGTACTACGTTGTAGTTTGTTGAGACAGTTGTTGTAATCTTGTCAGGATATTGTACATATTTGATCCTATCTCTTGTATAGCTGTCGTAGGGATCAAGTACTCGTACACAACCCGAACCGACCCTTGTAATCCCTTATATTATATATACAAGCCGAACAGGAGTCCCACCACATGACACATGTGATAAACAACCCAAACTGTTCAAAAAAAAAAATACGCACGAGTCCCTGCTAAGGGAATACCAAATGCTACTTGTTGTTTGTCCGTTTGATTCGTGCTACTTGTTCGTTATGCTTGTGCGATACTACATTTTTGGTGTGTGATTGATCATACTATGCTTAATGTGTGCATATATAAGTTTTCCCCTACAATTATTTGTGTATGATCATTCACTTATGTCTTTGGTGATGCGTGCATGTTATTTCATTCATATCATTTTGTGTGCTCCATCAAAATGTATGTGACATGGAAGAGTGACCCATGATCCTAATCGATTGTGCATTTGCATTCAAACGCAAATTTTTAATAATGCACAAATTTAGGGGGAGCTCTTGCTTATCACATACTTCTTAAAGCGACGATGTATTTCATTCACTTAATCACTTGTCGAAGCCTTGATCTATATGTTGTCATCAATTACCAAAAAGGGGAAGATTGAAAGTGCAACTAATCCCCGGGTGGTTTTGGTAATTCATAACAACATATATCTCATTGAACTAATATCCCTTCAAGATAAATATTTCAGGATGTTCAATGTATGGCATGGAATGACATAGAGATGTGGACCCCTCAAAATGCTAAGGACAAGGATTGGCAAAAGCTCAAGACTCTATATTTTTGTTTAAGTGATCCAAGATCACATTGAGTCCAAAGGAAAGCCAATACTATTAAAAGGGGATGAGGTGTTGTTTAATGGTCTACTTGCTCAAGTGCTTAGTGATATTGCTCCCAAACCCTCAGCCACTTTCTCTATCCAAATATGTACAAAACCTAAGTTCCAACTCGGCCCCACCGATATTTCCTATCCGGAGCCACCGAGTTCATCTTGACATAGCCACTACCAGAAACCCTAACAGTTCGGTCACACCGATATGGATCTCGGTCTCATCGAGATGGCCCTGCCAACTCTCTGTTACTTGTTGCAATTATTTCGGTCTCACTGAGAATTGCAATCGGTCTCACTGAGATGGCTTGCCAACTCTATGTTGCCTTATTGCTTCACTTCGGTCTCACCGAGTTGATGCAATGGGTGCCACCGAGACGAGGTTTGCCCTAAGCCCTAGTACATCGGTCCCACTGAGTTGTTCCCGTCGGTCCCACCGAGATTCCTAACGTTCGTATTTTTGTACTGATCGGTGCCACCGAGTTTACTAATCGGTGCCACCGAGATAGGTCAAACGTGTGTAACAGTTGGATTTTATGTGGAGGCTATATATACCCCTCCACCCTCCTCTTACCAAGTAAGAGAGCCATCAGAACGTGCCTACACTTCCACCATTCATTTTCTAAGAGACAACCACCTACTCATGTGTTGAGATCAAGAGATTCCATTCCAACCATTTGAACCTTGATTTCTAGCCTTCCCCAAGTTGCTTTCCACTCAAATCTTTCTTCCACCATAGCCAAATCTGTGAGAGAGAGTTGAGTGTTGGGGAGACTATCATTTGAAGCACAAGAACAAGGAGTTCATCATCAACACACCGTCTATTATCTTTTGGAGAGTGGTGTCTCCTAGATTGGTTAGGTGTCGCTTGGGAGCCTCCGTCGTGATGTGGAGTTGAACCAAGAAGTTTGTAAGGGCAAGGAGATCGCCTACTTCGTGAAGATCTACCCGAGTGAGGCAAGTCCTTCGTGGGCGATAGCCATGGTGGGATAGACAAGGTTGCTTCTTCGTGGACCCTTCGTGGGTGGAGCCCTCCGTGGACTCGCACAACCGTTACCATTCGTGGGTTGAAGTCTCCATCAATGTGGACGTACGATAGCACCACCTATCGGAACCACGCCAAAAATCTTCGTGTCTCCATTGCGTTTGCCTTCTCCAAACCCTTCCCTTTACCTTCATATGCAATGTTTTACATTCCGCTACTATACTATTAGAATTGCATGTGTAGGTTGATTGCTTGACTTGTCATAATTGCTAAAATCTGCCCACAACTAAAATTGGGAAAAGGAAAGATTTTTATTTGGTCAAGTAGTCTAATCACCCCCCCTCTAGACATACTTTCGATCCTACACCCCTCCGACAAAAACAAGGCCCCGGCAGCAAACATGTTGGACCCTCTCCCCCCTTCTCCCCGCCGCCCCCTCGGACAAAACAAAAAGACTAGTTGCATCCATGACTAAAATGCTGCCTCTCGACAAAACAAAAAAAGCATAGTTACAACCATGCTGACAAGTCATGCAGTAGTAGTAGGGCGCGATGGTTGCAATTGCATGACTAGTGTAGACATACAACTGCCGCACTCCCTTCTCACCACCGTCCCCCTCGAACAAAACAAAAGCCCAGTTGCGACCATGTTGGAAAAGACAAACAGATAACAGTAAAAAGTGTTATCCGATTCTTTTAAATAGTGCTAGATTGAACATGAATCCTACATGGGTTGAACATTAACATCAACCCATGAATTCTGCAAAATCTGCATTCTACATTCTACATGCGTCAAAATGGCTAAAAACAGAGATACACTAAACTCTAAGACATGAACCAGCCATATCATTGCAAAAACACATGGTTACAAAAAGAATAAAAAATATCTAGCAAAAGTAACCCATGAATTGTACCAGCCATGGTTTCTGGAAGTAAGCCAAGCTACAAACACTAAAAAAAAGACTTGCTGCTAGTGAAAACACTAATAAAACACAAAAAACAATTTGGTGCTGCTAGTTAAATCATGGCCATGGTTTCTGGAAAAGTAAAACCAAGCTACAAACACTGACAAAATGATCCCTATTGTTTTAGACTTATAAAATCCCTATTATGACAGTAAGTGTCTTCTTCCTCTCTAACCACACAGGAAGAGCTTAACACACTGGATAAAAAAAATTCAATGATTTTATTGTAAACAGCTAGTTAGCTAGGGGCTCCCTCTCTGCTTCAAAACTCAGGGAGAAAAAAAAAGAAAAGGCCAACCTTCAACAGTATATTATGTGATGATGAGAGTAAAACTAAAAAAGAAACAAGGATCGGAAAATGAAAAACAAATACAATAAAAAAGAAACAGAGAGGTTGCGGAGTTACCCCTCTGTTTCTGAACTCCTTCCAGACATACATGTTGATGCCGCTTCCCCTGCTCTCGCGGAAACAAGGGCTCAGACAAACTCTGCAAGCCATCTCCTGTGCACATAAAAAAGGCGCCAAAACATAAATTTGTGCTAGTGAGAAACCTACATATTCAGCTAATGATTTTAGCGAGAAACTTGCATGCTTCCGGAAAAAAAGGATTTCAAGATAATGATGATTTATCATTGCCATCGACAGCTGGTGAGCAAAAAATATATTTACATTGGGTTGCAGACATAAAAGGATGAATCTATCAAAAAGACCATGTTAAAAAATATACCACTGCTAGTGATGCATTCAATAATCTATATCTTGATTCCATACAAAAAAGATATTGAACATGGTACTGATTCATAGGGTTTCGGCAAAAGGAAAACTGAAAAAGCATGCTACTGCTAGAAACTTAGTTTCAGTAATCATTCTCTTTGATTCCAGAAAAAAGAGAGATTTGAACATGCTACTGATTAATAGGGTTTCAGCCAAAAAATCTGAAAAAAAATAAACTTGCCCACTCCTAGTGATAGATTCAGTAACAATCTCTCTTGTTTACGGAGAAAAGATTTCAAAAAAACATGCTACTGATTAAATAGGGTTCCATAAAAAATCTGAAAAAACAAATAAACATGCCCACTCCCTAGTGATAGATTCAGTAATTATCTCTCTTGTTTCTAGTGATTAATAGGATTTCGGCAAAATATAAAACAAAACAAAACAAGAGACTGGGCCACTCCATGCCACAAACAAAAGATAATCCTCAACCATGCTACTGATTTCACAAACATGCTACTGATTTGAGGGGCTTTGGGTTTGGTTCAGTAATAGATATGAGGGGGTTTGGGTTCAGTAATAATCCTCAAACATGCAAAAAGTCTGAAGGAAAAATCATTAAAAAAAAAGAACACACTACATACCACTGCTTGAATAAAAAAAGGGGAGCGATTCTATGCTTCAAGCTACTACTCTCTGGACTTGATCCAAAACAAAATATGGAACCCAAAATCCCCTTAGATCTACTGCATGGGGTGGGGGGGGGGGGGGGGGGGCACTTACTCCATCAGCAGTGTCCCATATCCTCTCGCTACCCGTGAAGGAGCACAACGATTCCTTCGTTTTGCTGCAGGGACCTTCAGATTTGACTGAGAAGAATAGAGAGAAGGAAGAAATGAACTGACGACTGGTGTTCCCCTCCTCTTAATTACTGCGCCCCAAGCATTAGAGGACGCCCCCAACAAGGAAAACAAGTCAACAGACAGACCCGCGCCTTATGCAGGCCGAAACAAAGGACAAAGCGCCTAAGCGCGAATCCACAAGCTGCTAAAGATCAGACGGCTGGCTAGTCGATTGAGACTTAGTGAAGTCTCAGTCGACTGATTTTTAGCAGCTCCGTTCTTAGAATTGAGTGACAATTCAAGGTTGAAATATGAACTTCTCTCAAAACCTAAAGTTAAGCCAAATTTATAAGATTGAACTGAATCTCTGCCAAATCTAAGATGCGCCTGTGATATGAACAGAGACTCTGCGTTGTCTGCTTGCTGCTTGAGCTCACACCGATTCGAGGGCGGCAACTGTCTACAGGCCCAACTGAAGGGAACCGTTTGGGAATTGTTTCCCTCCTCTCATACGCGATAAGAAGACACCACGACGAAAAAGTGGTAGGTAGATAAGCAGCCATTCTCGAACCATTCGCGCCTATTCCATTCCGTTGCATCTCCTGATCTCCATTCGCATATCCGATGCCTCCCATGGGCGTGGCTTCCACTTCCCTTCTCGTCCCCACCTCCTTCGCCCCGGCCGCCGTCGCCGCCACGGCTCGCCGCAGCTTCTTCAGCCACCGCCCCCCTTCCAGCCTCCCCGCGGTCCGCCTCCGCCTCCCCCGTACGTCCTCGCTCGTCGTCTCCGCCTCGGCTTCCCCGCCGCGGTCGCTCGACGCCCTGATCTTCGACTGCGACGGCGTCATACTGGAGTCGGAGCACCTCCACCGGCAGGCCTACAACGACGCCTTCGCGCACTTCGGGGTCCGCTGCCCGCCCGCGGCCGACGCCGACACGCCGCTGTACTGGGACGAGGCCTTCTATGACGACCTCCAGAACCGCATCGGTGGCGGGAAGCCCAAGATGCGATGGTACGTCACGCCCGCGAGCTCGAGGCTTCCTTCGCGTGTGGCAGTCTGCCTTTTGCGCAATTCCTTCGTGTGCCCTGTGATTGCTTGCTTGATGTTTTGCCTCAGTAATTGCGCTGTGATCGGGTTTGCGATCAGCCTCCCACCGTTTGCTGCTGGCATTTCGATTTCACAATCTTAATTCTTGCTTACCTGCATTGTATGCAGGATGCAGTTGGTCACTAGAATGGTGTGCAAAGACTAATGTGGCAAGTAGTTTGAATTGGAATAACTGATTTTGCAGGGCAGGGCATGCTAGGGTCCACATGCTGTTTAAGTAGTTGATGATTAGCGTGTGGATATTGGTTCTGAATTGGTTTCAATCTGTTACAGGTACTTTGGAGAAAATGGGTGGCCTTCTTCAAAGATATTGGAGACAGCACCTTCAAGCGACGAAGACAGGGAGAAGTTAGTTGACGTTATTCAGGTCAGATTAGTTATGCCCTTGGTTCTAAATCGAATGCACTAGCTCCTCATTATCCTTTTTCAAGAAGTACAAGTGCTTCGAACCATGTCTAAGAATCCATGAATTTTACAGAAGTACTCTTTTGCAGGACTGGAAAACAGAGAGGTACAAAGCAATAATCAAATCTGGAACTGTAAGTGAAGTGTATATGTTCAGAAATTCTTACTCATCATCTCATACTGATTTTCAGCTTTGTATACTAGGTGGAGCCTAGACCTGGTGTTTTGCGGCTGATGGATGAAGTTAAGGGTGCGGTAATACTTATTGGAAGATCTATTCTGCTTTGTGCTAGTGTTTTCCTCATGCAGTAAACTGCTTTGCAACATAATATATTTCATTTAATCCTTTTTGTACTGTACACTAGGTGAATTCTTATTTAATGTTCCTATTAAATTACAATAGTATGGGGCTATTTTGAAAAAAAAATTGAGGTGACTTTGGTATAATGGTGTAGGGCATCAAGCTTGCTGTTTGCTCTGCGGCAACTAAAAGTTCAGTGGTGTTGTGTCTTGAAAATCTTCTTGGACTTGTAAGTTGCAGTTGACTTATGTTGTGTTTCTTATATTTCTGACATGAATTTTATTTTGTCAGTTGAGATTCCATTTCTTTACCATTGTATGGTTTTATAGGAAAGATTCAACGGTCTGGACTGCTTCCTTGCCGGTATAGTTCTGGTTATTTTTGCTTCTTTCTGATCATGTTTGCCATGGTTGTTTTGAGGTTAACTTGCAACGATCACCAAAATGTGAATCAGCGTGCAGGATTGTCTTTACAAAGTTTTCGTACCAGTCATCCTAGTTGTTTCCTTGTTTTATAATTGTGCATTAGTTCAAATAAAATATCACAATGGCTAGTGACAAGGTCAAGAAAAAGAAGAAATCAGTGAAATGAATAATATGAAGTCTAGTAACAGGTTGAGACGTGTTTTAGCTTACGTTTTTCACCCGGCTAAGGCCAGATCCTATTTAAATGCACTAGCAATTATCTGTTGTTTGGTAGGTGGTTATATTCTGAAAGCTATGATAAGTCATTCAATGGCATTCAAATTTTTTGATCGTTTCATGTTGCAGGTGATGATGTTAAACTGAAAAAACCCGATCCATCGATATATATTACAGCAGCAAAGGTAGTGAGCACAATTGGAGCAGATCATGTCAAACTTTACATGAGATATTTTTTTTGAAATTGGTGGTGTTAAAGACTTAATTGTTCGATGCAGAAATTAGGATTAGAAAGCAAGAACTGCCTTGTGGTAGAAGACAGTGTCATTGGACTACAAGTAGGTCTTCCAAGTTTTTATCAACTAAACTTATACTCCCTCCGTACCAAAATATAAGACGTTTTTGTAGTTCAATTTGAACTGCAAAAACGTATTATATTTTGGTACAGAGGTAGTACTTTTGAACTCGAGAGATGACTTTCTTTTGACAGGCAGCAAAAGGAGCAGGGATGTCATGTATAGTAACATACACACCTTCAACTTCTAACCAAGTAAGATCGAGCTTAGCTACAAATTATTGTTCAGTTTAACAGTCCACATGCTGATCTCCTGAATTTTCTGTAGGATTTCAAGGATGCAATTGCAACCTATCCTGACCTTAGTAATGTGAGGTAGGTAATTATTTTGCTTCTTTAGTTTGTTTCAACAGGTAAACCTCACCTGTCAAATCTTTACAGGCTTGAGGACCTCAAGCTACTGCTCCAAGAATCTCTGGTCACTGGATAGTGGAATTTCCTCAGGCCTTTTTCGGTTGGTGGCGATCCAATCCCCTAGCCCTAGGGGATTCAATCCACCCAGGGGTTGGGTGATCCCCACTCCTCGCCCAATCCCCACTAATTCCTTCAACCCCGCACTCGGTTAAACCTCTTGCGCCTCGGGGAGATTTGAATTGTGCATTGCTGTTACACTGTAGCGGCAACAGTGAAACACTTAGTTACAACAACGGCATGCCAAACTGAACAGGGGCACATACTCAGCATTTCATACGCAGAGAAAGTGACTTGAAAAGGAAAAGTGAAAAAAACGTAACATTGCAGCCGTTGCTGATGTTCCAGCTGATTACAGTGATACTGTTGCGATGAATTATGATCAATTTGTTCAAACGAAACATCAGAAAGCACAATGTTAAGTCCGTTGTCACGCAACTACTATCATTCTCAGCAGTCATTTTCCACTTCCGAGCCGCACACATAAGCACCGGCCCTCCCAACTCATCAGGAAAAAAAGGGTACCGGCTCCTGCGAGGCGCATCAGCGGAGCAACCGGCGACGGCGAGCATGCGGGCGCGAGACACTGACGAGAGAGACGTCGTCGACGACGGGGCCGCAGAGCGTGCCGCTCCGGTCGGACGTGGTGTGGTAGCCCGTGCTGTAGAACACCACCCGGGTGCTGTTCCCCTCCGCCTTGAAGTCGAGCGCGTCGCGGACGTAGCCGCCGGTGCCGTGGGACTCGTACGACACGCGCTTGCCCCCGTACGCGGTGGCCACCTGCACGCTCATGGGCGACGCCGCGCACCTGTTGCCGGCGTCGCCCACCGAGAACTGCAGCCTGTAGGACCTGCCGGGCACGGTGGCCACCTCCTGCACCAGCGCTACCTCCACGCCGGCCACCAGCTCCACGGCGCGGGAGCCGTGCGGCACCCGGAAGTGCGCCGCGTCGATGTACTTGACCACCTTGGAGTAGGACATGATCATCCACCCCGGCAGCGGCGACGTGGCGTCCTCGTCCATGGGCGGCACCAGCACCCCCCACGGCGATCCCGGGGTCATGTACGGCCCCTCCTCGAAGTCCCCGTTGATCAGCATGTTCTCTGCACATGTCATGCAGGAGTAAGAATTCCGTAACGTGATGAGATTTCGTGGGTGCGGTTAACGACGAGATCGTGTGCATCTTACGGTGGGTGGCGTGAGGAGGGTTGAGCATTCTAATGGCGACGGCGTCGACGATGGGGCCGCACGCGGGGTCGTCCACCTGGTCGTCCCCGTGGTGGATGATGAGCGACACGACGCCCTGCTTGGCCTTGAAGGCCCAGGCGTACGAGTCCCAGCCGCTGCTGGTGTACACCGTCTGGACGGGGAGCTCGCCGCCGGACGCGTCGCCGGGGACGATCGACACGCTCAGCTTCTCGGACTGGGCGCAGGTGCGCGCCGCGCTGAAGGTGACGGAGTAGTACCTGCCCCGCGTCACGCTGAGCTGCTGCTGGACGGAGGACTCGGTGCCCAGCCGCACGGCGTGCCTGCCTTCCGGCACCGTCAGGACCATGTGGTCCTGCTTCGCCCCGGACTCGATGTACTCCACGAACCCGGTCACCTTCCAGTACGGGATCGCGTGCTTCCCCGTCACCCTCGAGCCGTTCATCTGGGACCTGTTGGGCGCGTACTCGAAGTTGCCGTTCAGCAGCGGGCCTGCAGGTTTGCATTACCGTCAGATCATCTCAGGTTTGTAGTAGTATTCAGTAAGGGTTTGTGCTAGGCTGTAACCAAGAGAAGTAATTCAGATGGAGTATATTCTGGGTTGCCGCAATCACTGCACATGGACGTCGGAACGGAAGGTTCCGCCTATTCCCTTGGTCGGCCGGCGCACGCTCACCTTGGGGCGACTGGGGAAGGCGCCTGCATCACTGCATGCGCAAGGTCGAGAAGGCTGTCGGTGGCACTGCGGCGGGCATCTTGCCATAGGTCGAGAACGCTCCTCCGTGCCGCGTGTCAGGGGATGGCTATGGCAATTGCAGAGCGAGGCGGACAGAGTCGGCCGGAGACCAGGCTCAACTGGCTGGAGGCTACAGTAGCTATATGTAAGTTATTTATATTACAAAGAAAGTGAAACAAATAACCATGTACAAGACTACAATTGCTATATGTAAGTTGGCCGAATTTGCAATTTGGGTAGGTCGATTTTGTGGGAGGAGTGGTTGGAGGAGGAAGAAGAAAGAAGGACGATTGTTAAATCTTAATCTAACGGCCCAGAAAATCGGTTTACCCAAAATGAATATTCCGGCGACTTCCGTATAGCCCCAGTCCCAAACAAGACACGCTTTACATTGTGTTGATAGGCGCCAACCGTTTTTTAGGTAATGTCTTCTTTTACCCATGAAAGCAACATTCAAATGATCCACATTATGATCCGGAGATCAGCCTTATCTGACCCTGGAAAGATTTTTAAAACGAAAGCAATAGATTTGCCTTGTTCATTAATTAAGACAAAAAATGAACTGTCTAATTTATCAGCAGAAAATCAAACGAAAAACACTACCAATTCGTCTTAGAAAGAAGAACAAGCAACATCCCTACAAGGCATGTGGACTGCTCACAGATCAAGAAGCCCCATGGTCACAATCTTGGCCAGCTTCTTGGAGCCGCCATGAGATGTGGACTGTGGCCAATGTTCATAGGCAGGACAATCGGCTCCATGCCTGTAGCTTTTCTTTTCTCTTTTCTCTTCTTTTAAGTTTCAGTTCCTTGTAACTGGTTTCTTCCTCTTCATCAATGAGAATCAGCCCAAGGCTGCTTTTTCATCAAAAAACCGACAAAAGCTCCCAATAAAGATCGATGAAAGCTCCCAATACGCTACTCCTGGAACCCTTCACACATGGGTCTCAACATCACAGTGGTAGCCCCATCAGTTGGCTGCAACTTGAGGGAAACACATCGACAAAGATAACGGGTACAGCCAAACTCATGTAAGCCGCACAGAAAGCCGGAAGACATCCATCATGTAACTGCGAACACCTAATGCAAAGGCAGAGCTCCTGCCGGTTCGGCTCAAAAATGCTTTTGCTCATGCTTGATTTCTCCTTCAGAATGGCGGGTCGGTGGTTAGTGCCACCATTCTTGCTTCTATCCTTAATTGCTTTCTCCTTTTGGAGGCAGCCCTTCGTCTTGTCGGATTCAGGATTAGCAACGTCCAAACTAGTAAGGAAATTGCAAGCCTTGGAGATGAAGTGGACCCCGGGTACAGCCGGCAACACCCTGCAAAGATTTCAACATTTCTAGGCGTTCGTTTCACAAGATATGTATAGAATTCCTTTCTGGTCCACAAGATTGGTGTAGAAAAAAATAGTACAAGGTTACATGCTATCTTGAATCTTACACGACTAAAAAGGAGTTAAATGCAAGGGAGGTCCTAATTCTTTTGCCGAAATGTCAAGTGAGTTTCATACTATGAAAGTGCACATTCCAGTCTGAAAGTACTCCCTGCGTCTCAAAATGTAAGACCATTTTTGACAGTATGAGAGTGTACCTTGTAAGTGATTCATCAGAGGTCCTACTGACCCCTAACCCATGCTGACTGGCCACGTTGTGCTTTTTTTTTTTTTTCGAATTGAGGGGCACGCCCCCGATTTCATTTCATTAGATGAAAAGAAACCGATAAACAGGTTAAATACAAGAGTCTTCAGGCCCCAGGCACCCTACCATGGCACCCAGGAGAATGAAAGTATACTCAGCTAAGCAACAGGTAAACAAAAGCAACAGTGTGACCGCGCAGGATTCACTCCTGTGCACAGAAACATTCTCCAGAACTCGCAGAACAGAGACCCTCACTTCATTTCATTACTAAAAGGAACAGAAAAGAAAGAAAAAAGAAAACAAGCCCACAGGCACGATTACCCTACTCCAATTCTTCTTGTCATTGGTGCCCACCCTCTTCTTTTGTTGAAGAAACCATTCGCCACATCAACTAGCAATGATGCCACGGTGGCGATGTTCAAACTCCTAGATAGCAGGTGCCCGAAAATTAGCAAGTTCGCATAAGCAAACCCGCCTGCAGTAGCCATTCCTAAATAAATAAGTAACGAATAAAATGTGTAGTGGTACAATTGCCAAGCCAGCACGGCCACGGATACCCTGTGTTTCAGACGCAATGTACCAGCCGTCAACTTCGGGAACGAACGAACGCATCAGTTCAGCGAAGCAACCGGCGGGCAGGCGTCGGCGGAACGCAGACGAGCGAGGCGTCGTCGACGACGGGCCCGCAGCGGGTGCCGCTGCTGTCGGACTTGGTGTGATAGCTCGAGCCGGAGAACACCACCTTCGTCCGGCTCTGGCTCGCCGTGAACTCCAGCGAGGCGCGCGTGGTGCCCCCGCCCGCGCCGTCGGAACGGTGCACCACGGTCTTGCCCCCGCCCGCCGTGGAGGCCTGCACGCGCATGGGCTGGTCCTCACTCGCCACGCACCCGTTGCCGGCGTTCCCGACCGAGAACTCCAGCTTGCACGCGCTCCCCGGCACGGTGTCCACCTCCTGCACCAGCGCGGCCTCCCCTCCGGACACCAGCTCCACGGCGTAGGAGCCCTGCGGCACCGCGTAGTGCGGCGAGTCCACGTACTTGACGACCTTGGAGTAGGACATGATCATCCACCCCGAGATCGGCAAGATGTGGGTCTCGTCCCTGTGAGGCACCAGCACTCCGAATGGTGACCCCGGCGCGATGTACGGCCCCTGCTCGAAGTCCCCGTTCCTCAGCAAGTTATCTGGACAAACGCAAAATCGCACAGAGAGAGTTACGTAAAGGGCTGATCTGACGTACTATACACCGCACATCTCGAAGGTTCATGCATGGGATCGTGTCTTACCGCCGGTGGCCGGAGGATCGTAGAGCGTCTTGATGGCGACGGAGTCGATCATGGGCCCGCAGGCGGGGTCGTCCTCGTGGACGGGGTTATGGATGGTGAGCGTCATGGCGCCGCCCGTGGCCTGGAAAGCCCAGCAGTAGGAGTCCCAGCCGCTGCTGGTGTACACCGTCTGGATGGAGATCTCGTCGGACGCGTCGCCGGGGACGACCGACACGGTCAGCTTCTCGTACTGGGCGCATGTGCGCGCCGCGCTGAAGGTGACGGAGTACTGCCTGTCCGGCGTCACGGTGAGCTGCTGGTGGATGGAGCCATCCTCGCCCAGCCGCACGACGTGTGAGCCCTCCGGCACCGTCAGGATCATGTCCCCCTCCTTCTGCCCGGACTCGATGTACTCCACGTGCCCGGTGATCTTCCACTGCGGGATGGCGTTCTCCCCCGTCACCCTCGAGCCGTCCATTTGGGAGCTGTCCGGCGAGTCCTCGAAGTTGCCGTTCGGCAGCGGGCCTGTAGCGTAACATGACAGTGTTAGAGACAGGATTTGTGCTGCATGTAAGGAAACTACTGTATAACACAAACAGTCAACGCCAGCATTTTGGGAGGAGCAACACTCTGTCTTCTAACATAGCTGATGCTTAAAAAGTTCGCTAATATTACTGAGCCCCTTGAATCCTAGTAGTAACAAACTATGCTGTGCAATCGCGTGACAATTAACACTAAACTTTCTTACAGGGAGTTAAATAACCCGACGCCGACACTAGTTTCACTGACAACCTACTAGCTAGCGCCTAGCAGGCTGATAGATCACTAAGAACATCGAGAAGACTAGAACAATAACAAGTTAGCAAATTACTCTTCCACTGTGAATCTGATAGTCCATTCCACTTCACCAAATTACGAACCAGGCATGCATGCAAGGAGTAAGCAACTTTGGTTTGTGGCTCTCACCATCGCCGGCAGAAGCAGCTCGAGCAGCCGCGCAGACGACCAAGAACAGCAGCGCGCCCTTGATCACCATCTTCTCCCGCTCTTCACCTCCTCGATCGACTAATGTACCTCACAATCTTCCTCGCGCTTTGCAGTAGTTCTCTCGAGCTTCTACTTATCGGGGACAGAGCTTATCTGGAATGGGAAGTCGCCGTTGCACTTTTTTTTTTGAGGGCTAATGGCAGGTGCTCTGCCTTTGCATTATAGATTAGGAATTTACAAAAGAAGAGTCAGATGGCCTAAGGCCGACTAGCAACAGAAAATACAGCAGATTACATAATTAATTGCCTTGAAGAGGCCACTGCTAAGTATGTTAAGTCAGACCGAATTAAGCAAGCCACCATGTCAGCAGTTGAAGAAAGGTTCTGAAAGATTCGTCGCGCGCGGCACTAGGCCACGAGAAGGGTACCATCCTCCTCTCCACCTTGTCCCTGATTCGATCGGTCGATCCGTCGGATGCGGCCACGTCCGGTGAAAAATGGCCGTCGTGCGTGGACTCGATCGCCGGCCAGCGCTTATTATCAGTTGGTAGTAGTAGTACGACGTAGTACATGTGGTTGCAGGCGCAACGGCGTGCGTTCACGTGGACGTCTGCGGCATCTGCAGGCCGATGGAATGGAAGGATTCCACTGTCTCCTGGATCGATCGATTGGCTGGGTGATCACGTAGTGTTCATGTGGATTCTGATTTGCAGCAGTGGCATCATTTACGAGTCGTCGCAGCTTAAACTGCCTCCAAGGACAGCTTAAGATGCTAGACGCTGGAGTCCACTTTGGGCCCTGTCAGAAGGGCGCGTGCATATCTGAATCGAAACAGTACGCACTGATGCTCCACTAGTATCATTTAAAAACAAGGACCATAATATTACCTCCGTTCCAAAATTAGAGGACTTAGATTTGCCTAAATATGGATGCATCTTCTTTTTTTGCAACGAAATTGGAAGCTTTATTAATGAAGTATTGTAAGATTACAATCTGCCCGTAGGCTAGACAAAAGAAAATCTGGGCTTGCATCACGCCAGCTCTCGGTGCCATCAAGTGAACAAGCAAAGCCAGCACACTGATGGGCCAGAACATTTGAATCCCTACCAACATGAGTAACCGTGAGAGAAGCGAAACTAGCACCGATCTCCTCTAATTCCTTCTAAGACAGGCGCCGCAATTGAGAATTGATGCGTGATGTTCATAGATTTACTAACTCCAAGCAGTCAATCTCCAAGATCGCATGTGAGAAGCCACGAAGTTGAGCAAAGATCATTCCTTCCCTGAGGGCGAGAAGTTCAGCAGTAAAAGGATCAGTAACACCCGTCAATGGTTTACTCCAGGCTCCTAGCACTAGTACAAAACAGGGCATCGGTCCACCCCTGAGAAGCCCATTAGTCCCGGTTCACTCACGAACCGGGACCCATGGGGGCATCGGTCCCGGTTCGTGAGGCCTGGGCGCCGGCCGGGCCTCGTGGGCCATTGGTCCCGGTTCGTCTGACCCCTTTTGTCCCGGTTTCAGACACGAACCGGGACCAATACGTCTCGCTCCTGGCCCACAACCATTGGTCCCGGTTTGTGGCTGGAACCGGGACTAAAGATGACCCCTTTGGTCCCGGTTCCAGCCACGAACCGGGACCAATGCGCCTCGCTCCTGGCCCACAACCATTGGTCCCAGTTTGTGGCTGGAACCGGGACCAATGGTTGGCCTATATATAGCCCCCGCCCGCGAGCAGAGCAATGCATTGCTCTGTTTTTTTGCCGGGCCGTGGGAGAGCTCTTGTGGTGCTCTAGCTCACCTCCTATGCACACGAGGTGTTCGATGAAATGCCCGAGCCACACTTAAGCTTTCTCCTCTCGAAGCTCCTTGTCCAAGCTCCATTTTCCTCAAGATTTGTCTAGGTTTGGCGGTCCGTCCTGTCCCGTCCCCGTCCTCACCGCCGTCGATCGCCCGCGCCCATCTCGGCGCCGGCAACACCGTGGTTAGCCTCTTCTTCTTATCTTCTTTCTAAAAGAAAAAAGTTATTACTTGTGTGTTTTAATTAGATGCTCTAGAGAGTTATATGTTGTTCAATAATAAGAACTATATAACGCACGCAGATGAACCGGCAATGGATGTATGGTGACCGACGCACCTCCGAGTATATTAAGGGCCTGCATAATTTTCTCGAAGCGGCTGAGGCAAACAAGCAGAATGGTTTTATGCATTGTCCATGTACTGTCTGTGAGAATACGAAGGCTTTCTCCAACTCTAAAACCCTTCACTTCCACCTGCTTGAGAAGGGTTTTATGCCACACTATAATGTTTGGACCAAGCACGGAGAAAGAGGGGTTATGATGGAAGACAACGAAGAAGAAGAGGATGATGACAACTACCCGCCCCCTGAATACGGTGATGCTGCAATGGGGGAAGCTGAAGATCAAGAGGAACCAGACGATGTGCCCGATGATGATCTTCGCCGGGTCATTGTTGATGCACAGAGAGAATGCGAAAGTGAAAGGGAGAAGTTGAAGTTCGATCGCATGTTAGAGGATCACAAAAAAGGGTTGTACCCAAATTGCGAAGATGACAACAGAAAGCTCGGTACCACACTAGAATTGCTACAATGGAAGGCAGGCAATGGTGTATCTGACAAGGGATTTAGTTCGCTGCTGAAAATAATGAAGAAGAAGCTTCCAAAGGATAACGAATTGCCCGGCAGTACGTACGAAGCAAAGAAGGTTCTATGCCCTCTAGGATTGGAGGTGCAGAAGATACATGCATGCCCTAATGACTGCATCCTCTACCGCGGTGAGTACGAGGATTTGAACGCATGCCCGGTATGCAGTGCATTGCGGTATAAGATCAGACGAGATGACCCTGGTGATGTTGAGGGCGAGCGCCCCAGGAAGAGGGTTCCTGCCAAGGTGATGTGGTATGCTCCTATAATACCACGGCTGAAACGTCTGTTCAGAAACAAAGAGCATGCCAAGTTGATGCGATGGCACAAAGAAGACCGTAAGAAAGACGGGAAGTTGAGAGCACCCGCTGACGGGTCGCAGTGGAGAAAAATCGAGAGAAGGTGGGGGGACTTTGCAGGTGACGCAAGGAACGTATGGTTTGGTTTAAGTACAGATGGCATTAATCCTTTTGGGGAGCAGAGCAGCAATCATAGCACCTGGCCCGTGACTCTATGTATCTATAACCTTCCTCCTTGGTTGTGCATGAAGCGGAAGTTCATTATGATGCCAGTGCTCATCCAAGGCCCTAAGCAACCCGGCAATGACATTGATGTGTACCTAAGGCCATTAGTTGAAGAACTTTTACAGCTGTGGAATGGAGAAGGTGTACGTGTGTGGGATGAGCACAAACAGGAGGAATTTGACCTACATGCGTTGCTGTTTGTAACCATCAACGATTGGCCTGCTCTCAGTAACCTTTCAGGACAAACAAACAAGGGATACCACGCATGCACACACTGTTTAGATGACACCGACAGTATATATTTGGACAAATGCAGGAAGAATGTGTACCTGGGGCATCGTCGATTTCTTCCGACCAACCATCAATGTCAAAAGAAAGGAAAGCATTTCAAAGGTGAGGCAGATCACCGGAAGAAGCCCGCCCTCCGTACTGGTGATCACATACTTGATATGGTCAATGATTTACAAGTAATCTTTGGAAAGGGTCCTGGCGGACTATCTGTTCCGACTGACGATGCGGGACGCGCACCCATGTGGAAGAAGAAATCTATATTTTGGGACCTACCCTATTGGAAAGACCTAGAGGTCCGCTCTGCAATCGACGTGATGCACGTGATGAAGAATCTTTGCGTGAACCTGCTAGGCTTCTTGGGAGTGTATGGGAAGACAAAAGATACACCGGAGGCACGGGAGGAACAGCAACGTGTGCATGAAAAAGACGGCATGCATCCAAAGCAGTATGAAGGTCTTGCCAGCTACGCTCTTACCAAAGAAGAGAAGGAAATCTTCTTTGAATGCCTGCTCAGTATGAAGGTCCCGTCTGGCTTCTCGTCGAATATAAAGGGAATAATAAATATGGCAGAGAAAAAGTTCCAGAACCTAAAGTCTCATGACTGCCACGTGATTATGACGCAACTGCTTCCGGTTGCATTGAGGGGGCTTCTACCGGAAAACGTTCGATTAGCCATTGTTAAGCTATGTGCATTCCTCAATGCAATCTCTCAGAAGGTGATCGATCCAGAAATCCTGTCAAGGTTAAGGAGTGATTTGGTGCAATGTCTTGTTAGTTTCGAGCTGGTGTTCCCACCATCTTTCTTCAATATCATGACGCACGTCCTAGTTCATCTAGTCGACGAGATTGTCGTTCTGGGCCCTGTATTTCTACACAATATGTTCCCCTTTGAGAGGTTCATGGGAGTCTTAAAGAAATATGTTCGTAACCGCGCTAGGCCAGAAGCAAGCATCTCCATGGGCCATCAAACAGAGGATGTCATTGGGTTTTGTGTTGACTTCATTCCTGACCTTAAGAAGATTGGTCTCCCTCAATCGCGGTATGAGGGGAGACTGATTGGAAAAGGCACGCTAGGAGCGGACTCAATAATATGTAGGGACGGGCATTCTTGGTCTCAAGCACACTACACAGTTCTACAGAATTCTACCTTGGTGACCCCGTATGTCGATGAACACAAGAATATTCTGCGCTCCAAACACCCGGAGCAGTGTGACGACTGGATTACATATGAACACATCAGAACTTTCGGCAGTTGGTTGCAAACACGTCTCATGGGTGACAACACTGTTTCTGATGAGCTGTACTCGTTGGCCAGGGGACCATCTTCGACTGTATTGACTTACAAAGGGTACGAGATAAATGGGAATACATTTTACACGATCGCCCAAGATCAAAAGAGCACCAACCAAAACAGCGGTGTCCGCTTTGATGCAGCAACCAAGAGGGGAAAGGACACATATTATGGTTACATAGTGGACATATGGGAACTTGACTATGGACATGATTTCAAGGTCCCTTTGTTTCAGTGCAAATGGGTCAATCTGTCAGGAGGCGGGGTACAGGTAGACCCACAGTATGGAATGACAACAGTGGATCTCAACAATCTTGGGTACACAGACGAACCATTCGTCCTAGCCAATGATGTGGCGCAGGTTTTCTATGTGAAGGACATGTCTACCAAACCGAGAAAAAGAAAAGATAAGGAAGCGAATACATCATACGATGAGCCAAAGCGCCACATAGTTCTTTCAGGAAAAAGAGACATCGTGGGATTGGAGGGCAAGACAGACATGTCTGAAGATTATGAAAAGTTTCATGAAATTCCTCCCTTCAAAGTCAAGGCTGACCCAAGCACCCTGTTAAACGATGAAGATTATCCATGGTTACGGCGCAATAAGCAAAGGACACAAGCGAAGAAAAAGTGAAGACTTTCTCTCCACAACTAGTATGATGATGCCTTTGATCTAGAATATCACTGCAGTTACATGTGAAGAAATGAATTGTCCGTTTTGTACACGAAGTGCATCCAGTTATTGCCATAATCCTCTCAACTTTTTATGACATGCTATGTGGGTGAAATGATGATACCATGCCAACTTTCAACCTTTTCAAAGTTCATTTGTAGTGCTTTTCAATTTCAGGGTCATTTAGCTTAAAAAAATGAGTAAATGCATGAAAAATACCAGATGAAGTCAGAAAGGGTTGAAAATTGATGATGTGGCTTTGAATGGTTCATTTTGAACACACAAAAAGTCAGGAGTTCAAATAAGTTCAAAAAAATGAAATCCCTTTGTAACAGATGAGTTTTCGTCCGAAACCCTGATACTTCGAAAGAGATTGTCCATTTTGTACACGAAGTGCATCCAGTTTTTGCCATAACCCTCTCAACTTTTTAGCACATGTTATGTGGGTGAAATGATGATACCATGCCAACTTTCAATCTTTTCAGAGTTCATTTGTAGTGCTTTTCAATTTCAGGGTCATTGAGCTCAAAAAAATCAGTAAATGCATGAAAAATACCAAATGAAGTCAGAAAGGGTTGAAAATTGATGATGTGGCTTTGAATGGTGCATTTTGAACACACAAAAAGTCTGGAGTTCAAATAAGTTCAAAAAAATGAAATCCCTTTGTAACAGATGAGTTTTCGTCCGAAACCCTGATACTTCGAAAGAGATTGTCCATTTTGTACACGAAGTGCATCCAGTTTTTGCCGTAACCCTCTCAACTTTTAGCACATGCTATGTGGGTGAAATGATGATACCATGCCAACTTTCAACCTTTTCAGAGTTCATTTGTAGTGCTTTTCAATTTCAGGGTCATTTAGCTCAAAGAATGAACTAATAGCAAAAAGAATGAACTAGAAAACTTTTATGAAACTCTAATAGCTAAAAGAATGAACTAAAAATAATCAATTAAAATATTTTGTTATGATCAACTAAAACAAAACTATAATCTTCTTCAATAGCAAAAAGAATCAACTAAAAAGCTTTTATAAAACTCTAATAGCAAAAGGAATCAACTAAAAAGCTTTTATAAACCTATAGAATTTTCATAAAGAATTTTTTTGTTAGAAACTTTAATAGCAAACTAAAATAACAAAATCTGTTTTTGATTAAAACGGACATTTAAAATAATCTAAAAATTACCAAATTGAATATAATGATAAAATACAGTAATATTAAATAGCAGGAAAAAGAATCACTCGAAAATCTATTTTTATTGTAAAGTTATTCACAAACTCGTGATTCACACAAATTTAAAAGAATTCAAATTTAAACTATTCAAATTTGAAAACTAATGGCACTAACAGAAAGTTTATAATTTTTGTGACCTAACAGCAAAAAGAATAAAAAAAATAAAGCAAAAAAGAAAAGAAATAAATAATGCAAAAAACAAAACAAAAAAACTGCAAAAAAATTAAAAAAAATGCCGCCTACTGGGCCACCACGGCCTGAATACGACTAGAAACACAACCAGCTAGTTGGGCCAGGATTCAGGCCCGCAGAAGGCTCAGTAGGCCCACAGGCAGATACAGAGTGGTTAGGCCCGTAAGCCTGCTTTAGAGAGGAGCTCGAAGGCTCTGGCGCACCGCGCCTTATAAACAAGTGCGGCGCTCTCTCAAGTAGCGAGGTGGGACTAAACTCCCACCACGCCGCTGTGCAAGGCCATTGGTCCCGGTTGGTGGCACCAACCGGGACCAAAGGTAGGCATTGGTCCCGGTTGGTGCCACCAACCGGGACCAATGCCTACCTTTGGTCCCGGTTGGTGCCACCAACCGAGACCAAAGGTCTCTGCTTCCCGCCCTTTGGGCTGCTGAAAAGAGACCTTTGGTCCCGGTTGGTGGCTCTAACCGGGACCAAAGGGGGGCATTGGTCCCGGTTCCTGCCTCAAACCGGGACCAATGCTGTGTGTATATAAGCAGCACTTGTGAAAATTTTCATTTTCATCTCGCAGTTCCCCCCGACGACGCCGACCTCCTCGACGCCGCCAGGCTGCCCCGACGCCGTCGCCGTCGCCCGTGCCCCTGCCCCGCCCCCGAGCCCACGCCGTCGCCGTCCGCCGCCCCCGAGCGCGCCTGGCCACGCCCCTGCGCCCCGGCCCACCCCCACCGTCGCCGTCTTCGCCGGCTCCCTCGTGCGCCGCCCCCGCCGTCGCCCTCGCCAGCCGACGCCGTCGCCGGCTCCCTCGCGCGCCGCCCCTACCGTCGCCCTCGCCAGCCGACGCCGTCCGCCGCCCCCGAGCGCGCCCGGCCACGCCTCTGCCCCGGCCCGCCCCCACCGTCGTCGTCGCCGACGCCCTCGCCGCCCCCGACGTCGCCGTCGCCGGCCGCCCTCGCTGTGAGCCGCCGCCGCCCCGGCTCTGTTCATATCATTTTTTTTTATTTTTTATATGATGAATTTTTTGTTCATATATATATAATGTATATATGTATGTGGCTATATGTATGTATGGATGTTCATATATGTATTTTTTTTGTATGTGGCTATATGTATGTGGCTATATGTATGTATGTATGGATGTTCATAGCATTTTTTTTGTTCATATATGTATTTTTTTCATAGCATTTTTTTCCATGTATATATGTATGTGGCTATGTATGTATAGATGGATAGCATTTTTTCCATGTATGTATGTCGTTGTCGATATACCCCCTCCCCGATAACTTCGACATGAGGGGGGGGGGTCGATATACCCCCTCCCCGATAACTTCGACATGAGGGGGGGGGTCGATATACCCCCTCCCCGATAACATTTTTTTTTCTAAGTTAGTAACGTAAAATGTTCACCCCCCTCTCGATATACCGGGCGACCAACTCTCGAGGCCACCTAAACCCTAGAAAAAAAGCGTTGTCGATATACCCCCTTCCCGATAACATTTTTTTTCTAAGTTACTAAGGTAAAATGTTCACCCCCCTCTCGATATACCGGGCGACCAACTCTCGAGGCCACCCAAACCCTAGAAAAAAAGCGTTGTCGATATACCCCCTCCCCGATAACATTTTTTTTAAGTTACTAAGGTAAAATGTTCACCCCCCTGTCGATATACCGGGCGACCAACTCTCGAGGCCACCCAAACCCTAGAAAAAAAGCGTTGTCGATATACCCCCTCCCCGATAACATTTTTTTTCTAAGTTACTAAGGTAAAATGTTCACCCCCCTCTCGATATACCGGGCGACCAACTCTCGAGGCCACCCAAACCCTAGAAAAAAGCGTTGTCGATATACATATGCAACATTTGATCATATGTCAAATTTTGATCATATGTCAAAGTTTGATCATATGTGAAAGTTTGAATTTTGACATAGATTTATCAAGAATGCCCCCATTATGGATGTGCACAAGTTGATCCAATTTTTGTCTGATCTCATCTATATATATATTCTTCTATATGTCACGTTGTCTGTCAAAGTATTGAAGAAATCCATGGCTTCATCATTAGCCGGAAGTAACATGCGTATGATGCTACGAAGCTCTTCAAAGTTGTTTTGGAACGGAGTTCCGGATAGGATAATTCGCTTTTTGGTACGAATTTCAGCAAAGGCCTTCCAAATAGCGATATTCGGAAGGCTCTTGCTGAACTTCGTACCAAAAAGCTAATTAATTATCCTATCCGGGACTCCGTTCCAAAACAATTTTGGAGAGCTTCGTACCATTATGCGCCTGTTACTTCCGGCTAATGATGAAGCCTTGGTTTTCTTGAATCCTTTGACACTAGACAACGTAACATATAGAAGGGTAGATGAGATCAGGAAAAATATGGACCATTTTCTGCACATTCAGAATGGCGCCATTTTGTTAAATCCCTTAAAGGTTAAGAGAATCCCTTGTTTGACATTCATGAGAGAGGCGGTCCGGACGTCGGACATTCATGAGAGAGGCGGTCCGGACGTCGGACATTCATGTTTGTATATTAATTGCCATGTTGTAATATTTGCAGAAACTATGGATCAAAGAGACTTGGAACAAGAACAGTTGTTGGGGGAGATAATCCTCGCCGGAGGTGATGCTGTCTTGTTGTTTCTCAACGACACCGATGGAACAATGGAGGAGGAAGGACATGATCATGATGGCTCCGGTGACATGATCATGATGGCTCCGGAGGTGCTGACTAGCTAATTGATGCATTAATTGTTTTGGTATGTACATATATTAACTCTTCTTTCTTCTTTTATAGCCCTTCGGATCGAGCCAAACTTCGGTAACGAGACGAGGCCCGAAGAAGAGGTTGCACAAGGATGAAAGGTTCACGATCACAGCACTCGCGGACGATGGCCTACCGATTGAACCCAAGCGGACCAAGGACGCATTTTCTGCTCAGTGCGGAGCTATTGTTAGGGACAACATCCCGATCAGCATCAAGCAATGGAATAAGCCTAAGGACGACGCCCCTGAAGGTGATTATGTCACCGATAGACAGAAAGATGATCTTTGGACCTTGCTGAAGGCAAATTTCACCCTACCGCCAGAGGAGGATCCGAATAAGCCAGTTATAGAGCCACTGGTCAAGGCGTGTGCTCTTAAGAAGATGGCAGATCTATTCAGGAGGTGGAAGAAGGAGTTGAAATCAAAGTTTGTCGACAAAGGTGAGACTCCAGAATTCATCGGCCGATTTGAGAAGATAAGAGATCACTGGCCCGCATTTGTGGCCTACAAGACATCAGACAAGAGTAAGAAAATGTCAGAGACAAACAAGAACAACGCTGCAAAGAAGCAGTATCACCATCACACGGGGTCAGGTGGCTACCTCAAAGCCCGGCCGTTGTGGGACAAAGCTGAGAATGACCTGATTGCTAAAGGGGTCAAACCAGAGACATTGAACTGGCCAGACCGTTCAAGGACTTGGTTCTTCAGGGTTGGGGGAACTTTGGACCCTGAAACAGGGAAGTGCCGTTGGACGGACGAGCAACTTGCAATACCCGTCACGAAGCTTCAGAAGTATATCGCCGCAGCGCAGGAAGGGACGTTCATTCCCGACAGAGAGAAGGACGAGCTGACTGAGGCCCTAGGGAATGCTGAGCACCCTGGACGAACACGAGGCACACTAGGCTCCGTTTCATGGAAGTTTGGGTTTCCCGACGCAGGCGGTTACAGAAGCCGGGAGAGAAAGAGGAAAGTGGAGCTGAGCGACATGCAGAAGATGAGTGCAAGACTACAAAAGCTAGAGGAAGCTGAGAGCCAGCGAGCTGCCGGCCAACTATCTCAGCGGCACGAAGCTACCCCAGAAGCTACCCCACCATCTCAGCGGAGAAGCAGCGTGGCTTCCACGGAGCCCGTTCAGACTGACTTCACGGAGCCTATCTACCCCGTGGATACTATCACGGAGGCTCAAAATTGCGAGCTCATGACGAAATGCCGGAACCTCACTCTCAAGGCGGCTGTCGGCTCTGTTGCACCTCCTCAACCCAACGGAACTTTTCACTGCTCACCGATTCCACATGGCTATGCTGTTGTGATGGTGGATGAAGTAATGGAGGGATTTGAGGAGCTCGAGCTTGACCGGTCTACAGGTGAAGGAGAGAATAAGCTGGTCGTGCTCTGAGGAGTACATGTCTATGGCAGAAAGAGTACATCAAGCTTCCAAACTGGACGCCTCCGCCTCCTCCTCCTCCTCAGGCGAATCAGGGCTCTCCGCCGCCTCCTCCTCCTCCTCCTCCGGCGAGTGATCAGGGCACACCGCCTCCTTCTCCGGCTCCTCCGACGCGTGAGGGCACTCCGCCTCCTCCTTCGCCTACTCCGGCATGTCGGAGCAGTATGCCTCCTCCTCAGCCTCATCGGCAACGGCAGAACACAGACGCCGCCGCTCCGGCTCCTCCGGCGCGTCGGAGCACTCCGCCTCCTAAGCAACGACGGAAGAGAGACGCCGCCGCTCCGGTGGCTAGCAGTACAAGAAGAGGCGGGAGGGAATACAGATACGGTCCATCTCTCAAGCCTCTGGAAAAGTTACCATATGAGAGGACCGAGTCTGAAAACGAGGAGATATGTCAGGCCGAATTGAGGGCCCATTTTGCAAAGAAAACTCCACCTCCGAAGGAGAAGCTAGATCCGGTGAAAGT
Source organism: Elymus sibiricus (assembly GCA_039707655.1). NCBI lineage: Eukaryota > Viridiplantae > Streptophyta > Magnoliopsida > Poales > Poaceae > Elymus > Elymus sibiricus. Next base: position 378,274,300 of record CM077674.1, on the reverse strand, counting down.
GATGCGCACTATCGATGCCCTGAAGCGACCACCACCGCCTCCGCCGGATTCCAACTTTGACCGCTGTGTTAAAAAGACATATCAAGACGCGCGGCGGTCGGGAAGTACTTCCAGTGATGCAAGGTTAGCAAAACGAAGAAGTGGGAAAAAAATTCCCCAGCTCGGTGAACAGGCGAACCAATCGTGCCCCCCGCTCAAGGTGTCTAGCGATATCGTCGCTAATCATCTGGGGATGGTGCCCGGTACCAATCCTGGTGATTACCTGAGCGATGATGTACAGTTTGAGCCGTTGGAGGTGGACGACTTCAGTTACCGGTACGGGCGGCCTCTCGTCAAACCTGATCATCCTCCTCTAACAACGATGATGCGAACATTGCATGAATGGTACATGAAAACATGCCGGGAGTCTGGGAAGGATGCTTTGACGCTGAGAATTAAAGAGGAGCACGACCTCGTTGGAATGGAGCAGTTGAATGTTGAATTTGAGGAGATATTCCAGTTATACAATCAAAAGGCCCTCGACAAAACAATCGTGACTTGCTACTGTCTGTAAGTACTACTTCTGTAATTAAGTCTCTCTATATATATAGCTCAGCTCTTTCATTGCATGTATATATAATTATCCTCACTATATTATGCAGATTGAAGATCGTCGAATGCAGAAATGCACAAATCTATGACATTGGGTTCATTAACCCAAATATCATACATGAGTTTACGGTTAAAAACAATGTCACACAAACCGAGGACAACTTGCTACAATCGTTGCTTAAAAATCAAAACAAAGGGACAATACTATTTCCTTACAACTTCAAGTGAGTGTTACTGTCTTGTGCATATTCGGTTTCCCTTATTACTCGAGGTTATAGTAATGTAATTGACGAGTTATGCATGCGTGCGCAGGTTCCACTTTATTCTGCTAGAGATTAAGCTTGAGCGGGGAGTAGTAATCGTCTTAGACTCGAAACGAAAAGATCCCCAGGAATATGCGGACATGACTGAAATGCTCCAGAAGTAAGTTCAATCGATCATTATCGCATCATATCGGCAGCCTTGTTCATTTCCTGATATCAAGTAATTATTTTCTTTGTCTGACAGGGTTTGGAAAGAGTTCACCGCAATTGTTCCGGCACTGCCGAGGGAGCTGCGATTTACACACCCGAAAGTAAGTACTACTAGCTAGTTCCGCGCATCTCCCATTGATTCTAGTTCCATCAATACCATTTATCATGCTTGATTATCAGTTTGATTGAACTCTATTTCTCGTAAAGTGCTTGTGGCAGGAAAAAGGGAATGATTTTTGTGGATACTACGTTTGCGAGTTCATCTACAACGCGACGACCCCTAAGCGGGTCTACTCTGAAAAACAATTTCAAGTGCGTAAGCAATAATATTCACAATTTCATTTTATTACCATGATTTGTGTTGAGTTTCATTCATATATATGTATTGACCCCCTTCTTCAAATTAGACGTGGCAGATGTGGGATGAACTCCTACCACATGATCGCATACGAGCAATTCAAGAGGAATTGGCGGGATTCTTTCTTGACCACGTCATAAATAAAGCCGGAGAATACCATCTGGAATTTGAAATTAAATGTTAGGGATTGTAAGAGATCTTATATTGTATATATGTAGCTAGTAGCGTCGGATAGATATACAAAAACTTGTTGTTCGACCAATCTCTCGGAGAAAGAGAGGTCGATCACTTCTCTGTGTATATGTTCATGACGATCTTGTGTACTTAATGGTTCCTTCATTTGCTTACTAGCTAGCGTGTCGAGTTCTCTCTATAGTAGCTAGCGTCGACCAAGCACGGAGAAAGAGAGGACGCTTCTCTCTATTAGCTAGCTAACACAATATGAAACACCTCAATTAACCCTACAAACCCCCCTAACCCCCCCCCCCCCCCCGTTTAAAAAAAAAAACCCAGTGCCTTTTGGTCCCGGTTGGTGTTGCCAACCGGGACTAAAGGTCCTGCCTTTTGGTCCCGGTTGGTGTTACCAACCGGGACTAAAGGTCCTCCTGCCTGGGCTCCCAGCACCGGCCACGTGGATCCCCTTTGGTTCCGGTTCGTAAGCGAACAGGGACTAAAGGTTTTGGGCTTTAGTCCCGACCCTTTAGTCCCGGTTCCAGAACCGGGACTAAAGGCCCTTACGAACCGGGACAAATGGGGGTTTTCCTACTAGTGTAGGAACGCCAAGTATGAGCGAGCCACACCTCCCGCCCGTCCTTTCATGGCTTTGGCACTCACAGCCCCATCAGTGTTTATAGTTATCCAACCTGCTTCGGGTGGTCGCCAACACTGAGCAGCTGCTGCTATCTTGCGCGATGGAGGAAGATCCATAATCGCCAATGTCTCATGAACCCATTTTATAGCTTGTGTTGGGTCATAACCTTCACGATCATGAGTCCAACAATTAAGTGATGTCCAAATGTTGTGCATGATCGTGGTAACTTTGCAGGGCTCATCTTCTGTAAACAGAGAGTCCATCAAAGATGTCTCACGCCCATGTATCTGGATGCGGACGAGGCAGGTGGAGCTGAAATCCATCCTTTGCTGCTATCCAAAACTTTTTTGCATGAGTGCAATGTATCATCGCATGTTGCATGTTCTCGTCCATAGCCTTGTAGATCTCACACCAACCGAGAGGTTTAATGTGTCGACGCTGCAAGTTGACAGAGTCGGGAAGGATCGCCTGAAGAACTCTCCACCAGAACACTCGAACCTTGGGAACAACGGATGTATCTGATACATCCATATCTAGACAGATCTAAGACAAGAATTTTGGGACGGAGATAGTATGTAGGAAACGTGAGATGTTTGGCGTCCTCACAAGTTGCAACGAACGAACCGTTCGCCAGAGGACGATTGTCCCATCATCGAACGAAAAGTTTCGATCTTTTTTTAGTGGAAAAAAGTTTCGATCTGGGGGCGAGCTGGAACGAACGATTCGTTCGCCCCACACCCCCCTGCCCGCGTGTACGAGCAATGCTACACCTACGAAGGGCCTTACGCAACTTTTACGTGATTAGGCAGTTGGCACATTTTGATTGGTGTTAGGGGGGAGACGGGGCCCACCCCACTAAAAATCGCGGGGGGGGGGGAGGGGGGCAGAGAAATAGGGAAGGAAGGTTTACATAGTCCTTTTGTAGGTGTTGGATTATTGCCGCGTGTACTGTTCCCTGCACAACAGAACAACCTCCGGTTGGGCCTTAAACAACCCCTAATCGGATAAAAGAAGGCCCAATTTTCCTAAAATAATGCCATGATTTTTATAACAAATGAAAAATTCCAAAATTTATGTCATTTGAGTTTACCAAACCATTTTATGATTTTCCATGATGTTATGTTTTACAAATGGCAAGTTTTACAACAAATTTGGTTTTAAAAAAACACATGGCAAACGTAAGCTAACAACATCTCTGATAAAATGCTCACATGGAAATTTCCTAGAATTGCCATATCAAAAAAATTGCATTGGGAAATTGACATGGCAAACATTCGTGAAAAACTGCAACGGCAAAAATTAGCAAAAAATTGCCATGGTATTTTATTTAAATTCCATGTTTTTGTTAGCGAAAATTGCCGTGCATGCAAAAAACAACACAAAATTAATGAAATAAAATTGCCATGGCAGATGCATATTAAAAATTGTCATGGTGTTTTAAATAAAATTACCATTCTTTGTATGGAAATTATCGTGCGAAAAAAAAGATGAACAGTTGAGACAGAAATTATGAACAAAAATTTACACGGCAGATTCATATTTCAAATTTGCCATCGAATTTGTATTAAAATTGCCATGTTATTATGGTAAATTTGCTGTGTATGTAAAAACACAAAAATGAAAAAAAAAATCCATGGCAGATGCATGTTAAAAATTGCCATGGCAGCTATGATTGTCATGCTTTGTATAAAGAAAATTGCCACGAATGTATTCATATTTTTTTTTTAAAAAAGCCATGACAACAAACTACATTCACTATGCTCCAGGCAAATAAAGTTGCCATGGTCCCATAAAAAATAAAGTAATTTGCTAACATTTTTACGAAAAAGAAAAGAATTGTCCATGCCCTTTAAACTGCATTTGCCATGCTCCGTGAACTTAAGTTGCAATGTTCCCATTAGAAAGTAATCTTCAACGGAATGTTGCAGAAGAAACATAATGTGCCATTATACATAAGCTACAAAATGACATGCTCCATGAACTTAAAATTGCCATGGTCTCATAAAAAGTTTTTTTGCCATGTTGCAAGAGAAGAATTATTTGCCATGATCTACAGTAAAAAGATTTGCCAATGTATGTTATACACAATTTAGAGAGCATGGTGCATTGGCATGGCAAAATGATCTCTAAAAAACAAATAGCAATTTGCCATGGTCTATGAAAATTCATGGCAAATTCATATCAAAAATTGCCTTGACAACTATTTACTAAAAGAAAAGATGGTAACTATAAAGGATTGTAAATTTGTCGTGTCAATTAATGATAATTTGCCATGGCAAACGGTCTCTAAATTCATAGTGAATTGCCATGGTATATGAAACTAAACGATGTCTAATTCATGAGAAATGTAGGGGGGAAATGGTATGAATTATGCATTATTTGTCATGGCAAATTTACATATCTCTAATACATGGAAAAATTAGACAATCATAGTAGATTGACAAAGGCCGAGATGATTTGTGAAAGAATGAATAGTAATTTGCCATAGCAAAAAAAATTAGTAGAACAAAAGCTATCATGGCAACTTGTGCTAAACAAATTGCCATTGTATATCAAAATTCATAGCAATTATGTCATGGAAACTACTCCAGAATTATGCCATGGCAAGTTGGTAACTACTCCAGAATTTTTCCATGGCAACCACTCGTAGCAGTTCTGTCAAATGCAACTATCATAGCAATTCTGCCATGGCAACTATTATAGGATTCTACCATGGCAACTACTTCAGAATTTTGCCATGACACCTACTCATAGCAATTCTATCCATGGTAACTACACATAGCAATTCTGCCATGGCAACTTTTGCTAAACAAATTCTTGAAGTATTTGCTAAACAAAAGCTATCATGGCGACGCAGGAACAACGAGCACAGACAAATCCAGCAAACAAGGCAACCCAACTGCGATCACCCTCCCCTATAGGTCAAGTCAGGTGACGGCGCAGTGCTAGGAGGCCAGGGAGCAACTGATTACCTGGAGATTGCGTGAGGAGGCGGTTGCCGCCGCGGCAACGGCGAGCACCCCGCCGCCGTCCGCAATGATCCACACCCGATGGGCCAATTTGCGGGCGGTTGCGCAGCTGCTCCCAACATCCATCTCATACCTTCGCCTGCGTCGATTCACACTCGTCGAGGCTGATCCGCGACCAACGGCGAGTTGCTCCCGTACCGATCTCCCACCGTCGATTCGCACCTGAGGCCGATCCGTGGCCGGGGCGCAACTGTTTCTCGCGGCGCCCATCTCCCTGGCCGGCGGCGCAGCTGCTGTTCCCTATGCCCATCTCCCTCACTGCCCAGTCGAGCAGCCATGCGTTGGCTGCCGATAACCTCGACGGAAATAGCGGGTGGTTGTAGGGTGTGCATCCCTGCCCTCTGGATACGGTGCCCTCGTTCTCGTCATCGGGATTTGGCGCCTCGTGCTTGTCGTCGGGATCCTATTTGGGGGAGGGAGAGTGAGGCGGAGATGTATCGAGAAAGTGGATGTGCAAGGCGTGGGATGCGTTTGGCAGGCTGCATAGAGCCCAACCAGGCCGGGGCAGAATGAAAATGGGCCGTTTGGTTGCGTGCAAGTAGGCCTGACTCGCATCGGCACGAAACTTAAAGCACCCCCGAGCTGGGAATGCTTGAATCGGCCGTTTCCACCCAGCTAGGCTGACTCGGCGCAAAAGCTGGTCCCGACGTAGGGCGCGGTGCAGGGGGATTCGGGCGGAGATGCGGGAGAGGGAAATCGGTGGAGGCGGGATGGCGTGAAATATACCCTCACTCCGCCCCCATTTACTCGCTCACCCTGGTTCTAGGACAAGCCCTCCTTTTTTTGTGGCACCGGCGGTGGCGACTCATATCTGCGGTACCGGCGGCGACGACGTTGGTGGCGGCAGCAACACTCTCCGGCAGTGGCAGCTGTTTTCCCCTTCTTCGACTCCGTCCGGCCATCCTCGTGTCAGCCATGTCCCCTCGACCCCCCGACCCCGAAGCTGGTAAGCTAACACCCCCTCCTCCCCCCTCCCCCCCGCTCCTCTGTTAGGTCGTTCGATAGGACAGTTTAGGGTCGATTGTGCCATTGCTGACCGCACCATGGATGTCCCTTAGGTTGCGGGTGAACGGATGAAGCTTGTAGTTGAGGCAGCATCGCTGACAGCTGTGGTTCAGTCCTGGATCTTGTTGGTCCATAAGAGAGCTGTTCGTCGGAATGAGAAACCTCTCATCAAGCTGTTCGTTCTGAAATTCTTGAAATCTGACGTCAAGTATTATCATTTCCCAACAACAAACTAACTGATAACCCAAACTGTAAATAATAGGATCTCTCACGGACGGAGAATTATGAAATACGCAGGGAATTCAAAGCCGACCCGAGCCAGCTCGCTTGAGTCGGTAGAGCTTTTTTCAATTAGGATTTCCAAGTAGAAATCTTCTGTTAGTGGATGCGGTGAAGACAATATTGCATGCCCTTCTTGCTCCATTAGTCTATATAGCAAAAGAGCCCCTGCGTTGCAATAGGAGAAAAAATACCACACGTTCCTAACACAATATTCATGACTCAAGACCCCAATAGGTCCATGTCCTTTATTTTAACATGGCATCTTATCAGTTTTGCTGTTTATCCTTCTTCCCACTCTCGCCGACAGACATGCATGGTTATAAATGGATTCCAATTTGTTTTTGTTGAGGTGTTCATTTTCACTTTGAATCGGCACAGGTACAAAAGAAAGACGAATCGTGCACTACTGATTAACGTTGCATCCTAAACAACATTTTAAAAATTATTAACATGTGAAATAACATCATATTCAAATTCTACATATTTTTCTAATCAATTTTCATATATAATAAGTTAAAATTGGAGTTAGGGTTCAAAAGATATCAACATTTTTAAAGCATTTGAATATGTCCCTAAACAACATTTAAAAATGATTAATGGTAAAAGTAACATCATATTCATATTCTACACATTTTTCTAATCAATTTTCATATATAACATGTTGAAATTAGAGTTACGATTTAAAAAATATGAATATTAAAAAAACATTTGAATCTATAAAAAATGTTATTTCTAGACGGACGGCGGGTTAATTAATTGGAATCTCAGGGGTTTTTCTGTAAAAAATGAAACGTTTTCTATTCTCACTTAAAATAGGACCGCGAGTTGATTAACCGAAACCTCGGAGGGGTTTCTGCAAAAAGCGAAATGTTTTTCTATTCCCACTTAAATCGGGACCGCGGGTTGATTTCAGAAAAGTGCGGAGACTTTTCTACAAAATGTGCGACGATGGACGGCCAGAAGCAGTCGGTGCTTTATTATTAAGTAAAGATAGAACTACACAAGTGTATATATGCCTTTTGTAAAAAGGATCACTCAGACTGTGTTCAATCTATATACCTAATAATAAAGTGCTATTGCTTCTTGCGGTACGTCATGAAAATTGCCCCAAAATTACAAAATATTACCAACTAATGACACCTATAGGTGATAAAAAATACGATTCACACAGGAAACTCCTGCCTGGGCCGGCCCATGCAGTAGGGACCTCCTATACCGCGCTCTGCATGCTGGGAGAAGACGCAGCGCGCCCGTTTGGGCCGGCCCATGTCCGGACGGCCTTTTTTTAAATTTTGTTTTCTATTTTTTATATTTATTTTCTGTTTTCTTTTTTTCTAATTAAATAATTTGGGACTTCAAAAAAGTTTTGAAATTTAAAAAAAGAGAATTTTGAAATAAAATGTTTAATAAATCATAAAATGTTTGTGGATTCAAAAAATGTTCACAATTTGATATAAAATGTTTTCTTATTAAAAATTGTTCAAAATTTTGAAAAAAAATGTTCGGGAAATCAAAAAATGTTCATGATTTTTGAAAAAGTTCATGTATTAAAAAATGTTAATGAAAGTGAATAAAATTTCGCCAATTCAAAAAATGTCCATGAATGGAAAAATATCCTAGAAATTCAAAAACAGTTCGTGACTTACAAAATAGTTTATTCATTCATAAAATGTTCACTGATTCAAAAAATGATCATGCTTTTTAAAAAATGGTGAATTTCAAAAATTGTTCCACCAATTTCCAAAACAATGTTCGTCCATTCTAGAAATGTGCGCCGATTCAAGAAAATTGTTAAAAATATGTCCACAATTTTAGAAAAATATTTGCAAATATTATAAAATGTTCATGAATTCAAAAAATGTTTTTGATTTTAGAAAATGTTTGAAAATTTGTAAAAGTGTTCATGAATTTGAAAAATGTTCACGATTTCAAATATGTTCACGAGTTTAAAAAATGTTCATGATTTCACAAAATTGAGAGTGATAGTGTATCTCAGTGATGCAGCAAAATGTGATCATGGCCGTTGGAGATTATGATTTTGTTTTTCTCCCGTTGCAACACACGGGCCCTTCTGCTAGTACACAATAATATACAGCGAACTGGAAAGTTAAATTTGGACATGGCAGCAACAAAGAGAAAAACAAAAGTAACTTACTGTAGAAAACAAACTTGGACATGGCAGCAACCGCCGCTATCCTCTTGCTCATTTTCTTTCTCCCGTTGCAACGCACGGTCCCTTTTGCTAGTACACAATAATATACAGCGAACTGGAAAGTTAAATTTGGACATGGCAGCAACAAAGAGAAAAACGAAGTAACTTATTGTAGAAAACAAACTTGGACATGGCAGCAACTGCCGCTATCCTCTTGCTCTCCGTCTCCGACGGCCTGCACGCCAGATCTAGGAGAGGAGGGGGGGGGGGGGGGGGGGCTATCCTCGCCCAACTCAACTCCGTCGGCCGCAGGGGAAGGGAGAGGAGGGGCTGACCGCAAGGAATTTGGGAGAGGGTTCTCGAAGGCTCGGTACCTTTCCTGAAAGGAGGAGAAAGGAGAACCTCCAGACACTGCCGTTATGTTTCGGGGAAGTTGGGACAGCCAGTCTCAATCTCCAGCCTTACATTCCAGATCGAATGGCACAGATGACACGAAGGCAGGCACATTATCATCACCAACTCGCTGTTTTACAGGAGTACAGATATATGATGGGAATAGACTAACCATGAATAGCGTCAGCCACAGAAGGAAATTTGAACTTCTAAATAGATTATATGACCTCAGATGTAACCTTATAAGTTATAACAGTAGATATGTGATGTAAACACAAAGCAAAGACAAGCCCGGGAACTTTGTTTCACAAAGTTGAAGCCACAGGATTGCAGCAAAAAAGCATTCAGTGAAGGTCATTGTCCTCCATTTGAAGCTATGATTCATTTTCTTTCTCAGCCATTTCCTTTTTATAAGCCTGCAACCTTTCTTTAAATTTCTTGCTCTCTTCAAAGTTTGCCTTTCTTTTCACAGCTTTCTGAGTTTCACAAGGAGAGTAGCACATTTAGGGAGACAAAGAACTCCTACAAATTATGATACAGAACAAAATACATAAATTTTAGCGACGACTCTAACTTAGGGCAAAAAGTTGCTTACCTCCTGCCGGAAGCACCGATCAAGCTTAATCTTAAGATCTGTGCATTCACCAAAGAATTTTTTGATGGGGTGATCCACATGGCACTTCTGGAATTCTTCAATAATCTGGGCAACAAGGACAGTAAATTTTATAATCTGGGAACTTCTGTGAAAATATACACTTAAAATGACAAAGCAACAGATAGAGCCAAAGGTCAGTAGAAAGATACCTCAGCACACATAGGATGCCTGTGTAGGGTTAGATGGGGATGCATTTCCAAAGATGTAGGAATGTAAGCCTGCATGAAAGTTGTCCAAGTTAGTAAGTCTGATCCTCAAAGTAGATTCTTCTACAAATGACAGACTGTGACACTACAAACTAGAAGTGGCGCCTAACATCGATACATACCAGCAAACACAACCTTATATTTCTGTTGTAACAGTACCTCTACTACTGATCCTGTCAGTAAAACAAAATCTATACCTTGCACAGGCAGACTTGCAATTGAATGGACAACTGCCACAGAGGGTCAAGTGTTCGTAATATCTGTCGGGCACAGCGACAGTAAACTACAGAAGAGATTTGGCTGAGCTGGGGCTTGGGCAGAATCCAACTGGTGGTCAGCTAGCATAGCCCATGAGGTGCATCTGTCTATGGAAGCAGGTCATGCCGCTTGGGATAGCTGCTGGGTCCTGAGCTGCGTGACTGAACTCACAAGTAAATGTCTAGAACACCGAGTGTTTGCTGTTTATAAGAATGAAAAAGGCCCATGCTTACAGCCCAAGAACGAGCCCGTCGCCTATGCACTGTCGCTACTCGCTCGTGCTGTCCTCTTCGAATTGAATCGAGCTATCGATCGAGGCAAACGCCGCCGTCACTGCACCGTCCCCCCCCCCTCCTCTTCTGCTACCCAGTCCCATCCCCCGTCCTCACTCTCGCACGGCAGCGGCCCGTGTCGCGGCGGCGACTAACTCCTTTTTTCGAGAAAATGCAAAGGACCTTTGCGTTTCTTTGCATTGAAAAAGGGTTCAGTTACAAGTGTCCGAGGACGCCCGAATTACATCATGACCAGTGCACGTCCCAGGATTGTGGGAGCACAAGCCGAAGGCCAGTTGCCCCAGCGGCCGCCCAAGATCAGGCCTCGTCCTTGATCCTATCAAGTAGCATATGTAAGGAGGGTCTCGCGTTGTCGAAAACGCAACTATTCCTATGCTTCCAGATCATCCAAGGCATGAGCAGCCTGATAGATTTCAGAGCTTTGCGTAGGATCGGCGGCGTGTTTCCCTTGGCGTGCAGCCACCAGTCCATGAGCGTAGGCTTCTGGTTGGGCGTCGGGGCCGGGATGCACAGCCAGGCCAGGACTTCGAGCCAGGCTTGCCGGGCGAAGGGGCAGTCCAGCAGCAAGTGTCAGAGCGTTTCCGGCGCTTGGTCGCAGAGGAGGCAGCGCGGGTGGTGTTGCAGGCCGTGGCAAGCCAGCCTCTCAGCAGTCCAACCGCGGTCCTCGTTGGCCAACCAGTGGAAGAATTTGACCCTTGGTGGCGCCCAGCTCTTCCAAATTAGTTTCCAGGAGTAGCAGATCGTCGATCCATGGAACGTTGCCGTATAGCATGACTGCGCAGAGTAGATGCCACTCGCGGACCATTTCCAGATCAGCTGGTCCGGGGCGTCACGCGTCAGAGAGCTCGGTGCGCTGCATGACCTGCCAGAGTTACAGATACTGCCCGATCTCATGGAGGCCAAGGATGCCGTGGATGACGCGCGCCCAGGTGTTGCCGTGGATGAACTTGGTGACCTCAGCGGTGTCTGCCTGAAGACTTAAACGGCTGAACCAGCTTGATCCATCGTGGCATCGAGCTCGAGGTAACTAGTGTACTGAGAGTTGCAAACCTTGACTAGTGTCAGTGTGGTTGTAGAAAATACTCTTTGAGTACTACTTGAGTCTTCAGAGCTATGGTGAAATCAAAACATGGCTAGTTGGTAGTTGCAAACTTATACTTATGGCTAGTTGTTTACTTGATTTGTATTGTTTTCAATTGTGATTCTATAATCAAAATATGAAGAGGAACGGCGAAATTTGAATTGTGATTGTTGAAAAAAAAAAATTGGAGGCGGCACACCTTACGATTTATTCCTTGCTCCGCCACTCATGTGTGTCCATGAAGTGTTGCAAGTTCAAGAAATTTAGTGTATGTGCAGTGAAAATAATGAGTAAATGCATAGATCTGTCTGGGTGTATGCAGAGACGGTTTATGACTTAATTCTATCAATGTACTGGATATTTAGATGTAAAATGAGTTTGCCCCACTTGAGCATGAGAAAATAACGAGGCATCTAGTAAGGATAGAGAGTTAGTGATTGTATTGCTGTGGGTTTGATTGGCGGAGGATGATTGCCTAGAGGAAGAAATGTAATATTTTGAAAATCTTGTATTGGTTTTTGTTGGCAAGAAATTTTTGTACTCCGCACTTCTGTTTATATGAACTCCGATCTTCTGTATATGTACTTCGCACTTTTCTGTGTATACTAATGGAAAAAAAAATTTACAGTGAAATTTTTTTTTTGCAGTAGTATACTACTGCAAATTAGGCTACTACATTGTACACGGTACTTTTTGTAGTCCACATACTTTATACACCCAGACAATGTGTATCAAGACGCTATACATAGTAATTATATATGTACCTTGTACTTCGTCTTTTGTATTTTGGGGTGTTTAATAGTATAGAAGTTTTGTAGTTCATAATTTTGTACCTCAGAAATTTCTGTACTTTCACATTATTTTTTATCACGAATACACGCAGCCGTCTTGCCGGCCGGGGGCAGCAGTTACTATTCATGATAGCAGTGAGGGGACATGGTGGAGCACAGTGGTGGAATTTTTCCCCAACAGCGGACTGCGGCGATCGGTCAGAGGACGTCTTTATCGCACTCACTGCACGAATCACAGCCATAGGTGCACGGTCGGGCCACCTCGCCGATGTTGCCGATCACGTCAGCTGTGTCGCTGATGACCTGATGTACAGGTTCCTGCATTAACGAGGTTTTGCACGCTTATCTGCAGATGTAAGAACGCGGATGAAGAACGGGTTACTGCCCTTGCCCCATGCATTGCAACGGGAGAGAAAAATAATTTCATCGCCAAAACGCACAAAAAGATTCATGGTCTAGCGGTGGCGTGTCGCTCAAACTAACCAATTTTAGAATTTCCAAACAATGGCCACATTTTTTTCGGTCTATGTGACGATTTACATATCGATTGGGAAACAATGAGGGAAAATTCCAAAGATTATGGATTAGCACGGGAATTGATCCTATTCTGTAACGTCTAGAAAAAAATTAAGTAGGATGTAACTTGGTTACAATTAATATCCTAAAGGACAACTTCCTATGGCCTGCTCAGCCTGGCTTTTGGAGCGGCCACGCGAGAACTGACCACGACGTCCCGGTCTGAGAACACGGTAGTTTGCGCAGATTTTAAGGCGTCAAAGTCAATTGTTCATATTTGGATGGTTCAGATTAGAGAGTGGGTATCTTCCGGATAGTTCCGGTGTGATATCAACATTCTGTGTATTTGTATTTTGTTTACTTTGTACACCTTCTTCTGAACGATGTACTCTCTGTTTTATGTACATTGTACACCATATTCTGTGCGCTTGTCCTACCAATTCTTTGTACTTTGTACATCTTCTTTGTTCTGGTACTCCGAATTTAGTGTACTTGTACGCAATCTATAGTTACTTTGTACTACCTGTTTTGTGCATACTTTGTACTCCGTGTTATGTGCACAATGTACATCGTGTTCTGTGTACATGTAAACCGCACTTCTATGTACATGTACTCCGACCTTATGTATATCTTCGTAGTATGTAAATGTTTTTCTTCTTGCGTCTGCCCTCAGGTGATTTTCCTATGCGCGACAGCACAAGCACTAGCGCAGGCAACACATATGTTGATCCCTTGGCATTGGCTCGCGACAATTAGGGACAGGAGAGTGTCAGTGGCGCTCTCTAGCGAGATTAGACCTTTGCAAATGTTGGATTTTTTTTAGAGATACCCATTTTCGAGGGCAACCTTTACGAAGGTCGGACTATTTTTTAGCGATACCTGTTTTCAAGGGAAACCTTTGTGAATCTCCCTCGAGCATGTTGTCCTCGTGTCATTTGTCACGTTTACTCTCCCGATGCGTTATTTTATCACCAAGTGTCACATTCTCACTATGAAGGAACCTATGGGGCGTTTTCCTATGGGACTGTTTGCAGCTCGAGAGAATTTTGGTGGGATTTCTCCTTCCCTCGCGCAGAGGTCATACAAGTATTTATTTCGAGATTGTTGTTGCCAATCGAAACATCTTAAAAACCGTTTTTCCAAATAATGAACCGCTTTCATATTTGAAATTCTCTCGTCAAGATCTTCGAAAATAGATCCCATGTTGATAGGTTCCGAGATACCTTTTTTTCTTTTACTGTGAACTCCTTGTTTTGTGTTCTTTGTACACCGTATTCTATGTGCCATGTATTACCAAAGCTAATACTTTGTGCATATTCTTCTGTGTATTTTGTACTCCCTATTATGTGTACTTTATATCCTGTTTTCTGAGTGCTTTGTACTCCCAGTTCTTCATACTTTTGACACCGTCTTCTGTATAATTTGTACTCCATATTCTGTGTACTATCTACACCGTGTTCAGTGTACTTTGTATATCTTTTTCTTGGGAGTGTACTCTCCGTTCTCTTATATTTTACACCGTCTTTTGTGTACTTTGTACAATGTCTTGTCATGTGCTTTACGAAGTTTCGTGCACTTCTACAATATGTAGTGTACTTTGTACTCCCTGTTACGTATATTATGTACACCATGTTTTGTGTACATGTACTCCAAACTTCTGTGTACATGAACTCCAACCTTCTGTATATGTACTCCACACTTTGGTGTGTATACTACTGCAAATTAGGCTACTACATTGTACACGGTACTTTTTGTAGTCCACGTACTTTGTACACCCAGACAATGTGTATCAAGACGCTATACATAGTACTTATATATGTACCTTATATTTCGTCTTTTGTATTTTGGGGTGTTTAATAGTATAGAAGTTTTGTAGTTCGTAATTTTGTACCTCAGAAATTTCTGTACTTTCACATTATTTTTTATCACGAATACACGCAGCCGCCTTGCCAGCCGGGTGCAGCAGTTACTATTCGCGATAGCAGTGAGGGGACATGGTGGAGCACATTGGCGGAATTTTGCCCCAACAGTGGACTGCGGCGATCGGTCAGAGGACGACTTCGTCGCACTAACTGCACGAATCACAGCCATAGGCGCACAGTCGGGCAACCTCACCGATGTTGCCGATCACGTCAGCAGTGTCGCTGATGACCCGATGTACAGGTTCCTACATTAACGAGGTTTTGCACGCTTATCTGCAGATGTAAGAACGCAGATGAAGAACGAGTTACTGCCCTTGCCCCATGCGTTGCAACGGGAGAGAAAAATAATTTCATCGCCAAAACGCACAAAAAGATTCATGGTCTAGCGGTGGCGTGTCGCTCAAACTAACCAATTTTAGAATGTCCAAACAATGGCCACATCTTTTTCAGTCTATGTGACGATTTACATATCGATTGGGAAACAATGAGGGAAAATTCCAAAGATTATGGATTAGCACGGGAATTGATCCTATTCTGTAACGCCTAGAAAAAAATTAAATAGGACGTAACTTGGTTACAATTAATATCCTAAAGGACAGCTTCCTATGGCCTGCTCAGCCTGGGCTTTTGGAGCGGCCACACGAGAACTGACCACGACGTCCCAGTCTGAGAACACGGTAGTGTGCGCTGATCTTAAGGCGTCAAAGTCAGTTGTTCACATTTGGATGGTTCAGAGTTGAGAGCGGGTATCTTCCGGATAGTTCCGGCGTGATATCAACATTCTGTGCATTTGTATTTTGTTTACTTTCTACACCTTCTTCTGAAGGATGTACTCTCTGTTCTATGTACATTGTACACCATATACTGTGCGCTTGTCCTACCAATTCTTTGTACTTTGTACACTGTCTTCTTTGTTCTGGTACTCCGAATTTAGTGTACTTGTACGCCGTCTATAGTTACTTTGTACTACCTGTTTTGTGCATACTTTGTACTCCATGTTATGTACACAATGTACATCGTGTTCTGTGTACATGTAAACCGCACTTCTATGTACATGTACTGCGACCTTATGTATATCTTCGTAGTATGTAAGTGTTTTTCTTCTTGCGTGTGCCCTTAGGTGATTTGCCTATGCGCGACAGCACAAGCACTAGCGCAGGCAACACGTATGTTGATCCCTTGGCACTGGCTCGCGACAATTAGCGACAGGAGAGTGTTAGTGGCGCTCTCTACTGAGATTAGACCTTTGCGAATGTTGGATTTTTTTAGAGATACCCATTTTCGAGGGCAAACTTTATGAAGGTAGGACTATTTTTTAGCGATACCCGTATTCAAGGGAAATCTTTGCGAATCTCCCTCGAGCATGTTGTCCTCATGTCATTTGTCACGTTTAATCTCCCGATGCGTTATTTTATCATCAAGTGTCACATTCTCACTATGAAGGAACTTATGGGGCGTTTTCCTTTGGGACTGTTTGCAGCTCGAGAGAATTTTGGTGGGATTTCCCCTTCCCTCGCGCAGAGGTCATACGAGTATTTATTTCGAGATTGTTGTTGCCAATTGAAACATCTTAAAAACCGTTTGTCCAAATTATGAACCGCTTTCATATTTGAAATTCTCTCACCGAGATCTTCAAAACTAGATCCCATGTTGATAGGTTCCGAGATGCCTTTTTTTCTTTTACTGTGAACTCCTTGTTTTGTGTACTTTGTACACCGTATTCTATGTGCCATGTATTACCAAACCTAATAATTTGTGCATCTTCTTCTGTGTATTTTGTACTCCCTATTATGTGTACTTTATACCCTGTTTTCTGAGTGCTTTATACTCCCAGTTCTTCATACTTTTGACACCGTCTTCTGTGTAATTTGTACTCCATATTCTGTGTACTATCTACACCGTGTTCAGTGTACTTTGTACACCTTTTTCTTGGGACTGTACTCTCCGTTCTGTTATATTTTACACCGTCTTCTGTGTACTTTGGACAATGTCTTGTTATGTGCTTTACGAACTTCCGTGCACTTGTACAATATGTAGTGTACTTTGTACTCCCTGTTACGTAAATTATGTACACCATGTTCTGTGTACATGTACTCCACACTTCTGTGTACGTGAACTCCGACCTTCTGTATATGTACTCCGCACTTTTGTGTGTATACTACTGCAAATTAGGCTACTACATTGTACACGGTATTTTTTGTAGTCCACGTACTTTGTACACCCAGACAATGTGTATCAAGACGCTATACATAGTACTTATATATGTACCTTGTATTTCGTCTTTTGTATTTTGGGGTATTTAATAGTATAGAAGTTTTGTAGTTCGTAATCTTGTACCTCAGAAATTTCTGTACTTTCACATTATTTTTAATCACGAATACATGCAGCCGCCTTGCCGGCCGAGGGCAGCAGTTACTATTCATGATAGCAGCGAGGGGACATGGTGGAGCACAGTGGCGGAATTTTGCCCCAACAGCGGACTGTGGCGATCGGTCAGAGGACGACTTCGTCGCACTCACTACACGAATCACAGCCATAGGCGCACGGTCGGGCCACCTCGCCGATATTTCCGATCACGTCAGCTGTGTCGCTGATGACCTGATGTACAGGTTCCTGCATTAACGAGGTTTTGTATGCTTATCTGCAGATGTAAGAACGCAGATGAAGAACGGGTTACTGCCCTTACCCCATGCGTTGCAACGGGAGAGAAAAATAATTTCATCGCCAAACGCACAAAAAGATTCATGGTCTAGCGGTGACGTGTCGCTCAAACTAACCAATTTTAGAATGTCCAAACAATGGCCACATCTTTTTCGGTCTATGTGACGATTTACATATCGATTGGGAAACAATGAGGGAAAATTCCAAAGATTATGGATTAGCACGGGAATTGATCCTATTTTGGAACGTCTAGAAAAAAATTAAGTAGGATGTAACTTGGTTACAATTAATATCCTAAAGGACACCTTCCTATGGCCTGCTCAGCCTGGGCTTTTGGAGCGACCACGCGAGAACTGACCACGACGTCCCGGTCTGAGAACACGGTAGTTTGCGCTGATCTTAAGGCGTCAAAGTCAGTTGTTCACATTTGGATGGTTCAGAGTAGAGCGCGGGTATCTTCCGGATAGTTCCGGCATGATATCAACATTCTATGCATTTGTATTTTGTTTACTTTGTACACCTTCTTCGGAATGATGTATTCTCTGTTCTATGTACATTGTACACCATATTCTGTGCGCTTGTCCTACCAATTCTTTGTACTTTGTACACCGTCTTCTTTGTTCTGGTACTCCGAATTTAGTGTACTTGTACGCCGTCTATAGTTACTATGTACTACCTGTTTTGGGCATACATTGTACTCCATATTATGTGCACAATGTACATCGTGTTCTGTGTACATGTAAACCGCACTTCCATGTGCATGTACTCTAACCTTATATATATCTTCGTGGTATGTAAGTGTTTTTCTTCTTGCGTGTGC
This sequence comes from Elymus sibiricus, assembly GCA_039707655.1. Lineage (NCBI taxonomy): Eukaryota > Viridiplantae > Streptophyta > Magnoliopsida > Poales > Poaceae > Elymus > Elymus sibiricus. Next base: position 378,256,003 of record CM077674.1, on the reverse strand, counting down.
CCTCAGGTGATTTGCCTATGCGCGACAGCACAAGCACTAGCGCAGGCAACACGTATGTTGATCCCTTGGCACTGGCTCGCGACAATTAGCGACAGGAGAGTGTCAGTGGCGCTCTCTAGCGAGACTAGACCTTTGCGAATGTTGGATTTTTTTAGAGATACGCATTTTCGAGGGCAACCTTTACGAAGGTCGGACTATGTTTTAGCGATACCCGTTTTGAAGGGAAACCATTGCGAATCTCCCTCGAGCATGTTGTCCTCGTGTCATTTGTCACGTTTACTCTCCCGATGCGTTATTTTATCACCAAGTGTCACATTCTCACTATGAAGGAACCTATGGGGCATTTTCCTATGGGACTATTTGCAGCTCGAGAGAATTTTGGTGGGATTTCTCCTTCCCTCGCGCAGAGGTCATACGAGTATTTATTTCGAGATTGTTGTTTCCAATCGAAACATCTTAAAAACCATTTGTCCAAATTATGAACCGCTTTCATATTTGAAATTCTCTCGCCGAGATCTTCAAAACTAGATCCCATGTTGATGGGTTCCGAGATACCTTTTTTTCTTTTACTGTGAACTCCTTGTTTTGTGTAGTTTGTGCACCGTATTCTATGTGCCATGTATTACCAAACCTAATACTTTGTGCATCTTCTTCTGTGTATTTTGTACTGCCTATTATGTGTACTTTATACCCTGTTTTCTGAGTGCTTTGTACTCCCAGTTCTTCATACTTTTGACACAGTCTTCTGTGTAATTTGTACTCCATATTCTGTGTACTATCTACACCGTGTTCAGTGTACTTTGTACACCTTTTTCTTTGGAGTGTACTCTCCGTTCGGATATATCTTACATCATCTTCTGTGTACTTCGTACAATGTCTTGTCATGTGCTTTACGAAGTTCCGTGCACTTGTACAATATGTAGTGTACTTTGTACTCCCTGTTACGTACATTATGTACACCATGTTCTGTGTACATGTACTCCACACTTCTGTGTACATGAACTCCAACCTTCTGTATATGTACTCCGCACTTTTGTGTGTATACTACTGCAAATTAGGCTACTACATTGTACACGGTACATTTTGTAGTCCACGTACTTTGTACACCCAGACAATGTGTATCAAGACGCTATACATAGTACTTATATATGTACCTTGTATTTTATCTTTTGTATTTTTGGGTGTTTAATAGTATAGAAGTTTTGTAGTTTATAATTTTGTACCTCAGAAATTTCTGTACTTTCACATTATTTTTTATCACGAATACACGCAGCCGCCTTGTCGGTCGGGGGCAGCAGTTACTATTCACGATAGCAGTGAGGGGACATGGTGGAGCACAGTGGCGGAATTTTGCCCCAACAGCGGACTGCGGCGATCGGTCGGAGGACGTTTTCGTCGCACTCACTTCACGAATCACAGCCATAGGCGCACGGTCGGGCCACCTCGCCGATGTTGCCGATCACGTCAGCTGTATCGCTGATGACCTGATGTACATGTTCCTATATTAACGAGATTTTGCACGCTTATCTGCAGATGTAAGAACGCAGATGAAGAACGGGTTACTGCCCTTGCCCCATGCATTGCAATGGGAGAGAAAAATAATTTCATCGCCAAAACGCACAAAAAGATTCATGGTCTAGCGGTGGCGTGTCGCTCAAACTAACCAATTTTAGAATTTCCAAACAATGGCCACATTTTTTCGGTCTATGTGACGATTTACATATCGATTGGGAAACAATGAGGGAAAATTCCAAAGATTATGGATTAGCACGGGAATTGATCCTATTCTGGAACGTCTAGAAAAAAAGTAAGTAGGATGTAACTTGGTTACAATTAATATCCTAAAGGACACCTTCCTATGGCCTGCTCAGCCTGGCTTTTGGAGCGGCCACGCGAGAACTGACCACGACGTCCCGGTCTGAGAACACGGTAGTTTGCACTGATCTTAAGGCATCAAAGTCAGTTGTTCACATTTGGATGGTTCAGAGTAGAGAGTGGGTATCTTCCGGATAGTTCCGGCGTGATATCAACATTCTGTGTATTTGTATTTTGTTTACTTTGTACACCTTCTTCTGAATGATGTACTCTCTGTTTTATGTACATTGTACACCATATTCTGTGCGCTTGTCCTACCAATTCTTTGTACTTTGTACGCCGTCTTCTTTGTTCTGGTACTCCGAATTTAGTGTACTTGTATGCAATCTATAATTACTTTGTACTATCTGTTTTGTGCATACTTTGTACTCCATGTTATGTGCACAATGTACATCGTGTTCTGTGTACATGTAAACCGCACTTCTATGTACATGTACTCCGACCTTATGTATATCTTCATAGTATGTAATTGTTTTTCTTCTTGCGTGTGCCCTCAGGTGATTTGCCTATGCGCGACAGCACAAGCACTAGCGCAGGCAACACGTGTGTTGATCCCTTGGCACTGGCTCGCGACAATTAGCGACAGGAGAGTGTCAGTGGCGCTCTCTAGCGAGATTAGACCTTTGCGAATGTTGGATTTTTTTAGAGATACCCATTTTCGAGGGCAACCTTTACGAAGGTCGGACTATTTTTTAGCGATACCTATTTTCAAGGGAAACCTTTGCGAATCTCCCTTGAGCATGTTATCCTCGTGTCATTTGTCACGTTTTCTCTCCCGATGCGTTATTTTATCACCAAGTGTCACATTCTCACTATGAAGGAACCTATGGGGCATTTTTCTATGGGACTGTTTGCAGCTCGAGAGAATTTTGGTGGGATTTCTCCGTCCCTCGCGCAGAGGTCATACGAGTATTTATTTCGAGATTGTTGTTGCCAATCGAAACATCTTAAAAACCGTTTGTGCAAATTATGAACCGCTGTCATATTTGAAAATCTCTCGTCGAGATCTTCAAAACTAGGTCCCATGTTTATAGGTTCCGAGATGCCTTTTTTTCTTTTACTATGAACTCCTTGTTTTGTGTACTTTGTACACCGTATTCTTTGTGCCATGTATTACCAAACCTAATACTTTGTGCATCTTCTTTTGTGTATTTTGTACTCCCTATTATGTGTACTTTATACCCTGTTTTCTGAGTGCTTTATACTCCCAGTTCTTCATACTTTTGACACCGTCTTCTGTGTAATTTGGACTCCATATTCTGTGTACTATCTACACCGTGTTCAGTGTACTTTGTACACCTTTTTCTTGGAAGTGTACTCTCCGTTCTGTTATATTTTACACCGTCTTCTGTGTACTTTGTACAATGTCTTGTCATGTGCTTTACGAAGTTCCGTGCACTTGTACAATATGTAGTGTACTTTGTACTCCCCGTTACGTACATTATGTACACCATGTTCTGTGTACATGTACTCCACACTTCTGTGTACATGAACTCCAACCTTCTGTATATGTACTCCGCACTTTTGTGTGTATACTACTGCAAATTAGGCTACTACATTGTACACGGTACTTTTTGTAGTCCACGTACTTTATACACCCAGACAATGTGTATCAAGACGCTATACATAGTACTTATATATGTACCTTGTATTTCGTCTTTTGTATTTTGGGGTGTTTAATAGTATAGAAGTTTTGTAGTTCATAATTTTGTACCTCAGAAATTTCTGTACTTTCACATTATTTTTTATCACGAATACACGCAGCCGCCTTGCCGGCCGGGGGCAGCAGTTACTATTCACGATAGCAGTGAGGGGACATGATGGAGGACAGTGGCGGAATTTTGCCCCAACAGCGGACTGCGGTGATCGGTCAGAGGACGTTTTCGTCGCACTCACTGCACGAATCACAGCCATAGGCGCACAGTCGGGCCACCTCGCCGATGTTGCCGATCACGTCAGCTGTGTCGCTGATGACCTGATGTACATGTTCCTGCATTAACGAGGTTTTGCACGCTTATCTGCAGATGTAAGAACGCAGATGAAGAACTGGTTACTGCCCTTGCCCCATGCATTGCAACGGGAGAGAAAAATAATTTCATCGCCAAAACGCACAAAAAGATTCATGGTCTAGCAGTGGCGTGTCGCTCAAACTAACCAATTTTAGAATTTCCAAACAATGGCCACATTTTTTTCGGTCTATGTGACGATTTACATATCAATTGGGAAACAATGAGGGAAAATTCCAAAGATTATGGATTAGCACGGGAATTGATCCTATTCTGGAACGTCTAGAAAAAAAGTAAGTAGGATGTAACTTGGTTACAATTAATATCCTAAAGGACACCTTCCTATGGCCTGCTCAGCCTGGCTTTTGGAGCGGCCACGCGAGAACTAACCACGACGTCCCGGTCTGAGAACACGGTAGTTTGCGCTGATCTTAAGGCGTCAAATTCAGTTGTTCACATTTGGATGGTTCAGAGTAGAGAGCGGGTATCTTCTGGATAGTTCCGGCGTGATATCACCATTCTGTGCATTTGTATTTTGTTTACTTTGTACACCTTCTTCTGAATGATGTACTCTCTGTTTTATGTACATTGTACACCATATTCTGTGTGCTTATCCTACCAATTCTTTGTACTTTGTACACCGTCTTCTTTGTTCTGGTACTCCGAATTTAGTGTACTTGTACGCAATCTATAGTTACTTTGTACTACCTGTTTTGTGCATACTTTGTACTCCATGTTATGTGCACAATGTACATCGTGTTCTGTGTACATGTAAACCGCACTTCTATGTATATGTACTCCGACCTTATGTATATCTTCGTAGTATGTAAGTGTTTTTCTTCTTGCGTGTGCCCTCAGGTGATTTGCCTATGCGCGACAGCACAAGCACTAGCGCAGGCAACACGTATGTTGATCCCTTGGCACTGGCTCGCGACAATTAGCAACAGGAGAGTGTCAGTGGCGCTCTCTAGCGAGATTAGACCTTTGCGAATGTTGGATTTTTTTAGAGATACCCATTTTCGATGGCAACCTTTACGAAGGTCGGACTATTTTTTAGCGATACCCGTTTTCAGGGGAAACCTTTGCGAATCTCCCTCGAGCATGTTGTCCTCGTGTCATTTGTCACGTTTACTCTCCCGATGCGTTATTTTATCACCAAGTGTCACATTCTCACTATGAAGGAACCTATGGGGCGTTTTTCTATGGGACTGTTTGCAGCTCGAGAGAATTTTGGTGGGATTTCTCCTTCCCTCACGCAGAGGTCATACGGGTATTTATTTCGAGATTGTTGTTGCCAATCAAAACATCTTAAAAACAGTTTGTGCAAATTATGAACCGCTTTCATATTTGAAATTCTCTCGTCGAGATCTTCAAAACTAGGTCCCATGTTGATAGGTTCCGAGATGCCTTTTTTTCTTTTACTGTGAACTCCTTGTTTTGTGTACTTTGTACACCGTATTCTTTGTGCCATGTATTAGCAAACCTAATACTTTGTGCATCTTCTTCTGTGTATTTTGTACTCCCTATTATGTGTACTTTATACCCTGTTTTCTGAGTGCTTTGTACTCCCACTTCTTCATACTTTTGACACCGTCTTCTGTGTAATTTGTACTCCATATTCTGTGTACTATCGACACCGTGTTCTGTGTAATTTGTACACCTTTTTCTTTGGAGTGTACTCTCCGTTCTGTTATATCTTACATCGTGTTCTGTGTACTTTGTCCAATGTCCTGTCATATACTTTACGAAGTTCTGTGCACTTGTACAAAAAGTCGTGTACTTTGTACTCCCTGTTACGTACATTATGTACACCATGTTCTGTGTACATGTACTCCGCACTTCTGTTTATATGAACTCCGACCTTGTGTATATGTACTCCGCACTTTTGTGTGTATACTACTGCAAATTAGGCTACTACATTGTACACGGTATTTTTTGTAGTCCACGTACTTTGTACACCCAGACGATGTGTATCAAGACGCTATACATAGTACTCATATATGTACCTTGTATTTCGTCTTTTGTATTTTGGGGTGTTTAATTGTAGAAGTTTTGTAGTTCATAATTTTGTACCTCAGAAATTTCTGTACTTTCACATTATTTTTTATCATGAATACACGCAGCCGCCTTGCTGGCCGGGGGCAGCAGTTACTATTCGCGATAGCAGTGAGGGGACATGGTGGAGCACAGTGGCGGAATTTTGCCCCAACAGCGGACTTCGGCGATCGGTCAGAGGACGACTTCGTCGCACTCACGACACGAATCACAGCCATAGGTGCACGGTCGGGCCACCTCGCCGATGTTGCCGATCACGTCAGCTGTGTCGTTGATGACCTGATGTACAGGTTCTTGCATTAACGAGGTTTTGCACGCTTATCTGCAGATGTAAGAACGCAGATGAAGAACGGGTTACTGCCCTTACCCCATGCGTTGCAACGGGAGAGAAAAATAATTTCATCACCAAAACGCACAAAAAGATTCATGGTCTAGTGGTGGCGTGTCGCTCAAACTAACCAGTTTTAGAATGTCCAAACAATGGCCACATCTTTTTCGGTCTATGTGACGATTTACATATCGATTGGGAAACAATGAGGGAAAATTCCAAAGATTATGGATTAGCACGGGAATTAATCCTATTCTGGAACGTGTAGAAAAAAATTAAGTAGGATGTAACTTGGTTACAATTAATATCCTAAAGGACACCTTCCTATGGCCTGCTCAGCCTGGCTTTTGGAGCGGCCATGCGAGAACTGACCACGACGTCCCGGTCTGAGAACACGGTAGTTTGCGCTGATCTTAAGGCGTCAAATTCAGTTGTTCACATTTGGATGGTTCAGAGTAGAGAGCGGGTATCTTCTGGATAGTTCCGGCGTGATATCAACAATCTGTGCATTTGTATTTTGTTTACTTTGTACACCTTCTTCTGAATGATGTACTCTCTGTTTTATGTACATTGTACACCATATTCTGTGCGCTTGTCCTACCAATTCTTTGTACTTTGTACACCGTCTTCTTTGTTCTGGTACTCCGAATTTAGTGTACTTGTACGCAATCTATAGTTACTTTGTACTACCTGTTTTGTGCATACTTTGTACTCCATGTTATGTGCACAATGTACATCGTGTTCTGTGTACATGTAAACCGCACTTCTATGTACATGTACTCCGACCTTATGTATATCTTCGTAGTATGTAAGTGTTTTTCTTCTTGCGTGTGCCCTCAGGTGATTTGCCTATGCGCGACAGCACAAGCACTAGCGCAGGCAACACGTATGTTGATCCCTTGGCACTGGCTCGTGACAATTAGCGACAGGAGAGTGTCAGTGGTGCTCTCTAGCGAGATTAGACCTTTGCGAATGTTGGATTTTTTTAGAGATACCCATTTTCGAGGGCAACCTTTACGAAGGTCGGACTATTTTTTAGCGATACCCGTTTTCAAGGGAAACCTTTGCGAATCTCCCTCGAGCATGTTGTCCTCGTGTCATTTGTCACGTTTACTCTCCCGATGCGCTATTTTATCACCAAGTGTCACATTCTCACTATGAAGGAACCTATGGGGCGTTTTTCTATGGGACTGTTTGCAGCTCGAGAGAATTTTGGGGGGATTTCTCCTTCCCTCACGCAGAGGTGATACGAGTATTTATTTTGAGATTGTTGTTGCCAATCAAAACATCTTAAAAACCGTTTGTCCAAATTATGAACCGCTTTCATATTTGAAATTCTCTCGTCGAGATCTTCAAAACTAGGTCCCATGTTGATAGGTTCCGAGATGCCTTTTTTTCTTTTACCGTGAACTCCTTGTTTTGTGTACTTTGTACACCGTATTCTTTGTGCCATGTATTACCAAACCTAATACTTTGTGCATCTTCTTCTGTGTATTTTGTACTCCCTATTATGTGTACTTTATACCCTGTTTTCTGAGTGCTTTGTACTCCCACTTCTTCATACTTTTGACACCGTCTTCTGTGTAATTTGTACTCCATATTCTGTGTACTATCGACACCGTGTTCAGTGTAATTTGTACACCTTTTTCTTTGGACTGTACTCTCCGTTCTGTTATATCTTACATCGTCTTCTGTGTACTTTGTCCAATGTCTTGTCATATGCTTTACGAAGTTCTGTGCACTTGTACAATTAGTCGTGTACTTTGTACTCCCTGTTACGTACATTATGTACACCATGTTCTGTGTACATGTACTCCGCACTTCTGTTTATATGAACTCCGACCTTGTGTATATGTACTCCGCACTTTTGTGTGTATACTACTGCAAATTAGGCTACTACATTGTACACAGTACTTTTTGTAGTCCACGTACTTTGTACACCCAGACAATGTGTATCAAGACGCTATACATAGTACTTATATATGTACCTTGTATTTCGTCTTTTGTATTTTGGGGTGTTTAATTGTAGAAGTTTTGTAGTTCATAATTTTGTACCTCAGAATTTTCTGTACTTTCACATTATTTTTTATCACGAATACACGCAGCCGCCTTGCCGGCCGGGGGCAGCAGTTACTATTCGCGATAGCAGTGAGGGGACATGGTGGAGCACAGTGGCGGAATTTTGCCCCAACAGCGGACTTCGGCGATCGGTCAGAGGACGACTTCGTCACACTCACGACACGAATCACAGCCATAGGTGCACGGTCGGGCCACCTCGCCGATGTTGTCGATCACGTCAGCTGTGTCGTTGATGACCTGATGTACATGTTCCTGCATTAACGAGGTTTTGCACGCTTATCTGCAGATGTAAGAACGCAGATGAAGAACGGGTTACTGCCCTTACCCCATGCGTTGCAACGGGAGAGAAAAATAATTTCATCGCCAAAACGCACAAAAAGATTCATGGTCTAGTGGTGGCGTGTCGCTCAAACTAACCAGTTTTAGAATGTCCAAACAATGGCCACATCTTTTTCGGTCTAAGTGACGATTTACATATCGATTGGGAAACAATGAGGGAAAATTCCGAAGATTATGGATTAGCACGGGAATTAATCCTATTCTGGAACGTGTAGAAAAAAATTAAGTAGGATGTAACTTGGTTACAATTAATATCCTAAAGGACACCTTCCTATGGCCTGCTCAGCCTGGGCTTTTGGAGCGGCCACGCGAGAACTGACCACGACGTCTCGGTCTGAGAACACGGTAGTTTGCGCTGATCTTAAGGCGTCAAAGTCAGTTGTTCACATTTGGATGGTTCAGAGTAGAGAGCGGGTATCTTCCGGATAGTTCCGGTGTTTTATCAACATTCTGTGCATTTGTATTTTGTTTACTTTGTACACCTTCTTCGGAATGATGTACTCTCTGTTCTATGTACACTGTACACCATATTCTGTGCGCTTGTCCTACCAATTCTTTGTACTTTGTACACCGTCTTCTTTGTTCTGGTACTCCGAATTTAGTGTACTTGTACGCCGTCTATAGTTACTTTGTACTACCTGTTTTGTGCATACTTTGTACTCCATGTTAGGTGCACAATGTACATCGTGTTTTGTGTACATGTAAACCGCACTTCTATGTACATGTACTCCGACCTTATGTATATCTTCGTAGTATTTCACTACAGGAATCAGGCACTTTGCCGTCTGCCACGGCAGACGGCAAAGGCATGTCTGGGTGACGGCAAAGTCCTTTGCCGTCAGCCAGCAGACGGCCCCACGTCCGGCTGAATGAACTACGGCAAATGGCTGCTTTGCCGTCTGCTTTAATAAAGCGGACGGCAAAGAAGTTTGCCGTCAGCCATTCTGAGCAAGCAAACAACAAAGGACCTGGACGGCAGAGGGATAGGGTTAGGCCCGTTAGGTGGCTAATGGCGTGCTGTGCCGTCTGCTGGCAGACGGCAAAGTGTCCAAATAGGCCAGCCCAGTGCCCCCCCAGGTTACATAGGTAGCTGCCATGTGGCAGCTTTGCCGTCCGCTGGCAGACGGCAAAGAAGTTTGCCGTCCGCTGGCAGACGGCAAAGTGCCTGTATTGCCCCTGTTAATTCTGTTTTTTCTTAAATTCAATCAATTTCACAGATATATATATATATATATATATATATATATATATATTCATTTCAACATACTTTCAACAAGCATACATATCCCTGCCATATGGATATGATCATCCAACACATATATATACCAAATCAAAAGTCCATATCCAACATATATATAGCCAACATATCCAAGAATTAAGCAAAAAGTCCATATACAATGGTTTCATCCATACATACATATATAGGTAGCAAGTTTCACATTGTTCATCCTACAAAATCAAAACAAAAAGGAAGGACAAGGAGAAGAGTAGACTCCATCAATGCAAGCTTCCGTGATCTGAAGCAAATCTGCAAAATGGGAAAGAAGAAAGTTAGAAGAAGAAGAAGAAGAAGAAGACTAGAAGAAGAAGAAGAAAAAGAAGAAGAAGAAGAAGAAGAATTTTTCTTCTCTTTCTTTTTCTCCTCTTCTTTATCTTCTTCTTCTTCTAACTAAGGTAACCTAGGTAATTATGCCATTTTTGAGCTAACTAAGCATATTAAGTCATTTTGGAGGAAAAATGCTATGTGTAGGTCATTTTAGAGCTAACCTAGGTAAATAGGTCATTTTGGAGCTAAGTAAGGTTATTATGTGATTTTCGATGAAAATAAGCTAAGTATATGACATTTTGGAGGTAACCAAGATTATTATGCCATTTTTGACCTAAGTATGCTAAGTATGTCATAAATGAACTAAATAAGCTAAGTATAGGTCATTATTGAGCTAACCTAGGTAGTTATGCCATTTTTGAGCTAACTAAGCATATTAAGGCCCAGTTCTTTTGCCAGAATCTGGGGATTCTCCCAGAATCCGACCCCTACCCAGCTTCTCCCAGAATCTTTGAGCCCCATTTGTTTTACAATCCTATCTAATTAGACCCTAACTAGATAGGATTGTAAAACAAATGGGGCTCAAAGATTCTGGGAGAAGCTGGGTAGGGGTCGGATTCTGGGAGAATCCCTAGATTCTGGCAAAAGAACTGGGCTTAAGTCATTTTGGAGGAAAAAATGGTAAGTGTAGGTCATTTTAGAGCTATCCTAGTTAAAATCGGTCATTTTGGAGCTAAGTAAGGTTATTATGTCATTTTCGAGGAAAATAAGCTAAGTATATGATAGTTTGGAGCTAAACCAAGGTTATTATGCCATTTTTTTACCTAAGTAAGCTAATTATGTCATAAATGAACTAGCTAAGCTAAGTATAGGTCATTATTGAGCTATCCTAGGTAGTTATGCCATTTTTGATCTAACTAAGCATATTAAGTCATTTTGGAGGAAAAAATGGTAAGTGTAGGTCATTTTAGAGCTATCCTAGTTAAAATCGGTCATTTTGGAGCTAAGTAAGGTTATTATGTCATTTTCGAGGAAAATAAGCTAAGTATATGACAGTTTGGAGCTAAACCAAGGTTATTTTGCCATTTTTTACCTAAGTAAGCTAATTATGTCATAAATGAACTAGCTAAGCTAAGTATAGGTCATTATTGAGCTATCCTAGGTAGTTATGCCATTTTTTAGCTAACTAAGCATATTAAGTCATTTTGGAGGAAAAAATGGTAAGTGTAGGTCATTTTAGACGCAATCCTAGTTAAAATCGGTCATTTTGGAGCTAAGTAAGGTTATTATGTCATTTTCGAGGAAAATAAGCTAAGTATATGACAGTTTGGAGCTAAACCAAGGTTATTATGCCATTTTTTTAACCTAAGTAAGCTAATTATGTCATAAATGAACTACCTAAGCTAAGTATAGGTCATTATTGAGCTATCCTAGGTAGTTATGCCATTTTTAGCTAACTAAGCATATTAAGTCATTTTGGAGGAAAAAATGCTAAGTATAGGTCATTTTATAGCTATCCTAGATAAAATAGGTCATTTTGGAGCTAAGTAAGGTTATTATGTCATTTTCGAGGAAAATAAGCTAAGTATAGGTCATTTTGGAGCTAAATAGGTCATTTCTTAAGCTAAGTATGCATTTGTTAAGCAAAACACTTGGGAAAACTTACCGTCATCGCGGAGGTGAAGGACTGGTCGCGCTAGTGGTAGACGGAGAAGGATCAGTCGATGCTTGTCGGGAGGCACGCTGCACCAAAGATCATTTGCAATGTCTCGTTAGCATGATGCAACTCAAATGTGAATACTAGTAACTAATGACCATTCAAATGAAACTCACCGTGGTCGCCGGAGCAATCTGGGGCATCGGCGGAGGGGTCTGACCGTTGCTCTGGCACACGGACTGCACATTTGGTTTTCACGAGTCAGTCATATTAGTTAGTAATGAAATGAACATTACGTGCATGATTTGGCTAATATGCAGGAGAAACTTACCACGAGGAGCTCGTATAGGGCCCGGTGAGACGCGTCGTTCCGGTTCCTCTCCTCCTCCAACAGCCTAGCCGTCCTCTCCTCCAGGTCCCTCTCCCTCTCCGCCGCCTGCTTGTTTGCCTCCGCCAGAAGCGCCTGGGTGTTCGCTCTCTCTTTCTCAAGAACAGCCTGCAACACCACTCCTCGTTAGCATTGTAATCATCGACGGCCGCACACACAATGTAATGGAGGAAAGGTATCTGAGTCCATATAGCTAACCTCGATGGCGAGCTCCATTGGCCATGGACGAGGCCTTATCTTAGGATCGGAGCTCGTCTGGCGCTTCTTGATCTCCGGGAGAGTGCTAGGACAATGTATCAATCCATCACCAATGGCTATCGAGCCATGGGACCTCCCGCCACCAGATATCATCACCAGCTCTGGATCAAAAGGATGCTGGCTCGGGTTAAAGTCCTCCCCTTCCCTCGCCTTCCCCACGTCTCTGTACCTCACGAGCTTGTGGTGGGAGGAGATGTTGGTGAAGCTCTCTGGATGATCGAGGTCGGACTCAGAGAATGCCTTGGCCTTCTTGTACGGGGCAGTATGGGCCATGGCATAGAGGTCGAACACCCCTGGCACCTCCTTCTTGTTGTGTCGCGCCTAAAAGAGAGGAACAAAATATTAGTTAAGGGCTCAAGCTAGCATGAAGAATGAAATTGCATGAATCAAGAAGCAAACCACATACCCAGTTATCCCCGTACTCATATAGGTTGGAGCTCCCTTGATGGTGTGGCACACCAACCATTTTGGCACGCTTATCCTTGGCCTTGTTGTGGACGGCTAGCCATTGGGGAGAGCACCACTCATCCACCAACGCCTCCCAACAGTCCATCCTATCCGCACACCATCTCGGGGGCACCTAAGTTAGTCAAGAGAAATTTTAGCGCTAAGCCTATGAATCAAATCAAGGAAACTAAGTACAAGGCTTTAAGAATAGGTAATTACCTTCATGTACTTCTCCTTACTCAGAAATTTGCCGCGGCATTTCGTCTTGGACCTCTTAATACCAGTCGAGGCGTAGTAGCCTCGAAGAGCCTGCACCCGAGCCTCGTGCCGTAAGTTCTGAAGTAGGCGCTTGCACTCGGCTTCGATAACCATAGCCGCGGCCTCCTCCTCTCCCTCAAGACACCTGTAGAAGGTCTGCAATCAAACAAGACAACACTGATTAGTACAATCACTAGGTACTGTTGATTTTTAATTCTGTAAAGGAGAAATTACCCAAAACGTCTAGATCACAATGTCGGCCACCGTCAGGCACAAGACACCGTCGATCCTCTCCTCCGGCGGGGCCGGGGCAGCCAAGTACAGCTCCTAGCTCAGTGCTAGCTGTCAAACCTGACCCTCACCGGGCAACGTGACCCACCCCGGGAAGTTCTGCCGGCAAAGCACACCAAGGACCTGGTTGGGTTTGCGGACACTAGGGCCGTGTTTCCAACCCCTGCAGTATGACAAGGCCAAGGCATTAGATATTAATTTGAAGAAACGTGAAGGCAAAAGGTTAAAAAAGAGTAAATGCACTTACTTCTCCCCATTAGGCGCAATCAACCACCTCTGCTCACGGGTCACCGGCACGGGCGGGAGCTTTGTACCACCACGCTGGTAGACGTTGCCCCCCTCAACCAGCTCGCCCTTGCTATAGCTATCATCAGAAAAGCGGTCCTCGCCACCATCAGCATGGCCACTCTGGGACATAGTGTGATCCTTGCTCTGCTCCGGAGTCTCATGGGACGAAGACTCTGGGACCGGAGTCTCGTGGGGCGATGGCTCGGCGACCCGAGGCTCGTCGGCCCGAGGTTCGTGGACTGGAGTCCGAGACGGGTCCACGTCAGACGGGTCCACCTCAGACGAAGCAGTCCTATGGTCGGGTGAATCAGCTGGGGGTGGCGGCGAGGAAGGCGTAGCAGCCTTCCTACCTCTCCCGCCGCCACGTCCACCTCTAGCACCCCTCTTCTTCCCCCGACCTCTCCCGACCGAAGAAGAAGCGCCCGCCAGTGGTGTCTGCATACTGTCTAGCAGCGCTCTCCGGAGGTGCTGGGGTGGAATGGAAGCACCCCTCCCACCACGCGCCGAGGAAGAGGAAGGAGCCTCGGAGCGCTCTGGACCCGCGCCCACCATCTGTCAACACCTTCAATGACAATGAGTAAACGAAATTAGTACAACATAAAAAATTGAATACCTAACTTGAATAATAATATGTATATAATTTAAGTGTATCATCATCATGAACATAATAAAAAATTGAATACCTAATAACATGAACTAATTAATAATCTTCATCGTGTATAAATGCTCCGGGATCAATAAATGCATCATCATCATCATCACTATCAGTAATGACGTGCTCTGGAATAATAATGATGTTTTTTATAACAAAATCGAAAAATATATGACCTAACTCATAATTCACAAATATATGACCCCGTCGGCCTCTGGAAGGCCGAAGAGCACATTTTCGGTCAACAGGAGGCCGAAGAGGTGTCGGGGGTCGGGGGTGTCGGGGGTGTCGTGTCTGGGTGTCGTGGTGTCGGTGTGTCGGGGGGGTCAGGGGTGTCGTGTCTGGGTGTCGAGGTGTCGTGGTGTCGGTGTGTCGGGGTGTCGTGTCGGGGTCGGGGTGTCTGGGTGTCGTGTCGAGGTCGGGGTGTCGTGTCGGGGTCGGGGTGTCGGGGGTGTCGTGTCTGGGTGTCGTGGTGTCGGGGTGTCGTGTCGGGGTCGGGGTGCCGTGTCGGGGTCGGGGTGTCGGGGTGTCATGTCGGTGGCGACGGGGGCGGTAGGGCTCCGGGGCGGTGGGGCGAGTGGGGGCTTGGGCACGGCGGCGCCGCTCCGGCAGGCCGGCGGTGACGCCGGGGCCGCGGTGGCGCCGGGGCAGTGGGCCGGTGGGGCAGCGGGTTGGTGGTGCGACGGGGCGGTGGGGCGCGGGGGGGCCGTGGCGCGACAGCGCCGAGCCGGCAGGACGGCGGGGGCGACGGGGCGGCGGGGGCGATGGGGCGGCGGTGGCGTCTAGGCGGTGGGCCGGTGGGGCGGCGTGGTGGTGGGGCGGCGGGGTGGTGGGGCGACGGGACGGCGGCGTGTGGTGGGGGCGGCGGGGCGGCGGCGTGCGGTGGGGCGACGGGGCGGCGGCGTGCGATGGGGCGGCGGGGCGGCGGCGTGCGGTGGTCGTCGGGGAGGACAGGGAGAGAACAGAGAGAGAGGGGGCGGGGTGGGGCGCGCCGTTAGTTAAGTTTAATCCTTTGCCGTCCGCCCCGCCTTTGCCGTCCGCTTTTTTCTCTTGGCCGTCTGCTAGCAGACGGCAAAGAGGGGGGCCGTTAGGTCAGCTCGTTAGTGGGGCCAACCTCCCGGACGGCAAAGAAGTGGCAGACGGCAAAGATCATATTCGCCATCAGCCACTTCTTCGCCGTTTGTTTTTTGGAAGCTGATGGCAAAGACCTCCTTTGCCGTCCGCTAGCAGACGGCAAAGAATTGGCCGATGGCAAATTTTCTGATTCCAGTAGTGTGTAAGTGTTTTTCTTCTTGCGTGTGCCCTCATGTGATTTGTCTATGCGCGACAGCACAAGCACTAGCGCAGGCAACACGTATGTTGATCCCTTGGCACTGGCTCGCGACAATTAGCGACAGGAGAGTGTCAGTGGCGCTCTCTAGCGAGATTAGACCTTTCCGAATGTTGGATTTTTTTTAGAGATACCCATTTTCGAGGGCAACCTTTACGAAGGTCAGACTATTTTTTAGCGATACCCGTTTTCAAGGGAAACCTTTGCGAATCTCCCTCGAGCATGTTGTCCTCGTGTCATTTGTCATGTTTACTCTCCCGATGCGTTATTTTATCACCAAGTGTCACATTCTCACTATGAAGGAACCTATGGGGCGTTTTCCTATGGGACTGTTTGCAGCTCGAGAGAATTTTTGTGGGATTTCTCCTTCCCTCGCGCAGAGGTCAGACGAGTATTTATTTCGAGATTATTCTTGCCAATCGAAACATCTTAAAAACCGTTTGTCCAAATTATGAACCACTTTCTTATTTGAAATTCTCTCACCGAGATCTTCTAAACTAGATCCCATATTGATAGGTTCCGAGATACCTTTTTATTCTTTTACTGTGAACTCCTTGTTTTGTGTACATTGTACACCGTATTCTATGTGCCATGTATTATCAAACCTAATACTTTGTGCATCTTCTTCTGTGTATTTTGTACTCCCTATTATGTGTACTTTATACCCTGTTTTCTGAGTGCTTTGTACTCCCACTTCTTCATACTTTTGACACCGTCTTCTGTGTAATTTGTACTCCATATTCTATGTACTATCTACACCGTGTTCAGTGTAATTTGTACACCTTTTTCTTTGGAGTGTACTCTCCGTTCTGTTATATCTTACATCGTCTTCTGTTGTAACACCCTGGATTTTGCCCATTTCTTTTTCCTTTTGATTTTGGTCTGGATTTGCTTTTCTGTGGCTTAGTGGTCTTGAAACCTGGAGAGATCACCTTTGATTCCTCTCCCAAGTTGCTTGTCAACCTAAAAATCATCCCAAGACCATGTCATTTCCATCTTGGACCTAACCCAATATTCTTTTCTTAGGAATATTCCTTTTTCTATTAAAGGAATAACCCTGTCTGTCCTGGGTTGTGAAGCAACCCACATTTCTGTCATTCTAAAAATTCCAAAATAATTCTCATAAATTGTTTGGGTCATATCTTCCTCAGATATGTCAAAATCCTTCCTTTCCATGTTCAAAAATATTCCACCAATATTCATTTTCTTATTCTGCCCTAGTTGTCAAGTTGAGAAGCAAGTACCCTTTATATTTGCTTTCTTGCTCTCAAACTTTTTGGGCATTCTTTCCTATCCATATCATTGCCTCATGCCAAAATTCAACTTCATTTGGTTAGTAAATCTCCCTTGGCTAATTTCCTAAGTTTCTGGCCAACTGGAAGCTTATTGAAGGAAGTACTAGATAGGAGTATCCAAATGAGTTGAAATTTTGCCAGCATCTTCATATGCTCAAATCCTGACTCTCCACCAAGTTTCAACCCTATCCAATCATCTATGTGAGCAGACCATCAAATCTTGGTTTGTGGTCATATTTTCCAGTTGTGAAGCAACTATATTTTATATTGCTTCATAATTGCTGAAAATTTACCAGGACCTTCTCCTAATCATTTGACACCTCTCTACCAAATTTGGGCTCAATTCATCCATCCAATAATTCCCTAGAATTTTCCTAAGATTCTGGTCAAAGAAGATCATTATGAAGGAAGTGCCATTTTGGTCTGTCCAAATGGCATGAAATTTATATGGCACTCTCATATGACCAAATCATCATCCCATGCCCATTTTCAGCCCAAGGCAACACTTGAGGTGAGTGCCACTTCAAGATTTGCAAATCTGGTCAGTGAGGCCATTTGAACCGCAAGTGCTATCTCTCTTCATCCAAATGGGCTGAAAATATGCAGAGATTATCATCTTAGTGGGTGATCACTCCATGCCAAAGACCAGTCTCTATCTCCTCTTGGATTTTTCTCACCCCAATCCAAACACCTTCGGACCAGAAGCTGTTCTGGATCACCTCGACCCCTCTAGAGCTTGCTGTTCCTGTGTGATGGGTCAAATCATCTATTTGAGGGGGGATGAACACTCCAGACATGATGTGAGCTCGTAATAGTGCCTGGTCCACGTGGCTCCGGTGGTGACCGCGTAAGACTTAGCCATAACAGAGCTCTGCTCAGTGTTCGGTCGATTCCCTCCCCTGTGCTCCCGCCGGCGCCTTGTGCCGACGTCTGCGGCGACGTACAGCTCCTTATCCATCCCCAGCTGGCCCTGGAGGCTTGCTTGGTGGACAGGCGTGCCGACGGCAGGTGCTCCGCTCGAACACGGCCACGGCATCGCACGTCCAGGAGCTTCGGGAGGAGCCGAGCGCCGACGTGAGCCCTCCCCCGCGGCTATTTAAGGCGCCCCGAGTCCCTCCTCTTCACCAGCATCCCAGCCCCCTCTTCCTCGAGCCCCAGAGCCCCTATCTCCCTGCTCTGTCCGCCGCGGTGGTCGCCGGCCTCGCCTCGATTCCGGCCACCCGAGCCCCTACTCCACCTCTAGCCACCACCATCTTCTTCCCCACACGCCGGCGATCCTCTCCACCACCTCACCTTCCCGCCGGAGTGCCTGTGGCCGCCGCCCCCTAGAACGGCCGCCGCCCGCCCCTGCTTTCTGCCTCACTGAGCCGCCGCAGCCCCACTCCTCCTCGGCGCATGCTCTCCTTCTGGACGGAGTCGGCGCTCCGCCCAAAGCCCGCCGGTGGCCTCGCCTCGGCCGGGGACGGCCGGAGCCGACCGGGCCAGCGCCGGCGGCGCCCTGCTCTGCCCCTCCTCTGTTCCACGCAGGGGCTAGGCGAGGAGAAGACGACGACGCGCCCTGCCCTGCCCGCGGGCCCGACTCGCCAGGGACCCAGCCCCTCCCCTCGTTTTTTTTAAAAGGGGTGGCAGCTGTTGGGCCGGCCCAAGTGGAGCAGCGGCGCCCGCGCGGCCCAGCCAGTGCCCGGGCGCAGGACGCTTTCGGCCCCGCACGACCAGCCGCACAGTGCCATTTAATCTTTTCCGCAGAAAAACTACTGAGAACCCGTATGCAAGTATTTATATTATAGAAAGGTCCCTGGCAGTAAAACTGCTATAACGTTTTCCTCGTAACTCCGATCGAGGTAATCCAAAGCCCACTTCATCGTCTCGTCGAGCCCGTTCTGTTGGTACCATTTCCATCATGTATTTCCACAGTGGAAATGACCATTTTGCCCTTGTCCGTAAACAGCCCCTCCGAGAGAGAACTGTTTCCGGCAATCGTCTCCGCGGACTCTCCGCACTCCTCCCCGGTGGTTCCTTCATCCCCAGGCAAGCCACGACAGCCACTTACATGATGGACTTGCAGTAGATATGGTTTCCTACTTGAATAATTATTGAATGTGTGCATGTTAATATCTATATGCTTATGTAACATACTAGTTATCAAGTACTCATTGGTAGCATAATGCTTATGGTTAATACTTGCAGTAGTTCATGCTAAGATGATGACATGTCTGCATGCTTCTTTGTCAGTTGTTATGGACATAATGATGTTGTTCATACTCACCCTGCTCGTCTAGCTGATGAAATGCTTGCATGTTGTTATTGCTATAATCCGGATATTATGCTTCCCATCATTGATTAGATTATATCATGTTCATATGATTTCATCATGTTATCATGGCTCAGTACATCATCATTCAAATTTAACCGGATGTTAATCGAACTTGAACACCTGTTGGCTGAGTCATAGTGCGGACCCAATCGAGCTCACCAGTGCAACCACACTTGCTGGGATGGGGAAGCCCTAATTCGGTCTATTGTCATGCCTCTCGCCGGTGCCTCCAACGAGGGAAGGTTATGAGCGCGTGCTACCCTGGCCCGGTAGGCGGCTATAACCTTGTGAACCCTGTTGAGTTATATGGTACCAGGTCCCCGTTTGGGACAGTTTGTTTGGCCACGACGGTGGCAGGTGTTGGAAGGACACAGGGGTCACCCATGACATAGCCCAAAGGGGAGATTGTCGGAGTGGCCGGGAGAGTGTCATGTAATAGATTGGGTTTTGTCGGAACGTCGTTGGTCCACCCGAATGGGAGCACGAGGCCATGAGTTCCGTGGTGTGGGTACAGTGTACTAACCTCTGCAGAGTGTGTATAATCTATCGATAGCCGCGTCCTCGGATATGGGCACAGTTCGTAGTAGGACACACTATGGGTCAACAGAATAATAAACTGACTAATAACAACCCAGTTCGATGAGAGAGAAGTTGGTTGATCTTTATGTGATCATGAGAGGATCACCACGGTGTCGAGGATACCGATGTTGGTCGATTGTGATCACGAGAGGATCACCGTGGTATCATGGATACCGGATCTGGTTGATAGTGTTATGTGGTGATCTCGGGTAAAGATCAAGCTCCTTGTGATCATGTTATCACTACGGTATTGAGATACCAAGTTTGGTTGGTCCCGAGGTTATCGTGTGGCACACTCGATGGTAAGTTCTTACATGTGGAGGTTACGAGGTAACCCCAGCACAGAGTAAGTGGCATCATGATAAATTGAACCTGTTGCATGTAGTGACGTCATACTCATATGCCATGCTATGCCATATTGCTCCAGCATCATCATGTTTACACCTGTTTAACCTGTTAATGCCATGCTGTTGCTTGTCTTGATTGCTTTGGTTGCTGTGAGCTTGCGAGTACATTCAAAGTACTCACCTGGCGTGTCATGCCAGTTTGCAGGTCATGCCATGATTGCTTGCTTGTTGAAGATTCTGAGTTTGCGAGCTAGGATACGCGTTCCAGCCAGAGTCCTTGCGGAGTGGAGTCCATCACCGTTATTACGCTTCCTCAGGTTGATCCGCTGTTAGCATAGAACTACTCTGGACAGGCATAGTTTTGCCGTGCCAATGTAATCCTTGTACCCTTGTAACCTTATCCATAGCAATAAAGAGCTGATTTGTTCTATGCCAACAGTGCCGTATTCCAGAAGACTTGTCTCTGGGCTGGAATACGGGGCGTTCCGGTTTCCTCTGAGCCGGGGTGCCACAAGCGTTGGTATCAGAGCCAGGTCTGGCTATGGGACACCCTAGACTGCGCGAACGTTAGAAACCGGTAGTATAGAGTCTGGACGGTTTGCTGCACTTGCTTGTTGCATTTGTTTGCTGCATAGCATGCATATAGACTATTTATCACTAACGATGGATCTGGAGAGTATAGGTGGCAATCCACTACCTGTACCCTCCGGTTACATATTTGTTCTGGTAATTGGTGTCATCTCCGTCCTAGCGGAGTGATGCCAAGGTGCTTGGTGTTGTCGATCACTTGCAGGATTGATGCACCGGTACCACACCAATATATCCTATTCAGCCACCCCTATGGTTCGGTGATAGACATGTTTCTATCCCGGATCGTGCCATCCCTCTAGCCGCTTTGGCAACCCTTACTGATCTTGGTTATCAGAAAAGGGCAATGCCTGCAAGCCCTCCTTTTCATCTCTATCCCACCCTGCCATCCATTCCCTAGACAAGTACGGTTTCTTCCGTACGCTTGATGATGATGTGGTCGTGACCTCGGTGTTCCGGTCCACGATCATCAAGTCCGTCCTCGCCTCTGTATCCTTCCAGCTACAACCAGTGTTAAGCCCGTGTTTGGTGTAGCTTTGACTACACCAACTCCTTCCACACATGAATACACTTTCGTGCACACCGCCACAGCATGTTAGACCGTAGTACCGGAGTCTTCGCGAGATTTGTGTGCTTAAGTAGGCATGCATATTATCGCTATGGATAGCTGTAATATATGATATTGCTTGTGTGTGAGCTTGATGCTTTGCGTGTGCCTTTGTTTTAGTCGTTTCTTTTGCTTCTTTCTTTGGGCCCTTGGTGTTACCTTATTTCCCCTTATGGAAGTTGCTCCCCGATACCGGACTCAAAGAATCAGTGAAGGGGCAAGCATTTGGAAGCTTAACTAAACAATATGGAATTTTCCGCTGACTGCCTGATATCACGAAATACCTGGCCTGACTACCAATGGTATTTTGGAGTGATTATCAGCATCAATGTATACACCAGTGCAACCTTCACAGCAGAAATCATCGAATTAGTAAGACGACAGAAACATTAAGGGATATATATATGCACTCAGTCCGCATATGGCAAAAAGAAAGCTTCAGACGTAACCAACCCAGTCCTTCTCAACAAGCTATTAGAGAAGCTTACGACGCAAGGTTCCTTTGTCTTCCTCGATACAACACAATGATATCTTCTAGTGCAGGATACTCATGAAAGTTTCCAGCACAAGCTATGCCATTTCCGTCAGCAAGGCATCATATCCGTGGCAGTACAAGACAGTTGGCAGCATATGACAATGCATCCCAAGAGTCAGGTCCGCAACCGTTGGTCGGAATGCAAGACTCAGTCAGGACACAAGCCTGCGTCAGAAATCAAGTGCCAGCTACACATGTTTTTACAGAAAGGATGAGCATGCTGCCAAGGTCACATGAGTTACTCATACTATGATGCCAGCCTGGTTTAAATTAACATGCCTGTGCTTGTCTGCGTAGTAGTGAGCTGTATGGGACTCTACTGAACCCTTGCCTGCCTTTCTTTAGTAACGGCACTACGCCTGTGTTCTGAGCTGTTTACGGCCGTCCGGGGTGGATGCCGACTTTTATTTCTCTTGTAAACAACTAGCCCGTGTTCTGAGCTGCTTTTCGGCCGTCTCGGGCAGCTGTTGAATTTCTTTTCGTAGCAGTGACCCTATGCTCTGAGCTGTTCTTCGGCCGTCTTAGGGAACTGCTACTTTCTTCTTATCAACACCGTCTCATGCTCTGTGCTGCTTTTCAGCCGTCTTGAGTCGGGGTTGAGTTACTCCAGTAATGTCCCAGATCTGAGTTGTAAAGACCGTTCTGGTGGCTACTGGTTTAGTTGCCGGTTTCATCCAAGGGTTCAGACGGTCGTTACCCTACAGCTACGACTTGTAAAGTAATATGCCTGCCGGAATATTGTACCTGGCAGTACCTATGGTCACACGAAGAATCAAGAATACATAAGGCCCAGCTCTTTCAGCTAAGGATCCAGGCAAAGAAAACCATAATGAAGGAGCAAGATTGGCCATATGGGTATGATAATGGTTACATGATCAACATGGTACAGATACCCAGAACAGTCTGGTTTGATACCGATCACCATGGGAACACACTCACGGGGTCTAATCCATTTACAAGGACCCCATATCAAGTCAACCCGCTCAGTCAGCTATGTATTCTCAGAATCATCAGAAGAGGATATTCAAGTCTGTCAGGTAAGACCGGAGTGTCAGCTCAGCAGTTCAATTTCAGCAACCATGTTAAAGCATTACCCGACCTACCATCCACGTAGAAATACCGATAGGCTGAGCAGTCAGAAGGATGAACAACAGTCTCAAAGCATGTGTCCTCACGTATGGGAAACAGTTAAAGAATAACCTGCCGTGAACAAGATTCTGCTGCCAGGACCACTGTCAGTCAAGTCTATGGATAATATCGTCGTACATCTTTATGCTGGCCACGACAGATTCCACCAGGAGAACGGTATGATACACAGTACCATTTTGAACCTGGAGGACGCACCTTCATTTGAAGCCACCCGATGGAATGAGTAAAAGATTTCGTGTCCACTGAGAGAAACTATTCACAACTCCATGGACGGTCATCCGTATTGGATTTCATCACAACCCGTCCATGAGGAACTACTCTCGGACTTGCGATAAGGGCACATAGTTCAGTCAGGATAACTCCTCACGTTCAGATAAGTCGGCAGACATAAAAGGAGTGAAGCCAGAGTAATATATGAGTAATGACCTGTCAGAATGAGGATCCAGTGAAACGAACCATGTCCAAGCCAGGCAGTTAGTCAGACGATATGGGAGCATTATTCAAAGACAAAAGGAAACCCGAGTTGGAAACGGTTTCCTCAAGTGGGAATGTTTATGTTTAACCCCTGAGCAACCAAATCTCGAGGACGAGATTTCTTTAAGGGGGGTAGGTTTGTAACACCCTGGATTTTGCCCATTTCTTTTTCCTTTTGATTTTGGTCTGGATTTGCTTTTCTGTGGCTTAGTGGTCTTGAAACCTGGAGAGATCACCTTTGATTCCTCTCCCAAGTTGCTTGTCAACCTAAAAATCATCCCAAGACCATGTCATTTCCATCTTGGACCTAACCCAATATTCTTTTCTTAGGAATATTCCTTTTTCTATTAAAGGAATAACCCTGTCTGTCCTGGGTTGTGAAGCAACCCACATTTCTGTCATTCTAAAAATTCCAAAATAATTCTCATAAATTGTTTGGGTCATATCTTCCTCAGATATGTCAAAATCCTTCCTTTCCATGTTCAAAAATATTCCACCAATATTCATTTTCTTATTCTGCCCTAGTTGTCAAGTTGAGAAGCAAGTACCCTTTATATTTGCTTGCTTGCTCTCAAACTTTTTGGGCATTCTTTCCTATCCATATCCTTGCCTCATGCCAAAATTCAACTTCATTTGGTTAGTAAATCTCCCTTGGCTAATTTCCTAAGTTTCTGGCCAACTGGAAGCTTAATGAAGGAAGTACTAGCTAGGAGTATCCAAATGAGTTGAAATTTTGCCAGCATCTTCATATGCTCAAATCATGACTCTCCACCAAGTTTCAACCCTATCCAATCATCTATGTGAGCAGACCATCAAATCTTGGTTGTGGTCATATTTTCCAGTTGTGAAGCAACTATATTTTATATTGCTTCATAATTGCTGAAAATTTACCAGGACCTTCTCCTAATCATTTGACACCTCTCTACCAAATTTGGGCTCAATTCATCCATCCAATAATTCCCTAGAATTTTCCTAAGATTCTGGTCAAAGAGGATCATTATGAAGGAAGTGCCATTTTGGTCTGTCCAAATGGCATGAAATTTATATGGCACTCTCATATGACCAAATCATCGTCCCATGCCCATTTTCAGCCCAAGGAAACACTTGAGGTGAGTGCCACTTCAAGATTTGCAAATCTGGTCAGTGAGATCATTTGAACAGCAAGTGCTATCTCTCTTCATCCAAATGGGCTGAAAATATGCAGAGATTATCATCTTAGTGGGTGATCACTCCATGCCAAAGACCAGTCTCTATCTCCTCTTGGATTTTTCTCACCCCACTCCAAACACCTTCGGACCAGAAGCTGTTCTGGATCACCTCGACCCCTCTAGAGCTTGCTGTTCCTGTGTGATGGGTCAAATCATCTATTTGAGGGGGGATGAACACTCTAGACATGATGTGAGCTCGTAATAGTGCCTGGTCCACGTGGCTCCGGTGGTGACCGCGTAAGACTTAGCCAAAACAGAGCTCTGCTCAGTGTTCGGTCGATTCCCTCCCCTGTGCTCCCGCCGGCGCCTTGTGCCGATGTCTGCGGCGACGTACAGCTCCTTATCCATCCCCAGCTGGCCCTGGAGGCTTGCTTGGTGGACAGGCGTGCCGACGGCAGGTGCTCCGCTCGAACACGGCCACGGCATCGCACGTCCAGGAGCTTCGGGAGGAGCCGAGCGCCGACGTGAGCCCTCCCCCGCGGCTATTTAAGGCGCCCCGAGTCCCTCCTCTTCACCAGCAGCCCAGCCCCCTCTTCCTCGAGCCCCATAGCCCCTCTCTCCCTCCTCTGTCCGCCGCGGTGGTCGCCGGCCTCGCCTCGATTCCGGCCACCCGAGCCCCTACTCCACCTCTAGCCACCACCATCTTCTTCCCCACACGCCGGCGATCCTCTCCACCACCTCACCTTCCCGCCGGAGTGCCTGTGGCCGCCGCCCCCTAGAACGGCCGCCGCCCGCCCCTGCTTTCTGCCTCACTGAGCCGCCGCAGCCCCACTCCTCCTCGGCGCATGCTCTCCTTCTGGACGGAGTCGGCGCTCCGCCCAAAGCCCGCCGGTGGCCTCGCCTCGGCCGGGGACGGCCGGAGCCGACCGGGCCAGCGCCGGCGGCGCCCTGCTCTGCCCCCTCCTCTGTTTCACGCGGGGGCCAGGCGAGGAGAAGACGACGACGCGCCCTGCCCTGCCCGCGGGCCCGACTCGCCAGGGACCCAGCCCCTCCCCTCGTTTTTTTAAAAGGGGTGGCAGCTGTTGGGCCGGCCCAAGTGGAGCAGCGGCGCCCGCACGGCCCAGCTAGTGCCCAGGCGCAGGACGCTTTCGGCCCCGCACGACCCAGCCGCACAGTGCCATTTAATCTTTTCCGCAGAAAAACTGCTGAGGACCCGTATGCAAGTATTTATATTACAGAAAGGTCCCTGGCAGTAAAACTGCTATAACGTTTTCCTCGTAACTCCGATCGAGGTGAATCCAAAGCCCACTTCTTCGTCTCGTCGAGCCCGTTCTGTTGGTACCATTTCCATTATGTATTTCCACAGTGGAAATGACCATTTTGCCCTTGTCCGTAAACAGCCCCTCCGAGAGAGAACTGTTTCCGGCAATCGTCTCCGCGGACTCTCCGCACTCCTCCCCGGTGGTTCCTTCATCCCCAGGCAAGCCACGACAGCCACTTACATGATGGACTTGCAGTAGCTATGGTTTCCTACTTGAATAATTATTGAATGTGTGCATGTTAATATCTATATGCTTATGTAACATACTAGTTATCAAGTACTCATTGGTAGCATAATGCTTATGGTTAATACTTGCAGTAGTTCATGCTAAGATGATGACATGTCTGCATGCTTCTTTGTCAGTTGTTATGGACATAATGATGTTGTTCATACTCACCCTGCTCGTCTAGCTAATGAAATGCTTGCATGTTGTTATTGCTATAATCCGGATATTATGCTTCCCATCCTTGATTAGATTATATCATGTTCATATGATTTCATCATGTTATCATGGCTCAGCACGTCATCATTCAAATTTAACCGGATGTTAATCGAACTTGAACACCTGTTGGCTGAGTCATAGTGCGGACCCAATCGAGCTCACCAGTGCAACCACACTTGCTGGGATTGGGCAGCCCTAATTCGGTCTATTGTCATGCCTCTCGCCGGTGCCTCCAATGAGGGAAGGTTATGAGCGCGTGCTACCCTGGCCCGGTAGGCGGCTATAACCTTGTGAACCCTGTTGAGTTATATGGTACCAGGTCCCCGTTTGGGACAGTTTGTTTGGCCACGACGGTGGCAGGTGTTGGAAGGACACAGGGGTCACCCATGACATAGCCCAAAGGGGAGTTTGTCGGAGTGGCCGGGAGAGTGTCATGTAATAGATTGGGTTTTGTCGGAACGTCGTTGGTCCACCCGAATGGGAGCACGAGGCCATGAGTTCCGTGGTGTGGGTACAGTGTACTAACCTCTGCAGAGTGTGTATAATCTATCGATAGCCGCGTCCTCAGATATGGGCACAGTTCGTAGTAGGACACACTATGGGTCAACAGAATAATAAACTGACTAATAACAACCCAGTTCGATGAGAGAGAAGTTGGTTGATCTTTATGTGATCATGAGAGGATCACCACGGTGTCGAGGATACCGATGTTGGTCGATTGTGATTACGAGATGATCACCGTGGTATCATGGATACCGGATCTGGTTGATAGTGTTATGTGGTGATCTCGGGTAAAGATCAAGCTCCTTGTGATCATGTTATCACTACGGTATTGAGATACCAAGTTTGGTTGGTCCCGAGGTTATCGTGTGGCACACTCGATGGTAAGTTCTTACATGTGGAGGTTACGAGATAACCCCAGCACAGAGTAAGTGGCATCATGATAAATTGAACCTGTTGCATGTAGTGACGTCATACTCATATGCCATGCTATGCCATATTGCTCCAGCATCATCATGTTTACACCTGTTTAACCTGTTAATGCCATGCTATTGCTTGTCTTGATTGCTTTGGTTGCTGTGAGCTTGCGAGTACATTCAAAGTACTCACCTGGCGTGTCATGCCAGTTTGCAGGTCATGCCATGATTGCTTGCTTGTTGAAGATTCTGAGTTTGCGAGCTAGGATACGCGTTCCAGCCAGAGTCCTTGCGGAGTGGAGTCCATCACCGTTATTACGCTTCCTCAGGTTGATCCGCTGTTAGCATAGAACTACTCTGGACAGGCATAGTTTTGCCGTGCCAATGTAATCCTTGTACCCTTGCAACCTTATCCATAGCAATAAAGAGCTGATTTGTTCTATGCCAACAGTGCCGTATTCCAGAAGACTTGTCTCTGGGCTGGAATACGGGGCGTTCCAGTTTCCTCTGAGCCGGGGTGCCACAAGCGTTGGTATCAGAGCCAGGTCTGGCTATGGGACACCCTAGACTGCGCGAACGTTAGAAACCGGTAGTATAGAGTCTGGACGGTTTGCTGCACTTGCTTGTTGCATTTGTTTGCTGCATAGCATGCATATAGACTATTTATCACTAACGATGGATCTGGAGAGTATAGGTGGCAATCCACTACCTGTACCCTCCGGTTACATATTTGTTCTGGTAATTGGTGTCATCTCCGTCCCAGCGGAGTGATGCCAAGGTGCTTGGTGTTGTCGATCACTTGCAGGATTGATGCACCGGTACCACACCAATATATCTTATTCAGCCACCCCTATGGTTCGGTGATAGACATGTTTCTATCCCGGATCGTGCCATCCCTCTAGCCGCTTTGGCAACCCTTACTGATCTTGGTTATCAGAAAAGGGCAATGCCTGCAAGCCCTCCTTTTCATCTCTATCCCACCCTGCCATCCATTCCCTAGACAAGTACGGTTTCTTCCGTACGCTTGATGATGATGTGGTCGTGACCTCGGTGTTCCGGTCCACGATCATCAAGTCCGTCCTCGCCTCTGTATCCTTCCAGCTACAACCAGTGTTAAGCCCGTGTTTGGTGTAGCTTTGACTACACCAACTCCTTCCACACATGAATACACTTTCGTGCACACCGCCACAGCATGTTAGACCGTAGTACCGGAGTCTTCGCGAGATTTGTGTGCTTAAGTAGGCATGCATATTATCGCTATGGATAGCTGTAATATATGATATTGCTTGTGTGTGAGCTTGATGCTTTGCGTGTGCCTTTGTTTTAGTCGTTTCTTTTGCTTCTTTCTTTGGGCCCTTGGTGTTACCTTATTTCCCCTTATGGAAGTTGCTCCCCGATACCGGACTCAAAGAATCAGTGAAGGGGCAAGCATTTGGAAGCTTAACTAAACAATATGGAATTTTCCGCTGACTGCCTGATATCAGGAAATACCTGGCCTGACTACCAATGGTATTTTGGAGTGA
Organism: Elymus sibiricus; assembly: GCA_039707655.1. NCBI lineage: Eukaryota > Viridiplantae > Streptophyta > Magnoliopsida > Poales > Poaceae > Elymus > Elymus sibiricus. The sequence continues at coordinate 378,226,967 of CM077674.1, read as the reverse complement.
TTATCAGCATCAATGTATACACCAGTGCAACCTTCACAGCAGAAATCATCGAATTAGTAAGACGACAGAAACATTAAGGGATATATATATGCACTCAGTCCGCATATGGCAAAAAGAAAGCTTCAGACGTAACCAACCCAGTCCTTCTCAACAAGCTATTAGAGAAGCTTATGACGCAAGGTTCCTTTGTCTTCCTCGATACAACACAATGATATCTTCTAGTGCAGGATACTCATGAAAGTTTCCAGCACAAGCTATGCCATTTCCGTCAGCAAGGCATCATATCCGTGGCAGTACAAGACAGTTGGCAGCATATGACAATGCATCCCAAGAGTCAGGTCCGCAACCGTTGGTCGGAATGCAAGACTCAGTCAGGACACAAGCCTGCGTCAGAAATCAAGTGCCAGCTACACATGTTTTTACAGAAAGGATGAGCATGCCGCCAAGGTCACATGAGTTACTCATACTATGATGCCAGCCTGGTTTAAATTAACATGCCTGTGCTTGTCTGCGTAGTAGTGAGCTGTATGGGACTCTACTGAACCCTTGCCTGCCTTTCTTTAGTAACGGCACTACGCCTGTGTTCTGAGCTATTTACGGCCGTCCGGGGTGGATGCCGACTTTTATTTCTCTTGTAAACAACTAGCCCGTGTTCTGAGCTGCTTTTCGGCCGTCTCGGGCAGCTGTTGAATTTCTTTTCGTAGTAGTGACCCTATGCTCTGAGCTGTTCTTCGGCCGTCTTAGGGAACTGCTACTTTCTTCTTATCAACACCGTCTCATGCTCTGTGCTGCTTTTCAGCCGTCTTGAGTCGGGGTTGAGTTACTCCAGTAATGTCCCAGATCTGAGTTGTAAAGACCGTTCTGGTGGCTACTGGTTTAGTTGCCGGTTTCATCCAAGGGTTCAGACGGTCGTTACCCTACAGCTACGACTTGTAAAGTAATATGCCTGCCGGAATATTGTACCTGGCAGTACCTATGGTCACACGAAGAATCAAGAATACATAAGGCCCAGCTCTTTCAGCTAAGGATCCAGGCAAAGAAAACCATAATGAAGGAGCAAGATTGGCCATATGGGTATGATAATGGTTACATGATCAACATGGTACAGATACCCAGAACAGTCTGGTTTGATACCGATCACCATGGGAACACACTCACGGGGTCTAATCCATTTACAAGGACCCCATATCAAGTCAACCCGCTCAGTCAGCTATGTATTCTCAGAATCATCAGAAGAGGATATTCAAGTCTGTCAGGTAAGACCAGAGTGTCAGCTCAGCAGTTCAATTTCAGCAACCATGTTAAAGCATTACCCGGCCTACCATCCACGTAGAAATACCGATAGGCTGAGCAGTCAGAAGGATGAACAACAGTCTCAAAGCATGTGTCCTCACGTATGGGAAACAGTTAAAGAATAACCTGCCGTGAACAAGATTCTGCTGCCAGGACCACTGTCAGTCAAGTCTATGGATAATATCGTCGTACATCTTTATGCTGGCCACGACAGATTCCACCAGGAGAACGGTATGATACACAGTACCATTTTGAACCTAGAGGACGCACCTTCATTTGAAGCCACCTGATGCAATGAGTAAAAGATTTCGTGTCCACTGAGAGAAACTATTCACAACTCCATGGACGGTCATCCGTATTGGATTTCATCACAACCCGTCCATGAGGAACTACTCTCGGACTTGCGATAAGGGCACATAGTTCAGTCAGGATAACTCCTCACGTTCAGATAAGTCGGCAGACATAAAAGGAGTGAAGCCAGAGTAATATATGAGTAATGACCTGTCAGAATGAGGATCCAGTGAAACGAACCATGTCCAAGCCAGGCAGTCAGTCAGACGATATGGGAGCATTATTCAAAGACAAAAGGAAACCCGAGTTGGAAACGGTTTCCTCAAGTGGGAATGTTTATGTTTAACCCCTGAGCAACCAAATCTCGAGGACGAGATTTCTTTAAGGGGGGTAGGTTTGTAACACCCTGGATTTTGCCCATTTCTTTTTCCTTTTGATTTTGGTCTGGATTTGCTTTTCTGTGGCTTAGTGGTCTTGAAACCTGGAGAGATCACCTTTGATTCCTCTCCCAAGTTGCTTGTCAACCTAAAAATCATCCCAAGACCATGTCATTTCCATCTTGGACCTAACCCAATATTCTTTTCTTAGGAATATTCCTTTTTCTATTAAAGGAATAACCCTGTCTGTCCTGGGT